>CM021100.1:572177854-573435621 GCA_007115665.2 Sequoiadendron giganteum | reverse complement strand
AAAGTGGTGTATGGGTCCTAGCACAGTTTTCTAAGACTCCAACTTTTCCAATGTAAATGTCATGCAATATCACTAATGGGTGTTGGGATAGATCCTTGAAAAATGTAATTAATAAGGGCTTAGATTTGAATTAAAGGGCCATTTAAGCTTAATTAACCATATTTAATTAATAAAGACCTAGATTAGTGTGAAAGTGTAAGTAAACACTTTACAAAATGCTAAATAAGGAACAATTAAGTGCATTTTATCACTAATTATACATTCCCAAGCTAAGTGTGAAAAAGGGTTACTTTTTTCGACGCTACATTTTTCCCCCACTTTAGTGAAATTTTGCCCCCATGTCAAACTCACACTAAAGTAGACATTCAAGACACTTAAGTATGTAGCAATAACGAAGATAAATAGTCATACCCTATCAAAGACCAAGAAAACAAGGAAAAACAAAGGATCAAGTACAACCATTCCAACACAATGTGGAATGTGGATGTTTGTCTATAACATGTGTGCTCACTCTGGGGTAGTGGAACCTCAGTCTACCCACTAGGTGAGTTATCCCAATGAGGTGGAAAATGAGAGAATCATGTTAACCTCCCATACCATACTGAAGTTATCCTCTTGATAACTTCAATAAGGCACCATAATGCTATGCTTTTGAATTCTTTTGAATGTAATGTCTATGAGTTCTTGTTAAAGGGGATTTGTATTTGTTCATGTAAGGTATTCTTCTTAGGGAATATCGTTCCTAATGTCTCCAAGAGAGGACAAGTCAAAGAGGATCAGATCACCACTTATGGGATGCCTCTCATTTCGCATCATGCCATCAAGGGAGATTGTATGCTTAGAAATATCACACTCTTGGAGGACATCAAACCTAATGACACCACCAAGAAAAGGACACATCACAAGAAAAATAAAATCACACCATGAAATATACCGAAAGATGTTATTGATGTTCCCCCACTTTAAAGTGGTTGCTAACACCATTACTGTGAGAAAATGCTTTAAAGTAGCCAATGTTTTCTCCTAAGACATGAGAGATTTCCTCATAAAACCCTATGCCAAGGCATATGTTTTCAAAATAGAGTTGTCATGAAATAGGAAGGAAGGGTTGCCACCAAAAATACATAAGGGATCTATGGATTCGAGGTCGGTATGTCTTTGCTATAATGTTGTTTTTAGAGCTTGGAACTATCATCATTCTCCAAATACTCATAGAACTATAAGAATGACACAAAAAGAGTGAAAACAAAGAAAAATCCTTTCGGGTCTTGACATGGAAGAGACCTAAATGTCTCTATGCTTTGCGTCATCCCCAAAAGGAAAAAACAAGACAAATGAAAAAGTAAAATGCTTACTACATATAGAATAACGTAGATACATATAGAGGAATGCACAAAAAGAGGGAGATACATCAAACAAAACATCACAAGGGATCACATTACGCACATGCAATCATATAAAGAAACATGAAAAATCAAAAGACTAGTAAGACACATGCGAGTCAACATATAGCAGGTCATCTACATCCCAATCTCGATCTATATAAATGGAAGGCAGACAACTAGCCAAAGGGACAACAACACATACCAAAGCTAGCACAATACTAACTAACCTATGCCCCCACTAAGTGTGGGACAAGGATGAGTCGAGATAGGTGATGAGAATTAGCTCCTTGCAATAAAGGGAATGATTTGCAATGAATGTATAACATGTAATAGTGAGAATGTTAGGATCCTACAACTATTACATGGCAAGGAGCAGAATGCATGCTTTAAGGAACTATCTTTATGATATCAAACTTTTGAAATATTTATTTTAAGGCACGACAATCATCGGTACTATGTCCAATAACTCTATGATATCAACAATGAGATGTGTTTGTATTCTTAGGATTTGGATGTCAATTTTCTTTTATAGGTGGTAATGTAATAATTCCTTGAATTAGAAGTATGTGTAAAGTTTTTTCAATTTTAGATGAAGGACAAGGGAATTATAATTTCTTTAGTTTGTAAGGCCTTTGTTGCTTACTAGATTCACCAACTTTTGTAAGTGGATATAGAGCAAGAGGATCTGAAATGATATTGTCTTCTTTATCATCGTTATGAGGCATTGGTTGTTCTTTAGGAAGGAGAACACTTATATTGGGAGGAGGATCTTGATATCCTATCCCTTTTGTTTTTTCAATTATAATTTTCTCTAAAAAAATTATGTATTTCATGCTCATTAGTTATGCCACATCCTTGGTTAGTCAAAATATTAAATCCTTGGCCATAAGTCTCTTCAAGGTTGATGGGAGTGTTGGTCACTTAATTAACATAATATGGATGGACTTGATTAGAGGAGCTAGGTTCACTCATTGTTGGAAGTTTAGGTTTGTTTTGTGACTCAATGTCAAGATGTAAAAGACAAAACATCTCAAGTTGTGTTGGTTGTTTCATGGAAGGATAGAAGGATGCATTATTCTCAAGATTTTTAAGGCAATCATTTATGAATTCATGCATGCTAGCATCATCTTCTCCAATAATGCCAACTTCACAAGGACACTCATTAGGATTTGTGTGAGCATGAGTAGGTTCAATTGCATTAGGTTCATTGCCAAAAACACAACTTGAAACATCAACCAAAGAGAACAAAGATGTCCACACATTGCTAAAACACTTATCCATTTTCAGATTTTCAGATCTAAACAAGGTGACTTGCTGATTATACAATGCAATAAATTGAAAATGGAATGTTGTAAATGCAATTTTGAATTTTGACAATGCACTAAATGAAGCAAATTAAGCTAAATGCAATGAATTTAATGAAAAAACAAATTATAAAACTTAAATAGAAATTTAACAACAAAAACCGAAAGCCTCAAACAGAGATTTCTAATTCCAAAAAAAAACAAATCAGCACTTGATCAAGGACTCGTTCGCCTTTAGTGGCGAATGGGTCTTGGATGAGGATTTTTGAAATGTTTTTACTAATTTTTAAGTGTTTTTTAATGAATTTCAAATGCCAAAAAATGAAGGTCTAGCCTAATCAGGGACTCATTCACCCCCAAGTGTCGAATGGGTCCTAAATTAGGGTTTTTTATCTATTTTTTATTGATTTTTAAGCTTTTTTCAATGTTTTTCAATTTCAGGTCTGTAACAATAATCTTTCGTTTCATATTTCTGTAAATATAACATGAAACGTAATTTTTAAAAGGTGATAAAATGATGAATGCAAAGACCTAGTTTGAAATGAAATTTTGTTTTGATTTTCAAATGCAATTTTATGAGATCTACATGATATGAAAAATGACTTATTTGTTTTTGTATTTTTTAGATTTAAGGAATGCAAAACAATGCAATTCTAAACCCTAGATGAGATGAAAGTTTAAATACCAAGTAGAAAACCCTAAATGAGATCTAATTCAATGTAAATTTTTGCAAATGAATGAAAGATATAACTTAGGATGTAAGAAAAGACTTCAAAATCATAAAACTATAGTGTTCAATAAGTTGGGTTCACCAAAATAAAACTAAGAAAAATATGTGTGTGGTTCTATCAAGGTGAATAGATCAAGATGATGAACCATAATTCTTCTAAGGGATGTTTCATTCAATAAAGAAGGATGAAATGCATAAATAATAATTTGAAACTAATCCTAGCTGTTATAGCAAGTATAAGGGAAGTTTTGGAAGGTTGAAACAATGTGTACCTTGTTGAAAACTTGTTTTTTTTAGGTCAATGAGGACTCATTCGCCTTTAGTGGTGAATGGGTCCCTATTAGGGTTTCTAAAATCTAGGATCTAGGTTATGTTCCTTGATGTTTTCACTTCCAACTCCTCAATGCCCAGCTCTTGAAAATCTGAAGAAAATTTTGTAGCCTTGCTTTTGTGTTCTTGCAATATAGATGAGAACTTTGCAATTTGACAACTTTGACAATTTTTGCTTCAATCTTGCTCTTCAACCTAAATCTTGAAAACACACATTCAAGAGGAGAAAAACTTGTTGATTGTTAGAGGATAGGGTTTTACCTAAGTCAAACCCCTTTTAGGTAATTAAACCTTATGATGAAATAATGGAATAGAAGCATGAAACATGAAACATGAAATGATGATACCTTAGAATGTAAATATGAAAACTAACATGAAGTTGCCATGTAGAATGTAGATCTTGATCTTGAATTAGATGTGAATCAATTCTTGTAAATAGATCTTCAATGCTACATCAACAATATGAGATCAACTACATGCTTGATGCACTATGCCTTTCACATGATGATATGACCTTGAATTGTTGCAATAAAGCCTTGATAATATACTCTTGAATGTATTTTCAAAATTGCTCTTGAAATTCTCTATAATTCTCTTGAGAATATACTCTAATGATAACTTGAACTTGCTAGGTGGAACTATGTGAATTGACCTTATATTTATACTAAATCTAATAATTAACCCCAAAATTTAAATAATCCAAGTCGACATCAGATCTAGAATTGAAAATTATTAAAATCTCACCACAAATAAATTCAAAAAAGGGGGTCTTGAGCAAGGAGGACCCATTCACCACCTTGGATGAATGGGTCCTAGCATAGTTTCCTAGGACCTAGCTTCGAGGAGGTGAAATAACATCAAAAACCCATCTCAAGTATGCAAAAAAAAGGAGCATCTTATGTTAGGAGGACCCATTCACCCGCATCCTATGTTAGGATGATCCATTCGCCCAACGTGGTGAATGGGTCCTAGCATAGTTTTCCAAGACTCCAAATTTTCCAATGCAAATTTCATGCAACATCACTAATGGGTGTTGGGATAAATCCTTGAGAAAAGCAATTAATAAGGGCTTATATTTGAATTAAAGGGCTAATTAAGCTCAATTAACCACAATTAATTAATAAAGCCCTAAATTAGTGTGAAAGTGTAAGAAAAAACTTTACAACACCCTAAATAAGGCACAATTAAGTACATTTTATCATTAATTATACATTCCCAAGCTAAGCATGAAAAAGGGTTACTTTTTCAATGCTACAACCCTAAACCTTACACTCTCAACCCTTAACCCTATACCTTATAACATAAACCCTATACCCAATATATTAAAACCTAATCCCTATACGGTATACAATTAATCTTATACTCTCAACCCTCAAACCTTAGCCCTCAACTATATACTTAAACCCTAAAACCTAAACCCTACATTCAACCTTGTACCCTAAACCCTAAAACCTCAACCCTAAACCCAATACCATAAACCCTATACCCAATATCCTAAACCCTATACCCAATATCCTAAACCTAATATTTATACCTTATACACTTATCCATATACCCTCAACCCTAAACACTAGGGGAAGGGTAGGAGAGAGAGGTGGGAGGGAGGGAGAGAAAATGATGAGATAGAGAGGAGAGAGTGAGAGGGAGGGAGGGAGATAATGATGAGATAGAGAGGAGAGAGGGAGAGACAAAGAGGGGGAGAGAGGGAGAGAGATAGGGAAAGAGGTAGAGAGGGAGACATAGGTGAGATAAAGAGAGATAGAGAGAGATAGAGAGAGAGTGATGGAGGGAGAGGTACACAAAAAGAGGGAAAGAGGATATAAAGATAAGTAGAGATTGATTATATGTTTAAGGGTTGGAGAGGGAGGGAGGGAGAGTGAGGGAGGGAGGGAGAGGGAGAGAAAGAGGGAGAGTGAGGGAGGGAGAGGTAGGGAGGGAGGGAGAGAGAGAGAGAGAGAGAGAGAGAGAGGAGAGAGAGAGAGAGAGAGAGAGAGAGGAGGGAGGGATGGAGAAGGAGAGGGGGAGGAGGAGGGAGGAGAGGGTTAGAAAGAGATAGTGGGAGAGTTGAAGATACAGATAGGAGGAGAGAGGGGCAGAGTAGGAGAGAAAGAGAGAGAGGGAGAGTGGGAGAGAAAGAGAGTAAGAGGGAGGGAGGGAGTTAGGGAGAGAGGGGGAGGGAGAGAGGAAGAGTGGGAGAGAAAGAGAGAGTGGGAGAGGGAGAGTGGGAGAGAAAGAGATAGTGGGAGAGAGAGAGGGAGGGAGGGAGAGAGGGAGGGAGGGAGAGTGGGAGAGTGGGAGTGAGAGGGAGTGGGAGAGAAAGAGGGAGAGAGGGAGGGAGTGGGATAAGGAGAGATGGAGATAGAGAGGGAGGGAGAGAGGGGGAGGGTGGGAAAAAGAGAGAGTTTGATATTGTTTATTTGCTAAGGTTTATTATTTAGGTTGTTTAGAATAATATAGATTTGTTGTTCTAAGCATCTTTTCTAGTTTTCATTACCATTTCATCATCATTGGCTTTTTTAGGATAATATAGATTTGTTAGTCTAAGAATATTTTCTATTGCAACCATATAGATTTGTCTTTTGAAGTATATTGTGATGTTCATGGCATGATAGATCATGGATTTTCTGCAAAAATAGTCAACTCTGATCCTTTGGCAAAGGTATGCGAAAGATTAAAATAATATAGATTTTTTATTCTAAGAATGTTTTCTTGTTTGCATTACCATTTCATCATCATTTAGGTTGTTTAGAATAATATAGATTTTCTATTCTAAGAATATTTTTTATTGTGATCACATAGATTTTTCATTCAAAGTATATTGTGATGTTTGTGGCACAATTGATCATGGAGCTATTGCAACAATAGCTACCTCTGATCCTTTCGCATAGGTATGTGACATATTAGAATAATATTGATTTTTTATTTTAAGCATCTTTTCTAGTTTGTATTACCATTTCATCATTGTCTAGGTTGTTTAAAATAATATAGATTTGTTATTCTAAGCATCTTTTCTATTTTGTTCATATAGATTTTTCATTTGAAGTATATATCGATGTTTGTGGCATGATAGATCATGGAGCTATTGCAACAATAGTCAGACATCATCTTTGATCCTTTGGCAAAGGTATGCAACAGATTAGTAAATTTGACATTATGTTTTCTCTTCTATGGCCTATTATTAAAACAATTTGTGATGCTTGTATGTAGTTTAACTGCTACCTTGATGGTTTATGCAAGTTCTTATCACTCCAAAATGTCAACATGCTATTTTTTTGGAAGAGTGTGCCAACCACGAAGGCAATGTGTGATCTATTTCCTTCCCCTACTGGGAAATAACTATGTATTAGTGTTGTTTTTTGTATGCCTACATGACATTTTGTAAATCCTATATTTGATAGGAATTCTTGAATTATAATATCATGTGTATTGTATATACTTCACATGTATTCAATTGTATACTTTACAACTTATGTGTATACTTTGTGACTTATGAGTATTCCAATGTATACTTTACGACCTACGTGTTTTCATGCATATAATTTTTATTCATGTGTCTAGTTCATGACTTAAGTGTATTTGAGTAAATTATTCACTTATTCACTTACTCATGAGGAGAAAAATGAACCCTAAACCCCTTTGAACCTTTACACTTTATTCATATAACCCTTTTCCATCAAGTCAAAAATTGAAACCATGGTCCAACACATTAAAGATATAAAAAACTGAGAGAGGTTATTATAGAGGGGCCCTACGTGATCATGTAGACTAAGAAAAATTATTTCTATGTGACACAATTTTTGAGTAATAGCTCATCAAAGATTGTTTCCTTTTAGCACTTTGGACTCTTAAGGGAAATCATCGGTCCAATGTAGCTTAGAGTGATTCAGTATGTTTGGATACAAAAGAGGACTATTCCTAGCGTAAGAGTAACCATGCGCACATGTTGGAACAACCTGTTTGGTTATATGAATTGTAAAATGAAAGTTGCACCACTTTGCAACTTTACACTCATTGCATTTGACAAATTTTTCCTCAACTAAAAAATTGTCACCACGGGAAAATGTCTCCAAGATAGAAAAAACTGAGAGAGGTTATTGTAGAGGGTCCCAACACAATCCCTTAGCCTCACACAAAGAGTCTATAAGCATCATGGTTTATGAGTAATAGTCCATCAAATATTTTTGTCTTTTAGCACTTTCGAATCTTAAGAGAAATCGTCGTTCCAATGTACTTGGAGTGATTCAGCATGTTTGGGTGCAAAAGAGGACCATTTCTAGCATAAACATACTCATTTGGACATGTTGGAATAGTTTGTTTGGTCGTATGAGTTACAAAACAAAAGTTACATTACTTTGCAACTTTACACTACTTTCTTTTGACAACTCTTTCCTCAACGAAAAAATCGTCACCATGATAAAATGCATCTGAGATAGCAAAAATTGAGAGAGATTATTGTAGAGGTTCCCAACATGATCTCATAGCCTCAGACGGTGAGTTTGTAAACATCATCATTTTTGAGTTATAGCTTGTCAAAGATTGCTTCCTTTTAGCACTTTAGACTCTCAAGGGAAATTATTTGTCCAATGTAGCTTAGAGTGATTTGGCATGTTTGGGTGCAAAAAAGGACCATTCCTAGTGTAAACATACCCATAAAAACATGTTGGAACAATTTGTTTGGTCGTATGAGCTGCAAAACAAAAGTTGCATCACTTTGCAACTTTACACTACTTGTATTTGACAACTTTTTCCTCACCTGAAAACTCGTCACCATGATAAAACGTCTCTAAGATATAAAAAACCGAGAGAGGTTATTGTAGAGGGTCTCAACACAGTCTTGTAGCCTCAAAAAAAGAGTCTATAAGAATCACAATTTTTGAGTGCTAGCCCGTCAAAGATTATTGTTTTTTTGAACTTTGGACTCTTAAGGGATCAAGTTGGTTGAATGTAGCTCATAGTGATTCAACATGTTTGGGTGTGAAAGAGGACCATGCCTAGCATAAACATACCCATCTAGATGTGTTGGAATAGTCTATTTGGTCATATGAGTTGCAGAATGAAAGTTGCACCACTTTGCAACTTTACACTGCTTGCATCTAACAAATTTTCCTTAATTGAAAACTCGTCACCACAGGAAAAGGCCTCCAAAATAGAAAAAATCGAGAGAGGTTATTGTAAAGGGTTTGAACATGATCCCATAGCCTCATATGAAGAGTCTATAGGTGTCATGGTTTTTGAGTAATAGCTCGTCAAAGATTGCTACCTTTTTACACTTTAGACTCTTAAGGGATCAAGCCGGTTGAACATAGCTCAGAGTGATTTGGCATGTTTGGGTGCAAAAGAGGACCATTCTTAGTGTAAATGTACCCATACAAATGTGTTGGAACAGTTTGTTTGGTCATATGAGTTGTAAAATGAAAGTTGCACCACTTTTCAACTTTACACTACTTGCATCTGACAACTTTTTCCTCAACTAAAAAGTTGTCACCACTTAAAAACATCTCCAAAATAGAAAAAATTGAGAGAGGTTATTGTAGAGGGTCCCAACATGATCTCGTAGCCTCAAACAAAGAGTTTTTTAAGTGTCATAGTCTCTGAGTAATAGCTCATCAAAGATTGTTTCCTTTTTGCACTTTGGACTCTTAAGGGATATCATTAGTCCAATGTAGCTCTAACTATTTCGACATGTTTGGGTTTGAAACATGACAATGCCTAGCCTAAACGTACCCATCCACATGCATTGGAAATATTTTTAGAGAAGACTAACCTCCTTTTCATTGACGATAAAATCTTCTTCTTAGCTTTTCATTCCTTTTGTAAGTGGTTAATTTTAGTCTTCAATTGTTTTGCTTCAATTTCAATTCTTAGGACAACGAGATCCCTTTGTTTGATAGATTTTTAAATGCTTAAGGCAATACCTTCATTTTTTCAAATCCACCTTAACCATCATCTCTCACTTTCTTTTCTTGGACAAGTTCTTACCAAATACAAAACCTCAATTGCGTTAGGTTGAATGGCATATATGAAAACAATTGTAATATAGCAAGTTTGGTGTGGGTCGAGGTTGATTGACATATACATGAAAATATCGTATCAGTTTTATTGCTTTTATGTGAAGTGTGCATTATGACTAGTGTGCATCAAGCCCATATAATATGCCTAGTTTTCTTATTCATTCATTATGGTTAGCAACATTCATTGTTGTGCATTGCAATAATATAAATTGTATGTGGAAGATCAAATAGCATGCATGTCATGGAGTTGTATTTGGTTTGTTTAATGGTTGTATTACACTCATTTGGTTTTTTTAATGGTTGAATCATGGTTGAGTGATGTTTTAATTGTCGATCATTATTATTGTATAGATTTCACATGAACAATCTAATGAAAATGTATCTTGTTCAGTTGTAAGGACTTCGTTTGAAGGTTGCATCAAAACCCTATGATTGAAAGATAATGATTCTTATTCAAGATGATTTTATACATTTTACATGTTATTAAGCTTGAATGAACATTGAGTGACATTGATTTTTATCAAGATGATTATATTACTTTTGAATCAACATTGTAATGACATATATTTCATTAAGTTGTATCAATTTGTTTTAATTTTTTAATCAATCAAAAGAATCAATGTCATAAGATTGTCACAAGTTTCTCTTTTCATCTTTTTTGCCTTGTCTATGAGACCACAATTATCTGAGGCGTATTTTCAAACAGTTCTTCTTAGCAAATATTATATAGTGCTTCTCATGTATTTTTTCATTAATTTTAACTTCTTTTGAAATAAAAATAAACTGTCCACTTCATTACAAGAGTTCAAAAACTAGAATAATATTAAATGTAAATTCATTCAACAAATATTGAAATCATTTCAATTCTCAAATTGAGTGTTTGATAATAATAAAAAAATTGTAGACATGTATGAAAAATGTGGTACAATAAAAAATGCAATGAATTGTTTGAAAAAATCCTCAAAGAAATATGGTCTCATGAAATGTAATGTATGTGAACCTTAATATGAATGCACTCTAACATAGACAGATTACCAATTGTAATTCATAAGTTCTATTAAAATTTAATTTCCTTAATCTATATCATGTTATCAATCATAAATTTAAACCATTCTAAGACAATTATACATTCCATTTTGAAGATTCAAAGTAGAAAGACATGCACATGAGGAATAAATTAGATTGAATAT
This sequence comes from Sequoiadendron giganteum, assembly GCA_007115665.2. Lineage (NCBI taxonomy): Eukaryota > Viridiplantae > Streptophyta > Pinopsida > Cupressales > Cupressaceae > Sequoiadendron > Sequoiadendron giganteum. The sequence continues at coordinate 573,424,671 of CM021100.1, read as the reverse complement.
TAATTCTTATATATCAAAATTTAGAATAATTGTGTTTGTGCATATACAAATTTGGCATATATGCCTACTCGGAACAAGTTTTACAAATTGTGGTATATATGCCATCTCAAGATCTATCAAACCCCAAGTACACATGAATCTATATCAAATCCTAATCCTGTGTTGGACCATCAAAATTGAACCTCCTCAAAGAAATTAGTTTCTTTGAAGCTTTCTGCACAATAACAATTCAAACCAAAAATTAGATTAATTATGTGAATGGTTGACAAGATAGACTAGAGTAAATGGAAATTTATATACTATCATTTATAAATTATGAATTTAACATCCAAATCACTATACATGTACTATATTATATCAATAATGCAATTCTTGTTTACCTCAAGTCTTGCTCTCTTTTTTTCAAGACGGTCTGCATATGATTGTCCCTCGGGATGATCGAGAGTCTTTGTACAAAGAAATGGTCTCACACTCATCATAGTGTTGATTCAGGTAGAGGACTATAGCAGATAAAATAAAAATGATAAAAATTAACATATAATTTTTAACAAATAATCATGTTTACTAAACATATATCTACTCCCATCTAAACGTAAATATTTGCAATTTAAAATAAACATATACCTTATGTGATTCTATGACACTAGATGGGCTCATGGTGGATGAAGCGGTTAATATGGTTTCCTATATAAAAAATGATAAGAATGTGACACAATTTGAATGCACATGCACATATAATCATAATGTTGAGAATAAAAATATATATACCTATTGTGTAGCTTCATCCAATGGGTTAGGCCCAGTCAACATGGTTGTAAAAGAACCAAGTTGTTGCATAAAAAGATAAGATTACATTAGACTATCAATCTATGTAGTACATGTATTTAAATATAATTATAGATTTTAAAAATTATCATCTAAATAACCATTTAAATAATAACGTATATTGATTCTCTAGGGAAAATGAAATGGTTGATTGTGTAGCCTCCTACACTTGGGTAATTTTCTCCTCTATCAACAACTATTAAAGATTCTAGTACATAAACATATATTAGTACAAATTTCACAATGTGTTTTATCAGGTGCATCACCATCATGATGGGATACATCGTCATATGGTTACGCAACATGATGGCTTTGTGTGACCAAATGATCACTCAATGAATGTAAGGCATAAATTCTTTGAATCCCTGCATCTAAAGCAATCTCAAGGTAAGGTAGTGGAGTAGGATGAATTGGGGTGACTCAACATGCTCTAGGCCCATCCTGTGGCATCTCTCTACCACCCTGGAAATCTCACATGTCAAAGTAATTGGCATGCCTCCCTAGGCCAAACTCAGCATATAATTTTTGGAGAAAATACTTACGAACATCAAGATTGTTGTTGGGTGGTTTACCAAAAACCATCCACCAATATCTCTAGAAATTATCTAATATGCCTCTATGTGTGCACCATTTAATTGAAAATTTTGGCTTTCGCACATTAACGAGTTGTCAGGTTCTGTGATTGATGAATAATTCGGCTAATTATGCTTTTTCAATATGAAGTTCCCTCGCCTCATCATATGATAACCCGTTGGCATAAAATTTCCTTTGTTCCTCTCGCCACTGTACAGATCTATTGTGTTAAGTTGCCAAACTTTCAACAATTGAAATGATTATTTCTAAAGTGTTTTACATGTCTGATAGCTCAATGAGTGTCTCATAGATTCGACATAAATTTATCAATTGACCTAAATTTCTATGAATAGACTCATGTATTGTTGGCACGTTTTGGTTTGGAAACAACAATCATGGTGAAGGAGGAGTTGGAGGGCTTTCATCTTGACTGGGGTTAGGGTTTTCATATTAATCGAGGTTAGGGTTAGCCATTTTAAGCCTATTGATTGATAAAAAAAAATCAAAATTAAAAATGTCCTAGCTTGCAAACTAGCATTTTGGCACTCATAATCGTTTATTAATTAAGTGATTTAACATTGTTTAATTAATCCATCCACAAAACATAAATCATCAAAAACCCTAATTTCCTTTATTAATTGAATAATATGATATTATTTAATCAATTCACTTTTTCATCATTTTTTGACTAATTAAACAAATTACATTTATTTAATAAAGTCCCAAAAACCTATTTCTACTATTAATTGAATAAAACATTATTTAATTAATTCATGTTTTCATCATTTCAACCAATTAAATAAATTACATTTATTTAATAAAGTCCTAGTATCGCGTTTCTCGTGCCAACAAGAATTTTTCAAAAAATTCAACCCGTTTTGTTCTCTCTCAGCCTTCCAATGGCAGTTTCCGCGCTCGTTAGGGCATGAATTAGGATGTGCTTCGAGGTTATTCTCATGCTAGGGAATTTGTTCTTGGTGCATATGCTTATGTCTATTCTTATCGTCTTGTGAAATCCCTTGTGCGTAAAGCACAACCTGTTTTCTACATTTGTGAATTTGCTTCTCGTTCTCCTGATCTTTCGTATCGTTCCTTTGCTAATGTAGTCTCTGGTAATTTCTAGGCGTCCTATCCTAATAATATCCATGTTACTGGATTTCCCTTCATTCCAAAAGTGTGTGTGTGCCCTGCTACCTTTCCTAATAATATCCCATTGTGCTCACCTGCATCCTTCCCCAATAATATTCCTTTACACTCTCCTCCATCCCCTCTTGTGTTCTTGCATCCAAGAACTTCAGCAAATCTTTCTTCATCTCAAAAGCAATCGAAAGGGCAGAACCAGGGGAATGTTAATCCTAGTAAATCTTGGGTTCCTAAATGCTCATTGCCTAATGTTCGTGCTACTGTTGTTCTCCCAGAGGCTCTGCTTACCCACCAAATTCAAGATCTCAAGGATGTAGCATTGATTTGTAATTTTTGGAACTTCTCCCCTAATTTATCTTTATTGAAGAAGTGGGTTTTTCAGCAATGGGAGGGCTCTAATCAAGTATTCTTTCTAGATAAGGGTCAAGGTTTTTTTGTTGTCATTTTCTTGGACAAAGATTCTAGGAATGTTGTATTTAGAAAGAAGGCTTGGATATTTGAAAGGCATGGTTTATTTTCTACCCTTTGGACCCCTAATTTTTCCCCTTCAGAAACATCTATAAAATTCATTCCTTTTTGGATCCAGTTTCAAGGATTGCCTCTAGAATATAGAGAGGCCCATATTGTTGAAATACTGTGTAATCAGTTGAGGATATTTTTACATCATGACTTGGTCTTTTTCTCTAATCCCTTTCTCCCAATTAGGTTTTGCGTTCTTCTAGACGTTACCAAATCTCTTCCTCTTGTCATTGACATCAAATATCTTAATGGCTTGTGGACTCATAATTTGGTATACGAGAACCCCAAACAATTTTGTTTAAAATGTCATTCTGTTTTGCACCCTTTCAAACAATGTGCTCCATTGGAAGTAAAGAACTTGGACACAAATGTTGGGGGTTGTTCTAATCCTCAAATTGATCCTTTAGCCGTGGTATTTTCTCCTATTTCAGGGTTAAATTACTTTTTTGAAATTGTAACACAATTTTCGATTTTAGTTTTCTGCTACCAGTGGTTTCAAAAATTCTACTGCTCTTCTACACCTCAAATCAAGATATGTGGTAGGGGTAAGCTTGAGCTTTTTCCTCAATCTATCTATTCCATCAGGTTCTTCTCACCAAACCCTATTTCAAAATCCCACTTGGTTTTTTTTTATTGGCTTCATTTGTTGTATCCATTCAAAAAAATTGGTAGTCTTTGTATCTGGCTTTGCCGAAACTAAAGTTTTCCAATGATCAACAATTAATCATGTGTTCTTAAATGTTAAAACTGGGCACACATAATTTATTTGAGAAACACCTTAGTGTCTTTGATGGGAAAAATCTAGAGGAAAATACAGATCAACATCTAGAGAAAGAGGGGTGTCTTGCAAAATCTCAAGAGCTAAGTCTCCCTTCGGAATTGGAATTGGAAAGTTTTGTTGACGAAGCCCTTCTTTCAGTTGGTGAGAAATTGTTGGATGATATTGCTTATGATGTTCTTGGTGTTGTAGATTCTATACTTGAAGAGGGTTCATTTTCTATCTCTCAAACCCTATTGTTGTCAAAAATAACAAAATCTCTAGTTAAAAGGGGCAAAAAATTGTTAGTTTCCAAGTTGCAAGAGGAAATTGCAGCGAGTATTCAGTCAAACTTAGTTGTAAATAGAAAAAGACCTAGGAGAGCATGTTTCTCTCCTAATTCTCAATGAGGATCATTTCTTGGAATGTCAAAGGCATTAATTCCTCTAACAAAAGGATCCAAGTTAAAAATCAACTAGATTCTTGTGGGGCTAACATAGTGGTTCTCTAGGAGACTAAAACTTTTGTTGAGACTTTTAATAGTATTAGAAAAAGCTGGCCCAAATGGAAAGCGTGTCATTCTTTGGCTCAAGGTGCTTCTGGTGTTTTGATAACATTGTGGGATGTGAAGTCAAAAATCATTTCTAACATTACTTTTGGTCTAAATTGGCATTCTATGCAAGTTGTATGTTCCGAACAGTCTTTCTGGATTCTAAATGTCTATGGGCCAACTAGCTCTATGGAAAAAAAGTTACTTTGGGATTCTTTGGAGCAAAAACTAGTTTTGTTGGGTCAATACAAAGTAATATTCGCAGGTGATTTTAATGCAATCAAATCTCTTTCGGAAAAGAAAGGAGGTATTTGTCCTCTTAAGAAAGACATGGAATCTTTTGCCTCCTTCATTCAAAATAATATTTTTTTATATATTACTCCTTCGAATGGGTGTTTAACCTGGACAAATAAAAGGCAATTTTTTTTACAAATTGCAGAGGTTGGACAGATTTTTAATTTCATCTAAATGGACTCTGTCTGGTGCATTTTTTTCTTCAAAACTTTTACCATTTACTGCCCCTGATCATTTTTCTATCTCATTAGACTTTCCTGAGAAATTTGTTAAATCTAGGTCACATTCCTCCTTGAAGTTTGATTCAATGTGGTTCAGACACCTTGATCTTATTGATTTAATCTGTTAATGGTGGGTCGCAGCTCCATTCATTACAGGTTCAAGGATGTTTCAGTGAAGTAAGAAGCTGGAATATGTAAAATCTTAAGTAAAATCTTGGAACCAACAAGTTTTTAAAGATATTTTTGTGCAAAAAGATCTTGTATATAAAAAACTTGTAGAGATCAATGAAACTATTATATCTTCAGGTCTGGATTCCAATCTCTCTAAGGAGCAATGTGAATTAAAATTAGAATGGAAGGAATTAATTTTGAGAGAGGAGTCTTATTGGCGGTAGAAGTCAAGAGAACTTTGGTTGAAAGATGGTGACAAGAATACAAAATTATTTCATGCTTTAGCAAAAATTAAAAAAGCAAGGAATATAATAGTCTCAATTATAGACAGTTCAACTGGTGCTCTCCTTTCAAAAGAAGAAGATATTCAAAAAGAAGGTATCATGTTCTTCTCCTCTCTTCTCACTAGTAATCTTCAACTAAATGACCAGTTACATAAGGATAGGCAACAACTTCTACAACAAATTCCTTGTCCAATATCAAATGAAGACAACATCAAGTTACTCTCACCTTTTGAACTCAATGAGGTTAAAGTTGTTGTTTTCTCAATGTCCCCAGATAAAGCTCCAGGGCTCGATGCATTTACAATCTTATTCTTTGAAAAATGATGGGATTTTATGGGTTATGATATCTTAAATGCACTAGAAGAGTCAAGGAAGTCAGGGTGCATGTTGAAAAAATTCAATATTACTAATATAGCTATCATTCCCAAGATACCATCTCCTTCATCTTTCTCTAATTTCAGACCTATTTCCCTTTGCAATTCAATTTACAAAATCATTACAAAGGCCATTTACCTTTGTTTGCATCCTTTTATTTCTAAGATCATTTTTGAAGAACAAGGGGGATTTGTTCCTGGAAGAGAAATAGTAGAAGGTGCAATAGTAGCCCATGAGGTCCTCCATTCAATTGTGATTAACAAATTATCTTCTATGATCATCAAGTTAGATATGCAGAAATCCTATGATAGGGTTGATTGGTCATTCCTCAAAGAGGTGTTGTTAAAATTTGGCTTTTCAAAGAAATGGTGCAAATGGTTTTTGACATGCATATCGGGTGCTAAATTCTCAGTGTTCATAAATGGGTTTGCTGTCTGTTTTTTCAGTTCTTCACAAGGTGTTCGCCAAGGAGATCCTTTGTCTCCTTCCTCTTTATAATACTAGCAGAAGCTTTGAGTAGATCTCTCCTTCATGCACATCATCAAGGTTCCTTAATGGGAATAAAAATTCTAAATATTGACATTCCAATAACTCATTCTCTCTTTGTTGATGACACTTTTCTTTTTGGAAGTGCGACTCTTTCAGAAGCCAAAAAATTAAAGAAAATTTTAAACAGGTATACAAGGGCTTCGGGGCAAAAGATAAAATGAGAGTAAATCAAAATTATATGTTTTCTATATACTCAACCTTTGGTTGAAAGAAGAATAGTGGATTTGATGGGATTTCAACAATCATATCTTCCATTTAAATATTTGGAAATTCCCTTCTTTGCAGGGAAAAACAGACTGTCATTTTGGGAAAAGATCATTCAAACTATCCAATCAAGGATTTCATCTTGGAAAGGCAATTGGATTACTTTATCAGGCATAATTTTGCTAGTAAAGTCAGTGTTATCTTCAATCCCAAACTATTTTATGTCTGTTCTACAAGCTCCTAAATCAATAATTATTCAAATTCAAAAGTTGATTAGAAAATTTATTTGGTCTGGCAACATAGATAGTAGCAGTAAAATTCATTTAATTTCTTTAGAGACCATGTGTTTGGAGAAATTAAAAGGAGGAGCAGGTTTACACAACCTACAACAAAGAAATTTAGCACTAGGAGCAAAAATGGTGTGGAGAATGTATTCAAATCCAGGTTTAAAGTGGTGTAGACTCATGCAAGCTAAATATTTAGACAACCCAAACCCTTCAAGGATTTTGACAGTGTTAAATCCACCTAAAGGACATTCAATGTGGAATTTTCTAGTTTCTTGCAGAAAGATCCTTTTACCTTATCTAACTTGGGAATTTAACAATGGCAAGGGTGTTCATTTTTGGAAGGACTCATGGTATGGTCATCCAAAGATAAATTTGATTGTAAGTTGTGAACATGAGCAAGCAATTTTATCTCATAAGTTGGAGGGTAAACTGAAAGACTATATTCAACATTTAGTTCCTATATCAGGAGAGGTATGATGGAAAGATCTATTAGAAGAAGGTGTAAGTAATTTTTTCAGAATTCAACTATGTTCTATTCTTAATTCAAGGTCACTGTTTGTCTCTCAGAAAGAGGATAGGCTTATTTGGTCAAAAGGAAATTCAAGTTATTATTCTGTAAGTGAAGAGTATAAGTCTATTGTTCAGTATCAGTCTAATTTAGTGAACTCAAGAGCATACAAATTATGTTGGAATGAAAAGGTTTTACCTTAAATTGGTTGCTTTGCTTGGTTAGCAATAAAGCATAAAATTTTAACAAGTGAAAAACTTGCAAAGTTGAAAATTTCCAATCCCTTTATGTGTGTTCTTTGTAATCAGAATCTTGGAAATGTAGATCATTTATTTCTTGCTTGCCCAGTGGCACAATCAATTTGGATGTTTTTTTTTACAAATTTGAATTGGCAATCACCAATTCCTAATTCATTATGGAAATTCTTTGAGAGTTGGCCCCTATTATACAATTCTGCACTATTTGCATGTATCTAGAGCATTATTCTAGCTTCAATACTATGGGCTATCTGGTGGGCGAGGAATAAATGCATCTTTAGAAAAGAAAAATTCAATTTGCATAACTTGTTGACCAATGTTGAATCTTCTATCTCAGAATTTGTGAATACATATGTCCGAAAATAAAAAAATGTGAGCTCACCTTTCATAGATTAGGATTCGAAAATTCTTTTGGCTTGGCCTCAGTTAAAATTACCTTTCAAAGGAAATTCTCATCATCCTCGGCAAAAATTTAACATAAGCCAAATTTGTTGGATCCCACCTCCTTCAAGGGTTTTCAAGATCAACTTTGATGGGTCTTCACATGGAAATCCAGGCTCTTCAAGTGCTGGTGTGGTCATTCATAATCAGTTTGGTATGGTTTCTAGTGCAAATTCATTTAAATTGGCAGATGGTTCCAATAATTCAGCAGAAGTTCAATCCTTATTCCAGGGAGTTATATTGGCCATAAGTTGCGAGCTTTCAAATGTCCATTTCGAAGGTGATTCTTTGGTAGTAATCAACGTAGTAAGAGATCACAAACAAACCAACTAGCGGCTTTCTTACATCTTAAATCAAATCTGGTCTATGCTGGACAGATTCGACTCATATCATATCAATCATATTTATAGAGAAGGAAATGCAGTGGCCGATTTCTTGGCAAACTATGGTTGTGATCAGTTGCAAGAGATTATCTCGCATGTGATGGAAATCAAGAAAATAATCCCAATCTTGGAAGGCCTGGTGAAACAGGAAGAGATTAGTGATACAAAAAAATAATCTATTGTTTATCCAGAACAATTAATTTACATGTTTTGGGACACAGACATTTCCCCATGTGGTCGTATGTCATTTCAAGTAAATTGTATAACTGTTTTTAAAAAATTACTCTACAGATGGGATGTATTTTCAATCATGTTTTAGGTGGCTTTTCTAGGATAATTTGTCACGTTAAATCATGTAACCATCTAGGGGTGAGAAAAAATCATTAATACAAGCACTGTAAGGAATTCACACAACCATGATGGAGGCTATGATGACAAAATCAGGTGAGATTTATCAAATTAATGTGTTTTTGGTATGTACAGGTACTGAGGCAGTCTCTTCCAAACCACGTCATGCAATAATTACTTGGCGGCGGGCAAAGTTCAAGATGGGTTAGCGGTTCTAATATTGGGTTGAAAGCATGAGATAAGTCCATCAAAATGTATTTGATCATACCAAAGCTCATTACTAAAATAAGTTAGCATTGATATTTTTGTGTGAGTACGACATGGCAGAAAGTAATTACTCCATGGTAAGCGAAAATGTCCCAAATATTGAAGTGAGTACATTCGCAAAGATTTGTATCACTCATGCGAATTAAGCTCAACTTCTCCCATGGTCTATTTTAACTGGCTTGGTCCTTTTCAAAATCCATAACTTGTTGATTGTGACAGTGTTTACATTATTTCCATCACGGGGTCACTCCAGTTTTATACTTTTATCAGTAAGTATGGAATTCATTCCAAGGAATTACAGGGTTTTCTTTCAAGTCTGTGACTGGGAGCTACCAATCTCGGGTGAAGTAGGAGAGCCGGAGCTGCAAATGATCTTTAAAGACCACTGTGAAATGTTCAAGAAGAATGTCAAAATAATTATGGGCTCACATATAACAAAATCATCAATAAAGCAGGTAATCTACCCTTCCCAAATGCTGTCCATTTTCATTTCAAATTTTCTAGATTTAACACAAGATGTTGAGGTCATAGAAAAGCTGGCAAGGAAAATGGTAAAAGAAGACTTCATGCAATGGGATCACTTCAAAAATTCATGCAAGGCATATGATATGTGGAACAACCATAGGTATGTGGGTGATTTTTTTCCAAAGAATTACCTCCTCAACCACCAAACTTATTAGAAGCTTCTAATTTCCATTGTCAAATCACTGTCTCTGCAAGAATTGACTTTCATGTTGATCACTCATAGAAGGTTTGCAAGAGAATTTGAAAACGAAACTGTAGAAAAAATAAGGGACAAAGTGCAAGCAATTTTGTCACTGTTAGTGCATGAACACGATCCATCGCAATCAAATTTCAATCTACAAGTAGTCAGTTCCATCCTTCCAAAATCAGCTTCCGGTGGACATCAGCCATATTATGATATGAAATCAGTCTCCCCAAATCTTCAATTCCATGAACTCGATCAAGTCATGGACCAAAGTACATGGGTTAATCAAAATGTTACTCCATGGGCACTAGAGCAATATGGAGTTAGTCATTGTCAAGTATCCCCACAAGGTGGAGTCCAAGGGGAAACATCACAGCTTGCAAAAAACCATTTGGGTCCTCTTCTCTCAACACAATTCCAAGGTGATCAGTAGTGAGAAGTTTCACTTGTAGCTGGCCACTAGGAAGGAGATATTCAAGAAAGTGCACATTCGTCAATAGCTGGAAACCAGGATGATTGCCTCCAATCCACCCAGGTGTTCAACCTCAACGAATTGCCTCGTGATCGCCAGGTAATGGTTCAAGGTGTTGCACAGGAATTACTGCCACGTGAAGATGGAGAGGAGGCTGACAACTAGCAAGGAGTAGTTACTTTCTTCAGAAAGGGAGACCAAAGGCCTCCTGCCTAGTCTCTGGATTATCATAAGGAGGGAGAATTCATTGACTTCATGGAAATAGAATAACAAATATGTAGGGTGAGAAAAATAGGCTAGTGGTGTGTTTAGTTTCTAGACATTAGGATATAGTAAAAAAACTCTATTTTGGTAGGCTTTTGGTAGGCCAAGTCTAGAATGGTTGTTATGCTTGATTTTGAAAATAACAGGCTATAAAAAAAAATTATGATAGTGCCCCAATGATCAGTAGACAAATCTTGTCAAAAAGGCATCTGGCACATTAGAAAGATGTGTCTGATTTTGTATGCAACAGACATAATAGATTTGCATGGTAATGTCTGATTGGCTAAACATGCCTTATGTTTAGTAAGCAACTGGATTCTACAGTATAAGTCGATTGTATATATTTTTAATATCAATAATAATATATAGGCTTGATGCCTTTTTCCAAAAAAAAAAAATACCAATTATGTCACTAATTCACTTTATTTCCCTAAGTTGATTGAATTATTAAATTATAAAAATTCAATTAAGTCACTTTTCCCTCCAAATTTGAATAATTTGAAATAAACTATTCAAAATATTATCAAAAATCAAATCAAACTAATGCAACTTTGTTTGCAAAAGTCAAACTTTATTTTCACGTTCAACTCCAAAAAGGAATTAATTAATTAAATCAATTAATCAATTATCCTCACCCACTTTCTGATTGAGAAATTATGATTGTTGATTGAGCCATCTAATTTTCTAACTAAGCCATCTAAATCCTGACTAATCAATCTAAATCCTAACTAATCAATATAATTCCTAACTAATCAATCTATCTCTCAATGCCATATATTCTTCAATCACACTAATCATGCAATCTATTTTGCACAAATCATTCATGTCTAAATCCTCTCAACACCTCTTAACTGTCGATCTTGATGCAACATTGTTTAATCTTGATTGTCCATTTCAAATCACATTTTCTATTTAAACAAACCTTTTTCCTCACAAAAAGGATCAAATATTCAACATCATTTTCACAATGAAGTATTGTTGACATTCACAACCACCATTAGAGATTCAACATTTCTTTGATCAACCAACACACAACTCATCATTCATCAAGATTTTTCACACGAACTATGGAGGCTTCACATTGATATGATTAATCCATCATCAAGTGAACACACTCCAATATGGGATGGTAACCTCTCTTTGTGTTGAATTCAATTTGGTAGTCATAGGATTTCATTTTACGTTTTCAAAAGCTTAGAAATTCATTTCAAAAGTTAAGATTAGATCTTAGATTAGTGTTCTTGATCTTAGATTAGATTTTGATTTCAATTGCATTTTTCTTGTTTAGCATCTATGATTTTCCCCCTCACACATTCCGGCACACCCAGTGGGACAATGATCCCCTACACTAATGATATTGTGAGCCATTTTTGAAGTTGTAGGTTTCATAATTGCTTTTGGAGAAGTTTTCACGCACTGTCCCAGAAAATTTTGCACTTACCTGTCAAGAAAAATATGTGCTTGCCTCTGAAACCCACACACTTGACACTAAGAACTGCACAATTGCTCTTTTTTCATGCATCTAATGATGACAGAGGGCACACTTTCCCTTTTTCAATGCATTTTCTCTTTGACAGAGGGTGCACTTGTTTTTCCTATGCATTTGCTTTGACGGACCTATGTTTGAGATCTACTAACTAGAAACTAATTTTTTTTGCTAACAGATGCCTATTTTTGAATGTGTGACAGGTGTTAAAGATTTTATATGCAGGGTTTGAGAAACACTAACATGTTTTATGTAGGGAAGACGAACGGTCAAAGAACGCCAGATTTACAAATACTTTTTAAAATTAGGAATATTTTGTTTTGGTGCATTAAAAAAAACAAAACACATTTATTTTTAAGGTGCTCTTAAAATGAACTATTTCAAGATTTCTTAAAGTAGGAACCATTATTTGGTGCTTAAAAAGAACAACACAAATGCATACTTCATTTTGGTGCTCCAAAAAATTGAATCATTTCCATGGTTTCTTAAATTAGGAACCTTTATTTGGTGCTTTAAAAAGAACAAAAAAAATGAACATTTCATTTTGGTGCTCGTAAAAATGAACCATTTCAAAAAAAATCTAAATTAGGAATTGTCATTTGGCACATAAAAAGAATAACAAACATTTCAATTTGGGTTCTCTAAAAATGAATTATTTCCAAGTTTTCATAATTAGGAATCTTGATTTTGGTGCATAAAAAGAACAACACAAATGATTGAAATGCTTTCTTTTTGTTGACGCATGCTCATATTTGCTTTTGTTGACCAAGTAAGACCGAGATAACTTTAGAAACACTCAAATTTGGGCTTAAAAATAGAAAAAATATTCTTTGTCTTGCACCTTTTCTATCTTAAGTGATTGATATCAAAAATAATTCGTATTGGTGCAATTAAAAAGAACAAATTGTTATGCTTTACTCACATATTTTTGGGGATAGTACTGCTCAAGGTGCTTAAAAAGAATCAAACTGCTATGAAGTGTATGGTGTGCATTCAGTGTTTGGAAAGCTAGATGGTTGTCTTCTCCCCTCACACCTTTTGGTGATCTTGGGTAAGCGAAAAACATCTTGAGCTTTGCATCTTTATTTTCAAAGAAAACCTTTAGAGGGTTTGCCTATTGAGATACATCCCATGTTGGAGAACTCATAGGCAACCCAAGCGGTAATTTTATACTAGATTGTTGTATAAATAAATTTTGGGTGTGAGGAAAGTTCATCATCTCGATGGGTGTTGTTGGCCTATACCAACATATTCTCCCTTAGTATCCTCATGATGCGTAAGAACCTGAAAGGGCTAGAATTTTTCTTAATTGAGAAAAATGCTACATGTATAAAGGCCCAAAAATTATATCCCCAAAATATTACTAAGAGCCAAATTGTTTTAGAAGCTATCCCTTTATCCAAAAAAAATCTTTGAAAGTGGTGCATCAAAATTTGCTTTCAAGAAGTTACTTGCCAAGTACAACTATAGGCTTGTGCCATAAGTTACATGTAAAATCATCTCTTTAGAGCATGAGGTGGGCCTACCTAAAACAATGGTTTCTATCCACTAGGGTTGTAATTTCTTGTTTATGTTAAACTTTCCAAATACATTCAAAAAAATCTTGACATCAAATTTTGTGCTTGATCTAAAATTAAAACATCCAAACAAACACTAAACATGATGGTTGAATCACAAACCCTTTGACTTAGTGTATGCTTTTAAGAGGAGCCCTATATTTTCACTCCTTAAGGATTTCTTTAAAGGTATATGAATATTTAGGCTTGAATTTCAAGCTGCATTAGGTCAAAGTAAAATTTGGAAACTATGGCTTGGGTATCATGATTTAACAACTTGAAGCCATAGACATGAAGGTCACAAAAAGTCCATTCTTTTTCAGTTAGTCAATTATTGGTGTATCACTTTCCATACTCCAAACACACAAAAATTGAAGAGAAAACCAACTTAAACTTGCAAAAATCTGAAGAAATATTACTCAAATTGGAAACAAAACACACAGAGGCCACAATTGCACAAAATTCCATCGCAGTTGCCCCATTTTCTACCTTAGTTGCTAAAAATTCATTGCATTTTATCTTTTTCCTAGAAAATCCACTAATAAAAATCAATTTTATTTGATAGAAATTACACACTTGATGCGGAACCCGACACTTGCTTCTTTTTACCCACACTTGCTTCTAAGAAACTAGCGCACTTGCCAAGAATTTTCTCGCCATTGGCGAAGAAACTCGCCTTTTCCTAAGTAATCAGTGCACTTGACATAAACATACATAACCAACACACTTGCTATTCTAGCTCACAGTTGCTTCACAAAAACCCATGCACTTGACACATTTTAGCTTGCAATTGATAAATCTAGCTACTCTTGCTCTCAGATTAGCGCCTTTGCTCAAAAACCAGCATTATTGCTCCATCTTGTTCAAAATTAGGAAAAACAAATTGAAGCTTCTTAAAGGATCCTTGTTAGAGAAAAAATGGAAAATCAGATAATTCATATAGTCTTTCATCTATTATTTCCATCCTACTTGTTAGGAATCAAAATCAAAACAAACCACTAGGATCATTCCTTCACTCAGATGTCTAATATATTAATAGTTTCTTGAACCAACCAACTAGTTCAGTAATATTTTTTGCAACATATCCTCTAGACAAGGAATTAAAATAGCAACCCTAGTCCTTCAACATTTTGATTTTCGAAAAGTATCACCATTCCAAAATAACACTCAAACCTTAGGGTGTTAAGCTTCATAGCAACCATCTCAAAACACCATTCCATTTTATGACCATTTGGCAACCAATTGCTTCGGTTCAACAAACCAAACCTTGTAGCACCAATCCTACAACCTAGTCTCACACACATTGAAGTTGAATTGACTAATATCATTATCATATTAAGAACCTTCATATTTGAGAAGAACAAAACACCCAACCAGTGGAGAAACGCACCAAAAATCTTAGATGAAGAGGAAGAGAAAGTAGGCATAGTAGTCGAAAGACACGTGTTATCACTACCTACATGGCAATAGATATACACCCCTCATGATCAATGCAAGAAAAAAATCCTTAAGTGGAAATCCATACTACGCCTTCCAAAAAACCACCCTACAAAAAAGGTCACCAAAGGGTACATCCTGGGAAGGTATCACACCCATCAAAATACATTGGGACATTTATATTTTTGATTCTCAATGGGCCAACCACCCTTGAATCTAATGCATTGAAAATCCACAAAACAAAAGCAAATTTTATTTCCATTAAAATAGAAAATCCAAAAACAAAAGCACTTTCATTCCATAGTTAGAAGTCATGAAAAAATTTGCAAAAGCTTGGTAGTTCTTTATGACAAATACAAGATCACAACATAGGAAGAACATGGAAGCAAATAAGAACAATACTGGAATCCCACCAACCAACACCACAAATGATGAAAGAGACCCATGAGGATATAAACCAATTGATCTTACAATAGGGTATTAACCATCATAAACATGTCAACAAAAATATATTACCCAAATCACTTTAATCAAGGGTCACAAAATCAAGTGGGGAAACAACATCAATGCCCTTCACAAAATCTTAAATTTCAAGATGTACCTCAAATATAATATCAAGATGTATCTCAATTTCAATATCAAGATATACCTCAACTGCAATATCAAGATGTACCTCAAATTTAATATCAAGATATACCTTAAATACCATATCAAGATGTACCTCAAACATAGTATCAAGGAGTTTCACAAGATCAAGGCACACCTTAAACTCAAGATCAAAGGATTCCTCAAGTTCAATATCAAAGTGCACCCCACTCTCAACAAGGTTATAACATCCTTCCACACTAAAGGAACACACCTGAGGATGATATAACCTTGCAGCTATAAAATAAAAATCATCTCGGATACCAAAACAATCAATCGAACAACCAACAACAAAATCAAGAGATTCCATAGAGGAAATATTACCGACCAAGAAGGAAATTCACCCCTTTGGGAGAAACTTTAGAGGTAACCATGCACAAACTAGCATAGTAGGACCTTATCAAAATCAATGACAGTCCAACTTATGGTGAACCAAACTTTAAACTCCCTTGGTATAACGAGTACAAATGATGTGAGCTCCACAAAATCGAGGGTCACATAACAAACAAATAAATAGAACTCAAAAATCTCATCTAAGACCTTATTGATCAAGGAGAAATAGCTATTGAAGATGACATTCAAGGGCCATCTACCAATAAAAATGTGGACAATATCTCAAACCCAAAATTTGAAAACAACGATCAAGAGATATCTATCATTGATCACATTGACGATATCTCTACATCATCTAATGAGAAAGAGGACATGATACAAGAATTTATTCCCAAGCATTATCAAAATCAATCAACAAAGTCTAGTAATGATATAGTCCGAGATATATTGACATCATCCAACCTCATAGCATCATGTATTGATGATCAAGGGACTTTTACTCTTAATGCAGAAAATATAGACAAAGAGCTATCACCCATATGTCTTTCTTTTGAGGAAATCCAAGGATCCTTTACAAGAAAACCTTTCTTTGAAATTGATCCATGTCAAGAGAAAAAACCAAATAATATCGAAGGTAATGCCACACAAAGTCAAGATCTAGAATCCCTATCATCAAAATACTATAATGACTTGACAAATATTTTCCAAGACATCCCATTTTTCTAAAAGAAGAAAAAATCCATATACTGAGCACACATACACCTACCCATGAGATTATTACTCCTAATAGACATGTAGATGATCTTCATCTAAGAAAAGGATCTCATACTCTTGATATAATTACCAAGGAACAAGAGCCTCCTACTCTTAACATCTATAGACAAGATCAAGACATAGTAGAAACTAGAGACATATCAGAAAGGGATCATGAAGAAGACTTGCACATAAGTTGTGAATCAGAAACATCTTGTGGAGACATATCAAAAATGGATCATAAAGATGACTTATATATAAGTTGTAAATCAAAAACATCCTATGAAGGCATATAAAAAATGAATCATAAGGAAGACTTATACATAAGTAGTGAATCAGAAACACCTCTTAAAGAAGCATTAAAACCTGATATTTCACAGCATCGGGCTGAAGATACCAATCAAAAATTTATCCCACTTATAGAGGATCCTATCACTTATAAACTTGGATCACTTGCCTTTTCTAGAGCAAGATATCCTACCAATGAATAAGCTATCACCTTTGAAGATCCACAATGGAGCAAAGAAGGATTAGCACCTTGTTTCCAAGACAAAAAATATCCTATTGCAAATAAGATCTTTCAACGAATGCATTATCAAGGCAAAGGATTAGGCCTACATGAACAAGGTATCTTAAAACTAGTGCAGATTATTAGAAATCCTAAGCATCAAGGTCTTGGTTATACAAAGGAATCTAAGAATATCAATGATACCTCTATAATACTAGGGAAAACTTTATCTAGTGCAAGCATCAACATAGAGAGCAAGAAGGGTATTTATGATGAAACCACTACCAATGCTACAACTAGCCATGTCATGAATCATAATCCACACATATTTCAACCCTCTAATTGGGACCAACAATAAGAGAAAAGGCTATATCCAAGAGCGAGACAAGTCATTGAAGAAAAAGAATCAACAAAACAAAATGGAGAAGAAAATTTTAAATGGATACAAAAGAAAAAGAAAGAAAATCATCCCTATCAAACTCCATTAGTCAAAGAAAATATGGGAAAAAAACAAAAAGGGAAGTTTATCCATCAAATAATTCTAGCAATGTAAAAGCAAGCTTCAAGAGTGACCTACAAGGTATATCAAGATGTTGGTCCCATTCAAATCTCCATATCCACCCATAATTTCCATCATCCCAAGTTTGAAAAATAAAAGGTTCCAAACTATTGATCAATCCATCTAAATATCATATCCCTCAATGCATTTCACCATGCAAGATATCCAAATCTCAAATTGACCATGTGTTGGCAACAAATTTTTATTATAAGAACTTCAAGGTCACTTTATCGCAATGTGCGCATCAAGGTAAGGTTAACTTCAATATCAACAAGGAAGATAAGAATTATCAAGGATTAGATTCAAGCGCCCATATCCTAGCAAAACAACTCATCCAAGCAAGATATTTTTGGCACGTCATGACATAAACAAAAACCATATCAGCACCAACAACACATCTACATCAACACCACCAGGTGGTTCAACATGAAAAAAAATTGTCACCATGATGAAAACCTGGTAAACAGGCATCTTGTGTGACATCAGAAAAATTCAAGAAAATAGTTTAGAGAAAAGTTATCCTCTAGTGAAAACCAGTATGGTGGAACTTTGGACAAGTACCATGATGAAAACCTAGAAAATAGGTATCATGCATGGAATCAAGCATCTACGTGCACTATTTCAAGTGGATGCATCTCAGTTTATCCATAATGAACCTAATCCATTTTTATCCCAATCCAATTTACCTTGATCTTGACAAATGTTTGGTATACACTTTACACTTGCTTGTGAAAAACATCTTGACATAGGTCACTACCATTGATCCTATCCTATCCAACATTATCTGAGCCATGAGGCATTGTCCAAAATGGGATTCTCTATCCAAACATGTCATCCTATCACAAGATAAGTCATCATCTACATTGCTAGACTTTGGGGGGAAAGTACTTACATCTTGCTTCAAAATAAATTTTGATCTATGTCTTCTAGCTCACGTTGTGAGATAGGAATTGTCCTAACAACAAGGTATCCCACATGGTAACCTTCCCAATTTGTCCCATCAACAAGGTGTCCCACCAATGCACTATTAGGGTAACCTTCAAAAAATAGTTTGTCCCAACAACAAGGTGTACTACCAACACACTACCAAGGTAACCTTCAAAGATACCAACAACATGGATGATTCCTTCACTCAAAAATTCTAAGATATCAGCAGTTACTTGGAACTCCCAAATAGTTCAAGTAATCTTTTTTGTAATATATCCTCTAGAAAAACAAAGTGAAATATCAATCCAAGTTTTCAATATCTTATACCCCAAGCAAAAGGGTAAAAATCCAAAAAAATGGGAAAAAGAGAAAAAAAAAATAAAAAAGAAAGAAAAACATTAAAGAGAAATGAAACATTCTTTGAGTGAAAACCACTTTCTAGTGCTCCTAGAATAGGTACCATATGTAGTGAAAACTTGGGAAATAGGTGCTATGTTTGAATAAGACTCACATCATTATCTATTGGTACTATTTGTAACATTCACCCATCCATTTCATAAAACATGTATCCAACCATGGATTATTATTGATTGAGGAAAGTAGTCTTGCTCTCAACTAGGGGCAACTTCCCAAATTTGGTCGCGGATTAGATCTTTGAGTGTAATATCATGGTCAAAAACAACAAAATATAAAAAATCTAAAACATTTGAAAGACAACATCGTTGGCTTATTCCTTCACTCAAAATAGTCTAATATATCAAAAATTTCTTGAACCTCATAGCTAGTTCAAGTGGATTTCCTACAACAAATCCTCTAGATACTAAAGTGGAATATCAATCCAAGTATTGTTTATCCCAAAAACAAGTTTATGCTTTTGAGTCAAACAGTCGAACGACACGGTCTTTGTGTGTACAACATAGGCAAGGCTTAACATCCCTCGAGTCCTTAGGTCATTCCCCTTAGGTTTTTATCATTCTTAGTAAAATAAAAAATCCAAACAAATCCAAAAAACTCAAAATTTAAAAACATTCACAAAGCATCAAAAGCGATAACATTTTGTCAAAATCAATGAAGTTACTAAATAAAAGCAAAGATAATAGGAAATTGTGAAGAAATTTCTTCGAAGGCGATGAAATTTCTTCAAAGACGAGGAGATATCTCAAAAGTTCCAAAATCAAAAGCAAAGATCTTACTCAAAGGCAAAAATCTATATCAAGAGCGACCAAAATGAAACAGAGCAATCAAAATCAAAATTATATAGAAAAAATGCATTTCAAAGGCAAAAAATTAATTCAAAAGCATAGGTTTAAGTCAAGTGCATAGAAAAAGAGAAAAAGTGACCTTCCTAAAAAGACAAAAGTGCTAAAACTAATGCAAGTGCACAAAAACTCTAAAAACTTCACTTCTAACTAGTTTGACTTTGTGCACAAGTTATGCAACATGGAAAAAGACCAAAATGAAAAAATAAAAGAGTACATACTAGGGCACCCACGCCTATAGGATTTCAAAACTCTTGAAATGTATTCGCATGATGTGGGACTCCCTGAATCCACACCGTAGCTCCTCGATAATTGACAAAACAAAAACATTCAAATATCTAGAAAACACCCAAAATAACATCAAATAAAAGCACACAAACATTTGAAAAAGCTCAAAAATCCTATTTTCGCCATCACCTATGCGCAATAAAGGTTCATCCATAGTAAAAAGATTGTCACATTCACCCTTTGAAAAAATAAATAAACAAACAAAGCAACATCAAAAGCTAGAACTTCCAAGCAAAGAATCACAAAGATTTGAATGAAAACAGACAGAACCAAAGCCATGTATAATTGCATATCTTTTGAAAATTCCCAACATCTTAAGATATGTCTTAATGGATTCATTCCTACATCGATAGACATTATCAACACCACATACTTGTCCTATAACAGATATGGGAAGTGATACAACAACATTGTTTTATCTTTTCGATGTACATTATTGACTCATTCCTAGGATCTCTCAAGGATGTCCATAAGGATTTAGAGAGGAAGGAATGAGGCAATTAAACATTATTTCAGTTTTTTGTTTGTTGCATATTTTTGCTATACTACCACAGTGAATACTTGCTTTGTTTTGTGTGTGGAAGTCATTTTGGAGCATTTCATGTAGCAGTGGCATGTTAGGTTCTTAATACCTCTTGTGTTACTAGTCCGACATGTTTTAAGGCTTCTCACCCATACACTCTAACAAGGTTTTTGTATGTCTTATATGAGCAAGAGTACTCCTTGTTTGTACAATCAAAGTCTACGCAATGGATACAACACCGCCTTGATCATTAATACATTGGTGCATCATAGTTTTTCTACATCAAACAGGATTGTTCAAATTGTGAAGCCTCCAAGAAAAGTGAAAGAAACTCATCAGTGACTAATATCATCCACTTTCTTCTATCTTCTCAATCTTAATAACATTTTCTTCTAATCAACATTTCTTATGTCAGTCCTTGCACTTAACTCATCACATCAGCTCATTGGAAAATTTGGTTCACTATCCAAAATTTTCACCAAATTTCTTGAGGGGACACCATGCTATCCTATCTAGGGCATACTGAGGCAACTCTTGCACTTGGGGCATATCGGGACAATGTTCTTTTGAAACAAAGCAGCTAGTACTTTGTCTCAAAGAGAGGCAAAATGTAGACACCTAAAAATTTCCTAGCTTGCGAACTAGCATTTTGGCATTCATATTCGTTTATTAATTAAGTGATTTAGCATCATTAAATAAATTCATCCACATAACATCAAAATCATCAAAAACCCTAATTTCCTCCATTAATTGAATAATACAACATTATTTAATTAATTCACTTTTTCATCATTTTTGAGTAATTAAATAAATTCCATTTATTTAATAAAGCCCTAAAAACCTATTTCTACTATTAATTGAATAAAACGACATTATTTAATTAATTAACATTTTCATCATTTTGACTAATTAAATAAATTACATTTATTTAATAAATTCCTAATCTCACTTTATTTGGTCCTAATTAGTTAAATAACACCAATTATTTAATTACGTCACTAATTCACTTTATTCCTTTAAGTCGATAGAATTATTAAGTCATAATAATTCAATTAAGTCACTTTTCCCTCCAAATTTGAATAATTTGAAATAAACTATTCAAAACATTATAAAAAATCAAATCAAACTAATGCAAATTTGTTTGCAAAATTCAAACTTGATTTGCACGTTCAACTCCAAAAAGGAATTAATTAATTAAATCAATTGTCCTCACCACTTTTTGATCGAGAAAATTATGATTGTTGACTGAGCCATCTAATTTGCTAACTAAACCATCTAAATCGTAATTGATCAATCTAAATCCTAACTGATCAATCTAATTCTCAACTAATCAATCTATCTCTCAATCCCACAGATTATTCAATCTATTTCTTCAATCAACTAATCTTGCAATCTATTTTGCACAAATCATTCATGTCTAAATTCTCTCGATACCTCTTGATCGTTGATCTTGATGCAACATTGTTTAATCTTGATCGTCCATTTTGAATTACATTTTCTACATAAACAAACCTCTTTCCTCACAAAAATGATCGAAGAGTCAACATCATTTGCACAACAAATTAATCTCAACATTCACAACCACCATTAGAGCTTCAACATTTCTTCGATCAACCAACACGCAACTCATCATTCATCAAGCTTTTTCACACGAACTATGGAGGCTTCATAGTGATATGAGCAATCCAACATCAGGAAAACACACTCCAATACGGGATGGTAACCTCTCTTTGTGTTGAATTCAATTTGGTAATCATAGGATTTCATTTTATGTTTTCAATAGCTTAGAAATTCATTTTGTAAGTGTAAGATTAGATCTTAGATTAGTGTTCTTGATCTTAGATTAGATTCTAATTTCAATTGCATTTCTCTTGTTTAGCATCTATATTAATTGAATAACACGATATTATTTAATTAATTCAATTTTTCATCATTTTTTACTAATTAAATAAATTACGTTTATTTAATAAGGTCCTAAATCAATATTTCTACTATTAATTGAATAATACAATATTATTTAATTAATCCATGTTTTCATAATTTCAACCAATTAAATAAATTATATTTTAATAAAGTTGTGTGTTGTAAAGTATGTCCTACAATGTTAGTATAACACATCTTCATGGAATGCATTACTTAAAAGGAAATCAAAAGTAACATAAATGAAACTACAACTTATCCTTCTAACTCATCCCATGGCTCTCTAATCCCAAGGAATCTTGCAAATTATGCTCTCAAATCTTATTATTGTTGCACAATAACCTGCAAAGATTGACAACTCAAGAAACGAGATGCTTAAAATGAAATCTACATACCTATGTTTTTGGATTTTTCAATAACTTGATGTGTAGAAGCTAAATGATCCTATGATGGAATGATGTTAAAATCTAGGTGTTGAAATTATAATGATGATGAAATTTAAATACTAAATGGAAGATGGAAATAACTAAACTATCAAAATTAAAATGCCATTATAACACTAGAATGAGTTAAAAATGCAAACTAAACTAAATTGCTCTCCAATTCTCTCACAAATGCACTAAAATTCAGCAGCATAAACTTGTCTAAATCTTCACCCCTAAAATGTTGTAGCAAAAGGCTCTATTTATAAATTTTTCAAGCCTCAAGGTGATGTGGCAACAATGAACGGTCAGGATTATGATCTTGTGGCATCAACAATAGAGCATTAGGAGGTTAGAGGGAATCAGGGAGATGGTTCCCTTCTACAAGACAAATTGCCAAGTGTAGAAAGGAATCACAGAGCAGGGGGAGTCATGTGTCTCAGTTTGTTCAAAATTTTTTGCAAATTTGTTGGAGATATTTCATATTTTCCAATTTATAAAAATTCATTGGTGAGACACATGATGAGGTGGCAGGTGAGTTGGAGGTGGTTAGAAGAAAGTTTTGGAAATGTGCTTAAATTGAATTAAAAATTCAATTTAATAGGAGAGGGTAGATTAGTAAAATGACAAATAAATTATTTTGTGCATTTTAACCAATTTTAGAAGAATATTCTAAATTTGAATTTCAAATTTCAAATTTTAAAGGAAGAGGGAAAAACAATTAAATAACAAATTGATTAATTTGTCTTTTTAATTAATTTTAGAAAGAAGATGAGTTTTGAAAAAGAAGAAATAGAATATGAACCATATAAATAAATTTTACAATTTATTTATAATAGTAGAGGAATTTAGAATATTAATCAAATAACCAGTATTTAATTAATGTGATGCTCAGACCATTTTTGCGTGCATACAAAAGTCATAATCTCACTTTATTCCATCCTGATTAGTTAAATAATACCAATTATTTAATTATGTCACTAAATCAATTTATTCCACTAAGTCGATTGAATTATTAAATCATAATCATATAACTAACTCACTTTCCCTCATAATTTGAATAATTTAAATCAAACTAATGCGACTTTGTTTGCAAAAGTCAAGCTTGATTTGCACGTTCAACTCTAAAAAAGAATTAATTAATTAAATCAATTAATCAATTATCTTCACCCACTTTTTGATTGAGAAAATTACGATTGTTGACTGAGCCATCTAATTTTCTGACTGAGACATATAATTTCCTAACTAATCCATCTAAATCTTGACTAATCAATCTAAAACCTAACTGATCAATCTAAATCCTAAATAACCAATCTATTCCTCAATCACAAAAATTGTGCAATCTACTCTGCACAATCTATTCATGTCTAAATCCTCTCAACATCTTTCAACAGTCAATCTTGGTGCAACATTGTTTAATCTTCACCGTTCATTTTAAATCACATTTTCTATATAACAAACTTCTTTCCTCACAAAAAAGGGATCAAAGAGTCAACATCATTTGCGCAACGAAGTATTGTTGACATTCACAACCATCATTGGAGCTTCAACATTTCAACAATCCACCAACACACAACTCATCATTCATCAAGCTTTTGCACACGAACTATGGAGGCTCTGTAGTGATACGAGAAATCCAACATCAAGCGAACACACTCTGATACAAGATGGGTAGCAATTTCATTGTTGGATTCAATTGTTTATGTATTGTACGTGTAGGAATAGATCTTAGATTAGTGTTCTTGATCTTAGATACTCGATTCTACACATGACACCTGTTTACTAGATTTTCATCATGGTACTTGTCCAAAGTGCCACCATAGTGGTTTTCACTAGAGGACGAATTTTCTCTTGACTATTTTCTTTATTTTTTGGTTTTTTATTGATATTTGATGCCACACAAGACACTTGTTTACCAATTTTTCATTATGGTGACACTTTTCTACTCATGTTGAACCACCTAGTGGTGTCAATGTAGGCAAGTTGATAGTGTTGATATTGTTGTTGTTGTTTTCATGGTGTGCCAACAATATCCTACTTGGAGGAGTTGTTTTGCTAAGATGTGGGCACTTGAATGTAACCCCTGATAATTCTTATCTTCCTTGTCGATACTGGAGTTAACCTTACCTTGATGTGTGCATCGTGATAGAGTGCCTTTAGAATCCTTATGATAAAGAATTTCTACCAACACATGGTCAATGAGAGATTTTGATATCTTGGATGGCAAAAAGTGTTGAGGGATATGATATTTAGATTGATTGGTCGATAGTTTGGAACCTTTTATTTTCCAAACTTGGGATGATGAGCAACGATGGGTGTATATGTAGATTTTATTAGGAACAATGTCTTGATATACCTTTTAGGTTGCCCTTGAATCTTTCTTTTTCATTACAGGACTTCTTTGATGGATGAACTTCCCTTTTTTATTTTTTCGCATATTTTCTTTGACTAATGGAGTTTGATAGGGATTATTTTCTTGATTTTTCTTTTGTATCCATTTAAACTTTTCTTGTCCATTTTTTATTGCTAATTCTTTTGTTTCAATTACTTGTTTCATTCTCAAATATAGATTCTTCTCTTGTTTTGGTCCCAATCAAAGGGTTGAAATATATATGCATGGATGATGATTCATGACATGGCTAGTTGTAGCATTTGTAGCAGTTTCATCATAAGGACCCTTTGCACTCCCCATGTTGGTGTTCGTGTTGGATGAAGCTACCCCCAGTATTATAGAGGTATCATTGATATTATCATATTCCTTTGAATAACCAAGACATTGATACTTAGGATTGTCAATAATTTGTACTAGTTCTATGATACCCTGTTCATGTAGGCCTTATCCTCTGCCTTGATAATGCATCCGTTGAAAGATCTTATTTGAAATAGGATAATTTTTGTCTTGGAAACAAGGTGCTAATCCTTTGCTGGTCCATTGTGGATCTTCAAAGGTGATATCTTATTCATTGGTAATAAAGCTTTCTCTAACAAAGGTAAGTGATCCAATTTTATAAGTGATAAGATCCTCCATATGTGGGAAGTTTGTTTGAGGGGGGAAATCATAGATGCTAAACAAGAGAAATGCAATTCAAATCAGAATCTAATCTAAGATCTAATCCTACACTTAAAAAATGAATTTCTAAGCTATTGAGAACATAAAATGAAATCCTACAATTACCAAATTGAATTCAACACAAAGAGAGGTTATCATCCCATATTGGAGTGTGATCGCCTAATGTTGGATTGCTCGTATCACTATGAAGCCTCCATATTTCATATGCAAAATCTTGATGAATAATGAGTTGCATGTTGGTTGATCAAAGAAATTTTGAAGCTCTAATGGTGGTTGTGAATGTCGGCAGTGCTTTGTTGTACAAATTATGTTGACACTTTGATCCTTTTTTGTGAGGAAAGAGGTTTATTTATATAGAAAATGTGATTTGAAATGGACGACCAGGATTAAACAATGTTGCATCAAGATCGAGGGTTAAGAGGTGTTGAGAGGATTTAGACATGAATGATTTGTGCAAAATAGATTGCAAGATTAGTGTGATTGAAGAAATAGATCAAAGAATCTATGGGATTGAGAGATAGATTGATTAGTTAGGAATAAGATTGATCAATCAGGATTTAGATGGCTTAGTTAGAAAATTAGATGGCTTGGTCAACAAATTAGATGGCTCAGTCAATAATTGTAATTGGCTCAATCAGAAAGTGGGTGAGGATAATTGATTTAATTAATTAATTCCTTTTTGGAGTTGAACATGCAAATCAAGTTTGACTTTTACAAACAAAGTTGCATTAGTTTGATTTGATTTTTGATAATGTTTTGAATAGCTTATATCTTTTTATTCAAATTTGGAGGGAAAAGTGACTTAATTGAATTATTATGATTTAATAATTCAATCGACTTAGGGAAATAAAGTGAATTAGTGACATAATTAAATACCACTCATTGTTGAAACCCTCTTTCTTTCTACGGATGGTGTGTCGTTGGCTTCTAGTACACCGTTGGCTTCTGGTGTGTCATTGGCTTCTAGTGTGTCGTTGGCTTCTAGTGTGTCATTGGCTTCTGGTGTGTTGTCGGCTTCTAGTGTGTCATCAACTTCTAGAGTGTTGTCACCTTCTACTAGGTCATTTTTTGATGTTGTTGGGTCGTGTGTTGTTGGTTTGTGAGTGTGTGCAGAGGGTTTGTTGTGTGTTGTTGGGTCGTGATTGTCTTCATATGTGTCTCCTGATGGTTCATGACATGTGCTAGGTGGGTTTGTTGCTTCTAATTTTCCTCCTTTAGGGTCTAGTTCATTGCACATGGATGTTCCTCTTTCATTCCCTGCTTCTCAGTCCTTTGCTAAGGCGGTTGGTTCTAGTGGTTAAATTCCTTCTTCTTCTCTTCCCTCTTTTAAGGGTAAACCCTTATAGTTCTCTTCTTCTGCCCCTACTATTATTTGTGGGTAGGAGGTGTCAAATAAAGAAGATTATTTCTCTCATTTTGCACTTATTTGTAGATTTAATGGTTTATGGCCTTCTCTCCCAAATATGCACAAATGGGTTTTAGAGTCTTGGAGGCCTATTATTGAGGATAGGATTGAACTCTATCCTTCAGCTAGGGGTTCCTTTGTGGTTTATTTTCAATTTGAGAAGGATAGGGCTCAGGTGTTGGAAGGGGGTGTTTGGTTGTGGGGAAAGCAATCATTTTCTCTCTGGCCTTGGTTCCCTTCTTTCTACCCTCCTTCTAAATCTATTAGTGTTGTTCCTACTTGGGTTAGACTTCCTAATCTGCCTGTTCAATTTTGGACTCCTTGCTTTGAGTCTATTGGGAATCCTATTGGTAGATTTGTTATGGCTAATTTATCTTCTCTTATCTATGATCATCCTACTTTCACCCGCATTCTTGTGGATATTGATACCTCAAAATATTTACCTGGGGAGGTTATTTTTATGGTGGGGACTAGACCATGGTCTGAGATTCTTGATTATGAAGGTCTTCCTTTTTGTTGTAGGATATGTTTCTCTATAGGTCATTTGGCTACAAACTATCAGAAATCTCATCGGAGTTATGCTACTTGGTGGAAAGAAGTTCTTCGTGAGCATCTTACTATGGGTGAATCTTATGATGACTCTAGAGAAGTTTATGGGGATGACTTGGCCCCCAAAGTTGTGGCTTCTTTTGTTGATGGTTTTCAGTTGCCTCCCGCTATTATTGTTGTTGCTCCTAGGTCTCCTGCAGTTGTTGTTGGGGCTTCTGAAACTATTGTTGTTGTTGGTATTGGTGGTTCTTCTACAACTCTTGGTTCATTTGCAGTTGCTACTAATGTGGTTGGTTTGTCTACAGTTGTTGCTATTGCTGGTGAGGTTGTTTTTATTACTTCTAATGATTTTGTTGTTGTTGATGTGACTACTAGTTTATCTACAACTCCTATTGTTGTTGTTGGTTGTAAGAGTGACTCTCTTGGTCATTTTTCTCTTTTTCCTTTGGTGGCTTGTCCTCTGACTTCCTCTTACTCCATTCCTTCAAAGGATGATCTTTCTTGGATGGTTATGCAAAGAAGGAAGTGAGGTCTCCCTAAGCATAATCATTCATCTTAGTCCCTTGTTAAATTTGTCCATGGTGGTCGGAAGGTTGCATGTGTGGTTTAGTTCCCATTGTTGCTTGAGGTTGTTTGGTTGTTGTTCTTCTTTGTTTATCTTTGGAGCAGTTGTTTGTATCTTTTATGGTTTTGGGTGTTTGGATGTTGCTGACAGTCTAGTGTTGTATCTTTTGAGTAGCATTTTGTACCTAAAGTTGAAAAGGGTTTTAGGTCCCTTCAAAACCTATTTTTCCCTTATAATCAAAACTAATCAAGATGAAATAAAGTGAAATTAGGAATTTATTAAATAAATTTAATTTATTTAATTAGTAAAAAATGATGAAAAAGTCAATTAAGTAAATAATGTCGTATTATTCAATTAATAAAGGAAATTTGGGTTTTTGATGATTTTAATGTTTTGCAGATGAATTAATTAAATGATGTTAAATCACTTAAATAATAGACAAATATGAGTGCCAAAATGCTAGCTTGCAAGCTAGGACATTTTTAGGTGTCTACATTATTATAGTATAATATTCTATAACAATATTATATTATATTATAATATAATATATATAATATAATGTTATGTTATTATATAGTATATATAATATAATATTATGTTATTATATAATATTATATAATATTATATTATAATATAGTATTATATTATTATATAATATAGTATTATATTATTATATACTATAGTAGTATATTATTATATTATTATATTATTATAATATAATTAACATATATTATTATATAATACTATATTATATTATCTGCCCATTAAGGGGTCGGGTTGGGTAAATCCAACTGGAAATCTTTGTAATGAGACACAATGGGAAAAGCCTTTGGTAGGTTGGTGGAAGATCAATTCTGATGGACCTTAGAAGGGGAATCTTGATCCTTCGGGGGCAAGATTCATAATCAGAGATTGGAAAGGTGATGTGTTAGCTCTAGGTGCAAAGAAGTTGATGGAAGGAACAAATAACATGGTTAAATCTCAAGCAACATTGGTAGCGGTTAAATGCGGTAAGAAACTAGGGGCATCAAGGATTCATTTGGAAGGGGACTCAATGGTAATTTTACAAGTGGTGATGTCGGGATTTATCCATGCTTGGCATCTACAAAATATGATTGAGCAAATTAGAGAAGAGTTAGCCACCCTAGAAAGTTTTTGGGTTAGTCATATTCATAGAGGTGGTAATAGTGAGGCAGATGTTTTTTCAAAATGGGAATTATCATTTGGAGAAGTTGGTGATTTAAATTTGAAATATTTTAGGGAGACTGTGTCAGTGGAGTTAGATGACGTCGAGATGTACATTGAATTAAATGAGCAGGGTGGTGGCTGAAGGGAGCTAATGTGATAAGACTAGTAAAGCATTTGAAGCCATGCGAAGGAAGGGAACTACCAAAACATTGATTCACAACAAGAGTGCGGAGCTAGATTTAAGTAGGTTATAATGATGAATTTTGCATTCCCAAGAAGCAGAAACTTGGAAGTAGAGAAGGCAAAGAAGGCAGTGGCAACTCAGAGTCATGGAGGCCAATTTCACCTTCTCGTCATGTTGTCAACTTAGTCCTTTCTTTGGAGAGGTCTCTGAGAATAGGATGGAGGGATTGTTCCTCATTGTTGACAAAAGGATTGGACAGTGTGTTAGAATGATACTCGACAATGGCTTTGGTGTTCTGAGACACAGACTCAGAACAAATTTGGATATGTACTCAATGATTGCGGCCTGGGGGCTAGACCTTGGAGAACTAGTGGAGTTGGTGTGAAAAACCATGAAGAAGTGTATGCATGAAGATTTTTTAGTTAACATGGAATATATTCTAGAATGGGCAGTGTCGGGGGTTGGACTAGATATTTCGGAAGGAATACTAGATGAAGAAATGGAATTACCATATGGGTCTACAAGAATAAAGCCATTTATTAGATGGCCAGAAGGAAACTTTAAAGCAAGGTGTCGAGAGGAGGCTCGTTTGGGATGGAAAGCCCTATAATTGTTCATGGAATTAATGTAGGTAGAGGAATTTCTTGAGAAGGCAAAGGCAGAAGCATAGGAGGAGGAGGGAAGAGTGAAGCAACAGAAAAAGCGTCTGCGAAGGAAGTAGAGGAAGCACCAAAATAAGAAGCAGATTCGAGCGTTGGGAGAAGGTTCATCGAGTGCAACTGTTGCATTGTAAACTCAGACCCTTGATGGGCATTCCACTATTTTTTTTATAGGATTCTAAATTTTAGGTGGAATTGTTAAGTTAATGGGAAACTGCTATTGAATGTAATGGAGGTAATCAGGTTTAGGTTTTTGAAGTCTAATTTTTTGAATTAATAGTAGTAGGGGTTTGGTTTTTTGATGGACTTTTGTCATGTTAAGATGACATTGAAACTTTAGCTGGTGGAAAAAATCGTTTGGTAGGTTCTGAACTGGAAAATGGATGTAATTTCTTTATCAAGCAATACAAATATTTTGAGTTATCGACCAAACAAAATAAATCATATTATATTATATTATATAATAATATATACTAATTATGTTATAATATATACTAATTATATTATAAAATATATATATTATATTATAATATTATATTATAATATATTATAATATAATATAATATAATATAATTAATATATATTATTATATAATATTATATTATATTATTATATATAATATAATATAATATTATTATATATAATACTATATTTATTATATTATATATTAATATATTTATTATATTATTATATAAGTGGGTGGTAGGGAGGGCGCCCCTCCAGGCAGGCGGAGGAAGGTGGCATGTATGCCACGGTGGTTTTGGTCAGGCCAAAATCAGGTATGAGGTGGCAGACTGGCGGCTAGGGTGGCAAAAGTTGGTGATGCCTTAAAGGCAGATGTACGAGTCTTGCCAGTTTGTAGCTAGCAGAAAATTTTTCTTATGATGTTTTTTAATGGTTTCTGAGCTCGACCCTTATGGAATGGCATCTCACACTAAGTGAATTGGTACGATTTGAAAGGGTGGCAGTGGCATCGAAACTTGTGTTTTAAAGGTTCGCTCGGCTCTATTCTGCATTATTTTTGTTTCCCTATGTGAGACGGTTGTGGTTGCTTTCCTTCCCTTCTATCAAGTGCCTCTAATAGAAGGTGGAGGATGGTGAAGTGAACCAAATTTGTAGTGGAGATTTATGTTGCGATACTTTCCCATTTTTGAGTGGACACGCCAATATCCTTAGGTTCATTGGAGGGAAAGATTTCCTTTAGGAAAATTACAGACTAGCGTTTAAAAATAATCTTGGTGAAGCATGATCCATTGGTGGTAGCGGCGGTGAAGCTGGTGTTGGGAATGGGACATGTGGAGGCCAAGGAGTATGGGAGAGATAATCTCCATATTTCATCTCGATTTCTCGCCTCTTTGCTCAATAATTTGGAGCCAAAGGTTGAGGCCAAGTTGTTGTTGTTGAATATTTTTAAGAAGGACTTGGTCGAAGGTGTTGATGATTTTTTGTGTGTGGTGATTGAAGGAAGAGATTGCCCTCATCCTTGTGATGTGGAGCGGGTTAGGTTGGAGGACACAATAAAAATCTATCCTTTTCTTTTGGACTTGCAGGGTCCGGGATTGATGCGACACAAGGTTATTGTGGTGGTGGCCACTATCTTCCTCAAGAAGGTTTTTGGGTTGATGGCAGTGGATAAAGAAGACTGGAAGGAGGAGTTCACAGATTTTGCAATTTTAAAAAAAATTCTTGTAAGCAGGGGGTTAGTCCTTTTAGAATAGGGGTAGTTTTGGTTGGTCTGGTCATGGTTGCTTTAGCATCTCTTTGCCATTTTAATGGATAGAATTGTAAATTTTATAATGGTTTTAGTCATCAATTTAATATTTGTTTACAATGCATGTTAAACTCTCGGTTCAACTGATTTTGGTGGTCCTAGAAGGTTGGTGTTTTGGGTTTTCTGTTAACTCTCTATATTGTGTAACAGTCAATTGTTAAACTGAAGGTTTTTTATTATAAATAAATAAACTCTTATGCATCAAAATAAATTATATTATTATATAATAATATAATGTTATATAATAATATAATGTTATATAATAATATAATATTATATAACAATATATAATATTAAATAATATAATATAAAAGAGTGACAAAACCTACCGGGTTCTTCGAATGAGAGCTAACGGTCGAATCTGGGAGGTTGCGGCGACTAGGTCCTCACCTGGCTTGAGCGTTATAGGGAAGACTCTCAAGGTACCGCTTGGCACTGATCTAAAGAACGTGAACTTCTTCAAAGATAACAGGGGGTAGGGAAATGCAGAAATATGCTCAAGGTTTCCGCGACAGGTGACGGATTTGGGAAACAAAAACCCTAAACGAGATGGCTCTGGTGCGGGAGGAGAGAACTCATCCTTGTTGCGAGCCGAGAAAGGAAATCCATAGGTTGCTCGCATCTCAGGTGGCTATGGCGGAGTAAAAGGGTGTACATCAAACCAGGTTGAGGGAGTTCAAGAGGATCCACTATAGTAGGTGAAGCCACCATTTAAAAATGTAAAGGAGAGATATGGAGGGGACTCAGTGTCACTTCCAACATCTAGATACATTTCATTAGATTTAGACGAAGAGATTGAGCAAGAAGTATTCTCAAATGAAAAAATAATAATTGGGC
Organism: Sequoiadendron giganteum; assembly: GCA_007115665.2. NCBI lineage: Eukaryota > Viridiplantae > Streptophyta > Pinopsida > Cupressales > Cupressaceae > Sequoiadendron > Sequoiadendron giganteum. The sequence goes on along the minus strand of CM021100.1, from coordinate 573,391,426 downwards.
TGAGTCTGAAAGGACATTTCAAGGGTTTCAGACCAAGCTTAACAGATTTGCATCAATGGATTACACATCACTGGATGAATGCATTGGAAGGGTATGTTTAGATTTACCCCATGGCCAAAGGATTTTTCATTGTAGTTTTTGAAAAGGAGCCCGACAGGAAAAGAATTCTTTGTGATTACCACTGGGAATTGGATGATAAATACCCATTGATGTTGAATGCATGGCATCCATCCTTTAATCCTGCAATGGAAGTGTTTGAGAAGGTTCATGTCTGGGTGAGGCTTCCCTATTTTCCTTTACAATTCTGGTTTGATTCCTGTTTAGAGGCTATAGGGAACTCTTTAGGAGATTTTTTAATGGTGGATGAAGGTTCTTCAAACCTTCTACATTCAACTTTTGCTCGGATTTTAGTGGAAATGGATATTTCTAAGGCACCTCCAGAGGAGATTCTTTTGAACACGTCGAAAGGTTGTTGGGTGCAGCCCCTGAATTATGAAGGAATACCCTTTAGGTGCAGAGTATGCTTTAGGACTGGACATTTGGCTACTCAATGTGCCAAGCGCAAAGCAACAAAATCTGCATCTTGGTGGAAAGACGTTGGTCCTCAACACTGTATGGTGGAGAAAAAGGCTATGAACCCTTCGAACTCTCAGAACAATCGAGAGGAAGGGGTTCAAGTTGGGAATGCTCCTATGGAGGATGATGGATTGATGACTCAGCAACAGAAGGTTGATGTCTCAGTTCAGGAGGGGCATACAAACGTCATTAGATATAATGTTGCCTCCAATGATGGGATTGAGAACCCCAATTGTTGGGCAGCAACACCTTAATGTCATGAGAAAAAAGGCCTGGTGAGATTGCTTGAAAAAGCAATGGAGAATTGTAATGTCGAGGATTAGAGACATCAAATAGTTGGAAGTTTGGATGGTGGTTTGAAGAGCCCCTGTGACAAATCATTAGCCTGGTAGAAGGAGGCTGCAAGGGTAGAAGAGGGTTGGCAAGTGGCTAAGGGGAAGAAATCAAAGATGGGAAGGAAGGAGACCTTTGCAATGGTTCTTAGATCCCAGGTGAAGAGAAGATCAAATCGTTCTACATGATTGACCTTTTTGTAGGTCCCTTGTAGGGCTTCCTAGCTATAGTCTTGTTTTCTTGAGATGCATGCAGATTTTTGGTCTGTTTGGTTATGTCTCTTGCTATTTAATTCCTACCGGTGTGGTTCTTATATAGAGTTGGTTGGTCAGGGGTTTACAAAGGATTCTAGAGGTGTTGGAAATGGTGTTTGTTTTTGGATTTACAAAATGATACACATTGGACATTTGTTTCAGTCTGGTATTTGCTTTGACACTATGTACTTTCTACCCAAGCCTAGAAAAAGTCAAAGCAAAATCTCATGTTTTTCAATGAGTTAAAAATACCTTTTTTCCACATCGCCACTTTTTGGACCCCCATTGTTTTGCACAGACCCCAACCTATCCAACTAAATATGCAAACCAATACATTCAAGTATAGAAAATAAATGACTCAAACATATAGAATTTAAACACAAACAATGATCAAAACATAACAATTACACTTGTAGAAACTTGTAAATTGGAAGAAACTTTTGAAGATTAAGTCAAAATTTATCACATTCAATATTTTCTTAGTCTATTAAAAGTGAATAAGTCTCCCAAGGACTGATTAAAACCCATGGAAATAAATAAATGAGGTGCTACACTTGCACATGTCTATAGTTCCATATTTTTTAAATTAAAAAAATTGCTTGCAACAAAAAATGGACATATATGAAGGCCTATGCATGAGCCAACCTTTGCGCTAGCCTCTCCCATTATTTTGATAACATTCCCAATAGTTGAAAGGGCAATAATCTTCATCCAAAATAGCTAGGAGGGAAGAGACACCATTTATAACTATTGAACTTCTCATACGGGAAAACTAAACAAAACTATTGCTTCAATAGAGTGGCAATTGCATAATTGTTGGGCAATATGTAGGGAACAAGAAGAGACTTTTTGCATAAAGATGTGGAGGTTCCTATGAAGAGAGATCCCTCAAGTTATAATTTATTATGACAATTGTTTCCCAATTAATGGAAACAGTTGATGAATTGGAAAGATGGTGGACCTAAGAAATAAGATTAAATTGTCTTTTCAATCTTCAAAGTACCATGAGGAGGGAAGAGATTTGTAGCATCTATGTGTAGGGAACCCATCTATTAATCCAAGTTAAAAGCAAGAATTTGGGTCCACAAAAAGGGGAACCTTTTGGCCCAAAAATGCCAAAAGGAACGAGTGCCCGTTTTGAAAAAATGGGTACCCATTTAGGAACAAGGTCTTGAGCCTAAATCCGAACATGTACTCATCCCGCTTCGGGTACCCATTATAGAATAGAAGGTATTTATTTAAAAAAATCAATGTTAGTTCATTTTCACCTATAAATTTTGCAACCAAAGAGCAACCTAGGGAAAAGAGGTACCTATTATGCAAGCCATCTATTCCACCAAATTGCACCTGCGACCTCCTCCCATTGATGTACTCAATATTAGTGCCCTCTAGGTTAGTATTTGTACTTTTCTTGATTTATATTTAACATTTTGTGTTTGTAATTATGGTTAAAATTTTAATAATATAATGTAACTTTAAGGTTTGTAATTTCGTGGTTTTTAATTTTGTTTATTTAAATTTTTGTAATTAGGATGAATTCTATAATTTGAAATTCCATTTGTAAATAAATTCATCAAAATAATGGATATGTATACAATTTAAACTAAAACCTAGAACCTAGACCTAAAAACTAAAACCCTAAACCCTAAATCATAAACCTTAAACCCTAAACCCTAAACCCTAAACCCTAAAACCCTAAACCCTAAAGAATTCATGCCTACCATTATAAATCAATGATCACTAGTGTTGGAAAAAAATAATCCCTTCTATGGAATTAAATCACCACTACCACTTTCAACCTCTTGGTTGGCATAATACTCCCAAAACCTTGAATAGATTCTAAAAACAAGTAGCTATGATATCACAATTCATTTAATCATTGATTGTGTAGATACCTAAAATTGTCCTAACCTGTGAACTAACATTTTAACACTAATATTCATCTTTTCCTAATGATTAAATAATGTTCAATTATTTAATTATTGTCTAAAATCATATTTCCACTATTAATTAAATGACTTTATGTTATTTAATTAAATTCATTTCAATTAATCTTCTTGACTAAATAAATAAATCTTATTTATTTTATCTTTAATTCTTTATTCTTCTTGAAATTAAATAAATGAATCTTATTTATTTAATAATATCATTAAATATTTCTTCTAATTAATTAAATAAACATTAATTCTTTAATTATTTCTCTAACTTGTATTTGTTTGTTTATTGACAAACACAAATTTTGTGGATTGACTATGATGACATGTTAGAATATTTAGTATGAAGTACCTAAAATGTGGGTGTTGGGCCAAACATATTATCATGGTACCTTAGAATATGGAGAGTATATCATGTTATTTAACTTCCCTCATATCTTGTTGTGTGAATGTGGTTGAACCTTTTAAAAATAAAGTTGGTAATGCCATTACAAAAAATCCTTCAGGGGTGTATACATTTATGGGAGATAGGAAAATGGGTGGCTAGTCTATAGATGGGGTTGGGTGGCCTTGCCCTAGTTGCAATAAAGAGTGCAACTCTTTAATTTCTCTATGTTCAAGGGGAAGGCTAGCCACAAATAAAATTGTGGTGTGTATTTTTTCTTGCAATGGATTGTTATTTTCAACATCTATATCTACATATGTGAGATCAAGAATTATTTTTGTTGCATATATGAGGTCTATAATGTTAGTGGAAGAACAGGTAAACATGATAATGCAAAATTATCTAATTGTATATTTCTATAGTATGGTTCATTTAATATTTTATATTGTAATGCCTCGTATACATGTCCTCTATTGCATAGAAGTTATAGTTTTGTTGGTTGATACTTTTTTGTTAACTAATAATATATCTAATTCATCTATATGCCTAGGCAAGTGGGTTGCACTTGTAGAAATATCTTGAGGAAAATAGATAGTGTGGCCACTATATTTTAGTTGGCCCCCCTTTTCATAGGTAACTTGAAGGATTGGGCTAACCCTTTCTATCAGAATCTCTTCAACTTGAGTTAGTTTTTTAAATATCTAGAGGTTGTTCACTAGGGTCCATGTTATTCCATTTGGAGAAGCGATGGCCATTTTTTTCAAATGCGCATCTATAACAAGTAGATAATCCATGTGATTGCCTTGTTTTAATTCCTAGATATTTTTCAATGTAGACTAAACATGTTGATATATTTACAAGTATATCCAACTTTGAACAGAAGGTATTTCTAGCAGTACAAAAAAATTGAGAAAAATTTGGAGGTGGATAGTTTTGGGAAAATGGATTTGGTTGAACTATATTTTTCAATTCAAGTGCAAGTGTGTATAGGTGGGAGGGGTTACTGGAAGGAGGGAGTGTAGATTTGGAGGCTCCATCAAGGAGGATGAGTTATTTTCTCATCTTCTTCTGTTGATTCCATCTTTCATTGCATGGTAATGTGTATGTTGTAGTTGATTTCGATGGGAACATTTAGCTTGCATCCTTTCATTTTCCAATTCCATTCAATAGTATCTATGAAAGATGCACTTTAATATATATAATAAATAACTATTTGAAGCATGGGAAATTAAAATAACAAGTATTTTTAATGTTTTTTACTCATAAAGTTGCAAGATAATTGAAATAATATAATAAAATTATAAAATAAAATTTGCACAAATAAAAATAGAAATCTTACAAAATAGCATGATGGAATCATAAATAACTATCTCCAAGGCTTGAATTTGATGTCGATTTGCATAAAGCTGCAACATAACTGAAAATAACATAATAGAATTGGAAATATAACTTTGCATAGAGGAAAAAAATAGAACATATATGGGCATTCAATATAAGTAAATGTGTAACATAATTTGAAATACCATGTAAAAAAATTATATCGAATCTTACTAAATAGCATGATGTGGAAAAAAAACACACATATGTGTGTGTGTGTGTGAGGTTAATCATCTTTACACATAAAATATACACACAGATATAAGATTCTACATGTGGATATTTAAATACAAAATTTAAACGTGCTTAATAATTGTAGTAATATTTTTTGTGTTTCATGCCCACCAAATGGATTTATTTTGATGGTGAGAGCAGGTAGAAATTGGTGATTGACAACATTATATATAATGTGGCTAGCAACATCAAACTTTGCTAGTAGAAGTTGAAAATATTTTGCGGTAACATCCAACAATGTAGTTGTTGGTCCTTCAAATGTAATAACATTAAGAAGCTCACCTGCAACATCTTGCAAGTCCATTTTGAGCATGTAGCTAAAATCCCATTCATAAAGATCAAAAGAAAACTATGGGCATTTAAAATTGTTGAGGGAAGTTTGCAAAACTTTTTTCTTACATTTTTTTTTCCACCAATCGAGGGCAAGAAAGGTAATAGAAGTTGTCTAAGTCGATTTTTGTGATAGTGGCATTTACACATACATTTTTTCTCAAGAGAGCTTGTATTTGCAATACATGAAATATAAATTAGATTTTAGAATATGTGGGGGGAAATATGGCTCTTTGAGAGGGAAAGTTAGGGTTGGGAAATCCCTATAGTGGCATACCATGTTTGTAATTTTTTTGATACGATAAGAAGTATTTACAGGGTTTTGTGCCCTTTACACAACGAGCCACTAGGGCCAAAAAATATCATGCCCAAAAAACTTAAAATAACATAGCCAAAAAATAAAGCACAATAGACTAATAGTCGAAGATCACCACACAACAGTAGTAGACTAATAGGAATTCTCCCAATTCTGGGAGAGAGCATTAATAGCATCATCACCGACCCATTTAGGGCCATCTTCATAAGTCTTCATGTCCACCTCATCCTTCATAACAATAGAGAGGGTGTTGGTGATGCAATGAACCAACTTAACAGTGAACTTGATCAAGCCTCTGAACTTCTACTCCATCCTCTCCTACAGCACATGAAGATCCTCCCCTTTATCCATAGTCTTCACAGTATTAGTGTGCTCCACATCCAAAGGGTCAGAAGACTAGGAAACCAATTTCTCATCATGCACTTTTTTGAAATCCGGGAGCGTGTGAGGCCCTTCGATAGAGTCCTCCTCAACATCCTCCAACTCCTCATTTTCATTACCTTTGTTGTCATAGTGATCCTCAGAAGAATCCAACTCATTAATCTACATTTTCTTGTTATTTTTTGTCAATGTGCCAGATCTCCTGATTTTGGTCATCTCAACCCTAGTCTCCACCATCGCAGCTACCATAGTTTCACCCTTGGAATCATTCCCCACCACATTCTTTCCTTTATTTTCCATGGTTGACAACTCCATCAAACCCTTCCCCTCATCTTTTGCTTTCTTTTTGGTGGTAGGTTTGTTGACTGTCTTGGGAGGGCCAAAATTTAATTCACAGAGACTAGTCGCAACACTCGACTGGGCTATCCCAATATTTCCTTTAATCTTCTTAGGGATTAGTTTAGGTTTAGGGGTTTCCTGAGGGATTTTTCTTTTGAGACCCTTAGACTCGATCAAGGAAATAGTTTGCGTTGGGGGTTCAATTTCCTCAATTATGACGATGAAGATGGGTTTAGGTGGGTAGAGAATGAGATGAAAGTGGTAGAGCCTCAAAATGAGGGCTTGATGAAGTGGCAAAGGAGGATAATCCCCCAAGTTTTGGGTAGCAGATTCCATACATTTCTCAACAGATTTTTCCAAGTCCGTAAGCAAGAAAAATTATGGGAAGCTTAACAAAATTTTATGGCGGAGGTGATTCAGAAGAGGAAAATGATAGAAATAGTAGGTTTTGTATCTACCTTCCAAGGTGAAATACTTCATTAGGGAAAGGCATACCTGATCCCAAGACCGCAACAAAGCCTCTCTTTCAAATCCCAACGGGTTGCGCATAGGTTCTTTATTACCAACAAAGAAAGCCTTCAGGCTTTCGTTGTTCTGCGACTTAGTATGTTTTGGGTAATTCTTTCCAATGCACTGAAGCTCCTTAGCTTGGGAAATCACCTCCTCATTAACTTCGAAGGAGATACCACACAAGCTCACCCTCCATTCTTTTCGAGATCTTGCAAACTGTGCGGTTAACTTTGGATCATGACCCACCAAATTCTCCATTAAAGGTGCAAGCCCACCCTTCACACATATGTGTCAAACCAAAGGGTCTTTATAGAACTCCTTGTAGTTAGAAGGATTTGTTTTCATCCTATCACTACCCATGTCACTTCTTTGTACATAAAAAAACCAGAAAGCTTGTGAGAGTAAAAGGTTTGATATTTCGATAATTTGAGTAATCTTCCACATACATAAAATGTTAAGCCAAACAATGTGGCCTTGGGAAATAAAATCCATGTACAAAATACATGCTTGAAAATTACTATCCCAAAAGGCAATCTTGGCGATCACATTGATGTGAATCTTCAAACACTTGTAGCAAAGTAAGTAAGAAATGATGGAATGGGAAGATTTTCCATCCACATTGCTTTTGCACAATTTCCAACGAAAGTTGGTTGTGAGGCCAAATTTCGCTAAACCCAATCTCCTACCCTTTAGAAATAGCATCAAATTAGCAGGATAGAAAGGACCAATTAAGAGCTTCACCTAGTGCACACAAGTCACATCAAATTTAAATTCAAAAAATTGCACCATTAAACAGGTGCAAATATCAAACCCCAATAAAAGATTATGTAAGACCAAATCCAACTTGGTTGTAATCATAAAGTACTCCCCATCACTTCTCATAAAATCCTTTTCAAAAATGATCTCTGCCTCATTATTCCAAATTTTCTACTTGTAAGACACCTCAACATTTTAACCCGTCCACATGGCCGAATAGACAAGAATGTGGACCTCCCCATCAGGCCAAAAACATTGCATAACTACTCATCATCATGGATAATACATGTGCCTTGATCCTTTAGGATTAAACCTTGAATACCAGGTGGAAGGCTCCCTAGGTCTCATCAACACTTAGAATTTTTCCAATGGGTTCCAAGATTTGCCATAGCATCCGCCACTTGGTTACCCTCCCGATAAATATGGGTAGCAGCCTTCAAATTTATCTTATACATTAGATGTTTTATGTCTATTAAAATATCTTTAGTACTCTATCCAAATAATCTTCTTAGGTTGATTGCATCAATTAAAGACTTAAAATCTCCTTCAATATGCAGATTCCTAATCCCCATAGAGACAACCAACTAGATGCCCTTTAGCAGCACTCTAGATTCAACAATCATAGAGGATTGAATCCAAATACCCCTTGAGTAACCAGCCACAAAATTTCCTTTGCAATCCCTTATTATACCTCCATTACTTGCCCTTCCCAGGTTTCCTTTAGCAGCTCCATCAAAATTGGGCTTATGCCAACCATGGTCAAGAGGTTTCCAAATAGTTTCTTGTTAAGCCTAAGATCTAGATTTTTCAAAGGAATTGGCCTCTATATTTTGATGCCAAACTTTATCCATTTTATTTCCCATTCAGTCGAGGCCTTATTCGGGATTTTTCCTTTGAAGAGTGAAATATTTTCCACAATAAGCCTTGCCCCTATACCAAAAACCTCATTTGGGCTCATCTCAATGTTCCTGAAAAATCTTGTTGTTCCTTTATTTCCATAAATACCAACAGATAATGGGGGGGACCTAGTTCTATATCTCACAAGGAATGGGGTGAAAGAAAGGCCCAAACCAGCCCAAAATAAAGAAAATAATGTCCTTGTTCATAGCCCATTGAGTACCCAACCTTTCCAAATCCATCTCCCACACACTAATAGAAAATGGGCAGTGAAAAAGCAAGTGGTCCATAGATTATTCATTACACTTGCATAACAAACATCTTTTGGGGATCTAAAATCCCCTTTTCCTCAAATTATCCTGAGTAAGAATCTTGTTATGGTAAGTAGCCCACAAGAAAAAAATTATCTTTGGGATCATGTGTCTATTCCAAACCTATTTCACGGGTTCAAGGGTGCCACTCTTGTCTGACAGTAGATTATAAGTCATTTTAATAGAAATATTACCCTACTTATCATGAGTCCAAAAAACTCTATCCTCCATATTGTTCAATGGTAATCTTGTAAGGGAAAGCAGGTCTTGCAAGAACTTGATCAAGGTACACAACCCATGAGACTAAGGTCAATAAAGGGCCAAGTCGTTCCACCTCTAGAACCCTTATAGGCCAAGGAGATAATCCCTAATGTAAAAGACAAATAAAAATTTGTGTAGGTCTCATCAGGGTTCTAAATTTAGAAAAGGCTAGAGGGGTTTCAAGTAACCAGGGATCTTCCTAGAATCTAATACTACAACCATTTCCAAATTTCCATTTCATCCCAGTCCTAAGCAACCACTGCAAACTACAAATGTTCTTCCAATCCAATGACCCTAAAGGGTGATCTTCAGAGAGGAAATTAATCAAAGATCTATTTTGAAGATACTTAGCATTCATAATTTTGCACCTATCTTTTTTGTTTCTTAGTTGATCCCAACCCACCTTTGCAATCAAAACCTTGCTAATGTAGGGGATATTCCTTATCCCAAGTCCACCACAAGGTTTAGGTTCATAGACATTATCCAATTTAACCATAGAAAACTTTTTATTTTCCTCAGTCCTTGACCAAAGGAAATTCCTCTAAATTTTTTCAAAATTTTCAGCTATATATCTAGGGATCTTAAAAATGGAGAGGAAGTAAATAGGGATCCCTTGAAGAGTCACAAACAAAAGCTATAGTTTTTCAGCATGACTGAGGATGGAACCTTTTCAACCAATCAATTTCATTTGTATCCTTTCAAGGATAGAATTTTAGAAGTCTGGGTTGACTTCCTTGACAGTAAGAGGTAAACCAAGATACAACAAAGGGAGAGAACCACTCAAACAACCAAGAAAAATAGTCACACGAGTTTGCAGAGGAGTGTTGTTGAAGAAATAGATCATGCTTTTATTATAATGAATACATTGCCTAGAGTAAGCAACACAATTGTTGAGACAATTTTTCCATTTCCTTTCTTCAATAATAGAGGCTTTCCCAAAGAGAACGGTGTCATTTGAAAACTATTGAATAAGAGTAGGCTCTAAAGAAGAGACAACCGTAACACCTTTTTAATGGTCCCCTCTGATAGAAGACTTGAAATGTTTCTACTTAGGACATACACAACCATGATGAAAAGATAGGGTGAGAGGGGATCCCTCTATATGATGCCTCTCCCAGCATTAAAGAAGCCCCAAGGAGTTCCATTTACCAACACAAAGTAATTTAATGTGGATGTGCATTCCATTAAGAGGTTGACCAAAATTAGCTAGAACTTTAGGAATGAAGTCCCATAACACCTTGCCATAAGCTTTTGAACTATCAAGTTTGAGGGTCATGGTAGCATTGTTTCTTTTGTCCATTGAGTGGAGCAATTCATGCATAGTTATAGTAGCATCCAAAATATGCCAACCAGGAACAAAGACTTTCTGAGTGGGGATGATTATTTTATCTAAGAGGGGTTTAAGATGATTCACCAAAATTTTAGAGAGGATTTTATAAAAAGTAGTGCAAAGACTGATAGGCCTAAAATCAGTCATAGACTGGGGATCAACAATTTTGGGAACCAAGGAAATAAAAATATGGTTCAGTTGTTTGAGAATCTTACCAGTTTTGAAGAAATCCTTAGCAGCCAAAATAATGTCCCCACCCACAATCTCCCAAAAAATCTGAAAAAAAAGTCGGAGGGAAACCATCTAGGCCAAGTGCCTTGTAAGCCCCCATGTTGAAAGTGGCCAAGTGGACTTCCTTAGGAGTGAAAACACTAAGGATGTTGAGGTTATAATCCAGGGTAATGGTGGTTGGGAGAGGTTCCAACAATAGATTGTCCAAAGCTGGATTGGGAGCCTCAAAAGGAGCCTAATAAACCTTTTGAAAATAGTTCACCGCCAGCAAACCGATCTGGGTGGACATCTTGAACTCAACCCCGTGCTCATCCTATAACTTATTTATCTAATTTATTTTATTGTGTTTAAGGGTAGAGACATGAAAGAAGGAGGTATTTTTGTCCCCTTCTTGCAACCAAGGAACTCTATATTTCTGTTTCCAGAAAATTTCCTCTTTCCTTAAAATTTTCTCCCACTCCCTTCAACTCTCTCTTTCCTGTTTGTAAGTTGGTAAGTTGACATCCCCATCTTCCATATTTTTTTGGATAGTCTTCAAATGTTCTCATAAATATTTTTTCAGTTTAGAAAAGGTCCTGAACATGGGTGAACCACGAACATAAATATTCCACCATTCAACAATTTTATTCTTAAAGTTAGGATGAGAGCTCCACATAATCTCAAACCTAAATGGGAAGGGTCTGATAGTAGAAAGATCATTCATGACCGACAAGAGAGGGTTATGGTCAGAAAAAGTCTTGGGTAGAGAAAATAGGTTAGCACTAAGTAAATTTGGCCAGTTGCAAGAGCAGAGGAACCTATCCAACCTTAATTGAATTAAACCTTCCCCAAGGCACCTGCTAGTCCAAGTATAGGATTGACCTGAGAGGTAAATGTCAATTAGGCTAGAAGAACTTGGAAAATTTTCTAGATCAGCCATGTTGTCAAAATAATCCACCAGACCACCACTTTTCTATTAAGGAAGTAATGGGGAGTTGAAGTCCCCAGCCACTAACCAGTGAGACCCCCTATTATTTTTTATTCTATCAAAAATATCTTGCCACAGGGAATTTCTAGCATTCCTCTAGTTAGGAGCATAAACATTGATAAGTGACCAAGAGCCACCTGGGTAAGAAAAAAGGACTCCCACACTACTGCTATAGAGGGTGTCTCATCATTTTTATAGTGGTGATCATAATATAGTTCTTTGAGGAAAGCGCACAAGCCCTCAAATTTAGTTCAACTATCTTGGAACGAAACTTTTCAATATCAAAATCTTCCACATGAAGCATTGTTTGGCATACAAATTTGAATTTATGTATAATGTCATGGTAGATGTTTGTGAGAATTCAAGAGAGATTTTGGCGTCAATTCCAAGGATTTTTGGTTTATTGACAAATGAACAGGAGTATACTACTATGGCATTTGCATCCATAGAGATGAAGGATCTTTGCTTACTTTTTAGTGTATCTATGTTGGATAGTTGAATGATATCATGCATATAAGTATGTTTAGCCATTTCCCGACATTTGTTAATTAAAAGAAAATAAAGAAATATCAATACATGTATGTCAAATAATAATCACAAAAATAAAAGGTATTCATATAATAGGGATAAAAAAATGACTAATCTTCCATAAAAATAATGATAAATATATAGAGGGGATAAAATATTCCATAAAAATAATGATTTAATCATTTCAAATAGAAACTTTGAGATTTAAATATTTTCTTAGTGTAATAGATAATTACATAAAAAGAGTATGATCATTCACTTTAAAAATAAAGGAAAAAAACAATTGTTGGATAGAAAATTTTATGTTTGCTTCTAATAAAAGTAAATAAAATCTGAAAAAGGAAATAAAAATAGTTCAATCGAAAAAGACAAAAACATAAAAAGTAATAGTTCAGTTATTGTGGAGCCTTTGTTTGGTAAAGAAGACATTATATTTACATATTGTTTAGTTAATATAGGTAAAGTAATTTTATATTTCTAAATATCGACTTGTACATAATTTACTATTTTATTAAGTAGATTTGATATTCATTGACATGTAAAATCTTAATATTTATTAAGTCAAAATGTTATTATTTAATAATAAATATTAATACACATATATGAATTTCAATACAATTTTTTTTTAAAAATATTTTTAAGTTAAAAAAAAGGTAGGAAAAATATTTATAATTGTCATGAGTTAAATGATAGAGTAGTTAAATTCTATAATTATATTTTTTTATTAAAATTTAAAGATTTAAATTAAGAACTATCCCAAAGCACCTCTTCATTTCCTTTAAAATCTGCAAATTTTATTTTCCCTAAATTATAAGGTAAAGGAAGAATCTTAATTAGAAGCTCTCTTTCATATGATCACATACAATTTATATGAATATTAAGGACCACTTAGCACACAAAAGGAGTAGTCTAAAACAACCAATTATTCCACAAAAAGTTAAAAAGATAAGATATCACATATCACAGTTTTGGCAATTGACCTTATATTAAAAAATAAATTAATCAACTCATTCTAAATATAATTATAAGTTCATACGTGTCATGTCCCTTTTTCAAACTTTAATAAAAATAGTAATTCGATAGGCTCAAAATAGAAAATCAGGAGCACTCGATAGATTTGAAAATAAAATAAAATTTGGTGACTTGGTCATGAATAGATATTATTTTATATTCAAATATATTTTAAATTAATATTTATCTCTACTTGGTCATGGGATCTTCTTCTTGTTTATTTTTATCATTTAGTGGCTTATGACAAGCCTAAACAAGTGGCAGCTTGCATTGGAGTGGAAGAAATCAATAGACACTTGGCACCAGAAGTTACATGCACTATGTGCAAAAAGGAATCTCTCCTTGATAGTGAATTTTGGGTCCCTAACTTGAAAATTGAATATTTTTCAATAAAACATGAATTTGGGCTTCATTTTGGGGTATTCTTGTTGTAAATTTTGGCTAAGTGTTTGCTCTTCTTCAGAGGCTAGTAAACTTGTGAAGACTAATCTTCAAGGCTAATAAAACATGGAAAATTGAGGCTCAAGAGTAGTGGTTCCAAGGGTCTCCAAGTGTAATCTTCCCCAAAGATTGCCAATGTGCTGAACAATTGAATTTTTATTCACTATTTTGGTATTTTGTTCATTGGAGGGTTTCAATAATTAGAAGTGTGATATTTGGGGTTTGAGTGCTTTATTTCTTGTAGAATTTTATGACAGATTTATGGATGTGGGTTTTATGATATTTATGGTATTTGATATTATTTTATCATAACAAACCTTGGTGTGGAGTTTGAAGAGTTTCCTTGTAAGTTGGGTAAAGTTCAATGTGTTTTAGGTCTTTGTATTTTCTCTTTGTTTTGAATATAGTTGCAGCAGATGTATATATTACTATTAGTAGTTTTATAAGACAACAATAATAATGTATTTCCATATTAATTTTTTTTAAATTCATCTTATTTCATTTTATGAAGTTCTTGTGGTAATTGTAGTGGTTTCCTTGTGGTTTGTGCACCCGTTTGGGGAGATTTGAATGTATTTTGCAACATATATAAATTTTGGTTACCAAATGTATTTAACAACAAAAAATATGTAAAAACCATATTTAAATCAGTAAAATAAATTATTTTTTGGTTGCATCAAGTTTTAGTTATCTAATGGTGTTTTTGAAGCAATTTTTTGAATACTCGATTTCTTGGTTTTATCATATTTGTAATTCTAATATAGTTATTTGGAGAAGTGTTAAATCTATAATTTCCAAAAAGGGACATTATAGTGGTATCAGAGTTGTGATCTTGCTAGCTTGGAGGGTAAATTAAGTTATTGGATGATTGATGTGAATCATGGGTTTCTTTGAATCAATGTTTAAGAGTAGGAGATTGATACAATCGGGCAATGCAAAAGAGGTTTCCAAATGGTATAAGGAGTACATATTTCTAATAGAAGATGAAAAGAATTATTTTATATTTTTTGATTACTTAGAAGTCAAAGGAAGAAATATGCCCCAAGATAAGATGATCATCAAATTCTTTAAGGATTTCTAGAGTTTTTTTGAAGATTTCAAGACTAAAGAATCATTTTATGAGTTCCTCATATGGGCTAGAGAGGAGGAAGAAGTAGATCAAGAGGAACAAATAAATTCATTATTCATCAAGGAAGAGATCAAGGAGAAAATATTTGAACCAGAAGAACATATGAAAGTTAAGATTCATAACATATTTAATCCAAACAAGGAGGAAGAACAGAAAGATTGCATCCATCAAATTGGACGTAAAAATCTCTTGGTTGAAAATATCAATTCAAATTATGATAATTATATATTTTAGTCTAATCTTTTTGAAGATCAAGATGGGAAAAATAATTTGCAAGAAAATATGAAACAAGGAGATGAACAAATTGTCCTTTCAGAAGTTTCAATAGAAGAGCTTGATGATTCCAGAAGTGAAGATAGAATGATTCATTTGGACAACCCTAAGCTGGAAGCTTGGAGTCACAAGAATGAAGGTATTAAGGTTTTTTTAACCATGCCTCTAATGGGAAAGATGGATGAACATGTTTGTTGCATCCCAAGGCATGATTTGATTTATCCTACTGTCTCTACAAGATTTATATCATTTTAGAAAATTTACTAAAGAGAAAGATAGGAACAAGGATGTGATTTGCAGCATAGATAATATGAGTCCATTAATGTTACATCTCGAGTGATATTACCTATTTACTATTACCTTTTTTGGTTAAATTGCTTGATTAAATGAAAGTGTTTTATGAATCTTTACATGAATATTTTTTATGAATCTTTATATGAAAGTGTAATATGAATCTTGAATGGGAATATGATGAATGAATGATTGATGTAATTTGATATTTTATAATGATTCTAACTATGAAATGTATGATGCATATGATTATGTTGTGATTGGCTAACTATTGTTATGATGTGCTAAGTTGAGTGAAGGAATGGGTTCGAACTTTGGAAGAGAGGGGAAGTATCACTCAGGAGAAGAACTTGGTCTGGTAACCCTTAATGAGGCTAACTGAGCATTTACATACTCACACCCTATTTGGTCTTAGTGAGTCAAGCTAGTTTTGGGAAAAGGTAAGTAATATTTGGTTTAGATGTGAATGTTGTGTTTGAGGAATGTGATTAAATCTTGATATCATTTGAAAGTCCTTGTGTGCTTATTGTGGTGTCGATGATATATATGCAAAAAATGTATATATATGTATATATGTATGTGTCTATGGTAGACTTGTACATGTAAGTGAATGCGTACATGAGTATATGAAGGTAGACGTACCTACACATGCTCATGGATGGATTATCCATATGCATGGGAATACCAATTGGACTAAAGGTGAAATGTCAATGGGCCCTTGGTCTACTAGTGAAGTTGAAAGGTTCTAAATGAGCCCACCAGGGATCAAGTCTTGTTGAGTGAAAAGGTTTCGACACCGAAAAAGGGATGAGGTCGGGATCGTGCCCTGGGCGAATTTGGAAAAATGGATACCCCTCAGTCCTTGGCTCTTAGCCGAAGAGGTTCAGCCCTAGAAGGCTCGTGCTCCCGTATCGGGTAGCAAAAAAAATTTGTGGATGACCTCCATCAAAAAAATGTATATATATATATATATTATGTATATGTCGATTGATGCTTATGAGTATGAGTGTTTCTATAAAGATATTGAAATGGTATTAAGTGAAAATATATTAACATATATGAATAAATTAATATAGTTACATATATATTTATATATAATCATATATATATGTAATATTATTATTTATATATTTATACATATGTTTATTGTTTGATAATTAAATGTATTTGATAAACTTTATCAAAAGTATATATTAAAATGGATATATATATATAATATATAAGTTGGAAACTTTTGTGATAGCTTCTAAGCATAATACATATAGCGCTATTCTTAAGTAATGTGTTGGAATGAATAAAACATATAAGAAATGCATGGTGCAACCTATGGAAACATAGCAACTAGCGCATGAACATTAGACCAAGTCAACGAAAGTAAAAGGCATATATGATTTTTATTTGTTGTTATGTATTCATTTAAATGAGAAGTTAATATAGTTTTGAAGCAATATGAAGAATTCAAATATGTGCTATTTTATGAGGTGCCAACTTGGAAATGTGGCAGTAATCTAGTAGAGTATGAAATGAAAAAGAAGTCTGCTAAATGCACATAAGTCTTATGTTAGCCATGAGACTCAGTCAAGAGTAAACTTAACGGAAATATGTGAAGGAATTCAAATTAGGAAACTTGTTTGTGATATTGTTGTTCATTTTACTCACTAAATGAGCTTGTTGTCCCTTATAACAAGTTGACTCAACCATTAAAATGGAGAGTATTATTATGTGTTACAAACCTGTGAGTTAGTTTGATGAGTCGTTGCATGAGGATAGAAAGGTGGTAGAAATGCTAACTTGTTTGTAGCCTTCGGTTACTCACAATTTAGTATAAATAGAGATGCTCATTCTACCAGTAGCTACACTTATCATTCTTATTACCTTGATGTTATTTTGTTGTGATTTTTGAGTTAGTGAGTTGAGAGTTATTTTTCTATTTCGTATTTGTGATTATTAAGAGAGTTAGTGAGAAGTTAGAAGAGAAAATAAAGTTGATCTTGGAGGAAGTATCAAGTGAGCTTGAGGATTAGAGCTAAGAAAGGAGTTAAATCAATTGGAGCATTATACAAGCACTCTAGTTTCTATACTTTTAGCATTTATGTTTTAAAGGTTAAATAGTTTTATTACTATGTTGGAAAAGAATGCTTTTGAATAAGATTGTGATGTTTGTATATGATTGAATGTTTCTTGGTTGTGCATTATGTTGTAGAACATATCTTATTATTTATATTTGTATGTACCTTATATATGAGATTTTGTATGAATGTAATGTATTTATACTATACGTAGTTTTCATCACTATATGTAGGATGTCTATACTAGATGTATGTAGCACAAAGGAAGAAGTTTCTAGAATCACTTTGGTAGTAAATTCACTTTGATTATGAGATGTTAAGTGGGTTATTCCCGAGATTTTTTATGATCCATGGGAAAGGGGGTGACCTAGGTATAGAGTATGAATGGTAATAAAACCAAATCGAGATAAGAAGGTGGGTGAATGTGTGACATCCACTTTAAGTTTTGGGTGATGAATTACTTTGGCCAAAGTAGTGTAAGTAGTCACTATTTGCACCATCGATTTCACTATGATCTAAGTTTACATACTAGGCAAGGGATATTCATACATGTAAGTTGTAACCACTTTATGTTAGTTTTAGATATGTAGGACACAACACCAAGCTCAAAAAAGTCAATTATTATGAGGTTACCAAACCAATCTCTTCGTCAAAGGGTAGGGCCATCTTACCAGTTAGGTAGATGTGTGGGGGACAACAGAAATTTCGTGGTTGGAAAAAAAGTTCTTGAGTGATGCTTCTCCTCATCAGTTGGCGGCCAATATTTGAGGGGGACTACCTGGACCATTTTTACTTTATATATTTTTTAAGCTTGTTTATGCTATGTATGTAACTTGTATCCATCTCTATGGGAATTGTAAATATGAAATATCATATCAAAATTGTATTGCCATTATTTGAATTAATGAAAGGAATCATTTTGTATGTAATGGGAAAGTTTGAAATATGTTTCAAATGTGAATTTATTATTCAAAGGAAAAGAAATTTTGAATTGCTCTTAAAGGTTAGATGCATAAAATATTCACTTGTGGGTAAAACATAGAAAAATAACTACGTAGAACAATGGCCATGTTACAATTAATCCCAACTCAAGATTATCTTTGTATATGGGATCCAAGGGATAGTCTATCCATATTGATACAAATCAATTTTCTATAGTTTTGACATATTCATGCATGATGGTATGGGACCCTAGTTCCTTTTCCAATGAATCATAGAGGGGTAACATTCAAATGCATTTGAAGGCTGAAATAATTGATGGGTTTGATACCATAGTCATAAACAAAATATTCATTCTATGTACATGGATAGATAAATGTTTGATTATAACTTTGAACGAGGGTAAAGACTTATATATTAAGGGTCTAGGATCTGCAATGTTTTTGAGGTTGAAATATTTTTGTGTGATAGAGCTTTCATACTTATCAAGGATCCATATTCTTGACATGCATTGGAATTCAATATTTGTGGCATTTGATAGTTGTGTGGAGGTAATCAACTCATGCTTTGTTGTTTACATTTCTGATTTCTCGCATCAATGTGCAAAATAGTATGGTAATATATAGGAGAATTTAAGTGTGCAACAATTTTTTGTTGATTAAGAGTATGCAAGTTCTAATTTCCTTTGATGAACATCATAGATCTCTATTCACCAATTCACTAAGTTTCTAAATCAGCAAAATGGATTTTCTAAATATATGCTTCTAGCTTCATCTTTAGAGTGGGTGATCAACATGCCATTGGATGAAAACGCTCTAAATTTGTTATATATTTTGATTTGGTAATACGCTACTCTTAGTCATCCATTTTCAAGAAGCATATGAAGTAAAAGATCTTGCCTTACAATTTGATTTTACAATTCATGGAGAATTGGGTGAGAAATTTTGATTTCATTGGTGATGACTATATTTTGACTTCTAATAAAGACCTTGGGAAGATGCTTTGGAAAAAATTGGATAAATATATTGATGTATATCAACAACAAGAGTCATTTAATAAGACACATTTTTGGGAGATTCGCCCTACACTCTTCACTCACGTTTTTGGTGCTCAAATGGATTTCTCAAGAGGAGTGGGAAGAAGATGAAAAGGTAACTAATTCTCTATATGAAGCTAATATTTCAGCTTTCTCACATGGATATACTATAGTCTTTGCTACTACAAGAAAGATAATTAATTGGATCTCAATGCAAAGATGGGAATTTGAGGAACTTGATTACATGAACTTAAAAGTTTCAAAGGATAGCTTGGTAAGGTATGATAAAAGGATTAAAATTATTTTTTCTTTGAACATATAAAAAATAAATCAACTCTTGATATTCATGTGAAGGAGTACTTTGGATGGAGCATTTATTTGTTTTGGTATTATGGGTTTGATGAGCTACAAAAATGGGCATTTCAAAGGATGGTGATAGATGACTTTTTCAGAAAGATTGTTTGATGGAATTTTTTTATTTTTCATAGAGGTCACATAATTTCCCTCGTGTTATATTTTTTTGAGGATAATTTTTTCTCTAATATTCTACAATTATTTGTGAAGGAAGCCAAGTATATGCCGATGAATGATTCTAGAGAGAGTTAATCATCTTCCTATAAGATAAGTTGTTTATCATTTGGGTTTTTAGAGTAACATGGAATGAATTTTGTTTTTTTATGACCACTTTATTACTATATTTTAGATCATATAGATTAGTCAATGAGACTAAAAATATCTTCTATCTAATTGAGATTAATTTTGGGTTTTCTATTATGTATTTTCATGATATATATCTTAGAAATGTAAAAGTGAATAGAAGATTTGTTCCAAAATATATAATGGTTGTGATAAAAGATGAATTAGATAATATGATAGTCCAAATAATAGAAAAAATAAGATCCATTACATCAGAAAATGTTTCAGAAGTTTTAAATCCAAGTTGCTTATTGACATTGCACTTCTAGCTAGAGAACTGTACGGCCCTAAATGGTATGCATCTAATAAAACCCTAATGTATTGTTTGTATTCTATTGATTAATTGTGAATCACATTGGAGATGATCAATCAAGTGTGCTATTATTAATGTATTATATTAACAAACCTATTTGGACTCTCTAATACATCAAAACGAGGACATGTTTATATAACAAAATAGAATTGTGAATTTTGAATTGTTTCAAGAAGGGGAATAATTAACCCTTGTATCATATATTGTGTTTTATGAGGATTTCTATCTAGGTTAAATGATTATACTTTGAATCTCTAGCTTCTTAAATTTTCATCTTATAGAATTATGAAGATTTATTTAGCGATATGTAAATTGAAAAATGAACATCTAGTCTAGCTAGAGTTAATGTGCTATGGTGGGAATGATTATGATTTACAAATCACATTGCAATGAAATAGTTGGTTTAATATGAACTTAGGAGGGATATTGGAGTTAGATCTTACTTGATGAATACTAATGGGTTTTATGTCTCATAAGGTGGATACTAGTAGTGAGTGTGATTAGAAGATTTGCAATGCATGAATGATGGAACACAAAGGTTGGTTGACTTAAACTCGGTATGCATGGATGAAACATCGATCAAGTGTGGTAAGAACACAAGTGTTTGGTAGATTTGAGTATAACATATCCTAGATTTAATTGAGTTGTAATCAACAATAATGAATAATTAGATAAATATAAATTAAGTGGATAGATGAATGATTCTTTCTAATTATATAATTTAACTGATTTAAGATGAATTTTTGGCTAGATATAAATGGTTTAAGCTAATGTGAAGGTATAATAATTATGTCAAGGATAAAGGGAGGACCACATAGACCTATGATAATAAATTTTTTTGTAAAATCAATTGTTGTGAACCCTTGTAATAAAAAAAGGGGCAAGTGGTGTTAGTTTTAATGTTGGAGTGAATTTTTTTTAAGGCATAATGTTTGAGTTTATGTGGTATGATACCTTGTGAGGATAGTTAGAAGGGTGAGTAGGAAATTAGGGGTTGCAAGCACTTAATTAAAATTGAAATTCGGATGCATTCTTTATGGTGGTTTTAAAAGGGATTAAAAAACTAATTTTTAAGTGGTCACATGTTTTTTAAGGTCCTAAGACATGTACCTTAGGGTTGGGGGCTTAACTATGGCCATATCTTTGACCATATCCAAGATATGACTCTCATTTATTACCTTTTTTGAAAGGTGGCGGATTTAAGAGATTTGGGGAAAAGGGAAAGGTCTTGGTCTCCAAACCAAAGTATGGGATATGACATGAGAGAGGGAGTGACCAAGTACTTCATCCCCCTCTTAATGAAATTGAAGACTTTTGGGATGGATTGGAGTACACTCCTACTTTTCCCATCTCCCCAAATTTGCTCACACATATGTGAGCACTTGTGGGTGATTTTGTTTGATGATTGAATGAGAGAGTGACAAGTGTCACTCCCTCATTCAAAAAGATTGAAGATTGAATCCCTTTATATTTGGTGGAGAAAGGAAATAGGGTTGTTGTTCACTTCTCCTTTTGGAGAACCCTTGTGTGTATGGAGTGGAAAAGAAAAGAGAAGAAGGATGGTGAGAAGAAAGGATCTCACATATGATGGAGGTGTTCAAAATCATGGTTGTGAAGATAAGTCATTTTTTCCTTAGTGCTATCATGTTACTTTAATTAGAAAATTTGTTGAGTTATTTGCTTATTGTTTGAAAATAAGTTCAAATTTTTGAATATGTGGATTGAGAGTATGTTGGGTGAAATGGGTAGTATTTTGTTTAGTTTTCATACCAAAACCATTTGGTAGATATTTTCTTACTCGGAGGTATGGCTAGAGCCCATGAGGCTCCATGACACCATTACGATAGGGTGGAGAGCAAGACCTTGATCATGAGTTTGTAAGTCATTACTTCCTCAAATATTGTGGTTAGATTGTAAGTCCAAAAAGATGGGTTTCATACTCTATTCAATAAAGAAATGGATGAGCGAGACTTTACCGTTAGTAAATTATCATGTTAGAAAATTTAAAATCTATGTATTGAGGTGGTTATGGACTTACTTTACGTTGATATCACTTGTACTCAAATTTATTTCTGAAAGTATTTTTATAAAGAATAACTCCTAAAGTGTTGTAAGTTATGAGAAACTACCCCTATGGATGATTTATTCTTATATGCAAAATAATGATTTTAATGTAAGTTTCATGTTTTTAAAAAGTGGCATATAATAGTGTTTATGTATTTAATATTAGATTAAATTTGGGTTACATTCATCAATTTTGTTTCTTAAGCCTTTTGGAAATTGCCACTACCACTATCCTAAATTTAACTTCACCTTTGCAAGGAATTGCATCTTGTCTTAAAAATTGTTATTGGCATTATCATATTCCTTCCTCAACTATTGTGGTTAGATTGTAAGTCCAAAAAGATGGGTTTCATATTTTGTTCAATAAAGAAATGGATGAGCGAGACTTTACCATTAGTAAATTATCATGTTAGAAAAATTAAAATCTATGTATTGAGGTGGCTATGGACTTACTTAAAGTTGATATCACTTGTAATTAAATTTATTGTTGAAGGTATTTTTATAAAGAATAACTCCTAAAGTGTTGTAATTCATGAGAAACTACCCTTGTGGATGATTTATTCTTATATGCAAAATAATAATTTTAATGTAAGTTTCATGTTTTTAAAAAGTGGCATATAATAGTGTTTATGTATTTAATATTAGATTAAATTTGGGTTACATTCATCAATTATGTTTCTTAAGCCTTGTAGAAATTGCCACCGCCACTATCCTAAATTTAACTTCACCTTTGCAAGGAACTGCATCTTGTCTTAAAAATTGTTATTGGCATTATCACAATAGTCAAGAAGAACAATAGATAGAAAACCTACGATCCAATATGCAAAAGTGTCAAGTAGCCTATAGGGTTTCGCTTGAAAGAAATATATGATAGCAATAGATTGTATTTCTTTCTCCTGAGCAATACTCTTTTATAAAAAAAACAGTGACCTGTAAATTTATGACAAGTTCATGCGTTAGTCCCTCTGGAGAGTTCTAAACAATAAACAGAATAAAATACAATTAGATTTGCTATGATTTGATTTTTGTAAGCCTTTGAGATCTATGTTGCTTTTATACTCTATGTAAAGCAGTAAGCAAGATAAATAAGGAAAAGTAAACGAGCAAACGCATAACTTGAGAATATTAGAAGAAACAAATCTTGGGGTTTGAAATTAAACTAAGAGAGCAAGCTTTGCAAAATAGTATACCAATAAGGTTAAGAACATTACACTATAACAATCAATGACTGGAATTATAAGAAACTAGAGTTTGAGCGTTATAAATAAAATATATAATGTTGTCTATGAACTCACAGATGGTGCTGATACAACACTATCAACCTGTATTATGCTTTTTTCGTTGGTATCCTGAGTTCAACTCCTCACCGCCTTCATTCTAGATGATACAAAAAAAAAGGAGTATACATTTAAATTCCAAACCTTTTTCTTAATATTCCAGCATCCCTCGGTACCGTGCGAATGATGAAAGGATGGAAAGAGTGGGGCTGATGGTGGCAGCCACATCCATGGCTCACAAATGTTCGACACATGCAGCGAATTGGGGGCCTAAGGGACGGATTACTCACCCCATCATTTTAATTCCTGGGATAAGAATGATACAGCAGAGAATATACTACCTTGGTAATCTGCATGGTGATTAGGGCTAAGAACTTGGTTATCGAGGATATGATGGCTCTTGCAGCCATGGACCAAAATCATCAATTAGCTAGGACTTTGAATACTAATATTATTGTTTTTATGGTAATCATGTACCTAATCTGGTAGTTGGGATTGCAGGGCGAGTTAATTCTCAGCACAAAGCTTATCCTTTGGACAGTCTGTCACTATCCAGATTACAAGGACAAATCTAGTCTTCATATGATGTAACCTAAGGAATGACTTCCACCATTGAATTTAGATTTCTCCACTTACCAAAACAAGCTCAGCATGCCCCTCTGGTACAACTATATTGCTCGAATGCCAAATAGATAAATATTTATTTAGAAAGCTTATTTTTAGTCAGTTAAGTGACTTTCAAACCTCATGTTTTCTTTTCAATATGGAAAGTAACACTTTGTTATTTTCTGATGTTATGTGAAGCCAAGTATCAAAATCGACACAGCTCATCAGCGAGAGCCAATTAATTTTATATGTTGCCTCCTCCTATTTCCGCACATATATAATATGTGATGCTCATTATACTGGTATTTCTCGCCAATGTCCTATCTAAGAAAACAACTGCTACAGCTATTGCCTGCACCTACGCTGATTTCTCTGGACGAAGTCTTAATAATGGCACACGTAATTAGCAGTTGGTTATCATCATAACATTAGTTATGAATAATCGTAACAAAGGAAATAATAATGTTTTAATCACTTAAGCCATAATAAACGTGATTGCTCACCATATCTCACCTTCCCTGTAAAGGCGTAGAGATGAGGCAAAGAATAATTTTGAAAAAAATAATAACAAAAAAAAAGTAGAAGTCGTGCCCACTTCATAATAGTTTGGGTTTCCATAATCTCTTTTAAGAAGAGAATACGAAGGCTAAGGGCTAAATGATTAAAAAGCTAAGTATCTAATTTCTAAGAGATAAATTTAATATCCTTAAGTTTCTTTTTACTTTTTTAAAATGTAAGTTAATTTATATAGAATTATAATTTAAATTTATTGATTTTTTAATATTTTTTTTAAATAAAAATAACTTAGTAATTTAAAAAAAATATTAAAAAATCACTTTATTCATGGGTAAGTTAGAAATTCTAAATAAATAAAATAATTAAGAATGTGAATTGTCTTTTTTTTTTTTTAAATATTTTAGATTTTGTGGTTAATTATTTTGGGTTTACAATTGTGATCATTTATTATTTTTTTCTATTATCAGAAATTGATTTGGGTTTTCAGGAATGGAAATTTAAGTTCAAAATATGATGAAATTTTTTGAGTAGATCCTTTGTCTTTGTTAAGAGAGTCAAGCACTCATTAAAATATCATAACAATTAACTAAAACAAATAAAGTATTGTGATTGTTTTATGTCTGCATTGGGATGTGGGGATGACAAATTCGATGAATGTTCCATCTCCAACAAACCCAATTTAGTCTAATGGATGTCGTACCAAACCCTTAAGCTAACTTTCATACTTGGGTTAAGAAGTGACCTTGGCGTAGTGTGCAGTGAGCAACTTAGTTATAACCATCACCTCAAACTGTTATAGTAATAATTAGCTTAACCAATGTATTCAAAATAAAAGAAAAAATTGTTAGGTTTTCTTGTTGAAAATTTTAGGCATGACAAGAACCTAGACACTATTTGGCATGCAAATATGTGCTAGTTGAACTCTGGAAGAGTATATTTTATCATTAGAAGAGCCTACAATTTGCAAAATCAATTTTCAGTTTTTGGTATAGAGTATTTGGTGTTGTTATATGATGAAATTTTTTGTTATTCATATGTTTTATTAGTATTCCAAATCAGATCTAAATTTTGCATCAAGTAACCTTCTAGCAGAGGCAAAGTTTGAAGCAATTTGTGATGTATCTAGCAAGGAATATCCCCATAACTCCAAGGTAAAATTAGTGATTGTTTTCAGTTTTATATTAACTTTAATGAAGGGTTTATTTTATGTTTAAACCCTCTTATAGGCTACAATAATCAGATTTATATATTTGAGAAATATTGCATGAGCTTCTACTCTAGTTTCCTTGGTGACAATGCACATACACAGTTCCAAAATGGAGTTGAAAGGAGAAGGTTATTTATTCAAAAATATGGAAGGAATGCTACAAGACCTCAAGTGGGGTGGAATAAGAGGTTGCACAATCCATACCATCTTCATAATATTCTATAGAAAAGGTATTCTTTCTTATAAATTTTCAGAATGCTTGAGAGGAAGATGCAATTTCACATAGGCACAAGATCACACTTTGTTTTACAAAATGAAATGTTTGGTCATTTTTGGCATCGTTATTTTGGAGAATTGTTGTTGAAATTTTTTGAGTACAAGCATTTTTTGTAAGGGAGGACTTTTCATGTCCCTTTTTTTTTTAATTCTAAAAAAACCATTTAAGTTAGTAGGCTCAAAATAACAAATTAGGAGCACTCGATAGATTTGAAAATAAAATAAAATTTGGTTACTTGGTCATGAATATAATACTATTTTATAACCAAATATATTTTAAATTAATACTTATCTCTACTTGGGCATGGGATCTTCTTCTTGTTATTCTTTGGCATTTAGTGGCTTATGAAAAGTTAGGACAAGTGGTAGATTGCATTAGAGTGGAAGTAATCAATGGACACATCACACTAGAGGTTACATGCACTAAATAAAAAATGGAATTTCTCCTTGGTCGTGAATTTTAGGTCCCTAACTTGGTAGCTCTAATACCACGTGTAACATGCCCATTGTTCTATATAGTAAATTTCCTAGATTATAACCTCAAGTATAAAGAATAAGCATCTATCCATTAAGAGCAATAAAATTTTCTTTCAAAACTATAAAGATAACATGCATATTTGAAATAATATATTTTCCAAGCATTTCCATTGCATTATATCAAAGTATTACAACCTCCAATTAATGATTACATAAAACATGATAACATGAAATCATTTCACTTTTACATTCCTTCCATCATAATGGATGCAAAATACAAAAATGAGGCTCTCTGGAGCTTACTAGCATAAGAAGTACAAATAGTCTTGGATTATCCTCCATGCAAATCTTGGTCACCAACTGATGAAGAGAAGCATCACTCGAGCACTTTTTCACCAACCTTGGATGAACCGCGATCACCCACGTGACTATCAAACTGATAGATGGTTCTACCCTTCGACAAAGAGATTAGTTTGGTAACCTCACAATAAAAATTAACATTTTTTGAGCTTGGTGTTGTGTCCTAGATATCTATATTTTGTCACACAGTGGCTTCAACCTACATATATGACATACCTCAACCTAGAATGTAAACTTGGATCATAGTGACTGACAGTGTAAATAGTGGCAACTTACACTACTTAGGCCAAAGTATTTCATTCCCCCATAACAAGTAGATGTCAAATATATCACCCACCTTCCTATCTTGATTTATAATGACTATTCACAATATATTCATAGGTTATCCCCTTCATTGGATTATCCTAACCCCAAGAATGACCTATTACCTTCATGCTTAACTATCTCATCTACTAAGTAAAACATAGTACTCTAAGACTTAGATAGCTTAACCAATTATCTTTGGAAGCTATATCCCCAATATAATATTTAATCCCTTTATATCTACCTATTCCTTATTATAGAATATATACAAACACTTCAAACAAAATAGATCATAGCACAAAGTGCAACAAGCAATCTTTCCTTTTCCTCTAAGATTTATACAATCTTTCCTTATAAACAGATAATATAATATCTCTAATTCAAACAATCAATGTCACATAATCAATTCAAACATTAAAGATTAAGAAAGAATAATCCAGCATGCCTATTATTGCAATGCTCCAATTGTTTGATCAAAATTCCTTCCTTAACCTTCTCTCAAATTTGAATGCAAATCCCTAAATAAATATTCTCACAACTCTCAGCCTCACTCAACTCAAAAATGAAAATTATAATTTCTCAAAAAAGCACAACACAAATGCAAAAGATATGTGTCCTTTAGAGGTTGAGAACGCCTCTATTTATACACTGAAATCGGCAACTAAAGGCTAGAAATAGAGCATTAGAATGATACTTCTCAGCTAAAGAAATTTAACTCAGCATTCAAAAGAAAAGGTGGCAACCAAATTTGTTTCACAACAAACACATAAGCAGCTTAAAAGGATGAGTCTTTGCAATAATAGACAACAAAAATATTGCTCAAAAATTCCAGGAAATTGCCTCCTACAAGTCGACTTACTTGGCACAATTGAGAGCTTGACTTATTCTGCATTTCACCAAATGCTTCACATTCTGCAAATTCATAATAATGAATAGACTTCTATTCGATTCAATATTTTAACTATTGGCACCAAATTTACATATTTGCACCATAATACTTGGGTTGGTGTTCTCAGTTTTGACTTAGTCGACTCCCATTCTATGCATATTCACTTACAATTGTTTTGTTGAAAAAGTCTATATAGCCAAGTTCATGGGTTGGGAGTAATGGCAACATAAGCGCTTATTCCATGCACTGTCCATAATTCACATTAAATAATTTAAATGTTAAAGTAGTACTTGTATTATATACATGTTGCTTTCACAATGCATTTATAATGTTGTGTACATTGCTTAACATAAACTTTAATTTATACACTTTGCATTGATTAAATAATCCAACACTATCATTATCAAATATACATGATGACTTTATATATTTATATATAATACATATATATAATATATATGTGTATATACATTTGTATGTATATATTTATATTTATATATTAATATATATATATATATATATATCATGATTCACAGGTTTACATAGCACATAATTTGATAATTGAATATATATTAACATACCAATGTAGGTGCATGTATATATGTATATATATTTATTTACATATGTATATATATATTAACATACTAGTATGGATGTATCCTTTCCATCAATACATACTCATAGGTTATTACATATATGTATATTCTTATATACTATGCATATACATATATATATCACACTTTATATATTAAAATACATATAATCATAGTCTTATCAATTGAAAAATATACATGGTATGTATATATATATATATGTATGTATGTATTATAAACACACAAAGAAGAACTCTCATAAATCAAAGAGACTAAACACTTAGACTCCTAAACAAGAAAATTTACAAATATAAATGCAAGCATGACTAAAGATAACTTACTATTTCCCAAATTTTATCTCAACTTGACCAAACTAGAAGCGTGTGTATGAAAGCTCGGTTTAGGTCTTTTATTAAAGGTTACCAAACCAAGTTCTTTTCCCTAAGTGACACTTCCCCTCTCTTTAGAAGGTTTGATTAATTCATGCATCCAGCTTACACCTTGAAATGGTAGTTAGCTGAAAAAAATATATCTATTTGCATCATATATTTTCATAATCAAATCATTTCATAACATCATAATGAATCAACATTTGTTCTTCATATTTCCAAAACACATAAAGCACAAGTACATCCATTTCGAGCATTTTCTCCCAACTAGGTAAAATTAAATAAGTAGTAGCACAACGGGGTGTAACATATCCCCCCCCCACCCTTGTGAATCATCATCCCCAATGATTTTACGTAGTAATAGACATAGACACAAACTATAAGCAAATCATATTAAAATTATTTTTCAAGAATTCACAAAAGCATGTAAAACATGAGGAATTTTTTGCTTGATTTCAGTATAGTCCTCCCAAGTATCTAAATCTTCTACATACTAGTCCCATTGGACTTTGCATTACAAAACCTCTCGATTATGCAAGAGAATCGTACATGTTCCAAGCACCTTGAGAGGCTCGATTGTTACCACTCCTAGATCCTATACCTATAAATAATTCCAATCAATAACATGGTTATTCCTCGGTATATACTTTTTAACATATGAGACATGAAAAACATTGTGCATCCTGGCAAGAGTTGGTGGCAACGCAATTCAATAAGCAACTGGGTTTATTTCCTCGAGAACCTCAAAAGGACCTACGTAGCATGCGGAGCTAGTTTGGAAAACTTTCCAAACTTGATGGAACTCTTATGAGGTTTTACTCTTAACAAAATATTTTGCCCTACTACAAAAATTTTGGGTACCTGCTTAGAATCTATCTAGCTTTTATGCCTATCATTGGATTCAACTAGCCTTTTCTTAATAACCCTTACTTTCTCCTTCATTTTTGATAACATCTCTGGCCCAAGACTTACCCTATCTTCTAGGTTATCCCAACTTATAGGAGTTTTACATTTTCTGCCATATAATGCTTCAAATGGAGCCATCTTTATTGTTGAATGATAAGTATTATTGTATGAAAATTCCACTAGTGGTAGGTAATCTTCCCACTTGTATTGTTGATCCATGCAATACATCCTTAGTATATCTTCAAGAACTTGGTTAACTCTTTCAGTTCGTCCATCCATCTCTAGACGATAGGCTAAACTTATATTCAACTTAGTTCCAAGTGATGAGAACAAGGTTTTCCAAAACCTATAGGTTACACGAGCATCCCTATCTGAAATGATCTTCTCATAAATCCCATGCAATCTAAACACCTCTTGAATATTTTTTTAGCTATAACAAGAGCTCCATTAGTTATATTTCCCAAAAAAAATGTGCCAACTTAGTTAACTTATCCACCACTACTAGAATGGCATTGTGCTTATTCCTTAACATTGGTACACCTTGCACAAAGTCCATGCTAATGACTTGCCATTTTCTCTCGAGTATATCATGAGGATATAAAATTCTTACGGGATTATGATGTTCTACTTTCACTCTTTGAAACTCTAAGCATCTTGCTACAAATCTTGCAACATCCCCCTTCATACCTTTCCAAAAATATAGTGGCTTCACATCTTCCATCATTTTCGTCAAACTAGGATGTCCAAAATATGGTGTGTTGTGAACTTATTTCCACACTACGTTCCCTAACTCCTTTGAGTCAGGTACATGTAATCTCCCTTTGATCCTTAGTAATCCATCTAGTTCAAAGTGATAACCTTCATATCTCACATCTTGTGGATTATCCATGAGTGCTTGCTTAACATGTTTGTAAAATTCATCATCCATAGACTTAAGCAATACTTGCCCCTTAATATTGATTTGAATTATCACCATTGAGGCAATATTCGTTCTACGGCTTAGGGTATTGGCAACTCTATTCTCTTTTCCCTTGATGTAGGTAATGTTGAAGTCATACTCTGATATCAACTCTAACCACCTTTGTTGTGCATTCAGATTGGGTTGAGTAAATAAATACTTCAGACCATGATGGTCGGTCTTTAACTCAAAAGTATTTCCCATCAAATAATGTCTCCACATTTGCAATACATGAACAATTGTTGCTAACTCTAAATCATGTGATGCATAATTTTGTTCGTAGGGCTTCAGTTTTCTTGATTTATAAGCAATGGCTTGCCCTTCTTGCATCAAAACTCCACCTAATCCTTTGTTTGATGCATCTATTATGAAAGTAAATTTTCCTTCATGATTAGGTACCTTTAGTATTGGTGCGGTAGCTAACTTTTCCTTGAGTAGGTCAAATATTGCTTGACATTTTTTTGACCACTCAAACTTCTTACCCTTCCTCTATAATGAAGTAATAGGATAAGTTATCCTAGAAAATTTTGTGACAAACTTCCTATAGTAACCAACAAAACTCATAAAAATTTTAACCTATGGTATACTTTTGGGTACCGGCCACTCAAGTATCACCTTAATCTTAGTTGGATCAACTGCAATCCTTTTCTCCAAAATTATGTGACCTAGGTACTGCACTTCCTTTTGAAAGAATGTACACTTAAAGAATTTTCCATATAGCTTGTGCTCTCTTAACTGCTGGAGAACTATATCTAAATGTCTACAATGTTCCTCTTCACTCTTGGAATAGATTAAGATATCATCAAGGAATACTAGTAAAAACTTATTCAAGCAATCTCTAAATACATTGTTCATCAAGTTCATGAATGTTGTTGGTGCATTCGTAAGTCTAGAGGGTAAGACTATAAACTTGTAATGACTGTATCTAGTCCTAAATATAGTTTTATAACTATCTTCATCTTTGATCCTCAATTGATGATATCTGGATCACAAATCAATCTTTGAGAATATTATCGCTCCTCACATTTGATCAAAAAGATCATCAATTCATGGCAATGGGTACTTTTTATTTATCATTGCTTTGTTAAGCATTTGATAATCTATACACAAGCATAGAGTATTATCCTTCTTATGAAGATCACTAGCACTCCCTAGGGTGAAACACTAGGTTTTATCAATCCTTTGGACAACAATTATTCCAATTGTGCCTTAATTTCCATCAATTCCATTATTTTCATCCTATAGGGTACTCTAGAAATAGGTTCCAACCCTAGTAAAATACCAATGGAGAAATCAAATACTCTTTTGGGAGGTAGTCCCAGTAGCTCTTCTAAAAAAAAATCCACAAATTTCTATAAAATTGGATACCTTTCCATGCTTATTTCTCTAGTATCCACTACTTCACCTTCTTCATCTTTTTTCATATCACCATACATGGAAATATCTTGAGGAGTGACTTCCTTGAATTATTCCAGTTTATCCATTTTAACTACAAATAGTTGACAACCTTTCTTTTTTTCCCTATTCATTTGCACAAACAAAAAATTGCATAGTTTCACTTCTCTAGGTGTTCCTTGAAAAGACACTGGACTACCTAGATCATCTAGACATTCTACGGTTTTGGCATGGAAATCCACCTTAGCTTTATGCTTCCATAGCCAATTCATGCCTAGGATAATATCATAGGATCCTAAGGGTGCTACATATAAATTTACTTCCATAGAGAAACTTGGAAGTTCAACCCTTTCCTCAAATAAACATTGGTTCAAGGTTGCTCTTACCTGGTTTGCATACTCTACAACTCAAGATTTTTCCATAAAACCAGCTTTCCTATAAATTTGATTAACTACTCTAGGTGAAATAAAAAAAATTATGGCTCCAGTATCAATAAGTATGAAAATGGGTAAACCAAACAAAGTACCCAGAGTTTCCACTGAGGTGATATGGTATTTAGCTTGTCGATTTTCCACTGTAACATGGATCCTTTGCTAAAATGCAACTTGTTGGGAAGGAAGAGAGTTACCATGTGGTTGTGAACTAGATGGTTTGTTGGGAAATTAACTAGCATAATGATCCCCTCCACATGAATATCATCCTTTCATTGGACCTCTTCTTTTTGTTGGCCTATTAGTATTACCACCATTTCCTCTAACTTTGCTATTATTACTACTATTGCAATTTTTTCCCCATTGATCCTTCCTCAACTCATTCCAATTATTGTGTGATCCTTTGTCCCCATACTTTTGAAATTCTTTCCCCTCATTAGACTTTTTGAAAGCTTATTTAAATTGAGATCCTCCACTCTTCTTATGGTTCCTCTTCTCCCAATAGTTTGAGATGGATTTGAGCTTCTGCTCCTTCTTGATTTCCTTCTCATATACCAGGTCCATAGTGGTTGGTCCATGTGCATCCACTTCTCCACCTATGTGGCTACTAAGTCTTGTAATTAACTTTCTGATTTGAAACTTCTCATCCTTTTGGTACATTGGCACATACCTCAAGAGACGAGTGAATTTCTCCCAATATTCATTCACTGACATTTCTCCTTTCTTGAGATTCTAAAATTCAATGATTTTTTGATCGAAAAAGAATTGGGGTAACCATCTCTTTCAAAAAATCTCAACAAACTCATTCAAATTTAGTTTTAAGGAACTGATTCCAAGTTCCATCTTCTTGTTCATCCACTATTTGGAGGCTTCTCCAGCTATCTAGAATGCTCCCCACATAGCTTTAGTGACTTCTAAGTAGTTCCTTATCTCAAAGTACTTTTCTATCTTAATTAACCAAGCCTCAACTTATTCTTTGTTGGTGCTTCCCTTGAATTTAGGAGAAATCTTCCTCATATCCCTAGATAATTCAATTTTCATATGCTTTCTCTTGGTTCCTTCATAATATGATTGACTTCTAACACTTTCTTGATCTCTAGATTTAGTATGGTTTCTATGATCTTCCCCCTCTCCTTCATTGTTGGGAACTTCCTCATTTTCTTCATTGAGTGGGAATTCTTCATCCTCCTCAACTTCTTTTCCCCTCACCTCTTGCTCAAGACTTCATATCCTTGCATTAGTTTCATTCATGATTGTCATAAGTCAATCCAACTTGGCTTTGACAATATCTAGACCTTGTCCCACCTCTTGGCTTCCTCTAGGATTAGTTCTTGTCCTAACCATTTTCTTAAGTATAGTTATACCTAGAGGTTCATCTTGAATTAGATCCTATCATGGTTTACTAAATTCATAGGAAAACATTTCAAAAGAGCAAAAATTCCTAAATAAATTTCATTGAGGTTTTCATACACAATTTTTGATAAAAATAAACATTTTCTTTCATTTATTCATAAGGATTTCAATATCCTTCCTTTACATACAATGACTATTCAAATATTCAAGAGGATCTTATTCTTCAAACTCACTGTCAGATACATAGTTGAATGGGGTATACCCTTAAAAAAAAATCTCATCTCTTATTTGCTCTTCTCTATCCCAAAAAGGATAGTATCCTTCAAACTTATCTTCTAATACATAATTTCGGGGAACGTATTCCTTTAATGCATTACTAGAGGCTATAACTATTACTTTAGCTAAAGGCACTACTCAAGGATTCTTAAAGATCAACGCTAGACTGACACTACATTCTGAGGGCATATCCTTGGAAAGTGATAATGAGTCTGATATGGCTGGAGAGACATATGGTAAATTGTTAAAATTGGCTTCATCTCTCATTCTTCTTTTCTCTTAACTAATTCATGATAGAGTGTGACTAATTTTCTTGATATCAATTAACTAGATTGTGTTATCATAGTTGGTTCCCTCAATAGTACGAGCAAGGGCTTCTTTTTCCTATATGGCCCATAGGTAGCACTCATTTTCTATCACTGAATTTCTTGTAGTTAACTTGAGACGCACCATCCTAGCACAAGAATTTTCCAAACATTAGACTCATAATGTTGGAAGGGAAAACATAGCAAGCACATAGGTTCTAGAGTTGAACCCGGTAGCTCTAATACCGCGTGTAACATGCCCAATGTTCTACATAGTAACTTTCCTAGATTTTAATCTCAAGTATAAAGAATAAGCATCTATCCATTGAGAGCAATAATTTTTTTCTTTAAAACTATAAAGATAACATGCATATTTGAAATAATATCTTTTTCCAAACATTTCCATTGTATTATATCAAAGTATTACAACTTCCAAGTAATAATTACATAAAACATGATAACATGAAATCATTTCACTTTTACATTCCTTCCATCATAATGGATGCAAAATACAAAAATGAGGCTATGTGGAGCTTACTGGAATAAGTACAAATAGTATTAGAATATCATCCATGCAAATATTGGTTGCCAATTGATGAGGAGAAGAATCACTCAAGCACTTTTTTGCCAACCTTGGACTAACTATGGTCCCCTGCACAACTATAAAACTGATAGATAGCCCTACCCTTCGATGAAGAGATTGGTTTGGTAACCTCACAATAAAAATTGACATTTTATGAGCTTGGTGTTATGTCCTAGATATCTAGATTTTGTCACACGGTGGCTACAACCTACATATATGACATACCTCAACCTAGAATGTAAACTTGGATCACGGTGATTGACAGTGTAAATAGTGGAAACTTACACTACTTAGGACAAAGTATTTCATTACCTCATAACAATTGGATGTCAAATATATCACCCACCTTCCTAGCTCAATTTATATTGACTATTCATAATCTATTCATAGGAATCCCCTTCATTGGATTATCCTAACCCCAAGAATGACCTATTACCTCCATGCTTAACTATCTCATCTACTAATTAAAATATAGTACTCTAAGACTTAGCTAGTTTAACCAATTAGCTTTGGAAGTTATATTCCCAATATAATATTTAATCCATTTATATCTACCTATTCCTTATTATGAACTATATACAAACACTTCAAATAAAATAGATCATAACACAAAGTGCAACAAGCAATCTTTCCTTTTCCTATAATATTTAAATGATCTTTCCCTATAAACAGATAATATAATATCTCTAATTCAAACAATCAATGTCATAGAAATCAATTCAAACATTAAAGAATAAGAAAGAAGAATTCAACATGCCTATTATTGCAATGCTCCAATTGGTTGATCAAAATTCCTTCCTCAACCTTCTCTCAAATTGAAATATAAATCCCCAAATAAACCTTCTCACAACTCTCAAGTACTTCTCACAACTCTTAACCTCACTCAGCTCAGAAATGCAGATTATAATTTCTCAAAAAACCATAGCACAAATGCAAAGATATGTGTCCTTTAGAGGTTGAGAACACCTCTATTTTTACAATAGAATCAACAACTAAAGGCTAGAAACAAGGCATTAGAATGACACTTCTCAGCTAAATAAATTCAACTTAGCATTAAAAAGAAAAGGTGGAAACCAAATTCGTTGCACATTAAATACATAAAAAGCTTAAAAGGATGATTCGATGCAATGATAGACAACAAGAATGTTTCTCAGAATTTTTAGGCAATCACCTCCTACTGGTCAACTTACTTGGCACAGTAGAGAGCTTGACTTATTCTACATTTCACCG
The DNA here is from genome assembly GCA_007115665.2 of Sequoiadendron giganteum. Lineage (NCBI taxonomy): Eukaryota > Viridiplantae > Streptophyta > Pinopsida > Cupressales > Cupressaceae > Sequoiadendron > Sequoiadendron giganteum. The sequence continues at coordinate 573,354,584 of CM021100.1, read as the reverse complement.
AATTCTTCACATTCTAGAAATTCATAATAATGAATATACTTCTATTTGATTCATGATTTTAATTTTTGGCACCACATTTACATATTCGTGCCATAATACTTGGTTTGATGTTCTCAGTTTTGACTTAGTCGACTCTCATTCTATGCATATTCACTTACTATTGTTTTGTTGAAAATTTTTATACAACAAAGTTCACATGTTGGGAGTAATGGAAACATGAGCACTTATTTCATGTGTTATCCATAATTCACATTAAATACTTTAAATGTTAAAGCAGTAATTGTATCATATATGTGATGCTTTCACAACGCATGTTATAATGTTGCACTCATTGCTTAACATAAACTTTACTTTATATGCTTTACGTTGATTAAATAATCCAACGCTATCATTATCAGATATACATGATGACTTTATATATTTATATATATAATATATATATATATGTATATACATTTGTATGTATATATATATTTATTTATATATAAATATATATTTATATATATATATATATATTTATCATGATTCATAGGTTTACGTAACACATAATTTGACAATCAAATACATATTAACATATCAATGTAGGTGTATGTATATATGTATATATGTATATATATATATATATTAACATAATATTAAAACACATATAATCATAGTCTTATTGATTGACATATATACATGGTATGTATAAATATATACATATGAATGTATATGTATTTGAGTTCGAATAACATTCCCATACATATGGGTAATCCATACATGAGGATGTGTAGATATATCTATCTATGTATTCTTATGCATATATTTACTCATGTGTATGAGCTTCCTATTGGCACATGCATATATACATATATATATATATATATTATGCACATATGTTTCATCGATGGATTATAAACACACAAGTAACTCTCATAAATCAAAGAGACAAAACACTTATACTCCTAAACAAGAACATTTAAAAATATAAATGCAAGTGTGACTAAACATAGCTTACTATTTCCCAATTTTTATCCTAACTTGACCAAACTAGAAGTGTGTGTGTGGAAGATCAGTTTAGGTCTTTTATCGAAGGTTACCAGACCAAGTTCTTCTCCCTCAAGTGATACTTCCCCCCTCTTCGGGAGGCTTGATTCTATTCTTGCATCCAACTTACACCTTGCAATGGTAGTTAGCTGAAAATAATTTATCTATTTGCATCATATATTTTCATGATCAAATCATTTCATAACATCATAATGAATCAACATTTATTCTTCATATTTCCAAAACACATAAAGCACAAGTACATTCATTTCAAGCATTTTCACCCAACTAGGTAAAATTAAATAAGTAGTAGCACAATGGGGTGTAACATGATGTGTTAATGATAAGTGGTAGATGACATGTATGGTGTTCCACCTACATGTGTGTGATGTGAATGTGATAAGAATTGTGCAAATTGTTCGAATTTATATTCAAGCAGTGCATTGATCCAAATCGGTGCAAAGATTGATTTTGTACTTCATTGGAACTATAATCTAGCATATTGTAGATGCAATTATAATAGTTCAATAGGTTGTGAATGACCCCTTCTATCTTCTATCTTATTCTCGGTGAGCAATGAGTCCACCTGTAGTAAGCATTTTTGTAATATACTATATCTAGATATGATATATTGTGAGCTAACACTCACCATGGTTTTTCCCATTTTCGTTTTTCCACGTAAAAATCTCGGTGTTCATGTGTTATGTGATGTTGTGGATGTTTCATATTTTCCTTACTTATATCATTTAAATGAGATTTGGTAATTGGATGGATAATGTTTGAATGGTTTAATAGAATATTGATTCACCCCCCCTCTCAGTATTTGAGTTTTCAATAATTGGTATCAAAGCTTGGATCCCTAGAAGGAGTTTGACTGCTTTGGGAAGATCTTGGAGATTGAACACATGGTTGATAGAAATTTTCCTATTCCTCCATAAGAGATTACTACTATTTAATACACAAAAGGAGATTACATGCTTGACAAAGATGGAGAACTCAAAGTTTCTCTTGAAGACCTTAACAAAATTGAAGGTGAAAATAGAGATCTGAAAGAAAATCTTAAAGAGGAAAATGAATGCATCAGAAAATTGAGAGAGCAGGTCAAGAAGTTCAGAGAAAGGCATAAGGAAGTCAATTTACAATTGAAGCAAGAAAATTAAGATATCATTGGACTGAAAATGCAAGTGGAAGAAAAGAAAAGAAAAGAATTGAGGAATGTTTGAATGCAATGATGAAAAGAAAAGTTGATGAAAGCATAAGTCTTAAACAAGAAGTGGTAAATCTAAGATCAGATCTGGAGAAATCAAGAAGTCATGAAGAAAAATTCAAGACAAGTTCTACAATGCTTGATGAGTTGATTGCAGGTCAAAAAGCATCTAAAGGAAAAGGTGGTTTGGGACTTGAAAATTTTGAGAGTTCAAAATCAGATCAAACACCTAATACAAATAAGATCAATGAACCAGAGAAGACTAAATACAAGAAGAACAATGTCAAGGCCCATCAAAGAAACAATGCTAGAAGACCTCTGATTAGATAACCAAATTCTCAAAGGTACCATCTTTCATGGTATTTGTTATTCTTGCAATAAATATGGACATAGAGCAATGGAATGTAGAAGCAGAATGAATCAGAACATTTCATCTTTTACTAGTCAATGCTTTGCATGCAAAATATTTGGACATAAAGAAAATTATGTAGAAGTCAAAAGATGAATGGATATAACAAAGGTAGAATGATTCAATCCTTTAATGGTTATTGTTATACATGTTATAGATTTGGACACAAAGGTAATCAATGCAGATCTAGAATGATGGAAGGAATATTGTTGAGAGAAATTTCATATGCAACAATTGCAGTAGGCCTAGACATATTTCTAAGTTTTACAAAAGCGTAAACACAAGGAAGGATAATCTATTAAAGAAGAATGAAGCAGTCAAAAAGATTGATCTAGTTGAGGTAAAGAAGGAAATGGAAAATATTTGGAGAAGGAAAGAGGAGACTAAGAAAAAGGGATAATATGTACCATCCTTCAGTGCAAATGTTTCCTTCGGTAACTAAACCTAGAGCTATGGCTTAGGGGGAGCTTTGATGGATATCTTATATCCCCCACCAAAAAAGAGGTGTTGAAGTTGCAACACGAAAATATGTGATGAAGAATGGAATGTTGAAACTATTGAAGAAGATTGTGAAAGAAAATATGCTAATGTAGATATTTGTGGAGCTTGAGAAGGAGACTATGCATATAGTTTTTAGGGTTACCAGCTTTATGGAATGAAGCATTTATTGCAAAATTAGGTCAAATCAAAGAGTTGAAGGAAATTTTGATAAGGAAAATTCATTTCATCCAAAGAAATCAAAATTGAATAAAGTAGTGAGAAGTGAATTTGAAGTGCAAAGGTGATTTAGAGCCCAGAGCATCGAAACCTTAGTTTGGTGAAGCAAAGGAAAAGGTATTTAGCTATTCCTACATACCCTATTTTTTTGGAATTATTGTTTGAAACTAGTTTGAATACAATTTACAATGGTGACACTAAGAGTTTTAGATGTTTCGCAAAAGCCACAACCTAAGTTCAAAATGTATTTTGCTAGAGCCATAGAAGATGATCCTTTAGGCGCATTCTTGCATATACCTTATAGGGTCTTACCTACTAAAGACATTATTGAATACATTTGTGGTATCATGGATGAACATTCACCCACTAAGTTTGGAAAATTATGGGAAAATGAGTTAACTGGAGATGATTTTTCCTTGTAACCAGAGTACAAAGCCCTAGTTGAAAAGAAATTATATGTATGGCAGTTGTTTCCAAAAAAATTCTATGACAAAAAATGGATTAGGATGGCTCTGAGAAGAATTCATGACCAATTTATGTGGATTGATGACCCTCACATGATTACAAAATAGTTAATTAGAGAGATAATTGGTTTATGGTCCACCAAATTGGTTCCAATCTTGAAATATATCAAAAACAAGGATGTAATAGAGAGAATGGGTGTGACATTTGATCAGAGATCCCTCACAGTGAATCCCATCAAAAGTCTAGCTATTAGGTATGTAGCTATGCCCATTAGATAAAAAATCTATTACACCAATAGAGACAATTCATTTTTTGCCACCATAATTCATGTGGTATAAGACATGGTTGAGAATAATATTGATTATGACCTTTTTAAGTTGCTTCGACAATAATTGATCGAGGATTTAAAGTGGATTAAGAAGAAGTATGTATTCAAGTAAAGTACAGTGGTAATTTTTTTACTCTTTTACTTCTTGAGAGAGGATTTAAAATGGATTAAGAAGAAGTATGTATTCAAGTATGGTACATTGGTAATGTTTTTACTCTTTTACTTCTTGAGAGAATTTCTTATGATTGGAAAGGTTAATTATTCAAACTTACAAGGCATGTTGCACACCAAATAGTAGATCATATGAGAAGCCTTGGAGATATGAATGCTCAAGATGATGCCCTTGTAGCCTTCTTTGCAATATTCCAAAGAAGAATGAATGAGAGATAGAGGATTCCAAGAAGTGTTGTGGAAAAATACTTGAGAATGACATCACTTTCTTGGTTTCCATAGATTTTTGCATGATGGAAGTAGTAGAACCTAGGACCATTTGGGTTTCAAAACTAGGTTATGAAGTGTCAAAGGTAGAAATTTTTGGATTCAACATGTAGAGGTATTGTTGAATATTATTAAAGATCCCAACAAGCCAAGGTATGGGACATATGAATAAAAATCAATGGAAGTTCACCCGAAATTCAAGAAACCAATAATGAGAAAGAATGTTGACAAAATTATTGAAATTTATGCACAAGGGAGTGGTCTTTCAAAGGAAAGATTTAGGTATAAAAAAGATAGAGCTAAAGCTTATATGAGTGCAGTAGAAGCTTCCAGTAGCTCAAGGAGATCAGGAAGATTAGCTACCACATCTCTTTGTGATGCTAGTGAAAAGAGGAAGTCCACAGTTAGTCCTTCAGTAAGGGGGAAATCCCCTCCAATAGTTCATGCCACTAGGGCAGAAGCAAAGAAGTCTACTACCTCAGTACCCCTTGTTGCTCCTAAAAGAAGAAAGGTGAAGCAAAAGGCCACAATACAAAAGGATATTGGCATCAATGTTTCTAATGAAGAAGAGTTGGAAGAAGTTGAGATCCCTCTGGTTAGGAAAATAAAGAGCATTGACATTGTAGATACAGATAGTGAGGAGGAAGCTAAGAAAGAGAAAGAAGGATTCAAAATTCAAAAGAGAGAAAAGGAGAAGGAAGCCAAGAAGGCTTCTCTAGAGAAGAAGCATAAAGAAATAAAGAAGCCTTAGGTAAAGGTAAAGAAATAAAAATAATCTGAGAGACCTCACTCCCCTTTAAAGCTTGAAGCATTATTCAATAGTATAGTGAAAAATGAGATGTTAAAAGAAACGGTGGAAATGTACAAGGAAGTTGATGAGGTAGATAAATTACCATAATTGAAGTTATAGTCAAATACATTATTGTATTTGAGGTGGATATGCATAATATCCCAAAGGATATACCAAATGATGTTTGGAATGTTTTGTTGAAAAAAAAAGAGGATGCAATAATGGAGCATGAAAAGATGAAAGATGAAGCCCTAGAGAGAGTTGGTGCTCCCTTTACTAAAGCAGACTGTGTTACACCCCATCTCTTATTTACCGGGTTACTTTTACCTTGTGAGTAAATATAATGATAAATGTGAATCAAAACTTTAATATGCTCAATAGTTGAATTAAATATTGAATCTACATTATGATGTTATTACTTTTGAAGGTATGATTTTGTTCTATACTGATAGGAAATATGATGAGAAAATATATATTGTAATGTGAATGCTTTGATGATGCAAATGATTTATGATGCTAATGGATTTTATGTGAACAACTAACTACCTATGTGATGTACTAAGTTGAATGCAAGAACAAGTTCGAACCTGCAGAAGAGAGGGGAACTATCACTCAAGAGAGGAGCTTAATCTAGTAACCCTTTATGAGCCTAATTGAGCATTCACACACTCGCACCCTAGTTAGTCTAGTCAAGCTAGGATAGTCATGAAATGGTAAGTAACCTCCTGTCAAGGTTTGAATACGTTTTGTGCTAGTATGTGGTTTTAGTCTTTGAATGTTCCTATTTTGGGTTGTGGGATTGAGTCTTCATGTTGAGAGAAATTCCTTCCTCATGTGTTCATATTTATATCTATGTCAATAATTATGCAACAAGTTATATATGTATATATTTATGAACAGTAACTCATGCATGTAATTGCATAATATAAAAAGGGATATCAATTGCACATTTATGACATATGTATATATGTACACATTTTATGTATCTACTCATCGATGAAGAGGAATATATATGTGACTAAGATTATTGAATATTAGATAATGTTATACTTGTATATATTAATATATATATATATATATATGCATGTATTTGATAATACATACATACATACGTATATATATTAATATATGTTATACTTTTGAAATATATATATTTTTAATTGACAAAATATTATTTAATATATATATTAATATATAATTTTTATATAGATATATATATATAATAATGTTTAATAGCATTGTGAATGTTAATTAATAGTGTTGATATATGTATATGTATATTAATATATATATTATTATAATGAATAAATATTATAACATATATATGTTAATATATATAATACTTTTTAAAATTATATATGCACATATATAATGTGCATCCATTGGAATATAGAAGACTAATAAAGACATGGCTAAACCTTTTATATTTTCTGCCTTAAACCAATGTGCATGGATTAATATTATCCCATTCAATATCTCATAGTATATTGCTTTGCTTGCAAATAAAATGTTATATGTATTAAAGTGATTTGCATTATCTAAAGCACATTATAGTGATATTGCTATCAGGATTCAACCGTGTAGTTTACGACTCAAACTCATTGACCCGTGTTTCATGAGTAGTGTTTCACAAGAACCCATCTCTCACAATAATGATTGGTCCACTTAGCACTCATTACATCTAGGTGATGCTCACAGAGGTGAAGCATCAAGCCTTCCTGGGAGGTCACCCATCCTAGTACTACTCCACCTCAAGCATGCTTAACCATAGGGATTTCCAAAGGGTTAACCACATTATAGTATTGCATGTGTTATGAACAATGTAGTATCTATAGCAAGTAAATATAAACCAAGTATTTGAAATAGCAAGCCACTACATAGACTAATTATTAGATGTTGCACATAAAGCAAGCATATGACTAAGTCAACCAAGTTTGTGAAGCATGCATGAAATAAAAGAGTTATGTATACATTGCAAAGTAAGTAAAAGCATATTTTAGCAATGAAGAATTAGTCTTTAATTGCACTATCTTAAAGGGCATCAATGCTGAAGTAAATAGAATGCATAAGAAGTCTATAAACTGCACATAAGTTTGATAGTGCAATATCTTAGCCTTGAGACTCAGTCAAAAGTAAACTTGGCAACAATATGAGAAGGAATTTGATTTAGGAAACTTTCTATTGATCTTGTTGTACATTTGACTCAATAAAAGAGTCTTGATGTCCCTTATAACAAGTCAACTCAACCATTTGAATGATAAGGATTATTAGGTGTTACAAACCTATAAGTTAGATTTATGAGTCAGTGCATGAGGATATTAAGGTGGATGAAATATTAACTTGTTTGTAGTCGTTGGCTGCTCATAATTTATTATAAATAGAGGTGCTCATTCTACCAATTGCTACACTTCTAATTTTGGTTACTCCATTGTTATTTTGCTGTAATTTTTGTGCTAGTGAGATGAGAGCTTGAGAGATAGAGAGTTTCTTTTCTATTTTGCATTTGTGATTGTTGAGAGATTTGGTGAAAGGTTAGAAGAAGGAATTAAGTTGATCTTGGAGGAAGTATCAAGCGATCTTGAGGATTTCAGCTAAGAAGGGAGTTTAATCAATTAGAGATTTTATTAGACATGCTAGTTTTTATACCTTTGTCTTTTATGTTGGAAAGGTTAAATAGATTTGATTACTATGCTGGAAAGGAATGGTTTTGAGTATTTTGTGATGCTTGTTTATGCTTGCATGTTCTTGGTGTTTCTTTCTTGGTGGAACCTATCCATTGGGTTAACACTTTTATATACCCTATATGGGAATTTAGGTGATGGTGTTTTCTATTTAGACTACACAGTCTATACTATACGTATATAAAATGAAATGCGAAATGTGGAATATATCGATGTCTTGAGGTAACTTTCCTTTGTTAGCTTATAATGCGAGGTAAACCCTTGTGAATAATGAGGTGAGAATACAATGGTAATAATGGTATGATAGACATATTGACGTAGATTGGAAGTGACATCATGCAAACCATATTGATAATCTATACTTGATTGATCACTTGATCATTACTTTACTTTCCAATGAAACCCTAGGTTGAGAATAATATATTTGGTCGGGATGTTTACTTGATTATTTATTGAAGCACATAGGTTGATATTAACCTATTTGATCAGATTGATAATTTGAATGTTGATTATATCTTTGATTGAAGTCATTTATTGTTAAAGCTTATACTTTTGATTGAAGTCGTTTATTGTTAAAGGTTATACTTTTGATTGAATTCATTTATTGATGAGATTATACTTTTGATTGAGGTCATTTATTGATGAGATTATACTTTTTATGGGAGTCATTTATTGTTGAGGTTACACTCTTGAATGGAGACTTTTAACGTTGAGATTGTACTATTGAAATAGAGTCATTTAACGTTATAAAATTATGTTCATTATACATTAATGCTATATGTATGTAGCATAAGATATAGTTGCTTTGGGATACTTAGTAAAAATGTCATTTAGATATGAGTATGTTATTTTTGGGGTTAGGATAATCCACGAGAAATGGGATTTCCTTTTAATAGAATACTAATGGTCAATACGAGCAATTAAATATGGTGAATAAATGACCTCACTCAAAGTTACTGGGTGATGAATCTTTGGCCAAAGTAGTGTAGATAGCCACTGTCTACAATGTCAGTTCACTGTGTGATCCAATTTATATTATAGGTTGAGGTAATCATACATGAGGTAGTAGACATTATGGTAGCTCTAGATATGTAGGACACATCACTATGCTCAAAAAAGGCTATTTGAAGGATGAGGTTACCAAACCAATTTCTTTGTCGAAGGGAGGGCCATCTTACCAAGTTTGGTAGATATGTAGGGGGTTGTAGTAAGTCCACAGTTGGAAAAAAAAGTGCTTGAGTGATTCTTCTCCTCATGCAGTTGGTGGCCAAGATTTGGGAGGACATTCTTGATCATTTATATTTCTAGTTCTTTTAAGCTTGTTGAAGCTATGTTGTGATCATGTGTCCATGTATATGGAAATTATAATAGTAAAATGTTATCTTGAATATATTTATGTAAATTTAAATCATACATATTATTGGAATGATTCTTTGATTATGCAATGGAAAAGTCTGGATAAATTTATGTTTCAAATGATGCATTTATTATTGAATAGAAAAGAAAAAGTGTATCACTCATTGAATTAGATGCATAGACAATTTACATGTGGGTAAAAGTTAGTAAAATTACTAGGTAGAACAATGGGCATGTTACAAACCGAGCCACATTGGATACCATCTATAGCAAGGAGCTAAGGACAAAATAGAAGGTAAACATAATTATAGGAATGGATCAGAAAGATCGTGATATGATCTGGAAAGAGTGTAATGACAAGGCTGAGGAACTTGTACAAAAGTTGGGTCTACTCTTGGCAACTAAAGAAGATTTGAATGATGAATTTGATGCTCCAGAACATATTAAGGATATATGCACACAAATGATGCTCAACATGATTATGAAATCAATGATGGAGTTACTGATGTAGAGGAAAATCTAGACAATACTCCTTTAGACATAAAAGAACCAATGTAATGAAATGATGAAGTTGAAAAGGTTATAGAAGAAGAGACAGTAATTGGAGAAGAAAATAAAAAGGACAAAACTTTTATTCCTCTAGTTACTCATGATACTATAGAGGATAGGTCCACTCTCCCACTGGCAGGTAATGATCAAGGCAATCCAAAGACATTTGTTCCTCTGAAAGATATAGAACAGACCACCGGTGAAGGTAATAAGCATTATGAGAATAAAGAACAAGAGCAAAAGAAAGAATAAAACATAGAAAGAGAATATGAAGGTGAGAAGGAAGGAGATGAAGACAAGAATGAGGAGGATGAGCAAGGAAATGACAAGGATAAAGGAGATGAAGACAAAGAGAAGGATAATTCCCTCGGTGAAGAAGATAAGGTAGAGGAAGAGGATAACACTGAGTCTAGAAAGGATGAAGAAGTTGAGTTACCTAAGACTTTCGATGAATCTTCCTCTAATAATCCTTTAAAAAGTATTTTGTCTAAGCAAGTAAGATTCCAACTAGTAGTTTCATCTCAATTACTGCAGTTGCTCATGCAACAAGGAAGTATAGTCTTGGAAAAAATATCTCCCATACACAAGTTGCATCTAGGTGATGTGCTTTGCACATCAGCAAGAAAAGAGATTATTGAAACATATCAAAAGAGTGTTGAATTGATGGATGAAGTTGTAAAGGCATTCTAGGAGATAACCCCCAAAACAAACATTGATGCATCATTATTTTCAATGGAAAAATTCAAATTCTTGATTGATTCCTTTAAGGAATATGCCTCCATACTAAAACATCAAGTTGAAACAAAAGTTGAGATGAGGCTTGCAAAAAATAAATTGTTGGACATTATAAAGAAGTGTGCATCTGCACACAACAAAGTTAAATAATGTTTGAAGGATGTGCAAGCATGTGAGGAAGAAGCAAAGACTTTATTTTTGTATTTCATGAAGTGGTCAGATGCCACATAAAGCGTAAAGGATGTCATGGACGCTATTGAGACACAAATAAGAAATGCTCCAAATTCTTATGATCTGGTACAGGACATAGATGATCAGACGTGGACTGCTATAGTGGAATTACATGACAAATTATTTACACTACAAAGCCTAAAGGAAGACATAATCAATAAGTTTGGTAAGGTCAGGGACTTGGTAAAAATGAAGCACGTACCTATCTCAAGTTCCCTTGCCAATACATATAAGATTTCAAAGCTAAATCTTACTCCTTATACTCTGAAAGAAGGATATGAAACCTTGGTTGAGCTTAAGTCTCAATATAGAATGCTTGTTGCAGCAAAGAAAATTGGGAAGAAGGTAAATCTACGTGGCAAGTATTTTTTTAAAGATTCAAGGGTTAACATGTTTGGGTTGACCATTTCCATTCTTATGCATCTTTCAAATTTTTCAAGCTTTTCATATTTTTTTGTAAATATGTGAATGGTATAGAAGTTTTGGGTTAACTTTCTGAGGCAGAGTTGGTATATTCATTTAGTTATTTTTGTTTGTACATATGTCTAAGGAGTATACACGTGTTGCTACTGGTACACCCTTTTCCATTGATTTTAAAGAGGGGAGATACTTGGAAAGATATTTGGAGAGACACTTGCAAAGATATTTGGAGAGATACTTGGAATTTTTTGGGAAAGAAAGACATGTGTAAGGAGGAGAGAAAGTTTTTGGAGAATGTTTTTTTTAGAGCATGTTGCCATCAATGACAAAGTGGGGTATTGTTAGAAGACGATGTTGTCCAAAAACATGAGCATGGTATGTACACATTACATGATCTAGTGTTGTTATTGATGTCAACATTATTGTGGATCATCCTAGCATGATTTAGAAGTTTTTCTTAAAACATTTATATAAGATAAGTTGGTCTGGAAAGTTTAGCCACCCAAAAAATTGTCTAAGTATCAAACCTACCAGTATAGTGGTTCAATGTATCAATTTTTGGGTCTGCACTCCACCGCAAATAGAGATACCTCTCTGTGATTCTAACATTAATTTGGTGAACATCAGATGCATCAAAATCCAAGAGATTTTTTTGATTGGTGAAGTATCCTAGAATATATGAATGAGAGAGTTCAATTATGTATATTGCAGTTATTTCCTATATAAAGTGTTGGCATGAGAGATTCTACATTCCTCCATAGATGAACATTTTGTGTTGTGATATTAAAGATAAGCTTCCAGATGTCAGTTGCATAGGAATTTTAGATGGGATCATGTTTTGAGTTCCACGTGTGGTGAATTAGGTAAATAGTTGAATGTTTCTATGTTTAGGTCTTATTTTTGGCGAATTTGGTGTTTTAAAAAGGATTAATATGTGTTGTAATCTTATGTAGGACCTATATTAGGTCCATCTCAACCTGTCTTGAGGTAAATTGAATTTTGAATTAAGGTGCAAAGGTTAGATTAAATTTTTTGAGGATGAAAAGTTCAATTTTGTGTGTTGCATCCAATTAGGCCGACCTAATTGATGTTACACTTGATATGGATATATATATATGTGTGTGTGTGTGTGTGTGTGAGAGAGAGAGATTGATTTCAGTGTTTTGTGATGATGTGTGAATGATAAGAAATAGATGACATGTATGGTTTTCCACCTATATGTGTGTGATGCGAATGTGATCAAAGTTGTGCAAATTGTGCAAATTTAGAGTCGAGCAATGCATTGATCCAAATTAGTGCAAAGATTGATTTTGTACTTCATTAAAACTATAATCTAGCATATTGTAGATACAATTGTAATAGTTCAATAGGTTGTGAGCCACACCTTCTATATTTTATCTTATTCTCGGTGGGTATTAATTCCACTGGATAGTGAGTCCACTTGCAGTAAGCATTGTGAGCTAACACTCACCGTGGTTTTTCCCATTTTGGGTTTTCCACGTAAAAATCTCAGTGTTCATGTGTCATGTGATGTTGTGGATGTTTCATGATTTCCTTACATATATCAGTTGAATTTGATTTGGTAATTGGATATATAATGTTTGAATGGATTAATAGAATACTAATTCACCCCCTCTCAGTATTTTAAGTGTTCAAAAAAACCTTGGTGTGGAGTTTGGAGAGTTTTCTTGCAGGTTGGGTAAAGTTCAATGTGTGTTTGGGCTTCATATTTTCTCTTTATTTTGGGCATAGTTGCAGAAGATGTATATTACTATTAGCAGTTGTATAAGACAACAATAATAATATATTCCCATATTAAAAATATGTAAAATTCATCTTCTTTCAATTTATCAAGTTCGTGTGGTAATTGCAATGGTTTCCTTGTGGTTTGTGCACCTGCTTGGAGAGATTTGAATGTATTTTGGAACATATATAAATTTCAATTACTAATTTATTTAATATAAAAAATGATGTAAAAATCATATGTAAATCAATAAAATATATTCTTCTTTAATTGCATCAAGTTTTTAGTTATTTAATGGTGTTTTTGAAGCAATTTTTTGAATACCTGATTTCTTGTTTTGATCATATTTGTAAATCTGATATAGTTATTTGGAGTCTAAGTGTTAAATATGATTTAGTTTGCAGTAAGGTACATTACAATATGAACCAAACATGATCCAAAAAATCACTTAATCTACAAGAAACCAAGAATCTATTGACAAGAAAAACTATTCATGCATAGTTCCTTTATATTGCATTCATCAATTCTTTAATTAGAAAAGAAAAATTGTATTTAGGATAGAATTTTTATTTGAATAATGGCCATTTTTAAACATCAAACCATTTATTAATTAAAACATTTTTTCATTTTACATCATGTATACAGAATAAGTGTGTAATTTATATAACAAATTGAATGTGTATTTGATTATAATTACTAATCAATTGAAATGGAGCGAGGAAAAAGAACACAAGGATGAATCCTACAATGCATTTTCCTTTAACCATGTGATATGGAATAGGAAAAAAGAACACGAGGATGAATCCTACATAATAGAGAAACCTTTCAACAAATTTAGTTGAATGCATTCCATTTGGCCTCACACCTAAGTAGGTAAAGATACCTTTTCTGTACAACTGCCACATTTTCTTTGTTCAGTGGAAAGAATCTCCACATGCCTAATTAATATTATCATCCACCATAACCAAAAAAAATGCACCAAACCCTTATGTACCAAAAAATGATTAAAATGTCCCACCAAAATAGGCCCCACCCAAATAATACATGACATATATTTCAATCTATTTGATCTTATTCTTCTAGAACTTCAAAATAAATGTAGGGAATATGATCGCATATGCAACCAAGGAGGACTAAACTCAACACCTCATATGCTACCAACAATATTTGTCTTTCTAAAATTAACCAACTATGTTTTTTGTTGCAAAGGTAGAGCAAATATTTTGAGTTTGTTGTAGTTGGTATGTATGCATCCGGGTGATCCCACAAAGCTAGTTTACAATTTCTAGGAGATTTTGATTTTTGCTAAAATCACATATTTTTAGAAAATATAATGATTTTAGCCTTAAAAAGTTATATTTTAAGGATTCCAATTGAAGAGGGTTTGATCAAACCACCTTAGATCAAACCCTGCTAGTTTTAAACCATACCTATAATAGAGTCTCCTTTATACCTAACAAAATGCTGATAAAAAACCAATTTTGATTTACCTTTTGGGGGATCAAATAATTCATTTAAAATTTATTTTTCGTATGTAGTCCTTATTGTAAGCTTCCCAAAAAGTATAATTTTAAATAAATTTAATTTTACTATTATATTTATTTTTTATTTCTTGTGAATGTAGGTTTTTCACTAAAAATCAAGCTCTTTGTTCTGCACATGTGGAAAAATAGAATATTATAAAAAAAAAATTAAAAATATGTTCAAGCTGGGTATTGATGTCCTTGATCCATTAAAAAAATTAAAATTGAATTTTGATACATACAGAAAAATTTATGTTGTATACAGTCCGCCTATGTCTAAATTGTAATTGGTTTGACTTCGAAACTTGATTAAGGAAATAATATTTAATAAAACACTATGAAACCAAATGAATTGGTTAGATATCATAGTTACAAATCTAAATTTGAAAAAAATAGAATTTTATCCTTCATACAAAAAAAGTTATGTTGTATACGGTGAGCACCACTCCTTAAAAATGTTGTTTACTAATAAAAAATAGTTTTCAAAGGAGATGAAAACACAATGCAATCTGATTCCAAATTTTTTGAAAAAAATATATTTAGAATCTATAGAAAAAACTTCACAAATCACTATTTTGCATCATCTTCAAATTCTTCATGGTTTAGCCGTTGTAGGAGCTCGAAAGTGAAGATTTAATTAAAAAATCAGTTCAGTGTCCAATTTGCCCACAAATTGTAAACCAGTATTGTGGGATCACCCATCCATATGAGCATTACATGTCATAATCACATAAGTACCATCCTGCATTCATAAACTATTAGCATGCATCACATTGCATACATATCACATTTGCATATCACGAGGAAATCATCCATATCATTGTATTTACATACATCATTTGTGTTCATTATCCATATTTGTTATCCATATCATGAAATTTGCATACATCATACATATTCATATCCATATTGCATCATATCATAATCATAAAGCATCCATAACATCATAAAGCATGCATCACATGTGCATCCACATAAGCATCATAATCATGTAAAACTATCCTGCATATAGAATGCATAAATATAAAAGTAAATCATGTACATCTAAAATCCATCATAGCAATATAGATTAAGTGAATCCATTCATACATCATAAGATAGAGAATCATAGAGCATGGACCATACATCATCCATAATGCATTATAACATATAGAATCATATCATAATCATATAAATGCATAACATCGTAGCATCATAATCCATCACATAGAAACATGCATATAATAAATGACACATCATGTAGTTTCCGCCAAAATCATGCATCTTGTATATATCAAAAGTGAGTGTCACAGTACAATATCAAGATGGATCTCAAAAATGGAGCTCACGAGCTCAATAAAAAATATACATGTCAATGTCTAATGTAATGAAAAGTTTAGCTAGTGCTCCCATTATCGCCTGATGAGGATGGTCATGTGGGAGGTTGTTTGTCATGTGGTTGATGGGAACCCGAGGCCTAATATCTTGATCCTAATGGTTGATGGTATGGTGAAGTTCATGGCTGAGACACACCCCCGCTACTTTGTGATTGCTTGGAATGTTTCCTACTTTGGGATCTGCTCATCATCTCTTAAAAGATCATCTCTCTCCGCTTAGGTGGCACCTCTCTCCCATATAGGTCCCTATAATATTATTCTCTTCTAATGGCCCATTGTAGCTCTAGATAAAAATATTTCGCCAACCCACTGCCTATGCTAATTAAATCTATAGCACTTTGCTCTTCCCTTTGTGCTTAAATCATAGTCGTAACCCTCTCGCCCCTTTGTTGATGTGGCTCTGACTATGTAGCCTGTAGCTCAGCTACCTACACATCCATCGATCTATTATTTGTCTCCTCATCCATCGCCTCAACTATGGGGATCTCCTCCAAGCCCTTCTCCATCACCAATCTCTGCCTCTCCTCATCCTCCTCTCTATCCACCATATCCTCATCCCTATCGACCTCCCCCGCCTCAACATCCATATTGATGTCAACCTCTTCTCTAACTCCTCCTCCCACCTCAGTCCCTCCTCTACCCTCACCTCCTCTTGATGAGGAGCAACACCCCTAACACCCTCCTCCTAATGAGGAGCCTCTACTACCTATTGATCATTGTATCACCTCGATAGACGAGGTGGGCGTCCATCTCTGACTCTGCCTTTTCCCATACCTCCTCCATGCCCATCATCCCCTCCACCCCCTTTCCCTCCATCATCTCCTCAACCTTGTTCTCAACCCCAAACCTTGTCTCTCAATCCTCTATCATGCCTTTATACATGCATAGATTGATCAAGATCTATAAGCAAAATTAGCCTATGTTGGACCCACCATGCATCATACTCAGTTGTAGTGTCTGCGTCTATCACCTCTACTTTGGTACCCCATTGAATTGGTTGTAGTCCATCTATGTCCTGCTCTACAATGACAACAAGAATCATATCCCCCCATGGTTGAATCTCTTTGCTCGATCGTGTGATCTCTACAGTGCCCATTGGAAGCCCTTGTTTCTTGCCAAACTATCAATGAACCTGCTTTGGTAGATACCACTCAATGATGTGCTAACTCTGCACTATCCTCCCAATCAGGTATCAAGCCTAACAACAATATATAAAATGCTCATCATCATCTTCAAAAGGGGTGCATTCCTTATATGGTCTCCAAATAAATGAATCCAAAATTTCAATTGCGTGTCTCTAGTATCCAATGTCACCAGCATGAGTCTATGTGACAACATCCCCATATATAAAAACATAAGGCAAACCTACCCCCAACTATCTCTACATAGGTATTCAGAACACTATAATGTGCTCCCATGCCCACACCGTCAAAAGAGTAGTGCCACAGTTGATGAACTATGCTCCTCGGTATGCAATGTTGTGTAGTTGAAAATATAACATGGCCACAACATAAAAGACCCCCAAGCATACACCATACTTCAAGTTAACATCCCAACCAACATCTCCCCCCATCCAACTAGAAACACATGTCCCCATTGATCAGGGCACACAACACCACCAATCACACTACATAGGACAACGATGAAGAGATAATATCTTTCTGCAAGCACATCCCAATAGATCTTGTACTCCTTGACTTTGAGCTTCGTTATGTCCTCATGCTCAAAAGCACTCTGAAAGGCATTGTACCCATGCTCAGGATCATAAGATATATGTTGTCCTTAAATCAAAAGTCTAAGAATCTACCACACATCCTCCAAGGTCATGGTGGCCTCCCTTGTGGGTAAGTGAAATAAGATGGTCTCTGAGTGCCGCCACTCAGCCAAAGCGAACAGTAAGCCCCTGTTAGCCTAAATCAGGGCATGAAAGTAACATAGTATAATTCAAGGATGTGTAACCAATCCCTCTCATCATCCTCCAGTCGCTTTCATAGTCTAAAGGTTGAAGGAAACAACTCTCAAGTATAGATAGGATCTAGTGCCACCTATGATCACAACCAAGCATGCTATGTCAATCAAAAATTCCAAGTGAACCTATTTGACCTTAATCACAAAGAAAAATTTATCTAAAATTGGGGCAAAAATCTAAACAATCAAATGTCTCGCACTATCTAGTATATGCGGCTCAAAAATCAAATGCATCACTAAATCTGCATATGTGGTTCACATTTGTAATTGCATCGAATACACACACACATGTGAGATTTCAACACTTATAGTGTGTAAAACAATGTTTACGTCTCACTATTACACATGTGTTGCTTGAGACATCAAATGCGGCTCACAATGCACCTGTGTCATTTAACCCTTCAGTTGTGTCACACAATTTCATATGCATCGCAAAAATCAGTTGTGTGTCTTCCATGGCAATTGTGTCGCACTGAGTAGATGCAGAAAACCACATCCACTTGTGATGAACACAATAGTAGATGCAATGAACTTCCTACATCGCATTTGGTTGCCTAAATCTAAGCCCTAAAACCTAACAAAAATTTAAAAAATTACGAAGCAAGGAAGGTGTAAGTACCGCATCCCCTAAGCCCTTTGGCCATCTATAGGTCCTGACTTTGAATCCATGCTACACAACATGTGGTACTGGAGACATTTTGGCACCAACTCCGCAACATATTTTTACTCAAACTCACTATTCACTCAAGGTTAAAATGTACAAATGACCTTTTTACCTACCAAAATTACATTTATACCCTCCTAAGGTGGGATTTTTACCTCCCTTTTTAACTAGTTATGTCAAATACCAAGTCCAAAACCCTAGTGTGGCTAAATTGAAGGCCCTAAAGTCAAAATAACCATCCTATCACTATTTAATCAACTTGTTAGAATAATATTTCACATTTTTCAAAAAAAATCAAAATTTGCAAAAGAAATTCCGAGGGGGTATGGGTCTATCTTGTCTTTACCAAGACACGTCGAGGCATATTCTGAGTTGAATTGTCTTGTTTATTCTTTGATACAATATTAAGACACCTTCACATTATATCAAAGAGAGGAAAAATATAGACACTAAAAATTGTGCCGAGCTTGCGGACAACATTTTTCCACGTCGATTTCCCTCCTTCCCTGCATAATTGAATAATTTTAATTATTTGATTATCTTCTAAGGCCGCATTCTTCTATTAATTAAATAATTTTAATTATTTAATTAATTCACTTTTTCTTTTTTATTCTTCTTTCAATTAATTGAATAAATTAGCATTTATTTAATTACGTCGCTAATATCCTTTTCTTTCTATAATTAAATAAATTATCATTTATTTAATTATTCACTCTTCACTTTGTGTCTATAGTTAAATAATTATTTTAATTAAATTTAACTATTCATTGACCTTTTCTTCCTTCTATAGTTAAATAATTGTTTCAATTATTTAACTATTCCCTATCACTCTTCCCTCCACTATTAAATAATTGATCTAATTTAATTATTTAATTTCCCTATCCCATTTCCTCCATGTTTAATTAAAGGGTTGTATATTTATCATTTTAATTAAATTTACTTTTTCCTCTCTTCCACAATTAAATGATCACTTTGATTATTTAATTGCCCATATTCCCTTTTCAAATTAAATGTTATCATTTAATTGCCTCCACTTTCCCTCCACTTCCTCTTTTGAATTTCCATCATTGAGCGCTTTTGGTCTTCTTTCAATCTTGATTGCCCATCTTTAGCCAGCCCTAACCATATCCTCTTCATGGTGCATGCAACCTTGACCGTTGATCTTGGCATCATTTTTGGCTTCCAATCTTGACTGTCCATTCAAATATCTTTTCTATAAAAGAGATTTGTCTCCCTCATTCCAACCTTACAACCATGATCTCCAATATTCTCGCTATCACATCATTGTCACTTGTAGGTACTTGAACACAACAAAATTTGAAGGCAAGCTTGCAAACACAACAAAATGGAGGAGATGCAAGGAAGATGAATCAAGTTTAGCATGAGGAGTTTAGTTTAGCTTTGATTTCATTTGATTTCCCTTGCTATGTTGTACTTTCTTGTTTGGATTTAGGTCATCTTGGTTTAGATTTAGGTAGTTGTGGTTGCTACTATTAATCTTTACCTATATATATATATATATAACTTCACATCAAAATAATGATAATTGTTACCTTTAACATAAAATAAATAAATTGAATAATTGAAAAAAAACTTTTCACATAACATAGCCATTAAAATATTTAATAAATTGTTATCTATGGTTAGAAAATGTAATGGTCTAGTTGCTCTTGCAAGTGGGGTATCAGCTATATTTGGTGTCTTGGGTGGGGTCTGAAACTATTGGTTATATATTGCACCATTTTTTCTTTGTGGTGCTAGAAGATGTGGGTGATGGGTTCAGTTGTACGGCCTCAAAGGGTGGGGTGGTGGTCTAGTTTGGGGGTGGGTATGAAAGTCGATGTCATGTTCTGGTCTAAATTATGGGTGGCCCATTGATGGCACCCTAGTAGATGAATGTACTGATCTTTTTGAAAATTAATATATGGGTGCAACCCCTTAGCTACTTTTGCATTGATCAAAAAATATTTGATAAATTGATTATCTCTATTTTTTAACAAATAAAAACATTAAAGATTTGGTGAAAGTATTTAATTTATTTTGCTATTAATTAGTTGATAGGATTTTTTTTAGTGGACTTTTCAGTCCATAATTCATTGAGAAATTTGTCTCACGCCCTTAAATTATTATCGCATGCCAGTAAACCTTTTCTAGATCCCCATCAATGGGTAGAAGTAACTAGATGCTACCATTTTCATTATTTCACGCTTGGTATTTCTCCATAATTTGGCTAGCAATTAACAGTCATTTAAGAGGTTGAAAGCATCTTGTCTCGAGCTCAATATTATATGAGCTCTAAAATCTCAATATCTTTATATCTACTTTTATTTATTGTGAATTCATTTAAGCAACAATTGTAGGTAGATTTAATTTGATTCGTCCCACCGCTGAAAATCATGTTTGATGATCATAAATATTTGTGAAACATATAGCTGTAATTTTGAGCCACATTTTAAAGCTTTTAAGGTGATTACTCTTCCTATTAATGACAAAATATCCTCACTATGAATGCAACTCCCTGTCAAACCATATTAAGGTTACCAGTAAGTTGTCTCATGTCGTTAATAGAGGTAGAAGATATTTATACCAAGTTGGCTTATAAAGTGAACATTGATTTATATAGAATCTACCAATATTGGTTCGTTCAAACATTCCTTGTGTCATGCCTAAAAAAAATCCTAACTCATTTAAAAATATTTTATATTGATTTTAATGTCGCTCAAAAAAATGTTCTTGATTTTGTTATCTTTGAATTTAGCTAACCTAATTTGTGGGATAACTCCTATGAAACTCATTTTTTTGTAGCCCCATGAACTCTAAACAGGTGAAATGAGGTGAATCGTGATTTGCTTCCATGTATAGTCCCTAGTCTTGAATTGTCTGTGTGTAGGGAAAATATGTATCCTACAATGTTAGAACAACACACCTTCATGGAATGCATTACTTAAAAGGAAATCAAAAGCAAGAATAAATGAAACTATAGTCTATCCTTTTAACTCATCCCATGGCTCTCTAATCCCAAGGAATCTTGCAATTTATTCTCTCAGATCTTTTTATTATTGCACAATAACTTGCAAAGATTGACAACTCAAGAAACGAGATGCTTAAAATGAATCTACATGCCTATGTTTTTGGATTTTTCAATAACTTGATGCATAAAGCTAAATGATCCTAGGATGGAAATGATGCTAAAATCTGAGTGTTGAGATGATGATGAAGATGAAATACAAATGCTAAATGAAAAGTGAAGAGAACTAAACTATCAAAATGAAAATGCCATTATAACCTTAAAAATTGAACTAAAATGCTCTCTAATTCTCTCAACTTTGCACTAGAATTCAGCACCATAAACTTGCCTAATCTTCATGTTCTAAAAATTTTGTAGCAAAGGATCTATTTATATATTTTTCAAGCCTCAAGGTGATGTGGCAACAACGGACAGTCCGGATTGTGATCCTATGGCATCAACGGTAGAGCATCAGGAGGTTAGAGGGAATCAGGGAGATGGTTCCCTTCCACCAGACAAATTGCCAAGTGTAGAAAGGAATCATAGAGCAAGAGAAGTCATGTGTCTCAAGATGTTCAAAATTGGTTACAAATTTTTTGAGGATATTTCACATTTTGTAATTTATAAAAATTCATTTGTGAGACACATGATGAGGTGGCAGGTGAGTTGGAGGAGGTTAGAAGAAAGTTATAGAAATGTGCTTAAATTGGATTTAAAAATTCAATTAAATAGGAAAGGGTTAAAATAGTAAAATGACAAAAATTATTTATGTATCTTAACTAATTTTGGAAGAATATTCTAAATTCGAATTCAAAAATTCAAATTTAAAGGGAAGAGGGGAAAATTAATTAAATAAAAAATTGATTAATTTATCCTTTTAATTAAATTTAGAAAGAAGGTGGATTGTGAAAAGAGGAAATAGACTATGAACCATATAAATAAATTTCGCAATTTATTTATAATAGTAGAGGAATTTATCAAATAGCCAGTGATTCTCAGACCATTTTTGCATGTATACATTGTCCATTTGAGCGTTTTCCTCTTTTGGTTTTTTGAAATTCATCTTTTTCATCTTTTGGTCAAATTGTAGTTATAA
Source organism: Sequoiadendron giganteum (assembly GCA_007115665.2). Taxonomy (NCBI): domain Eukaryota; kingdom Viridiplantae; phylum Streptophyta; class Pinopsida; order Cupressales; family Cupressaceae; genus Sequoiadendron; species Sequoiadendron giganteum. The sequence continues at coordinate 573,331,854 of CM021100.1, read as the reverse complement.
AGTGTTAGAAAAAAATTCCTTGTAATGTCAAGGTTTTTCCCCACTTCTACAAGGGAAATTAATTTTTACTTGTAGAGGTGTTAAAAAATACCAAACCTGCAAGTGATTAAAGGCAGATTTAAGGTTACTTGTAAAGTCGGCATTTTTTGCCAACTCTACAAGTGATCAAGTTTAAGCTTGTAATTTCATTGAATTTTCTTCTCTTACAATATTTAAATTGTAAGTGTGCCATGAAGTTCCACCCCTATAATTTTGGTTTTCACACTGATACATTTATTGTCATTTTATTTTCCTTATAAACCGATTTTCAATGCTTCTTTATTCGTTCTTCTTTATTTTATTCATCAATTCTCTTCTTGCCCTCATCTGAGTTCATTGCAAGTCTATTTGTCAGATCATGTGTTGAGTTCATGTGGATTCACATTGGATCTCAACCATTTTTCAACCTAGGGTTTCTCTTTTCATTCACAAGTATGTTTTTATTATCCCCTTTCTTTATTTTTGATAAGTTAGGGTTCTTTTTGTTTTGTTTACCTGTGTTGCTCGTTTTTGTTTACGTAATGTTTATGATTTTGATTTATCTAGTTCATTTTTTTTCATAGGTGATCCCACAATAGTGGTTTACAATTTTTGGCCAAACTGGATACTAAAATATTTTTTCCTAACTAAATCTTCACTTTCGGGCACCTATAGCGGCTAAACCGTGATGAATTTGAAGATGATGCAAACTAGTGATTTGTGACATTTTGTCTGTAGATTCCAAATATATTTTTTTCAAAAAAATTGGAATTGCATTGCACTTCTTTTTCCATCTCCTTCGAAAACTAGTTTTTTTCAGCAAACAACATTTTTAAGGAGTGATGCTCACCGTATACAACATAAATTTTTTTGCATGAAGGATAAAATTTTAATTCTTTCGAATTTAGATTTGTAACTTTGATATTTATAATAGAGAGCTTGATTTTCGATGAAAAACCTATGTTTAATAAAACTAAAAAAACAAGTACATAATAAAACCAAAACATATTAAAATTATATTTGTTGGATAGCTCATTCTGAGGACTACCATCATCCAGTTGGGTTTGTGAAGTCTCCTCCATTTTCATCCTCAACCCAAGCTTTGAAGCACAAAATTCTGGACTTTTTTACCACTTGAGGGGGAGAAGGAGGGAAATGGGGGGTTCGAGTGAACCCCTAAGGGTTCGCTCGAACCATGGTTCATTCTAACCCCATTTCAAAAAGGGTTTCCTTTGATTTTTTTTGGCAGGAATGGTGGGAAGTTCATTTAATGGGTTCGCCCCAAACCCTAGTTCATTCAAACCCTCTTTTGGTTTGTTCAAACCTATTAGTTCATTCAAACCCCAAAAACAAAAAAAAATTGCATGGGGTCTTTTTTTTCAGCTTTTCCTTCCTCGCTCCAATTGTAAACCAATTTTATGGGTTCACCCTCATGTGTTCTCCCTATCCTTCGTCATTTTATCCCATTCCCTAGTCCTCTGGTTTTGGCTTTTCACCAAGTAGGGTTTACAATATTTATAAAACGATTCTTGTATATGTTGATCCATACACAAACAGTCAACACCAACTTGTAGAATCTATATATAAATTTCATTGGTTTTGAATCATTAACGTTTCATTTGTCTCATCCACATTTCGCATGAATGATCCAAAGGATACTGATCTAATCATTTTCCTCATTAGAGGGATGGGATTTATTTCCGACCCAAAAAACATGGTACCTATCTGTTTACTTGTAGTATCGGCTAAAAATATCGAATGTGCAAAGAACAGAGCCCCACTATACTTGTAGTATTGGCATTTTTCACCGATCATACAAGTCAGATCTATCAGCCTTTGTAACGTCAAAAAATTTTGCTAACCCAACAAGTATACTCTTGTATGTTTTCCAATTTTTGACGAATTTACAAAACTTAATGATTGGTTCTACCCCTACTTGTAGGGTCGAGGTTTTTCCCCAACCCGACAAATGAAACTCAAAGGTACTTGTAAAAGTGATATTTTTTTCCGATTTGAAAAGTTTTGAAGAAACTTCCCCAAAGTTTGTAAGGTCATAAATTGAATCTCACAAGTTTCCATCTTAGATCACCTTTTGAAATCCAAATTTTCCTAACATTGAAAATCCTTCCACTTTGTCAAATTAACCATTTTTGCACTTTGTTTTCCATGCCATCACACACTGAACCCCAATTTAAATGCAATCATTCCATTCTCCATACTTAACTATCCTCTAAAATGCAAGTTTATCCTAACATTTGAATCATGCTAATCCTTTTATGTAGTTTTCTATGCACACATATTGAGATATCATCTTTGCATCCTTTCAAAGTCAGCTTTCTGCCAATGACTGATTTGCCACCTTCTAAGGGGAAAGCAATGAAATACAAGTACCAAGGTATATTTCCTACTACAATGGTAACATCAAATGTGGATGAGATCAAAGACATTGAGATCAGCCATGTGGATATGCAAGAGTTTTTGGAAAGAACTAAAAAATAGTAGATTACTAATAGGATGAAGTCAATACTTTACAATAACTTACACCTTGCGGCTTCTTTCCCAATGGTTGCCTAGAATCTAGAATTTGTGTTGCAGGTTTTTGCTCATTATAGTAAAGATGATAGGAAGGTCAGAGACTCCAATGGAATGTGATAATGGATCTAGGTGTGGATTTCTTTCATAGCATGTTCAAGTGCCCAGATATTGAATCATATGTGGAAATTTCTAAAGAGTCTGCATAATCAAAATATGATAAAGACCCTAACTTTACAAATAAAATGATTAATGGTAATTGTTTGAAGGAACCTAGGGCAAGTATCACTAGATGGCCAAAAAACTCTCCTCAAAGTGACTATATTGAAGAGGTAAATGACATCATCACTCTTCTAAACAGAGTGTGTGGTTTGTCAAACTCATTTTACTTTGAGAATTGGATGTTTCAATATATCAGGATCATTCCGAGGAGAAAGCAACACATCTTTTGGGGGGAGGAGATCAATAATTTTCTTCATGAGCAATTGACTCAAGTGTACAAAACTCATAAGTTCTATATGACCTCATACTTGGTCTATGTTGCAGCTCCAATGAGAAAATTTCTAGGTCTACCTTCTAAAGGTAACTAAAGGTTGTACTAGTTCACAAATACTTTCCACATATCACTCTCAAGGGAAGTATCAATCAATTTAGAAGGGTGAATGATGCCTTTTTTGGGCCATTCATATGTGCTTTCAATAATGAATTGGAAAACAAAAGGGTGTTAAATGAGGCATAGAAAATAGTGAACATTTATGGATGCAATTTTCTACAGTTTCCTAATTTTACTTATTTGAGAGTAGGATGTTATGTAATCTATCCATACATGTTGCCTCAATATCTTAGTGACAAGATTTTCTTAATGGAGCTATGTAGGAAAATTATTGTTTCTCGCAATTAGAGAATGGATGCTCACAAACTAGGATTCAAATTTCCCTCGGCGGCTGGAAGATACTCCGTTATGGCCTCTCCTAAGGCAAAAGAAGTTAAATATAAAATGCAACAAGTGACAATCAATCTGTACAAGGTGATGTCTCACTTTGATTCCAAATGAATGAAAGCTCAAATCAAAATGGATTTCTCCCATGTGCATCAGATTGAAGATATTTGGGCTGATATAAGGACACAAAGAGAAATCAGAAGGTTGGATTATTGTAGGCTAACTCTAGATTAGATAAGGGAGTTAGATATTGTAGATGTTCCAGAACATATGGAGGATGAGGATAATATTTTGAATGAGGAATATGAAGGGAAAAATATTGCAGTTGCACCTCTTCCCCCAATCCAATGGTCTTGAAAGGAAGTGATATCAATTTGGGAAAGGTTCCAACCGATCTTAGCTAACACCAATGTTTTGGTTGGATGAAAGGGATCTTCAATTAAAAACATTATTTACAGGATCAGAAGATGAAGTTGAGATACACGTAGGTAAAATATCATAATTGAGAACTAAAAATAGGAACAATGCTCCAAGCTCAAGTAGAGCCTCAAAGCCCTAAATTAGGTTTGTAGTTAATGTTGGGGATATGGATTCGGTTTTGTCATCAAGATATGCATCTAAGACAGCAATGCCTTAGTGATTTCAATTAAAAATCACAACAAAGACACAACCAACCATGCCATAAAGCGGAAAAAGGCACAGTTGATCCCCATTGATCCTCTGAGAGAAGTGGATGCAAACAAAACTAGATTCAACACAAACAGATAACCATGAAAGACAAAACTATGAACACACAGATTTACGTGGGGAAAACCCTTTCGGGTAAAAAACCCCACCCTCCAAAACACTCAGCTCACATGTATTATTCAGTAACAAAAATGGTTGCAATACAAAACCAAAGCTATGCTCGTCAGGAGATTACATCTTATTCATGTGGAGAAAGAATACAGGCAACACATAATAGAATAACCACCCAGTTACAATGTCCTCATGACATACTGTATAGATTTTCTTCAGCTCCTCACAAATGGTTGTCACAGCCAGCCTCATGGCCAGCCCAGCCTCTTGGCCTCACAGGTTCACATCTAATCAGATCCAAGAGTCAAAGTGTTCACTGTTGAATAGCTCGAACACTCTCAGGCTCTCCCTGATATCGCTCATCTTTTGTCTCGAACTGCACACAAGATTATTTATAATCTTACACCATGTGCATACCTATTCAGCCCATCCCTATCAGCAATGGTCATCAGGATAATAAATTATCCACCTGCAAGCACCCATATTTCACTGATAATGTGCATCGCTTATATAGCTGCATCAAGCCACACAATCATTAACTCAGCCCAGACGCGTCTGTCAACCTTCCATCAATAATTTAGCTCTATCGCAATCAAGAAATAACCTTCTGGCCAATGGGATCTCAAAGAACTTTCCACTTGTCACCATTTCATTTGCCTATCACTACAGATTATCAGTCAAACTGGTCAAACTCGATCAATCAAGTTTCGAGCTCATCTAAGCTCCTACCGCATTACCACCGAGCTCATAAATACCTATCACGGTATGGCGATGAGCTTGCCCAAGCTCACTCTACCATTTACCGCACTACCATAGCCCAGATCATTTTGCCTCGTGGTATGGCAATAAGCCATCCGAGCTCCCTCAAGCTCTAGCCCAAGTCTTCACCGAGCTTTGTCTTTCACTTTGACTTCAGCCAACCAAAAATTGCCAACCTGCCACGTGTCGCCCTATCATTTTCCTGCCACTCTAACACCGAGTCCAACTCAGTCAAACTCTACCCCGAGCTCCTACCGCAGCCCTGTTGGCATTGCCTCACGGTATGGCGGTAAACGCCTTGGCAGACCGTTGGTGATCTTACCGCGGCCACCACGGTCAGCAAAAACATTGGTCGATGTATGGCAGTAACCGCCAGAACCAACCGCAGGTGGTCTCACCGCGCTACCGTGGTGAGTCGACCCACCGCTTGCGATATGGCGGTAACCGTCAAGCCCACCGTTGGTGGTCTCACCGCGCTACCGTGGTGAGTCAACCCACCGCTTACGGTATGGCGGTAACCACCAAGCCCACCGCTGGCAGTCTAACCGCAGTGAGTTGACCCACCGTCTATGGTATGACAGTAACCGCCAAAGCTAGACAGAAAGACCATTACCGAGGCCACCGCAGTGAGGAAGGAGACCGCACGCGGTATGGCGATAAACGCCATAAACATGAAGGAAAAGCCAAGGCCAAAGGAGAAACATACCAGAAAGCTAAGGAAAATATCCCAACAATCTCCCACTTGACACGGGCTTTCAGGAATCCTCCAAAACTCGAACAAGGACCAAAACCAGGCTTCCACACTCGAACCAAGACCTCTACAATGACATCAAAAAAAGTCCACCAACTCAGGCACTAGCTCCAAACACAGGAACATGCCAAGGTGTATATGCACCAATCTCAGGAATGAAAACAATTGATCCTCCAGGAAACAAAGGCAACAAAGCAGCAAACAACAAGGCACCACGCGAACACAGAAAACCATTCTCCAGAACAAGGAATCAACCAGCTAGAACAACAACCACAAACTGACTGCCCTCCACCAACTGATCAAACCCACATGATTTAAAACCAGCACCCATAGCTCATGCTAAAACATTCAATCACCCATACCTCAAAGGTATGACCATCAGTAAACTCATGCCATCACATAACCACCCATCTTAGCAAGAACAAGCACCATGTGTCAACCAGTCAAGGAAGACCAAACACATCCAGGTACTCCCACTGCAAGGGTATTGTCCAGATGAATGCAACCAACGCACCATCACACATGATCCAAGCATACCAAGTCCACCAAAACCATGCATATTGAAGAAGAAACCATGTAGTTACAAGGAACATCCACACTGATCTGCAACACCTGCAACCACCTACTGCAAGAAATGTTTCTCTCAGTTGTCTTCCACAGTTCTTCCAAACTCCTCCAAACCTGACTGAAGAAAGAAGCACAGGAATCTGTGTTTCATCACCCAAGTGACAACACATGACCACAAACTGTGACCAACTCGGCACCACATAGGCAACCCACATCTAAAGTCAAAAGAACAATCAGGAAGAACAAGACCAGATTAGAGAGAAATTGCAAATCAGAACATGCCCTTCTACAAACACTTCAATATGCCAATTGTGTCAAGAATGATCTTCTTCACATCCCAAAGGAAAATCCTTAACAACATCCAACAACACCATGGATGTAAGCATCAAGAAGATCAGACTAACCCATATAACCATCTCCTATCAGTCCTCAAAAGCACAAGGAGATAAACAATGCTATCCATCTTCCATTATGAATCCTCCAGAATCTCAAAACAACTCAAGATTCATATCCATGAAAGATAAAGCATAACACACCTAAAAATTATAATGGGAAAATACCTTTCAAAGTGATACCATTGTCGCGCAGACCAAGAAGAAAAGAAAACATGCTCCTCCAAGATATACAAGTCACTGTGACTTACCCAAGAGCATTCTCCTTCATGGTCTATGTTGAATTCACATTCAACCAAGGTGTAGGCTTCTCAGACTTTCAGCTTTAACAGCAACATTCTCATAAGAATTCCATCCTCACCTTATTCTCCATGCACCCATGAGTATCAGTAACCTATCATCTCATGCTAACTCCAAACTGCATTGTTGCAATAAACATGAAGTCCTCCAGCATATGACCAATGCGCTCAAAACATAGAGAAACCCCAAACCACTATCAAAGCTTCAAAAACTTATCATGACACCATGATCTACACATCCCCTTAAGAGATACCAAGCTTCAAGTGAACTATCCATGGTCTCAAGAGCAAAGCAACATGCCAAAACTCTAATGCACAAGCAAGAGTATACCATGACATAAAGCAAACAAATGCTAAACCAACATCACCTTTCAAGCACCACCAGCATCTCAACCAAAGACTACCAAGGTCCTTTATGGCTCCAAGATGTTGCACACCTTCAAATAGTGAACATGCAGATGCAAAATCTGCAACACCAAAGAAGACCATTCATCACCAAGTGATGAATCCACAGTCACTATTAAAGCTCCTACAGAACTGTGACACTGAGCTCTCCAAGCACCATGACTGACCACCCCGTCACTGTCAAAAGCTTACACTAGCCAGTGTATCCAACTCTCCATGACATCGTGATTCACATGCTTGAGGTTCCCATCACTGACTATTCAGGTACTCAAACGCCATTCCTCCTCTCATCTCAGAACAGCCACGCCAATGCATAAGTGACCACAAACAAGGTCAGCTAACAGATCTACACCACACAGTCACAACCTCGTGGATATTGACAATCCACTTCCAAGTTGTCTCACAGCAAACATGTAGGTAAGGACAGCCCACAACATTGCACAACTCGTGGATGCAACCAAATGAAACCTGCAAATCTATTATTGCACTAGAAACTACAAAACTAAGATAATCAAAGAGAAAAACCAAAGCAGACAAGCATGACTCAAACACCAGATTAGCAACAGATCCAATTTTCCAGACACGTCCACAACTCAAGCACCAAATTCTAGGTAACCAACAAGCAACACCACAAGAATGCTGATAGAAAACCCATACCAACACTCTTATGCAGGGAAGACATCACACCTCCTCAAACCATGTTGAACTACAGCTATATCATCCAGTCATACCCCAAAAACCAGGGTCTAGAAAATAGCAAACAACAGCTCCACATAACGCAAGTTTTCTTGACGATGCAAAACCTACAAAACCATAGTGTTTCCAAAACACCCACGCATCTCCATCTTCACTAAACATCTGGACAACTCAGGAGTCTATACACAACCATCACAGTTAACCAGAACAATGAAAAGAAACATGAATATGCGTCATAGACTTTTTAGGAAAATCTACACAAAACCTTCAGAGCCAAACAACATGAATTTGAACCATGCGAGTGCAAGACATAGGCACACAGGAACAACAAGTCCATTTCAGACCAGTTCCAATGCCACAGTCATGCACAGGAAAATGAAAGAGCCAGGCTATCCAGAAGTTGCAAACCACCAAGGTCACTTCATAGCCTCCATGCAATCAAAGCAGTAGAGCAAATGCCTTCAGTGCTAAGTCACAACACCCAGCACAAGCATACCATTTCCATGGTTGATCATCAACACAAGCAAGTCCATATCGCCAGGGAGCCTCTCACACAGACACCCAGTATGAACACCACACTTTGTTGCAACACAACCACAAGCACATCTCACGCCCTTTGCATCAGGAACTTTGTTACCAGTCAAGAGCTAAAGTTCACATTTCCACAACATGATCAACTCCAATCATCTCCAACGTCTTTCAAAACTGTGTGTTGAAACAAGGAAGCACACACTTCCACTCATCGAAGAATCAATAACCAACCGATTTCTCCAGACTTCCTCAAGCTTGCCAGGATAAGAAATATTCATAGGAGAAAACCCAGAACTTCAGCAACCAGGAGAAGACTTTGATACCATTGATTGGTATCATCAAGCCTCGACCTCCCTCAAACATGTTCTGATACCACTTGTTGGTATCACGAGCAACAAGCTACTAGCTCTGATACCACTTGTTGGGGATATGGATTTGGTTTTGTCATCAAGATATGCATCTAAGACAGCAGTGCCTTAGTGATTTCAATTCAAAATCACAACAAAGACACAACCAACCATGCCATAAAGCAAAAATAGGCACAGTTGATCCCCCATTGATCCTCTAAGAGAAGTGGATGCAAACAAAAACAAATTCAACACAAACAAATAACCATGAAAGACAAAACTATGAACACACATATTTACGTGGGGAAAACCCTTTCGGGTAAAAATCCCCACCCTCCAAAACACTCAACTCACATGTATTATTCAATAACAAAAATAGTTACAATACAAAACCAGAGCTATGCTCGTCAGGAGATTACATCTTGTTCATCTGGAGAAAGAATATAGGCAACACATAATAGAATAACCACCCAATTACAATGTCCTCATGACATACTATATAGATTCCCTTCAGCTCCTCACAAATGGTTGTCACAACCAACCTCATGGCCAGCCCAGCCTCTTGGCCTCATAGGTTCACATCTTATCAAATCCAAGAGTTAAAGTGTTCACTGTTGAACAGCTCGAACACTCTCAGGCTCTCTCTGATATCACTCATCTTTTGTCTCGAACTGCACACAAGATTATTTATAATCTTACACTATGTGCATACCTGTTCAGCCCATCCCTACCAGCAATGGTCATCAAGATAATAAATTATCCACCTACAAGCACCCATCCTTCACTGATAACGTGCATCACTTATACAGTTGCATCGAGCCACACAATCATTAACTCGGCTCAGACACGTCTGTCAACCTTCCATCAATAATTCATCTCTATCGCAATCAGTAAATAACTCTTTGGCCAATGGGATCTCAAAGAACATTTCACGTCGCCATTTCATTTGCCTATCATTGCAGACTGTCGATCAAACCAGTCCAACTCACTCAACCGAGTTCTTAGCTCATCTGAGCTCCTATCGCGTTATCGCCGAGCTCATAAATACCTGTCGCGGTATGGCGGTGAGCTCGCCCGAGCTCACTCTGCCATTTACCGCACTACCATAGCCCAGACCATTTCGCCTCGTGGTATGGTAGTAAGCCATCCTAGCTCCCTCGAGCTCTGCCCCAAGTCTTCACTGAGCTCTGGCTTTCCCTTTGACTTTGGCCAACCAGAAACTACCAACCTACCACGTGTCACCCTATCATTCGCCTGCCACTCTGACACCGAGTCCAACTCGGTGAAACTGTGCCCCGAGCCCATCCGAGCTCCTACCGTGCTACCGCAGCCCTGTTGGCATTGCCTTGTGGTATGGCAATAAACGCCTTGGAAGACCACTAGCGGTCTTACCGCAGCCATCGCGGTCAGCAAAAACACTGGCTGCGTTATGGAAATAACCACCAGACCCAACCGTAGGCGGTCTCACTGCGCTACCACGTTGAGTCGACCCACCACTTGCGGTATGGTGGTAACCGCCAGGCCCACTGTTGATGGTCTCACCGCACTACTATGGTGAGTCGACCCACCACCTGTAGTATGGCGGTAACTGCTGGCAGTCTCACCGCGCTACCGGGGTGAGTTGACCCACTGCCTACAGTATGGCAGTAACTGCCAAAGCCAAAAAGAAAGACTGTTACCACGGCCACTGCGGTGAGGAAGGAGACCGCCCGTAGTATGGTGGTAAACGCCATAAACATGAAGGAAAAGCCAAGGCTGAAGGAGAAACATGCCAGAAAGATAAGGCAAATATCCCAATAGTTAAGGGTGGAAAAAAGGTTGGGAAATCTATAGAAGCACCATCTACAAAGGTTCAAAAGCAGCATGTTCAAGAGGAGGAGCATGTTCAAGAGGAAGATCATGAAGAAGCATAAATGTCTCCTCATGAAAATATTCATGAGGGACCACCTATTATCTCATCCCCTCTTAACAAGGTTATATCCTCTTCCATTGTTCCTCCTATGACCACAATTGTACCTAATGTCCTTGTTAATCCTCCTCCTACAGTAACAAGTATTGTAGCACCTACGGTTCTTTCTGTCCACTCTTCTCCTATCTCAGGGTTTCCTTTTGAGTGTCCAAGGTAGGGTGTAGATAATTTAACCAGTTCCCCAATGTCATTACCTAGCCTGTCATCACCATCTTTTGATCTCACATCAACCTCTGATTTGGATCGGTTTTTGGATGAATATGTGCAAGTTTCCAGAGTTGAAATTCCTTAGGTTATCTTGACTAACACATCCCCTATTATGACTACATTTTTTTGTGGATACAGCTACTACCTCTCATCCAATGGCCACTCAAAATGAATAAAGTTTTTCATTACCACAATGGTTGTCTTCACAACCATCAAATAGAAGAAACGATTCCATATCTCCTTATGAATTTGACTCCGCACAGCTTGCTACTGCAAAGAAAATAACTAAGAAGAAGTAAAATACCCTTTCTAGAATGCTTTTTGAGAAAGACGGTCATAAGTATGCAGAGGTAGCTCAACCTCCTCCAGATAAAACTTATGAAGAAGTAGATCTTGCAGAGTATTCTATCACAAGGGTTGATTTGGGTAAAATAACTCATTATAGTGCAAAAGCAAATGTTCAATCAGCTTTAGACTCTCTTATTGAGAAATATGACAAGGAGAATAAAATAAAGGATCATTACAAGGCTGAGGTAGAGCAACTCACGTCTGTATTACAGAAGATCACTCAGTCTTCTAAAATCATTGAACCTAAGGCAATTGCCATTGATACCAAGAATCCCATCATTCAGAAGGCTAAAAAGGCACAAGAAAGATGCAAGATTGTTGTTGATTATCTTGACCATTTGAACACATTGGGTACAAAGATGCTAGGAGCAACCATAGGAAAGCTAGAGAAGATGGAAAACATAAGAGAAAAATAGGATGACAATGTGAATGACTTCTCTCAAGAGAAGGACATAGAAAATAAGGTGCATTCTTGGACTAGAACGAGGAAACTCAACATAGATAAATTGGAGGAGTTTGGGATTATTCCTAGCTGAGATATGTACATGGAGATTGAATAATATTTGATCCACAAAGAGATTGTTCTCACCAACTTACTTGATAATCTACAATCTACATGAGAGATTATTGAAGATCATGACTTGCAGTTGATAAAAAGAATTCAAGAAATTCCATGCAAGTTGAGCGATGATGATCAAAAACTACTTCCCCAAAACAATGTGATCCAATAGTTTACTGAAACTATCCAGAAAGAGTTTGAAGATCAAGAATTTTAAATACCATTGATGGATTGAATTTTTGATCTTCAACTATCATTGAGCAATCTAAAACAGTATATTGGACAACATGAAAAAATTTACAATATTGTTAGAGATTCAATGTTAAGAGCTCAAGGAATCATCAAGAATACTTTAGTGCTAAATGATGTGAACCACCAAAAATGAAGAAGGGGAAAGAGGATTCCCCAATGAGCTTCTGGGGTTTTTCACCTAGAAGCTATGTTGAGAAATGTGGCTCTCTTTCGCACCTTTTCACTTTAGGATTCATTCAAAGAAGGGGATTGATGGGTTTGTGATATGTGTGTGAATGTGTCTAAGTGTAATAAACTGAAAATAGAATGATTTATTAATGCTAAAGCTAAGAAATGCAAAGTTCTAGAAAACACAATGTTGTATGCAAACATATACAAAATGACCTAAGAATGTACAATACACTAAACAAAAATGAATGAGATAGAATGTGTGCACTTGGAATTTGAAGAAGGGTCTGATGGAGGTCTGGACTGTTGATGAAAATGTTGTAGAAGCCGAAAGGGACACTTGTGCCAATTTGGGCGACCTAGTCCCAAATTTGAGAAAACTGGTTTAGAGCCTGTTTCTGCCAAATGGGTGTCTAAAAATGTAAAAATCACTGAAAGGCATGATCAGTGGGACTAGGTCACCATTGCTAGTGAATTATTCCTATTCTGGATTTCTAGAAATTTAGAAGGGGAAATGGAAGCCCTCGGTTTGCACTTCGGTTCTTCACATGTATCTGCTTCTTAAAGTCTGATTTTCGAGCCTGAAAGTGACTTTTGGTGGATTTTTTGACTTTGCAAGCAAGGATAGGTCTTCAACAAGTCTTCAAAGCCTCCAATTATCTTCAATGTACTTAAATCTGCAAACACACAAGGAAAGAAGGAGAAAATGTTGATTGTTAGGACATGGGGGTTTGCCTTGGTCAAACCCCTTTTAGGTAACTAAACCAAAATAGAGAAATAATGTAATGAAGCATGAAACATGAAGTAATGGAGTAAGTTACCTTGCCATGATGAGAGATCTTGATTTTTTGCAGCAATCACCCCTTGAATGCTTCAGAAAAGATATCTTGTTGACTTAGAATGCTCAAACCCTAGCTTGCTTGAAAAGGAGAGAGGAGGAGGTGAGGAATGAATGTGTGAGTTATAATAATGAGGAATTAGGGTTGAAATGAGGGGAAAACCCTTATTTATACAAGTTGTGCCCTAATTTCTCAAAAATAGCACCATACAAGCCAACCTTAGGGTTTAGGAGACAAAATCTCGAAAGAATATTAAGTTAAATTTGATTTTAAGCCACATGGGACAAGGTCACCCAAGGTGGCGACCTAATCCTCCTGGGAAATTATCATTGGTTGATGGGGATTAAAGTATGATTATTGTTGCTTTTCAAGATTTTCTCACAAAACACACTAAAATAAGGCTTGCATGTGTATTAAGGGGTCATTATAGCATAAGAAAGGGTTGATTTAGTGATGAAAAGCCTACGAAAATGTGAAAATGTTTTACAACACTTTGGCACAAGGCTTGGAAAGAGGTAAAAAGAGGCTGAAAAAGGTCCAAAATCCATAGGCAAGGGTCCAAATGAGTGAAAAAGTGTCAAAGGCTACACTTTTTGGTGACATGATGAAGTACAGATCATATTGAAGAAACATGATGATTTATTGATGCAAAATGTTGAAGAAGGCTAACCACACCTTAGATTAATTTCCATGCTTTAGTAATTTATAAGTTTTTGTCATTAGTTGAAGATAATTTACATGTTATTTCTAAAATTGTAAATATATGTAACAATTTTGACACCCTCCAATAATTTTGGACTCCAAAGTTGAATAAGTCAAATTAGTTAGAATTTTGCTAGAATAGTTCTTTAGCCCTCATCTATAAATATGAGGAGCTCTTTTGTATTAGTTACTTTTAATCTATTGCAATGAAGTGAGTTGTCAAATTGTAAAGAAATTTTGAGACTCTGAGTTCATATTGTGATACTATATTCAATCAATAAAGAAGGTGAACTTGCATACCAGACTTTGTGTTGGGATCACTTTCAAATGAGTGTGAATGTTCTTACATCTTTCACATTGATTTATCTTATTATATGATTAGGTTAGTGGTATTTTATTAATTGTGATTGGAGGGTGTTCAAGTGGATTTTATAGAATTTTTGATATATCATTTACTTGGGATTTTGTATGTATTATGGATATATTTTTGGTGAACGATCTTCAAGACTTTGCGCTTTCATTTGTTTTTCAATTACGAATCTTTTTATTGTGTTGGTATTCTTAGATTATGCTTTGACAAATTAAGAATATTGGAAATTACTGCTTTAGTTATTACTTGGAGTTGAAGAGCATCACAAAGTAACAACTTGGAACATTATAAAGATATTCTCTAAAATAAGAGAGAATCATGAATGTAACACACCCCCCACATGGTTAAAATAGTGTAAATTTTGTGAAGTCTAGAGTAGTTTATTTTCGTTCCTGTAGGCAGTAAGAAGGGAGCCTCCCATTTTTTAGAGGATAGATTTTATCTCATAATAAGTGTGGATGAAATTCAAGTTCTATAATCTATAAAGGGATTACAGATTTTTTACCCAATAAATTTTTGGTGACTCTAATGGGGAACGAAGGATGCAATCAAAGCTCACGCTTTTGATTGAATTTGATGAATACTCCAGTATCTTATTGTAAGTTTGTGTATATTTCTTATTTGCTAATTTTTTGTTTTGTTCCCAAGTCTTCATTCTAGAAGACAAAATTTATACACAAGGTCAAAGAATGCAAGGTGTGGTTGAACCATTTTTACACTCATTGCAGCGTCATAAAATTCTTCCTTCCCCATGAGCAAGGTCACCATTACAACATATTGCAAGTTATCCTCCTCAACGAATAAAATCGCCACTTTCAAGTGAATCTTCTATTTTTCATAGAGTTCCAGTTCAAGTACCTAGTATTCAAAACGTTATGGCTCAACCTCAACCACCTCCTGGACCTTGGGGTAATTCTTTTGGCCCTCTTAATTTGGTAGCTCCTTTACATGAGCTTCCACATATTTCAAATAAGAACCTCCCAAAATTCTACAGTGATGGCAAGCAGCATCCTAATGAACACATCATTGCCTTCTACATTGTTTGTGGTGTTCTTGGTGTTGAACATGAGGATGTTATTGTAAGGTTATCCATTGAGACCTTACAAGGAGGAGTTGTTGAGTGGTTCTATACTCTTGCTGCTAGTGTTGTTACCAGTTGGAATACTCTTTGCACTAAGTTTGAAGAGAGGTTTAAACTTGTTGAAGATTCACAAGCCTTATTAGCACAACTTACAACTATGAGGAAAGAGGCACATGAACCCATGTGTGATTTTGTGGCTAAGTTTAACAAGCTGGTAACAAGGATTCCCATTGAGGCTAAACCAACAACCCATAATCTTAAGTGATTTTCATCAACATACAACTTTCAAAGGTAAGTATCTTGTTGCGTAGGGCAGTCATACCTAATCTTGAAGTTGCTCAACAGCTAGCTAAAATTGTTGAAGATGATTTGATACTTGATAGAAAATAAGGACAAACCAAAATAGAAGAGGGCAAGCATCTAACTCCTCATCTTCTAATAACAATTCCAGCTTTGTGGATCCCATGATACAAAGGTTAGAAAATGAGTTATTGGCCTTGAAGAAGAAAGTCTCAAATACTTCTTACAATGATGTTCCAAGAAGGACTTTCCCGAATTCTTTCAGTTATTCCAAAAATAGAAATCATAACCATCTTTCTACACCACAAGGAATACTTTCTCTAGAAGCTCCACCTACTAGTGTAGCTATGGGGTGTTATGAACCAGAGCAAGATGAGTATGCATGGCTAGAATGTATTATGGAAGAAAATGTTGAT
Organism: Sequoiadendron giganteum; assembly: GCA_007115665.2. Classification (NCBI taxonomy): domain Eukaryota; kingdom Viridiplantae; phylum Streptophyta; class Pinopsida; order Cupressales; family Cupressaceae; genus Sequoiadendron; species Sequoiadendron giganteum. The sequence continues at coordinate 573,315,608 of CM021100.1, read as the reverse complement.
CTATTCCAAGATGAGGAAGTAGATCCAGCTAGTGGCTCAAACATTGGTTATTTATAGGTTGTGAATGAATCTGTTGATGAGGACCTAATAATTGATACATATGTTATTTTAACATGGTCACATCAAAATCAACTTGATCAAGCTCAAGTTGATGCTCCAAAATTGAAGGAAAATCCACTAATAACTATTGCAAAAAGAGGATCTCCTTTGCCTTGGCAACCCAAAGATACAACAAATAAACATGTGCTCCTCATTCTCCCACAATTCCTTCAATACCTAGAGCCAATATCCAAGTTTTGAAGACCAGATTCCATTTTGTTAAACTTGTCAATTAAGTTACCCCATCCTCTTTGCAAATCTCCTTCCAAGCCTTTGATATTATTGACCATGCTAAGAGGACAAAATACAAATATCTAAAGTTGAATACCTCAAGGCTAGTCTCGATCAATTTGATAGGCTTGTCAAATTTGTTAGAGACAAAGGAATTACCCCTAGTAGATATTCCTCTTAAGATGTTCCTGGTGTTCCAAAACCTAAGCCTCCTCAAAATAACTTAGTTACTACTCCTCCATCTGCTTTTGAAAGGATTGACCCATTTTATATTTCTTTGCTTGTCAATGGCTTTAAGTTAAGTAATTATGTCATAGACTCCGATGCATATGATAATTTCATGCCTGCCAAGGTAGCTATTGCCTTGGGTTTAAATCTCACAAACAATTTTGACCAATATTTCTCTATGGAGAACAAACAAGTACCTTTGATCGGACAAATTAGGGATGCACAATTTGCATTTGTTGAATATCTAGAGAAGAAGATCAAGATGATAGTCTTGGTAGCAGATGTTCTTGCATCCTATGGTATTTTTCTTGGACACAATTTTTGTAAAGATGTAGGAGGATAAATTAACATGGATATGTCAGAGGCTAGGATACCAGTAAAGGGTTTGATGCAAAAGTCAATTCCTAAAAGGGAATCCAAGTTTTTAGTAACTAAGTCTGATGATCCAAGAGCTCAAATTTTATTTGAGTATTCAAGTGTTGGTACTTATTATTTCCAGACATGTGAGTATTTTGAATCTTCATCTAGAAATACAAAGTATGAGTCGGATAGTGTCGACTCATCTTCACCAGAAAATGAATCGTCTTCAGATAATTTATCCTTTACAGATAGTGAAGCTTCATCAGATGATGAAGTTACAAATTTTGAAACTGCAAGCCTTGGTGATCTAAATGATGTTTGGGTAATTGGGTTTGATGGCAGTTGTTCTTCTATCGGTTCAAGATTTGTGATTGTTTTCATCTCTCAAAAAGGGAAAATCTTTCCTTTTGCTTTCAAATTACAGTTTGATAATACTAATAATATAGTTGATTATAAGGCTTTGTTATTAGGAATGCAAGTTGTAAGTAAGAAAGGAATCAAGAATCTCCATGATCAAGGTGATGTTGAGTTGGTAGTTTGCTAGATAAGGAATCTATACCAAACTCGGAACGAAAGGCTTAAGCATTACCACAATCTCATTTGGGATTGCATCGAGGAGTTTGATGCTTTCGATATTTCTATAGTTCGGAGAGAGAGTATAATGATAGATTTGATTCCTTAGCAGTTTCAGCCATGCTCTTGATACCACATAAATATTTTCATGGTCCTACCTATACCATTGAGTTGGTTTTTCACCCAAGTGTTCCCGATAACTTAGACAATTGGTATATTTTCAATGATGATCATAAAATTGTGGCCTTTTTGGAAAAGGCGGAAAACTTTGATGAGTTGTACTTTAAAGGTAGTGATTCTCTACCTCGAGAATTTATCTCTAAAGTTGATCCAATTACTGGTGAAGAGTTTCTACAACTCAAATGGAATAAGATTCCCAATGGGTTGGTATCCCTAGAAAGACTTTTTGACAAACATGATTGTTATGTCAAAAAGAAACAGTCTAATTTCGTTTCATCTAATTAAGTTAAGCATATCAACTTGGGAAATACAGCAAGTCCTAAAATGGTGAACATCAAAAAGTGTTACATTGTTGAGGAAAAATAATAGTTTGTTGAATTTCTACAGCAATACATGGACGTATTGGCATACTCATGAAGATTTAAAGTCTTTTCGTCCAAAAGAGGTGTAACACGAGATTCTACTCAAAGCAAGATAATCGCTTTATAAATAGAAACAAAGGCAATACAACCCCAAGATTTTTCGAACTATCCTTTTAGAAATACAAAAAATGTTGAATACAAGAATCATATTTCCTATCCACCATTCAATGTGGATAGCAAATATCATTCTCATTCGTAAAAAGAATGAAGAGATTCACATATGTGTGGATTTCAAGAATCTAAATCAATTATCACTGAAGGAAAATTATCATCTTCTAGTGATGGATCAAGTTCTTCAAATGGTGATTGGGTCTGAGATGCTTTCTATGTTAGATGGATTCTTCAGTTACAATCAGATAGAGGTTAGTCTAGATGATCAACATAAGATTTTCTTTACAATGCCATGGGGTGCTTTTTCATATCACAGAATGCCTTTTGGTCTTATCAATTCTGGTGCCATATTCCAACGTGCAATGGACTTAGCATTTCGTGGCATAACGGGTAAGTTTATTGTAGTTTACCTTGATGATCTTACAATATTTTCCAAGAAATGTCAAGAGAATTCCCATCATTTGAAACAAATCTTGGAGAGGTGGCAACAACACAAAATTTCCTTGAATCCCAAGAAGTCAATCTTTGGGGTTATAGAGGGTAAACTTATTGGTCACATTATTTCCAAGGAGGGTATCAAAATTGACCCTGAAAGGGTCAAGAGTATCCAAGATCTTACTTTTCCTTCAAGTAAGAAAGAATTTTAGAAAGGTGAACTTTTTGTGAATATTTGTACCTGATTTCGCATAAAAGACTCGTCATATTGTTAAAATGATGAAAGGAACTTCCACATTTCATTGGACTACATAAGGGAAAGTTGCTTTTGATGATATTAAAGAGGCTATTGCACATGCACCAGTGTTAGTTTGTAAAGACTATGCGAAAGAATTTATTATGTACAGTTATGCTTTCAAGCATACACTCTCAACAAACTTGGTGCAAGAGAATAGCAAGGGATTTGAATCCCCAATTTCATTCATGAGTTATCCTTTGAAGACTCATGAACTAAAAAAATCCCAGATGGAGAAACATGCTTTTGTTGTGGTTAAGGTAGTGAAGCATTTTAGGTTTTACATCCTTAACAGTCATGTCAAAGCATCGGTGCCAAATTCAATTGTCAAGTCCATCTTGACATAGCAGGAGCTTGGTATGAAAAGGGGCAATTGGATTGCCAAGATACAGGAATATGATATGGATATAAAACCCACCAAACTAGTGTGGGGATGAGGTTTATTTCAGCTCATTGTTGATAATAATCCTGATGAAGAAGTTTTAGTTTCTAAAGAGGTGAATTCTAAAGATATTCCAATGGTTTTGTTTTTCAGTACTACTGATGAATGGTACTCAAATATTGCTCATTTTCTTACATACGAAGAATTTCTAGATCGCTTAACACCCAAGGAGAAAAGAACAATCAAGCTCAAATCATAAAATTATGTCTTATGGGACAATGGATTGTATAAGCGTAGCTTGGATGGTACTTTCTTGTGTTGTGTTGATAAGGCACAACAAAGTAAGTTGTTGAAATATTTTCATGACTTAGCATGTGGAGGACACTTTTTCACACTAGTTATAGCTCATAATATCTTGTGAGCTAAATATTATTGGCCTAATATTTTTCAAAATGTGTACTCTTGGGTACGTAAATGTGAATTATGTCAACAGTTTGTAGGCAAGTCGAAGTTGGCATCTCTACCCATGAAACCAGTCGTCATTGAAGAGCCCTTCCAGCAATGGGGCATTGATTTCATTGGTGCAGAGACACATTTATGTCCTCACCGCTACCAATTACTTCACCAAATGGGTGGAGGCAATACTGGTAAGTCATTATATTTCAAAGGTAGTGTGTAATTTCTTGAAAGAGAACATCATATCTAGGTTCAGCGTGCCAAACAAGATTGTGACATACAATTCTTCTACATTCTCATCAAGTGAGATCACATAATTTTGTTTTGATCATGGAATTACACTATCACATTCATCCAACTATTTTTCGCAAGGAAATGGCCAATCAGAATCCAATAACAAGAACCTAGTTATGATCATTTAGAAGCTTGTTGATGAGAATCGATGATTATGGCACAAAGCATTGTATGATGCCTTGTGGGCTAATAGGATTACCCCAAAGTGAGAGATAGGTATGTCCCATCACATTGGAACTACCTACCCTCAAGTTGGCCAAGGCCATTGAGGATGAGACTTTTGGCAGCTCAGTTGATAAGCACAAAATGTATCTCTCTAAATTGGAGGAGAAGCATGTTCAAGTGGTGAACCATATCACAAAAAACCAAGAACAATTGAAGAATATTTTTGACAAGAAAGTGAAGTCTCGAGATTTCCAAATTAGAGATCTAGTTCTCTTGTGGGACAAGAGAAGAGAACCTAAAGGCATGCCCAAAAATTTTGATTCATTGTGGACGGGTCTATTCAAGATACATCAACTCCATAGCAAAAATAGCTTTCTTCTTGCATATGAGGATGACACGCCATTTTCTCTTCCACACAATGGGAAACATTTGAAACACTTTACTCAATGAGGTGATAGATGCATCATGTAAACAATTGTATATTATTTGTGTCTTTTTTATTTTTGAGTCTTTCTAAAGTCTTTTTGTTTTTGTCATCTGACTCTATGCCCAATGGATAGATGAAGGCACTTATATTTTGGAGTTCTTCTCCATTCGATCATCCCAAAGAATGATTGAAGGAATCTCCCCAACTAGAGCCAGTTATTATCTTCGAATTAGCCTAATTCGTGGGATAACCCCTACGAAACTTTTTTTTTTCATAGCCCCGGGGACTCTAAACATGTGAAACGAGGTGAATCATGATATGATTTTGTGTATAGTCCTTAGTCTTGAATTGTCTATTCAAGCATTTTCCTCTTTTGGTTTTTTGAAATTCATCTTTTTCACCTTTTGGCCAAATTGTAGTTATAAAGTGTTAGAAAAAAAATCCCCTTGTAATGTCGGGGTTTTTTCCCACTTCTACAAGGGAAATTAATTTTTACTTATAGAGGCGTTAAAAAATGCCGAACCTTCAAGTGATTAAAGGAAGATTTAAGGTTACTTGTAAAGTCGGCATTTTTTTCCGACTCTACAAGTGATCAAGTTTAAGCTTGCAATTTCATTGAATTTTTCTGCTCTTGTAACATTCAAATTATAAGCGCACTATGAATTTCCTCCCCTACAATTTTGACATCTGTGTTGATACATTTATTGTCATTTTATTTTCCTTATAAATCAATTTTTAATGCTTCTTTATTCATTCTTCTTCACTTTATTCATCGATTCTCTTCTTGCCCTCATCTGAGTTTGTTGCAAGTCTATTTGTCAGATCATGTGTTGAGTTCATTTGGATTCGCATTGTATCTCAACAATTTTCAGCCTAGGGTTTCTCTTTTCATTCATGAGTATGATTTTATTATCCCCTTTCTTTATTTTTGATAAGTTAGGGTTCTTTTCATTTTGTTTACCTGTGTTGCTCATTTTTGTTTATGTAATGTTTATGGTTTTGATTTATCCAAGTCATTTGTCTTCATGCATTCTCCCTATCCTTCATCATTTTATCCCATGCCCTAGTCTTTTGGGTCTGGCTTTTTACCAAGTAGGGTTTATAATAGTTATGAAATTATTCTTGTATATGTTGATCCATACACAAATAATCAACACTAACTTGTAGTGTCGGTATATAAATTTTATTGATTTTGAATCATTAATGTTTCATTTTTATCATCGACATTTCGCGTAGATGATACAAAGGATAATGATTTGATCATTTTCCTCATTGGAGGGTCGAGATTTATTCCCAACCCAACAAACATGGTACCTAGATCTATTTACTTGTAGTATCGGCTAAAAATTCTGAATGTGCAAGGAACAAAGCCCCACTATACTTGTAGTATCGACATTTTTTGTTGATCATACAAGTTATATCTATCACCCTTTGTAGCATCAATAATTTTTGTTGACCCAACAAGTATACTCTTGTATGTTCGTTGATTTTTGACGAATTTGTAAAACTTGATGATTGGTTCTACCCCTACTTGTAGGATCAGGGTTTTTCCCTGACCCAACAAGTGAAACTCAAAGGTATTTATAAAAACAATAATTTTTTCCTATTTTGACAAGTTTTGAAGAAACTTCCCCAAAGAAACTTCCCCAAAGTTTGTAAGGTCAGCATTTTTTGCAGAATTTGTAAAAAACCTATGTTCTTCCCAAAGCATAATGATGATCTTTTCGAAGAAATTATGAGCTTTTCCAATCATCATTTTCACATCAAATCTCACAAGTTTCCATCTCATATCCCCTTTTGAAATTCAAATTTATCTAACATTGAAAATCCTTCGACTTTGTCAAATTAACCATTTTTGTGCTTTGTATTTCATGCCATCATGCTCTAAACTCCAGTTTTTGTGCATTCATTCCATTCTCCATACTTAAGTATCCTATAAAATTTAAGTCTATTCTACCATTTGAATCATGCTAATCCTTTTTTATAGTTTTCTATGCACACATATCAAGATATCATCTTTGCATCCCTTTAAAGTCAGCTTTCTACCAATGAATAATTTGTCACCTTCAAAGGGGAAAGCAATGAAATACAAGTACCAAGGTGTATTTCCTCCTACAGTGGTCACATCGAATATGGATGAGATCAAGGACATTGAGATTGGCCATGTGGATATACAAGAGTTTGCGGAAAGAACTGAGAAACAGTCAATTAATAATAAGATTAAGTCAATACTTTACAACAACTTACACCTTGTGCCTTCTTTCCCATTTGTTGCCTAGAATCTAGAATTTGTGTTGCAGGTTGCTTCTCATTATAGTAAATATGATAGGAAGGTCAAAGACTCCAATGGAAATGTGATAACGGATCTAGGTGTGGATTTATTTCATAACATGTTCAAGTGCTCAGATGTTGAATCATATGTGGAAATTTCTAAAGAGTCTGCACAATCAAAATATGATAAAGACCTTGAATTTGCAAAGAAAAATATCAATGGTAATTGGTTGAAGGAACCTAGGGCAGGTATCACTAGATGGTCAAAAAACTCTCCTTGAAGTGACTATATTGAAGAGATAAATAACATCATCACTCTTCTCAGCAAAGTGCATGGTTTGTCAAACTCATTTTACTTTGAGGATTGGATGTTTCAATATATCAAGATCATTCCGAGGAGAAAGAAACACATATTTTGGGGGGACGAGATCAATAATGTTCTTCATGATCAATTGACTCAAGTACACAAAACTCATAAGTTCTATATGACCTTGTACTTGGTCTATGTTGCAGCTTCAATGAGAAAATTTCTAGGTCTGTCTTTTGAAGGTGACAAAAAGGTTATACAAATTCATAAATCTTAAATATCCAAGATACTAAGGGGGGGGTCAACCAGTATCTTCTTAAACTTGTTGAAAAATACCATCTAATTAATCCAATGCATATGATAATTAAGATAAGCAAAAGCATTAACAGAACATGAAGCACATAACACACAAACACCAAGATTTTTTACGTGGAAACCCCATAATGGAAAAAACCACGGTGAGGATTAACTCACAATATAGTATAACTGGTTATAAGATATTGCAAAAGGGTGGCTCATTTTCCACAAAAATGGAGGCTCAATGCCTATAGAATATAGAAACAAAATGGGTTGCAACCAAAGAATGAACTAATGTAAGTACACCTAAAAGTTCAGATTTAGTTCCTTTGAAGCTCAATAAATTTACATGACAAAATATCACTCTTCACTCTCTTTTCGCTTCCACATACAATCTACTAACATTTGCATTCCTCAACTCACATCCATACATTTATCTCCAAAGATATCTTGTATATATATATCTTATTTTTTCCTTAGTTAACAATCAGGTCAGCTTCAAGAGAACATAAAACTTCTCAAAAACAATTCAAACGTGTGGCACACAACTATATGTTGGCATGGATTACACAAACAAAATTTAATCCATTTCACCTTCAACCGCTTATTAGGTCAGCCAACAATAGACCTAATAACAAAAAATTGTAAACAACAAAGATGATGTCGACAAAAACCATGAGCATTTGTACACACAAGATCCTATCCATGCATGCTTTTATCAACCAAAAACCATCTCCCAAAAACTGAAGTAACAACAATCATCGGAGGGGAAATCCAAAGCGAAATACCAGAGGATGAACCTGCATTATTGGTTTAGAATACTGGATCAACATGACTTTGAATATTGCAGTTGCAACTCATATATCATGGTGAAATCAATGACAACAAAAACTATATCAAGAGATGTGATCTTCTTCATTCTTCCAATAATAAATACTTTCCACAGATCACTCTCAAGGGAAGTATCAATCACTTCAAAATGGTGAATGATGCCTTTTTTGGGCCACTCCTATGTGCTTTCAATCCTAAATTGGAAAATAAAAGGGTGTCAGATGAGGTATAGAAAATAGTGAACAAATATGGATGCATGTTTCTACAGTTTCCTAATTTTACTTATTTGAGAGTAGGATGCTATGCAAGCTATCCATACATGTTTCCTCGATATCCTAGTGACAATATTGTCTTAATGGAGCTATGCAAGAAAATTATTGTTGTTCACAATCAGCAAATGGATGTTCATAAACCAGGATTCAAATTTCCCTTAGCGATTGGAAGATACTCCATTATAACCTCTCATAAGGCAAAAGTAGTTGAATATGAAATGCAACAAGTGACAATCAAGCTATACAAGGTGAGGTCCAACTTTGATTATAGAGCAATGAAATCCTAGATCAAAATGGATTTTTCCCAATGTGCATCATATTGAAGATATTTGGGCCAATATAAGGACAGGAAGAGAAATTGAAAGGTTGGATTATTGTAGGCTAACTCTAGATTAGATAAGGGAGCTAGATCTTGCAAATTTTACAGAGGATATGGAGGATGAGGATAATATTTTGAATAAGGAATATGAAAGTAAAAATATTGTAGTTGCACCTCTTCCCTCAATCCAGTGGTCTCGGAAGGAGGTGATATCAATTCAAGAAAGTTTCCAACCAATCTTAGCTAACACCAATGTTTGGTTGGATGAAAGGGATATTCAATTAAAAACTTTCTTTATAGGATTAGAAGATGAAGTTTAGATATAAGTAGGTAAAAGATCATAATTGAGAACTAAAAATAGGAACAATGCTCCAAGCTCAAGTAGAGCCTCAAAGCCCCAAATCAAGTTTGTAGTCAAGGGTGGCAAAAAGACTGGGAAATCTACAGAAGCGACATCTACAAAGGCTTAGAAGGAGCATGTTCAAGAGGAGGAGCATGCTCAAGAGGAAGAAAATGTGCAAGAAGAAGGAGAGATTGAAAAGGAAGATCATGAAGAAGCAGAAATGTCTCCTCATGAAAATATTCATGAGGAACCACCTATTATCTCATCCCCTCTTGACAAGGTTGTATCCCCTTCCATTGTTCCCCCTATGACCACAGTTGCACCTAATGCCCTTGTTAATCCTCCTATAGTAATAAGTGTTGTAGCACCTATGGTTCTTTCTATCCACTCTTCACCTATCTCAGGACTGCCTTTTGAGAGTCCAAGGCAGGGTCTAGATAATGTAACTTGTTCCCCAATGTCATTGCCTAGCTTATCATCACCATCTTTTGATCTCACATCAACCTCTAATTTGGATTGGTTTTTGGATGATTTTGTGCAAGTTTACAGAGTTGAAATTCCTTAGGTTATCTTGACTAACACATCCCCTATTGTGACTACAACCTTTGTGGATACAACTACTACCTCTCATCCAATGGCCACTCAACCTAAATAAATTTCACCATTGCCACCATGGTTGTCTTCTCAAGCACTAAAGAGAAGAAAGGAGGTCATCTCTCCTAATGAATTTGACTTTGCATAGCATGCTATTGCAAGGACAAGGACTCAAAAGAAGGCAAAGACCCTTTCTAGAATGCTTTTTGAGAAAGACGGCCATAAATATGCGGAGATAGCTCAACCTCCTTCAGATAAAACTTATGAAGAAGTAGATCTTGTAGAGTATTATATCACACTGGTTGATTTGGGTAAACTAACTCATGGATGAACCCACATAAGTGGTGAACACTTTTGTGGAGGAAGGGAAAAGTCATTTCTTCCCTCTACACAAAGTGAAGGGGTTCAGCCGAACCAAATTGTCCGACCGAACCTTTAACATGGTTCAGTCGAACCACAGGGTTCGACCGAACCCTATGTTCACTTGAACCCCATTGACATGTGAGCGGAAATATTAAAATAAAGGGGTTTGAACGAACTAGGGTTCGGTCGAACCCCCTTAATAGGGCTTTTTTTTTTTTAAAACCTTGTCATTTTCCCCCGACCCCCTTAATTTCCCTCATTATTTTAAAGGGGTTCGAGTGAACTAGGTTCGGCCGAACCCCTTTAAAAGGTTCGGCCGAACACCCTTCTTCCCCTATCTCCTCAAAAATTTGATTTTTTTTGTAAAAAATTGTCATTCGAAGCTCAATTTGAAAATGAAAATGCAGAAAACTTCAGAAACCCAACTAGATAATGATAGTCCTCGGAATGAGCTATCCGTCGAATATAATTTTAATATGATTTGCTTTTATTATGTATTTTATTTTTTAGTTTTATTAAACATAGGTTTTTCAGTGAAAATCAAAATCTCTGGTCTGCACATGTGGAAAAATAGTAGATTATCAAAATAACATTTTTTTAAATATGTTGAGGCTGGGTGTTGATGTCCTTGATCCATTAAAAAAAAAAAATTGAATTTCGATTCATACAGAAAAAGTTATGTTGTATACAGTCCGCATATGTCTAAATTGCAATTGGTTTGACTTTGAAACTTGATTAAGGAAAAAATATTCAATAAAAAACTATGAGACCAAATACAAGTGCTAGATATCGTAGTTACAAATCTAAATTCAAAAAAAATAGAATTTTATCCTTCATACAAAAAAAAAATTATGTTGTATACGATGAGCATCACTTTTTAAAAATGTTGTTTTCTGAAAAAAACTAGTTTTCGTGGGAGATGAAAAAAAAAGTGCAATCTGATTCCAAAAATTTTGAAGAAAATATTTTTAGAATCTAGAGTCAAAATGTGATGAGACTCTAGTATGCATCATTTTCAAATTCCTCACGGTTTACCCGCTACAAGAGCCCGAAAGTGAAGATTTGGTTAAAAATAATAATTGCAGTGTCCAATTTGCCCAAAAATTGTAAACCACTATTGTGGGATCACCCTCATGATAGTGCAAAAGCAGATGTTCAATCAAATTTAGACTCTCTTATTAAGAAATGTGACAAGGAGAAGAGAATGAAGGATCATTACAAGGCCAAGGTAGAGGAACTCACATCCGCATTATAGAAGATCACTCAGTCTTCTGAAATCGTTGAACCTAAGGCAATTTCCATTGATACTGAGAATCCCATCATTTAGAAGGTTGAAAAGGCACAAGCAAGAGGCGGGATTGTTACTGATTATCTTGAAAGTTTGAACACATTGGGTACAAAGATGCTAGGAGCAGCCATAGGAAAGCTAGAGAAGATGGAAAACATAAGGGAAAAATTGGATGACACCGTGAATAACTTCTCTCAAGAGAAGGACATAGAAAATAAGGTCCAATCTTGGACTAGAATGAGGAAACTCAACATAGATAAATTGGAGGAGTTTAGGATTATTCCCAGCCAAGATATGCACATGGAGATTGAAGAATATTTGATCCACAAAGATATCATGCTCACCAACTTACTTGATAATATACAATATGCATAAGAGATTAGTCAAGATCATGACTTGTAGCTGATAAACAAAATTGAAGATCTTCCATGTAAGTTGAGGGATGATGATAAAAAACTACTTCCCCCAAACAATGTGATCTAGCAGTTTACTGAAGTGATCTAGAAAGAGTTTGAAGATCAAGAATTTTCAATACCATTGATGGATCAAATTTTTTATCTTCAACTATCTTTGAGCAATCTAAAACAGTATATTGGACAACATGAAAAATATTACAATATTGTAAGAAATTTAGTGTCAAGAGCTCAAGGAATCATCGAGCATACTTCAGTACCAAACAATGAAGTACATATCATATTGAAGAAACATGATTTCTTGATGCAAAATGTTGAAGAAGGCTGACCACGCCTTAGATTAATTTCCATTCTCTAGTAATTTACAAGTTTTTGTAGTTAGTTGAAGACAATTTACATGTTATTTGTAAAATTGTAAATACATCTAACAATTTTGATGTCCTCCAATAATTTTGGACTCTAAAGTTGAATAAGTCAAATTAGTTAGACTTTTCCTAGAATAGTTCTTTAGCCCTCATTTATAAATATGAGGAGCTCGTTTGTATTAGTTACCTTTAACCTATTACAATGAAGTGTTGCCAAATTGTAAAGCAATTTTGAGACTTTGAGTTTATATTGTGATACTATATTCAATCAATAAAGAAGGAGACCTTTCATAGCAGACTTTGTGTTAGGATCAATTTCGAATGAATTTGAATGTTCTTACATCTTTCACATTGATTTATCTTATTATATGATTGGGTTAGTGGTATTTTATTAATTCTGTTTGGAGGGTGTTCAAGCTGGATTTTATAGACTTTGTGCTATATCATTTACTTGGGATTGTGTATGTGTTGTGGATATCTTTTTGGTGAACGATCTTCAAGACTTTGTGCTTGGAATCATTCATTCTATTTGTATATTTATTCGTGGTGTAGAATTAAAGACTTTTTGCTTCAATTGGCATCATTGGTTATTGAAGAAATCATCATTGAAGACAACGAAAAGAATTTATGCTTTCGTTGGATTTTCAGTTACGAATCTTTTTATTGTGTTGGTATTCTTAGATTATGCTTTGAAAAATTAAGAATAATGGAAATTATTGTTGTAGTTATGACTTAGAGTTGAAGAGCATCACAAAGTAACAATGTAGAACATTGTAAACATATTCTCTGAAATAAGAGAGAATCATGGATGTAACACACCCACACATGGTTAAAATAGTGTAAATATTGTGAAGTCTAGAATAGTGTACTTTCTTTCCTTTAGGCAGTAATAAGGGAGCCTCCCCTTTTCGAGAGGAGAAATTTTATCTCATAATAACTGTGGTCAAAATTCAAGTTGTGTAATCTATAAAGGGATTAAATAATTTTCACCCAACAGATTTCCTTCTATATTGATGTCTTCAAATCAAATACATGATGTTTTTAGATTCAATTGTATTGATTTCCTTATATATTGATATCTTTAGATTTGATTGCATTAATTTATGCCACCCTTAATTACCACCAAAAAATGTACATAAATACATTGGGCTCCTAATGTTAATTGATTAACCCATCATTGAGATTTGGAGTAGAATACTTGTAGAATTAGGATATTTGCATCAATTCATAACTTGTTGGAAATATTTCCTTCTTCTAGTAGGTAACAAAAAGTTGTGTTATTTCTATTTTTAATCAGTTTATCTAGTTTTAGTTTGATTTCCTCTATGGAATTCAAATAGCACCTCGTAGTTCTCCAGAAGTTATACATTGCTATGAAATCATGGATATATTTTATTTCATAATGCATTTTTTATAATCTAAATCAGTTTAGAACTTCTAATAATATATTATGAGAAATTAGTTTACAAAAATTAACATGCTCTTATATAATATAATATGATGTGAAATTCATGTCAATCCATTTGGTAAATTTACTTACTCTAGAATTTTTTTAGGTCATAAAGAAGATGAGAATGTTGAATCTCACTCTTGGGTGTGGGGTTTAGTGTAGATATCTACAAGATTGTTTGGAAAGAAGTTTGCAAGAGAGAAAGAGAGTGAACAATGCAAGATAAGTAAGAATAATTTGTTTCAACACTAAAAAGATCCATAGCTTAAGGAATGGAAAGCCTTCTTACATGTCATTAAAGCTACTTTGTGTCATTGGTACACCTTAAATTACAAGGAAGGAACAAAAATAGAGGGCTCATAAGGCTGTAAAAATATACGATAAAGAGAAACAAAGAGTATAATTGAGGCAAAATAATGGTTGATGTAATGGGAGAGAAAGAAGGTGTGAGGTGGAGAGAAAATTGAGAGGAACACAAATGTGTACCAAGATAGCACTAGAATTTTGTAGGTAGCACTGCCAACATCATCACTATATCCCCATGTTGCCCCTTCCCTACCACATTAACCAATTTCTAGCAACCAAAGCCAATTCCCATGTCAATAAAATTGAAGAGTTAAAACAAATATAAATGAGAATATCAAGGTTAACTGTTACTCCAGTTTGTGTAATTATTTTTGTTGTAGAATAATGTCCTTAATTGTTTTGGCATAGTTGTAAGTTGACAGTCACATAGAGGAGCAACCAAAGCCAATCTTTGTGTGACCACACCTTATAAGGTCTTTTGGTTTTTGTGGACGCTAGCCATACCATATATTATAAATAGTTGTCTAGAGTGTGAGTAGATGATAGTGGGCTATTTTAGGTGTTTTAATATTAGTGTGTCAAGCTTTATTTGTCCATTTCCCCCCTTTGCACAAATCTAATGACAACCTATGATATTATGAGCTTATACATTCTTGTGATTAATATTTTGAATACAATTCAAACTGAATAGAAAAGTAGGTAGAAAGGTATGGATATCATTATGATTTCCCTATGTATTGGGAAGAATTAAAATATTAGTGCTTATCAATCAAATAATGAGTAGACAAGTGTATTCACCTTCCTTTTCTACCCCCCTCCTTCTCCTAGGTTCCAAGTGGCCATAACACTCTGACCAGATATTCTTTCTCTCAATAAACTACACAACAATGCTCATGGAATTCTTCCATGAACAAGGTCAATTATAATAAATATATAAATGAATGTTGATAATTCATGCCAGGGTATCAAATTCTAACATTCGTGCAGTACCAACCAATAACTAGTTACCAATATTCCTTCTCTAGATACTTTTAGATATCATTAGAATTTCCAAAAAACAAACAAAAGAAAAGAAGGCATTCTTAGCTGTAGTTTGTGCCTGAAAAATAATTTTTCAAAATTGTCAAAATAATTACATCGAGAGGCATCCTATAGTGACAACAAAGAGTCTGTGTACATTTGAAACAATTGCATTTATTTTGACATCTCATAAGTTGTGCAACGTTACAACACAAGAATGTGGAAGATTAAAGTTTGGGTTGCAAGATTAAACTCTTGGATTTTTGCACATTACATATACCATTTGCAGCGCTTATATGACATGAAATACACAACATATCAAGTAATCCCTGAGTTCCAGCATGAGAGCAACAAGCATTCCACCACTGAAGACACTTGCGATCATGACGATGGATGGGTACCCAATAAGACACATCTCTAGCAAGAGTGCCACGGTCATTGATTAGACCGATGCAACCATCAAAAAAGCTCATGTTTCGGTTTAAGCGAGATCTGAAGCTCCCATGGTAAGAAAATTTTAACCATTGCAATACTAATTATTATCTCTAGGATATTTTAGTCACTTTACAACCATCCAAGTGAAACAATGGAGACATTTCTAATGCAATTGAGGTGGAGATGTATTTTGAGTTTTGTAGGATGTATTATGCATGTTCCGCAAATGTAAAATGATCCTTTTATATTTCTTTATGTAATTGATCTGTGGATTCGAACCAGGTGCCAATGGATGATGTTGATGCAGTATCTTTCCCTCATGACCACTTCCTCTTCACTCAATCTTCTTAAGATCACGACAGTTGGAATGGACAGGGAAGAACTGCAGGTTAGCGGAAGAAGACTTGAAAAGTTTTCTAACTCCTTGGTGGTTCTGGTTTTGGTTTCTTATAGGACAGTGGAGATCTCAAAAATCATACTCTCTCTCACTACTGAACTTTCCCACTCATTTACTTTAGATATTAAGACTGTTATTTTATCAGTACCCAACTTGTTCAATTATTTACTTTGGCTATGAAATGTATGTTGTAATTTAAAATATGTTGTTGTTGTTAAATATAAGAGAAAATGTATAGACAAGTAAGAAATATTTCTTTGTTCATATGCATAGTTTCTCCTTCATAATTTTCTTTAAGGACATATCTAAACAATGAAAGCAAATATAGTTTGAAAAACCTCCTTGAAATTTGGCTTATACAGGCCAACATGTGGATAGATGCTTTCCATTAAAATGCCTAATGTTATAAAAAAAAATTCCAAGTTAGTGCCATGAGTATTTGATACTCTTTGTTTATCAGTATTTGGCTAATGTTGTTTTCCGCTACTGTTACTTTAATCAGATTCTCTCCTTTAATAAATATGCATTGGAATGGGGATGTTTGTTGATATTGAAGATCATTAAAACCCTCGAAACTCTAGATCTGTATTTCAAGAGATTTGAATACAAATCTATAATTTAAAAGCAAGATTTGATGCATTATTTTTTATTTTATTTTTCCATCTCTGTATTTTGGCGTGACATTTTTTGCTGTGTATTTGCTGTTTTGTTATTAAGGTTCTTAAATCAAGGAAAGTTCTTAAATCACAACCCTTCATTTATTTAAAAATTAAAAAAATACAGAAGAAACATATGGATATAACTGCATGAATAACTGTTTAAAAAACTTGTGGATATATTTGAACTTCATTTTTCATTTATACTTTATCATGACTGTTTTTTCGTCTACCATTCGCAGCCAATTTTTTTCCACAGGAAAGACTTTGTTTTTCATTGTTTTTATTTGTCAAAGGGATCTATTCGTCCTTTGTCAACGTTTTTGGTCTGGGCTTTGGGATTGAAAATTACAAGGAGACTAAAGACACCAAGAATAAAGATGCCGACATTGAGAACTCTAGAGGTGCTCCTGGTCAGTGCCTCGTGGTATTTTTTTCCTGGCTCCAAGTTATTGTGAAATCAATTGTTTTAAGTGTGACCTACAACCATGCTTGCCATATTTTTGGTTGATTTATTTTTCATTTTTCATTTTAAAGGTTTGGTATATAAATTTCAAGGGATTTCAGCATTCACCTACATTTTAATGTTATTTTACGGTTTATAATTTGAAATATTTTAATTTTTAATTTTTTCCATTGTAGCTTTTGTTTTGATGTTTTAGCAGAGGCTTATATGTTTGTATTATTGAATAGGTTTTCTATTTTTCAATTGTAGTCTCTGTTCTGAAATTTTAAAAAGGACCCACACACTTATATTATTTAATTTTTTTAATAATATATATAGTATTCAATTTTTTTATTTTGAATTTTAAACCAATATCTTTGCATTATATACATTTTTTTTTTTTTTAATAACATTAATTTTTTGAATTATGGGCTCTTGATGGAGCTGTAGCACATTTTTCTTCTTCTATTACGTTTTCTATCGATTTTCTTTTAATTGTGGTGCTTGGAAAGCTTTTTAATATTTACGTTTATATTTATAGTATCTATATAATTTAACTTTTCTTGTTAAATTATAGTTTTAGTAGTATCTTAAACTAGCAATCACACCTTGGTGTGCAATGGGTACACCGAAGAGGTCTGGAAGATCAATTAGGAAAAAATTTGGTTTATTTTTTGCATACATTTCTGCAATACATAAGCTTAATTGATAGGCCTTTAACAAATGATGAAATCTTTGTGCAAAAAATATATCTATATAATTTAACTTTTCTTGTTAAATTATAGTTTTAGTAGTATCTTAAACTAGCAATCACACCTTGGTGTGCAATGGGTACACCGAAGAGGTCTGGAAGATCAATTAGGAAAAAATCTGGTTTATTTTTTGCATACATTTCTGCAATACATAAGCTTAATTGATAGGCCTTTAACAAATGATGAAATCTTTGTGCAAAAAATATATCTATATAATTTAACTTTTCTTGTTAAATTATAGTTTTAGTAGTATCTTAAACTAGCAATCACACCTTGGTGTGCAATGGGTACACCGAAGAGGTCTGGAAGATCAATTAGGAAAAAATCTGGTTTATTTTTTGCATACATTTCTGCAATACATAAGCTTAATTGATAGGCCTTTAACAAATGATGAAATCTTTGTGCAAAAAATATATCAATGGATAAGTGATAGCTTTAGATCAACTATGCATCTATTTATAGAGATCCAAAAACATCTATCTTTGTGCAAAAAATATCTCAATGGATAAGTGATAGCTTCAAATCAATTATGCATCTAGTTATAGAGATCCAAAAATATCTTTTTTTGAATCACGAAGATAATTAAGTTCTATTACCAACAAGTTCATGTTACTTTTGCAATAGGGAGAGAGGGAGAGAGAGGGAGAGAGTGATAAATAGAGGGGGGAGGAAATAAAGAGATGGGAGCAGTGGAAAGGAGATAAAGATAGGGTACGAAGATAGAGATGGAGATGGAGATGGAGATGAAGATGGAGATGGAGAGGAAACAAAGAGATAAAGAGAGAGAGGAGAGACTTATATCTAGAGATGGAATATATATATATATAAAGAGAGAGAGAGAGATAGGGAGATAATGAGGGAGAGAGAGAGAGAGAGAGGGAAGGATAGAGAGAGATATAGATGGTTAAATAGAGTGATAGAGATATAGAGAGGGGGAGAGGTAGAGAGATAGAGAGACAAAAAGAATAGAGAAGTAGAGATAAATAAATAGTGATGGAGAGGAAGGGAGAAAGAAATAGGGGGAGATAGAGAGATGGAGAGAGAAATAGGGAGAGGTAGATAGGGGGATAGGTAGGGAGAGATGGGGAGAGATAGAGAGAGGGATATAGAGAGAAAGGGAGAGAGAGAGAGAGAGAGAGAGAAGCACAAGTACAATCCAAATGTGAAGAGGAAAAATGGGAAAATTTTGTAAGAAAAATATTATGAAACACTACCATAATAGTTATTTTTAAAATGAGATGAACCAAAACCAATCTCCTTATAGCGAGTGTAAGGATGAGTATGTAAAATTTGGTTCATCTTGTAAAAAAATAGAGGGGAGACGGGAAAAAAACATGAACAAAAAAATGCACAACTTGTTAATACATCACAAAAAAAATGTGAAAAAGAGAAAAAGGGTGAAAAAATCAATGGAAAAGATCCAATGGTTGTAGACATTGCAATCATCTTGCATGTATCTCCATGAAAGTGGACCACCAATCTCAAAAGTCATGCGACCCAATTTATATAGTTAAATTAGGAAAAAAATATCATAAAAAATTAGGAAATATATTATAGAGAAATTATAGTACACAAGGTCAATTAGAAAATGATGTTTGTGCAACAAAGGTCTCAATGGAGAAGCCATAGCTTCAAATAAACTGTGCATCCACTTATAGGGATCCAAACATGACTAAAACAAAACCTTTAAATTAAGAAAATAATAGGCTCATGTTATATTTGCAATAGGGAGAGAGGGAGAGAGGGATATAAAGATGGAGAGATAGAGGGGGGAGACCAAGAGAGAGAGAGGGGTAAGGATATAGAGATAGAGATGGAGGTGGATATGGAGAGAGGGAGGAGAGGGAGGGATAAAGAGAGAGAGGAGAGAGGGATAGATAGATACATAAGAGATAAATGTATAGAGAGAGAGAGGTAGAAATAGAAAGATAAATATAGAGATAGGAAGTGATATATAGAGAGAGGTAGATAGTGGGAGAGATATAGAGGTAGAGAGATGGAAGAATAAATGTGGAGAGATATAGATAGAGAGATAAAGATATATATATATAAAGGTCTAAGAGGGAGAGGGACAAAGAAAGAGGGAGATAGATGGATGGATAGAGAGAGGGAGACATATCTAGAGATAGAGGGGGGGAGGAAGATAGAGGGAGAGATTAAGATAGAGGGAGAGAGAAGAGTGAGAGAAATAGATAGAGAGATAGAGAGGTAAATGGATAAATAAAGATAGAGAGATAGGGAGATAGAGAGGAAGAGACAAATAGACACAGAGGAAGAGGGAGAGGGTGATATAGAGATATAGATATAAAGAGAGGGGAGAGGGAGATAGATACAAAGAGATAGATAGAGAGATAGAAAATTTGAGAAAAGTAGAGATAAACAAATATAGATGGAGAGAGACATAAAGAGAGGGGTAGAGAAATAGAAGGAGATGGACGGAGAGAGAAAGAGGGAGAGATAGAGATATATGGGAAGAGAAAGAAAGATAGATAGAGATATATGGGATAAGAAAGGGAGAGAGAGAGGTACAAATAGAGTGAGATAGGGCGGATAGGGAAGAAGTGAGGGGGTGAGAGATGGGGAGAGATAAAGAGAGGGAGGATAGATAGTGGGAGGGAGAGTAAGGGAGAGAGAGATAGGTAGACCTTACAAGCTAAAAAAAAACCTATATTCTTATAAAAGAGATATTATCAAATAAAACCTTACCCTTTAATAGACAAAAATATGTTATATTCCTAATATAATGTGTTGTCAACTACTAAGTTATATAACCATTTATAACTATATAATAATTATACGAGGCCTATATAACCTATATTGCTTATCAACATATTTTGTAATTGGTCTTTTAATAAATAATTAATAAAAATTAAGTTAATATTTTTTACTTATTTTATATCAATAATTTTCTCTCTCTATATATATACTATATTAGATATATATTTGATATTATTAAAAATATATTATTATATTAGATATTAAATATAATAAACAATACATTAATATATATTATATTATGTATAATATTACATAAATATAAATATAATAAACAATATACATATAATATAATATAATATCTAATCTAAATATATAAATATATAAGATTTATTAATATATATTATGTTATTATATATTCTATTTATATAGTTCTATTTATATTTATGTTATATAATATAAATTATAGAATGTATAAATAACATAATATATATAATATTTATATATTTATTATTAAATATATTAGATATTATTAAATATTTATTAGATAATATATTATATTTATATTATATAATATTTAAATCATATATTATATATATTATTTGTATATTATTTATTATATTTATATTTATATTATATTATAATATATATTAATTATGCATTATTTACTATATTTAATACAAACTATTTCTTTCTACTTTTATTATTTTTTAAAACTTAAAAATCGTTAGAAAAACAATGTATACACATATATTATAATGTTCAGTAAAAATGATTAAACTCCTCCTCGGTCTTCTAAATTAAAATGTGGTTTAAAACTAACAATCACACCTTAGTGTGTAATGGGTACGTCGAAGAAGTGTGGAAGGTCAATTAGGATGAATTTTGGTCTATTTTTGCATACATTTATGTAGTACATGAGATCAATTAGTAGGCCATTTAGCAAATGATGTTGTTTGTGCAACAAAGGTCTCAATGGAGAAGTGATAGCTTCAAATAAATGATGCATCCACTTATAGGGATCCAAACATGATTGAAATAAAACCTCTAAATTAGGAAGATAATCATGCTCCATTACCAATAGACTCATATTATGTTTGCAATAAGGAGAGAGGGAGAGAGGGAGAGAGGGAGAGGTAGGGATAGAAAGATGGAGAGATAAAGGGGGAAGAGTGAGAGATAGAGGAGAAAGGAGATAGAGAAAGAGATGAAGATAGAGATAGAGATAGAGATAGAGATGGAGATGGATATGGAGAGAAGGAGAGGAATAGATAAAGAGAGAGAGGAGAGAGAGAGATAGATAGAGATGGAAGAGATAAATATATAGAGAGAGGGATTAAGAGGGAGATAGATGGATGGATAGAGAGAGGGAGACATGTGTAGAGATAAAGGGGGAGAGAGAAAAATAGAGGTAGATATGAATATAGAGCGAGAGAGGAAGATGGAGACAAATAGATAGATAGATAGATATAGGTAGAGGGAGAGATAAATATAGAGAGAGGTAGGGAGGAGATAGGGAGATAGAGAGGGAGAGATAGAGAGGACAAGATAGAGAGAGATATAGAGGAAGAGTGAGAGGGAGAGATAGAGAGATAGTGATATAAGGAGATATAGAGAGGGGAGGAGAGGGAGAGAGAGAGACAAAGAGATAGATAAACAAAGAAGATTAAAGGTAGGTAAATAGATATGGAGAGAGAAATAAGGAGAGATAGAGAAAGGGAGAAATAAGTAGGGGGGATAGAGATATTTGGGAAGAGAAAGAGAGAGATAGAGATACATGGAAAGAGAAAGAGAGAGATAGAGATATATGGTAAGAGAAATGGAGAGAGGTAGAGATAAAGAGATAGATAGGGGGGATAGGGAGGGAGTGAGGGAGGAAGAGATGGGGAGAGATAGAGAGGGGGGAGATAAAGAGAGAGGGAGGGAGAGAAAGGGAGAGAGATAGGTATAGGAGGAGAGATAGAGAAGAGGGGAAGAGAGGGAGAGAGAGGTAAAAAAGGGAGAGAAAGAAGAGGGGGAAGAGGGAGAGCGATATGTAGAGAGGAGGAGAGATATGGGGGAGAGAGGGATAGATAGCTCAATATATATAGAGGGAGAGGGGGAGACATAGAAAGGGGGTGATATAGAGAGATAGAGGGGATAGTGAAAGAGATAGATCGGGGGATAGTGAAAGAGATAGAGAGATAGTGATATAGGTAGAGAAAGATACTGATAGAAAGAGATAGAGAGAGGAGTGAGAGGGAGATAAAGAGAGAAATAGAGATAGAGATATAGAGTAGGAGAGATGGATAGATGGAGAGAGATATGGAGGGAGAGATGGAGTGAATGAGAGAGGGGGGGAGAGGGAGAGATAGCTCAATAGATAGAGAGGGGAAGAGGGAGTAACATAGATAGTGGGAGATATAAAGAGATAGAGAGCGACAGGGAGAGATATATCAATCACCCTCCCTATATCTCTATCTATTCATCTTTATCTCTTTATCTCTCCACCTCTCTCTATCTCTTTGTCTCCCTCTCTATCTTTATATTTCTCATTATCTCCCTTTATATATATATATCTTTTCTTTCCTCTATTTATCTTTATCTCCCTATCTCTTTATGTGGCTTTATCTCTATCTATGTCTCTCTCCTCTTCTTTCTCTTTTTTTATCTATTTTTCTCTATCTACCTCACTATCTCTACCTCTTTCTTTGTCCCTCTTTATTGCTCTATATCTCTACCTATCTCTCTATATCTCTTTGTCTCCCTCTTTATCTCTCTATTTCTATGTATCTCTCTTTCTCTCTCTATCTCTATCTTTGTCTTTGTTTCTCTCTTTTATCTATTTTTCTCCCTATCCCTCTTTTTATCCCTTTATTTCTATCTTTTTTTCTCTCTCTTCATCTATCTTTGTCTCTTTCTCCTCCTTTGTCTCATCTTTCTCCCTCTCTCTTGCCCTCTTTCTCTTTTTTCTCTCTCCACCTATCTATATCTTATCTCTATCTCCCTCTCCCTTTTCTCTTCCTTTCTCTTTCTCTCTTTCTCTCTTTATGTGTTTGCCTCCTTAAGTGTGTAATGGGTACATTGAAGAAGTCTTAAAGGTGATTTATTAAATCTTTAATCAAATGACATGTTATCTTGAGCATAACTCCCCAAGGACACATGCCATCCTCGAATTGTTGACATGAAACAACCAATCAAAATTTAGTTTCTCTTTTATATCTCTCTTTTCCTTATGTTTCTCTATCTCATGCTCTATCTCTCTTTGTCTATTCCTCTCTCTTTCAATCACTATCTCCATCTCTCTCTCTCTCAATATCTATCTATCTAAATTTGTCTCTTTCTCTAATTCTCTATCTTTTGAGTTTCTCTCTTTGTATTAGCCAATAGGCTACATATAGTGTGAGATTTGAGCCTGAAACAAGTCTCATGCCTGCAAACCACTATTGAGTCATTGGAAAAAAAGTTTCAACTATAATTTAATGGTAAACCAACTGCAGTGTAATGGTAAAATCCTCTAAAATATCAAGTAAAAGCCTCCAAAATCTCACTTATCACATAAAGGCTAGATAAATATTGATTTGACAATTAGATGAGAGCATTCTATTTCCATTTGCAATATTTTTTTTAATTTGATGGTAACTTTTTTTTTTCATTTGCATTGGTTTATGTTTTAAATCTGCAAGCAAATATTTCATAATCAAATAATATTTAATTTCTTTAAAGAAAAAAATTACTTTTTTCTAAATTTATTTCATTCCATTATTTAGCACTTATTATTAATTGTTTAATCTAGCCACATGCAACTAGAATTTGTATCCCATCCATGCACAAACACATACTCTCTAACATATTAACACACATAAATTTTTCTACCAGCGTAATGCTTGAACCTCCTTTAAGTGCAAGTGCTAGTATATATACCTCTCTCTACATAGAATTGTCTCCCCCTCTATCTCTCTTTCTTTTTCCTAATCTATCCAAAGACCAATTAAACTATCAATTTTTTTATATATTAAATTAGTTTCTTCTATATAAAGATATATTAATTATTAATTATAATAATTTCATATTTATATTTAATAATTTTAATATATAATTATATTATATTCAATCTGTATTGTTATGCCTCACATAACCACTTCATTTTGTTTTGGTCAAAATGGGTCCCCCCTTTTCATTTCTTTTGTCCTTGGTGTCCTTGTGCGGGACTTAGGAGTTGTTTCTTTTTCTCTTAAGTCTTGTTTTGTTTGTTTTTCAGGTTCAGGTATCGGGCCAACACTGACACTTGTTACTTCGCAAAGTGAAGGTTTTTGTCCGTGTTTCGATCCCGATCCCCTTTTCTTGCCTTGTCTTTTTCTTCGTTTGTCGGGTTCAGGTTATCGAATCAAAACCATTGCCTTACACTTTTCAAGGAGTAAGTCTCTAGCAAAGACCTGATCTCAACCCCTCATTTTCTTCCCTTGCACGTTTTGCCTATGTCGGAATCAAGTTTCATATCAGAACCTAAACCAAGAACTTAAAATGTTCTTGTCCATGTTTCTAAGCCAATCCCAATTTTTGACTCTTTTGCATGTTTCGGGATCAGACTTCGGACCATGATTGACATCAAAACTTTGCAAAGTTTTGGGTTCATCCCATATCTTGATTTTTATCCTCGTTTTGTCTTGTTCATTTTTCAAGTTTTAGACATAGAATCACTAATCAAAATTTGCACCTTTCGAAGGAACGATCTCGTTCCACATCCTGACCCCAACCCCCACTTGTTTTCCTTCTCATAACCGTGCATTTATGATAACTATCCCAATCCTAAGGCCCGAGAGTTTGCATTTAATGCCTAATCGTTCACATGCACAAACGGGTTTTCATTCCACCGCTCCTCGATTTTCATCCATTCTGTTTTAAACCAGTTTGATGGAGAACACGAGAAGTGACGCTAAGAGTTAGGGTTTTGAGGAAGTGCTTCAATTCATCGTTGTGCTACCAAAATTCTTAGTTGTGTTTGGAGGTACCTGGGTGTCTTGCTTTGCCTTTTTGTTTTCTCTCTATTTTGTCGGGTTTGTTCACCCTACTTTCTTGTTTTCCTTTTCTTTCTAGTTCTTCATCGCTTGTTTTTCTTTCTCCTTTTATTTCCCATCGTGCCCTCATTTTTGTTTGTCTTCATGTCTTTTGGGTGTGTTTGGTTGATTCTCTCGCTTGTTCTTGTTTTTGGGTTTGTTTTCATCAATCGGCTTTTGTTTCCCATTGTGCCCTAGTTTTCTAGGGTTTTAGTCATACCACCACCGAGTCGAACAACGTTTGAAATTGTTTGAATTTGAAGGTTCGACTCTTTTAAAATCAAGAAACTTGGTCTTGTAGATAAACTTACCATGAAGGCATGATTCTCAGATACTCTTACATATATTGTTGCCTTCATTCATTATTATTGTGAAGAAATCGGATTCTTGCATGTACTTCAAGATCAGGAATAGAAATTGCACTTGAGGTTTTATTGATTTTGTAATTTATTTGTCTAGTTTTAATTCCCTATGTTCCATCGGAATCAGGTTTTAGGTCGCTACCACAAGGTGTTAATTTTTTTTTCAACTGTATTACTCCATGTCTTGATTCTGATCCTCGCATTACCTTCAAGATCGGATATCAAACTACACCAAACCTTTTCAAAATCAACAAAGTATCTTGACTTGTCAAGAACCCGATTTTTACCTCAGATTCATTATCGGGATTGGAACTCAAGGTTGATCTTTCCGCTTGTTCGCAAACGTAAGGTCAGACACAAGATAAAGACTTGATCCCAATCCCCAACAATGCATTAGGGTTAGGACTTGAAACATTACCTAATCAAGTCTATTTTTCAACTAGCACAATCTCTCATCAACACCCAAACCCGATCCTAGATATCATATCAAGATTGAGACTCAGGAGGTGACATGCATTTTTTATTAGTATGGGTTCGGTTCTGAATGACAACCCGACCCCAATTTTTGAATACACTCTGGGATTGGGTCGCGCAAAGTTTCCATATTTACTATTATTCAAAGGTATAGGTGTCGAGTCAGTTTCCAATCCTGAAGTCCGAAAAAGACAAGTTTATGCTTAAAATGGTCAGAGTTCTTGGTTTTATCTCAAACTCAAAACCTGAAGATGCTTGATTAACTTGTTGAATAGGGTTCTAGATTGAACTAAGGCTTGTATAATACAAATGCATGTGATAAATTGACTTCATATGTCTTTTCTTTATCTAATAGTTGTCAATGTTCCAGGATAACTAGCAAATATCATCTTCAGAGGAAGAAATGCCCCCAGAAGGAACATCAATCAAAGGGGCAAAAGCCTAAGAGATTAAAGCTAAAAGAGATTCTGATCATAATGAAATATAATTTTCAAGGAAGCACAGTGTCATCTAAGTTTGGCTCTAAAGTGATGAATATTACAGATACATTGGTTGGACACTTGGATTTAGATCAATTTTGGAAAGACACTTTCTCACTAGATGCTACCCCAAGAGCTAAAATGATTGCTAACTCTGGATTAGCACACGTAGCCTCATTCCCCATCTTTGTACAATGCCCTGAGTTCATCCTGACTACTGCACAGACCTACAACCTAACTCAAAGGTAGTGCATTGATGCACAAGGAAATGTAATTATTGACTTAACTCTTGCAATTATTAGGCTGATCTTTGATCCGCCTCCTTATCCTAACCCCAAGATCATGTCCAAAGATGAAGCACTTGCACATTGGACACAGGATGAGGAAGCGAATAAGGCACTAATGAACAAGAGATGTTTAAAAACATAAAAGAATTCAATGAAGAAATTGCCACCTAAGTTTGAGAGGTCTAAATTCACAGGTTAGGTTGGTGACATAATCACATTGTTGTCACGGGTGTTTGGGAAGAAGGATTCTAGTAGCTTTGAATATTGGATGTTTTTGTTTATTCAGCTTATTCTAGATGGAAAAAAGTATTTGGATTGGGCACAAATTATTTCAAATAACATTCACAACCAATTGTTAAAAGTGGCTGAAACAAAGACATTTTATATGACTTCATATGTCATTTACTATGTTGCAAGGATGGGTCGATTCCCAGGATTGAATACTACAGGGTCTATGGATAGTGATCTGAATCAGAAGAAAGTGTGGGAATATTATGACCAACTAGAGCTAAAGGAAGCATAGCATCATTTCAAAAGGGTCAATGATGTATTTTTTTATGCAATTTTTAATCAACTAACAAGTGATGTTGGCTTTAGATTATCTCAAGAGGAAATGGAATTCATTGAACCTTGGGGATATTGATTTATCCAATACCTCAAGTCTAATTAAATCAAATTGTTCGGGTTTGAAGATCACCCATTCAAATTGCCAAAGTGTTGCAGTGATAGGTGGATCTTGATGGAGTTTTCCTGTCAAGTTGGTGAAGTAAATGTGATTTTTGTTGCACAACACAAAGTTATTTGTCATTATTTCTCCATGGAATTGGGATTTTATTCTTGTAATTCTTCCATAGTGACCAAGACAACAACAGAAGAGTTCCAGGCCTTGAACTTCAAACATCATACTTCTAGGAAACACTTTGATCCAAAGAAGAAGATGTATGGTCTCTATGC
This sequence comes from Sequoiadendron giganteum, assembly GCA_007115665.2. Classification (NCBI taxonomy): domain Eukaryota; kingdom Viridiplantae; phylum Streptophyta; class Pinopsida; order Cupressales; family Cupressaceae; genus Sequoiadendron; species Sequoiadendron giganteum. The sequence goes on along the minus strand of CM021100.1, from coordinate 573,287,519 downwards.
TTCACAGTTTCCTCTTCACAGGCCATTGCTAGAGGATTTTTGGGCCAATTTACAAGATGAGTTTGAAGTAAGGAAGAGGGGATATGAAAGGTTAATGATTCCTCAGATGAAGGATTTTGAAGATATTGTAGACATTCTGGAGGGTGTCTCTAATGATGGGATTACCTTGGATCCTCATTATGAAATGGACAAAGTAGCCATAAAGGACTTGGATCCCATTGATTGGATGGAAAAGGAGGTAATTGAGATTTAGCCAAGGACACAAGCAGTTGTGGAAATAAGTAGGAAATGGCTTAACCTCCGCCTCAAACAACCAAGAGTGCAAGTTTCCAAGAAAATAAGTTCCAGCAGTGAACCTATTTCCTCCGTAGAAATAAAATAGCAATACAAGAGATTGAAGAAAAGTGTTGTAGCTACACAAGCAACCATAGAAGAGCCTACCTTAGCAGGAGAAGAAATTTCATTACAAAAAATTGATGATGCCTTGAAGAAGGCTAAAGTAACCTATGAGGCAACTATTGCGGGAGTTGTTTCAAGTTTTGGTGCCACGCATTTGTCCATGGTATACCCAGGGGAACAAATTGTTGAAAAGACCCACATTACTGCACCATCAACATCAAGAATCACAACTATTGAAAAGGAGAGGGCTCCAATGATTGATGTAACAAAATCACCTCCGCCTTCAAATTCTGAAAGAACTCCATCTCAAGAGGGAGAAAGACCCAAATGGGAGGAGTATTTGAGGAAAGTTGAGGAAGACCCAGGTGAAGAAGGAATTGGGTTTGAAGTTGGAAGTTTGCATAGTGAACAATTGGAGCTTAATGAGATTTTAACGAAAAAGGAACAGGAGGAATTGTTGGAAAGTTCCTGGAAGTTAGTTGTTGAGCAATTAGCTCAAGAAGAAGAAGAACAACAACAACAAAGAAATAAAATGGAAGAGTTATCTGCTTTGGAAGAACAAGAAAGAAAATATGAAGAAATAGCTAGAGAAAGAGAAGCAGCTGAGACACTAAAAAGGGTTGAAGAAGAAATGGTAGATGTAGAAGAACAAAGAGAAAAGCAACTGGAATTGTAGAGATTGAGAGACGAGGAAGAGGCTACTAAAAAAGAGACAAAAATAAAGAAGTTAGAATAAATTAAGTCTCAAAATGAGAGAATGGAGCAAGAACGGTTCCAGAAGGAATAAGAGGATCAACAAAAGGCTTCTTCTCAACAAGCCATTGGGGTAATTTTTTCTACTCCTCCTAGTACTCAACAAGTAGCTGCTTAGCTAGTTGTTCCTACTTAGCTCAAGTTGAATTTGGAGAAGAGACAACAAATTCAACCCCAACCTGTAGTGTGGGATGACACATTGGTAAAGGAAATTGAGAAGGAAAAACCCAAGAAGAAAGCTTGTGTTGTCCACTCTACAAAGTTGATTGATGAGGGGGATATGATAGCTGAGATTGCCACCCCAATTGTTGATAAAGATGACAAAGAACTATAGGCTGAAGATTATCAGATAAGTATTGTCAACCTGGGAAAACATACAAGAAATCAACAAATAAATCTGATTGATATCGTTACCACAATCGCCAAGTCCAAGTTAATTAAGGACAAGCAAGAGAAAGATGAGCTTAAGGCTTAAGTTGAAAAAATGAAAGATTATTTGAGGGATTTAATTACATCCACTCCAGAGCGTCTCTCACCATCAGAGCCTTTTGTTTTGATGAGTTGTAAGGAGGTAGATGGTCTCAATGAAATGAAAAAGAAAGCCACGTGGTTTGATAATTGCTTTACTATTTTCAAGACTGATTTGGATGAAAAAATAGATATGGGGTTCAAACATTATTTTGGAAGTCTTGCTTTGGTCAGAAATATTGAAGAATCTATAAGGAAATGGTGGGAAGAGGAAGAGAAGCTTAGGCATTATTTGGGAAACCTAAAAGTGATAGAAAAGATGATTGAAGAAGAATTGATCAAATCCCAGATTTTGGGTGATGAGAGTCTCAAATTTGATTCTAAATCTATTGATATATATGTTTTTAAAACACAAAATCTTGTTGAAAAAAGAATAGAGATGCTCAAAATTATTCACAATATATGGGAACAAGAAGATATCTTTGAGGAAACCATTGCAAAACTCATTGATAAAACTTTACCTCCAGATCAGAGACTTGAATCATTGGGAGAAGCAAAAGATTCTTGAGAGGAAAGACTTAACAAAATAATTAAGGTAGGAGATATATTGAGTCCACACTCATGGATAGGTTGTTGAATATCAGGAGTGACATGCAGTGGGTAGCCATAGACATCACCTAGCTGAGAGGCATCATTGTTGCAGTGGACAAGAAGTTTGAAGACTCACAGTTTAAAGTTGAATGGGTCGATGGACCTGATGATGATGCACTAAAACAATTTTTTTAGAAGTATGATGAATATCATCATGAAGGTGGTAAATAAAAGGAATTATCTCAGCTACCTTTCTTTTTGAGAAGCAATATTTTCATGAATTTTTTTGAGCAAATGGGCGACTTTAGATCAATTTTGATAAATTAGAGATAACTCGTAGTGGCCAACAGAGGACAGAATCAGAGCTTGCAGTTAATTTTTATTGAGGAAGCATGTGGCATACCTTTTCAACACTTACAGTTTTCAACAAAGATAACACTTGGAGTTAACTAGGCATCCCTACAATTGTGGATTTGGGCCCAAGATTTATGGATCTTGATTTTTGTTACGAAAGATTGATGTTAATTTTGTCTATAATTGAGAATTCTCTCCTCATTGTAAAGGTTGGCTAATTGAAGTCTAATTAGCTCCCTAGAGATTGAATTTTAGCTTTTATTGTTATTTTACAACTTTCATGCAAGATACAAACACTTTTTACAGTTTTAATAGAAGTAGTTTTATTTTCAAAAGTTATTTTAGCTCAACGATGGTGTTGATAAACAATGGTTATCCGTATGCCAATGCTTGTTGCGCATAAATTTTTCTTATTTAATGAAAATCAATAGAAGACTCTGAAATTGAAAGCATTTTATTACATTATCTGTGAATGATGTTTCTTAATATTTGTTGATCTGTTAATTTTGGTAATGAGCTTGTGATGTTTATTCTTGAAAAGTAAAAAGAAAGTGATGATGAATGGTTGTATGATTCAAATATTCACTATGAATGGATGCAATGGTATGGATTTACTTCGTAAATTGTATTATTCTATAGTTTAATTAATTAGGAAGGTGCTCATTATTAGAATTGCATGTCTGAATTAAGGAAATATGTGTTCATGTTTTGTTGTCCTAAAGTCTTGATCGATCTTTTGATATTTATTTTAAACCCCCAACGTTGAGTTATTTTATATTTTCCAGTTTTTACTTGTTTACCAGCAAGCCCCTCGAACATTACAGTCGTATTCACCCTCAACAAAACAACAACATTGTGATCCAACATCTAGGACCTTGGAAGATGATTGATTTAACAGTTGTTTGTCTTTTTCAATAGAAGCAGGTGATTACATCTTGCTTGAATGTTATGTCAATTTGGTCCATCAATAGAATTGGTTCTAGAAGGAGGACCTAGAGGAACAAACTAGAGTGAATCAAGTCCTTTTCATTGGATAGGTTTGAAAGAGTTCTCAAATTCGCTATAAACCTCGACTCATTTCTCAAACTCTGAACACCTGTTAGACCCAAAACTCATAGGACTCTAACACCACCACCCACTCCACCTGGATTTCCACCAATACCACAATTGGCACAACCAAATTCATCACCACCCATGGAATTCTTTACAAATAATCCTTCGTTGTTGGGAACCATTCCTGGTGGCATTCACGAAATGCCTAAGAATCCTAAGAAATTCTATTCCAAGTATGCCCATGGAGAGTCACAAATTATTGAAGAGCACATACAAGCATTCAAAGATGCCTGCACATGAGCTCGAATAGCTCATCATGATGTTGCATGTAGGTTATTCCCCTATTCATTAGGGGATATGGCTTACAATTGGTATCTAAACCTTCCTATTGGATCCATCTTGAGTTAGAAAAACTTTGAAGATGCTTTTATTAATCAATTTCGGGTTTATGTAGACCCTGCTATCTTGTATCACCAATTTGCCACAATTAGGAAGGAACCACACAAACCATTTTCGTTGTTTAAACCTCATTTCCAAAGGATGTACAGGTGGTTGCAAGATCCCTATCTGGTGGCTAAGAATATTGCCATCCAAGCGTACCTGAAGGCCATAGACCCACTTATTGGTTTATTTCTATAGAGAATCTACCTTGCAGCAGACATCAATTCATTGTCCAAGGTGTATCACCTTGCTATTAAATTATAGCAACAGATAATTTTACAATCAGGTGGCCTCAAAGGGGTCTTCCCACCCTTAGGATATCCTCTGATGTCTAATCCAACCCCATTGTTCAATATAGTCTCCAGGGATGCCTCACTCTACCCATGGACCTTTAGCTGAGTTGCAAACTTCATCTTTGTTGTTGGAGTATGGATAGACACTGAGAGGGGGGTGAATCAGTGTCTGATAGACAAACCTTAAATTCAAACCTTCTTAAACTTTGACCAAGACTTTTAATTCTAATATACTTTCTATTGATAACAAAGCAAAGTAATCACTTTGAGAGCATTCATGACAGCATTAACTTAGTTCATTTTTGACAACTTATGCCAATAAAACTTGTGTGAGATATCTTGCATTTGTAAAAGAGATGACTGACATTGTTTAACAATCAGTGCACGATGACAAAACGGGAGCAACTCATAAGATTGTACATGAAGACCAACATTGTTTAATCACTTTAGGACCGCCAGATTTTAATGCAGACTTATGAGATACTAAAACAACTGAGCAATGGAATGACATATGATAAGCATGAAACAAATAAGAGCTTCAGTACATCATAACAATTCTTGAGCTATGAATCAAATGAATACTTTTATGCTTTCTTTTGAATAAGAATTTTCAACAATGATAGAACACTTGTGGAAGACATCTTGATATAAACATTTACAAAGATGAAGGAACTAATCATTCAATAATGTTCAGACTAATAAGAACAATCACTCATAAAATCATCACAATCTTGAAGCATTGTCACATCAAAGAAATGAGACCACAAGACAAATGATTTGTCGAGTGGAAAATCCTCTTGGGGTAGAAAAACCACTCCAAAAAATGGTGTCTCACTAGCTTAACTTCAAAAACCACTATATACAATGCCTTACTGGAAAATTTTAGAGCACCCACTCTAGGAGCATCAACCCCTTACAAAATTAGGAACACCCATTCCAAGGAGCTCCAACTCCTTAAATCTCAGCACAATAATTTATCAAAGGATTTCTCTATTTCAATTTAGCTCACATATTCCTCTTTCTAACATATCTAATATCTTAAATATTCAAACTTGAATCTCCAAAATACCAGGCATGTTAGTTATCTATTCTAAATCATATTTGATAGATTTTTATTATACAACTTTTGTGCCCTCACTCTTTTTTAAAATTCCACTCTCAACAGTGATTAATCACTATTTTTATATCTTTTCAAAATATGCACACATTTAGAAACTTTATTGAACATTTTACCAAACTGATTACAGTAACTGTAATGATTCAAGAACCCTCGATGTAATGATAGGTGACAACACATAAAGGAATCTTTTCCAAAAAAAAATGTCTTCAGCCACAAGGTTGTAGCCAAAGACCAATAATGGATAAAAACTGCCAAGAACATTTTCTAACAAAAAATTCACAAGGTTGTAACCAATAATTACAAATACCTGATTTGATGCAAGAAGAAAACAAAATAAATGAGCCTTAAAAAAACCCGATAACCATCCAGTGCCAACTACCATTGATGTATCTTTACCAAATACCCGCACCTACTCAGTTTCTCAAGCACAAGACATTCCATGTGTCGGCAAAGCTCATACAACGAGCAGGCTTCACAAACTACAACACTCAACGAGTAAGATATAAACAAAAATTGAATTCATAGTCTCTCCATGGCAGAAATAAGGGTTCCAAACCCTAAGCAAAGTGAAGACAAAATATTTTTTCCCTAAAACTTCTTTCTTTCAAGTCTATTGAAGACTTTTCCACTGTTAATGAAACTTTGAAGTACGAATAATCAAAAACCAATTATTAACAACCTATCATAATTCTTATGAGTCTGTTGCCAAAGTCATTCAAAGTGTCGACAACTAAATCACTTTAAACTATTACATCAAACTATCGATGCGAGATAAGCAGCCAAGTCATCTCATGAGTAAGGCCGATGTCACCTCAATAAGCCCGATACAAACATTGAGTCCAAATCAATACACAAAACAACATTGATGCCGGTGAAACAAAAAGTTATAGCCACTGCCAACAATTACTTTCATGTGACTTGTTGAACTCAATTCCAAATTGATGTCATGTGACCAACACAAATACCATGTGCTCAATGAAAACCCGATAGGGATTGATGTGAATGCCACATAAAAATAAACCCCGATACAACATATTATTGATGTCATTGCCATGTGACTTTATAAAGATAACGTCAATGAAGTGAAAAATAGTCACCTAATATAAACATTAAGCACAATACCTTAAAGTCATTCCACCTTGAATATTATTATTTTTAGGACTTTAAAAAGTATATTCCATTGATATTTAACCAATATGAATATCAAGAGATCAAACACAAATGCATTGTGCTCAAATATAAAAAACCATGTGCAAGTTGTCTGATGCCTCATAGGATGAAAATATAAAATACTTGCAATGATGAAGTTAGCCTTTTATTATAATTCTCAAAACCTTAGAGAAAACCAAAACTAATATGCCAAATCAAAACCTTTGGTTGCTCAATATCACATGTTAAATATGCCAAAAGATTAGACCTTTGAAGCCTTTTGAAATGCAATGATGTGTCGAGAGCCCATTAATAAGTGACACAAAAAACTGTTTTGAATGTTGTCCCTAAGTATGTCATGGAGATCCAAAGCATGCTAAATTATGAACAACCATTCAATATACCAACCACTGCTCTTTTATATCACAATATTCATATTGTGATTAAAATGATTAGGTCAACACCTCACAAAAGCCTTAGAATAATAGAAAAGTGCAATAGCATAAGATGGACAATGCACTTATATATCATTCAAAGAAGACCTAAATATACCTGTTGAATATACCTGAAACTCTATCATCAATAACATGATCAACCTAAAGCATAAATATCCTGGGACCTGACAAGATAACAATGTCATATATTTGAAGCTAATGCATGCCCTGTCACAATGAACATATGTCAAACATTAGTATCAATATGTAAAATCTGAAACTTGAAAGTGCATGCCATGAACCATGTGAATCACCGTATGAACCAACTATAATCATCATGTATAAAAAAAGAGCTAAGAATGCATCCTATCAACATCTACCAAGCATATCATCACATTCATATCACATTGCATATCATAACACCAACCAATGCAACTGCATATAAGTCAATCTAGGAATGCAAAGAATAGAACCAATGAAGTCATGAACCCCATTAAACAGTTTTGGCATCAAGGACAAACTAACACATAAACAATTGAAATCCAACACTTGCAACCATGGGTTAATGGGGGGGGGGGGCTCTAGATTCCTCCTAGCATGCTCAAAATCCGCATAATCTTATTGGGGGATCTAACCCTATGACTCACTCATCGGCTGTAAATCCTGCAGAAAGTGAACACACTACGCATCTAACCACAGAGTTAGAAACTTTAAAGAAGACTTTATCTCAAGTGACTAATGAGATGGCACAACTTAAACTTAACCCCCCTTAGAGCCAGAATCAGAATCAGGGCTATTAGAATCAAGCAAGGTTTTTCAATCAAAACAACTATTCCAATCAAAATGTTAATCAAAACCAAAGGAATTTTCAAGGTCAAAATTTCCCAAACCAAAATTATTAGAACCAGAACAGGGGATATAATCAGAGACCAAATCATAACAAGCAGTGGAATACTGGACCAAATAGTGGGGGAATTCCCCACAACTATCATTCTAATGAACATAAGCCTCACACTGCGAATGTTGCAGATTTGAATTTCATGACTAATTGGTGCAGGCTACATGACACTGCTTCACATTCTGAGGTTAATTGCCCTGAGATGGAAAAGGTTGTCAAAATAGTGCAAGCTAATTCCCAACCACCACAAGGAAATCCTAATAAAGGTAGAGGGTCAGTTGATACAACAATGGCTTTTGAAACCATTGATGAATGATACCAGTTTCCCATGTAGGGAGAGAACGAACCAAAGGAAGATACTTACGATGCTCAAGCTTTTCAAACCAAGGGAGGCCATTTCTTGAGGAATCAGAACAAGGGGACATTTACCACATCTACCCCTCCCAACACTATGGTTCCCTCAAATCAAAATGCTGACAAAAATTTGCCTCCACCGAAAGGCCCATCCAAATTGTAGAACAAAGGTAACTTTGCTTTTGTTCCTAAGTTTTAGATGAATAATGACATAGAATTTGATTTCATTTTAGAAATGAAGAAATAAAATAATACTCTATCATTTCTCGACATTCTGAATTGGTGCCCTACCCAATGTGACATTGTAATTAAAGCCTTGGAGGAGGCAGATAGATCAAAAGGAAAGAATAAGGCAACTCCAACCACTGATATGAACACAACCCTATACAGAGGTAAGAAAGGGATGCCCCCATTTCTTTTGAGCTTGAGAATTTTTGGAAAGAATCTACACAACTACCTTTTAGATTTTGTAGCCTCAGGTAATGTCATGCCCTTCTCTATTTACAAAAATTTGGGTTTAAGTCCAGTTCAGACTCACAAGAAAGTGATACAATTAGATAAAACTAAGGTTAATATTGTTGGTGAACTAAAGAATGTACATGTGCAGATTGGATTAGACCCGCAAATCCAAACATATATGGATATTCAGATGGTTGATATCCCTGAAACATATGGCAAGTTGCTCAGCCGAGATTTGATGAAGAGTATTGGAGGTTATCTCTCCTTGGATTTCTCACACACGTGGCTCCCATGTAAAGGGCTAGCAACTCAGATTAGGATCAAAAGAAAACCTCATTTGAAATATATGATCATGGAATATGATTGTCCTAATGAGGTAGCATATTTTGAAACTGAGATAAGGGTGTATATGAGAGAAGAATAAATTATGACCTTCTCAATGATTAACCCTAAGCGCTCACAACCTTTGGAACACAGTGATCCTATGACCACTGTCAACAAACAAGTTTTAATCAGAAAATTACAACAAGATAAACCGGTTTTGGGAGATGAGGATGATTTTTGGAGTTTGTTACTCCCAAACTAGTATAGGGTCCATTACTAGAGCCATTATGAGCTAACATGTCAACCCTATGTAGATATTCTCAACCATGTATGTCAATCAAAAGAGACTTGTGAACACCTTGAAGCATCTCTGTATCAGTTCCCATTTGAGACTAGAGATGCAACTATTCTGACAATGAACAATAATACCTGGTACGAAGTCACTCCCCAAGTGGGACAGACTCACGTCCTATTGTCTAATTTACAAAACAACACTGAGGAATCTCAAAATTTGTCTAACACACCCACCCTTACTAACCTTCTAATTCCCAAGGGGTTGCTAAAAATTATAACCAACTGTAGAAGTGTTGATCAAGGTGAGGTGTAGGGAATAGTTTATGCACAAGTTTTGAATTTTAGTGAAGTACCTGATGAATACCGTTTACAACAGTCTTCCAATCCAAATGTACTAAACCAGTCCTAGCCGCCACTTATTTCTTGCAAGAAAACACCCATGACTCACCTAAAGAAATTCCTACCCCAAACCAACTTTGGACCCTTAAATTTGATGGTTCCAAGTCTAAAAAGGGAGTGGGGTTGGAGTTCAACTAACAAACCCAAAAGGGAAAAAATATTTTGCTTCTTATAGGTTGCAAGTTGGCGACACTAACAACATTGAAGAATATGTGGCACTTGCTAGAGGGTTGATGTTTGTGCATCAAAATAAAATTACAACTCTGAAAGTCATGGGAGATTCTAAGGTAATTATTAAACAAGTTTGTAGTCAATATACATGCCATAACAAAAGGTTGGCTATGTACAAGAATAGGATATGGAATCTAATAGAAGATTTTGATGCTTTTGGAATCAAATTGATTCCCAAAGAAGATAACTAGATTGCGAACGCACTAGCTGTGGTTTCTAGTACTTTGGAGCCCATGCAAAATTCCAAACTAAAAATATTCTTTATGGAATTAGTGTACATTCCTGCTATCCCTGACAACATCTGAAATATCCAGGTTTTTGACGATGACTAGCATATTCTTGCTTTCCTCGCAAGTTCAGATGTATTTGAAGGCTAAATCATTGATGAATATGACCGAGATTAGGGAGATTGGGATCCAAAAAAATTTTATGCAGAAGGCATAATGAACCTCAAGACCAACAACATTTCTAAAGGAATGGTAGCATTGGAGAGGATCTTCGATTCTGATCCTCAAGCTTGCAAAAAATTGCCTACAAATACTGAAGGGGGAAAGTATGAGTCATATAACTTAGCGGATTCAGGCCGGGAAAAGAACATTTTTATTGGTAAGACTTGTCTCAAAGAACTCAGAGACAAAATCTTGGGAGTATTGAAAAGAGACATCGTAGCAATCACCTAGGGATATGAAGACTTGAAGATCTTTGACACTTCATTAATCACACACACCATCCCGCTAAAACCTGAATCAAAGCCATTATGACAAAAGTAGCACCTAGTCAATGTTCTAATTGAACCTCTGATTCTTAAAGAGGTACAAAAGTTACTATCAATGAGAATATTTTTTTCCAATAAGGAATTCAACCTAGCTTTCTAATATGGTCCATGTACATAAGAAGAGTGGGGAAATCAGATTATGTTTCAACTTTAGAAATCGAAATAAAGCATCCGAAAAAGACAACTACTCGCTCCCTTCTCTCAATTAGGTGTTGTAGATAGCCAATGGTTCACAAATGATGTCTTTCCTGGATGGATATTCAGGATACAATCAGGTGTTGGTCAACCATGAAGATAGAATGAAAAATACATTCACTACCAAGTGGGGGACATTTTCCTACAAGAGAATGTCGTTTGGTCTCATTAATGTTGGGGCCACCTTTCAGCATGTAATGGACGTGGCATTGAAGGATCTGGTAGGTAAATGCATTATCATTTATATGGATGATCTAATCGTGTTTTCAAAGAACATGGAAGATCACCCTATGGATTTGTTTAAGGTACTATCTAAATCTATATGTTATGGTGTATCCCTCAATCCAAAGAAGTGTGTATTCGAGGTTTCAGAAGGGAAACTCTTGGGTCACATAATATAAGAGAGAGGAATATCAATTGACCCTAATCGAGTTGAATCCATTTTGAAGTTGACCATGCTAGGAAATAAAAAGGAAATGAGATCTTTCTTTGGGAACATAAATTTTGTATGGAAATTTATAACCGGGTTTGCAGAGATCGTCAAACCCCTTAATGAAATGATGAAGGATGAAAATATCGAATGGAGTAACAAGGCTAAGGTTTCCTTCACATAAATCAAACAGTCTATCATAGAGGCACTTGTTCTAACCATTCCCTATTATTCACTGGCTTTTTACATTTATTCTTTCACATTTGATCATCCGTGTGTCGTTGTATTGACACAATGAAAAGGTGAGGGAGATGAATGACCTATAGCTTTCATGAGATCTTCATTCAAAAATGTTGAAGTTAGATATCCACCTTTGGAAAAGCATGCCTTTGCACTGGTATGAGTTGTTAAGAAGTTTTGACATTGATTTCTCCACAGTTAGATCACTGCCATAGTTCCTACACCCCTGGTCAAGTCTCCTAATGTAGAGTGAATTGGGAGAAAGGAGGGGGAAATGGATGACAATTCTACAGGAGTTCGACCTTTAGATACATATGATGAAACTGGTACAAGGACAAGGCCTTTCCAAGGCCATAATAGACGTGGATCCTAACATTACATGCCAACAGTATATAGCGCAATCATTCACAAGTGACCCTTGGTATGCAAACTTGATTTTCTTACTGTTAAATAACAAGTGTCCTGATGGAATGAATGCTACATAGAAAAGAGCATTGAGACTGAAAAGTGCTCACTACATGATCAAAGGCAGAACCTTATATAGAAAGAATTTTGAGGGTATTTATTTACATTGTTTAGAATAGCAGCAGGCAAAGCACACCATTCTGGATTTTCATGGTAGATATGGTACTGGACATGGTTTAGTCGATGCCTTAACACACTAGATTTTAAGATTAGGCTTTTATTAGCCTCATGTGTTTCGATATGCTCATCAACATGTTAGGACATGTCATACATGTCAAACTTCAACATCAAAAGAGCACAACCCAATGATGCCCCTACAACACGTCTACGAGGTAAGACCATTCACCCAATGGGAATTATATTTTGTCAAGGTAATTAATCCAAATTCTTTTGCAGTTCACAAGTTTATTTTGACTACAACAGATTATTGTATGTGCTAGATTGAGGCACAAGCTTGAAATAATTGTACCACTGACATCATGATCAAGTTCCCCAATGAGCATATCATTACTAGGTTTGGGGTGTCATTTGCTTTGGTATGTGATAACAACCCTGCTTTCTCTTTTGCTCAATTCATTCAGTGGGAATTTGAATTCAAACTTCTTTTTTTTAAGTGTTCCTCTAATTACTATCCATAAGGGAATGGGGTAGCAGAGTCTACCAATAAGAATTTGTTGGAAGTCATTAAGAAGTTGCTAAAGAGTAATCCTGGGGATTGGCACACACAACTGAGATTTGTCTTATGGGCATATAGGACTAGGATCAAAGCCTCCTTAGGGAACTCACCATTTAAATTAGTCTATGGCCAAGACCCAGTCTTTCCTATCCACCTACAAATACCCGTTTTGCGATTCATGCAAGAGTTTTATTCCCAAGATGATAGGATAGAATCTCGATTAGCTAATTTGCTTAGCTTAGAAGAACAAAGAGATGTTGCTCTACAACAGTTCTCTAAACATCAGGCTATTGTCAAACATTGGTTGGACAAAAGAAACAAAATCAAAGGTTTTAGAATATCAAAAATTGTACTATTGTGGGACAAAGCTAGAGAAAGGAAAGGTGATCGCCAAAATTTTGACCAACTTTGGTTGGGTCCTTATTAGATCGTTGAGATCCTTGGCAAGAACGCCTTCCGGTTAAACACCCTAACAGGAGAACCTATCCCATTGCTTGTTAATGGGCAGTTCCTCAAACATTATTTTGACTCATGAAGGTTTGATCTCCCCTTTGATTGTATATATGTAATTAGTTGCTTTCTCTTTTTTGTTTGCTTATCTATTTGGTTTGTACTTTATTTTTTCTTTTTGGTTTTGTTGTTTTCTTTTTGTTGTTGTTGGGGACTTCATTTCAAAATAATGGGTAATTGTTTAGGGCATACTAAGGGTATTATGATTGAGATATTGATTTAGGTATTTTCAAACATGTCTGTTGGGCTCTTTCATTTTGAAACTTGTGCTTTATCGATATTCTAATGATAGATCGAAAGGTTAGTAACAAACAGGTATATTGTAAGTAATCTCATAAGCCACAACTAAATCCTTCACAAACTAGATAGAATCATCTGACTTCATAAAGGCCTATTTGTCTTAAGGTGATTGTATTCAAGATTCAGGTGAAAATTTTGAGTCCCAACACTGTCATGAAGTCCACCATAGTTCTCAACCTGATTTTTAGACTACTATGTTTGAGTATTGAGAAAAGATGATAAAATGATTGTCTCAATAAAGCCAATAAGATAAGAAAAGAAAAAGAGAAGTATTGAAGAATGGAAAGCTCAATATGATAAGGGTAATTCAAGTATCTCTATTGGGGCTATGGACGCCTGGCTGGAAGTGGAGAAATACTTTGAGAAAACTAGAGGTATCTCTGTTGGGGCTATGGACGCCTGACTGGTAGTGGAGAAACATCTAGGATATCATTGCACGATAGTTCAAACAACTCAACTCACATAGCTTGAATCTTAATACAATCACTTAACGATAGGTAGGGTCTTTAGGTAAAAGGATGCACCATACATGCACACACTCAAATTCAAAGTTATTTTTGTTGATTTACATTTGAGATTCCAGCTCAACCTAGTTTTTTATGACTGGTTATGCTTGAGTTAAAAAAATTATAAACCAAAGGTTCTAGGTAACTGAATTCTTCAGTATCTTAAAAATGAGTAAAACATTTCCCCAATTGAGTCATCAATTGTTATGCCTTGCATAACCACCCCATTTTTTTTGGGTCAAAATGGGTCCCCCCTTTTTGTTTCTCTTGTCCTTGGTGTCCTTGTGCGGGACTTAGGATTTGTTTCCTTTTCTCCTAAGTCTTGTTTTGTTTGTTTTTCAGGTTTGGGTATCGGGCCGGCACTAACACTTGTTACTTCGCAAAGTGATTTGTCCATGTTCTAATCCTAATCCTCTTTCCTTGCCTTGTAATTTTTCCTTGTGTGTCGAGTTCGGGTTATCGAATCGGAACCATTTCCTTATACTTTTCAAGGTGTAAGTCTCTAGCGAAGACCTGATCTCAACCCCCGGTTTCTACCCTTGCATGTTTTTCCTATGTCAGAATTGGGTTTTGGATTGAAGCCTAAACCAAGAACTTAAAATGCTCTTGTCCATGTTTTTGACTCAATCCCAATTTCTGACTCTTTTGCATGTTTCGGGATTGAACTTTCGACCATGATTGACATCAAAACTTTGTAAAGTTCTGGGTTCATCCCATGTCCCGATTTCGATCCCCATTTTGTCTTGTTCATTTTTTGGGTTTCAAACATCAGATCATCAACCGAACTTTACACCTTTCGAAGGATCGGTCTCATTCCACATCCCAACCTTGACCCTCACTTGTTTTCCTTCTCACAACCCTACATTATGATAATCGCCTTGATCCTGAGGCCCAACCATTTGCATTTAATGCCTAATCGTTCATAGGCGCAAATGGGTTTTTATTATACCACTCCTTGATTTTTATCTATTTTGTTTTAAACCAGTTTGATGGAGAATGCAAGAAGTAACGTCGAGAGCTAGGGCTTCGAGGAAGAGCTTCAATTCATCATTGTGCTACAAGAATTCTTGGTTCCATTTGGAGGTAGGGGTGTCTTGATTACCCTTTTTGTTTGCTCTTTGTTTTGTCGAGTTTGTTTGCCATTGTTTCTTGTTTTCCTTTTCTTTCTGGTTCTTCGTCACTTGTTTTTCTTTCTCCTTTTTTTTCCCATCGTGCCCTCATTTTTGCTTGTCTTCACATCTTTTGGGTGTGCTTGGTTGGTTTTCCCACTTGTTCTTTTTTTTTGGGTTTATTTTCATCGATGGGATTTTTTTTCCCATCGTGCCCTAGTTTTTTAGAGTTTTGGATGTACCACCACCGAGTCAAACCGCGTTTTTAATTGTTTGAATTTGAAGGTTCAACTCTTTTAAAATCAAGAAACGGTCTCATAGATAGCTTGACCACAAAGTCACGATTCTCGGACACTGTTACATATATTGATTCCTTCATTCATTATTATTGTGAAGAACTCTGATTCCCTCATGTACTTTGGGATCAAGAATAGAAATTGCACTTGAGGTTTTATCATTGTCACCATTTATTTATCTGATTTCGATTTCCTATGTTCCATTGGAATCAGATTTCGAGTTGTACCACAAAGTGTTAAAATGTTTTTCTCACATGTATTACTCCATGTACCGATTCCAATCCCAGTATTACCTTTAGGATCAGATATTTGACCACACCAAACCTTTTCAAAATTGAAAAATTATCTTGACCTATCAAGAACTCGATTCCGACCTCCAATTCATTATCAGGATCAAAACTCGGGGTTGATCTTTCCACTTGTTCACAAACTCAAGATCAGGCACAAGATAAAGACCCGATCCCAATCCTTGACATTACATTAGGGTCGGGACTCGGAACATTACCTAATCATGTCTATTTTTCAAATAGCATAGTCTCTCATCAACACCTAAAACTGATCTCATATATCATATCAAGATCGGAAGTTAGGAGGCACATGCACTTTTTATTAGTATGGGTTCGGTTCTGAATGATAGCCAGACCCCAATTTCTGAATACACTCCAGGATCGAGTCGCGAAAAGTTATCATAAAAGTTATCATGTTTACTAGTATTCAAAGGTTTAGGTGTTGAATCAGGACCCGATCCTGAAGTTTGAAAAACTCAAGTTTGTGCTTAAAATAGTCAGGGTTCTTGGTTTTATCCCGAACCCAAAAACTGAAGATGTTTGATTAACTTGTTGAATAGGGTTCTAGATTGAACTGAGACTGGTATAATACAAATGCAGGTGATAAATTGACTTCATATGCATTTTCTTTATCTAAGAGTTGTCAATGTTGCAGGATAACTAACAAATGTCATCTTCAAAGGAAGAAGTGCCCCCAGAAGGAACATCAAAGGGGAAAAAGTTTAAGAGATTAATGCCAGAAGAGATCTTGGTCACAATGAAATATAAGTATCAAGGAAACCCAGTGCCATCTAAGTTTGGCTCTGAAGTGATGAATATTATAGATACATTGGTTGGAGACTTAGATTTAGATCAATTTTGGAAAGACATTTTCTCACCAGATACTAACCCAAGAGCTAAAATGATGGCTAACTCTAGATTAGCACATGTAGCCTCATTCCCCATCTCTGTACAATGCCCTGAGTTCATCCTAACTATTGCACAAACCTACAACCTAACTCAAAGGTAGTACATTGATGCAAAAAGAAATATAATTATTGACTTAACTCCTATAATGATTAGGCAGATCTTTGATCCGCCTCCTCATCCTAACCCCAATATCATGTTTTAAGATGAAGCACTTGCACGTTGGACAAAAGAAGAGGAAGGGAATAAGGCACTAATGAACAAGAGGTGGTTAAAACACAGAAGAAGTTAGTGAAGAAATTGCCACCTAAGTTTAAGAGGTATAACTTCATAGGTGAGGTTGGTGACATAATCACATTGTTGTCGCAGGTGTTTGGGAAGAAGGATTCTAGTAGCTTTGAATATAGGATTTTTTTGTTTATTCAACTTATTCTGGATGGAAAACAATATCTTGTTTGGGCATAGATTATTTCAGATAACATTCACAACCAATTATTAAAAGTGGCTGAAACAAAGACATTTTATATGACATCATATGTCATTTACTATGCTACAAGGATGGGTCAATTCCTCGGATTGAATACTACAGGGTCTATGGATAGTGGTCTGGATCAGAAGAAAGTGTGGGAATATTATGACTAACTAGAGCTAAAGGATGCAGAACATCATTTCAAAAGGGCCAATGATGCATTTTTGTATGCAATTATTAATCAACTAATAGGTGATGTTGGCTTTAGATTATCTTGAGAGGTAATGGAATTCATTGAACCTTGGGGCTATTGGTATATCCAATACCCCAAGTCTACTTATATCAGATTTTTTGGGTTTGAAGATCACCCATTCAAATCGCCAAGGTGCTACAGTGACAGGTTGATCTTGATGGAGTTTTCTCTTCAAGTTGTCAAAGTAAATTTGATCTTTTTTGCACAACACAAAGCTATTTGCCATTCTTTCTCCATGGAATTGGGACTTTATTTTTGTAATTCTTCAATAGTGTCCAAGACAACAACATAAGAGTTTCAGGACTTGAAATTCAAACATCATACTTCTAGGAAACACTTTGACCTGAAGAAGAAGATGTATGGTCTATATGATTCACAGTTTCCTCTTCATAGGCCATTTCTAGAGGATTTTTGGGCCAATTGAGTTTGAAGTAAGGAAGAGGGGATATGAAAGGCTAACGATTCCTCAGATGAAGGATTTTGAAGTTATTGCAGACATTCTAGAGGGTGTCACTAATGATGGGATTACCTTGGATCCTCGTTATAAAATGGATGAAGTAGCCACAAAGGACTTTGATCCCATCAATTGGATGGCAAAGGAGGTAACTAAGATTCAACCAAGGACACAAGCAGTTGTGGAAAGAAGTAGGAAATGGCTTAACCTCCGGCTCAAACAACCAAGAGTGCAAGTTTCCAAGAAAAGAGGTTCCAACAGTGAACTCGTTTCCTCCATAGTAATAAAACAACAATACAAGAGATCGAGAAAAAGTGTTGCAGCAATAGAGGCAACCACGAAAGAGCCCGCCTTAGCAGGAGAAGAGATTTCATTACAACAAATTGATGATGCCTTGAAGAAGGATAAAGTAACTTATGAGGCAACTACTATGGGAGTTATTTCAGGTTTTGGTGCCACACCTTTGGCCATGGTATACTTGAGGGAAAAATTGTTGAAGAGACCCTCGTTACTACACGGTTAACATCAGGAACCACAACTATTGAAAAGGAGAGGGCTCCAGTGATTGATGTAATAGAATCACCTCCCCCTTTAGATTCTAAAAGAACTCCATCTCAAGAGGGAGAAAGACCCGATGGGAGGAGTATTTGAGGAAGGTTGAGGAAGACTTGGGTGAAGACGGAACTAGGTTTGAAGTTGGAAGTTTTCATAGTGAACAATTGGAGCTTAATGCGGTTTTAACATAAAAGGAATAGGAGAAATTGTTGGAAAGTACCCGGAAGTTAGCTACTGAGCAATTAGCTCAGGAAGAAGAAGAAGAATAACAGAGAAAGAAAATGGAAGAGTTAGCTACTTTAGACGAACAAAAAGGAAAAGATGAAGAAATAGCTAGAGAAAGAGAAGCAGGTGAGACACTAAAAAGGGCTGAAGCAGAAAAGGTAGTTGTGGAAGAACAAAGAGAAAAGGAATTGGAACTGCACAGAGATTGAGAGATGAGGAAGAGGTTGCTAAAAAATAGGTAGAAATAAAGAAGTTGAAGAAATTAAGGCTCAAAATGAGAGAATGGAGCAAGAACGATTACAGAAGGAATAAGAGGATCAACAAAAGCCTTCTTCTTGACAAGTCATTGGGGTAATTTCTTTTACTCATCCTAGTACTCAACAAGTAATTGCTCAACCAGCTGCTCCTACTTGGCTTAGGTTGAATTTGGAGAAGAGACAACAAATTCAGCCCCAACTTATAGTGTGGGATGACATGGTAAAGGAAATTGAGAAGGAAAAACCCAAGAAGAAAGCCCGTGTTGTCCACTCTACAAATTTGACTGATGAGGGGGATATGATAGCTGAGATTGCCACCCTAATTGTTGATAAAGATGATAGAGAACGATAGGTTGAAGATTATTAGATAAGTACTATCAACCTAGGAAAACATACAAGAAATCAACAAATAAATATGATTGATATCATTGCCACAACCATCAAGTCCAAGTTAATTAAGGACAAGCAAACAAAAGATGAGCTTAAGGTTCAGGTTGAAAAAATGAAAGATTTCTTGAGGGATTTAATTATATCCACTCCAGAGCAGCTCGCA
Source organism: Sequoiadendron giganteum (assembly GCA_007115665.2). NCBI lineage: Eukaryota > Viridiplantae > Streptophyta > Pinopsida > Cupressales > Cupressaceae > Sequoiadendron > Sequoiadendron giganteum. The sequence goes on along the minus strand of CM021100.1, from coordinate 573,268,044 downwards.
CCATCTGAGCCTCCTATTTTGATGAGTCGTAAGGAGGTGGATGGTCTCAATGAAATGAAAAAGAAAGCCACATGGTTTGATAATTGACCTATTTTTAAAACACAATATCTTTTTGAACAGATGATAGAGATGCTCAAAAGTATTCAAGATATATGAGAACAAGCAGGTATATTTGAGGACATCATTGCAAAATTCATTGATAAAACTTTACCTCCAGATCAAGGTCTTGAATCATTGGGAGAAGCAAAAGATGCTTGGAAGGAAAGACTTAACAAAATAATGAAGGAAGGAGATATTGTTGATTCCACACTCATGGATAGGTTGTTGGATATCAATAGTGACATGCAATGGGTAGTCATAGACATCACCTAGCTAAGAGACATTGTTGTTGCAGTCGACAAGAAGTTTAGAAGTATGATGCACTAAAACAAAAAAATAGAAGTATGATGAATATCATCATGAAGGTATAAATAAAAGGAATTATTTCAACTACCTTTCTTTTTGAGCAGCAATTGTGAATGGTGAATCTATACCTGCACAAACATAAGAGAACAAACATATAATTAGATTATTATGCAAGTTAGATCAACATTCCCCATAAAATTAGTTTGAAACATGAAAATAGGAAATAAGATGAAAAACACAACAATAAAAGCTTATTAGATCCTATTCTAATGAGCAAACTCTCAATCCCATGGGGGAAGTGGTGTCATTTTGATGTGGAAAATGGCCCTTTCGCAATTTCTTGATGCAAAGTGATGATCTTTGATAATGATTGTTGATTTCTTGATGAAATTTTCCAATAACCTAGCTAATTTGATTGCAAAATATGAAAATTCTATGAACTCAAATGCTAAATGCCTATAGTGATTGTGCTCTTAGTTGATGGATCCAAAATCAATAGAAGAATTCTATATCTATAGAAGAGAATGAGGGAGAAAGAAGCAAAATGGATGAATGTGGGATAAAAGACCAACCAATGAGAGAAGGCCACTTGTTCACATGTGATTGGAGGAGGAATGAGCACATTTTGATGAACGTGCGAATAAATGTGGTTAGGTGAATTTTGAAATTGTTGAGATGACAAGTTGGAGGGAGAGAAGAATGGAGTAAAAGCAACTTGGCCCAAGGCAAAGGACATGTAAAAGGCCTTTAATGCCGTGTTGGATGTACTCATCTCTTTTGGAGGGATTTTCAATTTTGAGGTATATTCCCTTATTGATGCCAAGTTGAGAGAAAATAGAGGAATTAATAAATCAAATAAAATGATTTATTGTGCAAGTTGCAAACTCTAGAGGATTTGATGGATTAGGATTAGGATTAATCATGATTTGATTAATTTAAATAGAAATTAGTTGATTTGACAATTTGACTTAGATTTTTGGATTAATTTAATTCAAAGTTGAGAGGAATATGAATTTAGATTTAATTAAACAAAGTTTAATTTTTTTAATTAAAGAGGGTGGTGTTAGGTTAAATCAAATAAAGATTAATTTATTTAATTTAAATGATATAACTTTAGAGATTTAATTAAATAAAGTGAATTATTTAATTAAAAGAGGGACTATAAGATTACTTAAATAAAATAATTTAAGTAATTAATAGGAGACGATGACTTAATCAGTTAAATTTGATTTATTTAATTAAGAGATGAAATGTGACGATTAGTAAAAGAGATGATTCAGAATGAATTGGTGTTAGTGAAATCAGGATCTGGTGCATGTATATTGTACGTGTCTACATTATGCCCCTCTTTGAAGCAATGTACTTGTTACGTTGATTCAAAGAATAAACTATCAAGATCAAGGTTCAAATTAAATTTTTTCATTTTTTTAGATGCCCCACTACTGCCCCGACAAGAGGATTGCGCTGATATATTGCCCCCTCGAGAGATTAGATGAAAATTTGGATTTTTGAGTGATCTTGCGAAAAAAGAGGACAAGCTGCTTGAAGGGTCCAAAAAGGGTTTAGGATGCCAAAAATGTGCCAAAACGCAAAAAAATGATACAAAATGGCCTTCGATCGGGCAAAAACGAGATCATGGGTCCAGAACCCTAGTTGGACGGCTAAACAGGGTCAAAAAACCCTGACTTTCAAACTTAAATAGGCCCCAAGGGGTCACTTTCAATTCATTTGCATACCTAGCCTTTGAGAGATTCTTGCATTTTGAGCTCTGAGCATTGTTCGAGATGGCACAATGGGTGCTTCCACGACATGTTTCAGATCGAGTGTGAGTTTACCAGCAACCAGTCATTGTAGGACCACCAGTATGTGACCCTTACCCAACTCATTTTTTTGATTTTTGTGTGCATTTAATAGGGTCAACGATTAAACTAGGCCAAGTGGCGCAATTTAGCGCCGCTAGAAGTGCATAATCAATGTCGCATTTGCCAAGTGCGTTGTTGCGGCTCAGTTTAGGAATTAGGGTTAGGGGTCATAGCTAGGTGCATTTGCAAAGTGCACCTCTGTGAGCCAATTTAGAATTTAGGCTTAGGGGCATGGTAAAACTGCGACACGATGACATAGTTTGGAGTTTGGATGGGTCCTAGTGACGCAGTTTGGAGTTTGCAAATAGCGTCACAATTAAAAACAGCGTCGTACCCATTGTTTCAATTGCGACAACCTAGGGCGGGATCCTGATTTTTTTTTAACTTGACGTTGTGGCTTTTCTTGCATATGAGGACTTAGGTATACTTCATTCATGAGAGCACAGGTCCCCGGTTCTCAGCAGATTAGTCAATATATATGAGTTGCTCTAGGAGCACCTTGGGGCAATAAGGTTGTGGAACATTGCGTACACAACCCCCATCTGGACACATTTGGGCATGATGACTTTCCTAGCAAAGAGATGGCATAGTGAGACATCATTATTTCACCTGTCCATAGGAGAGGTTACAGTTACCCTAGAGGATGTCTAGTGCATCCTTCGATTGCCCATACACAAAGAGAGAGTCATATATGATGTGGATGCTGGGAGGGATGCCTGCTTCAAGGTGATGGAGCTTGATGAGATTATTTTTGTTGAGGGCCAGATAGAGTTGGAGCAGTATAGGAGCACAATTCCCACTTTCAAATTGATTGTTGTCGCTATTATCTCAGGTCTTGTGGCACCAAATCGATGAGGTCGATATTTCAGCCCAGGATGGGGTCTTGCCTAGTAGCAAATGCTCAGACGGTGAGAGTGTTTTGCATGGGGGCCAGTGATGTTGGCTTCCCTTTATCATGATTTACATGAGTTTTCTTATCTAGATAGCAGGGCCATCAAGGTCGGGGTGACACTTCTGCATGTCTGGGCCAGGGAGCATATTACAGTGCTCTGCCCTTAGGTTACAACTATTGCCCTAGAGCTGAATGATCCCATAGTCTGGTGGTATGGAGGGGCCCTAACCACTTTCACACATATAGGGGTAGGTGGCATTGCTCATTGGAGGAGGGTCATAGATGAGATGACCATGTTTATATGGAGGCCCTGGCTTGGTATGCCTGCATGGTTTGATGATGTATAACAACTATTCTTTGCGAGGTAGGAGAGACTTATGCAGGAGAGGGATCATACCATGATAAAGAGGTATCTCTATGACAGAGTTGCCATGCAATTTGGGGAGAGACAAGACCGTCCTAATGACCAATACGTGGCCATCTTTGCACGTACTACGAGGGAGAGAGTATGGGGTAGGTCAATCTTGACTGATGAGGCAGTTAGTTATTTTTGATAGCTGGTGACTAGACCATGGCCATATGATCAAGGTCAGGGGGATGCAGGGGTTACAGTAGCATATACTGCTTGGTTCAGACCACCCCTACACTTGACAGATCCAGGTGTGACACCCATACAATGGAGGCCTAGAGGCAGGTCAACAGGCCGCGAGGAGGTAGAGGGGATGGAGATGGGGATGGGGGGAGAGGAGGAGGTGGACCACCTCTAGGACAAAGTGATCAGGTGTCTCTACAACAGCCCCAACATCCAGGGGATGAATAGGGAGATGGGGACAAACAACCCCAATAGTAGCCCCAACAACAGCCACAACCACCACCAGCGTAGCCAGATCAGAGGGATGCCCTCATACAATAGTTGCAGCCATAGGTACAAGGTTTGCAGGCATTGACTACTAAGAGAGACCAGGCCCGGTTAGAAAGGGATTAGGAGATAGGTCAAAGATGACAGCTGGAGAGTATGGCTTATGCTTCTTAGGGCAAGACAATCTCAACGAGGATGTACCGCAAGGCTGTCTGAGAAGCTAAATATTATAGATTGCATTACAAATAGGTTGTACCATCAGGATCTCGAGTACCAAAGTACTCACAACAAACTGACATGAGATAGGAGAAGCATGTCGAGAGACAGGTGGGAGAGGGTAGCAACCAACAGGGCTAGCTTCATATTCTTTAATCAGAGACAACATTTTTTTTGAGAGATAATTTATTCTGTTTGATCTATGGGCTCTATTTTTTATAGCCCCGACTTGTATTGTATACCTGATTCATACACACATTTTGATCCTGATCTTTGTACCATGATAATTATATTTTTGATGATATATATATGATATGGTTTGATTCATTTAGGAGATGTGTCCTACTTTATTATGCATGATGGATGGATGTATTTACTTTCCTATATGTGATGTTATGCAGATGTTTTGAATCTATCTCATGTGATGTATGTTTCTATATGATGCTATGATGTGATGCAGTGATTATGTGGATATTTTATGGATGCATTTCTTTTTGTATATTTTCTTATGTAGAATGTAATGATGTATGTTATGGCATGATGATGCAAAATGTGTGCTTATGAGATATATACTAACCTATGTGATATGAAAATGCAATGTTTTTAATATGAAATGATGATGTATGATATGAGATGACCTATGATATACAATGGTTTTATGACACGCTTTGTGATTTATGAATGTAATGCAATCATATGACTATAATGTTATAAATGCAATGATATGATTTATTTAAGATGATGTGATATATAATGTACGTAATTATGAGATGATGATGATGTGAGATGATTATGCTTTGTATTATGCGATATGATATGCATATGTGATGAATGCAATGCTATGATATGAAATAATATTTTATGATATGCAATGATTGGTAATGAGATGATTTATGAAATGCAAGTGACTGTGATATGTTGTGAGATTATTATGATGTGATATGCTTATGATATGCATGCGTAATGATTTATGATATATGATGATGATACCAATGATATGATATGTGATTACGCCATAGATGATTTAATAATGCCTATGTGATAATGAATGCAAACTTATGATGTTTATGAGTTTATATTAATGATGAAATGTAGTGCATTTATGTTTCCTATATGATATGATATGCATTGTGCTGATGATTTGTGGATGCAAGATGGATGCATTTAGTGATGTTTTTGATTAACTGTCATGGTACCATGTTAGTATGGAAAGAAGATGGAATAAATAAGAAAATGACAAGAGGATACAACATCTATATTATTATTAATGATGATGATGATGATATTAGGAATTGGGATTTTAAAAGGGCCATTTACCTTATGTTTGATAAGACACATAGGCATGATGCATCAATGTATAAAGAACCAGGATGGCATTGCACCTAGTGTGATAGAATTTGACTCGACAATCAGATAGGAGTACTCTTGTTCACACCTAACATACGAAACCTTATTCAGAGTGTAGTTCAAATATTCTAAACATCTCGAACCAAAAAAAAGAAAAGAAAGTCTTCCTATGTGGTCAATAAGACATCTAAAACATCTTCCCTGCAAACCAAACAAAGTATGCATGACCAAGTTGCATTACAAGAATATCCAACAAGCATAGCAGATAAAAGGATAATGATCGTTGCTCCATTCCTTTCTATCTAAACCATTTTGATTAGGCATCATCGAGAGGTCATTGGAATGAGCGCAAAATAAGATAAGTCAAAAAGACAAAGATAAAGTAAACAAACAAGCTAATGATCTTCATACCGCTAGCCAAGACTAAACTACGGTGATGCCTGATGTTGATGTCCATTGTAGGAAGGATGCATCTTAGGACATGTTGTTATCAGATGATTTGGGATTGACTGGATGATAAGCTATTGATACTCCAAGTTGATTAACTTGTTTACTTGTTGATCTAGACTTGAGACTTTGACGATTAGGCTTTTACCTTTAAACCTACTAGACTTGCTTCTGACTGACTCATCAAAGGATGAAGGTGATGATTTATTTATTAGGAATGATATTATTTCGGATGAAAGCGAGATGGAGATGGATGGATTTTTTTCAAATATTTGGATATTTTTGGTATTTTTGAAATGTTTTGAGATTGTTTTTGGGATTTTGAGATTTTTTACAAATGTTTTGATTTTTGGGCTTTACGATTTTTTACAAATGTTTTGATTTTTGGGCTTTACGATTTTTTACAAATGTTTTGATTTTTGGGCTTTACGATTTTTTTGGTTTTTTATGAGATTTTGACCAAGAGACTAACCTAAAGACCTATATTGGGGGTCTCAGGAGCTGATCAAAAAATTAGCCTTGCCTATGTTATACACGCAAAGGCCACATAGTTCGACCGACACATACTTGATTTATTGATGAGATATAAACAAATGGATTATCAATTTATTGTGACAGACTCTTAAAGGATCGACCTAGGTTGTCTCAAGGAATGATCAAACTTGCCTACGTTCAAGCTCAGAGATGACATAGTTCAACAAGATGACTCCACCTTCAATTTTTTGAAGGATTTAATGATTTTTTTTTATTTTTTTGTTTTAAGGAAGACTTCAAGGATATACACGAATCCAATCCAATGTAGGTAAAAGAACATGCCCCAGTGTGATGTGATAGAATACTTCGATATAGGCAAGACAAAATAACCTTAGGAATGTGCCAAGTAGTACAAGGGTGGAACATGATATAAACACAAGATCAAGCCATTATACAGACTCATATGGATGATGGAAGGATCAATGGAATGTGACAGGTGATGTGGAACCAATCGTAGGGATCCTGGTGGATGGAGAATGCTTTATTTACACAAGGCACATGTTTTTCAGGTTTTCACCAAGGTACTTGCCCAAAGTGCCACCAAAGTGGTTTTCATTAGAGGACGATTTTTCTCTTTACTATTTTTTAATCCTTTTTTTTATTTTTTTGTATTTTTGGTTTTATCCTTAAAAGATTAGGCATAAAAAATTTTGAGATGAGAGTTGTTCATGGGCTCCTGCAGAGGTTCACCTTCGGGCATTGATAGCTAGTATGCTTTTGATTTGTAGCTCGCGGTGATGATGAATGGTCCCAACCAGTTGGGCTTGAACTCGCCCTTGTCATTTGGGTTTGGCATGTTCTTCTGATTTTCTTTCAGTACTGGCTCACTGACTTGGAAAGTCTGACTCCTGATTTTCTTGTTGTAGCTTACTTGAGGCGATTTCGATAGACTTGCAAGTGGTTCAAGGCATCCATATGCCACTCATCCAGTAGCTCTAGCTCATTCAATCATGAGACCCGATGTTCTTCATCTATTATGATATTATGTAGTGATATTCTTAGGGACATAAGCTTGATCTCAATGGGGAGGATGGCTTATGATCCATAGACCAGGGAGAAGGGGGTGGCACCTATTGGTGTGCGGATTCTTGTGCAGTAAGCTTATAAGGCAGGATTTAGCTATAGATGTCAGTCATAATCAACATCATTGACTATTTTCTTTAGGATCTTCAAGACGGTCTTATTGGTAGCTTCTACTTGGTCATTACTTTAGGGATAATACGAAATGGAAAAGTGATGGATATTGAATTTTTGGCATAGGTTCTGAACATCCTGATTTTTGAAAGGTGTCCCATTATCTGAGATAATGGCTTGAGGGACACCGTATTGGCAAATAAGGTAATTCAAGATGAACTTGGATATCTGCTTTCCTATAATGTAGGTCATGGGAATGGCTTTTACCCACTTTGTGAAGTAATCTGTGGTGGTGATAATAAATTTATGGCCATTGGATGAGGTGGGAGTGATTTTACTAATGAGATCGAGCCCCCACTATAAAAAGGGCCAAGGTGTGATAATTGGGTGGAGATCCTGAGTTGGTGCATGGATGAGGTCCCCATGTTGCTGACACTGCAAACACCTTTTGACATAGTCATGTGCTTCTCTTTCCATTGTAGACCAATAGTATCATGTCCTCGGCAATTGCTTGGCCAAGGTCATACCACTCGAGTGTGAACCACAAATGTCATTATGTACCTCAGTTAAAGCATTCAAGGCTTCCTCAATGTTTAGGCAATGTAAAAGGGTCTCTTCAATTATCCTACAGTATAGGGTATCTCGTAGGATGACGAAATGGGATGCATTTTTGATGAAGGCTCTTTTGAGGTTTGGGGTTATGTCGGTAGGGAGGACACCTATTCTCAAGTACGTGTATATATCATGGCACCAGGGATCACTAGGGCCAACGATTTCGCACACCAATTCAGACTCTGGTACCTTGAATGTTGGTATGAGAAGCTGCTCTATGAGGAATTCTTATTCTGGGATGTTGTGTAGGATCTCTAGGAAATATCCGATCATATCCATTACATTCGCTGCTCTATTATTTGCTCTAGGTAGCTATTCAAATGTGGTATCAATGAAAGAATCCTTAAGGCTTTCCATCAATTTCTTGTATGGGGTCAACTTGTCATCCTTTGTTTGATATTCATTATTTACCTAGTTGATTACGAGCTATGAGTCTCTGTAGACCTTAAGTGCCATGATTTGCCACTGCACTATGATCCTCAGTACTATGATAAGAGCCTCGTACTCCATGATGTTGTTTGTGCATGGGAATGACAGCTTGTATGATTTAGGTATGCAATCCTCTTGCAGAGTGATGAAGAAGATTCCTGCTCCTAACCCATGTTGTGTGTAGGATCCATCAAAGTACATCTTCTAGTGATCCACTACACTAGGGTTGAAGATTGATTCATCAGGGAACTCTGAAACAAATGGATTATCTACATATATGGGTGCTTCTACTAGTTGATCTGTGATTGCTTGTCCTTTGATAACCTTGTGTTCTATGCACTCAATGTCATGCTCGGTCAGGATCATAACCCACTTAACCATTCATCTTGTGAGAGTTTCTTTGGAAAGTAGGTACTTGAGCGAGTCTATTTTGTAATGAGCTTGATCTAATGTGCTAGCATGTAATGTCTACATTTTTGTGCTACAAACATGACTGCCAGGCAGGATTTTTCAATGGGTGTGTAGTTCAACTCATGTCCCACCATGGTCCTGCTGATGTAGTAGATAGCTCTCTCCCTCCCATTTTCATTGTGTTGTGTTAATAGAGCACCAAGGGATACTATTGTTACTGATATGTATAAGATCAAGGGTTTGTCTGGAATTGGTGGCATAAGGACTGATGGTGTGAGAAAATACTCCTTGATCTTGTTGAATGCTTGGTCACATTTCTCATCCCATTTGTATGCTACCCCTTGTGGAGTAGATGAGAATATGAGATTGCCTTGTCTATTAGTTGTGCTATGAATTGGCGGATGGACTGGAGTCTTCCTTGTAGGCCTCTTAGCTACTTCAATGTCCTAGGTGCCTCCATTTTGAGGATTTCCTTGAGTTTGGTGGGATCTACCTCGATTCCTCTCATTGATATGATGTATCCTAGGAGCTTACCTGATTTTACCCCAAAGACACACTTTGTTGGATTAATTCGAACCTTGTACTTTTCTAGTCTGTCAAAAATGGAGCTAAGAGCTGATATGTGGTCCCTTCATTTCTTTGATTTAGCTAGTATGTCATCCACATAATCTTCCATAGTTTTATGGACCATATCATGAAATATTAATGTATGTCATGGCCCTTTGGTAGGTTGCTCCTACGTTTTTCAACCCGAATGACATCATATTCCAATAGTATATTCCTCATGGACAAGTGAAAGTTGTCTCGTGTTGGTCTTCCTTGGTTATCATGATTTGATTGTATCCTGAGAATCCGTCCATTAATAATAGCATCTCATGTTCTACCATCATATCCACGATCATGTTAATGTTTGGAAGTGGAAATTCATCCTTTGGACATGCTTTGTTTAAGTCTTCGTAGTCCGTGTAGATTCAGATGCCCCTAGTGGGTTTTGAAACAGGTATAAGATTTGAGACCCACTTTGGATAATCGATCGATCGTATGAACCTTGATTCTAGGAGCTTTTATAATTCCATTTTGACCAACAATGCTATATGGGGGTACATTTTTCTCAACTTTTGTCTTACAAGCTTCGCTTCGGGATATACAACTAGGTGATGAACTACAACCTATGGATCAAGCCTAGACATGTCGACATAAGTCCATGCAAAGTTTACCTTTATTTCTTTTAGGAACACATCTAGGAGTTCATGTTCTTCTATGAGAAGTGACTCGACATAGAATGTTGTGTGGTAGTTCTTTCGTTGCTAGATTGACTGGATTGCACTGTTCTGCCATAACCGTTGACTTCTCTTGATGAATAGCACTGAGAGGAAGATTGAATCCTTCATCCTCTAGTGCTTCAGAGAGGTTTTCAACATTGGATGTGTCCTTTATTTTTATAGTTTTTGGGTCAGAGAGTGCCACTGTGTGGTTTTCACTCAAAGACCTTGAGATTATTCTCAATTTTTCATTTTTGCGACTAAAGGATTCAATTGTTTCCCCATTATAGGCTTGTGTATCTAATATGATGTTGAACCCAACTTTGTGATCTCCATATGGTACGGTATCCCGTAATCCCATGAATTCCAAGAGCGCCTCATCATTTTCGAATGTTTCCAGAATTGGTGATCTTTGTTGGTTGTAATCGATGAGTTGGGGATATACAAGGTTTATTTCATGGGTTTGACAGTCTAACTCAAAAGATAGGGTGTTGATCCTAAATAGGGAGGAATCTTAAAAAAGCATAGGCAAGTCAGTTATGGGATCCTCGTCACTACTACACATGTCAGTTATGTCAAAGGTAAAGTTATCTAAGGGTAGACCTGTAGACACTAGTAATTGAAGGGCAGTTGTCGATAGTTAAGGGGGAGTCCTTAATACTTTAACGGGGGGAATTTTTCCATGTATGATTATACTTGGAGGGGTACATCCAAGGACAATATTTTTCATGCGCTTCTCCACAATGATAGGTTCCAATTGGCCATTGCTGTTTTTTCCAAGACTTTCATTCTTGTTATAGCTCATGCCCAACATTAATTGAATTCCTCTGTTAGCATCATACATAGGAAGGGCCGGTATAGGTCTTTCATCTTGATAGAGGAGACTAGATACGTCTCTCTCATCCACCACTTCTCGGCCTAGATCTCCCCAACTTCTGAATCGGGAGGGATCTGCTCTGAAGGTTTGAGTTGTTGTATTGGCAAGTTGCGGTTGTCCATGGGATCTAGGGGATTGAGGTAACTCCCCTACCACAAAGGCTCCTTTCTTAATTTTATAATCCCCACACCCTTTGTCTTAGATAATGAGCTTGATTTCAAATATATTGGGAATGACAGGTGTCTTTGTCCCAAAAGTGGAAGCAATGTTGGATGGGTCTACATATAGAGTTGAAGGGCCTTCATCATTCTTTGGGACCTGGGGGATTTTATAGTACTTTTCTTCAGAGTTCTTGCAGTAAGCAAAGGGCTCAGGATCATCGTAGATTGTGACCTCTTGATTTTGATATGAGAACTTGACACACTGATGGAAGTTTGATGCAACTGCTTGGATCCCGTGAATCCATGGATGCCCTAGGAGGATGTTATAAGGTAGATCAAGGTCAAGGACTTGGTAGGTGGTTTCCATAATGGTTGGTCCTACTTGAATAGGGAGCTAGATAGTGCCCTAAGACACTCTTTCTTGGTCATCATAAGCCCTGATTATGATACCCTTGCCTTTTTCAATGGAATCCTCGGAGAATCCCACATTCTTTATGAGCTTGAGAAAACAAATGTTTAGACCTACACCCCCATCCACCAAGACCCTTTTGACTTCATTTTTATGAACCAGGACCTCAAGGTGGAGTGCGTGATTGTGAGATGGTTGGGTAGAGAAGTCTTGATCAAGAAATGTGAGGAGATTTGAGTTGGTAATTTTTCTGACCATAGCTTGGAATTGTTCAGTATCAAGATTGGTAGAGATGGTGGAGGAAGATAATGCTTGCTCAAGGATTTATCTATGGGAAGATGAAATCTTCACTAACTCCATGATGGAGATCTGAGCAAGATTTCTTTTCAACTGGTCCAAGATGTTGTAGCCATTAGGAGTGGATTTTAGATTTGAGGTGGATGCCCTAGGTGGTTGTGATGACCCAACAATGGTGACTTTATCGTCGCGTGTGGTGAATCCACAATCAACTTTGGCTCCCTTGATGCTAACAACAGTGATCCATTCATCTAGGGATGTGACAACTTGATCGTACACATGGTTCACATTGGCATACTTTTGTTATTTCCCATGTTATGATCCAACATCAGATTTGTGTAGATCTTAAGTCTTGATTTCCTGCTGGTTGTTCCACGTTTATGATCTTGTCGTCAATGAGGTCTTGGATTATATTTTTTAGCTTCATGCAATTGGTTGTTGTGTGCCCCTTGATTTTATGATAATCATAAAATTATTTTTCATTGTACCATGGTGGTTTCACTTGGAGCTCTTGATAGGTGGGGATTTTGATGAGAATCTCGTTTACCAATTTCTTCGTGACGAATTTGACTGATTCCCCAAGGGCTATGAACTTTCTCTTGGGGGATATTTGTTTCATGGAGGTGGTCCCCCTTGATTATTTAGGTTGGTTTGATTATTGGGTGGTTGTTGTGATATTGCATTGGTTTGCGTGTTGTTGCAATTATTGTTTTGTGGTTGTTGATATGTTTGGGTGTTTTGATTCGAAATATTGATTATGACCTTGGCATCGACCACACCATCATTAGTGACGTTCTTGTTTTTTTCCCACGTCTGAGGTTTTTCGTTATAGCTGGTGGAAGGGCGGTTGTCTCAATGTTCTAGATAGGTGGGTGTCCCTCCTTGTGCAATAAGGGCTCATTCAGTGTTGAGTGGGCCTTGGGGATCAATTGGTCATAAGTGGTGATGCACTGCATTTTTAGATGGAAAGCCAAGGTTTTCTCAAGATTGGAGATGATGGTGCAAATTTTTTGCTCCTCCAGCATGGCCCACTTTCTCCTATTGGCCTTGGATCACCATCATTGTAGGAAGGAAGCGAATGATTCTCCCTTACCTTGTTTGAGCATAGATAGTTCTTCTAGACTAACATCCATGCCAATGTTGAATGCATAATTCTTTATGAATGCGTCTATGATCTCTTAGAACATTTTGATGCTAGTAGGCAAGTGAGAGAACCACTCCATGGTAGGGCCAACCAGGCTTCCAGGAAATAGCTGCATTATATATGTATCATTATATGCGACTTCCATACAATGTACTTGGAATTCCTTGATGTGATCCTCAGGGTTTCCCAACCCACGATATTTGTCAAATTTAGGGATTTCAAAACCCTTCGGGAATGGTACCATTTCCAAGCTCCTGTCAAAAGCATAAGGGCACAAATTTTTTGGTGTCCTCATTGTTTTCCTTGATTGGAGATCGAGCACTTGCTATGAGAGCAATTTGATTTGTGTTCTCACATCGTCTTGCAGATCAAGAGGTGGAGTGAATGTGTTCTGAGGTGGCTGAGGTTTTTGATTGATGGGTGAAGCGTTAGCTATGTTGGTGGGAGTTTGTTGCAAACTTTGTTGTGTGATTAAGGCTTGTTGATACACCTGTATTTGTTGTTGTGCCAACAACGCTTGTTGTTGATCTTGTTGCTACTGTGCCAACAAAGCTTGTTGTTGGTCTTGTTGTTGTTGAGCCAACAAAGCTTATTGTTGGGATTGTTGTTGAGTTGCTTTTAGTTGCACTTGATACTGTTGCAGGGCTTGTGTGATATGCTTGTTGTTGGGCTGCTTGCAGTTATGCTTGATATTGGGCTTGTGCTTGCTAAGCTTGATATTGGGCTTGAGCTTGAGCCTGTGCTTGTTGGGGAGCTTGTGCAACCTGGAAAAACTATGTGGCTTGAGTAGCTTGAGTTTCTTTCACAACTTGGGTGGCTTGTTGTTGTTGCAGCAAAGCTTGGGCTTAGGTAGCTTGTTGCACTTGTTGTGTCATTAATTGTGCTTGTGATTGTTGGGCAACTAGTTGTGCAACTTGTTGATTTTGAATTTGTTGAAGTGCCTTTTGATAGGCGACTTGTTGAGTTACTTGCAACATGATGCTAAATGAGTTTTTCATGTTGGGTTTTAGCGGTGGTGGAGGTGGATGAGGAATAGTGTTCATTGTTGTTATGGGAGGTATCGTTGTATTGATGTTTGGGGTTTGCATGGTGGATGGTGTGATTGATACGCTCAATCCTTGGGAGACCATGTTTTTAGATACTTGGGGGATGGTGGATGATGTGTTGATTGTTGGTGTTGCTTGACTGATTGCCACCTGTTGTTGTGATGTCAATGGAAATATGAGAGGATTTAGTATGATGTTTTGATTTATGATTGGAGGGTTGTTTAGATTTGGTTGATTGATGGTGGGTAAGGGGGGAATGCCTAACCCAAGGGGTGATACAAATGTTAATGGAAAAGGTGGAATTGGTGGAAAAATGAGTGATGTATTCCCTTGGAGAAATGATGATGATGATGAAGGATAGAAGATTCCCCCTGATCCAAATAATCCACCTTCTCCTTGTGAGGTCATGGGGAGAGAGGTTTGCGTGTTGAGAGGATATACCGATGTTGCATGAAAAGAGGATAAATGGGTAGGATCATGAAATGCGAGTGAAACATATGGGTGCAATGGATTTACTGGCTGACCCAATATGGTGTTTGCATCCAACTCTTGGTTGTTCACAAGGAGATGTGTTTAAAGTGCATGAAGCAATGACCTTCCCTTGTTGACAATTGGTCGAGTTGGAGCAATGGATGATGTGATTTGCGGGATGCTTTGAGTGATTCTTTGAAATGGAGGTTTGGGTGGGATTAGAGGCATGACCCCAAGAGGTTTCTCCATAATGGTGCTCACATCATAATCAAAAGGGATTTTAGCCTCGTCTTTTGCCAATTCAAGCATGTATTAAGAGGGACTTAGCCTCATCATGTTGTTGACAGTTCTATGAGTTTCGAGATTTTGCACCATTTCAAAGATTTCATCTTGTGTCATCCCCAAGATATTGTTGGTGATGTCCTCTACTTGACCTTCCTCTTGAGGATTTTGTGATGACAAAGGAAGATTGGTTAGGGGATTGCTTGATCCAATGGGATTCATTTCAGGAGCGGTTTGGCTTAAATCACTTGAAGTCGATGTTTCTTTGTTGATCTCCATGTTCTTCTTGTGTTGCGATCTAGTTCGCACCATAAAATAGGAATCAATTTTCAAGAATGTGTGAGATGAACCTCTAATTCTTTAGATTGATCTAACCTTGGGCAAAAAAAAAGAGAGGATCTAGGATGATTAAGGATCAAAGGGTGATGATGAGACAAATGGAAGATGGATGATGTGAATGATTGAACTCTTAAGAAATATTGAAGTAGATACTAAACTTTGGGACTTCTTGGATTTTTATTTGATTTGGTTTGGTCTCAACCTTAGCTTGATTGGATTTTGGTTGGGATAGTGAATTCATAAACTCTAAGAGGTTGGATGTTGTCCTAGACTAGACTCGTACACAAGATTATAATTTGACTAAGTGTGTATACACCCCTAGTCAAACAAGATGATATTGATTTGGTTTTGCTTTTTGGATTTTGGATAATGAACTTATAAACCCCAAGATGTTGGATGTTATCAAAGGGGTAGACTTGTTCACAAGGATTGATAATTTGACTAAATGTGTGAAGAAGGATTCATCTACACACATCTAATCAAACAAGATGATTTGGATTTGCCAAAAGTCTAGCATGAATGATTTTTTCAAGATTTCCAAGAGTTGTTGGTGAGATGATTTTTGATTGACATTTGAGGGATGGATGAAAATTTTTTGACCTTGATCCTAGATTAGACCTAGATAGAATTCCTTTCTACAAGACCTCGGTATTGAAGAACATGTTTGGTACTCCCTATGTGAGAAATTTTTTTTTTTGAAAGAGACTTGGATTTTTTTGGAAATAAAACTCATACAAATTAGGATTGTTCTTTGATGCACGTTTGTAAAAGTTGAAAGTCAATATTTCTCTAAATTCATAAAGCATAAACAAACATTTCTTGTGAGCCTTTTGACTAAGACCTTTGGACTTGGGTTTTCAAATTTTGATCTTTCGAGAAATCATTTGGGAGAGCACATGTGTGGGGTTCAATTGTTTCTTAGCTTTGCTTAATGACTTTTGTAGATACCGAAAATTGGTCTAGGCCTACGAGTACACATTTTGACATAATTTTCTATAGTCTGTGGTCTTGATTAAATAATGTTTATTATTTAATTAACCTTTCTAACACATATTTCCTCTATTAATTAAATACCCCTTTTTATTAAATTCATTTAATCATTATTAATATTTATTCAACTTGATTAATTAAATAAATCATATTTATTTAATTATGTTGCGAACTAATTAATTCTTCCCCCTTTATCTATCAATTAAATAATTTATTATTTAATTACCCCTTTATCATACTTATTCAACTATTATTTAATTATTCATTTAACCCCCTTTATCTATAATTAAATATTTATTATTTAATTATTTATATTATCTTTTTCAAACAGTCAAATTAAATAAATGATCTTTATTTATTTAATTAAAGTCTCTTATTTTCGAATGTTGAATTAAATTAATATTTAATTCATATTTTAATTAATTATATCACATTCCTCTATCATTCAGTTATCTAAATCATTCACTCACCTTCTCACTCGAGATCTATTTTTAGTTCTCCAGTTATCTCTGAATTCAACACTAGTTTATCTCTGCGAGAAGACTCTCTGTCATAACTAGTCAGTTAACTAGTTCCAAATCATATGCATGATATGTCTATTAATTAAATATCTTTATTTAATTAATTAACTCTTGTTTGCATTCAAATGCATTAGTCTTCGAGTTCTAACTTTGGCTTTTGCATACAAAGTCTATTTCTTCTATTTTCGGAGATTAAGATCTTGAACTCATGTTCTAACTTAGTCTCTATCTGCAGTATTTCCTAAACTCGTGTTCTGACTCGCGTTCTAACTCACATCACATGGCATTCATCAATCTCATCCGTCGATCTCTCTTTCAATCTAAGCCGATCATTCGAAAACGCAAAATCTATAAAATGGCCTGTCATTATCATTATTTCTCCTCCCGAAATCATACACTTTTGAGAAGAGAAATTATCTTTGATATTTTGCTTAGACACTCGATGAAGTTATACTTGCATTCAAACACTGAAATCTGAGGGCAAGAATACTGAAAAGGCAAAATAGAGAAGAACAATCAAGATAATTCGAAGGGGTGAACGCTATTCGGTGAGAGCTTTCCATTAAATTGTTTAGTTTTATTTTCCTTATTCTTTGTTGTTTGATTTTAGATTATTATTTAGGATTAACATTGTTATTCTAGTTGCAGATTATCCATCTCATCATTCGAAGATACATCTATTTTTAATCTATTGTTACATTTGGTGAACACGCTTCAAAATCCGCACATATTTTTGTCTTTCCGTTTTCTGTTTTTCGTTCTTTTTTGCAGGTTTTTCGTACGGTGCACCGCATCTGTTCCGCAAAATGACGCATATGTATACAAAAGTCGCATCTGTTAAAAACAGCAATGCATCCGCCATCATAAACCGTATCCGCGAAGTCACGAACCGCATCCGCCTGTCAAGAAAATTCGCGAACCGCATCTGCCTGTCAATAGTCGAACCACATCTGTGGCTCCAAAAGCCGCATCTGGCTGGTAAAACTTTTTCACTTTTTTTATTGATTTTCGTGCATCCATATTTTTAGTTTTTGCTTTTTAGGTTGTTTGAATTTTTGCTAATGTTTGTTTCAGTTGTGTTAAGGTGGAATAACAAGTGTTTGTAGGACGAAACATAGAAGACAATTAAAACCTAAGACAATTTTATGTCGGATGAAAGCCGAAGAAAAATGAACTACTGATAAATTTGCATGCAGGACCTAATGCCTTTGTGTTAATTTATTTATTTAAGCCAGCTTTTGTTTGGTAGATAGATAATCATCGTGTGGGTTAAAATGAATTTCTGATTGATAGATAGACCATTGTCATTTGGATTAAAAAGAACCACTGTCTTCTTTGTTTGGTGTTTTGCACGTATTTGTCACCCTTACGATTCAGTAATCGAAGTATCCTCTCCCCTTGCGCAGTCATGTGATCCTGGGTGTAAGAGAAACAGTTATTGACTCTAGAACTTGGGCCTATCTTGGTGGAAAAAAATACTCAATCCAAGATGACTCAGATCAGTAGCACGCTAAAGCCAAGCGACTTCCACCCAGTATATAAAAGTGGATTCTTGGGGAAAGCCCACAAATCATGTGCACTATTCTGACGAGATGGAAAAAAATGGACTCTCGCCAATGTTGGATAGTGTCCCACGAATGGAATGCCCTTATTAAATACCTTGTTGTAGAGTTACCAAAATCCTACCTACTTGTTGGCGCAGGAGGGTCGGTCCTGTGAAGTCGTCTTATATTCTTACGGTTTATGTGTGGAAATGAAATGTATGCCATGGGAGTTTCATGGATACAGTAGCTTGGTTGCCCCATATAAGTGAGTGTCGTGCAGGGGAGCCAGTGGGGTCAAGCTACTAGTCATTCGCCATAAATATGCGTAGCTGGAGAAATCCAAACAAGAATTCAACAAGTATTGTCCTAAAAACCTAGGTTATAAATGTTTTTCGAGTCTTAACAGTCCTTCCATCACAAAACTGAAAATACATTGATTGTTGTGTTTGTTGTTTGCTATATTTTCCAAAATCTTGATCAAACAAACAAAGTCAGTCAAACAACTTTCAGGAAAATTTCAATTGTCAAAAAAACCGAGTCGCAATTGTCAGTTAAAACTCTACATCTATCATAGTGAGTCGCATGTGTTAGGGGAAAAATCGCATGTGTCTGTCATAACATTCATCATTCATAGTCTGCATGTTATGAGTCGCAACTGTCACATTCTGAGTCACATGTGTGCATGCAAACCACATCTGTCAGTTTTTGAGCCGCAAGTGTTTGTCAGAAAATTTAGGTTTACATAGTCCAAAATTAGAACCGCGTGTGTCTTGGAAAATCGCATTTGTCAGAGGAAAAACTGCAATTGTCATAAACACTACATGCACTGTCATAAACTGCATCTGTCAAAAGTTGAACCGCATTTGCCTGTCAACGAAAAACTTTGAAAACCGTAAACTAAGTTTGAAACATCACTGTCATTAATTGCTTCTGGTTCTTAAGATCAACCTTGGATTAGAAACTGTTAAATTTTTGCTCAAAAACCTTACATTATTAGGTGTCATATATGTCTTAGTCATAGTAAACATCTTAGTCATAGTCATCCTAAGTTGCATGCATATAGATACTTCCTAGGAAATTGCATATCACAAAATAGATAACTGTCCTCGTCTTTGGATAAGTTCATGTCCCGGTTTGTCACAATCCTTGAACCTAGTCACTTTAGTCCCATTTAGTGGATCTTTTCAGCTCAACAGTCTAGTTTGAAAAAATTCACCTTGTCAACTGTCGTTGTCATACAATCAGGTTCCTTGGTCAAAACAAATCTTTGCATGCATTTATTCCATTAGGTGGTAGGTTATACCCATTTTAGAATCATTTATCATCATAGTCTATATGAGATTTTGCATATTGTCCGTCCGACCATACATCATCTTAGAAATGCCATTTTAGAAACCATTTTAGCAACGTCATTTACTGTCAAAAAAATCCAAAAAACATAGAAATAGGTCATATCAGTTTTTAGGCATAGTCTGCATAACCTCATTTTGAGCAACTTTTTCATGGTCGAAACAATGTCTCGAAAGAAACATAGAGCAATGACAGACCCCAACGAATTCATCAATCCATCGGGAATCAACCATCAGGAAGTGAAAGACCACACAAGCCTTTGCTTGAAAAACATGTCACTAGAGACACACATGGTCAAATTTACATAGAAGACATAGACGCAGCAGTACAAGATCCTGAATTTGCATCCTTTATGGATGAATGTTTGCTAAATGATCCTCAACGATATCTAGCAAAGTTGCTAGCAGAAGGTACCAAACTACCCATAGGATTTGATATTCATACTTTGCAAACACAACCTACTCAACCAACACAAACTGCAACGTCAACTATCTATATTCCCCAAATTACCGCAGTGATACCAACTGGTATACCAACTCAAACATCATCAATTGTAAACACAACCCCTTTCAACATAACATAAGGTTTACAATTCACTGCAGGGGCAACTTCCTCCAACCCCTTTGGCACCAACACGACTGGTAAGAGAACCAAAGTTGGCGGAAATATACCTATATCAAATCAAGTCATTCAGACAGGAAGAATTCCTGTACCAACTCAGACAGTTCAGACATGAAGCATTCCTATACCAACTCAAACCATTCAAACAGGGAATATCCCTATACCAAATCAGAATATTTTGAAAAGATATATTCCCTCACCCAATCACAACCCGTCACAGAACATGGCGTAACAAAACACCTACATTGATCTAAATATCACAAACACCATGTCCTTGACACAATTCGACGTCCTTCAAAACCAAATGCAAACTCTTCAACAACAGATGGACAACATGTCTATGTCAGGAAAATGAACTATCTCAGTGCAAGACCTATGTCCATGTCCATTTGACAAAGCGCTTTATATGACACCTTTCCCCCATGGATACATTATACCGATTTTGCCTAAGTATAATGGGAGAAAGAATCCTTTGGAACACATTAGAGAATTCTCAACATCATGCATGGAAATATCGTATGACCCCACATACTTAATGAGACTATTTCCATGAACCCTTGTTGGGATAGGACTGGAATGGTTTTCTAAATTACCATATGGTATACGATCTTGGGGCGAATTAGCTAAGAAGTTTGTCAAACATTTCGCCTTTAACATAGAAAATGAGGTAACAATAGCAACCTTGTACCACATGACACAAGAAGATGGCAAGACTTTCACCACTTTCTTTTAGAGATGGAGAAGTCTAGCTAGTAGATGTCCAGTTGAAATACCAGAAAAGCAAAAGGTCACGATATTCCTAGAGAACATCAACCCAAAACTGCGAAGTGACTTAAGGGTACACTGTTGTACTTCATTTTCAGACTTGGTACAAAAGGGCATCATCCTTGAGAAAGGCCTTATAGACAAAGGAGAGATAAAGGTACCAGGCAAAAATTCGATTGTCCAACATCAAAATGCGCCAAATGATAGAAACAAATTCTGGTCTCGAAATAAGAACGTTACAAATGATGAAATTGTTGATGCTAAAAACATACACACGAGACCAGTTATCACACTTAGAGGATACAACCAAAATCAAGACACGATGAATAGTCCAGATCAAACAACAAACTATGTCCAAAATTCACAACAACAAAGACCACAACAATGGAGATTTCCTACATGTGAATTTACACCTTTAGGACAACCAATCGAAACAATCTTCAAAGAGTTGATTAAACACGATCTCATCAAACCTTTGGAACCAAGAGAGTATGATCCTGGATAGTTCAAACCTTCATGGTGGGACGATAACTCTTTTTGTGACTATCATCGAATGAAAGGACACAACCTACAACAATGTCGCCAACTCAAGAATATTCTACAAGAATTTGTTGAAAATGGAACCATAAAGGTTGGTGGGCAGAAAAATACCAAGAAAGTGATCATAAGGTCTTCACAAACCCATTACACGACCACACGAAAGGAAAAGCCTCCAGTTCGGGACCCAAGAATGATCTGTTAGCCAATTACGCAAACACCAAGTATGACTATGGAAAGGGAAAGACCACATATAGCCTCTGAGCTGCAAATGAACATGTCGATACCATCATCATTAAGAAGCATCCAAAATGTAATGTGAACATACGTAAAACTAAGATTACTATTCCAGGTCCTTCTTTTGAGCCATCCATGCAAGTTTCCAAGTTTAAGTACAACCTTCTTGATCAATTGAGTAAAACTCCCACGCAAATATCTATCTTGGAGCTGTTGACTTTATCCCCTGAGCATCGAGCCATTCTTGACAAAGCTCTACAGAACACAACTATTCCTACTGACTTAGATGTCAATCGTTTTGAAGAAATAGTGGGATATTTGACCAACTCACATCATGCCACATTTTCCTAACAAGATTACTCAACTGAAAAGTCTAATCATAATGACCCCTTACATCTTGAAGTCTTAGTTCATCAAACTAAAGTCCGACGAGTCTTGGTAGACGGAGGAGCAAGTTTGAACCTGTGTACCCTAAAATTGGTTAAGGCATTAGGATTCTCAGAAGACTGCGTAGATACCTCTAAGAGTATAGTCATCAAGGCTTACGATGATGAGGAAAAATCATCCAAAGGAGTTGTCACACTCCCTATAAGAATCGGCCCAACGATCATGAACACCAGCTTCCAAGTCTTGGATCTCACCCTTCCATACAACTTGTTGTTAGGTAGACCTTGGATACACGCAATGAAATTTGTACCTTCAACGTATCACCAATGTCTTAAGTTCCCCTATAATGACACAAAGATCACAATTGATGGTGATCCAGATCCTTTTCAGTATTGTACAAGCCTAAAAGGAAATCCCACAATGACAAGTACTAGTTAACCAAGAAGCTTCATCATCCACGTTATCCTCATACGTTGACCCATCACATCTCACTAAATCCATTTCATTCAAACCACCATCATCCACTCCTAAACTCGTGATCCAAGATAAGGGTTGTGGAAAATATACTATAAAGGCATCATATTGCGTCAGTCAACTGATTCCACCTAAGGCATATGGCCTACCTATGGCAGATAGAAGACAGTCAATGGTCACATTTCATGTTCCCCCTACAACGACATTGACCAAATGGGGAGAGTTAAGTGAAGAAATTGTGGATCAAGGTGATTCTTGGTTATATCAAGAAGAACATGAATACCCCTCCCCGTCTATTCAAATAGCTAAGGACCAGTATGGAAAAGGCTTTAAGATAATGCAAAATGAAGGCTATGATGGGCACAGTGGGTTAGGACTATATCAAAATGGGAGGACAAAACCGATCATTGTCTACCCACAACCGAAATACTTGGGGCTAGGGTGTCAACTGCTTAGAATTGGGTTTCCTGGTACTTCGTCACCATTTCAAGAGGAAGTGAGTGCTTGCGCAGACATCGAGATATCTCATAAACCACTTCCCCCAGTTTACGACAAACCCCCGATTTACGACAAACCTCCAGTTTATGATGAATCCCCTTACTCAAGTGATGGTGAATGGGATTCCCTTTCATCTACTAGTACCATGAACGTAGATTCCCTATTTGGAGAATTGGACCTCAATGTGAAACCTATACCAAAACCATCTAGTCCTCATCCTAAGAAACACTTGTCTAAAGAAGAATGGCAAGAGAAGTATTATTGGGAGACCCTTGATCATCCATCTTGGGCACCTGACAAACCATCTTCTGACGAATCCACCCTTACTATAGTCCCACATCAGAGTATACCTACCCCTAGGAAGAAGAATAAGAAGGAGTTAGTCCAAAACTTTTGTGACCATGTCAACCATTCCATACTCACCTTGTTAGCAACTACCTTTAAGAACTCTGATGATGACATGCCCCTTATATATCCTGAGCTTATCGACTGGGATCAACAAGGAACACCTATCATAGATACATTCGAGAATGATGAAGCAATTGTTGAGTTCATGGGACTTAGAGAAGGCATACCAAGAGGGGATCATAAAGCAGGTTTTACCATAGACTTGGATGACAAAACATATTTTGGGGAGTCTATTTACACCTCTAGTCGCAAAAATGAGAATGAAAAGAAAAAAGACAATAAAAAGAAAAATGATGAGTCCCTAGGTGAAAATCGAAAGGCGCCTTTGGACGATGAAAAAGTCAAAATAAAGGACGTATCCGAGGGCGAAAACCTCTTAGAGGTACCCAAGGATAGAGGTTTAAATATTCTCCCCGTTGAACAAGAAAAGTCATCGATGTTAGTAGAAGAAATTGTTTAAGTCAACATAGGTACAAAAGAGAATCCTCGGAAGGTATATTTTGCAGCTTCTTTAACAAAGACATAAAAACATGAGTTTAAGGACTTCTTCACAAAGAGACAGATAAACTTTGCATGGTCGTATGCTGACATGCCTGAGCTGGATCCAGACCTAATATTGCATCATTTGCCACTACAGCCAGGTATTAAGCCAGTCAAACAAAAGTTAAGGAAAATGCATCCGCAAATTGCTCTATTGGTCAAGGCAGAACTTAAGAAGCTCTTGGATGTAGGATTCATAAGGATGATAGACTATGCAGATTGGATATCAAATCTAGCACCAGTGACTAAACCAACTGTGGGCATTCGCATATGCACAGACTTTAGAGACATCAACAAGGCATGTCCTAAGGATGACTTCCCTTTGCCGAATGTCGACATGATAGTAGATCTTACAACAGGATACGAGATGCTATCCCTCATGGATGGTTTCTCTGGATATAACCAGATTAAAATAGCAGTTGAAGACCAACACAAGACAACTCTCATGTGTCCATGGGGCACATACTGTTGGAATGTTATGTCGTTTGGCCTTAAGAATGTAGGAGCTACCTATCAACGGGCGATGACTACAATTTTCCATGACCTTGTACATACCCTCATGGAAGATTATGTAGATGACATTATAGCAAAATCAAAAACAAGGGAAGATCATTTAAGGGTCCTAGACAAGATATTCTAGAGGCTAGAGAATTACAATGTCAGGCTAAATCTGAAGAAGTGTGTCTTTGGAGTGAAATCAGGGAAACTATTAGGGTATATCATCTCCAGAAGAGGTATTGAAGTAGATCTAGAGAAGGTAAGAGCTATCATATAAATGCCTCCTCCAGTCAACATTGGTCAACTCAGAACCCTATAGGGAAGATTAC
Organism: Sequoiadendron giganteum; assembly: GCA_007115665.2. Taxonomy (NCBI): domain Eukaryota; kingdom Viridiplantae; phylum Streptophyta; class Pinopsida; order Cupressales; family Cupressaceae; genus Sequoiadendron; species Sequoiadendron giganteum. The sequence continues at coordinate 573,242,909 of CM021100.1, read as the reverse complement.
AGTCTATCAAGCATTTCATAGTACAACTGGCAGATAAAATACACCCATTTCAATATCTACTCAAGAAAGGAGTACCATTTGTGTGGACACCTAAATGTCAGAAAGCCTTCCAACAAATCAAGGACTATTTGCTTACTCCACCAATCTTAATGCCACCTATAGAGGGAAGACCATTGATACTATACATCTCAGCAACTCAATCGGCATTAGGGGCTCTTCTCGCACAACACAATGATCAAGGTCATGAGAGAGCAGTCTATTATATCAGTCATACCTTAGTGGGCTATGAATTGAATTACAACAACATAGAATGTGCCTATCTTGCAGTAGTCTTTGCTACCCAAAAACTTCGGCACTATATGCTCAATTGACAAACAATGTTAATTGCAAAGATTGATCCACTTAAGTACCTCCCAAGTAAGGCAACATTAATAGGCCGATTGGCTAAATGGGTTATGATACTTAGCGAGTATGACATTTAGTATGTCGAGAGGAAGGCTATAAAAGGATAGGTGATTGCAGATCAGTTAGTCGATGCACCTATGAAGGTAGACCATCCCTTAGTGTCAAATTTTCCTGATGAATTTCTCTTCAACATTGACATTAAAACCGATTGGAAACTGTACTTTGATGGGTCACATACAAATCGTGGTTTAGGAGTTGGTATTTTATTTGTTACACCTCAAGCTGATACCATTCCTAAATCATTTAGGATTGCCTTCCCTTGTACCAACAATATAGCAAAATACAAAGCCTTAGTCACAGGGTTAAAAATGGTAGCTCAGTGGAGAATTAAGAGCCTACATGTTTTTGGCAACTCTCAACTGGTAATCCGATAGGTAAATGATGATTACGAGACTAAAGATGAAAAGCTTGCCCCTTACAAGAGAATGGCTGACAGTTTCAAGCAATATTTCAATGACATAACTTTTCAAAAAATACCACGTATCCAGAATAGAGCTGTAGATGCTATGGCAACCGTGGGTTCCTTGTTGGATATTCTGAGTAATGTGCCTAAGTTTGAGTTTCTGGTTGAACAGCTATTGGTCCCCGCTTATGATGTCCCCGCTACTGCAATAGTGTGTACCGTTGTTGATCCTACGTCTCCTTGGTATACAGACATATTTGACTATCTCACTGACCAAACCTTACCCCAAGACTTGTCTAATAACCAACATCGAACCTTCATCCGAAAGTCGGCTAAGTACACCATCATCGGAGAAACCCTATATAGACATACCTTAGATAATGCCCTAATGAGATGTCTCAATGCTGAAGAAGCACAAACAACTTTGCGAGCAGTACACGAGGGTATATGCGGATCTCATTCGAGTGGTCCTACTCTAGCCCACAAGATTATGAGACTAGGTTATTATTGGCCTACAATGGAGACAGACTCATACATCGTTGTAAAGAAGTGTAGACAATGTCAAATACATGGAGACTTGATAAGAGCGCCAGCGCAGGAGCTTCGTCCAATTACTTCACCATGGCCCTTCGCCCAATGGGGACTCGACCTTATAGGTAAGATACACCCGTCATCATCCAACGGCCATAAGTTCATCATCACCGCCACCGAATACTTCACCAAATGGATTGAAGCTATTCCCATGACATACATAACCAACAGACAAATATCTAAGTTTATCCTAAACTATATCATTTGTCGGTATGGTGTGCCCCAATCCATAATCACAAACAATGGCCACCCATTCAAGAACCAAGAAGTACGCCATTTATGTGAAGAATTCCACATCAAACACCATTTTTCCACCCCATATTACCCACAAGGTAATGGCCAAGTTGAGGCATCTAATAAGACTATTGTTAGAATCTTAAGAAGACTGTCAATGACGCTGGTCGTGACTGACACCTACAGCTTAATCCTGCCTTATGGGCTTATCGCACAAGCATCTGTACTCCCATCGACGCCACTCCATATTCCCTCGTATTCGGGTTTGAAGATATCTTACCTATTGAGGTTGAAATACCTTCTCTAAGGGTATCCTTGAAGGGTCATATTGACGATGAAGAGTATCGTGTCTCTAGGTTACAAGAGCTAGAATTGTTGGATGAGCGAAGACAGAAAGCAATAGATCATTTGCAAGCATATCAGAATCGTCTTCATCATAGTTACAATAGGAAGGTTCTCAATAAACATTTTGATATTGGTGACCTGGTATTAATGGAGAATCCTAAGAACCAAGCAGAACGAGAGAAAGTAGGTAAGTTTGAACCTAACTAGTTGGGGCCCTACATTGTCACAAAAGCCTTTGGATCAGGAGCGTACCAACTCTCTACTCCTAAAGGAGAGTCGCTTATGTCACCTATCAACAGTTTGCATCTAAAGAGGTTCTATGCTTAGTTATGAGAATATGTGTCTTAATCTAGAAAAATACAAAAAAATGAAAAAAAAAAAATGGTTACCTTGATGAAAACCTGGCAAACAGGCATCTTTGTAACACCAAAAAAATTGAGAAATAAAAAAAGTAAAGAGAAATAAATCCGTCCAATAGTGAAAACCGCTTCAGTGGCGCTATGGATAAGTACCATGGTGAAAACCTGGCAAACAGGCACCATGTGTAGTCAAGCTCGCTCTTTCGTCTACCATCATTCTATTCAGACTTTTTCATCATCACTCATAATAAATGGTTGTCTTTTCCATTCCTTGGAACAATTGGCATCTAGCATCCATTCTATATTATCCATTCCATCTTCCCAATCTTATTCCCAACTGGGGGAAAATCATTGTTTGTGTGCCCTAACACCTTGTACATAACGTCACACCATCGAAAATGTCCTAAAAAAAATCCCAAAAACATTAGAAAACTTCAAAAATCCAAAAAAATCAAAACATGTCAGAAAATATGAAAAATCGTGTCAAGTCAGTCATGTTCAATCAGTCATAGTCGAACTACGTTGCCTCTGCGACTAGGACATAGGCAAGGCCATCAATCGATGTGCCCCTGAGGCATTAGGTCTGTCAATCTAGGTTTGTCATGTATCACACACATTTTAAATCATGACGCTTTGTATATTCAAAGTCATGGGTCGTGTCGAACTACAAGGTCTTTGTGTGTTAAAAGTAGGCAAGGCTAATCAATTGATGAGCTCCCGAGACCACACTAGGTCAGTCCAATAGGGTTCATTCACAATCACTATCACACAAGTTGCATAACATAGTTTAAGGTATCATTTTATGTCATACACTGTCTGCACGCACACACTTTTATCAGTCAAGGAATCAAAACAAGTCATGCAACAACAAGGCGAAACATCTCCAACTGTCATCAAGTCAATATCAAACATATTGTCAAAGCAATCAACCTATGTCTTAGCAAGATATGTCTTTCTTGTCAACAAACATCATCAAATTGTCATAGTCTCATGTAGCTTGTCACTTCAACGTCATCAGGCTCCAACGTCTTATACGACACGTGTCTTTTCTAAAACCAGGCTTTGTCATGCCTTATACAAAAGTCACCAAGTCGAAACCAGACTCAACGTCTTATGCGGTATGTGTCATTCTCTCACATTACGCTATGCCAAACATCAAACATCAAACATCAAACAATCCCACAAGATCAAGTTTTGGCGAATAAATTTATTTGGCTTTATGACTTTATATCTTATTTTGTCTTATCTTATTATCGATTTGTGAATTAGTCCGGTTACTAGCTTTCTCGAGGATGTCCCTTGAAGGATTTAGAGAAGCAAGGATGTCTCAGGACTCTTTTTCTTTGGTTGATGTCTGTCAACTGTCTTTTTAACATTGGTTTTTGAGTCATGTTACTAGTTTCCTCAAGGATGTCCTATTAGGGATTTAGAGGAGCAATGACGTCTCATGACCCATCTTTTATTTGTCTGTTGTCTGTGGTTTGCCTTGACAAAACGACTGGGGCAATTACTGTCCTTAGTCTAAGTTAATACACTCCTTGTCTGTGACTGTCTGTTTTTCACAGATGGATGACTTTGTACACTATGGTCTATCTCATATCATAGCGTGTACTATCCATTTGTATCATGTCCTGCCCAATGATGATAACAAGCAAGCATAGCATATTTGGCAAAATATCGAAGATTATATCTTTTTCTCAATCGATCAACTTTCATTATATCATTTTCTCAATCAAATCCTTAATTATTTCTTACTAACATTCTGAGTTCATTTCATCCTAACATTTCTCTTCTTCGAACATAATAATAAAGTCCTGTGACACAATAAAAACATTAGGTCATTTTCATTATCATACATTCCATAAATAGTAACATACATCTTCATTACATACGTTCGAAATCATGACATAATAGGCATTTCATCATCATAGCATACATAATGTAAACATTGCATGTACATATCACCATCACATATAAATAAGCATCATATAGAACATTTGCATCCATTATCATAAGTAAATTAAGACATCCATAACATTATTATTAAATGCATAACTCATAACATATAGAAACAATCATTCATAACACATGTATATACATCATCTAGGAAACATAATCACATAGAAGTAATGCATCATCCATAACATAGAATTTCATATCATATAGAAGCCACCAAAATCATATATATATATCGCTCAAAAATAGTGTGTCACAGTACAATGTCTGAATGTATCCATAAATAAAACATGAGCTCATAGGTTCTCTGATCAAAATACAAATGTCTACATAAATATATCCCTATCATCGTGTCCCGCTACCCCTGTTGTCACATGGTGAAGGTGGTGGGAAAAGACTCGAAGGTGCTCTCTGCGAGGTGGAAGGTCTCTCATACGGACCTATCCTCGATGGTCCTACCACCCCCTCAATGCTCTGTGTCCTCTGACTCCTGCCCTGTGACCTCTGACTCCGCACCTCTGAAAAGCTAGGAGCCCATCTCTCTGCCGACACCACTACCTCATATAAGTCCCTGTAATAAGTGGCTCTCTCCACCGATCTGACCAACTCTCATACCATACCATCAGACGAGGACCCACTACAAAGGCGTCTAACCTCTGTGAATTGCTGCTCTATCTCATGTCTTCGAGCTATTACCTGATCTCTCTCCATAAGAGCACTGTCCCTCTCTGCATATGCACTGTCCCTCTCTGTGTAGGCACTGTCTCTCTCCAGTCTCATCACCTCAAACTCTGCCATCATAAGTCTGAGTCTCTCCTCTAAAGCCTCCCTGTCACCATCCCTAGGAGCATCCTCCTCCTGTCTCTCCTCTACTATCCGATCTCTGAGTTGTCTCTCTTGCTCCTCCATTGGTGCATCCTCCTCAACATCATCCTCGATATCATCCTCCACATCATCCTCGCCGTATCCTTCCAAAATACCCAGAGGGTCTATAGCCATGTCTACATCCAAATCCTCTGCAATATCCTCTACTCCAACATCTACCTCTATACGCTCCTCTACTACTACCTCCGCTACAACATGCTCACCCCAGCCTACACATCCACTCCACCTCTGATGTCCAACATCGGTACATCCTTTGCAACTACCTCACGGATAGGTGATAGTGCACCTACCTGACCCCCTCTCCGTCCTCTCCGACCTCGTATGCCACCTCTACCATCATCGTCTCTCCCACCAACTCTCCCCACTCTAGCACCTCCACCTCTCTGATGTCCTTGAGGCCCTATGCCTCGTCTCTCAATAGGTGTCGGCTGATCTGGATCTGTGTATAAAACAAGTCGATGCTCTACCCACCATGCGTCATACGCCGCTATAGTACTTGGGTCTGCTAATCCATCTCTCCATCCCACTGTACTGGTTGTAGTGCTTGTATCTCTGCCTCAGCTGTAGCTACTAGTATCATAGGTCTCCAATACGAAACCTCTCTAGATGAACGAGCAAACTTTGCTCTACCCCAAGGCTCATCTTGAACCTCGCCGAACTGTCTCAGATTTCTATCTGGCAAATGTCGCTCAATAATATGTACGCTAGAAATAGTCCTCCCAATAAGATACTGTGTTTGTCTGCAAAATGGCAAATGTATATCCTCATCCACCCACTCCTCACAATCCATGTAAGGTCTCCATGTAAACTGATCAAGAATATCCAATGCATGTCTCCAATACCCTGTCTCTCCAACATATGTCTGAGTAATTTGTCCTATATATCAGAACACATAAGGGTGTCTCTCTGGTCTCTCTACAGTAACTGGAGGACGAAAGACAACTATCCTCTCCCAACCCCATACCATCAGCAGTGTAGTCCCACAACTCAATGACTGTGCATCTCTGTAGGCAATGTCGTGTAAATGAAAGTATAGCATCCCAAGAAGACATGGACCCCATGCATACCTCGTCTGGCTCTCTAACATGCCAACCAACATAGCTCCCCATTCCACTGGAAATCCGTGACCCCGTCTATCTGGCAGAACTATCCCCCCAATCAATGTACATAAAATACAATCAATCTGATCATATGTCTGCTAATACTGACCATCTAATCTCATAGTGCTCGATCCCGAGCCTACTGATGTCATCCACCTAATAAAACCTCGCCAACTCGATCAATCCTCGTTGGGTATCATACATAACCCGCTCACCTCTAATAGGCAGTCTCAGAATCCTGTACACATCCTCTAATGTGACAGTGGCCTCCCCAGTCGGTAAATGAAATAACGATGTCTCTGAATGCCATTGCTCGCAAAGTGTCATCAACATCCCCCTGTTCGCCCGAATGGCAGGCATCGACAAATAGTGACGTAAACCTAGCTTCCATAGAAGCCGAATCTCTGCACTCGTCAATCGATCTCTGAGATCGAATGTATCTGGTTGTGACTCCCGCGTATATATAGGATCTAGAACCACCTGCATTTAAACCATGATGTCAAGAATTTTCAAGTTTTCCTTAGAATTTTTTTTTGAAATTTTTATCAGTCAAATGCAGCTCACTTTAATAGATGCAGTGCATTTTTGCAAATGCGTTGCATAAAGCCTCACATGCAGTGCATATTACATATGCCTTGCACATTTTCCACATCCCCTATCAACATACTGCACATGCGGTTCACTAAACCACATGCGGTGCATTTTATACAAATGCGGTGCAGTTCCATTGACCTACCTATCTACAACATATGCGTTGCAAAAATGCATATGCGGTTCATAACCACACATGCATCTATTCCAAATGCAAATGTGTTGCTTAAATACACATGCGATGCATTCTAATTCAAATGCGATCATTCCCTAAACTACCTAACCTAGCCTAAACGTGTTTTAGCAAATGCGTCGTTTCGCAGTCAAATGCGGCAAATATGACAGTATATGCGTCGTTTACAACGCACCGCATTTGCTTAATTACTTTTCAAATGCCTAAAGCTATGTGCAAAATTAACTTTCAAGAGTTTGTTTTTGGGTACATACCGATGGTCCTTCATCGACTGGCCTCCTGAACGTTCGGATCCGATAACCACGATGCGCAGCGTATGGAATGGGTGCCATTTTCGTCAGCTAACCAGAGAAAATATCCTCTTTTTCTATCTCCTCCGGGTGCAAATGAATTGGGCTTAGACCTAATTCCTATTTATAGGTAGGGTTAGAAATGGCATTTCTTCAGCCCTTCTCTATTGGCCGCTTAGCCTTTCACCTTCCACCGACCCGTATTTGTCTGTATCATCTCCAAATTCAATTTCGTCAACTCCATAGCATTTATGACTATCAAATAAACTTATCGGGAGTATTTCCTGATTTTTTTGTTTGAAACTTTCAAAATTTTGTCAATTTTCCCGAGTGGGCATACCTTAACCTGTTTCATTCTGGGGCACGATCGGGGCATATTTTCTTTGACACAATGCTGTACCAACATTGTATCAAAGAGGGGCAAACTGTAGATACCGAAAATTGGTCTAGGCTTGCGAGTACACATTTCGACATAATTTTCTATAGTTCATGTTCTTGATTAAATAATTTTTATTATTTAATTAACCTTTCTAACACATATTTCCTCTATTAATTAAATACCCCTTTTTAATGGGGTTGGGGCCCTAGCTCGGTTGGCTAAATCTTTCTTGTTGCAGGAGGTTGGTCACGAGGTCTAGTCTCCCCCACCCCCGTGGTACTGGAGGGCGTGTCGCGCCAGCGCCGCCGGTCACGTTAAAAAGTTTACTAGGTGCACTGCAGTTTATAGGGGGTCGTGCTACCCGATTCCTGCATTCTAATAAAAAAAAACCCCTTTTTAATTCATTCATTTAATGTTGCGAACTAATTAATTCGTCCCCCTTTATCTATCAATTAAATAATTTATTATTTAATTACCCCTTTATCATACTTATCCAACTATTATTTAATTATTCATTTAACCCCCTTTATCTATAATTAAATATTTATTATTTAATTATTTATATTATGCTTTTCAAACAGTCAAATTAAATAAATGATCTTTATTTAATTAATTAAAGTCTCTTATTTTCGAATGTGAATTAAATTAATATTTAATTCATATTTTAATTAATTATGTCACATTCCTCTATCATTCAGTTATCTAAATCATTCACTCACCTTCTAACTCGAAATCTATTTTTAGTTCTCTAGTTATCTCTAAATTCAACACCAGTTTATCTTTGTGAGAAGACTCTTTGTCATAACTAGTCAGTTAACTAGTTCCAACTCATATGCATGATATGTCTATTAATTAAATATCTTTATTTAACTAATTAACTCTTGTTTGCATTCGAATGCATTAGTCTTCAAGTTCTAACGTTGGCTTTTGCATACAAAGTCTATTTCTTCTATTTTTGGAGATTAAGATCTTGAACTCGTGTTCTAACTCACGTTCTAACTTAGTCTCTATCTGTAGTCTTTCTTGAACTCGTGTTCTGACTTGCGTTCTAACTCACGTTCTATCTGACATAGAACTCACATCACATGAAATTCATCAATCTCATTCGTCGATCTCTCTTTCAATCTAAGCCGATCGTTCGAAAACCCAAAATCTATAAAATGGCCTGTCATTATCATTATTTCTCCTCTCGAAATCATACACTTTTGAGAAGAGAACTTATCTTCGATATTTTGCTTAGACACTCGACGAAGTTATACTTGCATTCAAACACTGAAATTTGAGGGCAAAAATACTGAAAAGGCAAAATAGAGAAGAACAATCAAGATAATTCGAAGTGGTAAACGCTATTTGGTGAGAGCTTTCCATTAAATTGTTTAGTTTTATTTAGTTTATTTCCTCATTCTTTGTTGTTTGATTTTAGATTATTATTTAGGATTAACATTGTTATTCTAGTTGTAGATTATCCATCTCATCATTTGAAGATACATCTATTTTCAATCTACTGTTACAACTTCCCTTTACCATAAACAATTCTTGATTAGGTTTTCCAAACTAGATGTCCAATGTCCCAACTTCTTTTCATTCCACAAAGTCCATTATGTGGGAATCAAATCAAGGCAATTTCCCTAATGTTGACTTTAGTGAGAACAAATCATGACATCCAAATACTTAGAAGCCTCTATGGATGAAATCCCCAGGGCAAGTAAGAGCACTTGGATTTGTCAAAGGTATTTGTTCCCCCTAAAGGGTTTGAAATTTTGAAGACTTTGTGAATGTTTTTTTTCAAGCATTTTAGATCCAAGCAAAGTATTTCAATTCCAAAGTGATGCACAATCCTAGGATAAAATGAGACAATATTTGTTGAATTCCCACTTGGATAAATCCAGCTACGCCTACTCTTAGCGGATGATTAGATGCTTGACCACACGAACTCCCCCTTAGATTGCATTCACTTATCGGGTCAGCCAAGCATCAGTACCCATGAAACTCCCATGACATACTTCTCATCTCTACCAAGAGCCATAAAAATGTGGGATGACTTTAAAACAATCGTTCTTGCATCAATAAATAAATAGGGATTTTAGTTTTTACATAATTTTGGCTCTTAATCAAGGCACCCGTTTAGAAAGCCACACAAGAGGCAAGATCAACTCATATAAAGAGTATTACCTGCTTGTCCGTAGGAGTTCCTGTAATGATGAGATTTCCTCAACATTCAAATTTATAAACCGGTTGGGAGTAGCTTAGCATTTAGCTCATTACCAGTTTGAATCGTTCCCTTGGGGTGAGTACTTTTTCCCACCAAGACAGACTCTCTAAAGGTGAACAATAAGGAAGAAGTGTATTTGTAGTTCAACCACTTAATGCATTTAGGTGGGAGTACACACAATACCTTTTCTTCACATTTGTAAGGTTTGTTCAATTTTAAGAATCCAAATTGAAGTGCGGAGACAATCACTTATAGAACCTAATATCACAAAAAGACTTTTGGTTCTCAAGATCATTGTGAGGCATGAGAGAAGTGCGTACGTATTAAGTCCCAAAACAAAATCTAATGAGTTTCCTATGGTTCTTTTTAAATCCCTTTGTTTTATTCTTTTTAAGCCCAAATGAAATTTATCGAGTCCTAAAAAGCAAGAAGATGACAAATCCTTAGAAAGAGAATTATAAATTTTCTCCTAAGTGTTTAAAAACACTTGATATAATGAGATAATGATAACATACATAACTCTTGATCTTCATTTCCTTCCTTCACCTTTGATCAAGTCAACCTACAAAGAACTGGTTAATATTGCAAAAACAAAGGCCAAAAACCAGTTAGAAGTCAAAAACAACCAAAATGAAAAAAACACATGTTGAAATTAATCTGAAAACTACCTTTTACCCAACCCCAACGGCGCAATCTGCATATGCGACATAGTTTGGAGAAGTCAACGACCCTATATAGTGTCGCTTGGGGCTGACAATGACGCTCTGTACAAAAATAGTGAGTGCGATTGTGGCACAATTTTCTCTAGCAACAAAGTTTGAACTCTAGACAACCAGCGATGCAATTTGAAAATTCAATTTTTCGGGCTGGAAGACCTCAATGACACAGTTTGGAGTTTACAGCGATGCTATATTGTGTCACTGGACTGATAGCGACATAGTTCCCTGTAGACACAAAAATTCAACAAAAAAAACATAATTTTTTTTGAAAAACGTATTAGTTTTCTCTAGATTAGCCCTCTTTTTAGCACCAAAATGTGAATGGTGGATCTATTCCCGCACAAACATAAGAGAACAAACATATAATTAGATCATTATGCAAGTTAGATCAACATTCCCCATGAAATTAGTTTGAAACATGAAAATAAGAAATAAGATGAAAAACACAACAATAAAAGCTTATTAGATGCTATTCTAATGAGCAAATTCTCAATCCCATGGGAGAATTGGTGCCATTTTGATGTGAAAAATGATCCTTTCGCAATTCCTTGATGCAAAGTGATGATCTTTGGTGATGATTGTTGATTCCTTGATGAAATTTGCCAATAACCTAGCTAAACTGATTGCAAAATATAAAAATGCTATGAACCCAAATGCTAAATGCCTATAGTGATTGTGCTCTTAGTTGATGGATCCAAATCAATAGAAGAATTCTCTATTTATAAAAGAGAATGAGGGAGAAAGAAGCAAAATTGATGAATGTGGGATAAAAGACTAACTAATGAGAGAAAACCACTTGTGCACATGTGATTGGAAGAGAAATGAACATATTTTGATGAATGTGCAAATAAATGTGGTTAGGTGGAATTTGAAATTGTTGAGATGACAAGTTGGAGGGAGAGAAGAATGGAGTAAATGCCACTTGACCCAAGACAAAAGACATGTAAGAGGTATTTAATGCCTTGTTGGATGTAATCATCCTTTTTGGAGGGATTTTCAATTTTGAAGAATATTCTCTTATTGATGCCAAGTTGAGAGAAAATAAAGGAATTAATAAATCAAATAAAATGATTTATTGTGCAAGTTGCAAAATCTAGAGGATTTGATGGATTAGGACTAGCATTAATCAAGATTTGATGGATTAAGATTAACATTAATCAGGATTTGATTAATTAAATATAAATTAGCTGATTTGACAATTTGACTTAGATTTTTGGATTAATTTAAATCAAAGTTGAAAGGAATATGAATTTAGATTTAATTAAACAATGTTTGATTTATTTAATTAAAGAGGGCGGTGTTAGGTTAACTCAAATAAAAATTAATTAATTTAATTTAAATGAAATGACTTTAGAGATTTAATTAAACATAGTGAATTATTTAATTAAAAGAAAGACTATAAGATTAATTAAATAAAATAATTTATTTAATTAATAGGAGACGATGACTTAATCAGATAAATTTGATTTATTTAATTAAGAGATGAAATGTGATGATTAGTAAAAAAGATGATTCAGGACGAATTGGTGTTAGTGAAATCAGGATCATGTGCATGTATATTTTACGTGTCTACAACAATATTGTCGTGAATTTTTTTGAGCAAATGGATGACTTTAGATAAGTTTTGATAAATCAAAGATAACTCATAGTGGCCAATAGGGGACAAAATCAAAGCTTATAGTTATTTTTGATGAGGAGGCATGCAGCGTCTCTTTTCAACACTTACAGTTTTTAGTAAAGATAACACTTGGAGTTAACTGGGCATCCTTACAATTGTGGATCTGGCCCCAGATTTATGGATCTTGAGTTTTGATAGGAGAGATTGATGTTAATTTTGTCTATAATTGAGAATTATCTCCTCATTGTAAAGGTTGACTAATTGAAGTCTAATTAGCTCCCTAAAGATTGAATTTTAGCTTTTATTGTTATTTTACAACTTTCATGCAAGATACAAACACTTTTTACAGTTTTAATACTAGTTTTATTTTCAGAAGTTATTTTAGCTCAATGATGGTGTTGATAAACAATGGTTATTCGTATGCCAGTGCTTACTGTGCATAAATGTTTCTTATTTGATGAAAATCAATAGAAGACTCTGAAATTGAAACCATTTTATTGCGTTATCTATGAATGATGTTTCTTAATATTTGTCGATTTGTTAATTTTGGTAATGAGCTTGTGATGTTTATTCTTGAAAAGTAAAAAAAAAAGGTGATGAAGAATGGTTGTATGATTCAAATCAGCACTGTGAATGGATGCAATGGTATGGATTTATTTTGTAAATTGTATTGTTCTACAGTTTAATTAATTAGGAAGGCGTTCATTGTTAGAATTGCATGTCTAAATTAAGGAAATATGTATTCATGTTTTGCTGTCCTAAAACTTTGATCAATCTTTTGATATTTATTTTAAACCCCCAACATTAAGTTATTTTATATTATCCAATTTGTACTTGTTTACCAATAGACCCCTTGAACATTACAACAGCATTAACCCTCAGCGAAACAACAACGTTGTGATCCAACATCTAAGACCTTGGAAGACGATTGATTTAACAATTGTTTGTCTTTTTCAAGAGAAACAAAGTGATTACATCTTACTTACATGTTGCTGTGTCAATTTAACCCATCAACATGTATTATATAAAATATGTATAATATATTAATTATATTTTGTATTATATTTATATAAATAATACGAAATATAATAATTTTATGTATGTATTTAATAATTTTATTAAAAAATATAATATATAATAACAAGAAGTAATATAATTATATTATTTATAATTTATTTTTTATTATATAAAATATTTATGCTGATATATACTAACTACGTAGGGTAAAGGATTCCGTAATATAAAACCTAAATGTGCTCGTTATTAGGATCTTCACGGTAATTTTCATTTTAATAAACATACTCTAAACCCCTCGTAAAACCTTATTCAGGCTGCAGTTCGCCAATTGGAGAAGTGAAAGGTGCTGGGAAGAGTTTGGAGGAGCGGAAACCAATAGCGGCGGGGAGAACAGCAAAAAACGGCGAAAAACAGCAAAAAAAAAAAAGGGCGAAAAACAGCCGAAAAAATGGCGAAAAATGATGAACGGCTGATATTCGTTTAATCGTCTGCATTGATACGGACGCAGGATAGCCGTTGATGCGTTTTTACAGGTCGCCTCGTTCATAGAGGGAACGCCTTCGGCCTAAATATGCTTATTTGGACTTAACCTTTTTACTTGGCTCCGAACAGATGTGGAGGACTTTTAGTACCAGTGTGTTCCAGGTAGGTTCAATTCCCTGTTTTTGTCGTGTTTCAAATACTTCTGAATAATTGTTTGTTTTAATGATTATTTATATTCTTACATACAGGTTATATGACCAAATTTTGTGATCATGTTTGAAATACTTATAAATAATTATTTATTATTAAAGCAGGGCTTACTGTTTTATTTTTGAATTTGATAGATTGAATTTAGCCAAACTTTCTTGAAGATGCAATGTACAGCAGTTAGTTGTGATTATGTACATCCTTTCACTCTACTCGAATTTTCTCCAGTCATGTCATGTCTTCAATAAAATTTCACAGCTGAATTAAGCAAGCAATCCTTGTATGTTTTGTTCTTAGAAATGTAGAATTTAAATAATATTACAGCTATTCAATTGAGGTGAATTTTCTGGATTTTACTTCGTGGATTTAACTTTTTTTTGAGAAATATTAGATTTACAATTTTTAGGTTTATCTGAATATTACCCATATTTTGGGCAAAATAGTTTACGCTGTTATAAACTATGATGATGATAATAGAATATGTCTTTCAACTTCTAAAATTTTAAATTAAGGTTGTGGACAGGTCCTATATAATATACTTAAGGAAAGAGAGGACTGTATGAATTTAGCTCATTGTGCTCAAGGCTCTAGATCAATGTTGTTCTGTTTTGTTGGAAATTCTAGTCATTGAACTGCTATGTCAGGTAACATTAATCACATCAGTAAGCCTGCATTGTCTCATGAATTATTGTGTATCCTATGCCTTCAAGGTAGTAGATTTAATATTGAACATTAGAATATTTGAGAAACAAGGTGTTTATATTATAGTTCCTGGTTGTTTCTAGCATTGAAATTCGGTAGAATTAAATGACTGCTCAAGAATCTTTGATAACTTTTCTATTTGTTTTTATTGTTACTTTTTGTACGGTTATTGACCTAGGTAATCATTGTATTTTGAACCTCTGTTTTGTGTGATATTGGTTTTACCTGTCTTTATGTGTTATAGATAAGGACAATCTATGTCTGTATGGATTGCCAAGTGAACAGTAAGAAGTGAATCTGCCTGCAGAAGAGGTGCCTCTTGAGATACCCGAGCCAGCTTTAGGAATCAAGTTTGTAAGGGACGGGATGCAGGAAAGGGATTGGCTCTCCTTGGTTGTTGTTCATAGTGATGCTTTGTTGTCTGCAGTTTTTGTCTATTATGGTGCAAGATTTGGTTTTGAAAAGAATGATAAGTGCACTTTCTTGGCTTGAACTTGCCTTTGATGTCAATTTTTTTGTTGTGGATAATGCGCTGTGAAAAGAATTCCTATGAGAAGCAAACATTGCTGCCATGTCTGTGAAGTTTCAAACCACAAACACAGTTTCATGTTTTGTGCCACTTGCCCTACTAAAATGCAATGCCAATGCTTCCGATTTCTCATTATTACTTTTTTAAACATGCAGCCAAGGAAATTCACTTTGATTTTACAGTGTTTCCTGTTGTTTGGAGGGCCAATCTAGACCTATACACTAGATCAAATGGAAGGGCAGTTAGAGTTTCCCGCCTATCTTTTTTGGAAGGAACTCTGCCAATTGTTCTACATTCCCCCATATGCAGTGACAACAATCATTCTTCATATGGCAATACTAACCCTTATTTCTTACGCAGTGTTGGTTTTTGCAGGTCACTTTTCCCTTTACCTATCTATTTATGAAATACTTGAATAATGGGAAACTACATCTATTTTCCCTGATATTTTGGTGATAGTTTGATTGGAATTTCCATACTTAATTACTGAATGTATTTCCTATACAACCTTTGGGGTGTGCCTGCCTGAAAACATTAAAACCTCATGAATTATATATTATGTTGTGCAAAGGATTGGAACTATGCAAGATGTTGTACCCAAAGCAACTTCTCCTGTTATTACACCACTCTTGACTGTTCCCAAAATAGTAAACAGACTTGAAGCAAAAATGATTTGCAAAAGAGCAGTGCTACTTGATGCTTGAGTTCGAGTTTTTAATATTCTGTATACAACAAAGTAAAAACTACATCTCTTAATGAGATTAGGGTGATGCCGAGGAAAATCTATTTATGACATATAGTTATCAAAATGCTTGCACCTGAGCAACAACAGCTTTGGCAATGCAAACACATAAAATTATATTCCAATGACACAAGATATTACATAACAATCACCAGTATTTGAGATGGTGTTAGATTCTCATCAATTGAAAACAAAAGTGCTAGCTTGAACTTCTACAATAGACAGACCAGATTGACTATATTTTTACATAAGTCAAGCAATTTTATTTATAAACATGACTTGGAATACAATATTTTTAGCTTTCACCCAATTAATTTACCTAAAGTTTTTTAATTTGATTTATTCAAATATTTTTTCTTGGTATTTTATGGGTACTACATCTTGATCCATCATTCAGGGATAGGAAAAGAGATAAAGAGATAGGGAGATATACATAGAGAAGGATATGGATAGAAAGAGATAGAGAGATGAGTGAGAGGGAGATCAAGCGAGAAATAAAGAGAAAGATATAGAGTAGAAGAGATGGAGGGAGAGAAGGAGTGAATAAGATAGAGAGAGGGAGACATTTTTAGAGATAGGGAGAGAGATGGATGGGTAGAGAGAGGGAGACATTTCTAGAGATGGAGGGGGAGAGAGGAATATAGAGGTAGAGATGAATAGAGTGACAAAGGAAGAGTGAGACAAATAGATATAGGTAGAGATGAATATAGAATAAGAGAGGAAGAGGGAAAAAAATAGATAGAGATATAGAGAGGGATAGAGGGAGAAATAAAGATAGAGAGAGATAGTGAGATAGAGGGGGAGAGATAAAGAGCGATAGATAGAGAGGGAGAGATAAAGAGATAAGGAGGAAGAGGGAGAGATAGAGAGCGATAGATTGAGAGGAAGAGATAAAGAGATAAGGAGGAAGAGGGAGAGATAGAGAGAGATATATGGTGAGATAGAGTGATATAAAGATAGAGATATAATGAGATATAGAGAGAGGGAGAGAGATAAAGAGAGAAAAATAGAGAGAAGTAGAGAAAGACAACTAGAGATGGAGAGAGAGAGAGAGAGAGAGAGAGATGGAGGGAGAGAGGGAGTGAATAAGATAGAGGGAGACATTTCTAGAGATAGGGAGAGAGATGGATGGGTAGAGAGAGGGAGACATTTCTAGAGATGGAGGGGTCGAGAGGAAATATAGAGGTAGAGATGAATATAGAGAGATAGAGGAAGAGTCAGACAAATAGATATAGGTAGAGATGAATATAGAATGGGAGAGGAAGATGGAGAAAAATAGATAGAGATATAGAGAGAGATAGAGGGAGAAATAAAGATAGAGAGAGATAGGGAGATAGAGGGGGAGAGATAGAGAGCGATAGATAAAGAGGAAGAGATATAGAGATAAGGAGGAAGAGGGAGAGATAGAGAGAGATATATGGTAAGATAGAGTGATATAAAGATAGAGATATAAGGAGACATAGAGAGAGGGAGAGAGATGAGAGAGAGAGAGAGAGAGAGAGAGAGAGAGAGAGAGAGAAGAAGAAGAAGGGGGAGACAAAGGGAGAGATATAAATAGAGGGTGATATAGAGAGATAGAGAGGGATAGGGAGATATATGTAGAGAAGGATATGGATAGAAAGAGACAAAGAGATGAGTGAGAAATAAAGATAAAGATATATAGTAGAAGAGATGGAGGGAGAGATGGAGTGAATAAGATAGAGAATGAAGAAGGGGGAGAGAGGGAAAGTATATATATGTATAGGGAATAGTTATGTTATGTATACCCTATGGTAATGCTTATCATAAAGCAGATACCTTATGATGTTAGAAATACGTTTACTGAATCCTAATTGTTTGTGTGAAAGTTGTACCTTAACACGATTTATGATTTTGTTTTTAAAAACAAGAGCTCGACATCGTGACAAATCATGTACAATCATGTTTTAGATAGGTTTTAATACTTGTTTCAGTCTTGAGTTTGGGTTACTTACCCCCTTCGTCATATGTTGGTGGTACTCTCCTTCGTCATATGTTGGTGGTGGGGTGAATCCATTGGATAGATTTAATCCTTTATATCCATTTCTTGAAGGAGTCACCACCCTTCACAATAAACGAGTCATAGTCTTTCACATTTGAAGGGTCACAACTTTTCACCTTTGAAGAGTCGCAACCTTTCATTTGAAGAGTCACAACCTTTCTTACATTAGGAATCACAACCTTTCTCACATCATCACTATTTGTGAGAACCTAATTTAATTCATTTGGAAAATCGCTTAAGATTCTATTCTCAATTGAGTTTTTCAATGATGTTATGGATGAAATGCTCTCCCTTTTATATTACAAGTTTGAGGGAGACACATCTTTTCACTTCAATAGTTACAACTCTTCAATTTTAGATAACTCAAGAGGCATTTTGACAGACAAGGTTTTTAACATTTTCATAATTTTTAAGCCTAAAGTAATCATAAACGCACATGGAGTAATCTTGTTGAAGACACATCCAACATGAAGCAAACACATAGATATACGCAATGCACGAAGTATACACATAAATACACGTAAAATACAAAGCATGAAGCATACACATGAATACACAAAAAATACACGTAAGACACGAAGTATGAAGCATACATGTGAATACATGTAATACATGTGAATACATGTAATACATGAAAAATACACGTAAGAAACGAAGCATTTAGCGCACATGTGAATACATTTAGTACATGAAGCATGAAGTATGCACATGAATACAAAGTATACACATGAATACATGTAAGTCACAAAGTATACACATGAATACATGAACACATGAATACACGTAAGTTGCAAAGTATACACATGAATACATGAATACACGTAAGTTGCAAAGTATACACATGAATGCACATAAGTCACAAAGTATACACATGAAAGGCACAATCATATAGAAATGCATTATTGGCCTACTTAAGAAGAAGGTTGAATAGTTAATTCTAATTGAATGGTGGTTAAAGTTGGTTTGTCTGTAGGCTAGCAGGATTAAGGCTTTGATACCATTGTAATGTCCCCTTTTGAGATTGCCCTAAACTTTGCCCTAGAATCACAAGTTCAATTGAAACAAGAGGTGTAATATAGTTAGATTAAACTTTACCATGTCATGTCCCCAATTTGGGACCTATTTCTAGCTGGCGGGAAAAAGCATTTTTAAATGCTAATATTAAAATAATATTAAATAATAATGATAATATTAAATATTAAATAATAATGTAAAATAATAATAATTTAAATTATTTAATTGTCTGGCCAACTCCTTTGAGTTTGGCGCCTAGAGAAAATGTTTGAATTTCTTCTTCTCACCAACCCATTGGTAGGCTCCTTTGCTCAAGTATAAATACTAGTTCGCTGGCTTGTCTTGATTATCATGGAATTGGAGTTGTGAATTCGGTTCTGCAGGGATGTAGTCCTCTGCTAGCCACGCCTGGTGGGACGTAGCCCTCACCCCAACATCATAGCTCTGTCCATAGTTTCCACCATGACTTCCTAAACCCCAGTTCAGTATTGCAGGCAGAAGTCATTAAAGTGAAGTATAGGAGAAGGCTTGTCCAAGCGATTATTGTGGCCGAGCTTTAGCTCTGGCCACAACCATTATCTGCACCTCTGTGCAGGGAGATGGAAATAATTTTGGGCACAATCACCTGTTCAAACTCACAGTGAGATCACATAGCTTGCAAGATCGAACATTCCTGAAATTTGATGCTTAATATATTTGCTAGTTGATTATCGGGAAGGGCTTTGTTTGCCGTTGTTAATCGGGCCCGTTAACCTGATATTCAGAGTTGTAGAACCAATGACCTCAGCCATTCCAGAGTTGATCGATATATTCCTAGATTGCGGGTAACAATCTCGGAACTCTCAACACGATTTCCTCACTGGTGTTGCGACCGGTGATCCATTGTTAAAGGCATCTTTCTCGGGAATCTCACAAGAGCAGTCTGCATCACATAAACACCTGCCATACCCAACAATCATATCCTGCTTCTCCTGCCAAGGCGTTGAAACCACGGGATCTCGCCGTCTGTATGTGGTTGTTCAGGCTCGAGTATATCAGACAGAAAGGATACTGCCATTGCTTTGGCTCATGGTCATTGGATGCCAATCTGAGTGCATATATCTGAACTGAGATTGATACTTCAAGTTCAGGGGTCTCATCACTGATCTGATTTTATCAGTTGTTCCATGTAAATCTGAATTTCAATCTTTGAGTGTCTGGCAATACTGTGTGTTTCTTGTGACTCCTGGTGTTTGGTCATCATTATAGATCTGCTAATCTGATATTAAATATTCTGTGTAAACACCTGCTGATACTAAATTTACAGATCTGAGTGTTGAAGTTTCAGCTTGAGTATCTATTGGTTGTGTAAAGTAGAAGCAGGCCTCTTACATACCAATAAACATGCCCTTAGCTAAAACCCTGGAATAAGTCCTGCAATCATGTTAGAGAACATATAATTCTCCCAATAATTCACATATAATGTATAGATATTATCAATTAATTCAATTCATTTGAATAAATCATTAAGAAATCAAGAATCAATAGTGCTATTCCTTAGTCTACCATGATGGGGTTGGAGAGGAGGCATGTTAGGGAGCCCTAACTTCACCACATCTAAGCCCAAGAGTGCAGAGTAACCATACTCAATCCCTTGGCCCCAAGGGGCAGGAACTCTTGTCCATCCCACATGAGGTGGTCTACTTAGAAGGGGAAGACACACCTGTATCCCTAATCATTACTCCTCAATAAGACGCCCTAACTTCACCACATCTAAGCCCTAGAGCGTGGAGTAACCATACTCGACCTCTTGGCCCCAATTGGCAGGAACTCTTGTTGCCCCTACATGAGGTGGTTTGCTTAGAAGGGGAAGATGCACCTGCTGACCTTATTGAGGTTCCTCCTTAACCCTTTCATGATCGCTTATAGGAGATTCAAATAAATAAATGATTACAGAGATTAACTACTATCATCATAGAGAATTGATAGACTATACATTCAATTATAAAATATAGATAGACTATGCATATATATACTCAATCTTCTTATTATCTTGCATACCACAATTGAATAACGCTACTGTAATCTACTGCTATTTCTAATCTGATTGATATATCAGAGTTGCAGATTGCTCCAATTGCCTTACTGTTCGATCTGTTCTTAATATTCAGAAGATATTGTTTAGTGTAAATCAAACGAATAAGAATCTATTATCCATATTCATATTAAAAAACAATAATTACTTATAAGGCTCAATAATTGCTGCAAGCATCATTGTTGCATAATCGTTTATATATATATATATATATATATTTCTAATTTATTTCAATCTTTCAATAATCATTTTATATGAACGTATATTTTTATATGTCACACACACACACACACACACACATAATTATATTGAAATTACTCCCCCCTCATTGTTGATTTATCATTTGCCTTCATGCATCTCTTTTTGGACCATCTCCTTATTCACCCGTATTCCTTCTTGATATCTACTCAGGTTCAAAATGACATTCCATCTTCTGATTATATTTGCTGCTATACTCAGAAATTTATTCCAGACTTCTTATTTATTCTTTCCTCCATTTTAATGTTCCTTTATATCTCTTTCAAATCTGCATATATCTCTTTTAGATCTGCATATTTTATCTTTTATATCTGCATATTATATCTCTGTTGTGTATATCTCCTATCTTCCACACTCCTTACTGTCATTTATATCTTCTCATTTAGATGAGGAGACACATCCCTTTGCAAGGTGATATCCTTTTGAAAGGACACACCCCTTTGTTTTACAAACTGATCGCTGACTTTGACTAACTAAACTGAGCACTCAATTTCACTTATTAATTGCTGCCTCTTATGGAAATTGTTGCCTTAAGGTTTCTGCCTTTTGATCGCTACCTCTTTATAACTTCAATCACTTAATAAATAATAATGGTTGCTGTTTGCTTAATCGCTGCCCCTTTAATCCATTTAATCACTGCAGTTCATTATCATATTTTATATTAATATATTATATGTTTCTTATTAAAATATATTATTATTTTATATATTAGTTATATATATATTTTAATATTTATATATTATAATGATTATAATTATAATAATATTTAAACTGTTATCTATTGCAATTTAATGCTTGGTTTCTTTTATACTTTAGTGTTGCAATTGATCATGGCGGGGGCATGATACAAGCTGCAACAATAGATTATAGGCATTTGGTAGAAGCTAGCAATAGAAGAGAAAATTTCATCAAAATCAATTCTTTCCTTTTTGGAGTAGCCCTTGGCCACTAGTTCGGCCTTGTATCACTTTAACCATCCATCTACATTGTTTTTTTTTCTTATATACCCACTTGCAACCAATGGGATTTCTTCCTTTGGGCAAACTAACAAAATCCTAAGTGTCACAATTGTCCAATACAACCATCTCCTCCTACATCACCTACATCTAAGACTCACTTTTGTTTGAAGAGATACTCAACAAAGCAAATACCTTAGAAATAGATATTTTTAAATATCACAACATATTCCAATATATCTTTTCTTTATAAGGGTTCTCAAAATTTTCTTGAAAATATCTCAACTTTTTCAAAATAGCTTTGACTGAAGTTTTGACCAATATAAGTTATTGGCTATTTATCATTGGTAATATCACAGTAGATTAGTTTTTTTTTCTATATAAGCATCAGACCTGCAAGTTTTTGGTCATTCTACTCAAGAACTTTATAACGGGTTATACACTTTGAATAGTGTAAGTAGTTGTTAAGATTTTCAACTACCATTATTGAATAGCAGTTAGATTCTTTGCCAAGGGACACTAACTAATATTGTTGTTATTTAAAAAATGAAAGTGGTTATCTACAGTTGTGGACACCTGGTATAGTTGAGTTAAAAACTTGTGAATAGGGAACATGATTTCATTATTTTGAATTGTGACTATGACTGTTGCCTTTGATAACATCAAACACCACTGTCATTATTCATGATTCGTGAGCATAGTCATTACTAGACAAAACTGTCAAATGACTATGCTATCCTTTGATTTGTCATTATTGTGAATTGTGACTATGACTGTTGCCTTTGATAACATCAAACACTACTGTCATTATTCATGATTCGTGAGCATAGTCATTACTAAACAAAATTGAAAATTGTTAAATGACTATGCTATCCTTTGACTTGTCATTATTGTGAATTGTGACTGACTGTTGCCTTTGACAACATCAAACACTACTGTCATTATTCGTGATTCGTGAGCATAGTCATTACTAGACAAAACTGCTAAATGACTATGCGATCCTTTGACTTGTCATTATTGTTGCATAACAAACGTTAGTGCTGTCATTAATTTGCTGTCATTTCTACTTATCAATGGATATTGTTGTTGTTATTTCATTTGTAAAATAGTTATATGATTGAGGTAATTGTTTGGGAATTTTCATTGTTAATTGTTACAGATCAGCTGTTAATATTGTCGTACTTGTTGAGATTGTTGTGATCATTATTGTCTTTTGACATAACTCCTTTTGTGATTAGTAATATTCTTATTATATAATTAATAGTATTTTGTCATTATTGTGACCTATACATTCTTGATTAGTATGGTGTTCAGTAGCATCTTTATGAGTACTGTGATCAATTAATATGGGCATCAATACTGATATCAACATTATAGGAAATATTGCTGATCAAAATGATTAATATGAAACATTGTTAAGACTGGACATTGCTGTTCTGAAATGCTAGGTGTGACTGTTGCCACTGCTGTAAACTTAAGAGGTATTTGAAGAGGATAGGGAGACTTTTGTTGTCAACTGTAGTCATCATTGTGTATAGTTTTATTATTGATAAGTAGGAGCTCTTTTCCACAGCATGTCAAATTGTGATATTGCGATCAGGATTCAACCATGTAGTCATCATTGTGTATAGTTTTATTATTTTCAATTTGATGGTCAAGGAGAATGGTAGGGTTAACTAGTTGTATTTACCTTAGTTGCATTTTATTGCATTAAAGGTTCATTATCATTATGGCAGAGTTATTTATTAATATTGTTAAAGACATTTATATTATAATTATTTGTAATCAATGATCTCAAAATTAATGAGAAAAAATCCATATTAAATTCATGATATACACTCTTGTTTACTTCACTTTCACTCTATATGTAATTAGGATGGCTTTAAATGTAAAAAGCATCAGTTATTTCTTTCTCTTTTTCTAATTTTATTGCATTTTTTGGGTTCTTGATATTTTTCCATTCTTTTCCAATAATGTCTTCAGGAATTGAGAATATCTTTATCTTTTGAGATGCAAAGAAATTCCCAAGAACGATATATATTTCTATGTCAAATACACAACAAAAATTTGGTGGGCTATACTTATCAATTAGATACCTCCACAAGGTAGGGGTTAGGGGCTCTTCTTGTTCTTTTGTATGCTCATCATGCACATCACCATCTAAACTCTTATTTGAACCCTCTTCTTCCCCTCCATCCTCCGATCCATCAATTTGTTCTTCCACATGTGCATCTTTTTGTTTCTCGACTTAATTTTAAAATGCACTATTTGTGCCCCATCTTTTTCCTTTTGTTGTTTTGGACTTGAAAAACTCCAATCTCCTTGAAAATCACATCTCTAGAATAAATTATTTTTTGGGTTACAAGATTCCAAAGTTTATAATTTTTTACATTCTCATTGTAACATATGAAGATGCATTTCTGAGCTTTTGGATTCAATTTAGATCACTTTTCTTGAGGCACATGAATCTAACCAAAGACCCTTAAATGTGAAATAGAAGGCTTCTTATTTGTACACACTTCATAAGGTGTTTTGTCAAAAAGAGTCGAACAAGGAATTCTATTAATCAAATAACAAGTATTACTTATAGCCTCTGCCCAAAAGCAGTGATTCAACTGCATATCACTCAACATATTCCTAGCCCTTTTCGTCAAGGTTCGGTTCATTATTTTGCAACCTTATTTTGTTAGGGTATGTATTGTGTAGTTTTATGTTGAACAATACCTGCATACTTATAAAACTCATCAAATTCCCTAGAGAAATATTCACTGTCATTGTTGTTCAACTAAAGCTGTAAATTCCTTAAACTTCGTGAAAACTTTAAATTTAGCACACAAAATAAATCTAGGTGTATCTAGAGGCATCATCAATGAATGTAACATAAGACAGATTTTTCCGTATAACCCACATCCATTGGACCAAACACATTTGAATGAATGATTTCCAATAATCTTTTTGCCTTGTAGCATACAACAAGAAATGAAGATTTCTTCTGTTTGCCAAACACACAATGCTAACAAAAATCATTTCTACCAATAGAATAATCAGGAAAATTGTTAATCACTTTTTTATTGATGATAGCCCTAAGACCTTTTTTAAGTTATGTGACCCAAACATTGATGCCACAACAAGCATGCATTTTCAGTTTTGTTTGTTACATTGGTAGAGTCACAAATGTGGAGGCATTTAGGTTAAACAAAGTCCCAATTTGAGGTTCTTTAGCTACCATTAAGTTCCCTCTCACCAACTTGCAACTAGGCTTGCCAAATGTCACATGCACACTAGAAAAATTTATCTTGGATGCAAAAAGTAAGTTTCTTGCAAGTCTTGGAACATGCAAAACATTATCAAGGGTTTTAACCCCTCCATTACTGAACTACAATTGTACCTTTCCCTTATCAACTATTTGTTTAGTACTATTGTCATCAAGGAAAATCTCTCCTCTATCATAAGTTGTATAGGCCGAAAACCTTTCCTTGTAAGTAGTCATATGGTAGGAGCAACTTGAATCAATGAGCCAAGCATCATCACTAATAGTGTTTGTAAAAATAAATAAAACATCATTTTCATTGACATCAAAAAAAATCTCTTTGTGGAGGAATTTAAAGATTTCTTTCCTTCTTCACGTGCTCTCTCTTCCCACAATTCCAATACTTTTATCTACTCTTCTTTGGGGTTTTTGATTGTCCTTTTGATTTGGATCTATCCTTCTTGTTATCCCCCTTAGACTCTTGTTATCCCCCTTAGACTCTTATTTTTATTTGGGCCTTTCCTAAACATGCAGGGCATCCTTTGAGCCTCCATTCATGGATTTTCTTCTCATATCTTGTAAAAGCAAAGTAGTAATGACACTATCCAATTTGATCTCTACACCACCACCACTAATGGCAACAATTAAATTTTTCCAAGATTTGGGTAAGGAACAAAGTAATAAGATGCATTATTTTCTTCTCCCAACTTAACATTTACCGAAACAAGCTGACTCAAAATCAAATTAAAAGCATTCAAATGCTTTGCAACCATATCAATATCTTTCATTTTCAAAGAATATAATTTTCTTTTGAGATATAGTTTATTGTTAGATTTTTAGTAAGTAAATATCGCCTATCCCCTTCCATAGCTTTAATACAATGATCTCCTTGAGGCATTTAAGAGGATGGAATTTGTAAGGCATAACTAAATGGTTCCCCATGCCTTCTTGTACAACTTTAGCCAATTTTCATCAAATATTTCAAATAGCTTATTTTCATTGCAAATGGCACCCATTGATTTCTTTCTTCAAGAAGATTTTTCACCTTTAGGTTCCACATCTCGTATCCTATGAATGAGAAGTAGATGCTATGGTTTTCAATCCTTCACAAATCTGCAAAACCACACAATGCAAAAGCTCCCATTGTAGTACAAATACCTTAAGAAAGGCACCCCCATTTGTAAAATTCTGTTAGCTATGATACCAAATGTTCAGAAACAAGGTGAAACTACTACAATGCAATCGTCATCAAAGTGTACACAAATCTGAAATTATTTTTTTATATAGGATTACCATAAAAGATTATGCAAGGATGCATAAATCAACAATAAAACTAAAATCAACAAACCATAGTGCCATAGTGTTTACATGGAGAAATTCTTTTAGGAAAAATATCCTAAAGAAACAGAGGACAAGTATGTATTAGTCGTCAATGCATACGATACAATATCAACACACTACACTCTACACTTTGATAGCATTTTGACAACGCCTATGTACATTTAAAACAATGATGTAAACTATCTTGTACCTCCAATATATAAGCAAAGAGAGGCCAAAACCCTAAGTGGTTTCACCAAAACAATGGATACGAAAACCACATCAATGGTTTCACATGCACATCACATGAGCTCAATCAATGAGTCTCCACATAGAAAACATAACTGCAAAGGCATCTTCGACTCAAAACTCCCTAATGATTCACATCCTTAAGTCTAGTGCTTCATTTTCCAGTTTACTAACTCATATGGGTCCCATTCATTATGACAAGATTCCCCACTTCTAGCATCTAGGAATGGGAATATGCTTTAAATTAGTCCTAAGTCAAGTGTAATTACTGATGTGGTGCTCCACCTCCCTCATGAATGCATACAGGTTACAACAACTAATATCAACATTTCTAAGATAATCTAAATACAAAATATTTCTCCAATTATAGTCTAGGCTTCCAAGCACACATTCCAAGAGTGTTGGAGATACATGACATAGTGTAATATCTGCAGGCAATTTTGGATGCACTTTTTTTTCGAATTCACCAAATCGTAAGTGTAGGCATTTTGTCAAACGGGTACCGAGTTTACTGTTTTGAACTCGTTTCAATATGTTTCCATTAAATAATGGAGTTGTAACATTTTGCTTGCTTCATAAGGATTTCGGGAATTTAAATACATGAAAATATATAGTGCCAATAAGATTCATCAATACAATCACATTACTCCAACTATTACTTTATCATTTCTATTAACCACATAGATAAGCATCAATGAACTGCAGAGTTATCCTTTACATTAATTAATGGATTACACCATAATATTTATTTATGCCTGACCTGGGAGAATCACCGTAACTATTCTGCTCAAAGGGACAGCTTACATCCTTTATATGCTATGTACCCTGTACTTAAAAATTGGGCAATATCTTTCACTTGCTGGGCTGACCTGATAGCTTCCTTTGATTGCCACGTCCCTCCAAACTCCTTTTACAATGATCACGTCCTCCCTCAAACTTCATTGCAGCTCCAATAAAATGGAAAGCAGTCTCCTTGAGACTCATGACCACTCTATCAAACTGGCATTGTACTCTTGACTATTCCAATGCTCATGTGGCTTCCTTGCAGTTACGGCAGACTTACTATAAGCTGTGATATAAAGGATAGATGATATTCTATAAACTTTGAATCATACGGTGTAAGAGCTGTAAAATGAATATAGGCTCTATTTGTGCCCCTTTTAAAACATATGAATAAAACTTCCTCCTGCCGCCACAACATTAGTAACATGCCCCCATTGTCAATATTGGAATAGTATTTATTTTGGAATTAGACTTTTCCTCTGTGAACATTAAACTTTGATATTCTAAAATTTATCAGTACCTTGAAATTTGTCTTCATAGAAGACTTCACAAATTTCCCAAATCGTGCAATCGATCATTGAATCACAATTGCGAATTCTAAGTGAATCTGCCCTTCGATGGAATTGTGTTTTTGTTCAATCCATCCTGAAACTTGAGGGTTTTCGTCCTCTAGTTCCCAGAAAGCCAAGCTCTCCAAAATTCCCAAATTTTTCAAAATATTATTTCAAAAGATATCATAAATTCCTTTTTTGCCACCTTTTATAGTTGACCGCCTTTTCATATTTTAATATTAAATATCTGCCATTATAAAATAATTTTATTTCATATTTCAGCATATTATTTAATAAAGTTATTTTAACGTTTTATTAATTAATTAAATATAAATGTCCACAATTATTAATTTAGGACAATTTAATATTTAATTAATTAAATTAATTCACTGGCGACTATTTGGAAATCGGGGACATTACACATAGACATAGGATTGCAAGGTAAATGGCACCTTAATCCTAATAGTTTTTAAATTTTAAATTTCATTTATTTCATTTTAAATTTTTATATCATCTACTTTGATTTTTAAATATAAAATTTAAAAACAAACTAAATGATTATTTAATTTGAATTTACTATTTTGTTTTATTTTTTTAATATCATATTAGGATGTTGAGATTCAATTTGCCTCACACACAATTGCCTTGAGATGACTTGTGGAGGTGTGAGGCATTGTTCACCATGGTAATAACAACCTTTGGGGGTGTATGGACATAGTCAAATATAGAGGGCCCAAAAATTCAAAGTATTGGTCCTAGATGATGGTTGGAGGTATGTATGGACTATTTGTTGAGTTTCATTGAGCTCATTATGAGTATGATTAGATTTATCAATACAAATCAGCTATGTTTGGGTGAAATATATGATGACATTGATTTTTGTGATTGAAAAAATGAAGGGCATAATAGCTATAAAGAAAGAAGACCTTTAAGAAACATTTAAAAGGTAGTGGAAAAATGTATTACTAAATATTGGAAAAAAATGATTACCCATTGCATCTTCTTGCTTTTGCTTTGACTCTTAAGTATTATAGCATGGAAATGTTTCATTTGCCCGTGAGGGTGCCACCATTTAGAGATGATGAAGCTAGCAATGGGTACAAGGTTACATTCACCAAACTCTTCCTTAATCCAAACAGAGAGGACATAGTTGTGTGTGAGTTTAGGACATTTATAGCTGCAATAGGTTACAAGCTTAGCACTCTTCAAGAAAATTATAGAACACATGGCCTCTATTCATTGGCATCAAAGTTCTATTTTGGATACACTCTATTTTTTTTAACTCTCTTAATTTTCCTTGGCCACATTTACTTGTCAACTTTTTAATTTTATTATTAGTAAATTCATAGACGGGTTGGCCTAATAAGAAAGAGTGTTCCTTAATAATGATAGTAAAATTATTGCTTCGAATGGCATGTACGTTATAGCAAAGTGAAAGTCTAATTTTGTTTGAGTACTTAAGGAGTTTGAGTTCATTGCCTCTTGAAGGTTTGGCATGTTTGAAGTAGCAATGCAAATGTTTAGGAGATTGGTGTGGAGAAGAGATGGTAGTTGGCTATCGTATTTGCATTAGGTTCTTGATAATTAAAATAGTCAATTTTGATTTAGTAGGGTTGAAGAAGTAGCGGGAAGTCTTTTTGAATGGAATATATAGACCTTGTATGCTACTCATAACAACTTGTAGCTTGTCTACAGGTTTGTGAATACTACAGCCTAGAAATCACAAAATTGGTTAGAAAAGAGAGATGATTGGGGGTAGCTTAGGACATCCTGTCAAGGTGGATTGTGTATATAGACCGGTGATGATATAATATAGTTCCATGTATGGTTATGGAGGTTGGGGAGCGGCTAAAATTTGCTCCTTACCTCCTTTTTTGAGGTTTTAGTATGCTTAGTGGGTAGAGTTGTATAGGCAGAAAGATGTAATCAAACTTGTATAATATGGTTCCTAATATGATGAAAGGACCATTTTGGTGTGATTTTTTGGGATGAATTGGTAGTAAATATTATTCATGTGGGATGTGTTGGCACCCCATTTTGTTGTCTCTTTTCTCTTTGTTTTTGCTCCCATGTTGTGCATTTAACCTAGTTTAATCCATTATTGATAACTAATTTGGAACATCATAATTGGGTCCCTTAAGTGTCAAGAGATGCAAACAATACATAAAAAGTCTAAGTATGGCCTGTTTTTGGTGTTTCCTTAGTGCTCTCTGTTTGTTGGAGTTTGGACTTTTGGGATTTCCTTTGTTGTCATGGCTTTCCTCTCAGCCTCGACATCTTGGTCCTTTTCCTAAATAGTTACTAAGTCCTTTGGACCAGATTGTTAGACTTTCCCATCCTTGAATACCATTTCCCTCCAAACCCTGCCATTCTGATCCTCTGCTAGTTTGATGAATTGGAATATTTCAGAGTTCCAAATTTGGCCCTACATGCATACCTTCCTGTACAACTCCCATTCCTTGAAGCTGATGTCGCCTTTGTACTTGTTGATGTCACCATTTTTAGATTACATGCTGACATCATCATAATGACATCTTTCATGCTCCAAAATTTTCTTTGTTTGTCAAGCCATCTATTTCCTGAGTACCTTTTCCATGCTCCTTTGAACCCCAACTTCTACTTAAATGTTTTTCATTGTCTTTCAAAGTTAGAGTTTTGTCGAGCACACAGTGATACTGAGAGGGGGGAGGGGGGTGAATCAGTATCAAACAATCTTTTACTTTTCAAAAATTAACCAATCACAATTAAAACCATTCAAGTAAAATATAGCAATTAGGAACACAATGAGAACACACGATTTATGTGGAAACCCTTTTGGGAGAAAACCACGACATAATATTGCCTATATATTATAGTTTAATCTTCTTCTTGTAGGCTCCAATCTACTATCAAAGTCTCAAATCTCTATATCAACTGTGCTCCAACTCAGCAAGAGGCTTCAACCTCTACTTGATAGGCTCCAACCTATTGGAGGCTCCAACCCCCACACGACAACTGTTATTCAACCCAGCAAGAGGCTCAAACCTCAATTTGATAGGCTCCAACCTATTGGAGGCTTCAATCCCCACAAAACTGATTACAACTCACACAATAGTCTTCTTCCTTAAATCTGTTTGTATCCCACACTATTTCTCTTTCTCAATTGCGATTAATACTTCTGATTTTGTATGATGTAAGTCTTTCCTTTTCAAATCAGATTCACACACAATATCCTTCACAAATCCTATCTAATCCAAGCGTTGTCATTATCTTCCTTCAAAAATGTATATCAAATTTTCTATATAAATCTGCCCATATATTTTTCATTTTATCACACACACTTTCTTCTAAAATAGATCAGAATCGCTCTTCATTTTTCTGCATCTTATTTATCTTTATATCTTCCTTTAAACTCAGAAATATTCATTGAATTGTTACTTTTTGATTCCCCTTTCAACCTTTATTTATACCATTTTATTTTGTCAAAGGATGTGTCTTTTTAAAACCATTCGATGCCTTTCCTTAATGAATTTTATCTTTTCCCTTTAACTAATAAACCGCTGCCTTTAACGGATCGCTGAGTTTCATTTATAAAATGGGTCACCACCTTTTATTTGCATTACCTTTACTAATCTTACTTTAGATAAGACTGTCCTCTTCATTTTTGTTCTATTCACAACTCATTGTATACTTTTGTCTTATTCTTGAATTCGTTGGATTTTACTTCAGATAAGACTTTATCTTATTCATTTTTTTTCTTTATTAATTTCTGTTTCACTGTAACTTTGTCTTGATTGATCTTCCTTTTATGTATCACTTTTTAATTATCAATTGCTGCACCTGCACCCTTGTCTAATTTAATCGTTGCTATTTCTAATCATAATTACTGCCACTTAACAATCCTTTATTGTATCCTCTTTGAAATTAGGCAAAGAATATTGTATGGAGTGCTTCACATAATACAGATCACACATCCTTAATAAATCACTAAAACCACCTCTCATTATATATTTAAATTGATTTACTTTCATTTCTTGAATATAAGACATTTTATCTTATTGTGAGGCTCTGCCTTGTATTTTTGACTTGGCTATTAATATTTCTTTAACTGCCTTTTACTAATAAGAGGGAAGTTGGCTAGGACAATGGTAGTTGTTTAAATCTTTAAATTAAACAACCTAAATCACTTTCTTCAATATGATAAACAATCTTCGGTCATCTTGGAATATGTTTTCTTCTTTGACATCGATGATAATAAAATATCTGGCTAATACACAAACTCTTTCAATGATATTGCCTTGCATTTAATGATAATACTATGTTGACATCAATGATAACCTTTTCTTATTCTCTCGTTTGTTCATCAATGATAACAATCATGACTAGCTTCTTGACATCAATGACAACATGTCTAACACGTTTGTATCAGGGTTAGTGTTTAGTCTTTATGTTGTTATCTATTTCAGCATCTTAGGGAAATCCCCCTTTGGTTTAGCAAAGGTAAAAGTGTGGGAGGTCCTAATGATCTTAGTAATTGGTCCTCAGTTGCTCAACTTGAACATAAGTTTTGTGGTATTCTTCTCAAGTTTGACACCCCTGACACTTGGGAGAGTATCTTACTTTAGGGATTTGGTACTGACAACTCAAATCACCAACAAGATGTAAGGGACTAGTAGTTACACATCTTGGTGCTTTGATTCCACTTTTTTGTGGCCTTCCGATGCCTAACCCAAGTTACTAGAAGGGAAAAAAAAGTTCATAAAAGAATTGTAATTTTGTATTGACTTTGTCTCAACTTTCAATAGGTTGTGAGTTCCTCTTCAACTGAGCAAGATTGGAGTACATACTCTCTTATCCACTCACTTAAACACAACGTGTTGGCATCTGAAAAGGAAGAGTTGGTGTATATGTATTCCAACTTGCAGCTCATCTCAAACAAGCAAGTTGAGTAGGAGGAGGGGGCAATGAGGCATTGGGATGTAATGCTAGAGCATTCTAACTTGGATGCTTCCACTGTACAATTTTTTTAAAGTCTTTATTGACAATGAGGGACATGAGGCTTCTACACAGGACGTGTATGGTGTAGCTAGCAGGAGTGGCATTGGTGTTGTTTGTGGGTCTAATGAATCATTTGATGAATTGATGCTTTTAATGAAGAGAAATATTATGATTTATATTGCGTTTTCATGTGTAGTTGCACCATGTTGATGCAATTTGACTATTGACTATTGCTCTATTTGAACATATTGTTAGGAATTAGTGTTCACATGGGTGTTTGAGTTAACTTTATTAATATGTGCTATAAAATAAAGTTATGTAAGTTAATATTAAGTTGTTGAGAAACAACTTAATATTGTATTATAATGAGTGTGTAATTGTGTGTGAGAATAATAATGTACGTGAGTTGTTAATACAACTCATGTAGAGATTTAGGAGTGAAAATAGGAGGGAGAGAATAAAGGTGGTTGAACAACCCACCTAGATTTAGTGTGAGAAATAAGTGGAGTTGTTATAGGAGTTAGATATCTCATATTTTATATTTGTAATATCTTATTCAACGTGAATAGTGATAGAAGCATAGTATTATATGTGTGTAAATTTTTTATTTTAGCTTTTATAATTTATGCTCAAATTTTCTTATACACATGCCATAACTATAAACCATTTTGATTTATCATTTGATATTTGGCATTGAAATATAAATTATTTGTTGAGTTTTGTGGTTAGTTTTGTATTTTTTGTTTGCAAATTATGGCTATTTTTTAATATTTTATGTGTTTTTTGTATAGCTACACTGAACCTGGGTTAAAAAATCACTGGCAAACAGCCAAACCTGAAATGATAGCCTAGGTATTAGGTTTGTTGATTTTTAGTATGAAGTAGTGAGAATATTTCATGTTTGTTTGTATGATACCATAAATATTTGAGTGCGAGTCTGACAAGCGCTTTTAATTGGTGGAAAGACCCCATTGTGTACCTGTATGTTGAAAATTGCCTATGAAATTTTACTTATGTTTTATTAGTCAACACTAGAAGCAAAGAAAGCAATCATACTAGTGTCCACAATTGACCAAAGAAGGTCAAAGGATCTGACAAAGATATTAAAAATGGCAAGAAAAGATAGGGTTTAAAAGCAGCTCTCATAAAGAAAGCAATTAAGTAACATGATAGCTAAATGCAAGGTGATTAACTAAGGAATTTTAAGCCCCAAAGTATGATAGTAGTAACTGTAAGAATCAAGTCCCTATGAGATACAACAGCATGTTATATTAGCTATTGCAGAATGTTAGTGTTTTATAGCTGCGGGAGGTATTTCCTTAAGCTAAATTAATCATAGGCAGGTTGGCCTATCACTTGTTAAATAAAATATTATATTCAACTAGAAGGTCGGCTCTAGAGAAGAGCACCTAGTTTGGTAAATAAAGGAGAAGGTATCTCCTCATTTGATCATCAATTTCATTCCATTCCAATTCAAATTCTTGAGCAGCAGGCTCGCCCTTTAAGAGCAGCAGATTCGACTTAAGAAGAAGAGTTAGATATTTTGTGTATTCAAAGAAATTGCACTACATACAAGTGTAGATCCATTGTATTGTATTCGGCCTTTCTAGGGCCTGATTTTGAGTGCTATTCCTGCACCTATTATTCTGATTTATGAGAGAATATCTTGCTGGGTTTTTCTCCCTTGAGTAGGAGGGTTTTCCCAGGGTAAATTACTGTGTTAATTGTTGTGTTTTCTGCTTATTGCATTTTTGATCCTAAATCTAACATAGTAATCAGAGCGGGTTCAGGAAATCTGATCAGATTTGTCTAAGCAAACATTGCAGGTTGAGGGGAACTTCACAAAAAGTTAGAATTGTATGAGAAGATACAACCGCTTATGCAGGAAATTGTGGTAATCAGGAGAGAACAATATAATTTAATTTAAGGGAATTAATGCGAACAATGGTTCAGTAGGCGTGGCCATTTGGATAATCGAGAACAATATCTGGAGTCGCATATCTGTTTGAGAGGCGAGTTAATAGGCACCATTTGAATCTTTCATTCTTATTTCCGACTCTACCAAAGGTGATGGGAACGAGAAAAGACAGATGAGTTTCTATTTATTGAGGTGCTTGTTTGGTTCACGATAAGGAAACTATCGTGAACTTGTAAAGAACAGGTGAGCCTCTGCCTAATGTTCCTTCAAGCTGAGACTCTAAGTCCATCGCAACTTCTTCTTACATAACAAGTTTACCAAAATTGGAGATTGATATCTCTTTATTCAGCTATTACATATCAAGGGAAGTGACTCCATTATGCGGTAGCGTTGGAAATGTGAAGGAGTTAGTATTGTAGTGAAAGAAGAATTGTGGGAGTTGGAAAGCCAAAATCGGGAGCAGCTTGTAGAAAGAATCGGGCTATTCTTTGTGTTGCCATTACCTTCAATTGAATGCCATCTTAATTGGAATTTATTAGAATTCAAAGGGAATAAAGTAATAGCTTCTTCCGTCACTTTATTTGGAGGAGTTTCAAACGCATTGGAGAATGCCGTCGATATTAGAAAGGGAGGAGTCTATGCACAATCTGGAAAACGCTGGAAACGTTAAATAGGCATTCTGAGTTAATTAATCATCGGGCAATATTTCATTTGTTGAAGAATTTTGGGTTGTTTGCTATTCATTGCTATGCTTCATGAAAGAAGGCAGTCATTAAACCTAGGAAAGCCGTAACATTCTGGAAACATATAAAAGATTCTCTACAGCCATCGCTGTCTCCATAGGAAGCGACTCAAATAATTGAAGGAGCCGTCTATGCATAATTCACAGTTGTCAGAAGAACTTCATAAGAGTTGAAAAGAATTAGTGAGGGACCAGTTTTCAAGTGAAGCCATCTCATTAAACAGAGGAATGCCATTTCCTCTTGGTGCCAATCAATAATCTTGGATACGTGGGCAGTTAAAGGAGGAGAGCATGTGTTGACTCTTCTATGCTGTCTTCCTTGTCGACAACTCGAAAGACTTGTTGTCTCTTTCATGCAGGGGTTCACTGCTAATGCAAAGGTGGTTTATGAGGAAGCCAGTCAAGTGAAAATGATGCTGTTGGAACCATTCAGACTGTTGCCTCCTTCTATGCAGAGGATAAGGTTATCAATCTGTATAATGAAAAATGTGCTACTCCCATGAAAAGGGGAGTCAGGCAGGGAATTATAGCAGGAGGAGAAAAATGGCTGCAAGTGAATCAACAAAGATAAGTTCTATTCCTTTAATTGTTCTATCTAATGATATTTGCTATATGACTACATGCTTCATTTGTATCAGGGGAAGTTTGATTTATGAACTATTATTAATCTCTTTAAAATGCAGGATGGATCGAGGAGCAAAAGGATGTTGGATTATTTGAAGTTATATTGAAGACCTCATTATTTGAGGTGACGATTCTTGGAGATTAGTCAGTGAGGAGCAGGAGGCCCCAATGGATATAGATTCATCCCTCGATTACACTCCTGCCATTCAAAGGGAGTTAAATTCTAGGCACGAGTTGAGATCATGTCCAGGAAGAGGATTTAAGGTTCTAAGATTAGTCAATGGAGGGGAGTTCACTTCCAGAGGATTTTTGCAATCTTTGTATTGAGGCAGGGATCAAGAAGGAGTTATGTGTTCAGCAAAATGGAGTCCTATGTCTCGGGGAACTAGTGTGACTCACTAAGAAGAAGTGAAGGTGCCAGCTAAGTGGGTTGCAGTGTTGCAAGGCCAAGTGCAAAGTCCTTGGAAGACCTCTTCAGCTGTAGAGAACGAAATTGCACAAGGCAGTCAACCTTGTTTTGACATTGGTAGCTCCGCAAACCTATTCAAAATAGGGTGATCTGGGATGAGGTCGAGACTCTCACAAGTTAGTAGTGTCGGAGGTGTGTGTTGGAAACCATTCCTCTAAGGCAAGCATTGCATACAATCTTAGACGAGGAGGTCAGGAGGTTGATGCGGGTACTTGGAGCTCCAGAGGGAGTCACATCATCATGAAGATTTGTTGTAATGTACATTTCTTTGAGACAGATAAATATGAGGTGAAAGCCCTTGTAGTGTATATTTCTCTGAGACAGAGAAATATGAGGTGAAAGCCCTTGTAGTGTATATTTCTTTGAGACTGAGAAATATGAGGTGCGAGCCCTTGTACATCTCTGAGACTGAGATGTGTTTTTTCCACAAATGGGTGCAGCCATTGTGAACGTCATGTTGAGAGACTCCATGTTGAGAGACTCCATGACGAGCCTTTGTACATCTTTGAGGCTGAGATATGTTTTTCCACAAATGGGTGTAACCATTGTGGATGTCATGTTGAGAGACTCCATGACGAGCCCTTGTACATCTCTGAGACCGAGATGTGTTTTTCACAAATGGGTGTAGCCATTGTGGATGTCATGTTGAGAGACTCCATGACGAGGATATCTGAGAATACCTCACTAGCTAAGAGGGGGTATTAGTGTTTTATAGCTGCAGGAGGTATTTCCTTAAGCAAAATTAATCATAGGCAAGTTGGCCTATCACTTGTTAAATAAAATATTATATTAAACTAGAAGGTCGACTCTAGAGAAGAGCACTTAGTTTGGTATATAAAGGAGAAGGTGTTTCCTCATTTGATCATCAATTTCAATCCATTCCAATTCCAATTCTTCAGCAGCAGGTTCGCCCTTCAAGAGCAGCAGACTCGACTCAAGAAGAAGAGTTAGATATTTTGTGTATTCAAAGAAATTGCACTACATACAAGCGCAGATCCATTGTATTGTATTTGGCCTTTCTAGGACCTGTTTTTGAGTGCTATTCCTGCACTTATTATTCTGATTTATGAGAGAATATCTTGCTGGGTTATTCTCCCTCGAGTAGGAGGGTTTTCCCAAGGTAAATTACTGTGTTAATTGTTGTGTTTTCTGCTTATTGCATTTCTGGTCCTAAATCTAACATAGAAGAAAAGAGGGATTAGATTGGATTTGAGAGAAGCAAAACAGCCTAGTCATTTTCGTCAGTAAGAAAACTTTGTAGAGATATTAACTATTGTATAGTCACCTATACAATGTCTAATAATTTCCTTTGGAGAGTGGCTTGGGTTGGGAGAGGGTGGTTTTACGGTGTCTCTTTGGGGAATGTAGCATACGGTTCTTCCCTTTTATATGTTGAAGATGTAGCCTCCATGCCAGCTGGAAAGAAGAAAATCTATTCAAGGGCAGATAGAGAAGGGCTAGAACTTTCAGCTATTGAGGCTTATTTCTACCCTTAGTTAGGAGACCCTCAAGCAAGAACTAAGGGCAGCAAATGGACCTTATAGAATAATGCTTTTTTGAGACATAAATAGTGTTGACGATCGTTGACTGTGGCAGACTTGTTAGATCTAGGAGTTGAAATAGATTGTTTTATAGCTTGTACAATGGAAATTCTGATGTGGTCACCCTAACATCCCTAAATGGCATTGGCTAGGATCTCTCAACAATGAAGTTGGCTATCACATTTTCTTTACGTCCTGAGTGGGCCTGTATCCATTGATGTTGAATAATATCTTCATTTTTTTCAAGTAAAGGAGGTGGGGCCATTACATATTGTTATTTATTATAAAATCTTAAAGCATATTCCAAATATGTTAACTAATGGGGCTTGTCTTAGACAGAAAATAATAATGTAGTAAAATGTAGCTCATAAACATATTATTACATGGTCGGTGAAACGACCAGGAACGGAAAGTCCCTTTCAGAAAATACACACATGGTATATTGCAAATTCATAAGATAGATCTTAGTGGGTCACCATTATAACTGTCAGGGAATTGTGAGTTATGCTTTGAACGTTTGTAAGGAAGATGTGTTCTGCAATCCTTGAAATCCAAATTTCCAGAATTGATAAACCTAAATTAAAGGTAAATGGTACTTTGAAGTACTATCTGTTGATTTTTTGTAATTTTGCAACATCAAATTGTTGACATTCTTGTATGGAGCCCTCTAAAGTTGCTGTATGATGAGAGTTCATGCCAATCACTGGTTTAATGAGATTTTCTAATTGATACTTTGTATTTAAAATTTCAACTAACTTTACTACAGGAAAATGACTAATATCTATTTTCTAAAGTTTTGACATTTTTGCAGCAATGTTATTGACCAAGATTGTTCAACATTTCAGATTACATATATGGGTCATTCATTTGAATTTGTGCTTTTAGATTACCTGCCTTTGTATTCATGTTTATGCAATTATGTGTTAATGGAATCATAAACTTGAGGCTCATATAAGGTTTGCTATAATCAGTATTCTTTATACGTAGTGTCTATGGATTCACTGCCATTTTCTTGTGTGCTGAAAGATTGTATGGCTTTTTAGATCAGAAGACATCTCTTGTATTTCAAGATGCCACTTGTGTGGTGATGTAGTAGTTTTGAAAATTAATTAGGGGCAGGTCTAATTTGATCTTTCTGCAGAAAATTAATCAGCTGCCATGGTATATCACGAGGGAAAAGATGTTGATTTATGTACTAAACAATACACAACCAGGTTTTGGACCACGAGGCTCACCTATAATAAAAAATACACACACTCTTCAAGGTAGAGTTTACTTTCCTTTAGTTTGCTTTATCCTAAGGATTGACTATATACCTGCATCTCTGACAAAGATATGGATATGTAGTTTACATTTAAGCATTGAAAAAGAGTTTGATATCTCTTGCAGGGTCATGCTCAAGATGTTTTGGGCCAATTAAATACCAAAATGTTAGAAATTCCTTTTTGGCATTTTGGAGTGAAAATATTTCTGTCACGCAGACCAAGATCTCCTTAGCTGGCTTTACCAATTTATCAGGAAATAGAACAGATTTCCCTCTGACAGGATCAGACAGCCAGGAGTTTCTGAGTTCTTCCATAAGACCTGAGGAGTGTACAGATGCAGTTCTTGATGCACAAATAGAAGAGGGGATGCCTCATGATGAAAATGACAACAAAGATGATTCCATTGATCTTGATTCGTCTGATTCAATGCCTGAATTTGACAGAGTTGAAGTTAAGATGCTTCCAACCATAGTTCTCATTGGAAGGCCAAATGTAGGGAAATCAGCTTTATTTAACAGGTAAATTTGAAGAACCAGGGATACATTTTAAAAGAAGAAAAATGTTTTCTGTTGTCAAAATGATAAGATGTCCTTGTTATTGAAGATAAATTGGCCTTCCGTATTTTATTACAAAATGTGACATGCCTAAAAATATTACATTTCTTTGGACTTCATTATAGTTAATACAGTTGAATGTTCGCTGATTCTGGATACGATCTGTCCATCTAAACTCTGCAACAGGCTAATAAAGAGAAGAGAAGCCCTTGTCTATAATACACCTGATGGTCACGTAACACGTGATTTTCGTGAAGGTGTTGCAAAATTGGGGGACTTAAGATTCAATGTATTGGACTCTGCAGGTCTAGAGATGGCAGCAACTTCAGGAAGTGTTCTTGCAAGAACTTCAAGATTGACAGCAAATGTACTTGGAAGGTCTCACATGGCCATATTTCTTATTGATGGCAGGTTCTTTTATCCACACCTACCCTAGAAATAAAGGATCATTGAAGTTCTTTTTCAGCATAATTACAATTCTGACTAAACTTATGTTCGCTTTAATCCATTGTGTTATAACTTTCTCTTTTGAAAAACCAATTTTATTTTCCTCTTAATCAACTGGCTAAGAAATTTGATGATTTGGCATTCACAGACATGGACTCCATCCACTAGACATGGAGGTTGCGAAATGGTTAAGGAAACATGCATCAAATTTACGTGTTATTTTAGCAATGAATAAAGCTGAAGCAATTTATGATGATACCAGTGGTTTTCTGATGGCATCTATGGGAGAAGCTCATAGTTTAGGTTTTGGAAATCCTATTCCAATATCTGCTGAAACTGGAGAGGGCATGGCTGAACTTTATGAGTCTCTTCGTCCTCAATTGGAGGATACAATGGCACACATTAGAGGTAAGCCTATTATTACTGTGAGTTATCATCTAGGTCATCAGCTTAGAGCCTCTTTGCCTTACATAATCATGGTTATGAATTGGAATGCTTGTTTTGTTTTCCTTTAGGGTTTTGTTTGTTTCTATTGTTTGCTTGCATATACGGCTTGTCTTGTTTTTCCAATTCTAATTGCTAAGGAGAGCTTTTGGGAGGATCTTTGGTTCAGTCAATAACTAATTGTTCCCAAATGTGAGGTTATGTCATTCATTCTGCTGACTAATTGTCATCTAATGGTTAACTCAATTAATCTAGTGATCAGATTCTTGGTTCAGATAGTAATCTTGTACGCTATATATTTGTATAAGTGTTTTTCATTGATCAAAGATTTCAATTATATTGTCTTGGGGTAGAATTTATCGTTCATTTTTTAAAATTTTACTCCAATTCTAGATTTGGTCTTTGTTTTTCTTTTATTGCTATTTTACTAAGGGCTATGCATCTTTTAGATATAGAACAACCAATAGAATTAAATTTCTTTATTTATTTCATCCAATTAAAAAAAATGCCCTGCATACCTCAACCATGCTTGACATGATGTCTTTTTCCATTGAGAACTTGGAGAGATGGATTTTTTTGTGCCTTTTGGGCAACGGTGGGGAAGATGAAGAATGCTATCATCTTACTTGTTCATTGGCAATTATTCTTCGGTTTTACATTAAATTGTGTCATTACCTGTGTTTATATATCCAGAAATTACATTTCCTTTTTGTGTTATTGTCATTTGTGTCGATGCTTCTTCCAATTAGGTTGGCTATCCTTTGTCATAGTACTCCTATTCTAGGTAGTAACTTTGCAGGTTGAATTTGTTGCCCTTTTGTAGCAAAATTTTGGGTTGGAAAAGTTACTAGAACATAATGGTTTTGGCTAGGGCTATGATTTTCTGGTGCCCCTTTTCTATTTCCAAGGCACTTTGGAGCATTGAACTTTAATTACTATTGAAAGATGAACCATTTCAGCTTCCATCGATATTTCTTCATTTTTTTTATTATAAATAGTTGTCGAAAAATGTAATTCTTGATTGGGGAAGAAGATGAGTAGTCATTCATCCTTTTGAATGTCATACAAAATGAAATATCCCAACTAGGATATTGCCCTAAAATCTGAAACAAAATGCTGAATGCTGCCCTAGATTTCTGCACTTTAATTTTTCTGCTGTAACCCTAGCAATCTGAGTTCTGATTCTATGTTTTCAGATCTGATTACACTCTTATTACAGCCACTTATCATGTCAAATACATCATAAACATCATGCCAAAATGTGTGCCAAAACCCTAAATGAATTATACAATGAAATACTCATGGATCCAATGCCAAAATGATACCAACATGAAATGAAATTCAACTCAGAAGTCTTGCTGTTATAATCAGAATGTAGAAGTCTGAAAGTACATCAAAACATGGGCAAAATCATGACAAATATGCCCAGCAATTACTGCTGTCCAAATCAGATTGAAACCCTAGGTCTACACATACCAAATGATGATAAATAATGCACACTCCAATCTGCCCTCGGGATGTGCAATGAATGAACACCAAGTGCCCTCCAAAGATGAATTCTCCCTTCACAAACAGGTCTGAAATTGCCGTTCCAAAACCAGCTAGGGTTTGCTGCTCCAATTGGGAATTACTTCACCACAAACCTAGCAATCTCCTCCAAAATAGTGGTGCTTCAGCTTAGGGCCAAATCCTATGGCAATGAGGACATAGGCACCAAGAATGCTGCTCCAAAGTAGGCGCCCAGGTCTGCAAATAAACAGCTAGGGTTTGCTGCTCCGAATGATGCCAAACTCCTCCAAACCTGCCCAACAAACTCACCCAAGGTTGGCGCACCCAAGGTTGGCGCTCAAACATGGAGGTATGATGCACCCAAAATGCTGCTCAAAGATGACGAATTAGGTTTGCTCTGCTGCTGGTGCAAATCTGAAGCAAAACACAACTCCAAGTTCCTCAAAATTGCCCAATTTCGCCCTTCTTCCCAAATATGATGCACCACTTCTAGGGCCAAACCCTAGTCAAATCGCCCTCCAAAATGTGCCAGCAAGTCTGATCTATAAATCTGATTCAAATTTCTGCTCTTCTCCAAATGACGTCAATGAAGCACACTTAGACCTCCATTATGAAGTCTTCCCAAGATGAGATTGGGTTTTCGTCCAAATCACCCTTTATTCTCAAGGGTTTTTGTCCTTGGAATAAGTTGCTCAAAAGTGTTAATGATATTGTTTAGATTCGTGAGGAATAACAAATAATGAAGAGATAAATTTAAATGTAGCAATACATGCTATTTAAATTTATACTTGCTTATATATTCAAATTTATTCCTTGAAGCCGACTTCTTAATTGATGATTAAATATAAATAAAAATATTAAAAGACATTTAATATTTATGGCCGACCCTTCTTGAAATTCACGCCTCCATCAAGGGTCGTGTTTTTTCTTAAGAAGGCCGACCTGACTCTTGTGAAGAGGTGCGACTTCTTTGTGTTTGCCTATATATTCAAGGCGTCTATTGTTGTATTGATTAATCAAGTTCATTCATTA
The DNA here is from genome assembly GCA_007115665.2 of Sequoiadendron giganteum. Taxonomy (NCBI): domain Eukaryota; kingdom Viridiplantae; phylum Streptophyta; class Pinopsida; order Cupressales; family Cupressaceae; genus Sequoiadendron; species Sequoiadendron giganteum. Next base: position 573,198,892 of record CM021100.1, on the reverse strand, counting down.
TAATTCACCTTTCTTCAGAAGTTCGTACTTAAGCAGCAGATCATCATCTTGCATTAGCAGACTGAGTTTAAGGAGAATCATATTCGCACTTAGGAGAAGTGCTAATATTCACTGTATCAGATTTGCCTTTGTGCTGGGTCTGAGTTGTATGCAGACTTCTGCTCTTTATATATTCAATATAAGAGATATTTTGGCTGGGTTTTTCTCCCTCGAGTTTGGAGGGTTTTCCCAGGGTATCTTGCTGTGTTAATTGTCTTATTTGTTGCATTTTCTGATTGCATTCATCTCTGATCTTAAAATCTAACAAAAAGTGCAGTCCATAAGAGAAATAAATTCACACCATGCTGGATAATCAAATGCCATAACAAGTCTTCTATTTATACCAAGCTTGCTCCTTTTTCCGAAATTGGCCGACCCCTTTCCAATTTCACTTGGGCGCCCAATTTCTATTTTAATTTTGCGTTTCACTTTCTTTTATTTCACTAATTTGGGCACACCACTTTAGGAATTAAAATATTATTATTTTATTATATTTTTTTTCCCCCTGTTTTATCCTCCAAAAAGGGCCGCCCAACATCTTATAAAAATCATAAAATTATTTTGGCACCTCCAAAAATAATAATAAATCATGAAAATGCATTTCCCACGTCTGCCATGCTAAGGAAAAATAGTTGAGCCTTAAAAGAATTTGTTCGAAAATATCCGAGTCTCAAACCAAATATTTGGGGACGTTACACAAAACATTCATATTCATCTTTTAGATTAATGAACACATTAATTTCTTTTTGTAATTTGAACATAAACAATTTAGAATGTTCTCCACCAAATATCTACTTGGTTTTGGATTAGTGGCATTAGGGTAGTTAGTGGATTAGTAGTATATCTCCTAAAACTTAGTACAGGATAATGGACCAATCCTCTCAATTACATGCACACAAATGAATAGGAGGCTTGCTTATAAAGGCATGCAAGACCCTCTCTTACAACAAATATTAAATGAGAAATCATTAATAACTACCTATGCAATCATTAAATAATTTGTGTTTTACAATAATAAATTATTTTGGTAATGTATCAAATAGGGTGCCAACATTCTCTTGGCACAAGCAACGTATTCCATCCTTGGAAGACTAGAAGAATAATCTGGGGATGCTAAACTTTGCAATGCCGAACAACAACAATATACATTTTGCTTCCTCTTTGCAGGAGCTCCAACATAAACAAGCACACCTTCCTTCACTATGTATGGTCCTCCTCTCTCTTGTGCATGGTGCTTCCTTGCTTGACCAACACAATAACAACCCAACAAAAGAATGCAGACCAGGACAGTATGACTAAAAATTCAAACTAGAACCCATTGTTGAAAAACATCACGTGCCATGAAAATGCAACCAATGAACATCAAACTACAAAGTCCACCATTTCATGTAAATCCACAAATGAATGGGAATCGGAAACTTTGTCAAACAATATATGAATGGTGGAGATTCATGGCATCCAAATTTTGTCATCAAAACATCTCTACCATTAGTGCATCACTTGTGTGCTCCAACATTTCTATCCACCCAAACTCCCAACCATGCTGAGTCAAAACCATCAACAAAAAGTCATGTATTGTCTAACAGAATCGTGATCCTTCCCAAACCACTTTCTAATATGGCGTGCATGCGCCCATGCCCAAACAAATCATGCACAACTATTGTATGCATCAAAATGGGTACACACAGATATATTCACATTGATTGGATGGTGTGACATTTACTGTTGTAGATGTGGTAGAAGTTGATCGAGTGGAGGGGCGACTTGGTTGTTGGTTTGTTTTGTTTCTTCTTGTGGTAATAAAAGGCAAATGATTGGCAGTAAAGGTGTTGTATGGAGAAGCTGCAGAGTTCTTGGAATTCATTGGAATGTTATGTTGACAAGTGGATGATTGTTTTCTAAAATGGCCTTTTGTTCTAGCAGAAAAATAAGGGAAATATGCAGAGCCTTTCCCAAGATCTCTCACCAAATCAGGCCGTAATATGGGACAAATGTGAGATCAGATAGAAAATGGCCAATTTGATGTTTGGGTGAGTTGTTTGATTTGAATGAATGTTAAAGTGTGCTTGTTTGTTTTGAATGATTTGATTGTTTGGATGCTTATGATTTGGTTGAATTGTTTCAAGTTGCTGAATGATTTGATTGAATGTTTGAATGGCTTATATTATTTTGTTCTTTTAAGATGCTTTAAATGAAATGAATAAATGAATCTAATTAAATTAATTGATCTAATTGAAAATAATGTTTGAATGGCTGATATTATTTTGTTCTTTTTAGATGATTTAAATGAAATGAATAAATGAATCTAATTAAAAAGATCAAATGTAACTAAATGAATTTGTTTTGAATTTTTTATTTGCATAAATGCATTAAACTAACAATTTAACTAACAACAAACAATTAAATAACTATAGTAAATTAGATTTCTCTAACCTAATTTAATCTATTATAATTAAATAACTAAATATTATTAATTAAACAATGCAACTAGTCAAATTTACCTTTTTGATTTAAGAGGAGTGAAATTCTTCTCTCAAGTTGATGGTTCACTTCCTTTGGCTACCTTGACTGCATTTGTTTCACCATGACACAAGTAAACTCCAATTTGGCTTGACACTTAAGTCTTCTGCTTTATTTTCTCTAGTTTTGTTTGCCATGTGTGATGTGGATAGCTTTGTTCGTAGAGTGTGGATTTTTTTTTATGATCTTAATAAGGTTCCATGGTTTTGATTAGGCTGTTGTTTGTGCTATAGATACATTTGAACACGAGGAGAATACAAATAACGATGACAATGACAAGTTGCCTTTACAACTAGCAATTGTGGGGCGCCCAAATGTTGGCAAGTCAACACTAGTGAATGCATTATTGATGGAAGAGCGTGTGCTGACTGGGCCTGAGCCAGGTCTAACACGAGATTCTGTTCGGGTGCAGTTTGACTATGAGGGCCAAAAAATCTATCTGGTTTGGATTGAACTTCCCTAAAATCTTCAATCTTGCATTTAAGTGGCTGTGTTTCTTCATCTTGTTAAATGTGTTTTCAGAAAGAAAACAAAGTGACTTCAGAATATAAATTGAGGATTGGGTAAAGTTAACATCATGTATAGCTTAGCACATGATATGCATGACTTAGACAGCATGTACTGGTGGTTAGATAAGGAATAATTTCATCTGTCTCTCCCTTTGCTCTGTTATCTATTGTTGGAAGATACATAATGCCTTAGGTTAACTAGCTAACTGAAAAAGGCTGTTTGATATAGCAATATCACTAGTGTATTATGTCCACTTTGCCTTCCTCTTCCAGATGATACCGTACTAATGAGTGAAACAAGTATTGTTTTGGTGATCTAGGAATAAAGTGTTTTTGGACCGAAGCTATTTAGAAAGTTTGTGAAGCAGTAGAGAAAAGCAAAGGTGAAGGTACTACATATTTAAACATAAAAGCTTAGATTAAAAAGATAGGTAATTTTGAATGTTTTCTCAATTATAGAATGTGTAATGTTTGACATAATACTTTATGAAAATCTCAAGGCCAAAATAATGCACAGTTCTGGAGGTTAAATGTAAATTCAGCTAGAAATAATACAATACACAAGTAAGCAAAGAAGAATTTTAGAAGCTACAAATATGGAAAGTACAAGGCCTTACAGACATATATCGAATAATTTTGTCTTGCAAAGGCAGACAAAAATTAATTGAAAGTACTACTAACCTATTTGGAGCCAATTGGCCAATCTATGTCAGTTAACCTTCACCAAGGTATTCCTAAAATAAATTGTGGAGACTTTGAAGTAAATAACTTACATAGGGCAATACTCATGCTTTTCGGTTTTGGCTCTTTGTCAAATGTTTACTTTGCAGTTCTTTTGCAGGTGTTTTCATAAACTCAAATTAGATGTCTTTTTAATGTGTATGCTGACTGTTCATACCAGCAAACAAACTGCATCACCAAAACCAAATGGTCCTGGGCTATTGAAGATCATTGCCAAATCATGTGCAGAGACAAGCATCCCTTGACGTTAATTTTCATATAGGCATTACTAATTTGGGATTCCAGCTAACATGTCCTCACCATCTAGCTTGAGAGTTCATATACAAAAACAATAACTATACATGCAACACAACAATTATAGTCATCTAAGCTAGCATTTAGTCATAAGTTGTTTGTTAGAGACACCTACTAAGTTACAAACCCTTGGAGATGATTTGGTATATTACCTAAAACCAGAGGCCATTCAATGCAGCCAATATTTACCAAAACCTTACTAGAGGTTCTTATAGAGAATGCTCTGTCTAGAGAAAAGATTGTTTACTACCTAATTCTACTTATTTGATTAGCATAGAGTAAACACTATATTAAATGCTAGAATATAAGAATTTATAACAGTAAGTGCACAATGATGTATCATATATTTCATTCATAGTCTTCACAAGTTTCCTAGGGAAATTCCATATGCATGCGGTCCCCATTCTCAATTACAATATGGGTATATAAGGTGGTCGACGGTTGTTAAGAGCTACCAACCATTGACAACTTCTAACTATTTTACGTTCGAGAACTAAATACAAAAATAATATAACTATTTTGTTAACTACATCAGCTCCCCTAGAAAGAAAGTCATATTCCAGATGATTGAAAAGAAAAAGTGAGGGACGAACGTTATGAACAAAAATTCCTATTGAGGGGTTGGTTGAGAGAATGTCCTTAGAGGTGTATATACTGAGGAGGACGGTGTTGACTAGTAGGATATGTTTTGCTGTAGCCTGTAGACTTCCTTTGTGTGAAGTTTGAGATGGTGGGATGCTAGGAGCCTAGGAGTACATGCTCTCAAATAGTTTTTACCATTTTGTCTACCTCTGACAACTGGCTCTTGAGTCTCTCGTTTTCCAATTGTGACTTTGCGAGCTGCTTATCTTTATTTGCAATTTGGTGTCCTTCTGCATTAGTTGTTAATTCTTCTCATTCAACTCTCGTTCCTTTGTTAACCTTCTCTACTTTAGTGAGGCGTGATTGCTATGCTAATTGATCTTGGAATCTCTTCGTTAGCTCATTTGCTTCTGCGCATAACTACTGTGAAACTTGGGCGGATTCATCCACACGCTCCATGAGCTAAGTGTGGGAACTCAATTAGTGCTGTAGAAAATAAAACATTTCTCGGAAAATGGTTTCCATGCCATAGAGAGCTGCCAACACCTTACCATCTCTCCCTCAAAAAGAAGGTGCTATCCTTGTAGATTTCCATTTTGTTTTCATTTCCAGAGTCTAGTTCGTAGGCCATCCTTTGGAAAGGAAAATTCTTTTGAACTCTTCATGGCATCCTTCCTCCATGAACTTCAGGATGCGACGGGCTTCTTGCAAGACCAAGGGAGAATGAGTGTTATCCTGGCTTCGTGATCTGAATGGTGATTTCCTCTAGGATGCTGGAATCATCATCTTGAATAGGTGAGTCCTTAGGTACCTTAATAGGCTACTCTTGTATGGCAAGGGGGTTTCCTTCCTACAAGGGTTGAAGGGGCTCGATGCTATGTGTTGTCTCTTGGGGAGTGCAAGGGTGAACTCTCACAATAGGGGGCTAAACCACTGTAGGTTGCTCAAGTTCTTGTGAAGGGCTTGGTGGAGGATATATCAATCTACTTGGAAGCTTCGCCTTATCTTCATCCATCATCATGCCTAGGGACAACTAGCAAGTCGGTTAGAATTGCTACAACAGGAATATCAGAAATGATCGTGAGAGTGATCTTTGCGATAAGCAGACCGTGTGTAACTAGCGAGTGAGCTCCATTTGTAGCTTTAGTGGCTATAGAGATATCTTCGGATGAAAGAATACCCCTAGGTGTAGTGCTTGATGTAGAGGTTATCAAGTCAATTTGTTCAATCTTCTGCATCCCTTTGTTTTCTTTTCTTTCTTGTAATTTTGGCTTCCTCTTGTGCCTAAATACCCAATGTGGTCCATTTGAAAACTATCAGCCATGAAGGGTCATATGTAGAATTTGGTTGGAACTTTCCCAATTTCTTTGTAGGAACCCAAGTGAAGATGGTATCAAGGAATAGGGCAATGGTATGCTACGCCATGTAAAGGCCTTATGCTTCAGTGATAGGAACTCCCCTATGTGTTTTGATAAGAATTTTGCCCAGTTGTACACTCTCCCTTCACTTAGGCCGATCATATAATCAACAATCCACATAATAATATTTGATGCTTGATTTACACTCGTTAGCTTGCATTTAATCAAATCCATTATACACCACCATTCATCATTTGGTAACAAGTGTTTTCTAAGCCCTTTGTTTCCTATATTCCACATGATCTCTTTTTCCTCTTTTGTCAAACTGGTCTAACATAGTTTTCTAATGGATGCTTCTTGTTGATGGGTGTTTTATGACCACACCAACACAGAATAAAGTTTCCAATGGTCACTCCATCCTCTCTTGATCAAAATCTCCTGCATGCTAAGATTGCGAAAGATCATGCATTTAACTCCAAGGTTCCTTCATGCAATGGACGTAGACTCAGTTGGTTTGATGTGATTTGCTGGTATTTCAAGGGGACTTACACAATTGTTCACTCGAGAGAAAAGGACTTTCAAGATTCAGAAGATTTACCAATGAAGCTCAAGTTTCCTAAACTAATCAGAAAATGCTAAATTTGAATGGTTGTAGGGATTAAGAAAAGTTCTCATCTACCTTAGGCACGGGACGCGGCGATCAAATCTTACAAACTTCAACCAAGCTTTGCTTTGCCTCACCTCAGACAACTTCCACAAAACTGGTGCAATCTTCAAAGGGGTGAACTAGAGTTATTCAGATTACAATTTAACACAAGACACCATCACGACGATGCATACCAACATGTAAATTATAACCGAAGTAAGGTCCAAACTATTCTAGCTAACTAGACAAAGTGAACCCATCATTAGTGAGCCTACTAGTGGTATGGACTAGCGAAGCTTGCTCAAATCAACCACCACATTCCACAATTATCTACTTGCATGAAATAAAATCTATTCTACTCTATCTAAGTTCTACTCTAAGATTCTATGCTAACTGGAAGGATGAAGAAACCTTTCTGCACACAATAAAAGATGAAATCACAAGCAATGACAACTCTTTTTATTATGGTAGTGTTCACAACAGTCTCTTACAAAGCATTGAGTTGAAAACTTTCCTTCCCTCTTTTACAAATGAGGGGGGATGCCTCTTTTATAGCTAGACTAGTCTCAAGGACGACTCAGATTCAATTACAATGAACAACTCAGATTGAGCCACATAAGCCCTACTCAAGATTCTACCTAAAAACAGCCACAAAGTGGAGTGGAGTAATAAATGAGCCCATAATGCCCACTCTCTCCCTACATCACTTTGAGCATTTAATGCCCACTATCATCCAAAAGGTCATCATCCAGGAAGGCGTTCCCATTCTCCCTCTCTCTGACTGCAAACTCGATGAATCTAGCCAATACTGCCTCAACCTCTTGAATTGAAATGGGTGGAATATGGTTGAGCTAGAGTTCAAGCACCGTGACTGCTTGCCCCTACCGAGTACAAGATTTTCCCCAAGCGACTAAGGCATCCTGAGTGTTCTGAATGATGTTGGAGGTGGTCGAAATATTTTCAAAATCTACTTGGGCAAATGACCTTACATCCGAAATGAAAGGCTCCAATATGCTCTTCAAGCCATCCGCAGTCACCTCTTTTGGAGTTAATCTTTTAGTGAGTAAGGCTTCAAGCGTGTTCAAGACTCCCTCTTGAATATTTCCCATTGCCTTTCTAACTCTAATTGATTCTGCCTGAGTTGCCTCGAAGAAGCCTCGACCTGTGACTACTGAGGAATACCAACTAGGGAACTCATATCTGTCGCCCTCCTGAATCACTCCTCCTTCTACCAGAGTTTGTATGGGCATATGCATTAGAGCTGCCAAGCGAGGAACAGTTTTATCCTGATAAATGTGGGTTTCACTCCAGGCCTGATCAACATTACCCATGCGCGTCAAAATACTGGAGGCCTGTTGAAAAGAATGGGCGAGGTCTTCCATAAACTTCTCTGTCTCTGTGCGAATATGGCCAACCCACTTATCTGCCTCTTGAGCCATCTTCTTTAGATCTTCCAGGCCGCTGATTGATTCCCTCGGAAGTTCAACTGGAAGATCAATTGTTGGATTTTCTTGTCCACATGGACGGGCTAAGTGCTGCACATAGCCAACCAATGTCTTATGCTCTTTCTTCAATCTTTTATACTTCCCTTCTGTTCGGAGCAACCTATCCTTAAGGGCCGGATAGGAGCTATCACATTCTTCGATTATTTGAACTCCTGTAGGGCGGCCCAACTCCACAGTAGTGACCACATAATTCTTTGGGATAGCCTCATCTCGGTTACATTCTACTCTGGGGGCAGCCACATGGAGTGTGCGAGAACCAGACTTATCTGTAGATATCTTCGAGAACTTTTTGGCCTTCTTTTCTGGCGGTCCGCTGATTTTGCTGAGGAACTCCTCCATTTCAATTGTTGGGTTAGTCTCCTCAACAGGATCCCTTCTCATTCTTTCTTTGAGCCAATCTGGCACTGTCTGCTGCGGGTCACAAATAATAAGTGGTTGTTCCTCTCTCGCTTCCTCTCCATGCACTTCCTCTCTAACAACATTCCACTGAGGTTCATCAGTCTCCATCTGCTAAGTATTTTCTTCTGCCTGCAGTAGTCTCTTCCTCCAAAGCCGTCTCAATCAATTGCTGGAAGTGGGTGTCTGTCTTTGTCTCCACTTCTTCTCCTTGCTGATTTTCCTTCCTAGGAGCGTTGAAATTTTGACTATCCGTCTCTCTAAGAGGTGGCTGGTTAACCTCCTGAAACTCTTGTTCCTCATTCAATTTGCTTCTCTGGTCTGCAAACAATGAGACATCCCACACACTCGAAGAGCGAGTCTACGATGGCGTGGATGTTGCTTCCTCCATCCTTTGAGGCACCTGCTGAACCTGCACTTCTCTTCGCGGTTCTGAAGCTTGGGCGACCTGTTTCCTTTTTCTAGCTGTTGGCGGCCATTGGTCACCCATCAAATTGTAAGTGAGGGGGACTGATCTGCTTTTAAGTCTATTCATGTGCCTTTCTACCCAATTTCTAGTGAATGTCAAAACCGGTATGCATAATGTATCTAAGTCTATAATTTCCGGTTCTAACCAATCAGGTAGGGGGACCGTTGTGTTTCTTACTGTTTCATAATCTGGCTGCATAACATTTATGTCCTCATCTACCTGATCTGGAACTGGAACAATCTCACATTCTCTGATTATTTTCAAGGGTATTCTGGAAATCATTCTTCTTCTAACCTCAACATTGTCCACTGCATTGGCCCAAAAGTCCTCAATATGCGCCTTGTGCCTATACTCCACGCCCTGCGCCATTTTGATATTTTTATAAGGGTCAAAATCCTGCCTGCTGGTGTGGTATGAGAGGTGGAAAAACTGTAGCTCATCTTCAGCCTCTTTGGTTGTCTGCAAGGAGGGACAAACCTCATTTGAATTCCCCATGATGATCGGGAAGTCCAATCCTCCTTTCTTCTTCTTTTTCTAAATTCTATCATAGGCAATGAGCTGTCTAGATATCTCTATTATCATCATTCTATCTGTGGGGTACCTTGGTAATCTATAAGGATATGATGTAAACCCTTGCAGCCTGATATAAGTGAACTTTGGAAATTGGATAAACTGATATCCGTATCGCTCGATCAACTTTTGAGCTTCTTTTGATATCCTCTGTTGAGTCCTTCGCTAAAGGGTCCTGGCTATGTGCATTGTGAAGGCATCATTTACCCTTCTGTAGTTGGAGGTGCTGCTCAGGTGTAATTGTGGGCAAGACTCGTGAATTTTGAACTGGTCAGGACCACACCCAATCGACTCCTTATAAGTTATTCCCCTGGATTTAGTCATTCGAGCCTGCATGTATATCACATATGAGCTCATGTAAAAAGTTTTAGTTCTCCTCAGATTCCTGAATTGTTCATCCAGATTATCACTTATCATTCTTGCCCAGTCCACATAGTCCTTCCCCTCTAGCACAATCCCGATGTAGTAGAACATCCATGGCTCGAAGATGTATGATTGAGGACTCCCATTCACTTGGCTTCACATCATTATCAGATCACAATACTCCTGCTTCACATCATCTGAAATAATTTGCTTGGGAAGCTTGGTGCCAGGAGGCCTGGGCTTTTGCATCCAAACGAAATTTATCATTCCAGCGCATCTCTCAAAAGTAGAAGCGTACATCCTTTCAACCCTTTGCCTTGTTCTGTATACCATCTCATTGAAAGTAGGGATTCCAAATGCCTCTCCGATGGCATTGGGTGTAAGATTGGCAAACAGTTTGCCATAAGAGGAAACAATAATACTTTGCTTCGACCTGTAGCAGTTGGCACATTCTAGGATTAACTTCGGACACTAGATAGCTGGTGGAAAACCAGCAGCTGCATACAGTCCACTCTTCATAATTTGATGTGCCGTGACTGATGGAGGATAGCCACCTATCCCATACATCCGACCTCTAAGTGCTCCAAGATTGTATGAACTGAGATTCGTATCATTTAGCTCTCCCAACTTCGATGTAAAATTGGATTCTGGAAGAAATGTTTTGCTTAACTTCTTCATCATTGCTTGCCTGGATATATTGGCTTTGTTTGACTCAGCATTGGCAGCCTTGCCTGTAGCTTCGTTGGCCTTTGCAGTTGCTCCTTGGCTTGCTTTATCCATCCTGCAAAACAAAAGATAGGCATTAAAATTTAAACTTAGAAAATAAATAACCTCGGGATAGCCAAAATGTGGAGCAAACTTCGAAAATAAGGAGTCTCAACATTAAAATTTTGAACTCCAAGCCTCTAACACTTTTTTCAGCAGTATGAATATTACTTCTGGCACTTAAAAAAAATTCACCCCCAGCACCTAGCTTGCTGATTTGACTTGTTCACTTCAGCAGCTTTACCTCAACGTTTTTCTCCTCACCCTCAGAGCCACAACTTCGCACCTGCAAATGGTGAGAAGAAATGAAAATTTCGTGGCTTAAATAATCGTGTCAAAGAATATTGCTAATTCGTGAGGGAGTTCATTTTAGCAAACTCATTAAATCTCCAGTCCCACTACTCGGCAATTTCCAATTTTAGAGAGGTGATGGGCGAGTTGTCACCAAAGCGGGTCCCGTTCGTCATAGACCTTGCCTTTGTCGAAGATTCTTTCCTTTGTAAAAGTTCGAATTTTCCCCTTTTAACTTCTTGTAACATTTTGCTATTTCAAATATTAATGGGGGGGATCATTTTTTTATTTAATATTTCCTCCTTTGGTATTTAAAAATTTCCACGCTTTAGCCAAGTTTTAAAGTTTTACCCCTTACGTGTCAAACTTGGGCGCATTTCATCTCCTTATGCGCACTTGGTGCTTAGGCACATTCTATACCTTCTTCATGGGCGCATCTCCATCTTAGGCTAGGCACACCTCTCTCGTGCCTTGGGCGCAAATTTGCCTAGAGTGTTTGAGGCGCATTTTCATCATGCTCTTGGGGCGCATTTGACTCATGCCTCATACCTTGGGCACATTTGAGGAGTGTTGCCTTATGTTTTCATGCATTAGAATATTTCATCCATCTTATTCATCTTGGGCACACTTGAGGGGTCTTGCTCTAGGCGCATTTTGACCTTAGTGCCTGGCGCATTTAACCTCCTTAGATTGGGCGCACTTCCTTTTTAGCCTAGGGCCATTTGGCCTTGGTGCAATTGAAGTTCTTTGTTTGAGTGCACTTAGCCTTGATGCTCTAGGTGCATTTGGCCCATCATCCTTGGGCTCACTTCACCTCCCTTGTGCTTGGACGTACTCAACCTCCTGCCTTAGGCGTACTTCACTTGGGCGCATTTAGACCCTGAGCTTGGGCACACTTTGAGGGGTATAGAGTCATCCTTTGTGCCTTGGGCGCATTTGAGAGGGGGTCTAACCTTGATTCTCCATTCCTAGGGCACATCTAGCCTCATGAGGAGTGTTAGAATTTTGAATACTTAGCCTATTTTGCCTGGCTTGCCCTCGTATTTCCATTTTTAGTAACTTTTGAAGGTCTTGTGATTTTCAAACATCTGCAACTTCTCAAGACTTGATATTCGCTCAATGTGGTCCTCATGGCTTGATTAACTTGTTCACACCTGCCTTTTACACTTACCTGCTATTTTAGAACCCGTTCCGGAAGTGACTTACTAAAAAAGTAAGTGTGCGGATCGCACTCAAATTTCACCAGTAGATTCCTTGGAAGATTTTGACTGCAATGGGATACACTTTTTTTTCATTTTTCCTGAGTTTTGCCCTTCATTTTAGGCATAAAAGTAGGAAACCCTAATTTCATTGCATGTGCCTTTGTTGACCTCCGTTCGATGCTGTTTCTGCTACATACTGCTTTGCTCTGGAAACTGTTTGGGTGACATCATACTTGCTAAAAGTGGACCTACTAAAAATAGACCTGCTAAAAATAGTAAGTAGTCAGAATTGGCTCAAATTTTTCAGCTAAGTAGTTCAAAGGGCTCTAAACATTATGTAGCAGTCGAATTTTCAACTGCCCTGAAAAAAAGGTCCTAAATGGAGTACTTACTAAAAATAGTAAGTTGTTAGAGCCTCCTGATCGTAGTGCTAGGCTCAGATTTCAATCTGCTTACTCAATTTGACCTCAACTAAGCTTGAAGAATAAAAACCCTAATCCCACAAAACGCACTCCAGACTTAGCTAAAATTCCAAATTGGGCCAAAAGACAGGTACATCCCTGGGAAGACATAAGGGACTAGGAGAGACCGTCACAAAACTACCCAAAACCAAAGCGAAAAGACCCAAAAGGGGCAAAAATTGGGGGAGTCCCCATTTTGAATGGGGTGATGTGTGAAAAGGTCACAACACTTCCTTTTGCCATGGTGTTATCTTTTTAGTTGGTTTGGTTACGGCTGCTCTAGAACAGGGTATACCAAGAACTCTCTGGAAGTTTGCCGGTTGGAAGGAGATGGTGATGGAGCAATTCATATATTCAATGACCGATTTATTATCTTGCCGATTATAGTTGGCTATCGTGAGCTTTAATTATGATTTAAATTCACGATAGCTAAAGAATGAAAGTTGGGCAACCTTATCTGCCTGAGCATGTTGTAATGCCATCTTCAATGGGTGATCCACTAGATTATTATGTTACCATGTTCTGCATTTTGTGGCTGATAAGCTCTCCCAGGAAAGAGAATCTATTGTGTTTTTCTCTTCGGCTAATGGCTATCTCCTTCCCTTTACTCCCTTCTGTCCTTTTTGAACCTTCAGTCTATAGCATTTCGTTTCTTTCTTTTTCCTTCCTTCCATGTTGCTTGTAGCTTCTTGCTGGGTTTTTTGAATGCAATATATAGCTTGTCGTGCCAATACTTCTTGGTTGGAAATTCATTCGTCAGAGGTGCTTGTCATGTGAATACTTCTGTTACTTTTGCATCGCCTTCATTGCCCATTGCTAGCACCCATCTTTCATCAAGTTTATTTAATTGGAAAAGTCTTTCTTTTAGGTTTTTGATATCCGTTAGCCGGTTCTCTATTGCAATTCTTAGGTTTGATACCATATACTTTGCGGGGACTACCACTTCCTGGACATACATCAATTGAAAAGGCATGTGTCTTGTAGTTACACCTTGTACGTTGTGCGATAGGCCCATAACACGACTGGTAATTTTTCCTCCTAGTTTGTCTCTTCAATACCGCATGATTTGTGGATGATCGAAATGGGTACTTTGTTTGTTGATTTTTCCTGCACATTCGCTCGTGGATAGTATGAGCTTGAAAGAGTGGAAGATTCAAAATTTGGTGATCATCAGTCAAATGGCATGATTCACAAAGTGACCCCCTTTATCACTAGTGATTTGTATAGGAATATTGTACCTGGTGACAATTTGTTCATAAATAAATCTTATAATGTTGAGTGCTGTGTTGTTTGGTAGTGCCTTAGCTTCTGCCCATTTGGGCAAGTACTTCGTAGGCACAACAATGTCTTTGCATCTATGTAGTTGGATAACCTTGAGTTGGCCAATAAAATCCAATCCCCACCTATCAAAGAGCTCTGGTGGTTGTGATGGTGAGAGCAACATATAGTTTCTTTTCAATGGTTTCCCTACTCTTTGACAGGTGTCACATTCGACCACCCATTCTCGTGTGTCCGTGTGTACTGTCGGCCACCATAGACTAGCAATGAGAATTTTTCTAGCTGTGGCATCCGATCCCATGTGGCCTTCTGCTAGTCCTTCATGTGCTTCCTCTAGTACGCTTTTTATTACCTCTTGCATAACACACTGTCTGAGAACATGATCAAGTCTCATTTTGTACAATAGTTTGCTGATGAGTTGGAATGTTTTACTTTTGAGGGCTAACTTCCTCCTTTCTTGGAGTGGCATCTCTTTTAGAAATGTTGACATCATCAAGTATTCGCCAATGTGCTTGTACTAGGGAGGTAATGGTGCAATCTAGAATAGGTGGGCATTTGGAAAATATTCATTCATGCTCTTTGGTGGTTCACTTGATTTTATTCTCGACAATTGGTCTGCTATAACATGACTCTTTCTTGGCTGTACGATGATGGTGAATGTAAACTCTTGCAATAATCATAACCATCTACTTACCCTCCCTTGGATGATTGGCTTCTTCACTAAGTACATTAGTGCTTGATGATCCACATGGGTGTTGCAAGAAGATAGTGTCAAAACTTTTGCACGGAGCAAACCATTCTCAATGCTTCTGTTAGAACCACATTTGAAGTTTGCATTAAAAGATGTTTAGCAACATTACAATGATGTATGAGCAATTTTTTTTGGAAAGAATAACAGTTTGCTACAAGTTAAGATGATTCCATTCTGACATACATTTAGTAATAACATAATCATATCAGCATTCCTACATTAATTTCAATTAGAAGCATTAAGGTAAGAGAATAGAAACCCTCATCTGGTTAGCGTTTTCCAAGTCTCGGCCCGCCATCTGCATGCGAGGGAAAAACATCATCCGAGTGTTTTACCTCCATCCACGAACATGAGCAGTTCCCCGCACACCTTCCCCCCTTACAAGAAGTAAAGTGGAAAGAACCTCAAACAGCCATCTGAGCTCTGGTGGAGAAACCCTACCTAACTGACTCTGCCTTGCTACTAAGGATTCCTTCCTACTAAGCAGGCTTCTCTGGATAGTTAGGTATCTGAGTTTCGTGTGAGTACAAGTGCAGTCAGAGGCACCTGCTCTTACTATGGCCATAGCTTGTACTACTGTACAGACTCACTCACCCTGCTCGATTTGGAATGCACTACTAATCTAGGGCTTTCGAGTGATTTTCACTCCACCCTTACTCTTACAAGGACACCTGTCCTAGGGCATAACCTCTCACCTATTTAGGTTTAAACAATAAGACTTACTGTCTTTGGCTACCTGCCACGTGGTAACAATGTTCAAGAACTAGGGCATTCAGCATGACACACTCTGTAGGCTACCTGCCACGTGTGTTGCAAGAACTAGGGCTCCCTCGTGATCTCGAAACCTAATACTGAGTCAAAATAAGAAACTAAGGTTTAAGATTCGATTAATTAATAGTTTACAGTCAGCCCCTTCTGTGGCTGCAACCAAATCTAATACACACTGGCACTTTTCATACCAGAACAATTTAAAGGACTGAAGGAAAGCTCTTTTATTAGTCTATAGATTAGACATTTTCTTTTCTTTAACTTGTTTACTATCCCGGTTCATCAACTGAGTTCTCAGTCCTAAATCAAAATCACGCTAAGCTTGATGAACCTTAGCCTCTTGCCAAACTTAGGTAAAGATTCGTCTATTTAAGCTCTCTTTAAACTCTGCATGTTAATGTTTTCCAAACTGAATTTACTGGTTAACAACTAACACAGAGATATCATAAAGAAACTGGCTAAATACGGATTCAGAGAATTATTTTGTGTTTTCTTCTTCTAATAAAAGAACCATAAAACTCAAATGGTGAAAGAAAGACACACCTCTTCATACCGGTCTTAGCTGACAAATTTAGATGGCATTTCGGAATACAAACAACATACTCTGTTATACAAAAAGCATTAACTACAGTTTTACGTCAAGCTTCAGCTCTATTCATAACCCGTAAACAGAGTAAAGCTCTATAATGAATACCAAGAATCGATAAAATAACAAACTTAAGGCAATACGTGCCTGATAAACTTATTTGAGCCGAATATGCTGTTGCAGAAGTCGCACAATGGAAGAGCTTCCTTGTAATCCTTCCTGGCTCACGTTTTCTTCTAAGTCCACTCAAGTCTCGACCCCTTATAGCTAGTAGGTACTGCAATTTTCTTAACTAAGCAGCGTCGTTCACTCTCCCAGCTTGTGTCGCCAACTTCCTTACTATTCTCTCCTGCAGTCTCAGCCTCTCCACTCCGCGTTTTCTTCCCAGCTCGATACTCCTGCTCCGCAATCTTTCCCAAAACAAAAACGAGAGCCTCCTTCCCCGATAATTGCCGCACTAAGATAGTCCTCCCTTTTCTCTAGCGACGGTAGCTTCTGGGTGGTTACCGTAACTAACTCCATCCTTCCGCTCTCTCCTCCTAGCTAGTCGCCACCCTCTACAATCGTGGCAACCGATTTTATTCAAAAACGGGTATCTTATCAATCCCGTAATGAATTAATAAAAGAATATTAATAGCCTTCCAACCGGATAATTTTTGATGAATTTTACAAGAAGAGAAGCATCCATTCTGCGTCCAAGGCATAAAATAATATTTTAAGACAATATTAAAATTTCTTTTGATATATTACCAATTATTTATATAAATAATATAATATATTTATAAATATACGTAGGTAATATATTTGAATATTTCATATAAATAAATTAATATAACCAAATATTCAATAATACAGAGGTTAAGCCAAAAGGTGGAATACCATCACGAAACACGGAACCAACAAGGTTACATTCATAACAACCCGGTTTAATCCCAAAACCCTAACATTCTCAAACGACCGAACAAAACAACAAACTAAACGAAGACCAACATCTAGGGTTCAACTAGACATTTCTAGGGTTCAACTTCCTTAACCACTCCTGAGTTCAGATGGCGTTTCAAAAACATTTCCACAATACCTCTCTACTCAGATGATGTTTTTCCCTCTTCCGAGGTTCACGGTATGATTGTCCTGCAACCATCTCCAAACAAGAAGAAATTAGTAAGCATCCCTGTATTATCTCATTGCAAAACATCAATCAACATAATTCTTGCAAAATAACCTATTCATTTATTTTAGGGCATCGTACAAATTGAGTACTCTAAGCCTAGATCAAATCACATGCTTTTATTGCCTCATCGGAAAATATATAAATATATACCCAAGATTTCCACATCATGAATTAGAATTCCAAAATTGCATCATTCATCATTCCAATAACAACAAAATTAGAGTGTTTTAAAAGTAAGAAGGATGGGATGTAACAGCTTCCCTTTCCATTGTACTGTAATTATGTTTTGGCTTTTATAGTAATTGATTGGTGAATAACACCTTATGATCCAACTTGTGTGGTCCCACTTGTGCTAGTGTTGCTCCAATCACAAAGTTTGAGGCATCAACGTGTACATGAAACTCCTTTGCTTCAATTGGTGTATGTTAGGATGGGAGAATTGATCAGACGTACTTTAAGTTCTTTGAATACATTCTTCTTATCCTTTGTTCATATGAATGCTTGGTCTTTCCTTGTGAGTATATTTAGTGGGTAGGATATTTGAGTGAAGTTCTTTATGAATCGTCGATAGTAGCCAACATGGCCCAGGAACGATTTAACTCCTGTGACATTCTTTGGTGCTTCCATCTGTACAATTACCCTTATCTTATCTAGATCAGTCTTTAATCCTGCTTTATAGACTATTTGTCTGAGTAATTTACCTTGTGGTACCATAAATTGATAACTTTTTCGGATTCAGGGCCAATTGTGCGGATCTACATCGTTCCATACATTCAACAAGAGCCTTTAGGTGGGTTTCCTGGTTAGTATAGATTGACCAGTCATTAAGAACTTAAAAATTTCCCATTGACATCTTGTCAAAGATGTGCAGAATTATTCTTTTGAAAGGAGCAAGAGCATTACATAGTCCGAACGACATCTCGATTATGTGTAAATTCTATCCTCTACCACAAATGTGGTCTTAAGCTTGTCTTCTTCTACTATACTCACTTGATTATACCTTGAGAACCCATCCATAAAGGTGCATATTTCGTGACCCACCACTTCCTCAAGGATAGAATCAGTGAAGGAGATTAGAAACAGGTGCTTTATAGTTACTACATTGAGGCTTCTGAAGTCCACACATATTTGGATTTGCTTTGAATCCTTCTTCAATGATATGATTATTGGAGAGACCCAATCATTGGTCTCTACTTCGAATATTATGCCTACTTCTAGCATCTTTTGGATTTCATCTTGGACTTTCGTTGCGTAATTTTTGTTCATTCTATATGGTCGTTTTCACACAGGTTGTGCTCTTGGTATTCTAGGGAGTTTGTGCACTGTACGCCCATGCAAAGGTGTTTTTATACTCCATAAATTTTTTGAATGCTTTCGCTTTGAGCACTGGGCCCCATTAATCTCTTACTATGATCTTCTGAGGTCTACCCTCCTCTCTTAAGTTTACTTTCTTTGTTGTTGGCTCATATTTTATTATCTTGTTCGAATTTATGGGTTGGTGTATCGTCTAGTTTAGCAACTCCCTCTTTATATTGTACTCCAGAGGGAACATTTGACTTGTTGTTTTCTTGGTTCTCTTCTTCTTCTTCAGTCTCTCTAATTTGTATCATATTGCAATCTTGTTGGAATATTTCGTAATCCTCCAATTGATAGTGAAAGAGTCCTTTTAAGGAACTTGTCTCGTCTTCATCAATTGGCTCCATAAAAAAATTCTCTTCTTTTGCCCATGCTTCTCCATTTTGAATCGACAGAAGTAATCTCCTCACTCACTACTTGATTCCTTTAGTGGATGATGTACTTTCTCCCTTTATTCTCTATTGAGATGGTGTTTCTCTTCCAGTTATGATCTACTTTCGTTGCTATCAACCATCCTCTTCCGAGTAATGCATCATATGCTTTCTTATCTAAGGGGATAACCACAAATTTAACAAGAATTGTTGAGTCTCAACCATTACCTTTTGTGCCATTAGTATCCCTAATGGTTTAATCTTGTGCTGGTCTACCCCTACTAGTTGGAAGGTCAGAGGCTAGAGGGTTGGTTTCTTGAGACATTTCCATGTATCTTTTGGCAACACATTTACTCTTGATCCTCCATCGACAATTGTATTTGTCAAGGTCCTCCCCAAGATTTTGATATGCACATTGACCGGTTTCTTCCTTGTGTTTATTGTCAACAACATTGGGTCAATGGCTTGCTCTTTGAGTGGCGGTGATAGTTCTATTATTATATCTTCACTTGTACCTTCCTGTTTTTGATTTTGGTCATCCCTCTTGGTATTGGTGATTGTCACTTGTAATTGTGGCATTTGCTGTAAAAGGTCTACCATTCGTATAAGTATAGTGGTTTGTAGTACCTACCTAGCAATATTTTTGTTAGATTTTGACCATAGTTGCTTGCTGTTTCATTGGAACTTCTTCATTCCTTCACTATAGATTGTTCCACTTCTGCTTTTGTTTCTCAGAGTCTTTCCTTTTTTGTATGAGGGTTTGGATATATAGCCCTCTTGGCTTGCACTTGGGTGATGGCTAGGATTGCCTTGTCTTGTCCCTCTACATCTAGCATATTAATGCTTCCTTTTTGTTTTGGACAATTTGTGTCCTCGTGGTTGCCTGGTCCGCACCACTTACATAACATTCTTGCTTGTTGTAATGATCTAGGCACAGTTTAAATAATAAAAAGTCTAACACTGATCTGAACATAGACTAAATTTCTGAACACCAACAATTTATTACTTTTCATAGCCAGATAATCAACACTCTAGAAACAAGGATTAAGCCACAATTGAGCAACTCAGAATAATGGAAGGAAATAAAACTGTCCAGATTTGAAATCGTAGAACATATGTGCAGAATGGAGATCATGAAATTATCGCAAACGACTACAGGCCAGATTGCGAATTTACTTGAGCGCATGAGATGCTATCATATTACATTGCTTGGTGGACTTGGTTTTGTAGCAGAAGGAATCCTATCGCTGATTGAATGCGATAGCCTTTATACCTATCCCGACTACTACTAATGATGATCTTGTAATGTCGAGTCCCATTGATCCCACTCCTTGAAAGTGATCCGTGCCCAGACTGGAGGTAAAGCCGTCACGGGTAGTGAATGAGTCTCCTTCAGATCTCCGATGCTCCTGATTTGCCAATTCATAGAGGACGGATGTCATTGGTTAATTATCTCAACTGATGATGTGAATGGAACTCTCGAAAGTATGGCGCTAGTACCCTGATGAGAGGATATGATATCAAATGTCATGGTTGGGGGTTGTCCTGATCTGAGGGTGGCCAGAGCCAAAGGTTCGTCCACACGGAAATCGCCTCTGTGAGTGCTCCTGAGGTTAATATGATCGCCACTTGCAAGTAAAGACGGATGTTCATGAGGGAAGACGAAAAATGGATTGAAGTAAGGAATCCCGGTTGGAGACTACGTCCCACCTGGATGAACTCGCTATGCGGGCAACTCCTTATTCCAATACGATGATCCAGACAAGTAGAAGCTCGATATAAAAAGACGTCTAAAAAGCCTTCCAAAGGGTTGGCCCAATAATTTGAAATTGTCCTTGGCGCCGAAATCAAATGAGTTGGCCAAAACAAA
Organism: Sequoiadendron giganteum; assembly: GCA_007115665.2. Taxonomy (NCBI): domain Eukaryota; kingdom Viridiplantae; phylum Streptophyta; class Pinopsida; order Cupressales; family Cupressaceae; genus Sequoiadendron; species Sequoiadendron giganteum. The sequence continues at coordinate 573,178,030 of CM021100.1, read as the reverse complement.
TTTAAATGTTATTTAAAAATGATTTAAATTTAATTTATTATTATTTAATTTTGAAACTCGTAGTGTTTAAAAACACTGTTTAGCCGACCTCCAAGATTTTAGTTCTTCTTTGAGACGGGGACATGACAGTCTCCCCGACCGATATGTTGCTTGCCCTCAAACAACCTTAAGTTTGGATGCTCGAATACCTCCACTCCTTCCCAGGTTGTGTCTTCTACTGGCAGATTTTTCCATTTCACCAAGTATTCCAGTATAATCTTGTTTCTCAACCTTTTTTCCCTTACATCCAATACTGTCTCAGGTTCAAGTATTAGCTTGCCCTCATCATCAAGAGGAGGTAGCTCCATTGAAGGTGTGATTTGTTGTCCCAACGCCTTTTTCAAACAAGATACATGAAAGATGTTATGGATTCTGCCTCCTTGGGGCAATTCGAGCTCATATGCAACCTCCTCAATTCTTCTAGTGATTTGGAAAGGCCCATAGAATCTAGGCTTTAGCTTTTCAGCACCATTCCCTTTGAGGGATGATTGTCTAGAGGGCTGCAATCTCAAGTAAACCATGTCATTGACCTCAAAAACTCTCTCAGTTCTCTGCTGGTCTGCATATAACTTTTGCTGGTGTTGAGCATGTTCGAGATTTTCTTTGAGTGCGTTCATGATATCCACATTCTGCTGCACCATGTCTCTAGCACTCGAGATCTTACTGTTTGCAAGGATTAGATTCATAAAGGAGGTGGTATCATATCCATAGAGTGCTTTAAAGAGAGACATACCAATGGACATGTGGTGTGTCCTGTTGTAGCAGAACTCCCCCAAATGCAGACATTTCAACCAAGCTGTTTTGCTGCCCTGTCACATAGTTCCTTAGGTACCCTTCGATCCACTTGTTAACAATCTCTGTTTGCCCATTTGTTTGAGGGTGGTAGCTAGTGCTGGGACTTAACTCTGTGTGAGCCAAACAGAAGAGTTCTTGCCAAAACAAGTTGATAAACCTGCTGTCCCTGTTACTCACAATGTTTCTTGGCAACCCATGAAGTCTAAAGACCTCTCTAAAAAACAGATCAGCAACTTGAGGAGCCTTAAATTCTAAAGTAATGGCATAAAAATTAGCATATTTCGTTAGCCTATCCACTACAACATAAATGCAATCTTTAGCTTGCACCTTTGGTAGCCCGGTGATGAAGTCCATGGAAATGCTCTCCCATTTTTGATTTGGAATGGGTAGGGGTTGCAACAAGCCGACTGGTAAGATATGTTTTGTTTTATTCTGTTGGCACACTGAACATTCTCTAACATGCTGCAATATATCATTTTTCAGCCCCTTCCATGAGAAACGTTCCCTTTCTTTCTTGTAGGTCTTGTAGAATCCGGGGTGACCAGCAAGAGGGGTGTCATGGCAAGCTCTCACAATCCTATCCTTGACCTTGGAGCGGGGCACAAGATAAGCCTAATCATTGTAGAGGATGAGATCTTCAACCACCTTGTACCTGTCATCAATTAGTTTCCCTTCCAATATATCATTAGAAAATGAATCTCTAGCATACTCGGCTATAATGGCTACTCTCCAATCAATAGATATATCAGTCATAGCACAAAGGTAAGGCTTCCTAGAGAGAGCATCTGCTACCACATTGTTCTTGCCTTTCACATATTCAATATCAAAATCATAGGCTTGGAGTTTGCTTGCCCATTTCTGCTGTCTATCATTCAAATCACGCTGATTGAGGAAGTACTTCAAGCTGTTATGATTTGTCTTCACCACAAATTTCCCACAAACCAAATACTGCCTAAATTTTGCAAGGGCATGCATGATAGCCAACATCTCCTTATCATAAATGGAGAAAATCTTTTCTAAATCTACGAGTTTTCTGCTCTCATATGTTATGGGGTGCTTATTTTGCATCAACATTGCTCCAATACCTTCTTTTGAAGCATCACACTCAAGTACAAAAGGAGATGAAAAATCTGGAATAGCCAAAACAGGACATGAGCTCATTACCTCCTTAAGCTTATCAAAAGCCTGTTGTGCTATGGGACTCCAAGAGAAAACTCCTTTCTTCGTCAAGTTGGTTAATGGTGCTGCAAGCTGGGAGAAACCCTTCACAAATCTTCTATAGTAACTGCAAAGACCCACAAATCCTCTCAATTGTGTCAAGTTCTTGGGTGTAGGCCACTCCTGAATAGCCTTGATCTTCTCCTCATCAACACTAACCCCTTGAGCACTGATCTTATGGCCCAAGTACAAAATCTTAGTCATTCCAAACTCACATTTCGACATCTTAGCATAAAACGAATGCCTCTCTAGAATATCAAGCACCTCCTCTATATGCTTCAAATGGTCTTCCCATGTCTTACTATAGATTAAGATGTCATCAAAGAAAACCAAAACGAACTTCCTCAACCAAAGAATGAATACCTGATTCGTACATGATTGGAATGTAGCAGGAGCGTTGGTTAACCCAAATGGCATCACCAAGAATTCATAATGCCCATAGTGATGCCTGAAAGCCGTCTTATGCACATCCTCATCCCTTACTCTAATTTGATGATACCTCGAATGTAAATCAATCTTGGAGAAATATATTATGCCATGTAGCTCATCTATCAACTCATCGATCTTGGGGATGGGGTAGCAGTTCTTGATTGTCTTCTTGTTGAGCGCTCTATAATCGATGCACATCCTGAGAGTCCCATCCTTCGTTTTGACCAACACCACAGAAGAGGCAAAAGGGCTTGAGCTTGGATGAATATGCCTCATATCCAACAATTCTTTGATAGCCTTCTCAATTTCTTCCTTGTACATTCTAGGATGTCAATATGGAGTGGTGATAATTGGTTTAGCTCCTTCCTCTAGCTCTATCACATGCTGAAATCCCCTATTGGGTGGCAATCTAGGCGGAATCTCTTGAAACACCTTGCACTTCTTGTTCAAAATGACCTGAATGTCAATGGGGTAGGTCCTTCCTTCGGCAGACTAGTATCTATGATTAAGCACTCCGCTGCCCACACTACTTCATCTCTACGAAAAGATCGCTCCATCCTCTTAGTTGAAACCACCATAGGACCATTCCTGGAGAGACCTTTGAGGACCTCTTTGCCATCTTGTTTAAATTTCAGTTCCATAGTTTGGTAGTTGGTGGTGTATTCTCCCAATGAATGAAGCCATTGTACTCCTAAGACTATGTCCGTGTCACCAATGTCAACCACATAGAAATCGTTTCTCATCTTGTGTCCTCCTAGGGTTAGCTCCATTTGTTGAATCCGACTAGTGCAAGAAAGGATATTTCCTCCGGCGGCAACAACATGAAATCCTTCAAAGTCTTCTACCCTTAAGTGTAACTTGGCTACTGTCTTCTTGCTGATGAAGTTATGAGTGGCTCCACTATCGATCAACACTGTCACTTTCTGTCCCCGGAGAACTCCTCAAACACAAAGAGAATGGTACCGTGGTGCTCTTGAAAGCGCTGCAAGAGTACCCCCCATGGGATCTCCTTCTATAATGACCTCTTGTCCTTCCTCATTAGTGACTTCCTCATTGCCCCCTTCTTCAGTTTCTGCTTCATCATCAGAAAGCACCTCAATGTAGTAAACTTGACCTCTCCCTCGACATCTGTGATGCTCATTCCATTTTTCTCTGCAATGGTAGCACAAACCCTTCCAACGAAGTTCATTTCTTGACATGTTCGATCTATTCGATCCTGGAGGAAAACTCTTAGGTGGAGGATTTGCCTTAGGGAAAGGCTTCCTTGGCTGCCCTGTTGATGTGCTCTTAGCAATAGGTTTGCTCTTCTTGCTGGAGTCTTCTAGACTCAAAGCCCTTCAAATAGCTTCCTCTAGTGTCGCTGGCTCCAAAGCCCTCACCAAGCCACGAAAAGAATCTAATAGATCTTCAATGAAGAACATGAGTCTCTTATCTGAAACATCCGGTACCATCACAAAAGCCTTTGGAATTCTGAAATGTATTCATCCATAGTGCGCACTTGCTTCAGCCTTGTCAACTCCTGGAAGTACACTTCGGGATCTTTCCTATCAAACCTCTCCATCAATTTTTGCATGAAGTCATCATATGTAATCACAAGTCCAAACCCTTGAGTTACAATACCATGGTGCCACCATTCGTGGGCCAATCCTTCCAAGTGCAAGATGGCAAATTTGATAGCTTCCTCTTCGGTCATGGGGCTGAGAGAGAAGTATGTATCCAATTTCTGCACCCATGTGTGTGCAGTCACCTTACCTGAACCATCAAAAGTAGGGAGTGAAAGTTTGCTGACTTTGTGTTGAAGATCTTTATTTGTTTGCTGTAGATGAGGTCTCCCATCACTTCCAAATCCCTTTCTAGCAATGTGGAACTGATCAAAGGGAATTGCTGCTTGGGCTTTAGCATCCAATTTCATGTAGTCCTGTACAATGCTGCTGAAACTAAGCTGATCTTCTTCTTCATGAGATGTCTCTGTCCTAGGTAAGAACTTGGGCTAAGAGGGTCTGTGAGTAGATCCCTTTGAGGTCCTGCTATGTTCTCCCCTTGCCTACTGTTTTGGATGACCTTCTTCAACATTGTTGGGTCTGGATTTGTTGTTGTTCACTGCAGTAGTGAGGGTCTGCAACATTTGCAGCAGCGTTTGGTTCATTTGATCCTGTTTTTCCATGAAAGCCTTGAGTTCGTTGTTCTGATCCTCCATCTTCTTCTTACCTCTGCCTCCAATTCCTTTGCTGATGTCCTGACTAGTTGCCTCCAATCTCTTCCTTTCTCTTTCAATGGCTCTTAAGTCCCTCTAACTCAATTGCATAAATAATCCTTCACCCACAAGCTGGTAGAATCTCTGCTCTGATACCACTATAATGATCTAGGCACGGTTTAAATAATAAAAAGTCTAACACCGATTTGAACATAGACTAAATTTTCGAACACCAAGAATTTACTACTTTTCATAGCCAAATAATCAGCACTCCAGAGACAAGGATTAAGCCACAATTGTGCAACTGAAAATAATGGAAGGAAATAATACTGTCTAGATTTGAAATCGCAGAACACACATAGAATGGAGATCATGAAATTATCGTAAACGACTACAGGCCAGATCGCGAATTTACTTGAGTGCATGAGATGCTAGCATATTACTTTTTGATAACTTGGTGAACTTGGTTTTGTAGCAAGGAATCCTGTCGCTGATTGAATGTAATAGCCTTTATACCTTTGTCGACTCCCGCCAATGATGATCTTGTAATGATGAGTCCCACTGATCCTTCACTCCTTGAAAGTGATTTGCGCCCGGACTGGAGTAAAGCCGTCACGAGGAGTGAATGAGTCTCTTTCAGATCTCTGATGCTCTTGATTCGCCAATTCATAGAGGACGGATGTCGCTGGTTAATTATCTCAACTAATGATGTGAATGGAACTCCCAGAAGTATGGTGCCAGTACCTTGATGAGAGGATATGATGTTAGATGTCGCGACTGGGGGTTGTCCCAATCTGAGGGTGGCTAGAGCCAAAGGCTTGGCCACACGAAAATCGCCTTTGTGAGTGCTCCTGAGGTTAATATGATCACCAGCTGCAAGTAAAGATGAATGTTCAGGAGGGAAGACGAAAAATGGATTGAAGTAAGGAATCCCGGGTGGAGATTACATCCCACCTGGATGAACTCACTACGCGGCCAACTCCTTATTCCAATACGATGATCCAGACAAGCAGAGGCTCGATATAAAAAGATGTTTGAAAAGCCTTCCAAAGGGTTGGCCCAATAATTTGAAATTGTCCTTGGTGCCGAAATCAAATGAGTCGGCCAAAACAAATTTAAATGTTATTTAAAAATAATTTAAATTTTATTTTATTATTTAATTTATTATTATTTAATTTTAAAACTCATAGTGTTTAAAAACATTGTTTAGCCGACCTTCAAGATTTTAGTTCTTCTTTGAGACGGGGACATGACACTTGTTTCGATCACTTTGACACACTCTGGCGAAATGTCCCCATTCATTGCATTTCCAACATTGTATCATGGGTCTCCCTGTAGCATCATATTAAATTTGACTTCTTGTCCCACTATTATTAAATTGATTATTGTTTCCTCTCCTATTACGGTACCTGCCAGGTGATGCATTCTGGTTGTTGTTCAACTAGTTTGAATTTTGATGGTGTATTCAGTGGGGTGGACTCTTCACCTTGTATGAAGAGCACTTGTGCGCTTCTTGTTTTTAAGTTGTATGGGCACTCTTTGATAGAATGTTCGAGCACTTTACAAATATCACAAAACAATTTGTTGGGGCAATTTGTTTTAATGTGACCTTCACTTTTGCATTCGGTACACCATAGTTCCTTATTTTATTTGGTGGCTTCATTTTCCACTTTCAATTCCTTCATCATTCTCATCATATCCCTTCTTAGGGCTTGTATAGTCTTGGATTCGCTATCATTGCTTTCCTCTGAACTATCATATTTGTCTGTTTTTCTCTTTCCTCGAGAGGATGTTTTGTCCTCACTCTCTATGTCCATTGCTCAATTATATGTAGCAACAAAGGAGGGTGGCACCACATTCATCTTCTTCCTTAGCGAAGGAATCAATCATTCGATGAACCAATTCATCTTCAATCCATCCACCGGTTGGTTTTCTAGCTTTACCAACAATTTCTTGAGCCTACGATTGTAAGCTCTTACATTTTCATGTTTTCCTTGTTTTGTATCGTAGATTTTGCTAGAATTTTATTATTGTTTTGAAGGAGTTTAAATTCCTCCTCAAATAATTTTTTTAGTAATTCCTATGTGCCTTTAGAGGTTGCTTCAAGCTCCATATACCAATCTATGGCTATACCCCTTAGGGTTGCTGGAAATGCTCTCAACCAGTAGGCCCTGTCATCTTGGCCATTGGCTACCCATATTGTTTCACACGTTTTGTAGTTTCATACATGATCCTTTGATCCATTTCTTGTGAACTTCGGAAGTTTCTGCCTCTCAACACTCGAACTTGTTGGAGGGGTCACCATCCTTCTTCCTTGGTACGCCTTTTGTGGTTGGAACTTGGATGGAGAATTTTGGTTTACACGTGCCGATGCTTCGCTTGCACTCTTAACCCCTATGAATCCCCTACTCCTTTAGCGTTCATCACACTCGGGTTACCCTCGGGATCTTGTCTATGCTCCCTCCGTCTTGGGGTTTTAGGCTTAGTTCCTTTGATTCTTGGTTCTTCTATAAGTAAAATTTCTTTGATATGGCATATGTTGTTCTCATATGTTTCCATGTAATGTCCCCTTTTCCTAGGCAGTGGTCAGACGTAGTGGTTAGTCTACCAATTGGTCCCCATAGGCTAACAAGGTGTTCAGGGGACCCCTTCGAGGGTGATCTTTGGTTCTTCAGCAGGCCTTTTGGTGTTTATTTCAGTACTCTTCATCTCAATGTCCCAATTTATTTGTGGTGTGCCTTCCGAAGACCATTCTGGACACTTTGATGCACACTTACTATTTTTTGTAAGTCACTTGGACGTGTTGCTCATACTTACTATTTATAGTAAGTCATGGGTATGGTCAGTTGGCGGAGTTACTACTTTTGGCATGATGGCGTAATTATATCTTGGAGTTATTTTGGTTAATATTGGTCTTATGCATTTAATATTAATAACGTTTGGTTAATATTGGTCCTATGCATTAAATAATTGAACTTTATGCGCTATTAAAATATATTAAAAGGGGATTTTATATTTAAAAGGATATAAGTGATTTTAACGTGCACTTTACAATATACGTTAAAGTGCCATTTTTTAAAAGGGAGATATAAGTGACTTTTAAAGCATACTTTGTATTATTAAGTTGTGCACCAAAATTAAAAGAAATTAAAAGTAAATTGAATGAAATGAAGTTTAAAAGTGAATTTGAGGTGAAGTATAAAAGGGCATTTTGGAGTTCATTTCATTCATTCATTCATTATTGAAGAAGTTTATTTTGATGAGGGTTTTGCTGAAGGCTGGAGAGTCTGAAAATCTCAAGCTTTTTGAGGATGAAATCCGTCAAGAAGAACAGCTCGGTATAGGAGTGAGATCTCCCAAGCCAACTTGCAGACAATTCCATTTCAGGGATTGTGCTTGTGCTTCAACAAATTATAGGAAAAGCTTCACAGCTAGGGTTTGAAGATTTAATCAGGAAATTAGAGTTTAAGGAAATTACAGAGTCTTTGAGGTTGAAATTGATATCAGTTTGAAGGGAACTGTATAACACATTTGGATGCCATAAATCTGCAAGTTTGAGGTTGTTTGTATTTGATCTCGAGGCTACCAAAACCCTAGTGCTGGATGCAAATACCATTATGATTGGGACGTGAACTTCCAGAACCAGGAAATACTTCCTTTGCAGGCCATACAAATCCCATACAGGCTGCGTAGGGTTTGTGAAAGACGTGTTGGCTTGTGGAAAAAGTGGTGGGTGCTGGAGAACCATGGCATGTGGTTGGTGGCATATCTGAAACCCTTCATCAGCAGATTCAAGCTCATTATTAGACCTTGGCATGCTTTATATCAGGTCTGAAAATCATTTATATTTGCATTTAATATCATTGCTGCTCCACCAGTACTTAATAAGGGTTTATCAATTATACATGTTGCTGCAAGCTGGACTGTTGTTGAAAGAATTAATTTGGTACTGTTGTAGCTCATTCTGAGCATCAATCTTTGCATCTTTAACTTGTAATATTGCCCAGATTTGTAATTGCATAGGGCTGTAGTGTTACTTATGCATTGTAAAATCATATGACAGCCAAATATGAAAGTTTGAAAAGATGAAGTTTGATTACTAAATCTGTATTTACATTTTATTTGTATATTACCCTGATATTGGCAATGTAATGAAAGTGTTTGACAAAATGTTCCATGTGTAAAACTGAAAATTAATTGAGCAAATTCGCAAAGCCAAAACTCAAACTAGGGTGGGACATTACATTCCATTAGTATGCCTATAAGCTCTTCCTCTCGTTTTTTGTCCGACATTGATGGTATAGATGGTTTTTTGGCTTGGTTGGCGAGATCTATGTATGTTTCGTCAGGGAATGGTAGATGCCTTGCAATTTCCTCCCACTCTCCCTTCGTATATTCTCCAGTCGTGACAATGTTTTTCTCTTCTTGATTACGACTTTGGCTTACACTGACTCTTACTCTTGGATGGGCTCAGACTTTTTGTTAGGAACCCTTCGGTTTCGTCAACTATTCCCTTCAATCTTATCGTTTGTTCCCTTTGTTCCTTTATCCTTATGGATCTTCTTACTTTCTCCTCCAATTGTTCGTGACTGCTTTGTGATCTTTACCTGTCCTTATTTGGATATAGGGGCATTAATTTCTAGAGGTGTGTTGTCAGTTGGTATCATGTTCTTCTTCCCTTCAATTCCTTTCCTCGTATCATTGTAGTATTTGCTGGCGATGCTGTGCTTGTTCTTTCTTTGCATAAAGGTCTTGTCGAATAATAAAGTGTTGTGCAAGGAGTCTTGACAATTGGTTCAAAAGATGGTCTACTTTGTCGTTTACTTGTAGATTGTTCCAAATCACGTCCTAAGGGATTTGTCTTTTGATGGCTTCCCTTTGAATGTGTTCCTTGATAGATATGTCCCATAGGTTCACAAGGTCTTGTGTGAGATCATCTTCTCTTTCCTCGTTGGCTTGTACTGGTTCCTCTATTTGTCGCGCCATTTATATTTCCATTTTTCCAGACTTTACTTTGTGTTCTACCTAGATTCTTATAGGCAATGCCGCCAAATGTTTACTACCTAAGTCTACTTATTTGATTAGCACAGAGTAAACAGTATAGTAAATGCCAAAATATAAGAATTCGTAACAGTAAGTGCACAATGATCATCACATATTTCATTCACAATCTTCACAAGTTTCCTAGAGAAATTCCATATGCATGCGGTCCCCATTCTCAATTACAATAGAGGTATATAAGGTGGCTGATGATTGTTGAGAACTACCAACCATCAACAACTTCCAATTGTTTTACATTCGAGAACTAAATAAAATAATAATATAACTATTTTGTTAACTACAAAGATAACCGGAATCAATGTAGGACCTCTCAACCAAACCATGAGAAGCACTCTAATAGGACATTTTTTTCAGGTTAGGACTTATAAGAATCCAGCCCATGAGGACATTAAAGAGGCTTCAATCAACTCTATTAGTCGTCTAAATACTCTCAGCAAATAATTTATCGTGTCAACCTCAATGGAAATGGTTTACAGAAATCCACAAAGGCATCATATTATAATAACAATTTAAAGAAGTGTAACCTATAGGGAAGATTTACAAATATCACTTAAGCAATGTTAATGTTTATAGCGGCGGGAGATATTTTCTCCAAAATTAAATTAAATAAATAATCTCCAAGGCAGGTTGACCTTTTGATTTTTCAAATAATATTATATTTTCTAGGGCCGACCTAGAGAAGAGGTTGCCTAACATTGTATATAAGGGAGGTGAAGTCCTCTCATTTCAAATGATCAATTCATTCTCTCTAATTCGCATCTCCTAAGCAGCAATAGAAGTTCGCATTCTTTTAGCAGCAGATCAATTTCTTTGAAGAAGCATTATCATTCATTCAAGGAGGAGTGATATATATTATTGTATGAGATTCGGCCCTCTATAAAGCCTGATTGTTGTAAGCAGATTTTTGCCTTTATTCTTCTAATATATAAGAGATCTTTTGCTGGGTTTTTTCTCCCTCGAGTAGGAGGGTTTTCCCAGGGTAAACTATTGTGTTCTTTGTCTCTAAGTTGTGTATTTCTGCTTATTTGCATTTCTGGTCTAAAACTAACATGGTATCAGAGCAGGTTTAAGTAAAGATCTGATCAGATATGGCAGAAAGCATGTCAAAAGAAGCGAAGTCTGTGCAATTCTGTGTGTATGAAAAATCAGAAACTTCTTTGGTGGGATGTGTTAGACATCACAACTTGTGCGTGGGGTTTAGACATCAAACTGGGTGACCCTCTATATTGTCTAACAATGGGCAAACTCTTTCCAGGTTGAGGTGTTTTTAAGATTGTTACTTGTTATATCTGCTGTCCAGATAGCATTACTGTTGTAAAAGACTCGGTTTGTTAAGCTCTTGATAACTGAAATCTGAGCTTAAGAGGTCTGTTGTTCATATAAGCATTTCCCTTCTCAGTGTTGATATATTACTTGGTGATGTTAAACTGAAATCTTAAGTTCCTAGCATTGTTGTTCATTACTGAGAGTCGGTTTGTTATTGCCATACACTTTGAAGGTTATAGGTCTTTAAAATTAGTCTCTGAAATGCTTCCTAAGTTGACATAGTTCTGATATGAAATTCCGGGCAGTCCATATTGTGAAAAACATTATCGTGTGAATTAAGGAGTCCGCTTCAGATGAAGGATTCGTGGAAAATGTAGAGAGCTTGATATGTTGCTAGTTTGATATTTCAAAGGGCCATTTATAATCTTATCTATCCTTACTTTAATAAATTGCCTTACTTAAATGGAGTCATGTTTATTACATGCTCTCTATTGTAAGTATTGAATAGTCGATAATGTAGTATTGTTCAAGGGCATTGCGGCTAATGGAGGTTGTCAGAATTATTATCAAAGTTTAAGAAATTAGAATCACATGGTTTTTTTTTAAACTGCCGCCTATACTCTTGGAGCCATCGATTAGTTCTTAAGAGATATGGAGAGGGGAAATTAGCACCGGTTCACAAGCAGTTGACTAGGCAAATGATGCGGACATGAAGATAAACCTTTTTGGAAGCATTCAGGAAGTTTGAATTGGAACCGTTAGTTGGGTGAACTGCATGGGTGCATCTAAATAGTCGTACTGAATATGGGAGCTATCTTGGTTGTGGTTTGAAGACATGATATCATACTTCAAGGTACCGCATCTGAACATTAAACATCAGCAATAAAATCATCGAAGAAAAGAAGTTGCTGGGAGACCAAAGTGAATATTGGAGGATCCAACCTTAAAGAGATAAGTATTTAATGTTTGTACCTTTGAATAATGATCATAATAATCATGTAGTCAATAATAATTCATCCAATAATAGTGAATCATGTATGCTTCTAGCATTGGTCTATATATCTCTCTTCGGGGTAGTTTGATTCTATGAACTATTATTATTCTCTCTAAAATGCAGGAAGGATCGAGGAGCAAAAGGATAATGAGAGATTGCATAAGGAATTCAAGGGAGGAAGAGCTTGATGCATCCTGTGAGGAAGTCATGCCGGCTGAAGATATGAACAAACATGGAGACATAGCTTGCAACCTTGGGATTGAGTTGGTGGCGCATAACTCTCATGATTCTTCATTGGAGACATCTCTCGAGGGCACATGGTTGGGTCAGCCTTTGATGGAGAATTTGCATCAGGAAAGAAGATTGAGAAAGATGAAGACACTAAACAACGAAGAACCTATACAAATTGTTATTGCGATTAGCTACTTCGAAGAGGAGGAAATGACATTCAGAGGGAGTTAAATTCCGAGAATTCAAGGCACAAGTTGAGAGCATGTCCGGGAAAAAGATTAAGGTTCTGAGATCCATCAATGGATGGGAGTTCACTTTCAGAGGATTTCTTTGCAATCTATGAGGCATGGATCAAGAGGGAGTTCTGTGATTGATTGAGAAGAAGTGAAGGTGTAGGCTAAGTGGGTTGCAGTGTTGCAAGGCTAGATGCTAAAGTCCTTGGAAGACCTCTTTAGCTGCAGAGAACATAATTGCACAAGACAGTCAATCTGGATTTGACATTGGTAGCTCTGCAAACCTATTCAGAATAGGGTGATTTGGGATGAGGTCGAGGAGGACAGTCCTGAACTCTCGCAAGTCAGTAGTGCCGAAGGTGTGCATTGGAAACCGTTCCTCTAAGGCAAGCATTGTGGGCAATCTTGGACGAAGAGGTCAATAGGTTGATGCAAGTACTTGGAGCTTCAGAGGGAGTCACATCATCATGAAGATTTGTTGTAATGTATATTTCTCTGAGATGGAGAAATATGAGGTGAAAACCCTTGTAGTGTATATTTCTCTGAGACAGAGAAATATGAGGTGCAAGCCCTTGTTCATTTCTGAGACTGAGATGAGACGTCATGTTGAGAGACTCCATGACGACATCACGTTGAGAGACTGCGTGATGAACCCTTGTACATCTCTGAGATTGAGATGTGTTTCTTTCCACACATGAGTGTAGCCATTGTGGACGTCATGTTGAGAGACTCCATGACGACATCACGTTGAGAGACTCTGTGATGAACCCTTGTACTTGTGCATTCCCATAGGTTGGATTTCCAGTCTAGAGGGTGCTGATTTGTTTTATATCAGCAACCTAAGAGGAGAAATTGCACATCTCTCAGCACCTATGAGGGTTAGTCATCACATCCATCGGAGGTTTGCAGAGCATGGAGAGAGGTGTTGTGATGCAGACACTTCGAGATACTTTTATCTCCTCATGTTCGATGGATGCGAGCTTCTGATGTGTTGGGATCCAAGTGGTGACTGGTTTGACACATTAGTTCGGTTGGATCCCGATGTGTTGCTTCACCACTCTTTGCATGGTGAAGTTTATATTAGAGTAACACAATGGAAGTCAGCGGGTAATGTGTATGGTGGACATCTGTTATGGTTGTGGGATCTAGGGTTCTCTATGTTTGGTAAATTGCTCTACACTTGGTTAATTGTTTGCTGTGGTATTGAACATGGTTGGGCATTCTTCAGATTGATTTGGGATCCTGACATTTAGGTGACAGGCCAGGACATATATAGTTGAGATTGCTTGAGGTCAAGCAATTTCGGGGAGGGCGGACTGTAATGCCCCCTTTTTTTAGCCAGCTTCAGTGTTTGACGGATTAGCCTATCATTTGGTCCTCGTAGGCTAATGTTGGTGTTTATAGGGCCTTTGGTGGGAGTTGGGTTCTTCAGATGACAGTTTACAGTGTTTTCTTCTCCAGCTCTTGGGCATATTCAGAGGTGATCTTCTTTAGGGGTTTCAGGCTTTGTTTATGCACACTTACTAGTTTTAGTAAGTCGGTTGGACGATTGGGGGCCAACCTTACTATTTATAGTAAGGCATCCAGATGAGCAGTTTGTGCAGTGGGTTAGCCAATGGTGTTGTCAGAATGAATTAATGTTGAGTTTTAATGGAATTAAGAGATATATTAATTATTATTTAAGTGATTACTTTAATAATAATTAAATTATAAAAGTGGATATATTAATCACTTTATTGATTTGTAATATATGGCTTATTTAATATCATAAAGTCAAATCTTTTGAAGTCATTAAAGGGGCGCCCACATAAAGTAATAACTCAAGGAAACAAAAGAAAATATAATTTAATATATTAAATGGATTTAATGTGCTTGGAAAATCGTGCCATTTGGAGAAGGTATAAAAAGCTTTTGAAAAAGCATTTCATATTCATTCACCACTTTACAAATTCAAGAGTTTTTGGTTGTAAGAAGAAACAAGGGTTTCTTCTGCAAATTAGATCTTGGAGAATGTGGTTTCTCTCAAATTCAAGCATTCTACAAATGTGAAATACTACCCAAGGTTTGCTCTTCAAGTGGCTTCACATAGAGGTCACATTTGTGCACATTGAGGAAATTATCAACAAGAAATTGCTAAGGGTTTAAGTGCAGATCAGAACTGATAGGAGAACAAGCATTGTTGAGAGTTTTCATTGCTGATTGTGCTCCTTTCAAAGCCACGTGGGTTTCTCAAGGCCGTACTGTTTTTCATTGCTGGGCCATACTTCTTCTAAGGGCTGGCGTGTGAGTTTAAGGCTGAAACGCCTAAGGTTTCAGCATTCCTTCACTCACATCAAGGGCGGCCAGGACATTGATGACAATCTGCAGCAAATAGGGGGTGGAGAAACTGGTATTTTGAGCTAGGCGTCCAAGCATAAGGGTTTCCTGGTTGCTGATCAGGTTATATCAGATTTCCAGAATATGTACTTTGGCTTCCGGGTATGATTTATATTGTATATGCAAAAGAATTAATAAATCTGATTTGAAAGTTATTGTATTTGCCTTTAATATTTCTCTTTTGCACTTGTTTTGCATTTTATGGCATTTCCTGGCAAACTTTATTAAAACTTCAAAATCACAAAAATTATAAACCAAGAAAGCAATCAAACAAGCAGTTTTCTGAAATTAAATATCCTACCAGGGGTGGGATATTACATCTTACCTTTGATGATGAAATTCAAACTCGTACTTTTTAGCAGTCAATGGTGAAAAAAACACTCAAGTTAAACTTATGTTAATTTATAATATCATCTTTTCAGAATCAGCTGCAATGATATTTAGTCAAACAGTGGTCAACAGTCAGCTGCAAGGGATGTATCTTCCTTGATATTGCTCAAGATATCTTCAGTGGCCAGATTCAAGAAATGTTATTGAAGTTTCCTTCAAATTGAACTAATGATGCTTGAATCTGGCACCTAAGCTGAAAGGAAATCATGGAGCAAGACATGGATATAGTTCATACAGACCAAATGGCAGCCCTAGGGAATTGGCTTCCTGAAAACATATTTGGCAACACAACCCATAATTGCTATAATGATTTTGTTCTGGAAATGCAAAATTCTCTTTTAGTGAACTGATGCTCTGAAATATATATTGAAACAAAAGAACAGGTTCTGGATCAAAGTAAATCTGGAAATAAGTCTCCTACTGGCCAAAGCTTCAATAAACACAAATATCTGAACTGTAAGTGTGTCGAAATAACAGAAATATTCACATGCACGAGTTAATAGAAAACAGCATTCCATTCAGTTACCATGATGAAAGTTGTGATTATTTCCTCCTTATGAAGAGTTTGAATCTGTTTTATAATGCTAACTTGAAAGGGATTTATCTCCCTTGATATTGCTCAAAATATCTTCAGTGGCCAGAGTCAAGAAATGTCATTGAATTTTCCTTTGAATGGAACTAATGATGCTTGAATGTGGCACCTAAGCTGAAAGGAAATCATTGAGCAAGGCATGTATATAGTTCATACAGAGCAAATGGCAGTCCTAGGGAGTTAGCTTCCTGAGAACATATTTGGAAACACCACCCATAATTGCTATAAGGACTTTTTTCTGGAAATGCAAAATTCTCTTTTAAATTGCTTTCGTCTGGCCCTGAACTGATGCTCTGACATAGATATTGAAATCGATAAACAGGTCCTGTTATCAAATAAATCTGGAAATAATTCTCCTACTGGCTAAAACCTAGCTTCAATAAACACAAATATCTAAACCGTAAGTGTGTCAAAATAACAGAAATGTACACATGAATGAATTAATTGAGGGTACTGATGTACACAAATATTCAATTTACACATAAGGAGAACACTTATGGTAGGGTTACACCAGACAATAATCCTTAAGTATATATTGAAGAAGATCCCTTACTAAAATATTACGATACCAATCAATAATGCGCATGAGGATAAAGAAATGATAGCGAGTTCCTTATATATACTTTATAACCTAATAACACATATGGTAAGCCCATAAGCTATTAATTACTAATTTGATCTCAAGGTTATGTGCACTGTGCATTGGCTACTTCATAACCTTAATTACATCTTCATATCATGGACATAAGTATATAACACATTTGCTTGCTTTATGTATACTAGTTGATATCTCTAATCTGATTTGATTTTTTCACTCATTAAGAAAAACGATGTATTCATTTTTCTTTCCATCACAAAGATGGATATTTATTATTTTTTCATCCTTATTTAGAAACAATTTTTCTTCCTGTTTGAGTTCTGATATTAACTTTTGCATTCTAGTCGATTAATACTAGTGTTTTGTTATTATAAGTTGTGATTCTTGTATCTATTAATATCTAGGGAAAATAAGAACAGAACATTTTGGGATTGCTCATTTCTGTATTTCATTTGAGGTAAAACATTCACAGTTTAATAATTCTTTTGTGCACTGGTTTCCCTAACAGGTAGACACAGCTGGTTGGTTGCGAAGGTCAAAAGTAGAAGACAAACCAACAGAATTGAGTGCTATGCATGCACGCCGCAGTATAATGAGAGCACACATTGTTGCTATTGTGCTGGATGGAGAAGAGGTCTCTCATATCTTTACTGCTCTGAACATATAAAGGCTACTTTTGTTAGAAAGATATAAATACTTGCATGTTTCTCCAATCATATCAATGTATTCCATGTTATTTTAGGTATTATTATTATTATTATTAACATACTAAGTAGTAAGGAAGGAAAATAACGAAAGCTTTCTACTACCATGTAGTTTGCAGAGTGTTACTTGAAACCAAAGTTTATGAATATCTTTGGATTAATCCTTTAACACTATTATGATCCACATTGTTTGCAACAATTTAGGATAAACCAAGGTAAAACATTGAAGAAAAAAGAAGAAGATTGAGTGCAATGCTACACAGTGTTGCTATTTTACAAGATCGAGAAGAGGTCTCCCATACCTTTCACTGCTCTGAATTTTTTAAGCCTTTACTACGAAGATATTAACACTTGCATGTTTTCATCTATCACATATTTCCCTTTTCTATGTTATCTTTGGAAGTATTAGTATCATGTTAAGGCCATTAATGCAAACTTTCTCACTTTGTAGTTTGCATGTTGATGACAATAACCAACAGTTGTACATGCACTTGAATTCATCCAGAAAAAAATATATGTATCCATTCATAGTTTGCAATGAAATTGAATGGTAGAGGTCAGTTGCTACAGTCAGATAGTTTCCTTCCACTAGATTGAGTGCTACACTTTATCCAAGTGTTCATAAGGGGCTGATGTGGCATATTTATTTCAAATTTCGTTTGTGTCATCTGCAAAATATGCGAAGGAAGTGAAAAAATGTATTTTTTGTCTAACAGAAGTTAATATGATTTTCTTGAAAGTTAAGCATATAACCTGGTTTTTTAATGTTTATGGATAGTTTTCAATTAGATATAACATTTAGACATAGGTATTTAGTGCTTTTAATGATTTAATAACACATACATTAATTATGTCTTGTAAGTAACTTGCAAGTTACAACCACCAATGTAACTTCCCTATATGAATTTTAAAAGGAGTGTGCACACATTGGAACGTGTGCCTCACTTAGAATTCTCTCATTCTTTGTACATTCATTTTTCTAACATTTTTTATTGGAGTAGGTTAGTGGCATTATTGGAAGGACAAAGAAGACCTAGTCAGATCAGGTACTTGAGAGAGAAATTCATGGTAGTTGAGTAGAGTTGAGGGAAACATAATCATTTTCTGTTTGTGGTATCGATCATCATAAAACCCTGTCCAAAAAAAGAAGTGCAGCATACAAACTAGGGAAAATAGAGTTGTGCAGGGTGGAGAGGGTTGATGCTAGTGCAAATAGACACATGGTGTGAAGTGTTGGTGCTCGGGACAAATAACATAAAAAGGGAAAGATTTAAGGTCAATGATGATAGGATGATAGAGGAAGGAAAACATAGGGATGACTGCAAAGAGTGTGGCCAATATATGGAGAGAAATAGCCAATAGAATTGATTGAAGCATTTGAAGAGCTGACAAAAGCATGAAAAGGCTGACTGAAGTGTTTGAAGATTTGATTGAAGTGTGTGAAGGGCTGATTGAAGTATGTGAAAGAACAAATGAAACAAGGGAGGGGAAAAACTGACAAGAGGAGAATTAAGTTTTCAATTAGGATTTAGTTTGTGTTTTAAGTAAGGAAACTGTGTCTTTCTGTCTTCCAGTTGAGCAGCAACTAGGAATTTTAGTTAGGATCATTGAATAGTGGAATAAGAAGCTGAGTTGGTCTCACAATTGTCAACTAACTGCCCAGTTAACCTACTGGTTGTCTGCTTTAATTTGAGGGACTAATTTGTCATTTAATTGCTAGTGAATTATGGGGAGTTGATTGTAAGTTAGAAACGACCAATTGTGGAACTGATTGCCATTAATTTGGGATCTTCTAAATTGAAGATTACAAGTAATGCTGGGAAAGAAGAAAGGATATCATTTTGAATGTTGCAAACAAACCATTTTCTCTTTTTGTAGGATGTGTTGTTTCGGTAGCCATGCTTTGGAGATGAAAACCTTTAGGGATGGATATTAATCATCACAATGTGGAAAACCCTTAGGGTGTAGTGTGAGTTCTAAAGTGTCAATATGATTTTCAATGATGCGCAATTTGAATACTGGAATAGCCACTAAGTTGATCATTTTGTTAGTTTTTCATTGGAAAGTATGTTTTTAGCAGAAATTATTAAAAAATAGTAGAAAAATATAATTGTCATTAGAGCATTTTTTTATGTCTATTATTTGTGCTTCTCATAAGGATCATTACAACTATACTGACAGTTTCTATGTTTGTTATTTGAGCATTTTCTTAAGGGATATCATAGCATTATTAGAGCGAAAATCTTGCCAGCCTATGGAAATGGATAGGAGTAGAAGACCACAACTGACGAAGAAAGATTAGAGTTCATATGAGATAACATAATCAGCATCTAAATGAGACATTATTACATGACTCGAGTTGTCTGTAGCAGACCAAGAAAGAATAGCAGCAAGTCAGGAGAGGATGGATGAACTATTGACTAGAGTTTTGTAGATTCAAACGAATACAACTACTGTCATTACATTGAACAACCAGAATAATATCAGAACATTGCAGAGAGGGGAGAGCATCGCTCTGGTAAGTTCCATTCCAAAATCCTCAAAACACATGCTTTTATAGAGAGAAGTAAGAGCAGAACCAAAATATTTTTCTACAAAGGAGTTGGATAGGTTATTTGGAGAGTACCAAGGAAAGACCGATGATTTCAAGGCAGCAATACCATTTGATAGGTAGTTAGAGTTGGTGGAAAAGAGTGTGCAAAGGAGGAATCCGATTAATAATCAAGGTGATAATAGAAAGGAATTATAACATAAAGTAAATAAATTAACTGCAGCTACATTTGATGGCACAAGCAAAATATTTGTATGGCTTGGTTGTAGAAACTGCAAATATATTTTACACTAAGTCCCATGATGGAGGAGAATGTGATTCAGTTTTCTATCTTGCACTTACAAGACACAAGGACATGACATTGTGTAGGCATTTGAAGATTTTAGCTAGCAGTTATTTGATAGATTTGAACAAAAGGATGAGGAATAGTTTTTCAGAGAACTAGCCAAATAGAACAAGAACTTTAATGGATGCATATGTGGTCGAGTTCCAAGAGTGTTAGTCATGGTATCAGACATTTTATAAAATAGGATATTTTTCTCTTTGTTGAGAGCTTATTTGAGCTTCTCAGGGGCCTAGTTAAGGCCTTTGCACCACCATCATTGTAGGAAGCTATTAGGAGGGCCTTGACACTTGATCCATTCGTATTAACAAACAAGTTTGCACCATAGTCAAGATTGCTCACTATTGGATTCTAGAAAGGAAAATTTCAAGAAAGTGGATCAAGTTCGTAGCCACAAAAGACTACATAACAACCTTTTGCAATGAGGAAGATGGATCAAAACACTTGAAATGAACTCAAGAGAAAGAAGTTGTGTTTGACTTGTAAAGAGTGTTTATTGCTCTATTTGATAAATTAAATACATGAATTAATAATGGAGAAGACAATGCATACAAGATACATGCATAAATTATATCTTTATTCACACATGAAATTATTACAGAAGACCAGGGATGGTCAGCCAAGGATCAAAGTCGACTCGACTAGATCATACTACTCTCCTTGATGATACACAATGTATTTAAAGGACTCGACGGTTGCCAAAAGAACACAATCGTCAACCAACCAACATTTATAGCTACTCGAAGCTGACAACCAATTAATACATAGTTGGATAACCAATATTGTCGAAGCATAATAATAGACATTAAACACCAACTACATCATCTCCCCCAAAAGAAAAGTCGTCTTCCAAATGACAAGTAAGCATCAAGTAACATTAGTGAAGACTTAACAAACTGATGATGTTATTGTAGACAAACTTGGAAGTGTACTTTGCAACTTAGGCTTGGAGTGTACTTGGCAATTCACATGAATGCAATGGGGGTTTGGGGGCAATGCCCCCATCGGGGTCAAGGGGCAGCATCCTCAACAGGGCCGAGGGGTAGCTAGAACTCCATGGTGCATATCAATTTCATGATTTTTAAGGGGCTTAAAACAATGCTGACAATGCCAAAAAATTAAGTCCAACCAATTGGAGATGCAAAAAAATGTTGAGGATTTGGTTTTTGTGCACTCCAACTTGTCTCTTGTCACATAAGAGATTTTATTATAGTGAGGGGCTGATGAGGATTTGAGATCTAAGTCTTGTGTGTGCTGACTTAGATTCTATTGTTACATAGCTTGCTAAAGTCTCTCTAGATGAGGCAACTTCCGCTTATGATATGGCTTGTTGGAGTGGCATTGCAGCTGATTGTGGTTCAAGTGAAATTGAATTGAATGTTGACTTTGATGGTCTTGATGAAGATCAATATTAAAATTATTGAATATTGATTGTAATTTTTATTTTGTATTGACATTTGACAAATCACTAAATTATGAATTTATGAGTATTTTCCCTTTTTTGCAAATTAATAGGTATTTAAATATTTTGTTTATTGGTAATTACGAGTATTATCGTTTTTTAAATTTTTAAATTTTTAATACACACACACACACACACACATGAATGAATCTGTACCTAAACTAGTGTTACAAGACTCAAACTTGCCTTAGACTTGGACTCGGCGCCCAAACTCGATGCAATCTCAATATATTGAAAAAACCGTGAAATATAGAAATTTTTAAGGATGAAAAACATGTTTCATGCACCCTTTAATAAATAAATTTTAAAGACACTTTAAACTAATCAAATAGAAACTACTTTGATCACATACACAAGTATACATCGATTACATAAATATAAAAGTGGATTTTAGCTGAAGGAAACAACAATATTATATATAAATATTGTCAAGTATTTAAGGTATATAGAATTCATGGATTATGATATCCATGGCATCAAAAACAAAAATCACAACATTGAGTCATGAACTATGGTAAAAAGGAACTTGTATCATTGAGCCCAACATTACTAGAGCTTTATGTGGAGTCATTCACTTGTATCTCAAACAAGTTTGTAAATGCTACTATAGCTTTAGGAGGATTACTTAGGAAATGGTTTGACTTAGCAAACTAGAAGTATAAACGCAATTCAATTGGAAAAAAAATGAAAAATTGAAAAAATGTTGCTCTTTCATCCAACATGGCCCAAATGGATTTTCATTTTTTAATTTTTTTAAAAGTAGAGCAAGGATTTGGGAGTAGTGCCCCTAGCGGGGTCAAAGAGTAGAGCCCCTTGTGGGGGTTTGGGGGCAAAGCTCCTAGTGGGGTCAAGGCGCAGCTTTGAGACCACACAAACTTTCATGGCACATTTTTATAATTTTACCACTTTTAACCATCCTCCAAGAGTCCTCCAAATCCTTCAAATCCTTCAAAAAACATTTGACTTTCATGCTTTTATGTTTAAGCATTTTCAAATTTTATGCCCTTTTTTTTTTTTTTGATTTTTATTGACGTGGCTGAGTCCACTTGTCGAGACTCATTGAGTAAAGCAAGTCTAGTAGACTTGACGAGTTTGACTAGACTCATCGGGTACTCAAGTCATGAGTCCCTGGGCCTCGTTTTGATGTGCTCGCCTCGGGACTTGTTGAGTTTGGTTCAGTCTTGTAACTATGACCCAAACTTGGTACTAGGACCAACAACTTAGTGCAATCTCATATTGCTTCTGAGATAAGGGAAAAACCAAGTATTTGATGGGAAAAGTTCCCTCCTGAAGCCTTATAATGTCAAGAACTGCCCTTTTATAGAAAATAGGAATCTTTAGAAACATAATGTGGGATTTATTCCTATTTACCGACCAACCTGACACTATTTCATGAGATTAAATTTTTAAAAGTTGATGTAGATAGCTATATCTTTTAGGAGGAGACTAGAGAAGAAAAGGGTGTCATCTTCAAAATGGCAAATGGAGTATTGTTCCCCTCCTACCAATGGAAGTCCAAAATTTTTACCTTTGCATTTGGCCTCTCCTATTGTCTTACTTAATGTTTCACTCATTAATATAAACATGCATGGACTAATCAGATCCTGTTACTTAACTCTCAAGAGGCTTTGAATGGAGGACCTGCCAAACCATTAATTTAGATAAAATATTTGCAACTATTGATCCATTTGATTAGCTACTTCTTAGAGCCATATGTTTAAAGAGTATTTGATATTAATGGTCAACTGCATCTATCAAATGTTTTGGAGACATTTAACTTAGTAATGATTTTTGCCTCATTTTGTATTTTCAAGGAGTTGGCAATTTCAGGATTGTCAGATATTGTCCATGATCTACCTTTTTTGAAACAAAATCTGACTGAGCATTAGAGATCAATATTACCAACAATTGTTTAGTTCTTGATGCAGCAGACAATAGGGCTATACTTATCCATTTGCACTGCTGCTTGAACAACTTTAGGGAGTAACACAAGCCTTATGACATGCATTTGCTAAAGCACTTGTTTGTGGTTGCGTGATTCTTTAAATGAGAAATAGGATTGTTTGATAAACTATTAGTCTATTGCATCCAATTTTTGTGACTGTTTTGTTTTCTAACAAATATATGGATCATTTTTTTGCTTAGATAACATCTTGGAAAGCATAATATTTCAAGGGTCTATATGTAATACTCAAAGAGAGGGAGTGTATATATATATATATATATATAGAGAGAGAGAGAGAGAGAGAGAGAGAGAGAGAGGTTCCATTTTTCTTTTGGTACTGAAATTATGGTGTGTCCCATAAAATGTGTACAGATAGCACAAGCAAGAACTAGTATGCGGCATTCAGAAATTGCTCTTGCTCGGCGTATAACTGAGGAAGGGCGGGGCTTGGTTGTTGTAGTGAATAAAATGGATCTTTTAAAAGGAAAAGAAAATGCAAAATTACGAGAAAGAGTTATGGAGGTGGTGCCTGAAGAAATCCAGAAAATTCTACCCCAGGTATGTTTGTTTCCTATTCTGTGCTGATTTATTTTTCTTACTGAAATTAATTGTTGTTTCAATGATAAGCCTGGTCTCCAATGATATTATATTTATTAAAGTGACCCATTTGAAAAAGGCTTCCTGAGATAAGGTAAATAAAAGTGCATACTGTAATGCTCATTATAAGTAGAAAAAGTCATTGATACTGGCATAAATTATATGTGGCAAGAAGAGGTCACATGGCAGTAAAACATATTTTTTGAATTAAGTTTAATAGTATTTCAATTTTATATTAGAACTAATGTGGGTTGAGTTTAAGAATTTTTTGGTAAGTCAGCCTATGAATGCTAAAAATATCGAGTTTTGTTAATTTTACTATATTAATCAGCTAGAGCCATTTATTTTTGCATGGAAAATATTTGCTGTCAATAGAACTGTGATGCAGTTCATGTTTCTCATTAGCTGTTTGAGTTCTTCACAGTCGATTCCTTTTTTATTTCCTAACCATGTTAGATAGTTTTGTTAATATCTATACCCATCATGTGCTGTAAGTTAAAAAGGTTATCACTTTTACTATCAAAATCACATTTACTATTTTTAGACAGTTACTTAAGGTGGTAAATGAATCTAAAGCCAACACTCAATGATTTACAACAGTAATATAACAGTTTCTTTGGTTTCTTTTCAAGAGGCCATCATCCCCCTATTCTGTAGTTAAAATTATTTCATCATTATTCTTGTCTTGCTTGATTTTAACTCATGTGATAACATATATGTAGCCTTATGTGTTCGTTACAGCTATTTAGGAAAGTACAGTGACAGCAATGATCAATCAGCTTTGGATGCAAATAGCAGCAATAAATAGCAAGTCAAAAATTATTTTTTATCACAAAAAGAGAACACATAAATACGAGCCTCAGATTATCATCAAAGCTACAACCTTTGATGAACCTTTTGAAAATAATAACGAATAACTTGACAAATATCATGGCTTCTATAGTTGTCTGCAAAAATAAAGAGATGGTTTTTCACAGTGCAACATAAATTGTTGAAATAATCTCCTTGCAAAATGTTTTGATGTTCAGAATAAATAAATGTGCCAATAAAGCCTTAACACGTGTTCTACTTGGAATGACTATAGGATAGCTTTTAAATTATACTGTATAATGGTGTAAACCCCATGTTGTCACAACATTCACACTTTCTGCAGTTCTCTTTGGTTTTCCTATGTCTTTGAATTCTGTTAATAATTTCAGATGACAACCCTTGAGTTATTGGAGAAAAAAATTCTTATTGCTAGAGAGCTATCAGATAACTGACTCCTTTGTCTCCATGTTTCTGTGTCAGGATATAGTGGTTTTGGAGAAGGAAATATAATATAGTATAGCTGGGCATTGGTTATTGACAACTAAAAGAGACAACTAAGAATTTATACCTGCTTCCAGTGATGGGTGATCTCTTTGATAGTTTGATTAGAGGATACAGTTCAACAGTTTTCATGAAGGTTGACTCAAAGTCTGATATTTTTGGAGTTGTTTAACTACTAAGCACTAAGATATCCACTGGACTTAATTGAGAACCAGATATGGGCACTATGGATTCCTAGTGAAACCACCTGGTCCCACTAATGTCCCAAGAGTCTTTATGTACTTGGTGACTACTGCTCATACTTTTAGTATTCTTGCATGAGATATTGGTTTATTCTTGAGATTATGGTTCTACTACTTTTATCTGATCAAATATGTGCTGAAGTTGGGAAACAGAATCATGCTATATATAACATTTACAATATTATATATTAAGAGAGGATTATGGTGGATCTCAAAACACCTAAGTTACAATTGAATAGCTAACTATGAGGAATCTGTATAGAGAAATCTTGAACCACCCATCCTATCACTTTTCAAAGTTTTTTTTTTAAAAATTGACAGAAATACGAAGGCCTTTGGTTAGATGAGTTTTTTCTTTTGATTCAATAGGTAACCTCAATTAATGATTACATTGTCTAATCCATAGTTTGCAAACTCAGATTCAACTTGGACTCAACAAACCAAAAAGTTTCCAACTCGGCAAAACTCAGCAACTTTAAAAAAATGCTTAAATTTCTTAAAAAACCATAAATTTTATGCAAAATTCAGTTACATAATGTATCAAATGAGTTTGTAGAACTTTGGGAAAGTGTTTTCTATTAGAGTTGAATACAAATAGTGTACAAAATTGAATCATGATGTGAATACAACAGCCAACTGATAACTATTATGAATTTATGATGACTGTTGTTAAAAATTGTCATCATACATCTCATATTCAAGCAAGTTACAAATTACAAGAACTCAAAATTTCTTTTTCCTTATTCTAGTGAAAAATTAGGGAGAGGGTCTAGTCCTTGCACTTGGTTGAGCAAGGCTAGAAGGCTGCACTTGCAACTTCATCCTAGTACTAGATGGTAGTGACTAGTGACTCTTCTCTTCCTTATGTTGGACATCATCTACAATGAAATCATCCTATTCAATCTCTTTTGTTTTGTACCTGCACCCTCTATAGCACGCTTCTCAAAATTGACAATCTCATCCTTTGTGAACAAGTGGGTCTCCTCTTTCTACATAGTTTAGGCACTATAGGGATGGAAATCATCCAAGTCTATAAGATCCTATATGTATCCACCTTTCAAGGTTGTATTGCACAAAAACTAGGTCATTGAGGTGGTTGTTGAGTTAAATTTAGTGTGCTATTCAAATTTCAAACGAATTCCAATTGTGTTCACATCCAAAAGTGTTACAAGGATGAGGCGAAGTTCAAAGGGCTAGCTTTTGAAAGTTTGGGGTATTTCCACTCTAATCTTTCGACCAAGAACCGACAGGTAAGATATTCAAAAGTTAGTAATATTAAAATAATTGTAATTCGAAACTTGTAAAATATAAGTAAAAACTCCAATTTTTGTTACTTGGTGTTTGGGTGGATCTCCCTTGGATGGCTAATGTTAAAGAAAAGAACCCCCCCCTAGTTTGCTTGTAGCTCTAAAAATTTGAAATAATGAGGTTCCTTATCCCAACCTTAGGTGTCATCCTCTCAATGCATGTTGAGAGGCCCTTTAGATCCTCCCCATTAACATCTATGAAGTTATTGGAGAAGAAAACTTGGGGTTGAAGTACTACCTTGTTGCATGAATTGTTGGTGGAGATGATTGTTCCATTTTTATCAATGATTACTTTAATGGGATCAAATTTATCCCTACTCCCTTGTAGGAATTTTGGAAGGCCTCTTTGACCCTATCCATGGCCTCATGAATATATCCCATTGGATTTTGTTGTCCATCCTCTAATCACAAAATTACAAAACCTTGACCAAAGGCTCCAACACTCACAAGTATAAATAAATAAAAGATATAAACTAACAATTAAAGTAAATACTATTAAAAATATAACTTGAAGATTGAAGTTACTTTGATGATCTCTATAGCTCTCTTCAACAAGACATCATCAAAAACTATCTTTTTGGTTCTGTCTCCATCAACCTTCTTGAATACATTGAGCTAGACTCACAAACATTTGCTTCAAAAATGCCAACATATTACAAATACTTTGCAATGCTACAAAGTTAGATGCAAACCTTGAGACACTCAATCGCACGAGCTCTTTCCCCTTGGTGTGATTTCTCATCAAGGTGAGAACCCAAGGGTGATTATAAATACATTTTGTGATGTTCTTGGAATCATCTACAAGTGGTCTTACCCAATCATTTTTGCCTAAGCTATTGGTCCTAGTACGAGAACGATTATGGTTTTGAGGTTTGGGTATGTTAGTATGACAAATTCTCTCCCTTGGGTACTAGTATAGGTTTATATATATATATTTATAATATAATATTAAACTAGCAATTGCACCTTGGTGTGCAATGGGTACGCCGAAGAGGTGTGGAAGGTCAATTAGGTAAAAGTTTGGGTTATTTTTTTGCATACATTTGTGTAGTATATGAGGTGAATTGGTAGGTCATTTAGCAAACGATTTTGTGTATGAAAAAATGATCTTGATGAATTAGTGGTAGTTTTAAATTAACTATGCATCCATTTACAAGGATTCAAACATGAGTGAAATAAAACTTCTAAGATAATTAGGTTCCATTACCAACAAGTTCATGTTATGTTTGCAAGATAATCAAGACTTTTAGAATGGTTTTAAAGGTCTCGATTCAGTTTAGGTACAAGAACCCAACATATGCGCCTTCTCAATGTGCTCAATATTTTCTTTGTATTCAAAGATGATAATATGCAATTGAATGTCTTTAGATATACAAGTACACAATAGTCAATCAAATAAGTATAAGTGTGTTTAATCACACTAGACATGAAACGTGAAGTTTTTGAAACATTGAAATGATAAAATCAAAGTAGATAGCAAATATATATTCATAATATTTTCTATTTGGTTGTGTTTATGAAGATAATGGTTCGTGTGAAATTAGCTTTCAATATATAAATGTGGTAAACCATTATCTTGAAAGATAGTCTAATAAAAAATATTATGAATATACAAATATCACCCTTGAATAGTTAATATGATATCTATAAAATTATTTACAAATTTAACTTTAATTAAAATAAAGATTGTTTGTATAACAACAAAATACTATTAAATCAATCTATAAATTATTATGTAATATTAAGTAGAACTTAAATGATTATAGATTGATTAAAATATAATATTTAAATATAATAAATATAATTATAGACAAAGAAGAGGCACGTGATAAAGAATCAGAAGGCAACACCAAGAAAAAATGGAAGTTGAAGGAAAAGACAAACATATACAATATGAAGGATTTCAATATTGACACTAGTAAATTTAGAAAGTTGACAATTTAGATAAAGAAGATTAATAAAGGTTGCTATAATAGAAGAAACTATTGAATGCAACCCTAGCCGTATTCTCTGTTTGCTCATTCGTATATATATCCTTTTTTTTAATTGCTGCCTCCAGCTTGGTATCGCTTCTTGCAGAGATAAATCTTAGTCCTTTTAGTCAGTAGTCAAAATAATATCGGTATTAATATCGTGGATGGGAAAGCTTAAGCTAAATTAATTGGCGTATATGTAACAAGCTATTGTAATTTTAACTTACGTTTCTATGCAGTTATTGTCAACAAATTATGGCACTTCCATCAGATGTAACGACAAGCAATCAAGACTATAATGTTACCGATGATGCAATGCTTCATTTGGTTGGTCACATGAGAAGCATAGCACTTCCACTTTCCTGGAGGCTTGTTAATGATTTAGTGAGCATTATCTAGTTGCTATGTGGCAAAAGTGATAGACCAAATGTGCTACAAGATATGGTCTGGGATTGAGTAAAAGATTTCTTGAACATGGCTGCAAAACCAATACCTCCTTCAGATCATATGCAAGTCTTTCAGCTTGTAGGAGCTACCCAGGCTTTGGTGATGCTTCTGCTTCCCCCCCTAGATAGCAATTCTAAGTGTCCAAAAGAATGTATTAAGCTGTTTATGTCATCCAATGATGATTGTTTGCCAAATCATATTCATTGCTATTGTGCTCCTATTCTTTTGGAATTTTGCAAGTTGCTAGCCAATAAAGCTCCCCAATAATAGTTTATACCCAGTCTGCCGTAGCTCTCTAGCCTCTTTGCTGGACACAATTGGTGCTGCCCATGGAAACCCTTATTTTAATGAAGTGAGGGCATCAACTATTATACAAGAATTTTCTCCTTTCCTGAATGAGCTATCAAATAGGTTGTCATCAAGTTTGCATTGGACTAGAAAGGCTCTCAGTAATAATTGCATTCGAGTGAGATGGGTGTCTCTGCGTTCGACTCTCAATAATAACTCCCTTACAGGGTGTTGTGACCTATTTCACACATCGCCCCATTGCAAATGGGGACCCCCTTTTTTTTTGCTTTTTGGTTTTTTGCCTTGGCGGCACAACTACTTATCACCATTTATTTACAATGAGGAGTTAGAGTTTTGTAGAAATCATCTGAGCCAAGTAGAGAATTCGAGCCCGTATCAGTGCCTAGATGTCATGGAAGTGCTTAGAAGGACCGGTAGGCGAGGAACGCCATTGCTTTGAGTCAATTCTGACACTTCCTACTTTTTTAGGGATTTTGCTTTTTTGCTTTTTGGCAGTTTTAGGCCATTATGGAGTTCCTATTTTTTAGGGATGCTTTTTGCTTTTTTCTATTTTTAGAAAGTTTCTATTTTTGGAAAGTTTATCTATTTTGGGAAAAGTTTCCATTTCAAGATCCTACCGACTGTGAAGCCAATGTACCTCCAGAATGAGCAAATCAACAGAAAAATCAAGGTAAAAGGTAAGAAGATTGATAAAAAATGGCTAAGTCTGAGAAGTTCACCAATGAGAAGGAATGGCAAGCCAAGCATGAAGTCCGCCCTTGCCTTTGGCAAGCCAAAGGCAGGCACTGGCAGGCCAAGAGTGAAGTCCGCCCATGGAAGGAAGCCTCCAAGATCGCCATGGCTTGATGAAGTGCAAGTCCGCCCTGTCTTGGCAAGCCTCTAAGTCCGCCATGGAATGAGGAAGGGTCAAGTCCGCCCTTGGAATGAGTAGCCTCCAAGTCCGCCCTTGGAAGGAGAAGTGTCAAAGTCCGCCATGGAAAGAAGACTCTCCAAGTCCGCCCTTGGACAAAGCAAGACTAAAATGCGCCAATGGCCAAGAGAGGTTGAAGTCCGCCCAACTTATGAAGGTAAAAAATTTCTAAGGCATGAAAAATAAAATATGCCTAGGGATCAAGCTGGCATAAAATTCACTCCTCGACATGACGGAATGAAATTCGAAGGCACAAAATGAAGGATGAATGGCAAGGCAAACATGAAGTCCGCCCAACTCAACATGAAATAAATTTCTAAGGCATGGACATAAATGCAAAATGGCAGAGAAACCTCCAAGTCCGCCCAACCCAAAAGGAGAGAAAATTTGAAAATTTTGACTAAGTCAGATGTCTGGCTAAGTATAAAGTACGCCACAGGAAGAGAGATTCGTCTAAGGCATTGGCCAAAAATACGCCAAGTATGGAGGATGGCAGAGCATCATGGCAAGTCCGCCCTTGCTTGTGGCAGGCCAACCCCAAAGTTTGCCCTTGCTCTGGAAAGACAACTTGCAAAGTCCGCCCTTGCCTGGGAAAGAAATGGCAAAGCATCTTGAAAGTCCGCCATCAGCCTTGGCAAGCCAGCCTTCAAGTCCGCCACCCTTTGCAAAAGCCATCATGAAGTCCGCCATAAGGAAGTAAAGAATGGAAAGACATTGAGGAAGTCCGTCCATGGCATGGATCAGTCAAAGTCCACCCTTGGCAAGAGGAAAATTGGCAAATCTATTGAGAAGTCCGCCCAACTTTGGAGGCAAGGAAAATTTCTAAGGCATTGGCAAAGTGCGCCAAGCATGAGAATGTCTAAGCATTCACCAGGTTCGCCTAGTGTGAAGATGGCAGGTCGAAGACAAAGTCCGCCCAAAAGGAAGTACACATGGTCTAGCCAAAGACGAAGTCCGCCAAAGCATGTCTAGCCAACCTTGAAGTCTGCCATGCACATATCCAAGCTAGCTTCAAAGTCCGCCTTGTCCAAGACACAGCCAAGTCCGCCAAGGAGAAAGGGAAAGAATTGGCTTGCCAATGAGGAAGTCCGCTCAAGCATAATAAAAAAAATGGCGTGTCAAGTCCAAAGTCAACCAAGGTCAGAAACAAACATGGTAAAATTTGCCAAGAGGAAGCAAAAAAAATGGCTAAGTGTGGAATTTTCCTACAATAAAAGGATCAAATTTTGACTAAGTGTTGGAAAGAAAACG
Organism: Sequoiadendron giganteum; assembly: GCA_007115665.2. Classification (NCBI taxonomy): domain Eukaryota; kingdom Viridiplantae; phylum Streptophyta; class Pinopsida; order Cupressales; family Cupressaceae; genus Sequoiadendron; species Sequoiadendron giganteum. Next base: position 573,146,262 of record CM021100.1, on the reverse strand, counting down.
AGAAAAATGAAGAGGAATAAAGAGGAAATGAATAAAATTCTTGCCCAAGGATGGAGTCTGCCCTACTTAGCACGAGCCAAACTCAGAATTGAAGACAAATCCACAGGCAAAGTTCATTCGAGCATAGAGATGGCCAAAATCTTGGCTAAGTGTTGAATGGTCCACATGAAGGCATTACAGAATGAAATTGAATAGCCAAAATTTGGCTAAGTATGGGAAATAATTCACAGAGAAAGTTCCAATTTCCTCCATTTTGGCGAAAGCACAGGAGAGCTCTTCTCCAAATTCAAGGCACTCGAAGGAATTTCAAAGCAGTCAGGAAAGAAAAATTTAATAACTTCAAGTCTAGACATTTGCTCTAAGGGGAAACTTCCAGACCTCAAAGACTCAGATGCAAGTAGAAGAAAGCAAAATCTTGAAGGAAATCCAAGATCAAAGCTAGGAAGGAACAAACACAAAGGACAAAGTCGTTGGCAAAGAAAGATATTCTAAGGCAAGTGCATGGAAAAAGAACAAGGAGACCAAGGAGGACATCCAACATGTTGAGGTGGCGCCTCGTCATCTTCCAACCAATCAAATTGTTCCAAGTCAACATGTCTAGGTTCAATGAACTTGACTTATCCGTGGAGTTGATTTATATTTAGCAAGAAGGACAAGTGTCCCAAAATGTAGTTTTCTCATTGGTCGAGAGGTAGTTAATTGTGACAAGCCCTAATTAGGGTTTTATTTTGTAATCTCGCCGTTGATTCAAAATCAATTTTGGCCATTGAATTGTAATCGGGGAGCCTATAAATTGAGCTTGCCCCTCATTTGTAAATTTGTGAAGTGAGTTGTATAAGATTGTTGCGATAAAACTATTTCCGTTTATAAAAGCTCTTGTGCATGATTTGCTAAGAACCACTTTTATTTTCAAGTAGTGTGCAAGGTTTTAATATTTCTCCTTCAACACTTAAGAGTAGAATTAAGTTAGTATTTCATTTACATGTTATTAATGGATGATAGATTTGATAGCAGTGGTAGATAAAATCAAGCTCATACTTTTGTTGGATGGATGATTTGCATTCAATGTGTAAAATTAGTTTGAGCCATTAATTTGTGGATGCTTAGCTTCTGTTTGTTTTAAATCAATTCAAACATGAAAATTATTATCACTTCCGTTGAAGATTGCACCCGCTTTGCGTAGTTGTCTGAAGGAGATGAAACAAAGTGCGGTTACCCTATTTTATCTCGTCGTTGCCGTCTCTTGAGTTCTTAGGAGTAGCTTAGACTTCTAAACCCTTGCCTTTTTGCATTTTGTTTGGAAATCTGAAATACCCATCAAAAGAGCTTTCAATGACAAAACTGTCTAAGTCCTAAACTTGCAAATAGATTTTAGCGTAAGTCCCCTTGTGATTACCAGCAAATCACAACGCCCACTGGCCTTATCCACATGTCATGACCTGACCAAAAGAAACATTGGAGTTATTGTATTATCTTCTAGGTATTTGCAATCACTTTTCAAGAGAGGATAGAGTGTCCCTTGGGCATTTTATTCTGTGTTCGGTGGCGTACTCAAAACACACACCAACATAGGGGAAGAACTTTCAAGAAAAACCGTTGACATTTGACTTCAACTGCTTTGCTTGAACAAATCATGGATCAATTAAATAATGTTGCCAGAGCATGCGTCTGACATGCAACTAGGTAATGGGCTTCAAAGAAAACAGGTCGGCTTCTCCATCTACCTCATCTCGTTTTCCCCACTTATAGATTATCCTGTGAATAGAATCAACTGTATCACTCAAGCTAGCATGGAGGACTATAGTGCGTCCATCTAGGATGGTCCTAACAAAGAACTGTAACTTTGATTCTGAGGAACTAACATCACTATCCATCTCTTTTACTAGAGAAACATTGTTTGAGGACTCTTTAAATCAAAACAATCTTGGGAACTTGAGCAACTTTAAGTTCCAGCATATAGACCATCTTTATGGCCAACATTAGAAACTTCTAGGGTCTCAGTTAAACATTTGGTCAATGAGTTTTCCATATCTTCATCATTCTCTTTCCCCTTCACAAGCATATCAATGTATTTTCCATCATATTCAAATTCCCTTGTGTCTGCACATTGCTCTTTATGCTCTTCATTATCAACTAGTTGCGAGACATTCTCCAAGATATCTGATACTGTTTGTAGTGAATCCTCTACCTTGTCAAAACAGTTTATGTGCCTTTTTTATGCTTCCACATTTTGCATACATGTCTACCAGAGCATTTCCAACTATAATATCTGAAAAAAAATTCTCCTTCGATGAAGCTTTGATGGCTGTCCATACCCTATTCCAAAGCTCCCATTTTGGCATAGGCAGGGAGGATACAGGCAAAGGTTGTGGAATTTGGCTGTACACCTGCCAATTACATTTGCTTGAAAGTTTCTAAAGCCTTTTCAACAAATCCATTTTGTACATATCCTACAATCATTACCTCTCTCTCCCTCGACGATGCTGTCCAAAAGTAAATGAGAAAGTGACAGAAACTGCAAAAATCGAATGGTGCAGATGGTTTTCATGTCTTGCATCCCCTCTCCTAATGTTTGCACCATTGATCTGAAAATAACTCGGGCTTTGGTCAATGAGTGGACAAAAAAAATCAAGTGCCAGCAGGAAGCGATAGGTTTGACTGGTAGTTGTGCAGCTCCATAGCTTCCATAAAGCCGTGTTTGATACAACCGTTTTTGCGAGATAAAGCAATAAAAACATCGAATAGAGGAAACCATTTTAATCGTCTCCAGGGCAATATGAATCGTTGATAGCCAATCTTAGCTTGCTCTTCTTTAGATTGGATACGCCTTTGGCGTAAATTAAAAACATATAAATATAATATATAATATATCTTTTATAATATTTGTGTAATTTATTATCTTATATAATTTTTAAAACTACATTAATGATAATAAGAGTTTATAAATATATAAATAAATTAATAATCTATAATCTATAGGTATAATATAATTTATATTAAATTCGTAATTTTACTATTCTATAATTCATCCGTGTATGTTAAATATATGATATCCATCGTAAATCCTTAGTACGTGTTGCTTTTTACAAGATTGTCTAGATGTATTAAATAGGAACAATTTGAATTAAAATTGAGCTCGTTCGTAATTTATCTTGCACCATTTTTCTAGCCTTATTTAGTCTTTCCGTTTCTTCTCCAATATTGCACTTGTGAATCACTTCAATTCCCTCTTCATATAATCAAATGTAAAATTTTGTACTTGCCTTTCAGTTGCCGAAGCTTTATGCATAGTAGTGTTAGGTTTTTTGTTACATTGCAGATATATTGGGTGGAATGTAATTCCATATAATATGTTCTTTTTTTTTAATTTTCTAATACATATCTCCTCGTTGCCTGGTGTTTGTAGAGATTTATTAAATGGGAGGACTCATTTGCTATCCTGGGCAAGACCTTGAGTGAACTTAGGATCAACTTGGACTGAAATTCGTATTAAAATTGTATTTTGTAATACATGTGCCAATATAGGCAAACTTGGTAACATAAACTTTTGTATATATCCTCCAAAAGAAGGTCAAGGCAATGAGCTATGTGAGGGTTCATAAGAGTGATGGATGCCTCACCTAAAGCTCTCTTAGATGCCACATATCTCGTTGCATTATCAATAACAACTTGCATCGTGTTGTCTATGCTTTCCTCTAAGACAAGCTCCTTTAGCATTAGGCTCGAAGGTTTTGCATTCTTTACTTTGTTAGAGGTAGCAATTGACTTTAAAAAAACCATCTCATGAATTTGAAGTATCCAAAACATTGATGAGGGTGCAGTTCCTTCCATTCGTCTACCCATTTGAAAGAATGGTGCGTTTGAATTTTCGCCATTGCTTCTTTTGTTTTTTCTAGAATTGACTTTGCATTTGCAATAACATCTTGGATCAAATTTCCACATAAGTCTCTTGTAGAGGGTGCCTTTGTACAATTAATTTCCTTGCAATTGTCAATGCCGTCATCAAATCCTCTCAGTATGGGCTCTTGCTATGTTGAAAGAAAGGTTTGTTGTAAAACTTGAAATTTGCACATTGCACTTGGTGCACCTTCTTATTCCACCCTGTACTTTGCAACAAAGGTTGTGTTCCAAGGACATTTTTATGTACAAAAAACTAGGCTTTGCTTGAATTGGATGAGATGGATGCGCCTCATAGGCATAGACCACAACTAGAGCCCACAATGTCTGCCATATCTATCTCAGTTTCTGTTGGCAACTTAGGATTAATGGCTATTTGTGTTGTTGCTCTCTTTAGTTTCTTTTCATCCAATAATGCAAGGATTTCCCACATCTCTTGTTTTACGTCTTTTGTGGTTCTTTCATACGACTTCATGTTGTAGAAAAGAATACATGTGATATGATACTTGAGGTGATTAATGCCTTCATTAAGCTTCTTTTAGCAGAAGAATCAAATCACACTCTTCGATACCAATCCCATTGTGGCATACTTCCTAGTGGGGTCATGACTTTTAACAGGTTTGATTTTCACTAGTTGATGTGGAGCTAGAGGTCTTTGTATGCTGACTTGCAACATGTTTTAATCCAAAAAAAAGAAAAGAAGCGTTGAGCACAATTTTTTTTTTAAATTCCTATAAAATGCATTTCATACATTATATGGTAATCGAATAGCAATAGCATTAGTTAATCAAAATAACATTTTTTAATCTTAAATTCTAAACCCTATGCTTAGGAAAAAAAATAATCAGCAATTTCATTAAAAAATCTAGCATAAATCAGCAATAAAAACTATGCAAATTTAATTACAAGCCTAATATCAATAAGCTAGAAAGAATTTACATGCTTGGAAAAAAGAAAAGAGAACTAACCTAGAAATCTGAAATTCTTCGAATTTTCTCTTCAAATCCACTATAAAATCACCTGAATTTGCTTACGGATGCTCAAATGTTGTATGAGGAAGTTGCATGGGCATGGGGGTTTAGAAAGAATCAAATGCCTTTCTTTTTCAACAGAAATTCCACATATAGTCCACATACGACAAGTTTTGGCATTAGACCCATCAAGTACTCGTATGAGTTCAACACCCAAACTCGCCAAGAATCTGCTTGTCAAAACTTGTTAGTAAACATGGAAAAAGCTCGGTGAAAGATATTTTGTACCAATACTTAGTACCTTGTGAGGTTGCCATCTATGGTTTGATCAACTCATGCCTTGAAGTTTTGGAAGGATTACTTATATAGAACAAGAGCCCCTTCATAATTCCCAAAATTGGAAAATGACTTGAACTAAGCTACTAACCAATTGGTGACCTAGAGCTAGTAATAGTATGTCATATATTGATAACATGGCGAGATTGCATCATGGACAAAAAAAATTAAGAATCTATGAGGAGGACCTTGTGTATCTATTCAAGAAGGTGCAGTTGAATGAAAACTAGATAAGGTAATTGGATTCATAATGATTGTAACATCAAGCATATAAAGCAATATTTTTTTTGCAAATACCCTCAATAAGGGAAGTCACAAGGTTGTCATTAGCAAAGAAGTAGCAATAATCGGCAAAAAATTGCAAAAATCACCAAAAAATGCAAAACTTTTAGAATGCCAAATTTTTTTCCCCAAAAAACTTGTGATTTTGTATACCTATTTTTTGAGTTTAATCCGATTAAATCGCGGAAAGATACGTAGGTTTGACGAAATATGCCATTAGTAGGGTTTATATGCAGGTTTGACGAAATTTGTTGTCAATAGGATTTATACGCAGGTTTGACGAATTTTGCAATGGATTTAAGTTATCTTCCTTATATTTAACCACTTTATGTAAAATTTCAATGTTTTTTGTAACGAATTTCAGGTATGCCTTCAAATCATTGGCTTGTTCAGCCATTTTCTTCTTACCTTTGCCTCCAATTCCACTGTTGTTTCCTTGTGTGGTTGCTTCTACTTTCTTCCTTTCTCTCTCTAAGGCTCTTTGATCTCGTTGACTTAACTGCATGCACAAAAATTACCCAGTAGGTTGGTAGGATTGCCTGCTTTGATACCAATGATATGAACCTAGTGTTTTCCAGAATTCAAATCACAATAGTATAACAAATCTGTCTATTCACTTCACTTTCACACTTAACAAGGTTTGAAAATTTCAACTCAGAGATACACGCACAAATTGGTTCTTAATCACATATAACAGATTCAAATCTAATTGTAGAACAGTAATGAACACATGATATTTATTGTTGAAGGTGCAATTACAAATGATAGGGTATAACAAGTACCTGGATCTGAAAAACAACCCTTAAATTTTCACATGCACTCACTTGTTGGAGGGTGATTGGATGCACAAAGTTGCTGTCAGCTAAATGGAACTGATTTTGCCTTCCCAATATACTGTTCCTTGAGAAACTGAGGCATGAATTCCTCATTATTGCCTCCTTGATTGCTGATTCCCGTATGCAAGGGTTCCAGCCAACACTATTGTGTCCCTTAGGATAGACTGACAGTAACTCGCCTTCCAGGTTGTGCTCAGATCTAGATCTACTAGTTGCCCAGCACTAGAACACGGTTGTGAGCTGGTTAGAGGTTTGTATGGCGGTCAAGATCTGCTACCCTCCGTGTGCCATGTGCCAGGTTGATATGTCTCACAGTCGCTGAAACCTGCAAAAAATTTAGAGTAAACAAATTGCACGCTTAAAGCAAAAAAGAACTAAGGATGGTTAGGGTTTCCATCCTAATCTCCTTACACTCAATAGGGGTTTCGTCTTGCTAGTGTTGCCGCTGTAATGTCCCTTACCTGGTTTGCCCTAGAATTCGCTTGTAGATTAGGTTTAGGGGTTCTTCTTTTCAAAAGAAAGGTGTTTCTCTAATGAAATAATCTTGGATTGAAATTTGCATTCACCAATTTAATAGCATATATAACTATAAGCAATAATATCTAGATATCCAAAATATAAACATAATCATAAAAGCAATCATGCAGACATAAGAGGAGTGCCATAGGTGGATTCGCCCTGAAGCCTTCATGCCAAGCACAAGAGGTTGCCCATCACAATCCTCCTTTCTTAGCGGCTTAGTACCTGCATTCTCCCCACATGGCAGTACCTCAGAAGACACTTGCCCTATTAGGAGAAGGGAAACCCTAAGGGCCAAGGGCTAAGGGCCTAAGGCCTACCACCCCTCTATGCAGCAAAATCTAAGGTGGGATCCCCACCCTTCTATGGCCAAACCCTTGCCTTGGTCCTACGGGCTGAGGGTGGGGTTTTTAGGCAAACCACTTGGCCAATGTTTCACCCACCCTAATAGGGTAACAAACACAGAGAAGACAATCTTTGTACAGTCACATATATACATGCATTTATTATTGATTCTTCTATATTCATTATGCTTTATGAGAATGAGCATGAGCATATAACCATATGAGATGTATTTAAGGAAATGTATCAATGATGCACAAGTAGATGTAGCCATTTAATATATGTTCATTCTTATGATCTTATTTTCTAACCATGATAATGCAGTTTAAATATAAGATTCAACACCAAACAAATCTAAATGCAGTCATATGAGTGAATTCCTTAAATTATTATCATATGTGTATTCCCACAATAGTTTATGCAACGAGGCCAATTACAATACAGTTAATGAGTCTAGCAACACCAATAATCAGATTGGCAATATCAGTTTCTTATATTCAAAATATGCTAAATATTATTGCTAAGTGAGTACATCACCTGATCTGCTGTGTCTTCCCATGACTCTTTATTCCTTAATCGCCTTCCTTCAATCTTACATTTGATTAATCATAGGATAAAAACACATATAAATAAATATTAATCTATTCATTTTTTTATTAAGATTGTAATTACTTTATAAGGCTCAATAATTACTGCAAGCAACATTATTGTATATAATAGATATCTATTTCATAAATATATTATTATATAATTATTTCTAATTAATTTCAATATTCCTATAATCACTAGTTATATATATATATATATATATATATATATATATATATATATATATTTATTTATTTATTTCTCTAATAATAATATATTAATATATTTACTGCTATATTCAGAAATATTCACTTTATTTCTGCCCTCATTTTATATTCACGTTTCTGCTTTTATATCTCCTTTCATCTCATCCCCCCTTTGTTTTGAAACTATCTACCTATATATATGGCACGATCTGCCCAGGAGACATGGCCATTCGCTAGTCAAGGGACATGGTTCTTCATTTAATCACACCTCTTATTTTATTCACTTTCTTTAAAAAGCAAAACACATCTCTTAACAAATCGTACCCCTTTGGGTTCCCTCATGCTAATTGCTGCTTTGTCTTGAATAAGACAAAGTAGATTTTGTCTTTTATGGGTAATATAAATTGTTGTTTAAAGACTTTCTTGTGAACAAGTCGCACCCTACATTCATTACTATTTTCTTTTTAAGAAATTGGCCTAAACAAGCATGAAAGGGCTTTTCCTGTAATTTGTTGACTTGTCAATACAATTGCTGATGTGCTATGTTGACGTGATAATCTTTAGATAAGGAGATTGCTGCTGTTAATGATAAGAATCAAGTGTTTTCAGATTTGTTTATTTATTAACAAGGCATAGTCATATTTTATTAATATTAGTGTCTTATGAATAGTATTTCAGATTGTTTTTCTCGTGAATATTATTATTATGCCATCTATAATTAGTAGTTACATCCTGACGATGATTGCATTATAATTATAATAATGATGTTTGAATGGCAATTACTTTATTTATATTTTGATATTTGTGTTTCAATATGTATATTTCAATATTGCAATAGATGTATGTTAATATTTATATTTATATTTTGATAATTATGATTATAATATTTTCTTATGATAATTATAATAATATTAAATTTGATAATACTTCTTTTATTTATTTATTTCTATTTCAGTGTGTTATAATTTCGGGGACATGACAGCCGCTCAAAAAATTCATCAAAAACTTCCTTGATAATCTCTAGCACCTAGCAAAACAATAGTTATAGGCATCCCTCAAATGGCGTGTGGTCTAACTTAGGCACTAAATAGGAAAATAAACTTGGGTGCCCAAAATTGAAATTCAAAAGTTAACTTTATTTATTTATTTATTTATTAAGAGGGGTAAATGCTTTTGTCCTAGAGCTATGAACCAATGAGGTCACAAAAGGGGGACCTCATCCCCAATATAAATTCTCAACAATTACACTCCAATGGGGCTTGAACCTTGATGGCAAGAATAACAACACAATAACTTAACCATCACACCATGCCACTATTGGCAAAAAGTTAACTCTATTTATTAATTTATTTTTAAATATACATTATTTAAAAACAAATCAGGGTGGTGTTTAAAAACACCTTGTTTAGCTGACCTATTTTGGAAGGTTCATAACAATTTATTATATCAGCAAGAATCTTTAGACAGCTGAATTGAACTACATTGTCACTAAGAAAGAGATGTTTGTTCACTTAGCACAACATGCAGGGAGAGAAGCCATGGGACATATCACTTTTAGATGGGGAAAATTGATTGATGAGTTAAAAAGAAAGGAACCCCACTTTTGACACAATTTTTATGTGGCAATTAAAAGAGCTCTCAAGTACATCAAGCTAGCCGCACAATATGGTATTATTTGGTTGCACCCTAAGTTCCAATCCCTGTTGTTGTGGTACCCAATACTACACTAGTTAGAAAAATGTCATATAATCAGTGTTCCACGAGGACACGTCTCCCCCCCTCCACATCGCGTTCCTAGACGGGGACGCCTCAGAGACTTGGGGACTTGGGGGGACATCCCCCCACCAACCCACCACCAGTGTCGTTGTCTCCAAGACCGCTAGGACTTTGAGGATGTTGGGGTGTCCTCAAGACGTCTAGGGGACTCCTAGTTGTCTCCAAGATGTATAATTCTTATACTTATACATCTTTTTATAACTATTTTTTCAAGTACTATATGTATTTCAGCACCCTGCCACCCCCCCACCGCCATCCCCCTGCCGCCCCAAAACTTAGACCCCGCATCCCCGAAACGCGTCCCCTACCAGCCCGTCCCTGAACCCTGTGGAACATTGCGTATAATTAACTATTAAGAATAGGAAAATACCATATGGGCAAGGATAGAGAGTTAGAAAGGGTTCTACTTTGCATAGGGCATAGGTAGTACATCCCCAATTGACTTCCGATTGCTAGCATAATGTGCACCCACCGACCATCCCCTGTTTGAGGATAAACAATAATTGAGCTAAGGGGAGGGATGGTTGTAGAATTGCCATTTTAATTAGGGTTATCTCCTGTGTTTTGATGGTATGTTCATAACATTCCCAAAACTTTATGTTTCATCATAAAGCATTAGAAGTAATTACTGATAAATTGATAGATACTTGCATATGCATGTGATTATTGCTGAAATGTGATGTGATGTGATGTTATGATGAATTGTGTTGATTATATTGAAAAAGTACCTTGTGTAGAAAACTAATCTGTCATGTAGCAAGAAGGGAGCAGTAACTTGTAACCAATGGGCTGTTGCCGGCTTGTAGCCACAAGAGTTGATGACCTGTAGCTGAAGGACCATGAGCTTGCAGCAAAAAGGATTGACACCTGTAGCCGAGTTAGTCGCAAACTGTTGGAACATTTAAGATCTTTGCCACCAGTGAGACTTTTCCATGAGGACACAAACTCTTTGATCATGACAATAATTTATACCAACACCTTTGCCACTTGTTCGTGCATGCCTATGAAATCTGTTTCTTTATCTTTGTTAGAAGAATTGTATTAGGACTTCATTTCTGAATTTCATTTTGTGTCTTCATTGTAGAATAATCCTCTTCCTACTTTCAAGGAATGAGTCGACAGTTGTATCTAGGAGTCTTAGTTGTTTACAATATCTAGAGTTAGTCAATTAAATATTGCAGAAATCTATAGACCGAAGTAACAGTAATTTTCTTTCAGCAATTGTATTTTTCTTTTGAATAGCAATTAAGAACAAGCCTTTTATCTGAAAGCATCGAGTCAAGTTGTGCATGAGGAGTTGATAGATAATTATCCTGTGATTTAAGAGAGTGCTAATACCCAAGCAAGGGCCCACTTGAGGTATGTTGTCACTCAATTGTTAAATTAGTAATTAGTTCTTTCATTCTGCATTAGACTGTTAATTGCTTAAAATTGTCACTTGTAGCCATTGTTGATCAGTATCCATTAATCTGTAGCCATTTACCTGTAGCATGGTTTCCAATGGCAGGGATTTTTGGCCTTTGCTTTTCAATTCCTTGTGAAGTCCCGCAAGCCATTGATCAAGTTAATCCAATGAAGCAGACTTGATTTTTAAAACACTATGCCTTTTTCTTTACATCATATGCACTTATTAATATAGGAAATAAAATATTATTTTCCTCTCCTTTGTGGTGGGCTGCAGGCTTAATCAACCACTGGTGGGAGGTTATAATATTTGCCTCTTTCATTTACCTTTAACTTCCCCACATCAGCTAATTTAATAAAATCAGCAAAGCATGTTGCACTTTATACCAAAAGCAAGGAAAAAAATTGAAATCTCCTAGTGGCTGTTGGAACATGATCCAATGGCCACCAAGGTTCCCATAAAACATTATGACCTTTGAATATATAATTTTTTTTCCATGGAGCTCCTGAAGCTTGAAACCTTATACGCCAACTTTGAATACCTCCATGCCATGTTGCATTTTATCATTGCATATTCTTTTACCTACACACTGTTATTTTGCTCCTTTAAAATGCTCTTCTGGCCATTTAAATGGCTTTGTTAAATGGTAGTGCCACTTTTTAATGGTGTGTGCCATGCTATTGGTTTGCTTTTTTCATTTATCTGTTAGTTCAAGGCTTCACGCCCTTTGCTAATTCTCACTCCATTTAGATTTTTTGGCAGCCTACTTGAGTATTGCATCATTTAGGTGCTGGCACCTCCCCTTGACATGGCATGCCATATCATGTTGGCAGCTCATTTGCCACATTATCCCTTTCTGGCATTTAGTGTACTACTATACCATTACATAATGCTGCACCATGTATTTAATCCTACCAAGCCATATTTGTAGGCTCATGCCTCTCTCAGAGCTATACTTGTCTAATTTGACCTGTGCCTCCATTGGAGCGTGGAGCATGAGATAAATATTGTGGTTGATCTTCTTGCAACATTTGTCTTATTTATTCCTATTGCCAACAAAAGCCAATGCCATTTGATCTTGGCATTCAAATTTTTTTGTGTGGGATACATGGTAGGGTTTACACCTCTGTTACCATAAACACAACGGGAGGATGTGGTTTTAACATTTAAAAAAAATGGAACACCATTTCTAATTTTCACTGTCGTTTCTAGGCATTTCGTGACACTTTTTCCCTCCTCTGGTTGCTTGGTGCAGTATAGTTTCACACCAAGGATCTCAAATGTATGGTGTATATAGTAAAGGTATGATCATGTTATATTTTGATTTTTATAAAATGTTATTGTTTTTTTATTATAATATAAAGATTTTTTTTAAAGTTGATTAAAATAAAAGTTGTTTAATTTAATATATGACATAACATTGAATCATCAATTATCTTTATCACTATCATTGAATCAAGTATTAAAAGTATTTTCAATTCTGTATAGTGTATATATAATTTTTTGCATATATATACAGCCATTCCATACCTGGGAAGAATTGCCATACCAGCATACTTGAACCGTGAACCTGTATCCATTCTTGTACCATAACTAACAACTTAGCCTCTCGGGATTCCTACCTCATGGAATCATGTATGCCAATCAAAAGAAATGTGATAATGGTAGTAATACTTTACATCAACCATTGTGGGTTGATTAGTGGGGAGGATTTTTTTTGCAATCTTTTGATTGAGGACAATTTTTTGTAGTTCTGTACCATGCTTTTTGAGTAATATTGAAGGAACTTTCTTTAGCACAATTCACCTTTTTCGGCACACTTCATAGGTCCTAGTGTTCATTCTTAATATGTTATATTTTAGAATTTCCTTCCCTTCAAGGTGTCACTAAATATGGTTGATGAAAGTAATTTGCAATTTACTCGTATTTGAATTATAATTGCAATTTTCTACATTCCAGGTAACAGGAATACCTACTGTATTTATATCAGCATTGGAAGGAAAAGGACGGGCAGCTGTCATGAGGAAAGTCCTAGAATCTTATGATAAATGGTGTGTAAGATTACCCACAGCACAACTGAACCGCTGGCTTCGAAAGGTGATTCACCACCACCTTTTTCTTTCCTGCTATTATTTTCTAGATATTTAAGTAAAAACTCACTTCTGGACTTAATTTTGAGCTAAAACATTTCTCCCATTCAAGTTGGGAAGCTTGAACCCATGTTAGTAAAATCATTAATCATGGAGGCCACCATACTTGACAATATGATTGTTGAAAGCTTCCTTCCAACAGGTGATGGCCAGACATTCATGGAAAGATCAAGCTCATGGGCCAAGGGTGAAATATTTGACTCAAGTGAAGGCTAGGCCACCAACTTTTGTTGCATTTGTAGCTGGCTCAACTGAACTTTCAGATACTGATTTGCGGTTTTTGACAAATAGTTTGAAAGAAGATTTCAACCTAGGTGGCATACCCTTAAGGGTTCTACAGCGAACTGTTGAGAGAAAAAGAAAAGATTCTCCAAAAGTTTCATCTCCCAAAAAAGTAAAATTCTCAAAGGCTTCCTCTGGTGTAACTTCTGATAAAAGGGATTCTGTCAGTTCCCCTAAAAGTGTAATCTAATTTGGAAGTTCTCATACCTTGTTTAGCAAACTATTCATTCATATGTTTCATCGTATTTCTGGTTTTTGTGTTTTTACGTGTTGTAACTATAATGCTAAAATTCCTTCAATATAAGCTGTGAATATCTTTGAAAAGAAAGTTCGCTTGCAATATGTGACTGCATGTTGCATGGCATTACCAAGTAAATTACTTAATTTCCTCAGTCTGACTGTGAAAAGGAATATCACATTTTATATTAGTCAGCATCAAGGCGAAGATTTTGAAAACAAAAATAAATATACCAAAATCTGTACGGGGAAGGGTGTTCTTTATCGAGAAAAAACTACGAAAGGAAGCTAAGAGTATTATGCAATTAGAATGGGCTAAAAGATGCAAGGCCTAGCAAAAAGAAGAGAGCCCAAAATCGTAATTTATGTGATGTAAAGGGTAATTATAAACTCAGCGCTTTGTTTAACAACAGACTATGATGAAATTAAGGTCTCGTTGTACTTTGTTGGCAAGTGCTTTGTTTTTTAATTTCACTGCTGTTTGAGAGGGTGGGTGATAATTATGTGCAGTAATATATGGTATAGAAATGGGTTGGTTATGTGACATTCTGTTTTGGGTCACTCTATAGCTGTAGTGGATTTCTTTGCTTATGATTTGTCTCAGTGACTGTCGAAGGAAGCAATCGATTGTTATTTTGTAGAGTTTAACTTAAAGAGAAATAATGCCCAAAACAACGACCTTTTTTTTTAAATTCCAAGGGTAGTTTACATCATGACTGAAGAAAGTCAAATGACGTAACTCCCAAGTACAAGATATTAGTCCTCTCCAAAAGTTATGATGTATTCAGCATAGTAATCGAAGTGATTATCAACGAGTTTCACGTATTTGACTGCAATTAAAAAGTGGGAATTTTATATTGATCTCAGACTTAGTCATAAGCTTTATTTTTTAGCAGATTTTTTCCTTGCAGATTTGTTTATAATTGATTTTATTAGTTGGCACATTCAATTTAAGTAAAAAAATTCTATTGTTAAATTTATACATTTGTCATGTCTCTGAAATTATGACACTAAAATCTTAACGTTGAAATATGAATGAATAAAATACATATTAATATATTAGTCATTTAATATTATTATAACTATAATTATCAAAGAAAATATTATAATTATAAATTACTAAATGTAAAATTATAAATACTAAATATTATAATCATTATAATATATAAATATAAATACATAATATTTTTATATAAAATGCAATAAGAGACTGATAATAAATGAAGCAATTAACATATATATATGCAACAATTGACTAAACAAAAAGTAGCGGTTCATAAATAACTAATGAGGCAAATTCAAATATATATAAAGGAGCTTGCAGTGATTCCATTTAGGGGCGGGGAAGGATTCATTAGCAAAAAGATAAAAGTTTATGTGTGAAGATAGCTATCGGCTGTAAAGAAGCACTTAAGTGAATTATAAATAGTTTAAGGCAGTGATGGAATCTTGTGAAGGTATCAATTAAATAAAGAAATGGTTAAGTTTGTAAAGAGGCAACGATCAAAGTAAGTACCAAGTGAGACATTGGTTGGGGTTAAGAGTCATGTCTTGTCCCCATCATATAAAGGGAGGAAGTTAAGAAATGTGTAGGGGCACATGGATAATTATAGGAGGAAAGATTAAAAAATAGAGGACATTCAAGGCAACAATAATAGCAATACAATTTGTGATTGAGTATAAAGTCATTTAACATGCAAATATTATTGGATAAATATACAAGTGTATATATATAAATAAATTTGACAATAAATCATAAGAGTAAAGAGTATATATATATATATAAGTGCTAACACAAAAGGAGAATAATTGTATAAACATATGCATATAAATACTAACTGATATAAGTTAGGGAACACACATATATATACAAATATATATATATATATATATACATATACGATTGTTCAATAATAATACTTACAACAAGTATTGGGTCTTATAAAGATTTATGATGCTTTGATATAGGTATGATAATAGATTTTTATCTCACAGATTTAACACATAAATTTCAACAAAATATTGGTACAAGATCCTACCTCTAACTTGAGAGGGAGTTGCTGCTCTTCCTTCCTCTTCTTCAACCCCTCCTATTTTTTTTTTTCTTCTCCTTAACCCAAAATTAGAATGCCTAAAACTTAACCAAATTTCTCTCAAATTCTTCTCCCGACAACCCCAACTACCATGTTCAGGTGATCCCACAATACTGGTTTACAATTTTTGGCCAAGTTGGACATTGAACTGATTTTTTTTAACTAAATCTTCACTTTCAGACACTTCTAATGGCTAAATTGTGAGAAATATGAAAACGATGCAAACTAGTGATTTGTGACATTTTGTTTGTAGATTCTAAATATATATTTTTTATTTTTTTTGGAATCAAATTGCACTTTTTTTTCCATCTCCTTCGAAAACTAGTTTTTTCAGTAAACACCATTTTTAAAGAGTGATACTCATTGTATAACACAACTTTTTTTTCATGAAGGATAATTTTTTTTTTTTTTTGAATTTAGATTTGTAACTACAATATCTAGTGCTTTCAATTGGTTTCATAGTGTTTTATTAAATATTTTTTCCTTAATCAAGTTTCAAAGTCAAACCAATTACAATTCAGACATAGACGAACCGTATAACACAACTTTTTTTGTATGTATCAATTTTATTTTATTTTGTTGGATCAAGGATTTCAATATTTGGTAAACTCATATTTTTCAATTTTTTTTTTTGATAATCTTCTATTTTTCCACATATGCGGAACAAAGAGCTTGATTTTTTGGTGAAAAACTTATGTTTAACAAAACTAAAAAAATAAATACATAATAAAACCAAAACATATTAAAATTATATTAGTTGGATAGCCTGTTCCAAGGACTACCATCATCCAGTTGGGTCTATGAAGTCTCCTCCATTTTCATTCTCAACTTGAGCTTCAAAGGGCAAAATTTTGGAGTTTTTTGGTGCTAGAAGGTGAGAAGGTGGGAAAAGGGGGGTTCGCTCGAACCAAAGTTCGAGCAAACCCCCTTTTCCAAAATTTTTATTTTGTGTTTCATTCCGGGAAATGCATCCTATGGTGGGACCCAACATTAAATGGGTTCACTCCTAAAAACCATTTTTTTTTGCATGGGGTTGTTTTTGCAACTTTTCCTTCTTCACTCAAATTATAGATCATTTTTGTGGGTTTACCCCTCATTTCCTTTATGAGGCATGGCCTTCACATGGGTTGCATGCACCCATTTTCATCACCCCTCCTACAAGCAATGTAAGAGGGGCCATTAATGAGAAATGACCATGATTACAGTCTAAAAATACCCCCAACTTTTAGGTCATAGGCCTAGGGTGTAAAATAACCAACCATTAACTAAAATCAAGACCAAATTGACCCATAAAACTGCCTTAAATAACAAATCCAAATTTACCCTTTTCTTTTGAGAACACACTTGTTTTCCCACAATTCAATATTTACACACTTACCCTACCCTACATAACACAAATTACACAACTTTTAACACAACACATAAGACTCTAGCCCTTCCATGTGACAAAGTCATGTTTAACAAAGTGACACAACGAGGTTTGTTTAGTAGCCTCCAATTTCCCCATGGCTAAGGGAATTTAACCTGCACACTTCATGAAAGCATTAGTCCAACCGTCACTAACGAAATTGAATTTAAACATATAATATAATGGAATACATTACATATCACATTCAATTGTAAAAACAAGCATATGCACAATTTACATTTTTCTTTTGAAATTCCAACCACTTGTTACAATTCAAAGCAATATTCTTTCACTTATAATACCACATTAATCCAAAATGCTCATAATTATTTACATAGTCGTTCCATTTTCCACTTATGATCGCATAATATCACATTTGCATTCACATTGCATGATAATTCATAATTCCTCTGATTAGCACAATATCACATATTCTACTCTAAGCATGTTATTCCAATTCTCATATCATTCAAGATATCGGTAAAATCAATTAATTATACTCAACATACTCATAAATTACGGTCCATAAAAGTAATTGATCTAACATGCACCATAATGGGTAATTTCAATGTTCACAACCATCCACAAAATATAAGATAAAAGCATAATGTATCAAGGTGCGATCATGAATATAGCAATCAAAATATGATATCTCTAAGTCCAATTGATGATGGGCCTTACACTCTCATTTTTTGATATCTCTAAGGTGTTTTCCCATGGTGTTGAATTTTCAGTTGATGGAAAAAACATCAGATGCATGCAGTGTAAAGTTGCAAGGTGGTGTAACTTTAATTTTGTTCATCATGCAACCAAATCGATAGTTCCAACACATCTGTATGGGTGGTTTTATGCTAAGCGAGGTCCTATTTTACACCCAAACACGTCGAAATAGTTTGAGCTACATTGTACTAGCAAAGTCTCTTAAGAGACCAAAGTACAAAAAAAAAAAAACTTTGACGAGCTATTACTCAAAAATCGTGACACTTAGAAACATTTCGTTTGAGGCTACGAGATCACCTAGGGCCCCTCTACAATAAATTCTTTCAGTTTTTGATATTTCCAAGGCATTTTCTCGTGGTATTGAGTTTTTAGTTGATGGAAAAAATATCAGATGCATGTAGTGTAAAGTTGTAAGGTAGTGTAACTTTCATTTTGTTCATTGTGCAGCCAAACCGTCAGTTCCAAAACGTCTAGATGGGTGGGTTTATGCTAGACAAGGTCCTATTTCACACCCAAACGCACTGAAATAGTTTGAGCTGCATTGTATTGGTGAAGTCTATTAAGAGATCAAAGTGCGAAAAGATAACAAACTTTGACAAGCTATTACTCGAAAACTATGACACTTAGAAATATTTTGTCTAAGGCTATCAAATCACTTAGGCCCCTCTACAATAACCTCTCTTGATTTTTGATATTTCTAAGGCATTTTTCCGTGGTGTTGAGTTTTCAGTTGATGAAAAAAGTGTCAAATGCATGCAGTGTAAAGTTGCAAGGTGGTGTAACTTTCATTATGTTCATTGTACGACTAAACCAACCATTCCAACATGTCTGGATGGGTGGGTTTATGCTAGTAAATGTCTTGTTTCACACCCAAACATGTCAAAATAGTTTGAGCTACATTGTATTGATAAATTCTCTCAAGAGACCAAAGTGCAAAAAAATAGCAAACTTTGACAAGCTATTATTACTCAGAAACCATGGCTCTTAGAGACATTTCTTCTGAGGCTATGAGGTTACCTAGGGACCCTCTACAATAACCTCTGCCAATTTTTTATATCTCTAAGGTGTTTGCCCATGGTGTCGAGTTTTCAGTTGATGGAAAAAGTGTTAGATGCATGTAGTGTAAAGTTGCAAGGTGGTGTAAGTTTCGTTTTGTTCATCATGTGACCAAACTAATAGTTCCAACACATATGTATGGATGGATTTATGTCAGGCAAGGTCCTATTTCGCATCTAAACATGTCAAAATAGTTTGAGCTACATTGTGCCAGCGAAGTCTCTTAAGAGACCAAAGTGCAAAAAAACAACAAACTTTGATGAGCTATTACTCAGAAATTGTGGCACTTAGAAATATTTCATCTAAGGTTATGGGATCACCTAGGGCCCCTCTATAATAACCTCTCTCAATTTTTGATATCTCTAAAGCATTTTTTGTGGTGTTGAATTTTTAGTTGATGAAAAAAGCGTCAGATGCATGTAGTGTAAAGTTGCAAGGTGGTGTAACTTTTGTTATGTTCATCATGTGACCAAACTGATAGTTCCAACATGTTCAAATGGGTAGGTTTATACTAGGAATTAGTGAATAAGTGAAACATGTACTCAAATACATGTAAATAAGTGAAGCATGTATTCAAATACACGTAAGTCATGAAGTACACACATGAATACAAATTTTACACATGAAAACACACGTAAGTTACAAAGTATCCTCACGTTGACAAAGTTTAGGATAAAACTATATAATTTGATAGTAGTGGTAAAATAAGATTTGCATTAATCAAAAATTCGTAAGGCTATACAATGATATATGTTAATAAAAGTATACAATATATCCAATAAAGTCAAATAGGCTTATTACAAAAAAGTCATATGGACATAAAATATCACATATATTGATAGTACAAAACATATTTAAAAAAATGTCATGTAGGTATACAAAAAATGACCCTAATACATAGTCCTCTCTTCACTCATTTGGAGATGCAATTGAGACAATAAGAAGTGTAGACATTAATATATAGAAATTGAATTGTGGAATAGTATATAACAAAATAATCACTTACCGCAAACAAATAATCATCACGCTCTTCCACAACAGTAGCACATTGACAATCTAGAGTGACAAGAACCTATAACAACTATCAAGATAGCAATTAAACTATATACACATATCATGAAAATTTTCAATAGTAGACCATAGAAGAGAAAATGTACTGTCAATTTTACTAATTAGTCGCATACATCCGCCAAAGGATCAAAACTAGCTATTGTTGCAGCAACTCCATGGTCCATCGTGTCACAAACATCACAATATACTTGGAATACAAAATCTATATATGATCATTAGTTTTTTTATCAATTTCATTAGTTTCTTTGTTTAACTAAATATACTTAGAATAAAAAATCTCTATATGATCATTAGTTTTTTTATCAATTTCATTAGTTTCTTTGTTTAACTAAATATACTTAGAATAACAAATCTATATTATTCTAAACAACCTAAATGATAATGAAACGGTAATGTAAATTAGAAAAGATACTTAGAATAGTAAATTTCTATATTATTCTAAACAACCTAAATGATGAACCTGACTAGATCAAACAATTTGATTATTATGAACATTAATCAAAATAAGATGAACAATATATCATACCTGTCTCATACAACAAATGATCTGCTGCTCAAGTGTGTTTGAAGGTTCATCTCTTACCTTTAGATTATCAAGTAATGCTTCATGATCAACACTACTAATTGTTCATAGTTAGTTTATTCTTAGTTTAGCATGATGTTTCAATAACGTAACATTTGGTGCTATAGCAAAGTATGAATACATGAGAATGGTTTTGTGTTTCTCATAGTCTTCAAATGTAGGCATGCCATTCATGCTAATCATATACGTTCGCAACCAAGTTCCAACAACAACAACTGAACCTGTAGGATACATGAACCCATCATCATCTATCATCGGTTGTGTTAGCTTCTTCTTTCCCTGTACACATCGTGCCAACCAATAGTTTGATCCCTCTTCATTCCCCTGCAGTGCTACAACTGCACAAACATGTCTTGGTTGTACAAGATCTAAAAGATGGTTGTAGTCAAGTGAAATTTCCATTTCATCTTCTAAAAAGTATTATGCTACAAATAAAGGTGTTAGGTACTATGAAATCCATGCATCTACCCACTCACTTGACTCACATCGATCCCAATTATGTTGAATACAATTTTGACAAAAACAAGGTAACTCTCATGTCCATATGGTCCATGCATTTGCATCTGAGCTTCTAAATGAATGTATATTTGAATATTCTCTAATTATTTGACATTCCAATTTATCTCCCACTATGTCCTCCTCAACCAACCAAAATAACTTACACACTTATGAATCAAGTGTCGCTCCTCATGATAATGCATAAGTACACTAATCAACAATAAAATGTGCATCACTGGATATTGCACCACCTTTGATCCTCATATGTTCCTTAACCAAAGATCTCTTCACACATGCACCTACGCCATCATGCTCGCCTTTTCCATGCCTAATTTAAAAAAACTCCAAATATGTGGTACAACCCTCTCTACATGCATCCTGCTCAACCAATAAAACATACAAGCATTCTTGAATTTCCCTATCCAGTTATCTAACCAAATGAGATTTCAACCCATTGCAATACTTTT
The DNA here is from genome assembly GCA_007115665.2 of Sequoiadendron giganteum. NCBI lineage: Eukaryota > Viridiplantae > Streptophyta > Pinopsida > Cupressales > Cupressaceae > Sequoiadendron > Sequoiadendron giganteum. The sequence continues at coordinate 573,124,539 of CM021100.1, read as the reverse complement.
TTCCTACAAGAACTCAAAAAACTTTTCATAACAATGTTGCACGAACTCAGATGAATGAGATCTATCATCACTCGTGTAAAAATGGTACTCCCTGATTATCTTCCTATCCTCTTCTATACTATCAGGGGCATGTCTAAATGTTATGTGGACAAGAATAACAATTTGAATAAAATTGTAATATTGTGATTGTACCTTATTTTGTGGTTGCAATGTGTAATTTTTAACAAAATCAACTACGGATATAATAGTTTCAATTGGGAAAGAGTCCTTACACATCCTAAATTTTTGATCTAACTATTCGGACCTATGGATATGCCTTGCACACTTGTAGAAAATATTTTTCTTAAAATCAAAAATAAAACCAACAATACTTACCTCTTTTGTAACCAACTTGCATCTAGAACCTTCACCTCCACTCTTCAATGTGTATTTGACTTTCTCAAACTTTTTTTCTCAACAATCTTGTTAGCAAAATCATGTTCACTTCCCTCATGAAAACATGTTACAAACTTCAATAAATCACCACATTGCAAACACGTTTCATTTAAACAATCATTTCTATAAAATAAGCAACCTGTAAGACCCCATTTCACATGTGATTAATACCAAACCTAATTTTTAATATTTTTCCAGAAATAGATGGTAAGTTGTATTGCGAGCAATAAATAATGTGATTGCGTGACAATATTCTTGTATTTTATTTTGACTTTTGTTTCATTATTACTGCCATGAAGGTGTTAAGCACTCATAAATTGTGGGATACAAATTAAAAATTTAAATGAAATTGTATGTAGTAAAATCTTAGGATATTCAACTAGAAAATTTATGTGATATACAATTTTTGCTTATGATTTCATTGGTAATGTGCAGGAAAGAAAGGGTGTTAGTACAAGAAGGGAAAACCATTGAGAGCAAATCAAAAGACATCTTGTGGTTACAAATTTGACCCCTTTTGGGGCTTATAAAGAAATAAAGTTAATGTGTTGGTAGATTAAGGTTGTGATGGTGGATATTAAAGGAATAATCTAATTTTGGTTTGTGAAGGTATTTAATTATAAGTCATGTGGGTGTAAGTGGGGTTAGGGTTGAGGAACCCTTATCCAAGCTTTAAACTCAGATGGATCCTTAAATGGACCTTTAAACAAGGCTTTTGGTCAATTTCCTTGGTTGAGATGTTAAAAATAGACCCCCTAGGGTCTATACCCTAGTGGTAGGGGTCAAGTGGGCATACAATAGTGCCCCTAGGATCTGATTTTCCCCTTGAAAAAACTCTCATAATGGAGAGACAAAATTTTAGGAGAGGGTGGGGTGGAAAGATGGAATGGTTGTACAAGTGAATGTTCTTCTCATTAATGAAGAGAGTAACTTCATTGATGGAGAGAAGTAAACTCCACACCTCCCCATCCAAGGGTTGCAATTTGAAAATCCTATATAATTTGAAGAGGAAGAATGAGTGGGGTGTCACCCACTTCTCCCTTTGAAGAATTTTGGTTGGGATTGAAGAGAAGATGAGAGAGGAGAGTTCTCCCTCTTAGAATATGGTGCTCAAGATAGTTGGCTCAGAGATGATAAGATAACAAAAAAGTTTAATCCCCTCCTCCAAGTAAAAAGATAAGTTTTTCCTATTTTGATTTTCCCTTGTTTAATTATGGTAAGATGGTGGCATGTTATATAGATCATTGTTGAATATGGCAAGTTGAAAACCCGCATGCATGTAATTTTAAGTTATTCTATTCTTATTCCTTTGTAAAATTTGAGAAGGCCCCATTATATTATCTTGGGGCCAAAATATCTCCTTGTTGGGGGTATGACTAGAGCCCTTGAGGCTTCATGATGTCATTACAATAGAGAGGAGAGCAAGAATTTCCCACTGATGTATTATCATGTTAGAAAATTTTCAGTTCTAAATTTTGAGGTGATTATTAACCTTCTTCTATAGGAATTTTTGGTAAAATATATATATTTTTTTCTTTGATAAGAAAAGGAAGAGTATTATAAAGTGCTATAATTTTGGATGTTTTCATTTCAAGCACAAACTATTGGTTTGTGGAAATTATGTGTTAAAATAATGGTACTTGTGTAATTGCATGAAATTTGGGTTACATTTATTAGTTTAGTTTACATGCTTTGAGGGTGGGAAATGGAGTGAAAAAAAATGGGAAAAAGAGAAGGAAAGACACTCACTTAGGAAAATTGTTGCAACAGTACTTATTTCATTTCACTTTATTTGAACAATTACCTCTAACCTCAATAATAGAGATCTTGAACCTAAAAAACAGACCTGAATGTTATAGGGTGAACCCACAAAAGTGGTTTACAATTCGAAGAGGAAGGAAAACTTCCACAAAGTGCCCCCACTAAAAAAAAATCATTTTGGGGGGTTTGAACAAACTCAAAGTTCAAGCGAACCCCTTTCAATGTGGGAACCCGCGTTTTCAGAAGGGGGGTTCACTTGAACCCTGGTTCGAGTGAACCCCTAGGAGTTCGATCGAACCCTTTAGGTTTGCTCGAACCCCCCTTTTCCCACCTTCCCACCCTCTGACACAAAAAATCTTCAAATTTTTGCCCTTCGAAGTTTGGGTTGAGGATGAAAATAAAGGAGACTTCACAGACCCAATTGGAAGATGGTATTCCTCGGAATGAGCTATCCAACGAATATAATTTTAATATTTTTTGGTTTTATTATGTATGTGTTTTTTTAGTTTTATTAAATATGGGGTTTTCACCGAAAATCAAACTCTCTATTCTGTACATTTGAAAAAATAACAGATTAACAAAATAAAATTTTGAAAAATATGCTCGGACTGGGTATTGATGTCCTTGATCCATTAAAAAATAATAATTTGAATTTCGATACATACATAAAAAGTTATGTTGTATACAGTCTGCCTATGTTTGAATTGTAATTAGTTTGGCTTCGAAACTTGATTAAGAAAAAAATATTTAATAAAACACTATGAAACCAAATGAAAGTGCTAGATATCATAGTTACAAATTTAAATTCAAAAAAATTAGAATTTTATCCTTCATAGAAAAAAAATTATATTGTATACGGTGAGTGTCACTCCTTAAAAATGATGATTTTTTTTTTTTAAACTAGTTTTCGAAAGAAATGGAAAAGAAGTGCAATCTGATTCCAATTTTTTTGAAAAAATAATATTTACAATTTATAGACAAAACTTCACAAATCACTAGTTTGCATCATCTTCAAATTCTTTACGGTTTAACCGCTAAAGGAACCCGAAAGTGAAGATTTAGTTAAAAAAAATAGTTCAATGTCTAATTCGTCCAAAAATTGTAAACCAGTATTGTGGGATCACCCTACAGTTAAAAGAAAGGAGAACATCTTAAAGTTAAAATAAATCATTTGCTAATTTAGTTGAAGAGCCATAACTGATTTTTGATTGTTTTTATAAAAATAAGGAAGAGGGTATTGCACCTAATTGCTAACTTTAATTATTTGCACCTTTAGGAAATACAATTAAAAAAAAAATTCAAACAATGCTTATCAAGAAATTATACGAGAAAGGCTACATGCATAGCATTTATCTAAGGGTTGTAATAAGATGTTTGTAATAGTAATCTATGAACCCATTTTTAAGACAACCTATTGTACAACAAACCAGATAACATCTAAGTTCTAACTTTGATTTTAGATTTTAGATGTCCTATCTCTGGTATTTCGCCTTCTATCCCCCACATCATGACAACCGTAAGATAAACACTGTATATCCTTCAAAAGAAGGATTGAATATTTGATGTCTTTCTTATCATAGACTCTATATCGTATTTTTTCAAAATTCATCTACTGTTGTGAAAAGATTAGTAATCATGAAGTTCTTTTTTTACAACGTACTAACACACACTCACTTCAGTATGCTCTTGAGGCATTGTAAAAATATCTAGTTTTGTTTTTGAAGTGTAGTAGCTTAGTGTTTGAAGTGCAGTCATAACCAGTAGAAGCTCCTTGTCATCCACCATGTTGATCGCCAACAAAATAGGAAACCTTTCTTCACACCTCTTTTCAATTTTTTTTAACAAAAGTTCTCAGCTGCAAACATTCAAATCATTTTTGGATCTGAAGTTTCATACCAAGGGATATTACTCATCAGTCATATTGTATCCCTCGCTTGTGTGTGAGTTATATTTAATAATAACATATTATATTTGAAATGGTGCATAAATGGATTAAAAAAATAAAACATGAACCAGAAAGAAAAAAGGAGGCATAGTGAGGGGGTGCAGCCTTTACAAAGTGTCGCGACCCCTCCTCATGGGGTGTGGCCCATCCTAGGAAGCCACCCACCTTTCTCCACATGCATTAAAGGTATGGCCTTATCATAAGCATAGTCGATCCTTCCTCCAACAATTATACTGTGTTTTTCACTGTCACAAAGCCAGTCTACTCGGTATTCAAAGAAATGAGATAATTGAAAACCTCAAGAGATATTGCAGTTAACTAGAAACTGGTGGTCATGTTCCTCTTTATTATCGTGGATTTAATAATTAACACTATTTATTTATTTCCTCTTATGATTATTAAAGATTATCAGGTTTTACTTTCTTGCTAACGTTCTTGAGACACCTTATCAATTGAATTATTAACAATTATCCTTACCTTAGCGAGCAAATTGCTAATATTCTTTATTATTATAAGTATATTATTATTATTGTTTTTGGGACTCTTGATTTTCTAGTAAAAGTGTAATTGATTCTACTTAGTTGTCCATCATGCAAGGTTATCAATATCCATGCATAAATGATCGACCAAGTGATAGTGTTATATCTTGAAAGATTAAGTAATGGTTAGCTAATAGTAATATAATTAACGTTTAAATGATCTTGTGTTATTTATATAGATAATCATAATAGTAATTACATTATATTATTTTAAATTCTAGAGAGTCAATCTAACTTTAGAGTTCATCGGGGGTTATATATTAATGTTGATATTGGGTGGATTTACTAATGATAGTAGTAGCTATAATTATTATCAAAATTAAGGATCAATTGTTAATAGTGTGAAGGAGCATAATAATATTATTATGGATGAATTGTGAATAAAGATAATACTATCATTAATGGATCGTTAGTTATATGCCAATAAGATGGTGTAAATGAGGGTTAAGTAATATTCATAAATGGTTGGTTGGTGGTGCAATAATAACATTGTTATTTAACATTTATTTATTTTTATTATCTTCAAAACTTTCATTGGAGCTAATTGTTAATAACGATGTTTCATTAATAATTTAATAGTGATTAAATAGTAATATCATTATTGATTTAATTAATAATAATAATAGTCTTGTTAATGGTTGGATTTAATAATAATATCTTTAAGACAACATAGTAATAGTATTATTATTAAATGCTTGAGCTTGGATTAAATAAATATATTATTATCATGGGTGAGCCAATCAAGGAAGGACATTACTATTGTATAAATTTTGAATGCATCCTTGGGTGCACAATTAATATTAAGAGAATGTCAAGCACATATCCTTCTTTTGGGGTCTCCTATTCACTTGTAGTAAATCTTGATTCATATATGGAGAATACACCCTAATCCCGTTGTGACCCTAATGATGAAGCTAAGATGAACCCCATATATGCATCCATTTTTTCTTACCATTTATATTGGGATACAATAAATTGCCTCAAGGAGAAATATTGGCATTTGTTCCTTTTTTCGTATGTCCTACGCTCCATACCTTAAGATATAAGTGGGAGGGGCAAGGAGTTCATAATTTGTATTTAGGATGTGTGTGATGGGCTTGGTGCACCTGACTATGCTCATTCCTAACTTGTGCTCTAAATTCAGTTAGGTTCTTACAAAGGTGTTCAACTACTATCATGTTTAGTTTTGTCCTCTTACACTCACCATGTTAATTAGTTTAATGCTTGTTTTATTTTTATTTTAAAAGAAGTATTGGGTTTTTCTAGCTAAAATTATGGGCATGATACAACCATCACCTCTAACACATAAAAATGAATCTAATAAGTCCTTGGATGACTTGGGAAGTTGCATTGCAAGACACTCCTACAATATTTCTTTAGTATGCATAGTAGAACGAATATAGCATAATAATTCATGATACATTGAAAACTCAATGTGATATTTACAACATGTATTACAAATATTAATAGTTACATAATAAAATGGCTTGCAAGACACAAAATTCCTTTGTGAGATTTGCAAATTTGGATGTGTTTCACAAAATTGTTTGTAAAATATTGTTTGGCTACATTTCAAGAAATGTTTAAGATGTGGTGTGCGATCTTGATTACCAATTCTTAACTTTAAAATATCATTTACATTCGGTGATACTATTGATTGAGAGTGCCAAAATTCTTCAATTTTCATCCTTACATTATCGGTTAGCTTCTTATCAACACGTGGAAGCTTCCCACTAAAAGCCCATGTATCATTTTGAAGAGGACTATTGAGTCTTCCTCTTCTTGAGAGTGCACTATTCAATGTTCTAAAATTTAGATTTAAATCAATACATGTTTGTCTAATTAAATGCACATTTCTCAAATGATGACTTATTAGCACGAGGTTGTGATCACTCTATGAGATTTTTTTTTTATCTTTTTCCTTACTAGTCTTTCCAATAGAAGTTAGAGCATTAAAAATATTTTTTACAATAATACTATTTATTTTTGATTTTTTGGTGGTCCATGAATCTTCAATTTTATTAATAATGGTCTCATTTTGTAAGACTTTAGCAATTACACAAAAAAATGACATTGTTCGATTAATATCTTATCGGAAAGTATTGATTGAACATATTGGTAGCCCACAATTGAATTGTTCATGATGAACTTTTTCCATCAAGATTATCTATTATGTTCTCATCTATTTCAAGTAACCATTTAGGGGTTCTCATGTAATTAGGTGATACATAAGGTTCATTTTCAACATTTTCAATATTTTCAATGCTATCAAAATTTTCAATAACAATTCCAACATTTTCATTTTCAATTTTAAAATTTTCAATATTATTAACATTTTCATTTTCAAAGAATGGAGAGGAGAGGGAATGGGAAGAGGAATGGAGGGGAATTTTGAAATCTAGAGATGATGCAAGAAAGAAAGAAGACAATTCCAAGGAGGCAGATGGATCATTGGTGGGAGCTGACTTGTGGCTTGGCAGGTTGTTGATTTCATGCTTCTAGGTTGTGGTGGCTTGGTGCTAGCTTCTACCATTTTCCAATTGTCTAGATGTGTTATGGAGCAGGTTGTCGTCGTTCAAATGGATGCAAATTTTTTTTTGCTTGTTGTTGGGTGCCTTCTTTGCTACGAAGTAGGGGAGGTGGATGGTTTATTGGTGGGAGGCAACTTGTGGCTGGACAGGTTGTTGTTTTTGTGCTTCTGGGTTATAGTGGCTTGGTGTTGGCTACTATTGTTTCTATTTGGTGTGGCTAAGATAATGGGTGCTTTGGAGGCTCTTTCTTGTGATATTTGTCTCATGCTTTTCTTCTTGAGGGCTTCTTCCCTATTTTTTTCTATTAGAGGGAAGTTTTTTGTCCCTTTGAAGTTTCCATTGTCTTTTCTCTCAAATGATGTTGTTTTGTCCCCTTTGGTTGTATGAAGGATTCTTGATTTGAAGGGATTTAGCATGAGCTTATTGCAGAGGGTTGCATGTTGTTGTTGGTGTCTAACTGGGTTATTTCCTTTTCTTCTATGAATGATAATTTGTACCTAGCTAAACATAGACAAAGCAAACAAGGTTAGTCACATTAGTAATCACAGATAGTCATTCCCCATGAAATTTTTTGATCATACTAAGAGATGGAAACATGAAACAAAAGTACAAAGACAAGAAAATGAAAGAATGTAAACATATCTAAGTAGATCAACCCTCCATCCCATAGGGGGATTTATGTAACTTTGATGTGGAAAGAGGCCCTTTCCCAATCCCTTGTCCCTATTTTTTAAAGGGACAAAAAACTTCCCTCTAATAGAAAAAAATAGGGAAGAAGCCCTCAAGATCCTTGATGAACAATGGTGATTTTTGATGCAAAATATGATGAAATCAAGCCAATATGATGATGAAAATCTATAGTTATGTGATGATTTTGAGCAAAGTAACAATGCATGAAGTTGTGGATCCATATTCAATAGAGAAAGCCTCTATTTATAGGAAAGAAGGGTTGAAGAAAGGGTAAATTTGAGCAATGTGGGACTAAAATGGGAACCAATATCCTTTTGAAACTTGTTACAAGGCTAATGAAAGCCATGGGGATATGTGTGAGTACATTTTGAAATAAGTGATGAGTTAATGCATGTAGGTGCTCGAATGTAAGAGAATTGAATGAATATGGTTGAAAATTTAAGGGAATGTTGGTGAGGATGTAAGAGAAGTTAATGCCCTTGTAAGAGACAAGATGAAATGTAAGAGGAATTGAATGCCCTTGTAAGAGGCATTGAAGGCATTTGCAAGAGGCTTTTAAAGCATTTAGAGGGAAAGTCAAGTTGAGGAAATATTCTAAAAAAATATGCCTTTGTGAGGGGAAATAGGCTAATTAGTAATTAAAAGAAATGAATTTCATGTGCAACTTGGTTAATAAACTAGGGGTTTATTTGACCAAGGTGGAGTTAAAAGTTAGAGAAATGGATAATGGAGATTAGGAGGTAGCTCAAGGTTAATTAATTTAGAATTAATTTAGGCAAGTTGGGGGGATTTATGGCATTTGTTTAAATAATTAAATTTATTTAAACAAATGAGAGGACATAAGGGTTTTAATTAAATAATTTGATTTATTTAATTAAATGGGATGAACATTAGTGAGAAGAAGGTGAATTAATCTGATCAATTTAATTATTTGATTACTAGCTCGTAAAAGGGTTTAAGGCCTCTTCAAAACCTATTTTGTGTAGCTCGTGTAGTCTTGTCTTTCTCTTTATGGTTGTTTTTGCTTAGGCTATTGATGGTCTGTGTCTTTTATTTTAGGAAACTCTCTCTTTTTTTGGGTTTCAGGTTTTTGTGGAACCTGTCTGTACTAGGTTTTGGGGCCCCATCAAAACCTATTTTACCCATAATCAAAAACATTTTCATTTTCAATTTCAACATTTTAAATGTTATTGGCATTTTCATTTTCAATACTAATTTCAACATCTTCTATATCAATTCCAACATTTTCATTTTTAATGTTGTTAAAATTTTCATTTTCAATTTCAACATGATGTTCAATATTTTCAAATTCTATTTCATCTTCACTTGAATTAACATTTAACGGTGGAGAAGTGGAGAAGAAGCCTCAACTTGAGTATTTTCCATACCTTGTCTTCTTTTCCTATGACTTTCTCTATCTTTTGCTCTATATGCTTCAATTTGATTTGTTGTTAGTTTTCTCTTTCCTTTTTTCTTACGATGACTACTACTCCCCATTGCACAAACAAAAAAGAGCACACAAATGATTGTAGTGTTAAAAATGTGTAAAAAATCTTCAAACAGATGAAATTTGTTTGATACATATAGAAAACATGAGATTTCAGTGACAAAAAGAATGTGGGGACCACTGGAATACTCAAAACGGTCCCCTTTTTATTTTTTATATAATTCACAAAATGGATATCCATTTGAAATGGATATCCGTTTGAAATAGATATTCGTTTCCTTTAGTTTTTCATAAAACTATGTATTATTAATATTATCAATAGCGTTAGCATGATATATATTATATTATGATATATTTTATATTATATATTATATATTAAATATATTATATATTATGATATATATATATTTATTATATATTAATATATTAAATTAATATAGTATACATATCTATATAATATTATATATTAATATTATTATTATTTGGAGCAAGGCATTTCATGTGGGCGATTTTGTATGGAATCGAGTTCAGATGTATAATACAAATTATTTTTGGGTGATAGCTGTTTGTGATTTGATCATTGAGCACGAATTTAAGTACTTTAGAATCCTTCCTCTCATTGTGTTATTAAAGTTCGTGTCATTCCATTTGCATCACAAAATTTATTACAACTTACTTATTCAATTGACTCCGCTCATGTAGACAAACTCATTAAATATTATATATTATATATTATATATACTATATATTGTATATATTATATAGTATATAGTATATAAATTATATTATATATTAATATTTATGCGTAGGGGAAGCTTAAAATCTTATACAATTAATAATGGATATCCATTTTATTCAGATTTTTACAAACCAAATTATGTATTCTTAATATATAATAAATGTATTATATATTAATATATCATAATATATTTAATATATGTACTATATATTATATATTAAATATTATATAATATATACTATATATTGTATATATTATATAATATATAAATTATATTATATATTAATATGTATGCATAAGGGAAGCTTCAAATCTTATACAATAAATAATGGATATCCATTTTCTTTAGATTTTTATAAACCAAATAATACATAAAACCAATATTATGTATAATTAATATATAATAAATGTATTATATATTAATATATCATAATATTTAATATCTTATATATTATGATATATATATTATATAATATACTATATATAACTTATTTAATATATAATATATTATATATTTAATATTTAATATATACTATATATTATATATTATATAATATATTTAATACATAGTATATATTTTATACTATATAGTATATAGATAATATATTATATATCTAATACTCTCTCTCTCTCAAATCTCTCCTTATATCTATCCCTCTCACTCTCTCTCTCCCTCTCAGGGTTCTCACTTCCTCTGAAGTCTCTCCCTCTCAGGTCTCTCACTCTCTCTGAAGTCTCTCTCTCTCTCTCTCTCTCTCTCTCTCTCTGGCCTCTCCCTCCCAACCTAACTAGATAGCTCTCTCTATCCCTCCCTCCCTCCCTCTCTCTCTCTCCCTCTCTCCTTCCCTCTCTCCCTCTCTCCCTCTCAAGTCTCTCTCTCCCTCTCAAGTCTCTCTCTCCCTCCCTCTCAGGTCTCTCTCTCTCTCTCAAGTCTCTCTCTTTCTCTCTCTCCATCTCTCTCTCAAGTCCCTCCCATTCCCTCCCTCTCTCTCAGGTCTCTCCCTCCCTCCATATTTCTCTCTCAAGTCTCTCCCACTCCCTTTCTCTCTTCGATCCCTCCCATTCCACCTCTCTCCCTCTTAGGTCTCTCTCTCTCAAGTCTCTCTCTCTCTCTAGTTCCTCCCACTCCCTCTCTCTCTCTCTCATGTCTCTCCTTCCCACCTTATAAATATTTTTTAAAATCTGGTGCTTGACAACATCACCAACAAGCCTCTGGGAGGAAGTAAAAGGGACCATAAAAGGAGTGGTTATGTTTCCTTCTTCATTAAAAATAATATCAATCATATTATGCTATGGCTACCATACCCCAACACAACAGTAAATTTTTCCTAGATCTATGCCAATGGCATCCTTTTGCTCCTTCCCCTTCCCTTTTCCCTCCTTTCCCTCCATGCTCAATGAGCTACCTTCTTGGTCTCTAGAGGTTCATATGAAGTGATGAGCAACACTGATGAGATCTCTTCAGGTGCAAATAACTTAGTTTCTCCTTTGTAATTGATATGGATGAGATGCTTATCAACCTTCCCTTGGATGATGGTAAAATGCCAGAATTTTAGGTCATCTTGCACATAAGAATTAGAGAAGTGTCTTCCAATGAGTCGCTTGGTGTCAAAGATAGTGTTAACAAGATTTTTTAAAATCTGGTGCTTGACAACATCAACAACAAGTCTCTAGAGGAAGTAAAAGCAACCATATAAGGAGTGGTTTTGTTTCCTTTCTCGTTAACATTAATCTCAACCATGTTATGTTGTAGCTGACATACCCCAACACAACAGTAGCTTGTTCCCTGATCTATTCCAATGGCCTTCTCTTCCTCCTTCCTATTATGATTCACCTTCATGCTCTATGAACTGCCTTCTTTGTCTCAAGTTTGAAACTAAAGAGAAAATGAAAATGCAAAAAGATAATTTAACTAGATGTATTTGGGTTGATTCATAATATACTGGGAATGTGATACTCATCTGTATAAGTAGAAGTTGTACATAATGATTACATGTTCTTTCCATCCCTAAAACTTCATTTATTTGCCATTGATTAAAGTATATTTTGTGAATTGGTCGCATAGATCAATAAATATACAATATATACTATGTATTAAATATATTATATAATATATATTACATAATATAATATAATATTTAATATTTAATATTGAATATTTAATAAATACTATAAAAAATTAATGTAGTATATAATATATATTATATAATATAATATAATGTATATAATATATATAATATATTAGTATATTAGTATATATTAATATATTAATATATTAATATTATGTATTATAAGTAATATAGGTAATGGATATTCCTTTCAAACAAATATCCATTTGTTCGTTACAAATGGATATCCATTTCTTTTGACAATATCAGTAGGCTTGGGATAAAATTTGAGATTGTCAAACCTACAAAATCAATTGAAAAAACATGTTTACAAAATTTCCTTAGTTTTCCAAAGTTCGCCCTTGTGGAAGACGACTTTTTTTTTATCCGAATTTGATGAAACGAAAGAGTTTATTGAAAAAATTGCCAACTTTTCACCAATCTAAGATATGCCTTATTTTGAATTTAATAAATAATTATCATTGTTTTTCTACATAAATTACGACTAAAGTCTTGATTGATAGGCTGATTGAAAAACTTCTATAATTTTCAAGCTATTTCACATTTTTCGAATCTAAAAGATGTGTCACATTCTATGCTTCACATACTATAGGATAAAAAAAATTTGAATTTCATAAATTTTTGACCAAGCTATGGTGGTTAGACAAACACGTTTTAATAATTTTAAAATTTTCTAATAAAAAAATCATAACTAATTATTTACATGCAAAAAAATTACAAACAAAATGCAGCACATCTGGGCATGTTTCCTCTACATATATTGAAAGTTTCATAAAAAATATATATATATTTTTATTGTACTTAGGTTGGTTAGACATACACCTGCTTTTTATCTTTTTCCTGAAAATTTAGTACTACTACATTGAAACTTCAATTTTTTGCAAAATAGATTTACTTTTTCTTTCCGAAAAATGATTAGTAACCTAGAAACTAAATTCAATTTGCTACAAATTCTATTCTTACATGTTTTTAAAATTGTGTTAATAACCTATTCAAAATTTTATGTCAAGTTGCCTAACTCTGTTTTTCTAAATTTGCATTGCCACTTAGGGGCCTAGTTTGGACCCCCATGATCCTGCACTGACCCAGTTTGGACATCTTAGTAATAATTGTAAGAAACAATCTTTTCAAAAATACAAGGAGGTCGCGGTCCCTACTCCACCTATTAACAGTGTTGGGCATAACAAGTCTCCTGCCAGTGAAATGTGCTCTCCAATGCCAACGGGGTGTGGTACATATGCTTCGGGAAAGTTTGTGGAGGAGGGAAATGAACCAAAGGAAGATGATTTTATCTCGAATGTTGGTGCCTCACTCCCTACTCCCTTGAGTCATGATGGAACTAAGGTTGTTACTACTAAGGTTTGGGTTCCCCACTCTTTTGCCAATACCATGGAATTGGATAAAGGCTTGGACTTGTGTGTTTCCTTGACTAAGGAGGAATCTATTCCTTAGGATTCTCTGTATTTGAAAATGCAAGAATTGCTAGCTATTTTGGGCTTCATAGAGCTAGCCCCTTCTTTCCCTCTTTTGAGTGAGGTTAATGAATACTTTTGGACTTAGGTTAGTGGTAAACACAAGAAAAAGAAGAAAACAAATGTTGGAAATGTTTCAAAAGTGGGAAAAGAAAACAATAAGGAGGCCGGATTGAGAGAAGTAGCTAGATATATTGCCTTAGGAAAGTAGAGGACCTTGAAGGGTTTCTCTAATGGACTAAATCAAAGAAATGATTGGGGATTTCCCTCCCCTCAAGCCAAGTTTTTTTTTTTGGTCCCTCTTATTTCTTGTAATGAAGATTCTACTGTGGAATATTAGGGGACTTAATAGTCCTCTTAAGAAACATATTCTTAAGTGTTCTATTATTGATCTTAAAATTGATATTCTCTTAATTCAGGAGACTAAAATGAAGAAGGATATTTTGGATAAAATGATTAAATTTGTTTGTTCAAAAACACACTATTGTGTTTATGATGCAGATGATGCTTCAAGGGGGATCGCCGCCCTCTGGAACTCGGATAGGGTTTTTGGTAAGGAAGACTTCAGTAACCACAACTACTTAGAAGTTTTCTTTGAAGATGGTAGAACTAGTGTAAAGTGGAAACTTATCAATGTTTATGCCCCTAATACTAGAGTTGCTAGAAATGTTTTGTGGGATTCCTTGTCAGTGCTCCTTTCTAACAACCAAAATGTGAAGTGGATGATTTTTTGGTACTTTAACACCCTCTCTACCCTTCAGAGAAGCTTGGGGGGATTGATGATTTCTCCGAAATTATGCTAGAAATTTTTCTAATTTTATCTCTACTCAAGGTCTTCTTGATGTGGATGTTTCAAGCTCTAAATTGAATTGGTCAAACAAGCGTAATGGAAAATATCATATTTAGATTAAGTTAGAAAAAGTATTGATCTTAGGTGATTGGGATATCTTAGCCAATATTTAGTTATCTACTTTTCCTAGATCTACTTCTAACCACAGTGCTTTGATTTTGAAATGGGAGGAAAAATAAAGTTTGGACCCTTCCCATTTAGATATGAGATTATGTGGAATATTCACCTATAATTCAAAGATCTTATAAAGCTTTGGTGGAATCTTATGTGTCAAGGGACTCCAATATTTCAAGTGGCTCAAAAACTAAAAATAATAAGGTTTAATGTTCAAGGCTAAAAAAAAGTTACATTTGGAGATATATTTTAAACAAAGAAAAATGTCCTCCTAGAGCTCAAATCTATTCAATACATGATGGAATTTGATATAATTGGTGATGAAACCTCAGATAGAGAAAGTGAATTAAGGAATGAATGGTTTACTATTGCTAGGAAGGAGGATATATTTAGTAAACAAAAATATAGAGTGTATTGTTTGAATGAAGGGAACAAAAATACAAAATTCTTCCATCAATTGACACTTTAGCATAGAAGAAGAAATAGGCTATGTTCTCTAGTAAGAGATAATGGGGATCTTCTCACCAAAGATGAGGATTTGGAATCTTAGGCCATCTCCTTCTTCAAAAATGAGGGATGGCATCAACTCCCCCTCATGGTGATCAAGATTCCCTTCTGGAGGTTATCCCAAGGGTGATTCATTAGGAGGATCTTAAGTCTGGAGAACAAGGTTTCTATGCAAGAGGTTAAAATGACTATTTTATCCTTTGGTGCATTTAAATCCCCTAGCCCATATGGATTTCCCCAAACTTTTTTTTCAGTATTTCTAGGATATCATCTCCACCAATCTCCTTCTTGTTGCCAAAGTCTTCTTCAGAGCTGGTATAATTCTTCATCAACTTAACTCTACTTAAATTGTTCTTGTTCCTAAGAAGGAAGATGCCACTTCTATGTCTGACTACTGCCCTATCAATCTTTGTAATATAGTTTACAAAATATTTTCTAGGATAATGGTTAATAGGCTAAAGCCCCCGTTGGATAAATTGATCTCTAGAAATCAGAAAGGCTTTGTAGCTATAAGATAGATTCTTGATGTAGATACTTTTTCCCATGAATTTATTCATTATATGGATCATTCTAAGAATCTAGGTATGGTGCTTAAGTTGGATATTTCAAAAGCTTATGATAGAGTTTCTTGGAATTTTTTATTTGTTGTGTTAAAAAAATTCAGAATTAGTGGGAAATTTTTGACATTAATCAAGGAGTGTGTTTCTTCCACTAGTAATTTTCTTCTTCTTAATGGTGTCCCTACTAGTCAATTCACCTATGTTAAGGGTTTAAGACAAGGTGAACCCTTATCTCCTTATATTTTTATAATTGTTGCTAAAGTTTTGGGCCAAAATCTTCAAAAACATCTTGAGCGTGGCTACCTACATGGGATTCGTGTTGTTTCTTCCTTGGATTTGGCTTCTCACCAACAATTCATTGATGGAAATATTCTATTCGGGGCTGCCTCTTTTATGGAAGCAACAAATTGGAAGGTTGTTCTTAACATGTACGTTGAATCTTCTGACTAGTTCATAAACCATAACAAGAGTAAACTATATATTTTTAATACAACTCAACAAGTGAAAGATGGGATTCTAAGAATACTGGGATGCCAAGAAGAAGGTTTTCCTGATGTTTACTTGGGTCTCCCTCTTAGCACTAAGAAACCTCCTAACTCCTTCTAGAATGACACCATTGAGAGAATCCAAAGGAATCTCGTAGAGAGGAAAATTTATCTGTCAAGTAGGTAAGCTGCAACTTCTAAAATCTTCTCTTGAAAATGTTTCATTCTATTACCTATCCCTCTTTAAGATGTCAAATTTCATCATGAGGTATATTGAACAAATCCAAAATACCTTCCTTTGGACTGGGACAAAAGAGAGATCTAGGATTCTTCTTGTCAGTTGGGAGAAAGTGTGTTCCCCAAAACAAAGAGGGGGGGATTAGAAGATTAAATTCATTTAATAAGGCTTTGATAAATAAAATGGGTTGGTACATGACTCAAGGAAAAAATACTGGCCTAGTATTCTTAGTACCAAATATATGGGGAATGACCCCCCTGGTAGCTTGTTGTCCTCCCAAGTCCTACCTAATGGGTCTTATTTTTGGAATAATATCCTTAAAACAAGAAATATTATACAACAAGGAGCTAGAAGGAAAGTGAGAAATAGGAGATCTATCAGTTTTGGGGATGAGGTGCATGGAAAAGACCCCACTCTGTCTTGAGTGGCCCAATTAATTCCTCTAAAATAAAACCTTACAATACTTTATGGTACTATTCTCTATGGTTATGCTATTTGGTCTGAAGAGACTCCTAGATGGATTTTTTTTGAATAGGATATCTTAGACCTAAGGATAAGAAGAGGTAGCAATGTGTTGCCTTATTCTGAATTGTTTTCCACTCTTAACTCTCTAATTGGAGACTATTGTCTAGCCCTTCAAGGTGGTTTTGATGATTGGATCTGGGATGATAATCCCTCTAGATATTTCTTTGTCAAATATTCTTATAATAGATTTGATGAAGCTTCTTCTAATGATCAAAACTTCAATTGGAATTTGATTTGGAATACCAAATTAATTCCAACAATCAACTATTTTTGGTGGGTTGTGATGCATGGTAGAATCCTCACTACTGATTTACTCAATAGGAAAGGATTTCAACTTGTCAATAGATTTTCCATCTATCTATTTGCTAAAGAATTAATTTTTCATTTGCTTATCCATTGTCATTTTGCTAAAGAAGTATGGTCTTTGGCCCTTCAAAATATTTTGACTAATTGGGTGTTCTCGGGTGATCTGAAAGACCTTGCGATCTAATGGGTGTCTGATCCTTTCTTGCATCCTATCATTAAGGAATTATGGCTGCAAGTCCCCCCCTTTGTTTCATGGCACTTGTGAAAAGAGAGGAACAATATAATTTTTAGGGAGAAGCAGAGGAGCTATGGAGAAGTTTTTTATTGCATAAAATAAAATATCATGGAAAATATGAAATCTAAGGTCTTTGGTCTATCAAAAGTTACTCTAAATTATAAATAACTCAGATTCAAGAAGCTATGGAGCCTCAATCACGATCTAACTAAGATTAATTGGGCCAACATCCTGAGTAGGAAAATGATAATATGGAAACCTCCACCAGATGACTGGGTAAAACTAAACTTTGATGGTTATTCTAAAGGAAACCCAAGGATTTTTGTTGTTGGGGGTCTGATCAAAGATAATAAAGGGAGATTTATTGAATCTTATGCAAAGTGTCTGGGAGTTTCTACCAATGTGGATTCGAAAGCTATTACTTCTTGGAGAGGCATAAAGAGATTGAAGGAACTTGGTTTTAATAAGTCCATAATTGAGGGGGATTCTAAATTGATTATTGGCATTCTTAAAGGTTGGGATGGGCCTCCCTAGAAAATCAAGAATTTGATCCAAGACTCAAAACATGTGATTAATTCTATGGAAAGGTATTGCTTGACTGATATCTTTAGAGAGGGAAACACTACTATGGACTCGATCTCAAATGTGGGTCTCTCTAATCCCTACTATATTTTCTGGAAGTTTGGAAATATTCCACTATAGGTTAAAGATTGGGTTTCTAAGGATTGGTTGAGAGGGTTCTGCTCTGATGGTGATTATGAAGCTTCTATCAACCTTGGCTATGTATTTTCTCACTAGCTTGTGGGTTGGGTTAAGTCATAGTTTTTCTCGTCCCTTTTTACATTTAAATCATCCAACTCAGATGGTGATGTGTAAAAGAAGTGATAGAATGGTGGCAAACAAAGAGGTTATGTTGATTTCATCTTGCTTATATCTCTGAACCATGTGCTTTCCAGCTCAAGTGGTGATGTGTAAAAGAAGTGATAGAATGGTGGAAAATAAAGAGGTTCTGCTAATGTCAACTTGCTTATGTCTTTTAACCATGTGTTGGCATATGGTTTAGTGGATAATTAGTTATCAAATGATTAGGAAAATTATCGATAAGGGAATGTTTCCCCTCGTTTAGAATGCCCCTAATGATCCCGTGATCTTGGAAAAGACTCAAAATTATGTAAAGTTAAGTTTTAACTAGACTTACCTTTATAAACTTATTTCCTTCAAGGACAATAATTTATTTCATATTGGGTATTATGAGGGGGTTTATTTGAAAAGACCTTTGATCCTATTTTTCCTACCACTAAGGTCTTGGGGCTTCTTTTAATCAAGTTTCTTGGGTTACAGAAACTAGTACAAAAACAACAATAAACTACTAAAAACTACTTATAAATGACTGAAGTTGGTCACATGACCATTAGTAGTTTATTCCCAGTCATATATAACACAACTAGATTGATGACTAAATCATTTTTAGTCATTTATTGGTTGTTTTGATTGATCGATTTGGTAGTATATTTAGTTGTTGATTTAGCCATTCATTGTTGTGATCTGGTCACTTATTCAGTCATTTTTTATTCATTGATGTATTTAGTTGTTAATTTAGTCATTGATTGTTGTTAACTAGTCATTTTTATTCACTAATTTTTGTCCATTGGTAGTGTATTTAGTCATTAATTTTAATCATCATTTTGATCAATTTGGTAGTATATTTAGTCATTTTTATTCACTGATTTAACACTAGTCATATATTTATTCATGTTGTTCATTGTTTTTTGTCAATTGGTAGTATATTTAGTCAGTTTAATTATTAATTGATGTCAATTAGTAGTATGTTTAGTCATTTTGAAGCTTACATTTAGTCATTAGTATATTTAGTAGTATATTTTGAAGCTTGCACAATGAAATAACTTTGAGAAGATAAAATTAGTTTGTTTTATTGATAAGAAACTCTTACAAACAACATACAAATCTAAAAAAAGTTACAATGCTTTCTATTTGCTAAAAAGTACTTCATGGTTACAATACATAGCTCAAAGAATGAGCAAGAAACTGATTTCCTGAGTATCACAACATAGAAGCACAAAGACATTCATAGATGTCTTCTTCACAAACCCATGATTGTCTTATGAAGCTCATTTTCCTAGTTCAAGATCACATTGTCATCTCTATCTAGATCCCATCTCATGCACCCAACTTGCTCTAGTTCATAAGCTACCACTGTGAATTTTTACCTGTAGCAATAAAATGTCCTTATCTTTGATATAGAAATCAACATCCCATTATGATACCACTATTGTAAAATATCAGTGTCTTGGAAAATAGCTCATGATAACCCTCAACCTTGTTGTTGCTCACTTGTACCGACTCTATGGTACTATCCTAGGTGTTCATGCATCTAACATGAAGACTCTTGACTATCATGAGATTTGGCACTAACTAGAAGGTTGTCTCTTTACCCCTTTAAATGCCTCTTGAGACACTAACAAGATTGTAACCTTTACATAGTTATTCTCATTGAATCTAATATTATCTTTTAATGTTTGCATGATCATTTTATTTTGGATGAATATATGCCCCTTGAAAATCACTTGTAAGTATTCTTCATGCATATTTGGAAGCTCTTTCACAGACTGTCCTTTCAATCCTCACTATCATACATCCGTATTTGCAAACATACTCACTCAAGTTTGAGGAGTGC
The DNA here is from genome assembly GCA_007115665.2 of Sequoiadendron giganteum. Classification (NCBI taxonomy): domain Eukaryota; kingdom Viridiplantae; phylum Streptophyta; class Pinopsida; order Cupressales; family Cupressaceae; genus Sequoiadendron; species Sequoiadendron giganteum. The sequence continues at coordinate 573,104,336 of CM021100.1, read as the reverse complement.
TTCTACCATGGTCATAATTATTTTGGAAACACTATCATTACCATGATGTCATTTTATTAGGACCTTCACTTTGTGTTTCTAGGTTAGATTGAAACTATCCAATCTCTTCACACTCTGTTCACTATATTGTTTCAAACGTCCTAGTGTCTTCTACTTATGGCTCTCAGTGTAACCCTATCATCCATGGGTATTTATATGTTGCTCAACCTCAAATAACTATCACTACCTTTTGATAATGTCCTCTTATTCTTTTACAGTCACATCATTGTCATAATCGTTCCTTGTGGGTGAAAAAATGAGATTATTGCAAACAACAAAGAAAGGATCTTCAAAGCAAAAATACAGTTTTTAGTACTCGATTAATAATTTTTTTAAAGTTTCCTAGTTAGACCATAATGAAAAATATTTAGAAAATTATCAATAACAAACTAACAATTGTTGGACTTGATAGACAAGATCATAAAAAAAGATCTACTAAATAAATCTTACAAAAGATCTCTCTCACAACTTAATATGATATTCACAAAATGGATTTATTGAAAGGGATTTCAAAACTTTCAAGAAAATGCAGTTGGTAGTTCTAAAGAAAAATTGTACAAACTTTGCGAACATCGTCCCAACCTATGACACAATGGGATTTTAGCAACAAGGCATAGAAATCCATCAAAGCATAAAGGATAGATTTTTTAGATGTTGTAGTGGAAACATCCATGGTAGACATGTATGCAAAATGTGGAAACATAGACAAAGCACGTGAACTGTTTGAAAAAATTCCTCAATGAAATGTGGTCTCATGGAATGCAATGATTGCAGGATATGCACAAAATGGATTTTTTGAAAAGGCTTTAGAAATTTTCAAGCAAATGCAATTAGCAGGTGTAAAGCTAAATTCAACAACCTTTTCCAACATCCTCCCTTCCTCTGCCAAAATGGGAGCTTTGGAACAAGGTATGGACATCCATCCCACACACCCGCTAGCCTCTCCAGTCACCATCGTGGGGTGGTAGGGTGGTAGAAATTCAGGGAAGACATTTGTTGGGTATTTCATTTGGGATGATTTTTGCCTCACCTACTTATCTCTTGTGAAGGAAATTTTGTGTGATTGCAGTCCTAGCTCCCCCATAGCCCCACAAGGAGCCAGGGCATGAGGGTGTGGGATGGTGGGCTCTCCCCGCATCCCCAGAAAGGAACTTTTGTGTGTGCATGAGGATGCAAGGACTATGTGATTTTAATTTTGGATGTGATGATCGATGTTGTGCTTGAACATTTTGATGTTGAAATGTATGCACAAAATGAATTTTTTAAACATAAATTTTTGTGATAGATGAAAAATGTTTCCATCATTTAAAATAGGGGCAATGTTCTTGAGGAGATGATTTGTGATGCTAAATGAATCAATCTGAAAAATAGGCTTGCAATATGTTGTAGTGGCAACTGCCTTGGTAGACATATATGCAAAATGTGGAAACATAAACAAAGCATGAAAAGTGTTTGACAAAATGCCTCAAAGAAATGTGGTCTCATGGACTATAGTGATTGTAGGATATGCACAAATTGAATTTTTTTAGAATAAATTAAAATTTTTCAAGAAAATGCAACTAGCAGGTGTAAAGATAGACTCCACAAACTTTTCCAACATCCTCCCTTCTTGTGCCAAAATGGGACCTTTGGAACAGGGTATGGACATCCATCAAAGCATGAAGGATAGAGGAATTTTGTCATTTTTTGTAGTTGCAACTACCCTGGTGGACATGTATGCAAAATTTGGAACCATGGACAAGGCACATGAATTGTTTGATAGAATGTCTCAAAAAAATGTGGTCTCATGGACTGCAATGATTACAGGATATGCAAAAATTATATTTTTTGAAAATGCTCTAGAAACTCTCAAGCCTATCTATGCATGTTTTAAACCTACAAAGATCTTCAAACTCTGTATGGTCTTGTAGACTATCAAATAGGCCTGTAGGATGCAATGATAGTCTTGATCTCTATCAGGGACCTCTCAAGATCATTCACTCAAAATTTCCATAGTTTGGGGAGACCAAGGTTTACAAATCATATTCAAGAAAAATAGAGGTTTCCATGGTTGCATAACAATGTGTAGGAGATAGCTACAAAGGAATAAAGACTAAGATACATTGCAAAGAGGAAGAGTTTCTAGATAGGCTTGCAAATAGGAGGTCAAGAAGATAGAGAATGAAGAGGGTTAAGAATATTAAGGGTGGATAGAGTGAACAAAGGTGTTTCCGGATCTTGAAACTAGATTTGAGCATGGTTAACCTTTGTTGAAAACCTCATATCTGGAGATATACATGACAAATAACAAAAATCACATATGAAATCCTAATAGAGGATCTCTTTAGATATAGTTTTTGGTTAGATTAAAAATAAACAATGATAATAGTAAACAAAGATCCATCATGAAAAATTATACAAAGACTTGTCACCAACACTCTAGGGTATCATGTCTGAGCTTTACAATGTCTTGTAGAAAGTCTACACTATCATGCAAAAATTTGTATTGTCACACAAAGGTTTGAATGAAAGAATATTTTCAGTCATAAGAAATATATGAGACTATAAAAACAAGAATATAGAGGGATTTTAAACTACATAAAATTCATATAGGGAAAAATGAAGAAGAGACTGAGATACATTGCACAAGAGAGACATTGACTTAAGACTACCAGTTCAAGAATACAGAGGTCTAAGGAAAGGTGAAAGTCCAAACCCACCTTTACATCTCTCTATCCATTTTCAACTATGAGGTTTGTATGATATGATTGTCTTATTCTTAATAGAGTCCTGCACTTGAAAGTTGCAAACATCAATATGGACTATCACAAAGTTGGCAGACATGAGAAGACACTGAGATTTGAGTATGGGACAGTCAACATGATCTCATAAAGGTTGTGAAGATAGTGTGCATAAACCCACTTGCTAGTATCTCTTCACCAAGCCCTACACAAATATTATGAAGTCTGTATGATAAGGGAATCCCATGCACCTTATAGGAATGTGTGAGATCTACATGTTCATTAAGAGCACCTTGCAAAAGAATGTCTGCTAAACTAGTATAATGTCAATACCATCATTATAAAGGGTCTAGAATAACCTTGCCTCTCAAGTGTCAGGTATGCATATGTTAAAGGAGGGCTTGATGATAGTAATTTAAAGGAACTCATGATATTCCTACACTTAGTATTGAAAGCAAGGGATTGGTAATAGGGCATTAAGGCAATAAATACATTGACCTTGTGAAGATATATAATGCAAAGATAACATTGGAAAGCCTACACTAAAGGTAGAAAAGGGATCTAGAATGATATAGAATTCAATATAAGACAATATCACATTCACAATGTTACTAGCTTTTACCATTTCCAACAACTCTTCCTAAGGTTTCTATTTTGAAAAATTCCGATTTTAAAGAATGTGAAATAAAATTACACAAGATAATCTAAGAAATTACATTGTTGTTGAAACCAATGGGTCTAAATGTCTAAGAAATAATACCATGATGTGCATATGGAATATGGGAAAGTTCCATCAAATTTTCAGTAAGTACTTCATACCTGCAAAGTGTAAGCTAAGGTATTTGTTTAATTTTCATGTAGAAATAAACACTATATATAATCTTATCAATTTGAAGGAAGAGCACTAAAATAATTTAAGAAAAAAAAAACAAGAAAGATGAACAATAAAAACCATTAATATCTTGTGTTTGTGGAGTATAATCCCACTCAATAAATATTTTATTTTTCTTGAAAAAGAGTTACCCATAAGGAAAATCTCTCATTGTTAGAACAAATTGGATTGATGGATCACTTAGCATTGGAATCAATGGTGGAGTTTTGTTGAGAGAAATATCCATGTAAAGAGGATCAATATTTGGCCAAAACTAGATGATGCCTTGTTGTAGTAGACTTGGATAAAAACATGCATGTGCCCTCTTGGAGGTGTGGACCTACATTTAAGGTAGAATCACTTTATTAGAAGTTATATATTTAATGCACACAACCACTACAAAATCACTAACCCTCACAGTGACTTGATTATCATTCCTTGTCAAGGAGACTAGATCCTCTTTTTGATGCACATTTAGATTGATCTCCATTTTTGATGAATACTACCTCCTTAATGAACCTAACACAATGGCTTTAATGGCAATGCAACAATCCAATATCCTTGAACAAAACTATTGTCTCTTTGTTGCACTCTTGAAACCCTAGATCCCAAAGCATAATTATTTGAAACACTATCCAAAGGCTAGATTGTAAGGGTTTTGAATCTAAAAAATTCTATTTCATAATGTTGCCTCCATAATAAATAAAACAAAGCTCTAGAAAGCAACATTTCAAACTGAAAATGCACATCAAATACAAAATAAAACCCTAACCCATGGGAATAAGGGAAAGAGACTTCAAATGGATGAAGAAGATATTGATATGCAAGAACATGAAGAAAGATAACTCGCTTATTTTACTTATGTAACTCAAAAATGAAACAAAGCAACCCTAGGAAGATGGAAAAACATAGAAAAGAGGCAAAGTAAATAACCAACCATGCAAACGAAGATTGAAAATGCTCAGAAATGTTGCCATTAAGTTGCCCCATGATCTTAGTTGAATGAAACTTAGATAACTTCCCAAAAACACTGCAACCTTCCTCTTCAAAGAAAAAAGCAATAGAGAAGACACCCATCTTGGAAGAGCCCGTGTTGGTTTAGTCTTTTTTCCTAAAAAAAAACAAAGAGAGAATGAAACTCAACAATTTTCCCTTGCAAAAATAAAAAAAATAATTTATCACTTGCTCACGTTTCCCTCTTTTTTTTAATTACCCACTTTAATATCATATGTGACTAATTTTTACCTGATGATCAAATTAGTCATTTATAGTTGCGTTGCAAAAATTTAGTAGAATTTAGTCATTTTTAACTTTGTTGTGACTAAAAGTTTGTCACCTAGTCATTTTTTTGCCAGATTCTACTAGTGGGAGTTGCATATTTCCTAAGCCTCCTTTTGTCAATTGTCACTTCAAAAGGCCCTCAAGCTACAAATGGATATTAGTATCTATTATTATTAGATGTACCTTCAAGCACATGGATTCTAGGTGTTGGCCTAAGATCTCGGATATCCAACCTAAGATTTATTTGGATTTATTCCATGAAAATACCTTAACTAAAGAATTTGATAGATCTTTCCAAATTGGCAAAGGTTTTGACAAAGGATTTTTAGCAAATGTAAGGGCCTTTAAATTTCCCCTAAATGTTTGTGAGGATTATATTATTTTGGGAATTGTTAACCCTTCTCTCACTATTGTTGTTATGATTGAAGGTAAAGTGTTATTCTTTTTCACTATCATAGTAAACTCATGGGGGGTCTGAGGAAGCGGTACGAGCCACTTTCTTGTGTACCTTTATGCTAGAATATTAACCTCAGGAGGCTATTTGAAAATGTTGTTATGACTCATTTTTTCATGGTGATGAGGGAATATAATAGTGACATTACTTCTAAACTCTTGGCGTGAGGACAAAGTGAATATTGGAAGTATAAGGTTTACGATGACTCCTAAATTGATAGCGGAGGAAATTGGTTTACATTATAGTGGTATGAAGGTGGAAAAATTAAGCAATGGAAACTATCAAAGATTCATTGATAGTTTCCTCGAGGGGAGGAGAAAATCCAACATTTCTAGTGTTGGAATTTTGGGGAGATTGTTTGAAGAATGTCATCGATGATGTTGTTTGGAAACATGAGGATGGAAGGTACGTATCAATGTGTTGTAGTGTTTTCATTGATGTTAAAATTGTAACTTATATTAAGATTTTGGTTGTAGACCATTTTAATTAGTTCTAACAGGTGTTCAAGGTGTTGAGGAAGAAATTTTTGCTAGCTGGTTTGACCTAGAGATATCAGTTGTGTGGAAAATTAACTAAGTGTCAATTTTGCTTATATAGTGTTACAAAGCGATTGTTTTTGGGTCCACACCACTCCATGAATGAGGGATTCAATCTTTCCTTCTAACATTATTTTTTGTGGATATTAGATATGTCTAATTCCAAGATTTCATCATGTTTTAACAAGTGGTTTGAGACATATGAGTTACAAAAGTTTGGCCTAGAAATTACAGTTGTTTTTTGTATAGTGTAGTTGTGTGGGAGATTATGCATGTCTCCATGGATGATTTTTTAACTTTTAACTTTTAAAGATAATTTACCAGATGGTAGTAGAGTATGAATTCAAGTTGAGATTGATTTTTAAGGTCCACATGTCGATATGTGGATATACACAGTTGAAGGATTTTACTATTAGGTTTTATGTTGTGTCGACCTAATATTTTTGAAGGTATGTGAAGGTTAAATAAGTGTTGTAGTCTTATGTGGGATTAATTATAGGTCAATGCCAACCTATTTCAAGTTATTTTAATATTTCAATTGTGGTGTGTAGTGTGGATGAAATTTTTTGAGCCGACAAGTTACATTATATGATTTGAGTATTACATCTAATTAGGCCAACCTAATTGATGTTAGAGTTGATGTAGATATATATGTTGGATATTTTTGATTTTGTGATGGATGATATGAATATAGGATGTGCAATGTAAAGATTCTACATGTAATATTATCAAAACAATGCAAATTTAAGTTCTGAATGCTGAGTTGAAGAATATAGTGATGCGAATGTAGAGAAATTTAGAGAGTTAGATCTGGATCAAATGAAGTGTGTAAAGTCAGTTTATTGAGCTTCATTGGAACTATATTTCATGCATATGATAGATGAAATTGTAACAGTTCAAACTAGGTTGTGAGCCACCATCTCTCTTCTATTTTTTTTTTCTCTATGAACGGTGAGTCCACTTGCAATGAGCACTTTTCTAAATATAACATAATTGGTTAAATATATTGTGAGATAACCCTCACCATGGTTTTTCCCATTTTGGTTTTTTCACGTAAAAATCCCAATTTTCATGTGTTATGTGACATTTTTAATGTTTCATGCTTTCTTTCATTACTATAATTGAATATGTTTTGGTGATTGGATGTTTAATGCTTGAATGGTTTAAGGGAATACTGATTCAACCCCCCTCCTAGTATTCTAGGTGTTCAACAACCATAATGGTTATGATAGAGAAGGCTCTCGACTCCGTATGGGTTGGTCAGTACGAAAATCATGAAATGCTTCACTCTGGAAGGTAGGTACACTACCATACATGGTGATCACTTCCTTTTTCTTTGTCATATTAAGAGGACTGAGAAGATAAACATTCTATTATTTGGTTGTCTTCTTTAAAGCAGTGTAAGGACAAAGGGGATTCACCACCCCTTCACCGAGGCCTTATCCAATGTCTTTATAATTATGTCTCTACTATGATTCCCTTGCCTAGCCCCTCCTTGGATAATGACCCCCATGTAAATTAAGCCCAAATTAACCAGCTAGACCCCCACCCTCATCCTAATTGTAAGAAAAATCTTGGTGTGGGTTCCTCTTCAACTAAGCCTCCCCTCAAAAAACCCCTAGGTGATCCTTGTGCTAAAATAGTCCTCCATTAAAGGCCTCTTAAAAAAAGAGGACCTAGTTCTCTCAATTGTGAAAGAAAAAAAGAGTATTGGTAACCCTCCTGGTAATCCAATAGGATTTAAGAGGAAAATCCATGAAAAATCTAAACCTAAAATGACAAAAAAAAGTTACTATTGAAATACGAGATGAGGAAGAATAGGGAAATGTGGATGAATCAAGTCTAGTGGAAAAGGCAGAAGAAGGTCAACAAGGTTGGTAGGTTAGCCTGCCAAAGGCAAAAAATTAAGCTATGAAGAACCTGAAGACTAACCCTTGAAAGAAGAGGCTCCCCTAGACCTCAGTAAGAGGGATTTTTCTGTGATTCTTGGTGAGGAGCTTGAGGAGGATTCCAGTAGCAGCGAAGAAGAAGAAGAGGAAGAGGGCGTTGATCAAGAGGTTGTGCAGGATTCAGAGGATAACAAGGAAGACAGTGAAAAACATACAACAAAAGAAGTTGAAGATGTGATAATGAAAGCCACATACAATGTGGGTGGGCAAGAAATAGAGGACCATGAAGAGGAAATGAAATAAAAAAATAGGCCCTTTGAGTTTTATCTGTTTTAGTTATGTGAGGTCTAGGAAAAGGTTAACAGAATGGACAAGGCATTTAATAGGCTAACGTCTCACTTTGGGTATTACGAGAACTGTGATTTTTGGAACAGTTAATGGTATGGCCAAATTCGGGAAAGGTCATAGAAGGAATAATTCCTCACATGATAGAGAGTTGTAGTAGGAGGAAAGAACAACCAAGGAGATGGAGTAGTGCAACAAGGATCTGGAACAATTAATTATAGAATGGGACTTGATCTATAGTCCCAGAAAGTAGTTTCCCTTTTCTATTTATCTGTGTTTTGGCTTAGGTTCCCGGTACTTCTCAGGTCTGTGAACCCTTATGTTTTTAAGGTTATCTATTTTTTCTATGTATTTGGACAATAATTCTCTCCCAGTTATGGTGGTTTCTCAATCATTAGTTACTATTTTGTCTTAGGTAGGTTCATTGTTTTGACAAGTGGTGTTAGTCCATATTTTTGGTCTTGTTGTCCTATCATTCCTATTTTGTTGGTCGTCTGGCCTGTTTATTGTTCTTTGTTCAGGTTTAGGGGCCCTTCCCCCTACTTTTTTAATCAAATCAATTTTTAAAAGTGGTGTTTATGTCATCACACATAAATTTTCTATTCAAAGGATAAAATTATAATTTTTGAAATATAGATTTTTAATATCATTATCTAGTGTATGGATATTTTATCATTATTTTTTATCGCATAGTTTTTTCTAATTAATTTTTGAAGTCAAAGTAATTATAATCAAGACATAGGTGTATGCCATCACACATAACTTGTTTTTTATGTATTAAAATAATTTTTCTTTTTTTATGAAACAAGAACAATAATAGCTACTACATACATAATTTTTAGAATTTTTTTCTATTTTTTTTCATGTATGAAACAAATACCTTGATGTTTAGTGAAAAACAACTTTCATGAGAAATATAATATAAATATGCAATAAAATTAAAAATATTTAAAATTATATTTTTTGGAAAGCTTATAATAAGAGCTACATAATTACAAAACACAATTTCTAAATGACTTTATTTAATCCCTCAAAAGGTAAAGAAAAAGTACTTTTTGCCAACATTTTGATAAGTACAAAGGAGACTCCATTGTGGGTATGTTTTAAGGCTAGAGGGGTTCTATCCAAGGGGGTTTTATCTAATGGGGTCTTATCTAACCCTCTTCAATAAAAACCCTTCAGATGGAATCCCTCAAGGCTTAAATCATTAGTTTTTCTAAAAATATGTGATTTTAGGCAAAAGTCAGGATGTCCCAAGCTTGGGACCTACTATTGTGAGATGTCCCCAAATGGGTTGCATTGGTAAATATCAACTCTTAGGCTCGATCATCCAAGCCATTTGGTGAGCGCCAAATTTGGTGCTCACCAAATGGTCATTTCAAGTAAAAGGGTAAAAGTGGAATATTTTTTGTGTCACATATTTTTGCAATTACCCTCATGTAAGCATATAAATTATATGAGCATATGAAGTTGTAAATTAAATATAATTATAAAGGAATAAGATTTCCTTCAAAATAGGAAAATCATGAAGCAAGGTTAGCATTGAAGGCTAGGTAAGTATCATGTAAACACATTAAAAGAGTAATAAAATTGAAAGATAGGAGTATAAATGTGAACGATAAATATTGAAATGGAAATGAAGAATAAACTTAGATAGTATTATAATTTATTTCAATCCTAACAATCACCTTAGATTGAGCTAGAAAACAAAAAAATAAAAATAAAAAAATAAAACAAAACCTTTTACTCAATAGATCTTATTTTACCACAAAGGTAATTGTGCTCCAAATTGTTCATTTGAAGGAATTTGGTTTCTAATATAATAAATTCATGATGATGAATTTTAGATGAAGAACCCTTAAAAATGGCTTATGGATGGGTAGATTAATAGTCTTGAGATTGGATTGATCAACAATCAATTTTATATGAGAGATCGATGGCTGGGTAGTTGTAGGATGGATGGTGTAGAGATTTTTTTTTAAATTCTTTTTTAAAGTTAAGATACCAAAATTTATCATGGAGAAAGAAGGTTTAAACTTTGTATGACCTTAAATTATGATTAATATTGTAAGGTCATATAGCCCTTCATTCACACAAAGATTGGAGATAATTACAAAGGAAGGCACTGGGGATTTGGTGGTTGCATTTGATAAGGCTTGTATAATTCACATGCAAATTGAGGCTAAGAATAAAGAAGGGTTTTCATTTCCTAGTCATAAGGCATACTCATACATATAAACTACAAAAAATAGTAAAGTAATACATACAAAATATAGAATAGAAAAGTTTATGGTACAAAGTTAGAATAGAAAAGTTTATGGTACAAAGTAGGGAAAAACTTGAAATGCACCTTGTTCAAAAGAAAGTGCAACAACACCTCCAAGATTTGAAGTAGTAATATGTTGGTTCCTATGATTTTATTGTTAGTGAATTTTTCATAGAATATCCCATGTGAAAGGATATTTATAATATGTTGATAATACCTCATACAAGGAATGCACTAGCAAAAGAGACATACATAGGTGGGAAGGAGTAGTTGATATTGAACGTATGTAAGAAAGGAGAAATTATTAGCATTGAATTTTGATGTAAGGAGAAGGGAAAATCATTAGAGAAGGCACTAGTAGAATAGAGGATATTCACATTGATATATTATCTGAAATTTAAAACTTAATTGATAGTTATCATGTCTTATCCATGTGGCGGCGTACTAAATTCTACTCATGACAAATTTTGAGTAGGATGACCAAGATTAACCTAAACGTATTGCATTGTGTTTGTGAAAATCAAAACCATTGCTAACTAGACTAAGATGCATACATCTCAAATAGGATATGCCTTCGGTGTAAAACATGCAAATCGAGGCTATGAATAAAGTAAGGTTTTCATTTTCTTGGTCATAAGACATACTCATACATATAAACTATAGAAATTGGTAAAGCAATACATAAAAATTATAGAATGAAAAAGTTTACAGTACAAAGTAGGGAAAATATTGAAACACACCTTGTTCACAAGAAAGTGCAATAATGCCTCCAACATCTAGAGTAATAATATGTTGGTTCCTACGATTTTAATGTTGGTGAGTTTTCCATAGAATATCCCATGTGAAAGGATATTTATAATATGCAGATAATATCTCATACAAAGGAATACGCTCATGAAAGAGACATATGTAGGTGGGAAGGAGTAGCTGATATTGAACATATGCAGACAAGGAGCAATTATTAGCATTGAATTTTGATGTAAGGAGAAGGGTAGATTATCAAAGAAGGAGCCGATAGAAGAGAAGATACTCATTTTGATATACCATTTGCAACCTAAAACTTAATTGATAACTATCACGTCTTCTCCATGCGGCGACATACTAAATTCTACTCATGCCAGATTTCGAGTAGGATGACCAATATTAACCTAAACATCTTGCATTGCATTTATGGAAATCCAAACTATTGTTTACCAAACTAAGATGGATACATCTCAAATAGGATATGCCTTTGATGTAAATAAAAGTATTTTTTTACGTAGCAAAAAATTAAATATAGGAGTTTAAAATATTATAATTAAAGTGATTAAAATCCAAAAATTATATCTTGATTATTTATTTTAATACAAATATATCATATATTGATTAGTTATAATTATATATATATTAGAATTATATGTGAATACATTATTAACTTATTTTATATTGATTATTTAGCTTTTAATATGAACATAAAATATATAATTAATTAAAAGAGAAATAAGAGATTAGATTATGTTAAGATACTGTAGACATCTAAATTTGACTACTTATATTTGGCCAAATTTACCCTTTTTCGTCTAAATATCCTTTTACCCACATTAGTTAAATACTATTACTACTATTTAATTAATACCCCTAAAGTTTTCTAAATCCGTAAGGTATTTAGTTAAATAATTAAATACCTTACCCCCTTTATCCCTTTCTTCCAAGGAATTAAATAAATAACCCACTTAATTCCCTTTATCTCCCATCCCCCATAATTTACACTTAATCCTAATTCATCTCCTAATCTCATCATTAGGGATGTGACACATCCCTAATCAATGATTAGGATGTGTCACATCCTCAAACTTTTGCAAGTCGGCTCCTAATCATCATTAGCCACCTAAATCTCTTCTAATCCTTCATTAACTAGTCTAATCAATCCTTTAGTGAACTATTCCCACATCCCAATGAAATTTTTAATTCCATTTTATTCTCCCAACAACCTTAATGAAATTTTTAATTGCATTTACAATCCCCATGTCCTCTTCCCTTGTGATAGGTTACATCAGTCACATGGGACAAAGACCTCCTTTATGAAGATCTTGTATTATCCACAAGGTACTCTCAATCATATGAATTTTAAATTCAAATTTATTCCCCCAACAAATTCTCTCATCCCCATGATAATAAGAGAGGATTTTCTAAAATTTCTCACTTGTCACCATCATCCTCATATGAGGACAAGGACTTCCTTTTTGAAGAAATCTTCCCCTAATTCCAAGGTACTTGAAAATACATACACCTCACATGTTCTCTCTCCACCTCACATGTCCTCTTTCCACATCACCCATATTTTTCACACATCATCTTCCACATGACAAGATATGAGGACTTGTGAGTCCTCAACTCACCACAACCCTCCATCTTGTCCATGTTGGCTAAATCCTAGTCATCCAATTCTCTAGAGACTCTTCTCTTAAATTAGAAGATTGAGTCTCATTTTTGGATTCATTATGCATTCACTCATTCAAGCAACTCAACTCAAGCATTCAAACAACTTATCTCTTAGCACTTTGAAGCATTCATCATCCATTATTGCATCCATTCAAGCTTTTATTGTATTTCCCTACCACACTTGTCACAATACTAATTTACACCATTGCATTCTTCATAATCTCTAGATCATTTTGCATCATTTAACATTGAAGGAGCACACAATCAAGCTACATCAAAGAGCCAACCAACTCATCAATCCAAGCAAGGTAAAAAGTTTCATATCTTTTTTATTTTGTTTGGATTCAACTTAGGCCTAATCTTAAGTGTTTGTTAGTGTTTTTCTCTTTTCATTTCATCTTTTTTTGCATCTTAGGGTAGGAAAATCACTTGTACACATTTTTGACATGCCCGGTGGGACCCACAAATGGGTATGTTTTCTTTCACGTTTGTTGTTTTTTGATATTTTGTAGGTTTGGGTTACACAAAGGTGTCCTTTCCCGGAAGACAAAGGCGAACTGGCCCTAAATAGGGGCGACTTGGCCCTAAGATAGGCGACCTAGCACTACACAGATAGGTGACCTGGCCCTAACAAATGACTTGGCCCTACATAGACAGGCAACCTGGCCCTGACATGCGACCTGGCCTTGACAGGTGACCTGGCCCTGACATGTGACCTAGCTTTGACAAGCGACCTAACCCTACACTAATAGGCGACCTGACCCTACACAAGGGTGACCTAGCCTTGGACAAAGACAACTGAGGTAAAAAAAGACACCTGAAGTTCATTTATTATTATTTTTCTCAGTACTGACCCTCTAACCTATCTTGTTGGTGAGTGTGCTTGTTTTTACTAAAATTTGTGTAGTTGTTTCACGCTTGTTGAAGACCAAAAATAAAACTTCTAATGTCTTTGCTGCAGGAAATGCGGGTCAAGTACACTAGTTAGATTATTGTTTATCATTTTCATATTAACTAGGCACATAGATCTAATTAGGAGTCAATGAACTTGTTTGTTGTGTTTGAAAGGTGGACTATTGATGTATCTAATCCCCTTGTGCCATTTGGCGATCCTAGGTGAAGAGAAATCGTAGTCCATTTAATCCTTTGTGTTCACCTTTCTTTCTTGAGGGACCTACTTGGGGATTTCATCACCCCAAGGGACGATCCCAACTACATGTTATTGTCAGGGTATATAAAGGGGGGAGAGCGAAAGTTGTACCTCAATCCAATCACATCGTGTTTGGCAGAGCGTCAAAGCTAGGGTGATACCTAGATAAGATGTGAAGAGTTGGTATGAGCTTCTAGTACCTCCCTGGGAGCTCCCGACTCACACTTGTGATGGATTGGTGTCCACGGTTGTGCCCCACGTACCGTGCGTATATCGATGAATCCCTAGTTTCCTTGTTCAGCCTAGTTAGAGGACCGTGTTGGCCATACCCTTCATACTACTCTTAGGCTTATGCTATTTGAACTGTCTTTTTTGTGTGAAACTAGTGTGTGTTTGTTTAGTCAAGTTAGTTCTTATCTTTTGCTTGTTGTTTGTTGTGTTTTATGTCATTTTCCATAGTTGTTTTAAGTCCAGGTCAACTGACAGAGGTGACTTGGCCCTAATAGGGGTGAACTGGCCCTAAGACAAGCTGCTTGGCCCTAAGACAAACAGCCTGGCCCCAAAAGGGGTGAACTGGCCCTAACAAGGGTGACCTAGCCCTAAATAGAGGGGTGAATATACCTTTTCTTCTTCATTCCAGACCCCATTCGGGTCCATTTTGGTGTCTGTTCGATCGCTTTCAGACTCGTTCTTCATCTGAATCATCGTTCCAATCATTTTAGACATATCGATTTGTCCATTGGTGGTCCTATCCTCCCTCTAAGTTTCCATCTAGATTCGTTTAGTTAAATCCTTTCATTCATTTTGTCATCCCGTTCCCTGTCTGGGACCTCGTTCGTGTCCAATTTGGTGTTCGTTCGACCATTTTTCAGACCCGTTCTTCATGTTCCTTGAATTGGGAGACCTTTCCCTTGTCTTGGGTGTCCATACCCTAAAAGGGGTGACCTGAAACTGAACAAAGGGCTGATCTACCTTTTCTTCTTCATCTGGGACCTTGTTCGGGTCCGTTTTGGTGTTCATTCGACCATTTTCGGACCCGTTCTTCATCCCCTTAGACTTGAGAAACCTTGCCCTTGACTTGTGTGACCTTTCTCTTGTCTTAGGAATCCTTTCCCTAAAAGGGGTGACCTGAACTTGAACAAAGGGGCGAATCTACCTTTTCTTCTTCATCCAAGACCCCGTTTGGGTCCGTTTTGGTGTCTGTTCGTCCATTTTTTAGACTTGTTCTTCATCCTCCTTGAGTTGGGCAACCTTGCCCTAGTATTGGGCATCCTTTCCCTAGAAGGGGTGACCTAGTTCTGAACAGAGGGATGAATCTACCTTTTCTTCTTCATCTAGGACCCCGTTCAGGTCCGTTTTGGTGTCCGTTCGATCAATTTTGAACCTGTTCTTCATCCCCTTTGACTTGGGCAACCTTTCCCTTGTCTTGGGCATCCTTTCCCTAAAGTGGGTGACCTGAACCTGAACAAAGGGGTGAAGTTTCCTTTTCTTCTTCATCAGGGACCTTGTTCGGGTTCGTTCATCCATTTTTCAAACCCGTTTCTTTATCCCCTTTAACTTAGGTGACTTGGCCCTAACAAGGGTGACCTGGCCCTAAACAAAGGGGCGAATCTGCCTTTTCTTCTTAATCTAGGACCTCGTTCGGGTCTGTTTTGGTGTTTGTTCATCCATTTTCAGATCTATTTCTTCATCCCCTTTAAATTAGGTCACTTGGCCTTCACAAGGGTGACTTGACCCTAATAAGGGTGACCTGACCTTGAATAGAGGGGTGAATCTACCTTTTTTCTTCATCTGAGACCTCGTTCGGGTCCGTTTTGGTGTTTGTTCAATTTTTTCGGACCCGTTCTTCATCCAAGTCTACGTTTCGATCCCTTTAGGAATATCCAATTGTTCGTATTTGGTATTATCCTTTGCCTGAGTCTCCATCTGGATTTGTCTAAGAAAATCTATTCTTTTCGTCTACTGCTCCATTCGTTGTTTGGGGGCTCGTTCGGGTCTGTTTTGGTGTCCATTTAGCTATTGTTTATCTTGTTCTTCGTTTGGGTTCATTTAGGTGATCTCGATTATTTGTTGATAGTCCTATCCTCCATTCAAGTCTTTGTCTAGGTCCATTTAGGTGAATCCATTCATTTTTGTATATTGTCTCATTCTTTTTTCAGGGCCCCGTTTGGGTCTATTTCGGTGTCAATTTGGTTGTTTGCCATCCCGAGCTTAGTCTGGGTCCCCGTTCAAATATGTTTAGGCTAAATTGTCATCCCATTAGAAAAATATTCAAAGTCACACTTGCCCGTTCTTCAACCACCGTCGTCCGCTCTTCAGTTGTATCTTCTCTCCTTCAGTGTCTTTAGCTGTTTAGGTGAACCTATCAGTTGTTTGGGAAAATTTTTAGATCATCGTTCCATCAATCAATTCATCTTAGGATTGCATATCCATCAGCAGTTTTTCAATCCGAATCCCCTAGACTTCGTTTCTGAGGTTTGTATCCAAGTTGGCTTAGGTGTCTGATCCTAATCATTGCTATCAATAACACTTACTAAGGATTGTTATCCATTCTAATTCAGTGATCATTATGGTCCAATCAACCTAATTCTATCCTAAGGTAGGTTCGGTCTCGTAACTATCCCCTTCGCAACCAATCTTATCATAGGCACCTTGCGTCATCTAAGTCAAATATCTAAACTAGGTCTAGAATATGTTCCCATCTTCCTATTTGATGAATCATCCAATATTGTCTCACCAATCCTATCACTTCCCATCATGTCCCCCGATCATCCTAATCTGAGCTTCAATCCATCTGAATCCGATCTTTAATCCAATCCCAACCTGAGCTTAATCTAAATCCCAACTTGAGCTTTTGTCCACCTATATCTTCTTCTAGTGCATCCTATTTATCTCTTCATCATATATTCTTTCATTTTAATCATCTATTCCCATCTTTTCCATCCACATTCATTCCATCTAATATCATGAATCCTTATCCTCCTCTCGCACAACCAATAATAGTAGTCAAAGGAAATCCCAACTACGTTGATGATGATAATGAAAGTCTTGTTGATCAAGATGAGTATAAGGTAGATCCCCTTGATGCTATCATTTCTAGCAAGCTTCTTCCAATCCCCTCTCTAAGTCCATCCACTCCTTCAAGCTATCCCACCATGCCTTCATCTACATCTAATAATAGTCCTTACGCTACCCTTGACAAGGGATATCCTATACCCTCACCATCCACACATCAATCATGTCCTCCCTCTACATCTCTCTCTTATCCAACATCCACATCGTCCTATAGTAATCCACCATCCCCATACTCCTATCCTTATCATCATCAACCATCACAATATCTCTACCTTAATCCCACATCCCAATCTTCCCATCCTAATCCGATACCCACGCCTTCCTATCATAATCCATCTCAATATTCCTCTTATCCTAATCTACCATCTCAATCTTCTTATCCTAATCCTCCACCCACATCCTCCTACACAAATACATCACCCATGTTCTCTTATCTTAATCCACCATCTCAATATTCCTATCCTAATCCTCGATCCATGTCCTCCTATGCCAATCCACCACCTCAATCTTCCCATCATAATCCAACATCCACACCTTCCTATCATAATCCACCATCTCAATATTCCTACTATAATCAACCATCCCAATCTCTCCAACCTAATCCAACATCCACATCCTCCCATGTCACTTCCCCCTACATTGCATTATATATTAATCCTTCCTCCAATTCATCATATTGTAATCCTCCACCCAATCCTAACCCACTAGTCTCTAATCTTAATCCTCCATCCAATCCTAACCCACCGGTCTCTAATCCTAATCCTCCATCATACCTTAAGCCTCCATCCAATCTTAATTCACCAGTCTCTAATCCTAATCCTTTATCTCCTCTTAATCCTCCATACAATCCTAATCCACCAGTCTCTAATCCTAATCCTCCATCTCCTCTTAGTCCTCCATCCAATCCTAACTCACCAGTCTCTAATCCTAATCCTCCATCTCCTCTTAGTCCTCCATCCAATCCCATCACCCCACCTAATCCTACACTCATTCTAGGTGTCGTCCAAGGACTCATGACATAAGAGACATCCCCAAATCCACATCTTGATGTTGTGGACCTATGCCCTCCCACTCTATCATGTTTGGTCACTAGTGGTGAGACCCTCCTCCATTCTACACCTATCAATCCCATTACTATTCCTAACACCACAACCATTGAATCCATCAAACCCATCGAGGCAACTGAATCCCCATATTCTACTCCTAGATCCACCCAATCCATTGGAGACATCCAAAACCAATCCAATCCTCCTTGTCCCAGTATCACCACAGTCCAATCCCAAGACCTTCATGAATCCTCCATCGTTCCATCTTCCTCATTTGAGGAGTCCCTCCAACACTCCTTCCACATCATGCCTCCCATGTAAGATGATTCATGCCAAAATCTTGATCCAAATCATACAAGCATATCCCCTCCTCCAAATCAAGATCATGCCACCCTTTCTATCCCATCTCATGATCACACTAGCTCATTCGCTCCATATCATGAGACCTTATCATCCACTACCAAAAATCTAGATCATATCATACCACCTAATCCCTCTCTCAATCCCTTATCACTCATTCATCTCGATCAAGATGCTGCTACCCCCTCATCTCCATCTCATGATCCTTCATTGCTGCCTAGCCCTACCATCCCAACAACGCTTTTGTATCACCTTGGTAATATTATACTTATCCATGGTGGTATCCTTGCAGAAGAAAAAAAAAGCATATGCACCACCCATTATCCTCCACCTGCTAATGGACTCACATCATTCTTCGAAAATAATGAGCACCCTACCATAGATCATATGTTTGAGAACATGAATTATCAAGGAAAAGTTTTATGCCTTCATGAGAAAGGTATTTTAGAGCCCATCTAGGTCAAAGAACATCTAACTGCACAAGGTCTTGGATATGTCTCCCAAGAATCACTCTCCAAATATGTTGGTATAACCTCCATACATCCTAAATGATCCTCTTCTAAAGGAATGAGAGGCACTTCCCACCCTTCCACCAAATCATTTGTTGCCATCCCCCCTCCTTTGTCATATTACCTCAAAACAACTGTCCATATTCCTCCTTCATCTTTTAAATCCATTTTGGGTCCTTATGTCCCTTCCCCCTCCATTTCTTATCCTCCATCCACTGCATCTATTTTGGGTCCTTATGTCCCTCTACCAAACTTCACACATCCTCCATATACACAGTCCATTTTGGGCCCTTATATCCCAAAATCACCTCCTCCATCCTATTCTCTTCATCCTCTCATCCATCCATCACCTATCCCTAGCACACACCATAAGGATCCTCAATCCATAATCCCTAATCAAGATCAACAAAGACACCCCTCCATGCATGCTATCTCACATCCTCCATCCACACATCATCGTCAAAAGCCTACCTCTGTCACTCCATCCACGTCTTCTCCAAATCATCCATCACCTCATACCCATCCCATCACTACTAAAATAACTTTGGATGCCAAACCAAAAATGCATAAATCTAAACATCCACATGAATCTAAAGCTCCTCATGTCCCATTAAAACGATATGTTGAAGAAAAGAAAAATACAATCCAAAATCCAAATCCATCCAAAAGGCCACAAAGGCCCACTAAAGCGAAAATCAAAACCATGTGGATCCCAAAGAAAAAAGATTCAATGCCTTAAAATGAAATATCCATAATGACATTGAAAGTTTCTAATCCAACAAAAAATCAATCAAATCCTCCATCTCCTAAATCTGTTTTGGGTCCTTATGTCCCAAAATTCACTATCCCAACTCCTCCATTATCGCCCCATTCTCCATCCATCAATCCTTATATCATTTCACATTCACCACATATGCCACTATTGGTCCTGAACACCTTCCCCCACCACACATCCACTCCATCATTCCATCCATACACTTTCCAACATCCCATCCACTATCCTCCATATCTCCCCCATCAAATCCTTTTAATCCATCCTCTTGCATAATCCATCCATTCTAATAAGGTTATACAAACATCCAATAGTCGCTCTACACATGGGCACTTTTTACCTCATATGAAACTTGATGCTTGATTCCTCTGTCTATCCCCTTATCAAATGTATTCTCCATCCACATATCCACATCCCTATCCTTATCCGTTTCCATTTGCATTTCCTTCCAAAAATCCAAAAAACAAAAAAAAAAAATAGCAAAGAGAAATAATCCGTCCAATGGTGAAAACTTGGAAAACAAGTGCCTTCGATAAGTACCATGATGAAAAATTGGTAAACAGGTGTCATTTGTAAATCCCCCATTTGGTTTACTTCCACAATTTGGTGCCTCCCCTTCCTCCATCTCCTACATCCACCTATCTTCCACATCCCGTCCATCATCTCCCATTTGTATCTAGTCCCTCCATATTCCTTGTGATCTTGATCAAGACAGGGACACATATATATGCTTTGGACACCTCTTGGAATACATTCCCCTCATCAATATCTTGCCATATTCCTTATCCTTCCCATATACCTTCCCCTTCATGCATCCTATCCACATCCATTTATCTTCCATTTTCCACCCATCCTACTACGATCCATCTCCATTCATTATTTATCCCTCCTACTATCTACCATCCCTCTTGTCTCGTCACGCATAACATATCTAGAATGGGACATCTCCTTCTTTGAGACATAGTCCTTAGCGACATCATCCATCCATCCCTCCAAGTAATCCCTTCCATCTTCGGTCTTGTGTCCCCTAGGTCTTTAGGGTGTTTCGGTCTTGTGTCCCCTAGGTCTTTAGGGTGTGTTAGTCTTGCCCCTAGGTCTTTATAGTGTGCCTATCTTGTCGTCTCGTCGTCTTGTCACTTCATCATCTTTTCATCTAGCCCATCTTGTCATCTTTTCATGTCATCAAGTACGTCCCTATCATAGCCGGTCATTACAAACAAAGGTCATTAGCATCATGAGGTTCAATTGGTTTCAGATATCATGTGTCATGTCAATAATCTCATTTAGTTTGCATCTTTGGTCTCAATAGGATGCATCCTTCCTAACAAACCACATCAATCCCATCCATCACTTTGATCTTGTGGCAAAGGATGTTTGAAATTTGATTGTGATATTTGATATTTTTGACATTTTTTTTATCATCTGAGCTTCTTATTATACCTCATTAGGGTCGCCATGATCCATCATATCATGGTGTGCTTTGACTAGTCAACATAGGGGTGTATCTTAATATTTTTTTTGCTTCTATCTTCTTGGTTGTCCCACATAGTACCCACCAAGATCCTTGTGGTCTTGTGTTACGCTGGGGCATCCTTTATGCTTGTGGTTATCCTAATACCCGGTCTAACCAAAGTCCTTGCGAATTTGGGGTGTTGGGATAGCCTTCTTGTCTGTTGTGTTTTTTTTATGCATTATACACTAATCTGCCTTGGTATCACATACCATGGTACCTAGTTTCTTATGCTATAACAAAAAATTAGTTCTCTGAAAATGGAAAATTGCATTAGAATTGCATTTTATCTTCCATTGCATTGCATATTTCCCTCCATCATCTTCATTCATTTTAACCATCTCACATCTCTATCCAGTCCTAATCCATTCAATCTAGCACAAAAAATCTAATCACATCATTGGTCTTGTTCCTGTCCCTGCTACAAGCCTTGATCCAATCATCATCATCATCATCATCCTCATCGGGATGTATCCTTCCCTATATTTTGTGTTGTTTGGGATGTATCCTTCTCTTATCAACAACACTCTCATCAGGATGTATCTGTCCCTATCCTTTTTTTGTTTTGAGATATCGTGTTCCCTCATCAACAACACTCCATCCATCATCAATCCATCCTGGCTTGTAGCTTGGTTGGGCCAACATCATATTTTTCCTTGAATCTATTTGTGCTTGCCTTTATCTCTTCATCTTACCATCATCTATTCCATCCATCATTTTCCATCATCTTCCCCATCTACTCTTGCATCATCTCATTCAATTTGAGAGCACACCCATGTTATCTTAAACCCGCATGTCCTCTTGAGGGGGCATCCTCAATCCCTAATCTTCATCTTCACTCCCATCATCTTTCCTCCTAATCACTCCTCGAATGACTGGGATATGTTTCACAATCCACCCATCTTCTTCTAAGTGCTATGTTTTAATTTTCTTTGAAATGATGATACTTCGTAACACCATCTCAAAGAGGGGAAAAATGTAGACATCTAAATTTGACCACTTATATTTGGCCAAATTTACCCTTTTTGTCTAAATATCTTTTATCCACATTAGTTAAATAATGTTACTATTATTTAATTAATACCCCTAAAGTCTTCTAAATTCCTAAGGTATTTAATTAAATAATGAAGTACCTTACCCCCTTTATCCCTTTCTTCCAAAGAATTAAATAAATAACCCACTTATTTTATTCCCTTTATCTCCCATCCCCCATAATTTACACTTAATCCTAATTCATCTCCTATTCCCATCATTAGGGATGTGACACATCCCTAATCCATGATTAGTATGTGTCACATCCTCCAACTTTTGCAAGTTGGCTCCTAATCATCATTATCCACCTAACTCTCTTGTAATCCTTCATTAACTAGTCTAATAAGTCCTTTAGTAAACTCTTCCCACATCCCAATGAAATTTTTAATTCCATTTTATTCTCCCAACAGCCTTAATAAATTTTTTAATTGTGTTTGCAATCCCCATGTCCTCTTACCCATGTGATAGGTCACATCAATCACATGGGACAAGGACCTCCTTTATGAGGACCTTGTCTTATCCACAAGGTACTCTCAATCATTTGAATTTAAAATTCATATTTATTCCCCCAACAACTTCTCTCATCCCTATGATGATAAGAGAGAAATTTCTAAAATTCCTCACTTGTCACCATCATCCTCATATGGGGACAAGGACTTCCTTTTTGAGGAAATCTTCCCCTAATCCCAAGGTACTTGTAAGTACCTACACTTCACATGTCGTCTCTCCACTTCACATGTCCTCTTTCCACATCACCCATATTTTTCACACCTCATCTTCCACATGGCAAGATGTGAGGACTTGTGAGTCCTCAACTCACCACAACCCTCCATCTTGTCCATGTTGGCTAAATCCTAGCCATTCAATTCTCTAGGGACTCTTCCCTTAAATTAGAATATTGAGTCTCATTTTTGGATTCATTATGCATTCACTCTCATTCAAGAAACTCAGCTCAAGAATTCAATCAACTTAGCACTTGGCATTTGCATTCATTCATCCTCCATTATTTCAGCCATTCAAGCCTTCATTGCATCCATCTACCATACTTGATACAATATCCATTTCCATCATTGCAATCCTCATCACCTCCTATTCGTTTTGTATCTATTTTTGCATCATTTTACATTGAAGGAGCACACAATCAAGCATCAAAAAGGGCCAACCAAACTCATCAATCGAAGCAAGGTAAAAAGTTCAATTTTTTTGTTATTTTGTTTGGATTCAACTTAAGGCTAATCTTGAGTGTTTGTGAGTGTTGATATTTAGTGAAAAACAACATTCACAAGAAATAGAATATAAATATGCAATAAAATTTAAAATATTTAAAATTATATTTTTTGGAAAGCTTATAATAAGAGCTACATAATTACAAAACATAATTTCTAAATAACTTTATTTAATCCCTCAAGAGGTAAAGAAAAAGTATTTTTTGCCAACATTTTGATAAGTGCAAAGGAGACTCCATTGTGGGTATGTTTTCAGACTAGAGAGGTTTTATCCAAGGGGGTTTTATCTAAGGGGGTCTTATCTAACCCTCTTCAATTTAAACCTTTTAGATGGAATCCCTCAAGGCTTAAATCATTAGTTTTTCTAAAAATATGCGATTTTGGGCAAAAGTCAGGATGTCCCAAGCTTGGGACCTACTATTGTGGGATGTCCCCAAATGGTTTGCATTGGTAACTACCAAATCTTAGGCTCGGTCATCCAAGCCATTTGGTGAGTGCCAAATTTGGTGCTCGCCAAATGGCCATTTCAAGTAAAAGGGTAAAAGTGGAATTTTTTTTGTCACATCTTTTTGCACTTACCCTCATGTAAGCATATAAATTATATGAGCATATAAAGTTGTAAATTAAAAATGATTATAAAGGAATAAGAGTTCCCTCAAAATAGGAAAATCATGAAGCAAGGTTAGCATTGAAGGCTGGGTAAGTATCATGTAAACACATTAAAAGATTAATAAAATTGAAAGATAGGAAGATAAATGTGAACAATAAATATTGAAATGGAAATGAAGAATAAAATTACATAGGATTATCATTTATTTCAATCCTAACTATCACCTTAGATTGAGCTAGAAAAAAACAAAACAGAATAATAAAATAGAACAAAACATTTTACTCAGTAGATCTTATTTTACCACAAAAGTAATTGTGCTCCAAATTGTTCATTTGAAGGAATTTGGTTTCTCATATAAGAAATTCATGATGATGAATTTTAGATGAAGGACCCTTAAAAATGGCTTATGGATGGGTAGATTAATATTCTTGAAATTGGATTGATCAACAATAAATTTTAGATGAGAGATCAATGGTTGGGTAGTCATAGGATGGATGGCGTAGAGAAAAAAAAATATAATTATTTTTTAAAGTTAAGATACCAAGATTTATCACGAAGAAAGGAGGGTTAAAATTTGTATGAAATTACATTATGATGAATATAGTAAGGTCATATAGGCCTTCATTCACACAAATACTGGAGACAATTATAGAGGAAGGCATCAAGGATTTGGTGGTTGCCTTTGGTAAGGCTTTTATAATTCACATGCAAATTGAGGTTAAGAATAAAGTAAGGTTTTCATTTTCTCAGTCATAAGGCATAATCACACATATAAAATACAAAAACTAGTAAAGTAATACATATAAAATATAGAATAGAAAAGTTTATGGTACAAATTAGGGAAAATCTCGAAATGCACCTTGTTCAAAAGAAAGTGCAACAACACCTCCAAGATCTGAAGTAACTATATGTTGGTTCCTGTGATTTTATTGTTAGTGAATTTTGCATAGAATATCTCATGTGAAAGGACATTTTTAATATGTAGATAATACCTCATATAAGGAATGCACTAGAAAAAGAGACATACGTAGGTGGGAAGGAGTAGTTGATATTGAACGTATGCAAGCAAGGAGAAATTATTAGCATTGAAGTTCGATGTAAGGAGAAGGGCAGATTATTAGATAAGGAACATGTAGAAGAGAAGATATTCTCATTGACATAATATTTGCAATTTAAAAATTAATTGATAATTATCACATCTCATCCATGTGGCGACGTACTAAATTATACTCATGACATATTTTGAGTAGGATGACCAAGATTAACCTAAACGTATTGCATTGTGTTTGTGAAAATCCAAACCATTGCTAACCAGACTAAGATACATACATCTCAAATAGGATATGTCGGCATAAAACATGAAAATCGAAGCTAAAAATAAAATAGGGTTTTCATTTTCTTAGTCATAAGACATACTCATACATATAAACTACAAAAATTGGTAAAGAAATCCATAAAAATTATAGAATGGAAAAGTTTATGGTACAAAGTAGGGAAAATCTTGAAACACACCTTGTTCATAAGAAAGTGCAACAATGCCTCCAACGTCTAGAGTAGTAATATGTTGGTTCTTGCGATTTTAATGTTGGTGAGTTTTGCATAGAATATCCCATGCGAAAGGATATTTATAATATGCAGATAATATCTCATACAAAGGAATGTGCTCACGAAAGAGACATATGTAGGTGGGAAGGAGTAGCTGATATTGAACATATGCAGACAAGGAGCAATTATTAGCATTGAAGTTTGATGTAAGGAGAAGGGTAGATCATAGAGAAGGCACCGATAGAAGAGAAGATGTTCATGTTGATATACCATTTGCAACCTAAAACTTAATTGATAACTATCACGTCTTCTCCATGCGGTGACATACTAAATTCTACTCATGTTATATTTCAAGTAGGATGACCAAGATTAACCTAAACGTCTTGCATTGCATTTATGAAAATCCAAACTATTGTTGAACAAACTAAGATGGATACATCTCAAATAGGATATGCCTTTGATGTAAATAAATAAATAAATAAATAAATAAATAAATAAATAAATAAATAAATATAGGAGTTTAAAATATTAGAATTAAAGTGATTAAAATCTCAAAATTATAGCTTGATTATTTATTTTAATATAAATATATCATATATTGATTAGTTATAATTATATGTATATTATAATTAGATGTGAATACATAATTAAATTATTTTATATTGATTATTTAGCTTTTAATATGAACATAAAATATATAATTGATTAAAAGAGAAATAAGAATTTAGATTATGTTAAGATATATATATTCTTTCAACAATTATAATGATTATAATATATATTATATTAGTTAAGAATGTAATTATAACTATAATATAATTATATTAATTATAACTAATAATACTATATTACAAATTAATATAGGAGATTAAAATATGTTAATAGATCAAAATAAGAGTTTAAATATAAGAAATATAAGTGATTAAAAAATAAAAATTATATACTAATTGTTTATTTATGTATTAGAAATAAATGTGATTATAATTAAAATATTATATATTCATTATTTATATTTTAATAGTAATATGTATTATGTATTGATTTATAATATATATTAAAAAATTATATGTGAATATACTTAAATTATTATATATTGATTGCTCTATAGGTTAGATCCAATGAAAATAATGTAAGGGGTTGCTGCCATTTTAAATAAGTTTTTTAGCAACACATTTTTGACTTGCAAACTTATATGGAATTTAAGTTATGTAGTAGATGAATGGACACCACAATACACTTAAAAAATGGACAATTAATCTTTCTTAATAATTAGTTTCTACCATTTGTTAGAAGATTAATCTTTACTTGATAAAGGTTATTCTTTAATTGTAATTATTTATTAATTTGTAAGAATATTTCAAAGGAACCCCTACAAGTCTTTTGTATTTTTTTATTCTCACACATGTGTGAGGACGACTCATATTATTTTTAATTCTTTTATTAAGGAATACTTGTAGCCACCTCCTTAAGAGGTTCTTGACGTGCATTGCACACACATAGATGAATGGTGGCATTCATTGAGTTGGGAGTTACATTCCATCTCCTCTTCTCACCTATATTTATTGAGGTGTATCTCCTCTCATTCTTCATATTCAAACATGCAATCTTAAGGCTTAAGTGTTCTCTCTCTCTCCCTCTCTCTCTTTGTATCATTCTTAGGCATTTTTCCTCCATTCATAATATTGGGGTTTTTTCTTGTTTTTACCCTTATCAAATTCTTGTGTCTCCTTTGCATTTGGTGGTGCTTGGTTTGGATTCTCTATTTATTGGTAATCTCTTTCTTTCAAATAATGCTCATTAGTTAGTACTTTCCATTGCTCATTTATTTTCTTTAAGCATTGAATGAAGCTAAATAATTTTTACCACTTACTAATGAACAAACTCTTTTCATGAAATATGAGAGGGACATTTCTTTGTAAGTGTATGTATTAGATAAAAATATTTGACATTTAGCAACTTGATGTGTTCTTCAAAGAATTTAAGTTGAGAGGAGATAGACTTGAATTTTTCTCAACAAGGTATAGACATGCAAAATTGACCTAACACCTATCACACATATTGAACAACATTGAACATCATCTAGTAACATCCTGTAATGTCTCAAAAAATCTCAAAATCATCTTGTAATGTCTCGAAACATCTCAAAATCATCTTGTAAGGTCTCCAAACATTTCAGAATCATCTTAGAACATCTGAGAATCATCTCATAATGTACCACAACATCTCGAAATCATCCTGTAACATCTTGGAACATCTTAGAAATGTCCCACAACATCTCAGAATCATCATGTGACATCCCATAAAATCTCAAAATAATCTTGAAACATATTGGAATCATCCCATAACATCTTAGAACATCTCAAAATCATCCCGCAACATCTCATTATCATCTTGTAATGTCTCAAAACATCTCAAAATCATCCCGCAATATCTCAAAATCATCCTATAATGTCTCAAAACATCTTAGAATCATCCCGAAACATCTCAAAATCATCTCGCAACATCTTGAAATCATCCCAGAATCATCCCAGAACATCTCTGGATCATCCCACAATGTTTCAGAATCATCCTACAACATCTCAGAATCATCTCGTAATGTCTTAGAACATCTTAGAATCATCCTATAACATCTCAGAATCATCCTGCAACATCTCGAAATCATCTCGTAATACCTCAAAACATCTCAAAATCATCCAACAACATCTCATAATCATCCTATAACATCCTGAAACATCTCGAAAACATCCTGCAACGTCTTAGAATCATCTTGAAATGTCTCAGAATCAGCCCGAAACATCACACAACATCAAACAACATGCAAAACCCTAATTTTGTTGTTAATTGAATAATACAACATTATTTAATTAATTCACTTTCTCATCATTTCTGACAAATTAAATAAATTTCATTTATTTAATAAATTCCTAAAAACCTTAATCCTGCTATCAATTAAATAAAACAATATTATTTGATTAATTCACATTTCATCATTTCGACCAATTAAATAAATTACATTTATTTAATGAAGTCCTAATCTCACTTAATTTCATCCTAATTAATTAAATAACACCAATTATTTAATTGCGTCCCTAAATCACCTTATTCCTCTAAGTTAATTAAATTATTAAATCATAATAATTTAATTATGATGTACTATCCCTCCAAAATTTGAATAATTAAATCAAAACTATTCAAATCCTTTATCAAAAATCAAATCAAACTAATGCAACTTTGTTTGTAAAATTCAAACTTGATTTGCACATTCAACTCCAAAAAGGAATTAATTAATTAAATCAATTAATTCATATTCCTCACCCACTTTCTAATTGAGAAAATTACAATTTTCGACTGAGCAATCTAATTTTCTAACTAAGCCATCTATTCCTAACTAGGCCATCTAAATCCTAACTGATCAATCTAAATCCTAACTAATCAATCTAAATCTTGACTCATCAATCTAATCCCTAACTAGCCAATCTATTTCTTAATCACACAAATTGTGCAATCAACTTTACAAAATATTCTCATGTCTAAATCCTCTCAACACATTTCGACCATTGATCTGGATATTCTCCAACACAATCTTGATCGTTTATTTCAAATATCATTTTCTATATAACAAACCTCTTTCCTCACAAAAAGGATCGAAGAATCAACATCATTTGCACAAAAAAGTACTGTTGACATTCACAACCACCATTGTTAGAGCTTCGACACCATTTCTTCAATCAACCAACCAAGGCATCGTTCTTCAAGCTTTTACACATGAACTATGGAGGCTTTGTAGTGATAAGAACCCCCCAACATCAAATGAATACACTCCACTACGAGATGGTACCATTGTGCTTATTATTTGCATTCAATTTAGTAATCATTAGATTTCTTAATGTGTTTTCAATAGAATATTTTCATTTCATATGTGTAGGATTAGATCAAGATTTAAGTGTTTTGAATTAGCTTAGATTCTCATTTCAAGCATATTTTATCTTGTTTGCATCTAATAGTTTTCCCCCTCACACATTTTGGCATGCCTGGTGGGACCCTTGTCCCCTACACTAACGTTCGTATGAGCTATTTTTGAATTTGTAGGTCCTAGAATCACTTTTGAAAAATGTTTCACGCACTGCCAAGAAAAATCTTGCAATTGACTATCAAGAAAACCAAACATCCGCTTTAAGAACAAAGCATCTCACATGGAAACTATGCACTTGCAACAATTTCCTTGCATATTCTTTGAAACCCTTTCATTTTATTCTGATAGGGGTAGCATTTTCTTTGAGATTTGAGCATCTGATTCCGACATGGGCTCTTTTGCTTTTTTTTTTAGCATTTGATCTGACAGACAAGTGCACAGATCCTGCACTATTGTAATATATTTATTTGCTAACATTTGCTTGTTTTTGAATGTGTAACAGGTACTAATGGATTTGAAATTATGATTTAAATGACTTTAACTTTTTTTTTTAGGGAGGACAATCAGTCAAAGATTTCTAGATCCACAAAAAAAATTAATTAACTTAGGAAAATTTGATTTTGGTGCTCTAAAAAGAACAACACAAACACACATTTGGTTTTGGTGTTATTAAAATTGAACCATTTTTTAGCTTTCTTTAATTAGAAATTTTTAATTTTGGTGCTCTAAAAAGAACAAGACAAACACACACATTGTTTTGGTGCTATTAAAACTAAACTAATTTTAAGCTTTCTTATATTATGAACTCTTATTTTGGTGCTCATAAAAATAACAAAAAAAAACTTCAATTTTGGTGCATGTTTTCATAATTAGGAACTTTAATTTTGGTGCATAAAAATAACGCAAAATGTTTTCCATTTTGTTGGCACACACTCGATTTACTTTTGTTGACCAAGTTAGAACTGGGCTTGATTTCTTAGAAACACTCATATTTGGGCTTAAAAATGAACAAATGTTTTTTTTCTATCTTGCACCATTGCTATCTTAAATGACTAATATCCCGAATAATTCATATTGGTGAAAATAAAAAGAACATTTTTTTTATGTTATTCACATATTTTTGGGGATAACACCGCTCGAGGTGTTTAAAAATAATCACTTTGTTATGAAGTGTTCATTGTGCATTCAATGATTGGAAATTTGAGGTGTTTTACCTTCTCCCCTTGTACATTTTGGTGATCTTGGGTGAGCGAAAAAAATAATTAAGTTTCATATTGATCCGGTGGATATTTTCAATGGAAATTGAAGTGTCTCATTTCTCTCCAAAATCAGCACCATTAGAAAGAGCTCGACGTCTTGATTCCAACGCAACTCGAATGGAGCGAAAAGGAGTCCGTTTGTGCAAGTTATGGCTAGTCAAACCTTGGGTCAAACTGGAATCAAAGGGCGTCCAGGAAGCGGAAAAAATGATGTTGTCAAAAGTTGTCAAAGTTCACATCACCACAAAGAGCTCGTCAAGACGATTCCGACGTTGTTCATTTCGTCGAAATCCGACATCGGAGGCTCAAGATACAGCTGGTCAAAGTTTCAGGTTGACTTGGTGGACTGAAGGTATAGTGATGACGTCAGCATCCATACATGATGACGTCAACATCTGTGCATATCAAAATGGACCAATCCGTGGTTGACACGTGTCATCCGTACAATGATGTCAGCATCCACGTGGCAGCACAGTTATCGGTCCAGTCAGCAGTCCGTACCCAAGTCAGCAGGCCACGTCATCGTCTAGTCAGCAGGCCACGTCAGCATGACACGCCAGCTTCCACATCAGCATCCAGATGGCAGACACGTCGGCATCTCTGTCAGCGAATCAAACGTCACCATGTGGCACCTCCTCGGCATGCCACGTGGCCTCACGGTTTCTCTCCTCCATCCGATGGTTTGAGTTGATAAGTTTGTTTTAAAAATGTGTGTGGACGGATTCGAACTCCCAACCGCCCATTTCCGAAACTCCCGCGTAGCCGTTGCACCAAACGTAGCGGGCTTTGCTATACATGTGCGTCAGTTTGTTTTGTTATTTGAAAAATTGGCATATTGCTATTTAAAAGCCAGCCGGCGGGTTTGAAACCCCGAACCGGCCGGGTAACAAAATATTTAATCACCGATATACCACCAATCGCGACTTGTTATATATGTGTGTTTGGTTTATTTTGTTAAAGGTTTGAAACCAAAACTTTAACCAAATGGCCAAATAAGGCCAAAACAAACAAAACCCCCTAAACCACCTGAAACCAAAAGATTGCAGAAGCTAAATTAGACCTGATACGAGCTAATCAGGGAGGTTATGCAATTAATTGAGTGGTTAGGCCTAATTAGGCAAACTTTTGTATAAAAAGAGGGGTGTAGGCCTTGATTTTAAAAGTCCAGGTGGAGAATGAGAGAATGCTCGGGAGATGATTGTAATTGTTCCTATACGTCGAAGTTATGCTATGCTATCGATGTGCTTGAAGGGGATGATGCTGTCTCAATTGTAACTGTTTTGGAGTATAATCGGATCGGTCACTCCGTTGGAGAGGGGCCCGGAGACGTAGTCACGTTTGTGGCGAACTCCGTTATCAATTGTGATTTTGTCTCTCTATTTCTTCTCTCTTTCTGTTATAATCACCTTGTTATTACTTTCATTTTGTTATTTCCATAAGTTAATTTTGATTTAATTAACTTGGAATAATCATTGTAAAAGCATTGTAAAAGTTAAGCATTTAAATACTGCAATCTAGTCTAGATCCGTTTACAGATCAAGTGGTATCAGAGCTTAGTTGACTATTATTGCAGTTGTTTTCTTGAATGCTAATGAGATCCAGGATTCAGAAGGGCGAAGGCAAGCTCGAAGAATTTAATCCTGAGATCGGGAAACGTAGAACATTTCTGAAGATGTCTGTTTCTGGAATGGAGGTTCCTGATGAGATCAGTGAGCAGGAATTTCGAAGAGCATTCCTTGAGATGAAGGCTAAGGTGGACATTCTTTTTCAAGAGAGACAAGAGCGGAAAGGACATGAAGAAGGTTCGTCAAAGCAAGAAGATCGCAAAGACAAGAAAGGGAAACATCATGGAGATGGTGACAAGCAACCAGATCCACCCTCCTCCTCTTCTTCTCCCTCTTCTCCTTCTTCTCCATCTTCTCCTCATTCTATTTCTTCTAATCCTTTCAAGAGTGGGTGTAAGCCTAAAATTAAGTTGGATGTAAAATTTGAACTACCAAAGTATTGTGGTGAACTTAATGCTGAAAAATTGGATGATTGGATTCAGCAAGTAGAAGTCTACTGTAGAGTCCAGAACCTATTAGATGATGTTGATAGGATCCAATTAGCTACTCTTCGGTTAGGAGGTACAGCCTTAACCTGGTGGGAGAGTAAGACTAAGGCAGAAATTTCACAACATGGTAGAGTCAGTTTAACTTGGGCAGAGTTTGTTAATGCTCTTAAGAAGCAGTTTTATCCCCTAGGCCATATGCAACAGTTAATGATGGACTGGAAAATGTTTAGGCAAGGGAAGGGCCAATCTGTCCAGGAGTACACCCATGAATTTAGAAAGAAGGCTATTGCATTGAATGTTCCTTTGTACACCCAGGACACTTTGTTGAAGTACATAGGAGGTCTACATTCCTACCTTAGGCATTCTATTTTGGTTTTGAATCCTAACAACTTGGATGAAGTTTGTGTTCAAGCTACACACTTAGAGTCAAGGGGTAAAGGATCTTTTATTGATAAGTTTGATAATGATGTAAAGAAATCTTCTAAGAATGCAGAGACAGGGAAAGGAAAGAAGACAGCTAGAGTTAAGAAGGATGATAAACTTTCTTTCTCTCATTGTGACAAGAAAGGTCATGATGAAGAACATTGTTGGCAGTTGCATCCAGAACTGAAGCCTAAGTGGGCTCAAAGACAGAATCAGAAACAGAAGGGTAAGGAGAAATCCACAAATGTTGTTATGGATCTTGGTTCCGATTCAGATGATGAAACTAAGATAACAGCTATGGGTATGAAAGGTAAAGCTCCTACTTTCAGTGTTTCCTTTGATAGTTGTGCTTCTACTTCTACAGTTAATGATTTCTCTGAAGATAAGAAAAGGAATGAGCTTTTTCATTTAAGGGTTGTTGCTAAGAACAGTAAAATTGATGCACTCATAGATAGTGGTTCTCAAGTTAATCTGATTTCAGAAAGTGTTGTAAAGAACTTGGGATTAAAAACTACATTGCATAAGAAACCTTATCCACTAGGTTGGATTTGTGAAAATGATAAGTTGCAAGTAACAAGACAATGCATCTTAAGATTCACAATCACTAGTAAATTTGTGGATGAGGTACAGTTTGATGTAGTTCCATTGGATATCTATGGGATAGTGCTTGGTAGCCCTTACTTATATGATAGGAAAGCTATTTTCTACAGGGAAAAGAATCATTATCACTTGTTTAGAGATGGCATTCAGTATATTGTACATTCTCACAGGATTAAGACTGATCGTTCTTTTGCAAACACAGGGCAGTTAAAGAGGGTAATTAATGCAAGTAAAGAATTAACTCTTATGTCTGTCAGCACAGGTGGTTCTAAACTTGAACTTGGAGTAGATAACCAGGGTCAGATGTTGCAGGATGCACTTGCAGTACAGCATGAGAAAAGGATGCTTGAAAGCATTGATGAATCCTTGGGTAAAAATGTTACTGTTGTGAATGATCGAATGGTTGTTGACTTATTCTCTTTCATTTCTGCATTATTGTTCAGCTTGATGCTAATCAATTTTTGTTGGTTAGTGGCTACGACAATTGATGTAGAAGCTTATGGAAGTGATACAATACTGTTTATGTTTATGACTAAGAGCCAAATTTTTTTAGAAGACACCCTATTATACAAAAACATTCCTTGAAAGTGGTGCATTGGAATTTAATTTTGAGAAGTTACTTGCCAAGTCTGACTATAGGTTCACGCCATAATTTGCATGTAAAATAATCTCTTCATAGCATGAGGCAAGTTTACCTAAAAGAATGGTGTCTATCCAGTAGGGTTGTAATTGTTTATGTTAAACTCACCAAATACATTCAAAACAATTTGACATCAAATTATGTGATTTATTTAAAGAAAAATAATACATTGAAAAAAACACTGAACGAGATGGTTGGATCACAAACCCTTTGACTTAGTGTATACTTGTGAAAGAAGCCTTATGTTCGTACTCCTTGAAAGGATTTTTCCTTAAAGGTTTTTGAATATTCTGGCTTTTATTTCAAGTTACATTAATCAAACATTTGGGAACTATGGTTTGGGTGTTGTGATTTCACAACTTAAGCTATAGAAATGAAGGTCACATAAGTTCATGCTTGCTGAGTTAGTCCAAGTGTTGTTTTATCACTTGCCATATTCCAAACACAGAGAAATTTGTTTAAAGGATCATTGTTTGAACCAAACAATTGGAAAACAAGACAAGTCACATAGTACCTCATCCATTATTTCCATCCTACTTATTAGAGATCAAAATAAAACAAACCATTGGGATCATTCTTTCACTTAGACGTCTATGATATCAACAGTTACTTGGAACTCATAGATAGTTCAAGTAAGCTTTCTCGCAACATATCCTCTAGACAAGGAAGTGAAATATCGACCCTAGTTCTTCAACATTTTGATTTCTGAAAAGTAGTACCATTCCAAAAATACACTCAAACCTTAGGTTCTTGAGCTTCATAGCAACCATCTCAAAACACCATTACACCTTATGACCATCTGGCGACCAACTGCGTTAGTTCAACAACTAGACCTTGTAGCATGGATCCTTCAACCTAGTCTCACACACATTGAAGGGGAACAAACTAACATCATAAGCAATTTGAGAACCTTCATATTTGAGAAAAAATGAAACACCCCACCAATTTCTCACTGCATCAATCATCTTAGAAAAAGAGGAAGAGAAAGAAGACATAGCAACTGGAAGATCTGTGCTACCACCACCCATGTGGTAATAAATATCCTCTTTCCTCCATGATCTCATGAAAAACCAGAATCCCCAAGAGAAGGTCTATAGTTCATCATTTCAAAATTAAGCATCTTAGTCCAAAATATTCCAAGAAACACCTTTTAGCACTACACCAAAATAGAACCAGGTTGGTATACAACTTCTACAAACGTGTTTCAAGGAATAACCTAGACTTGTATACATTATTTTTCCGTCAAAACCCTAAGCTTTTTCATGTTATGGAACTCCTCTAGATAACCTATTAAATAATCAAAATCCATAGGAGAAGGTCTACATCTCTCCATTACAGATGTAGGTATCGTATTTCAAAGTTTGGTAGGAAATGGGCCTTCAAATTTTATCGCAATCGTAATCTCTTGCTAAGAAACTATTATGCTCGATCTAGGAGGAACCAAACAAATTTACATACCCAAATCTATGGAAACATTGGGTCTTTAATATTTGAGTCAACTAGAGAGTTCAAGCATTACACAACTCTTCCATAGGGGACATAAGTTGTTTATAACTACAAGATCACAACATAGGAAGAAAATGAAAGAAAGCAAGAACAACACTAGCATCACACCAACCAATACCATGAATGATGAAAGTATCCCATGGGGATATAGTCCAAGTGACCTTGAAACACCCCAGAAGAGACCTGTGTATAGAGACCATTCAGTGAGAAAGAACTTAACCACAAACAAAAGGAGGTGATAGAAAAAAACAACCAAGATCCAAACAAAGTGCTTATATAGGAGGTGGATATAGAGGAGGAGATAAACGATGAAGAATTATTCAAACATTCCAAAAACCCCAAGGTTATCAAACTAATGGACAATTTGTTGAGAAAGGACCCAAAATCATATTTCTTCAAGTTAGCACAAAGTGGTATTAAATTACTAGTGGACTTCAACGTAGAGGCTCTCAAAGACCCCAATATTATTCCCTTAAGGAATAAATCAGTTGTGAGACAAATAATCCAACCCCTAGAGATGCCAAATATGCCACCCATATTCTCACAAAATAGTGGTCAACCCAAAGAGAACCCCTTGTTCAGAAAACCAACTCAGATTGAACAAGAAACAGTGGCACAAATGTATCAAGGAGGGCCATCCCAGTATGAACCACAAAACAACAATCCACCTCCCAAAAAATATTTACCTCAGAACACTTCTAGTGTCGACTTTTCCCAAAAAAATCAACACCATCAACAAGGTGGACCATAGGGCCCCCTTCCAAACCAAAAATAACAAAAATGTGTGCCACATAACACCCTTCTTCAATAGTCCCATCAACAAGGTAATCTTCAGTTTAGTCCTTCCCAACAACAAGGTGTGCCATAGAGCACCCTTATTCAATCATCTCATCAACAAGGTGTCTTGACAACACATCAACATAGTAACATTTAGTTTATTCATTCAAAACAAGGTGTGCCACAAATCACCCTTCCCAATTCATCCCATCAACAAGGTAACCTGCCAACATATCATTAGAGGAACCTTCACTATAGTCTTTCCCATCAAGTTGTGCCATAGAGCACCCTTCTTCAGTCATCCCATCAAAAAGGTATCTCGCAAATGCATCAACAAGTAAAATTTATTTTAGTCCTACCCAACAAGGTGTTCCATAAAGCACCCTTCTTCAGTTGTCCCATCAACAAGGTAACTCGTCAATGCATCATTAGGGAAGATTTCAATATAGTTTTTCCCAGCAACAAGGAGCTAACCCTCCTTACACACAATAAGGATTTAAACCTCCTTACATCCCATATGGATACCAAGGTCATGTACCTTCACAATACTTGATATATGACCAAAACTTGGTAGGGCTGCAGGGTTATTAGACGCAAGGCTTGCAAACAAATGTATCAAAAATAGAGATGGAACTAAAAATAGATTTCGTCACCCAACAAATAGCAGACATGCAGGTAGGAAAACAAAAGAAGACCTACACTCTTCAGTAAATTTGTACATTCCCATTTGATCATTCCATCACGACACTACCCTTTCCAAAGAACTTTGAAATACCCAAGTTTGACAACAAGTATAGAGGAAAATGAGATCTAGTAGAGCATGTACGAGACTTCTAAGTATCATGTATGGAGGTACAAAACAATGATTCCTATCTCATGAGGATCTTTCCACTCAACGTTACAAGTCATGCTATGGAGTGGTTCAACCATCTACAACTAGGAATTAGAACTTTTTATGAGCTATCTAGCAAGTTTATAAGCCACTTCTTGTTTAACATAGAGAAAGATGTCACCATCACAAGTTTGTCCGCAATCAAACAAAATCAAGAAGAGTCGTTTACCTCCCACCTATAGAAATGGATACATAAAGCGAGTCAATTTAAATGGCTTATTCTAGACAAGGAGTTAGTGGATATTTTCATCACAAATGTCCTACCTGAAATAAACTACCAACTCACTATGTTATGTCTTATAGAATTTGAAGAAAAAATTGAAAAGGGATTACATATTGAGATATCCCTCATTACAAGAGGATTCCTTAAAACAAAAAACTCAAAATATAGTCCCTCTAGTTCAAATGAGAAACCTAAAGTCTGGGTCACAAACGATGGAGTGGTAGATGCTAGAGAAGTATGGAATACACAAAACACACATCAAAACAAACCATAGGTGGCACAAAATAACTATGGTACCAAAAACACACAAAGCAACCAAATTACCTATGCCAAGAACAATCAGGTTGTAAACCAATAGAAAAATGAGGGAGGGAAACAAAGGCAATACAATCAACCCAGGAGGAAATTCGCATTGCTAGATGAGTCACTTGAAACAATCATGCACAAACTAGTACAACATAACCTCATCGAAACAAATGATCACCCAGATTATGAGGAACCTAGCTTCAAGACACAATGGTATAATGAGAAAGACTTATGTGAATTCCGTAAGATCCAAGGACACACGACCAACAATTGCATGCACCTCAAACACATCATCCAAGACTTAATAGAAAAAGGGGAAGTAGATGTTGAGCATTGCCCTGAAAACAAGGACCTTCAAATATACTCAAATCCAATCCAAAACCACACTAAGAGGAATGATAAAGGAAAGGAACAAGAGTACCACAATTCTAATTACATGTACAGTGACACAGTTTTAGGAACCCTCTCACGAGTTGATGACAATAGGGAAAATGTAGTAACAATATGAGGAGGAGATAACAACTGCAATGTAGCTACCCATCGAGGAAGAGTTACAATACAAGGATCCCCTCCCAAACCCACAAACAAGTCACCAAGTGACTAAAAAATTGTGGAATAGTTGAAGAAGACACCTATGCTAATATCAATCCTAGAGTTGTTAGAACTGTCACCTGCTCATAGGGAAATATTGGAAAAGGCATTGGAAATGTTAGTCCCTAATGTGCTCAATCCTGATCAATTCCAAGCCATGCTTGGAAAGATCACAACAAGTAATCATTTAGTCTTCAGAGAAAGATCTAACACAAAGAACATTCCAAAATCAAGCTTTATACATAGAGGTTGGTGATAGATAATGGTGCAGGTTTAAACATCCGTAACTTAAAATTCATCAAAAATTTGGGGTATTCTAACAACGTGATTGAAAAAGGCAAGAGTATCACCATAAGGGCCTATGATGACCTATAAAGAAATTCTGAAGGAACAGTCAGGTTGCCAATGTAGATAGGACTAGCCATCATAGATAATACTTGTCAAGTACTCGACCTTTAGTTTTCGTACAACCTCTTCCTAGGATGCCCTTGGATCCATGCATTACAAGCAATCCCTTCCACCTTTCATCAATGCCTTAAGTTTCCCTATGAAGGAAAATAAGTAACACTATATGTCGATCTTGAGCCTTTCCATTTTTGTACAAAGTTGGAGGAGAAGTACAATAAAATCCAACATGTGCCTAGCAACAACATAGCCTTCTATTCATTTTCTTATGTTGACCCTTCCATGATTCCATCAACCTCAACCAAGAACACATCAAGTGAGCAACTCAAAACGAAAGCCAAGATTCAAGAACTTGACAAGGGTAATGGGGATTACCATTTTAACCAAGCATTCTGCATCAGCATGCTTCCACCAATGCCCAAAGTATATGAAGGTCCAAAAGATATCAATATAGTGCAAATGATATCCAAGATTGCAATATTTACTAGATGGGGAGACATGAAAAATGAAATATTTGAGGAGAAATTCACATCCATGATCTACAAGGAGGACCAAGAAGAACCAGAAAAGCCACAACCCATTTTAATTAATCCTAACACTAGAGGTTATCAATTAGTTAAATAGATGGGATATAATGGAATAGGTGGCCTTCGGCTACACAAATAAGGCTAATAAGAGCCTATGATAGTGAAATAGAGGAAGACAAATACATGTGTAGGTTATACACCAAAATACATGGTTATTCCAAAAACTGGACGAACCTCTTGGAAGAAACAAGAAACATTTGATAGAATTAAGGCACTAGATATCTATCATATCATGGACAACGAGTTACCCATCAAAGAATTATTCGACAAATTTAGAATTGATCGGTTCCATCTCCAATACATAGAAACCATTCCCAACATCTATTACCATTCTGAAACAGACTCTAATGAATATGAATGGGATTCTCCTTCCTTCATCACCGAATATGATTACCCCATTTCTAGTAATGACAACCTATATACCCAGTGGGAAAAATACACCTGATCCATACTAACCCTTTCACCTACTTTCATAAGTTTTGTAGACCAAGATGATTACCTCCCACTCTATTACCCACAACTCATAGATTGGGATCAAGAACAACATACACCTATTCTAGATCAATTCCAGAATAATGAGGCAATCATGGAGTTCATGGAAATTTGAGTAGACATACCAGTTGGAGATTACAAAGCAAGGTTCATCATGGAGCTTGAACATGAGGCATACTTTGGTGTAGATATTGAATCTTCTAGTTGCAAAAATGAAATAAAAACATAAAAATACGATCCCCTAGGGAAAACCACATTGTGGCTCTATCAGATCCAGAAAAGAGAAAAATAAAGGACACATCCAAAGGTGAAAACCTCCCAGAGGCACCTAAGGATGGACAGTTCAATCTCCCCATATCAGAATATCAAGAAAGG
The DNA here is from genome assembly GCA_007115665.2 of Sequoiadendron giganteum. Lineage (NCBI taxonomy): Eukaryota > Viridiplantae > Streptophyta > Pinopsida > Cupressales > Cupressaceae > Sequoiadendron > Sequoiadendron giganteum. Next base: position 573,063,637 of record CM021100.1, on the reverse strand, counting down.
TCAACAATCCTAGTAGAAGAAGCAGAGTCCATAAATGTTGGCACAACAAAGGGCCCAAAGATAACATACCACACAACATCACTTGATCCTGAGGAGAAATAAAATTTCACAACATTCATCAATGAGAGAAAGGTAAAATTTTCTTGGACCTATGCTAACATGCCTAGACTAGATCTTGCATTAGTGGTACATCATTTAGTTGTAGTTCTTGGAGCAAAGCCTATCAAGAAAAAACTCAGAAAAATGAATCCTTAAATAACATTATTGGTAAAGGTAGAACTAAAGAAACTACTAGATTTGGGCTTCAACAGACCCATCGACTATTCACAATGGATATCAAATCTAGTACTAGTGTCCAAACCTACTAGGGGCATAAGGATATGCACATACTTCGAAGACCTGAACAAGGCCCGCCCAAAGGACATTTTTCCATTACCAAGCATCAACATGATTGTGGATCTAACAGAAGGGCATGAGATGCTATCCTTAATGGATGGTTTCTATGGATACAACTAGATAAAGATCTCTCCATATGACCAACACAAAACAACATTTACTTGTGCTTGGGGGACATTCTGCTAGAATGTAATGCCCTTTGGTCTAAAGAATGCAAGAGAAACATATCAAAGAGAAATGACAACCATATTCCATGATATGCTACATGCAATCATGGAGGACTATGTGGATGAATTTCTAGCAAAGTCATTCAAAAGGGAATATCACTTGATAAACCTAGCAAGGGTGTTTGATTGACTTGAACAATACAATCTGAGACTCAAACCTAAGAAATGTGTGTTTGGAGTAACATTTGAAAATATATTGGGGTACATAGTGTCAAGAAGAGGGATTGAAGTGGATCCTGCAAAGGTAAAAGCTATAATAGAGATGCCTCCTCCAAAGACACTAAGATAGTTAAGGAGCCTACAATGGAAGCTGCAATCCATCAGGCTATTTATCGCACAATTGGTGAGCAAATTCCACCCCTTTACTCATCTCCTACACAAGGAAATCACCTTCAAGTGGGATGCGAGATGTGACCAAGAATTCCAACAATTCAAGGAGTACCTACTTACTCCTCCTATACTCATGCCAGCTATTCCAGAAAAGGAGATGATAATTTATGTGTCTATTACACAAGAAGTGTTGGGAGCTCTCCTAGCCTAGCTAGATGATAACAATAAAGAAAGGGAATTCTACTATATCAACAAAACATTGGTGGGATATGAAATAAAGTAATCAACCATTAAAAGAGAATTTATCTTAGTCATGTTTTCAACACAAAAGATGAGACATTACATCTTAAACTGAAAGGTGAAGCTGATTTCAAAAGTAGACCCACTCAAATACTTACTAGTGAAGGCAGCCCTAATAGGTTGATTAGCCAAATTGGTGATGATCCTGAGTGAATTTAATATAGAGTATGTGGATAGGAGATCTATTAAGGGACAAATCTTAGCAGAAAAACTAGCTAAAGCACCCATAGATGATCATAAACCTCTCACGGTGGATTTTCTAGATGAGAGTATCTTGATAATAGAAAAGATAGGCCAATGGAATTTATACTTTGATGGGTCCCATACTCAACATGGCTTTGGAGCAGGTATTCTATTTCTCACACCACATGGAGATAGTATACCCAAGGCCTATAGGATTGCATTCACATGCACAAATGTCTCAGAATATGAAGCTCTTAGATCACAGGGCTCAAAATGGCTATTGAATGGAGAATAAAAGAGTTACATGTCTTTGGAGACTCTCATCTAGTAATCATACAAGTGAACAATGAGTACAAGATAAAAGATGACAAATTTCCACCATATAAAATGATGGTGGAAAGCTTCAAGGAATACTTTGTCAGAATAACCTTTGAGAAAGTTTCAAAGATCAATAATAGAGTCATTGATGCAATCGCAACAATAGGCTCACTGCTTGATATTCCACAAAATGTGCCTAAGTATGAGTTCCTTATTGAATAATTACTCATACCTGCGTTCAACATCCCAAAATTGGAAATGGTATGTGTTGTTGTTGGTCCTAACTCCCCATGGTACCAAGATACTTTTGACTATATCCAACACGGTATCATACCACTTCACCTAACTACCACTCAAAAGAAAACCTTCACCCGTAGAACTTCCCATTTTATGATCCTAGGAGAAACCCTATATCATCGTAGTCTAGATGGTATGTTACTTCGGTGTCTTAATGCAAAAGAACCACAAAAATCCTTATAAGAGGTCCACAAAGGTATTTTTGGATCCCACTCTAGCAGACCTAATCTAGTCCAAAAGCTACTCAGAACGGGATACTATTGGCCCTCCATGGAGCAAGATTGGATTCATATTTTAGAAAGTGTCGACAATGTCAGCAACACACTAATTTGGTTCATGCACTAGCACAATAGTTGAGACCCATCATGACACCATGGCCTTTTTCATAGTGGGGATTAGACCTGGTAGTTAAGATATCACTTGCTTCATCCAATGGGCATATATTCATTATCACAGCAACATAGTACTTCACTAAATGGATAGAGGAAATTCAATTGACCTATATCATCGACAAGTAGATATCAAAATTCATTTTGAATTATCTCATTTGTAGGTATGAAATTCCATAGACAATCATAATGGACAATGGCACCCCATTCAAGAATCAAGATGTCTAGGAACTCTATTCCAAATTCTCTATCCAACACAAATTTTCCATGCCCTACTATCCTCAAGGAAATGATCAGGATAAGGCATCTAATAAAATAATCCTAAAAATACTAAAAAATATTGTCAATGATGTTGGTCGTGATTATCTTTTGTAGCTAAACCTAGCCTTATGGGCCTATCGAACCAAAATTTTCACACCTACTGGTGCCACACCATTTTCCTTAGTCTACGAATCAAAGGTTGTATTACCTATCGAGGTTGAAATCCCCTCATTGTGAGTCTCATTAAAAGGCATGGTCATTAACGAAGAATATAAGGTATCCAGAGTAAATGAATTAGAGCTCCTAGATGAGAGGCATTTGAGTGCGTTAAACCATTTACAGGTTTATCATAATTGACTCAAATGAAGATATGACAAGAGAATCAAAGAAAATAACTTTGAAATTGGTGACTTGGTCCTCAAGGAGAAGCAAAAGATACAATTGAATCAGGATGACAAAGGAAGATTTGAACCCAACTGGTTAGGCTCATTCATCATCACAACAAGCTACGGTTCTGGGGCCTATAAATTGACTAATCCTGAAGGAGAACCTTTGGCCGAATTGCTAAACAACAACCACCTCAAGAATTTATACATATGAAGTGCATCAAAATACCCTAGGCAAAAGTGTAAAAATCCAAAAAAAAAAAAGAAGATAAAAAAAAATAAAAATCAAAAAGAAAGAAAAAAAATAAAGAGAAATAAAATGTTCTTTGAGTGAAAACCACTTTGTGGTGCTCCTAGAATAGGTATCGTAGTGAAAACCTAGAAAATATGCGCTATGTTTGAATAAAACTTGCATAATTATCTATCAACACTTTTCACATCCCCCCATCCATTTCATAAAACATGTATCCAAATGTGTGATAGGATCTCTATAAGGATTTAGAGAAGAAAGGGATGGGGGAAATTGAGTGTCATTTCAAAAAAAAAATTTAAGATATTTTTATAATACTACCATGGCAAATACTTGCTTTATTGAGTATATGAAAGTTGTGTTGAAAAAATTCATGAAGCAGTTGCATGTTAGGTGTTATATAACTCTCTGTGTGATTGGTCTAAAAATTTCTTAAACAAAGTTTATGTATGTGTGGTATGAGAAAGAATAATCTCTGTTTGTAAAGTCAAAGTCCACACAATAGATAAAAAATTACCTTGGTAATTCATACCTTGGTGCATCGTATCTATTTTCTACATCAAACATGATTGTTCAAATTGTGAAGTCTCTAAAGTAAAGAAAAAAAAACTATTCAACTACTAACAACATCATATTTCTATCCATCATCAATACTTCTTCTAATTAACATCATATTTCTATCCATCCTTGATATTTCTTCTAACTAACATCCACCCTGCATATAAACATCATTGGTACCATATCCATACTACATCCACAAATGTCATCAATACACATAATGATGATAATAGACCAATAAAAACATCATGTATCATGTATGGGTCATTCATTCATCATATATCAACACCTTATAAACATCATATGAGACAAAGTATGATTCATCCATCCACATCAAATTCATACATCAGAAAAGCACAAAAACATATATAGACATACATCATCATATATATATTCATCACATAAGCATAAAATGAGGTTGAATTGAAAAAGGTATATCTCATATATATCATCATCAAAGAGAGCGAACGTCATAAAGTACATCATCCATAGTGAAACAAGTATCATAAGATAATACAAAATCATAACATATGTACGAGTTCTTGACTGAACTGATGAATATATATATATATATATATATATATATATATATATATATATATAACACGTCTACAACATGCATCTGAGCAATAAAACAACATGAAGATCAGGTACCAAAAAATTAAGACCCCGATAGGAAGGAAAAAACCCTACAAACCACCAAAAGGATTTGGTTGTCTCATAGACTGATCACCTACACCTGTACCTAAACCACCACCATCGCCATCGCTCATAGCATTAGGCTCCCTGAACCGCGGACGTTGAGAAATCCTAGGAACAATAACATCATATAAGGTCTGATAATAGGTGGACATCTATAGAAACTGATCTCACTCGGCTCACATACTAACACTCTTTGCTCAGAGAGTATCTCTCTCTTCCATAAGTTGTTATAGCTGAGCCTCTTTAACATGTCATTGACAACTCTCGTTATCTCCCTGAACCCTCAAAATGTCTACTTGAGCCTTAGCAACCTATTGCCACACTATCTCTATGTCTCTAGCAGCAATCATCTGAGCTAACAGTATATCTCCATCTCTAGCTGGTGGAAGAGGACCTAAAACCTATCTATGACCCTAAGCCTAAGTTATATGCTCATCCTGACCACCCTGTACCCCATCACATTGGGCCCGATCCAATTTCTCTATAAGAACCTCAACGCATTTTCGCTCCCCGCAACAACATTGTAATACCTGCTCTACTCAAAGTGAGATCACCCCTAGGATTGGTGAACCTCAATGGCTTGCATTGTGCCCACCACTCATCATAATCAAGAGTATTAACTGGATCTTCCAAACTAACTGACCAAACCCAACCAATTGGGGCAAGTGCTCTGAACTCAACAAAAATAGTATCTTTATCGGCCAAGAGACCCCATAGATGGACTTTTCGAGTGGTCTGACCAAACTGAGCCTCATAAGCATCAGGAACATGCCCTGTCTCTCTCCAAACTAATGACATGTAATTGGTTTGGTAAGTAATGCTCTATCAAATAATAAGAACGACCAATCAACCAACGAGTCTTTCGGCAATAAACAAGATGATGTGAATCCTCTGGCAAAGCCTCACATCCCATATAAAGTCTCCACACAAAACCTGACATCTCATCAAAAACACAAAGACAATAAGGAAGATCCCTGGGAAAGGTGTTGTGCATGAAATCCCCATAAAAATAAGAGTACATATCATAAGGGTCCAGCTATCCTATATCCCATTCGGTTGAGCAACTAAAATATGCTCCCATGCCCAAACATGAAAAAGTGAAACACCTACGGAAATAGATCTCCCACCCTGATACATAACCTCGTGCACATATTTGTAAAGATGATCAAGGAGACACACACCCCGGGTATACCTCATCCCATTCTCAAGCATACTCTCAATACATGCACCCCAACCCACAGGAAACTGTCGACCTCTCCTATCAGGAACAACTATACCTAAAATCAAACCACATAGGACAAGTAAAATAGGATTTGCACTACCAAAGAACCCAGATAGATCAATCTCTGACTGGCGCACCTCCAAGTGTACAACACCTAGCACACACTGCATGGCACAAGTACCACACTAAACATGATAAGTAACAAGCTCACCATGAATGGGAAGGCAGAGTATCCTCCACACATCCTCAAGGGTAACATTCGCCTCTCCTGTAGGTAAATGAAACGAGGAATTCTCAGAATGCCACCTCTCCACGAGTGCAGTCATCGTAGTTGTGTGAGTCCTGATAGGAGGCATGTAACAAATGTAATGTAACCCAATGACATTAACAAATTCTCACTCCAACACACCAAAATGGGCAATCGGATCAAATAGGTGTCGAGGACGTCTTTCCCTCGGTTGCAATGTTTTGAGACTTGCCTAAAATTATTATAAACTAGGATGTTAGGGTTTTAATCTAAACATGTAAGAAACACAAAATGGCACAAAGCTCAATGAAAAATGACATTTAGGATGACAAAAAACACATGCCAAGGTTTAGAGAAAATGCTAAAAGAAAAAACAAGAGGAAAAGTCAAATGCAAGGATTTTGAGAAAATGCTCAGAAAACAAGCAAAAGCAATATTTTTGGGCAAGGGCGAGGTTTTAGGTCAAAGGCGAGGAAACAAGGGCAAAGTTTTTGGTCAAGGACAAGGAAACAAGGGCAAAGTTTTCAGTCAAGGGTGAGGTGCTTGGTCAAGGGTGAGTTTTCAGTCAAGGGTGAGGTTATTGATCAAGATCGAGGTTTTAGGTCAAGAGAGAGGGTTTAAAGGTAAAGTGTGAGGTTTTGACCTAGAAAATGCAAAGAAAATTATGTAGATGCTCAAAAATCACCAGAACTTCGCTATTGACTTAAAGAACCTTGTACATGCATAATGAGAACGTAACAAAATGAAAACACGAACAAGATACATACCGGACCACTAACACCTGGAGGCCATCCAAACTCTCAAACAAGGTTTGAACGATGTGGGGCTCCCTCAAATCTCGGCATGGTTCCTCAACAATTGAAAAAATGGGAAATCTAGAGACAAGAATTAGCAAAAGGATCAAAGCACAAATGAGCTAACTAAAGGACTAACTGCCTATATTAAACCTCAAGAAAACCCTAATTTTACTTAGGGAACCTTCCTACTTTCAAATTAGAAGCTCTCGAAAACATCAGAATGAGAAACGAAGAACCTATTAATCGAATATTTCATTCGAAGTACATCAAAATTTAAATACAATAGTGTCAAGATCCTGACCTCAAAACTTGAAGTTTTCGGTCAACCTCTCGAGGGGGTAGCAAAGAGACCTACCTTCATTCCACTGAACGTTGGGGCATAGTGGGGCATAAAGTTTTTTCAAAAAAAAAACTTGATCTTAAAAAACAAAATCTTTGAAACAAAGAAATCAATATTTTTTATCAAAGAGGGGGAAAATGTAGACATGTAAAATTGACCTAACACCTGTTATACACATCGAACAACATTGAACATCATCCTGCAACATCTCATAGTATCTCAGAACATCTCAGAATCATCTTGTAAGGTCTCATAACATTTCAGAATCAACTCGAAACATCTCAAAATCATCCTGTAATGTCCCACAACATCTTAGAATCATCCCATAACATCTTAGAACATCTCAAAAATGTCCCGCAACATCTTGAAATCATCTTGTAACATCCCAGAACATCTCAAAATCATCCTGCAACATCTCAGAATCATCCCATAACATCCTGACACATCTCAAAATCATCCCACATCTCATAATCATCTCATAATGTCTTAGAACATCCCAGAATAATCCTTAAACATCTTAGAATCATCCTACAACATCTCAGAATCATCTCACAACATATCAAAATCATCTCGTAATGTCTTGAAACATCTCAAAATCATCCCAAAAAATCTCAGAATCATCCCAAAACATATCATAATCATCCTGTAATATCTCAGAACATCTTAGAATCATCCTGCAACATCTCAGAATCATCTTGAAACATCTCAGAATCATCTCATAATGTCTCATAACATCTCATAATCATCTCAGGACATCTCAGAATCATCCTGCAACATCTCAAAATCATCTTGCAATGTCTTAGAACATCTCAGAATCATCCCAGAACATCTCAGAATCATCCTGTAATATCCCAGAACATCTCAGAATCATCCCACAACGTCCCAAAACATCACACATCAAACAACATCCAAAACCCTAATTCTCTTGTTAATTGAATAATACATTATTTAATTAATTCACTTTCTCATCATTTCTGACAAATTAAATAAATTTCATTTATTTATTAAAGTCCTAAAAACCCTAATTCTGCTATCAATTAAATAAAACAACATTATTTGATTAATTCACGTTTCATCATTTCGACCAATTAAATAAATTACGTTTATTTAATGAAGTCCTAATCTCACTTTATTTCATCTTGATTAATTAAATAACACCAGTTATTTAATTACGTCGTTAAATCACCTTATTCCTCTAAGTTAATTAAATTATTAAATCATAATAATTTAATTACAAAACTTTCCCTCCAGAATTTGAATAATTAAATCAAAACTATTCAAATCCTTTATCAAAAATCAAATCAAACTAATGCAACTTTATTTGCAAAAGTCAAACTTGATTTGCATGTTCAACTCCAAAAGGGAATTAATTAATTAAATCAATTAATTCATATTCCTCACCCACTTTTTGATTGAGCAAATTACAATTGTTGATTGAGCAATCTAATTTGCTAACTAAGCCATCCATTTCCTAACTAGGCCATCTAAATCTTGACTGATCAATCTAAATCTTGACTAATCAATCTAATCGCTGACTAGCCAATCTATTTCTCAATCACACAAATTGTGTAATCAACTTTGCACAATATTCTCATTTATAAATCCTCTCAACACATTTCGACTATTGATCTGGATATTCTCTAACACGATCATGATCGTCCATTTCAAATATTATTTTATATATAACAAACCTCAATCCTAACAAAAAATGATCAAAGAATCGACATCATTTGCACAACAAAGTACTGCTAACATTCACAACCACCATTGTTAGAGCTTCAACACCATTTCTTCGATCATCCAACCAAGGCTACATTCTTTAAGCTTTTGCACACAAACTATGGAGGCTTCACGATGATAAGAACAACCCAAAATTAGGTGAATACACTCCACTACGGGATGGTAATGATGTGCTCATTGTTTGCATTCAATTTAGTAATCATTAGGTTTCTTAATGTGTTTTCAATAACATAGTTTCATTCATATGTGTAGGATTAGATCAAGATTTAAGTGTTTTGAATTAGCTCAGATTCTCATTTCAAGCATATTTTATCTTGTTTGCATCTAATGGTTTTCCCCCTCACACACAAGGTTTGGAAAGAGAATAAATATAGCCACTCTTCACATGCCAAGGATAGTTTCTCAATGCTAATCCTTAGCTCAATAGTCTCATTTTACATTCTAGTAAGACTTACTTCATCGTTGCACTCAGCTATCCATTCTTATACATAACCACCTTAATAAATCATCAAGATCAATATCATGATTAGATTTGGTTGAAGCACTCTCAAATAATTTTAGTTTTGTCAATGGCTAGTTGATAATCTTCTCTTTGACAATTGCATAATCAATGATGAGTTCAATATGGATTAATTTTATTTTTATCATAGCTAGGTTGGGCCTCACAAACTATGTCATGAGGAGTTAATAATTTGGTTATGTATAAATCTAAAAATGGTCACGGTTAATCAAACCTGTTAATTAATTAAATATGAATTATTTAATTAATATTATAAAGTCATCTACATATAAATAACTCTAATTATTTATTTATATTGTTCATTTTTCTAATTCTTCTAGTTTAAATTAAATAAATAAGTTTATTTAATTATTGCTATTTTCCTCTAAATTAAATTAAATAAATTTATTTATTTAATTATCATCTTTATTTCTAAAGTTTGAATGTTTAAATTCAAATTATGGAATATTCTTCTAATTCATCCAACACCTCACATAATTAAATATTGTAAATATTTAATTACATACCTTTTTACCTCTCACATAATTAAATAAATAATTATTTAATTATGGAATTTTCCAAAATACATGTCACATATAATTAAATAAATTCATTTATTTAATTAGGAATTATCTTCAAACTTCAACTAAATTTTCAATAAATAAAAGACAAAGAGCATGTTTGTCTCCATTTTTGAATGAAAATAGTTTCGTGGGTTGAAAACATTCTCCATCTTTCTCTCAACCTTCCATCTTTCTCTCAACTTCCAGAATCTCACATTGTTCACCTTGACAGGTTTGAAACTCAACCGTTAATCTTTGCCAACTAGATTCTTGCCTTCCAAAAATTTATAAATACAACCATTTGGAGAGTAGATTTCATCCTAAATTTTATGCATAATTACTATAGTTGCATTTGAATCAAATTTTTAGCAATATCATAAGAATTTTAAGTTCATAAGCATAGTTTAAATCATTAGCAATGGACATGCATTTTGCATCAATCTTGTTCTCCTAAGTTGTCATTCTAACAAGCTGCTGCTTAAACCAACTGAGAGCCAGTAAATTTAATCGAATCCTTGGAGATAAATGACAATGGGACGCATTTGAAGGAGCTGCTTTTATTTAGAGTTTGCATTTGTCTTTTCTAAATTAGTTTCTTTTAATCTAATGTTTCATTGGTGTGTTATTTTACTTTGTAGTTAGTACACATATTCTAACAACACATTTTTGACGCCCACCGTGGGGCCTTGCCCTATTTTTAATATTTTTATCGCAGGTTTTTCTAACAAGTGATGGACTGGAGCTTTGTTTTGGCGCATACGACACATGGATTAGCGTATATGCCGATGATTTTAGCGCATACACAGATGGTTTTAGTGCATAGATGACCTGTTTTAATGCATTTGCTACTTCATTTAGCAAATTCAATGATTGTTTTAGCACATTGTTGTTTGTTCATTTAGCACATTGGTGGCCTGTTCTAGCGCATTTACCAGTTCTTTTAGTGCATATAGAGGTTGTAAAAGAAAATCTTGATTCTGACGTCATCCGTGGACATAATTTTTCAAATTCGGTTTTTAAAGTAAAATGAAGTAATCTTAGGATAAACACATAAAATATGGAATTTGTCAATACTAGGATAGTCACCAAACGTTATTTTGTGTTGGTTAAAATGAATCCATTGTTTTTTGTGAAGCAAAATCTTCACTTAGCATAGAAAATTGTCATTTGGATTTAAAATTGACCATTTGTTTGTTGTGATTGTTGGGTAATAGGTTTATGCTCTCCCCTTTACTGGGTGATCAGAACACCAGACTTACCTTTTTCATTTTATGCAATTCATGTTTTATTACATCCTTTAGAAGGCCTACCATAGTGGGAAGAAGTACTCACCCTACGGGAACGACCTAAGTGGGAGCAACCAAAGCCAGGTTTTGCAACCCACTCTAATCAAAAGTGAATTTTGGGGAAACCCATATTCAACGGAAGTGAGCAAGATAACCATCCCCAAAATATTTTTTCTAAAGATTGGGAGGTCTCCTGAGGGATTTTATCTATTTCCATGTCGAACGAAAACCTTTAATATGAACTATAGTGTAGAAATCCAGCCGTGTCAGTATCCAAACATCATTCCAATCATAGTGCAAGCGAAAGGAAGAATCTGCCCCCAAGACACTCACCATATAATCGCCACTGATTTTTTTCTCAAGGGATCAAGAAATCTAACCTTGAGTACCCACGTGGAAAAGACAAAAACATGGGTTCCCTCTAGGGGGTGACATGGTTGTGTGAGTTGACATGAATTGAAGCTATGGGTTGTGATTCCTATGATGACCTATTTGACAAATAAGAGTGAGTTTGTTTGAAGTGCTTATCTGGTTTAATACCCATGAAAATTTTGAGAACATACACTCTTTGTTTAGATTTTAGGATTTACAAAACAACTATTTTCTATTGGATGTCATGTTTTTCACATTTAAATCAGATTAAGATCATCTAAAAACATCAAACTATCAAAACATGTTTGTCTCAAAAAAGTAATTGGATAGTTTAGCGCATCCCTGGTCTATTTTGGCGCATTTGTGCTATGTTTCAGTGCATTCATGCTTTGTTTCAACACATCTTTGCTCTATTTCGATGCATTCATGCTCTATTTTAGAGCATTTGTGCTATGTTTCAACACATTTGTTCTCTATTTTAGCACATTTACGATATGTTTTAGTGCATCTACTGAAAAATTTAGTGCATATGTGTTCTGAACCTGAGTAATTTTCTGACACTTAGAAATCAGTCATCTGAGTCTAGTCTTTTTCTATGCTCAGGGTTTGGAGGTTTGCAACTTTTTTCAAGAAGTCCCTAAAGAGGAAATTTAGAAAGCCAAATAAATATCTTAGTTATAAGAATTTATTGAAAAAGAGGAAATTTTTATACCAAAGTTGAAGGGTTTTTCTTGAACACAGAACCTTTATTCATCGATATCACGACTTTGTTAGGGGTTTCATTGATGATTATGTTGTAGAACCATTATACTCATGAGCTTTATTTCAAAGGAGAGACCTTTCTCAAAGGCATAATCATAGTCAGCATATTCGTTCCTATTACATACCCCAACCTACAATTGTATACTCTACTCATCCTAATCAATTTCTGCAATAGAGAACTCGAGGACATTAGGCATTTATCACAATTCTTATTTTTTTACACAACTAAGATCAAACCTCGCAAAGTGAAAAATCATCTTTATTTTTGATCTTTGGTTTAATTCTTGCAAACAAGATTATCATCCTTTCAATCAAGGAATCACGAGGTAAAGATTAGAAATCTCATAAGTCATAGAATCTTCATTCTATCTCGACTTTCATATCCATCAAAATTGCACTATTTCATTCTTTTGATCAAAGTTAGTAGAAATTTTGAAAAATATTATGCCTGTTGTCACACAATCTCAAAAGAACATAGAAAGAGATGAAAGGGAAAGTACATTAAGAAAAATGGGTGATAATAGTGATAGGGAAGAAAATCCATTTCATAATTCAAATACTAAAGAGATAACGGAAGAAAAGCTCCAAGAAGTAGAACATGATCCCCAATTCCATACTCTTATGGAAAGAATTTTGGAACGAAACAAGGAAAGATATTTCCTTTCATTAGCTAATCAAGGAGCTAATTTTCCTGCCGATTTTGACACAAAAGGGATTAAAGAGAATCCTGAAACCCCTCTTAATGATTTTAATGCTCTTACTCAACAGATAAAAGCATTACAAGGGAAAATAAAGGAAATCCAAGGGGGTAAAACAAAGAAGTATGTTTTGGATGATATATGTCCATATCCATTTGACAAGAATCTTCAAATGATTCCTTTTCCAAAACATTGTGAAATCCCTAAGTTTGATAGGTATAATGGGAAACAAACCCCATTAAAAATGTGAGGGATTTTTGAAATATGAGCTTAGAATTTTCTCATGAAGATACCTACTTAATGCGATTGTTTCCACAAAGTCTAGGTGGACAATCCATGGAGTGGATTTCAAAGATCACTCCCCCCATCAAAACATTTGAGGAGTTAATAAATAAATTCATATCACAATACTCCTACAATATCCAACACCAGATAACCATGCTTGATTTGTGTAAAGTGAAACAAAAGGTAGTGGAATCCTTCACCACATTTTTACAAAGGTGGAGAAGGGTGTTTTCCAAATACTCTCGTCCTGTTCCTAAAATGGAAAAGATGGAGATCTTCATTGACAGTTTGAATCAAGAGATGAGTTATAGGATAAACCTTCACTGTCCCCAATCATTTGAAAAATTGATTGAAAAAATGATTACTATTGAAGGTGCCTTGGTCAAGCGTGGAGTTTTGAATCTCGATAAATAAAGTCCAAATTCATACAACAACAACAACAACAATAGTAACAACAATGACAAGTCACGATTTTGGACTCAAAATAAAAATGTTGTGAATGATGGGGTAGTAGATGATAACAATGTGAATGTGAAGCCTATCATTCTTAATGTATCAGGTGTCCAACGTAGCAATAATGCTGGAAATTCTAGTACCCAAGCCAATATTTCCAATTAAGGAAATGTGACTAATAATTGTGGTAATAATCCTAGCAATAATCAAAATTCAAATGCGCCCAGATCTTCATGTTTTTCAAATCGACGGAGTTTTACTCCCTTGGGCCAGTCTTTGGAGTCCATTCTTGAAGAACTATTGAATCAAAATGCTATTACATTTCCACCACAAAGATATTATGAGCCTCGAGTTAAACCACCATCATGGAATGACTCACACTTTTGTGAATATCATAGGTGTAAAGGTCATAATACAAATAATTTCCAAGGGTTAAAGAATATTGTTCAGGATTTGATTGATAATCGTACCGTCACGGTTGAAGGACATAATGCCAATGATGATCATCAGGAATTCAAGTATCCTCTCCCCAATTATCAAAAAGGGGAATCTTCGGGTGACAAAGGCAAGAATGTTAATCATGTTTATGACACCATTATCAATCATATTTACATGAACAATCAACAAATCAATGCTATCAGAATCAAAGGTAAGCAAGAATATCGAGAAGTCAATGCTACAACAAGGGTACAAGCCAAAATCATTGTAAAAGGAAGTTAAACCAAGGCAAAATTCCCCCTCCAAATCAATACAATTTGGTCGATCAACTATGAAAAATATCGGCCCAAATTTCTATCTTGGAGCTCTTAAAATTATCACCTGCACACAAGGACATTCTGGAAAGAGCACTTGTTGACACAACTGTGTTTCCTGATCTGGATATCAATAAATTTCAAGCCATGGTGGGACACTTGTCCTCATCCACATGTTTATCCTTCACTGAGAAGGATGACTCATCCATGACCCATCCACATAATTCATCACTTTACCTAGAGGTCATGGTTCATAAAGTCCACATTAGACGTGTCCTAATAGATGGGGGAGCCGGATTAAACATTTGTACTTTGAAATTGGTCCTTGCTTTGGGATATTCAGAAGAATATATAGATCCACAAAGGAAAATTACAATCAAGGCATATGATGATGAGGAAAGAGCTTCCAAAGGCCTCATCATGTTACCAATCAGAGTGGGACCTATTGTGAAGAATACCTTTTGTCAAATCCTAGATTGGGATCTATCCAATAACATACTCTTGGGTCGCCCATGGATCCATGAGATGAAAGTTGTTCCATCCACGTATCATCAATGCTTGAAGTTTCCATATCATGGACAGGAAGTCACAATACCAGTTGATCACATTAGTAGCCAAACTTGTTCCAATCTAAGAGCAACTTAGGACACACTCGTCCCACATAATAGAGAGACACTGGCCATCTGTACCTCCAAATACAATGAACAAGCATGAGAAATGATAAGTACTTTTGGCACCAAGCTAAAATTTAAAGATAGTGAGGTGGGAGAATATTACTTATGTCTCTCTAATCTACCCATATCTCCAAGATCCCATGTTCAACCATCAACATCCATACAACAAGCTACAACAGCTTTAGCCTCAGCTTCAGTTCCCATCACAAGGTTTGACGAAATATTTATCAAAGAAAATGAAATGGAAGATAGAGATATCCTTGATTAGCTCTATAAAGATGAAGAATAATCAGTACAACATGTCAAGTTACCCACAGAGCAATATGGAAAAGGTTATGCAATAATGCAACAAATGGGTTATGAAGGAAATGGCCCTATAGGTAAAAGAAAAGGAGGGTATTTTTGAACCTATCCAATTGAAAAAAATGAACCCAAAGGATAAGACTGGGTTAGGATATGCTGAATATACAAAGGAAGAAGTAACACAAATACCATCCAATGAGGAGTTAGCTGAAACAATTCTGCGAATTCAAGAAAACAATTTTGACACCGACTCCAATGAGTATGAATGGGACACCATCTTTGATGATAAATTTTGGAGGGATAAACAGGTGGATGTCATACAAAAGTTCCCACCCACATTCCTACAAGGGGAAATCTCAAGGCCTCCGCTTGATTACGTTCTACTAAGCGATCATGACTCAAGTGAGAACAATTCAATTCAAAGTGAGACAGATCATCAACATGATGATACCATCCTAGATCTTTCCCATAACGACATTAATGATAGCATCATGACCCTAACAGCCAGTGACCTTACCCATCCTAATGATCCATTTCCTTTGGTTCATCCTGAACTCATTGATTGGGAACAAATTGCACCGATTGATATCCCAAATTTTCCAAATGATGAAACCATCATAAAATTCCTTTGTTCATCCCAACTGGAAACATGTTCCATCGGGGAATCACAATATCAAATTTTTCGATAGGAAAGTGCCAAGTTTCTTAGCTATGAAATAAATAACATAAAATAAAGATCTAATGGTGAAAACCTAACAAAGGCAGTATTAGATCAAGGAAAGAGAAAAATAAAAAGCGTATCCAATAGTGAAAACCTTTCAAAGGCACTAGAGGATGGGAAACTTGAAACTCTTCCCGAGCACTACCAGGAAAGGTCTTCTATTCTAATAGAACCAACAAAGGCACTCAATATAGGTACTACAAAACAACCCAAAATATTTCAATTGGCCGCATCTCTAACAGAAGAGGAAATATTGGGATTCACAAAATTTCTCACGAACAATCAGGTCATTTTTACATGGTCCTACACGGATATGCCTGGGTTAGATCTAGATCTCATCATGCATCATTTATCCATCAGACAAGGGGCAAAACCTGTGAAGCAGAAACTCAGAAAAATGCATCCACATGCTGCATTATTGGTTAAAGAGGAGTTAAAAAAGCTTTTAGATGTCAGATTCATTTGGTCTATCGACTATGTAGAAGGGATCTCCAATATCGTACCTATTTCAAAGCTAGATGGAAGAATCAAAATTTGTACATATTTTAGGGATTTGAACAAGGCATATCCTAAGGACGATTTTCCTTTGCCAAACATAGATATGATTTTTGATTTGACTACTGGCCATGCGATGTACTCATTAATGGATGGATTTTTTGGATACAACCAGATAAATATTGTACTTGAATATCAGGATAAAACAACATTCACATATCCTTGGGGTACCTATTGCTGGAATGTAATGCCATTTGGATTGAAAAATGCAGGAGCTACATATCAACAAACAATGGCAATGATTTGTCATGACATGGTGCATACATTCATGGAGGATTACGTAGATGATCTCCTCACCAAATATAACACTAGGGAAGGACACATAGCTATCTTATCTATATTTTTTAAAAGAATGGAACAATTTAAAGTGGGACTTAATTCAAAGAAATGTGTATTTGGAGTGAAATCTAGAAAGCTGTTGGGATATATTCTGTCAAAAAAGGGAATTGAGGTGGATCCAAAAAAGTTACAAGAAATCCTTGATATTCCACTACCAAGGAACATTAGTCAACTACACTCTTTGCAGGGACGTTTACAATCCATCAGAAGATTCATTACACAACTAGAGGATAAAAGTCTACCATTTACTCATCTCTTACACAAGAATGATCCATTTAAATGGGAAGACAAATGTGAAGCAAATTTGATCAGATAAAGCATTATCTAATGAGCCCATCAGTGTTGATTCCACCAGTGCAAGGTGCACCACTCATATTGTATATTTCTGCCACAAAAGTGTCCTTAGGGGCATTATTGTCACAGGAAGACAACTCAGGAAGGGAGTAGCAATCTATTACATCAGTCAAAATTTGACAAGTCATGAGCTAAATTACAACTTCATTGAAAAATATTGCTTAGCAGTAGTGTTCACTTCTCAAAAGTTATGACACTATATGCTAGCTCATACAATAAATCTTTTTGCTAAGATTGATCCACTCAAATATCTTATAAGTAAGGCAACCTTAACCGGCAGTTTGGCTAAATGGGTCATGATCCTCAGTGAGTTTGACATTCATTATGTGGATCAGAAAGCTATAAAGGGATAGCTAATCGCAGATCAGTTAGTAAAAGCACCAATGCAAACAGAACACCCAATACACATTGATTTTCCTGATGCTGATGTATTCACAACAACTATTGAGGAGTCATAGGAACTCTACTTTGATGGTTCCTCAACACAACATGGTTCAAGGGCAGGGATTGTTTTCATTACTCCTCAAGGACATACAATTCCGAAATATTATCGACAAACGTTCCCTTGCACAAAAAACATAGGTAAATATGAGGCACTATTAATTGGAATGAGAATTATAGTAGACTGGAAAATCACAGAACTTCAAGTTTTTGGTGATTCACAACTTGTTATAAATCAAATCAATGATGAATATCAAACTAAGGATGAAAATTTAATGCCTTACAAAAGGATGGTGGACGATTTCAAGAAATACTTTGTTGATATCAAGTTCACACAAATTCCACATACTGATAATAAAGTTGCAGATGTCATGGCTATAATCACATCATTACTCCAGTTGTTAGAGAATCAAGCACGTTATGATTTCCTGGTGGAACAATTATTTTCTCTCACCTATGACAATCCAAAAACTCAAATCATTTGCCACTTACCAGTTCTGATTCTCCCTTGTATGGCCAAATCTACACTTACCTAAAGAATACAATTTTAATTTTAGACTTGTTTAGAAATCAGAAAAGGGATTTCATCCGTCAATCCTCTCGTTACACCTTAATTTTTGATGTCTTATACCGACGTGGTCTTGATGGTACCCTCCTTAAATGTCTCAAATGTGATGAATCGAAAAAGGCCTTACAAGGGGTACATGGTGGAATTTGTGGGATACACTCAAGTGGACTAACCTTAGCAAAGAAACTTGTTAGAATGGGTTACTACTGGCCGACCATGGAAAAATAATCATTCATTTTTGTTAAGAAATGTGAAAATTTTCAAATTCATGGGAATCTCATTCATGCTCCTGCTCAGGAATTACAACCCTTCACCACAACATGGCCTTTCACTCAGTGGGGATTGGATCTAGTTGGCAAGATACACCCATCATCTTCAAAAAAACACAAATTCATTATCATAGCCACAAAGTATTTTACTAAGTGGATTAAAGTTGTTCCCCTAACAACTGTTATTGGTAAACAAGTTTCTTCATTCATTTTGAACTATACCATTTGTGAATATGGCATTCCCAACTCCATTATCACAGATAATGGAAGACCCTTTAAAAATCAGGATGTTGATGAACTTTGTGAAAGATTTTGCATCCAAAACAGGTTCTCTACACATTAATATCCACAAGGGAATGGTCAAGTTGAAGCTTCAAACAAAACAATTTTGGAGATTTTGAAGAAAATAGTGAATGAGGCAAGTCATGATTGGCATGTCTAATTGAATCCAACATTATGGGCATATAGAACAAGTATCCATAAACCAACAAGTGCTACTCCATATGCTTTGGTCTATGGAGAAGAAGATATTCTACCATTAGAAGTTGAGATTCTCACTTAGAGTATCACTAAAGGGGTTGATCGATGATGAAGACTACAAAGTATCAAGGTTGCAAGAGTTATAGTTGCTTGATGAATGACATCAAATTGTAGTTAATAATTTAAAGGGATATCAACAAATTATGTCCCGCAACTACAATCAAAAAGTCAAACCATGAGATTTTCAAGTAGGTGACTTGGTTCTCAAGGAAAACCCTTGTAATCAACAGTATCGAGAAAAGAAAGGAAAATTTGAACCTAATTGGTTGAGCCCGTTCATTATCATTGCCGCATATGGATCGGGGGCATATCATTTGTCAACATTAGAAGGGGACCTGTTTCAAGATCTGACCAACAAAATTCACTTGAAGAAGTTTTATGCCTGAAAAATATCAAAAACATTATAAAAAGTCCTGAAAAAAATACAAAAAATAAAATAAAATACAAAAAGAGTAAAAATACAAAAAAGTCAAAAAGAGAAAAAATTGTTGCCTTGATGAAAACATGGCAAATAGGTATCTTGGTAACAATAAAAAAATCATAAAATTAAGAAAAAGTGCAATAAAAACAAATGGTGAAAACTTAGCAAACAAGCATTGTTTGTGATTTTGTTTGGTTCTCTCATCTATTGGGAAACATTCTGCATATCCATCTTTCATCAGCATCACATACATGCCTCTCCATCACATCTACCATCATGCATCCTAACATCTCCTTAAAACGACAAGGATTGCATCATGGCTTGATGATTAGGGTTATCCTTAGCAGTAATTGTGTCTAACAGGAGTCAGAGTGCAAGGTTATTAGGGGGGAATTCGCTTCTTTGAGATTTTTGGTAGATAAACATGTGTTAAAGCATTGGAATATCAAAAACAACAAACTTTTCCATTCAAAACTGAGTCTAAATGACTGTTTGAAAGAAAACTGAAACAAATTGGACGATCTTAATCTGACTAAAATGAATGACAAACTTAAAGCATAAGTTGAATTGTTGTTTTGAAATTTGATAACATCATATCTTTGGATTGGTTCAATGATGTATTGAACTAGAATCACAAAGAAGTAGTATGATTTTTCTTTTTTTGTTGTCTGTAAGCTAATCATTAGTAGTGTGCGAATTGGTCATGGGACATGATCTACAACGTATCATTGATGACATTTCAGGATTTGCATAGGAAAATGATTAACTTTTGTCTGTTTATGCAAAAAATACTCAGGTCATCTTGGTTTAGTTATACCTTGATGTTTGTATTAACTTGCTACATCAAACATCATGAAAGCAGTACTCAGGTCATCATTGGTTCTAATACCCCCTTTGATGCTTGTACTAACTTTCAACATATCAAAAGGCTCAATGATGAAAAATCACGTGCAACATTGGTTCATGGAATGACAAACAGGAAAAATGTTTTATTACTCCATTCTAGGACTGCATGATTCATTTAGATTTGCATTTTGAGGGTTGTCTAAGTAGATTTTGAAGGTTGGAAATTTTTTGATATATCTTTTAAGACAAAAAATTGAGTACACTTAGAAATTTATTGCATCTCATTGCATTATCATTCATTACATATCATTTCACCATGACTATTCATTTAGGATATCATTATCATTGCATTACCATATTTTTCATTTTCACATTATTTCATTTCATTATCATTATTATCATTGTTATCATTATTCGATCTCATTTAGTTCATCATGATCATAAACAATCTTTAAATATCATATCATTCTCATGTGCATAATCATTCATAAAGTACATATCATTAATTGATAATTCATCTCATATTATATCATTTCACATTATTTTCATTATCATTCATTTCACATCATTTTGCATAAATATTGCATTAATCATTATCTATTTAGTTTACATCATATAATTTTCATATCATGTGCATATCATTTTTAGGACATAACATCTCACTAAAATAATTTATCATTACATCTTACATCTTGCATCCATTTCATTTATTGCATACATCATAAAGGAAAATCATTTAGATTGCATCATAAATCATCATGTTAGAAATCATTTCAACATAACACATACTACATCATATCATCATTGTATCGTCATACATTACATAAAATAAAAGCATCATCATTTGCGATTAATATCATAGTGCATATATCATCATCCATAATCATAAACGACATAGCATATAGAAATAAAATGCATACATGAATCTATAACACACGCATATCAAATCACCACTGCATATCATAAATCTCATCGAAATAAATGTATCGGGGTACAAGGATATCAAATGTTTTAACAAGATATATCAAATACAATGGCAGGATTTATCAATCACTCATCACTGAGGGGAATCCAAATGTGGTACATGGATACTACTATCTCTTGAGGTGGTAGGTCTCGTTGGATCTCTGCTCCCAGAAGTCTTGATCTCTCGTCTGAATGGCTGTCCCACACTCCTGGTATGTCTACGTGAATGGGTCTATGACCAAGTACCTGACTGTGTGTAGGAAATCCTCCTTTTAGGTGGCACTGCCTCAAAATATATCATCCTGTAATACTCGGCCTCCCGAGTGGTCTCCAGTCCCTCTACTACAACTTCTCCAATAGAGGTACTCTCAACAGATCTCAAGAGTCTCTCAGCTACCCCCTAAGCATGTATGCATCGCTCTCAGAAGCTATCTCGCTCTATTGTAAGCTGAGCTACCTGTGGGTCAGGAGGTGGTGGTTGTGCAACCTATGCCTGTAGTTGGTTGATAGTCACCTGTGTCTGTGCTAACTAACTCCGAAGAGTCTGAACCTCTGCCTGCAAGGTATTCATCTGTCCCTATGAAGGAACTTTGATAGTGTTCCATGGGGCCAAAATAATCGGCCAATCCACCACTCTCAATGTCCAAGGCCTCATCTTGAATGGTAATTTGATCCCTTTAAAATGCTACTCCTAATGTGAAATTCTAAACAAAACTAATGATGCAATACAAAGTAATAACATAAAAGAGGACACCTCGAAATATTAGCCTAAGAAAATGGAGTTGCAAAGAAGTAAGATAACCAATCGATAAATGATTATACCTTTCTTGTGCTCCT
This sequence comes from Sequoiadendron giganteum, assembly GCA_007115665.2. NCBI lineage: Eukaryota > Viridiplantae > Streptophyta > Pinopsida > Cupressales > Cupressaceae > Sequoiadendron > Sequoiadendron giganteum. The sequence goes on along the minus strand of CM021100.1, from coordinate 573,041,190 downwards.
TCCTTGGTTGGCCCTTTGATTCTTGAAGGGTTGTGTGCTCCTTGGATGACAAGCTAGGTTGAATATGCAAAATTATATGCAAGATGGATGGAGGTATGATAATTATGAGATGAGAGCTCAAATAGAAAATTGGCAAGAGTTTGGTAGCAAAAGACTTGATCCTTTAAATGAGAGAAATGAGGGGGTATTTATAGGATAATTGGAATTCTCTAGAGAATTCAACGGTTGAGATTGATCCAACAAAATCAAGATGAAGGGCTATGGTGAGTTGAGGACTCACAAGCCCTCACATCTTGACATGTGGAATGTGAGATGTCTTAGGCTGAAATGATGTGGAAATGAGGTGGAAGAGAAGTACATGAGGTGGATGAAGGACAAGTACCTTGTAGGTACCTTGGGGGATAAGAAGATTCCTTGGAGGAATAAAAGTGAATTAAAAATTCACAATGATTGGAAGAATCTAGTGGATACGAGAGGGTTTCCAAAAAGGTGGAGATTTGCCACATGTGAGAGATGTGACAAGTCCAATGTTCTAGAAGCCTTGGGCACATGCAAAATGACAAGTCACGTTTGCATGGGGAAAGGGTGAATCTTGGAAGAATAAAATGAGAATTAAAAATTCACATGGGAAAGAGAGGAGCCTTGGGTGAATAAAAAGGAATTAAAAATTCCTTGGGGGATGGGGAGAGTTGACGAAGGTACCAATTAGGCTAATGACCTTGATTAAGGTTGTGCAAACACAGGATTATGATAATTAATGAGAGATTAGAAGCAAGTGGGAGATTATGGAGGATGTGACATTAATCTTGATTAAGTGGTGCACATCCTAATCACAGATTAATTAATTTAACTATGGAGAATGTGACAAGGAGAGAGAAAATAAGGAATTAAAAATTATTTTTTAATCAAAAAGGTTAAGTGACTAAATTAAATAAATTGTCCTATTTATTTAATCTAGAGAAGAAAAGGTGTAAGGTAAAGTATTTAATTATTCAATTACATACTTTAGGAACCTTAGGCAAAAAATGAAATAATGATTAAATAAATTATTTAATCACTATTAATGATATAGATGGATAGAGTAGATGATTTTGATCATATGGAAGTGATCAAATTTAGATGTCTACATTTTTCCCCTCTTTGAAGTACCATTAGAATAACCATGCTTTGAAGAAAAATAAAATGCTGATGACTCTATAGAGGAAGTAACTGAAAGATGATGCCCCAGCGTGTGGAGGAGGACTTGAGTGGCCCAATTAGCGGAGAATGGATGAAGATGCCCCAATCCTACAAATGAATGACTATAACAGGGAAAATGGATAAATGGGAAGGGTATACCCCCTCGAGAGGGAAATGGGGGAAAAGAGAGGGGTCCCAAACAACCTCTAGATAGGAAAAAATGGAGGATATGGCTGGAAAGAGTGCAAAAATTTAGGCAAGTTTGTCTTTTGAATGAATTCAAATGGACAAATGGTTTGCAAATGACGGCCCTAGGAAGGGAAGGGATTAGTTCGAGGAAAAAAAGGTAAATAAGAAGAAAAAAATACCCCTTAAAAAGGGAGGCGTTGGGTCTCAAAAATGCTGGTTGAATGAACCACAAGAGGTTGCCACACTCTCACTACATTTTTGGTCAACTAACAAGGCCAACCTGTATGGTTGAACCCTCTACTCTTAAGGCTCTGCTAGACCTAGGCGGGTGCACCTATATGAGTGACACAGATTTTGAATTATGTTTTGTACTTGATCTAACTATCCACAAATGGCAACTTGATAGTGGAAAGAATATGATCCTAATTTGGTATGAATTGTATAAGGTATGATTTAATATGTTCAATTAAGAGATGTCAAAACTAATGTAATGTAAATAAGGGAGACCAGTGCCTTATTGGGTAAAATGGAGTCAAGTGAAAGCTTTAAATGAATGGTTTCTATCTGGCAGGGATTCTAATTATTTGGAATATGATATTTAGTCTATAACTTGTATAAAAATGCAAGGATGAAATTATCAAACTCTTCTTAATGATCCAAATGATAATTTCTAGATTACTGTGAATGACCTGAAGGAATCAGTCTTTGCTTGAAAGAACCAACCAATCACATCACACAAATACAAAAAATGTGTATTGATAAACTGAGAATATACTTGATATGTAAATTTAAATAACAAAGAAACATCAACCTTGGAGACAACTTGATAATATTTCAATTAATTTCAACAAATAATTGATACCAGAATAGTGCCACAATATTAAATTCCATTCATCTGATCCTTCAAAATTTATATATGCATCATAGTCTCCTTGAATATCATTCTGAAAATACTTAGAACAATTTTCCTATTTGTAAAAAAAATTCTCACCCTTGTCCTTTAGAATTTTACAAATACTTGTACATTTCATCCCAAGGGTCGTGACCCTTCAATTTTCTGGTTATGGCTGTTTACAATCTTCACAGTCAAATAAAATATTTAATTTATTGCCTTATCAGCAAATAAAATATTTTATACTATAGTTGGGCTTTTAATTTTACTTTATACCTTTCTGCCCTTTATTTTAATTTTATCCGCTCCTTATAATTTACTTAAAATACGACTACGAGCTTTCCTTTGTATTTACTGCTCTACTGCGGGCTCTGACTTTTCTCCTACGGTATGGCGATGCCCCGCCCCACACCGACCATCGCAGTCTCTAGCGTCGCTTATCGCGCTACCGCGGGCTTTGAATTTTCTCCCGCGGTATGACGGTATTTTGAATTTTAAACGGTCTTCTTTTTCATCACTGATCACCATGACGGTCATCTTCATGTTTATCGTGCTACCACGGTCTTTGAATGCTGCTCACTTTCCATTCTTACTGCCTTATCACGGTCTGTTCGTTGCCTATCCACGGTATCATGGTGTAGCCGCTAACCGTCCTTGCCAATTTCTTTTCACCATCCACCGCAGTCACCGTAGTCTTTGTTTTAGCGGCTATGGTATAGTGGTAACCGCTCATTGACCGCTACCCGTTAACTGTCTTTGCTCGCTCACCCACTGACTGTTTGCTTCCAACTGCTAATCGTTCACTGCAGTCACTGTGGTCTCCACTCGAACCTCCTACGGTACCGCGGTGAGCCTCTTGTCTGCCTGCTTGACTGGTCAGTGACCGCCCACCGCGCTACCGCAGTCTATGTTTAGATCATGCACGGTGGCGCAGTAAACATTTTATGCTTACCCACTAACCGCTATTGCCATACCGCAGGCCCATTGTGGGAGGCCACGGTAAAGCGGTAAAGACTTTATATAGTAAAATTTAAAGTGGCGGTAAGGGTTATAAGTTATTTTTGGCCCTTTTAAATGGCGGTAAATCTAAATTTTCTATGAGAAGGTAATGAAATATAAGAAAATAAATGGGGGCAAAGCGTAGAAGGTGGTTAATGACTTTTATGGGAATGATAATGAAAATGTAAGGCATGAGTAAATAAAATATCTTAAGGTTTTGATGGATTTTCATGGAAAACAATAGGAAAATTTTAGGAATTCTTGTGGAAAATTTCAGTTCTAACACTGGCTCCGTCTGGGGATGAATGATTGTGAGATCATTGCAAGGATCTAGATCTCTAGGAGAGTAGACCAAACATTATGATGAGAGCAAGTGGAGATGACAAATGATCCTAAACTACTGCACATGGAAAAAGATTAAATAAGGATTTCCAGGATTGTCTATGTACTAGCAATCTCCTGTATGCTTTGCTTCCTATTCTATTGTGCATGGAAAATTTTACGAGAAGTCCTCTCCAAACATTTTCCATGCACTTGCAACCCTTGATCCTCTGTAAATTTTTAAGAGAAAAAGTTCTTCAGAAATTGCCCATGTACAGGCAATTCTTGCTCTTCACCACTCATACTTTGTAAATAATATGAATCCTCTCCTTGCTTGCCAATAATAACAAAAGGTCTTAACCACAGTGCCTCAAATTTTCTATGTTTTCCCTTCTCTTGGCACTTGGCGTTCCACATCAATACTAGATCATCCTTTTCAAACTTTCTACCTTTTGCTTTTTTGTCAAACAAATATTTCATTTGTGCTTGCAACTTCATGTTCTGGTTTTGAGCTGTTCTTCTTACTTCATCAAGTTCTGCAAGTTGCTCTATTCTCTCCTCCATTGGTTTAGGAACATCTATATCTTCTTGAAGGATAAATCTGTAAATTGGCAATAAATTTTGTAGAGGCATCCTAGCTTGTGTTCTATAGACTAATTCATATGGGAATTTCCCAATTTCCCTTTTGATAGTAATTTTGTTTGCCCGTACAACCAGTCTTAACTTTGAATTCCAAGATTTTTTGTTCTTATCGAGCATCCTTTTTATGATTTTTAAAAGACTCTTGTTGCTAGATTCTGCCTGACCATTAGCTTGTGGATGATATGGGGTAGAATAAGAAACATTGATACAATATGTCTTACAAAACTCTTTGAACTCATCAGACCGAAAACACATGCCATTATCTGCAATCACTCTCAATGGTGTACCGAATCTAGTAATAATGTTATTCATTAGAAAGTTGATCATAACTTTACTTGTTGCTTGCTTGGTTGGGATTGCCTCTACCCATTTGGTGAAGTAGTCAGTGGCCACTAGTATCCACTCGACTTCTCTTGAATTTATCCAATGAAATCAATTCCCCATTAGTGAAAAGGGGCTTCAACCTGCACAGGTCTGAGTGGTAGAGCTCCCTCATACTTCATTTTCCCAGAGAACTTTTTGCATGCCTCATAGTTCCTCACATATGAAAATGAATCATTAAAAACTTTTGGCCAGTAATAACCCACTCTGAGGATTTTATGTGCAGTTGTCTTTGCTGAATAATGTCCTCCACAGACTCCTTCGTGCATTTCTTTTAGAACATGATCAACCTGTGATTCATCCAAACATAACAACAACATTCCATCCCTATTTTTCCAAAATAGATCTCCTTCTATAAATACATATTTTGAAGCCTGAAGTTTTAAAGTTCTTTTCTAGTTATCACTAAGTCCCTCTAGGCATTTTTTGTTCCTAAAGTAATGCATGATGTCTGTGTACCAGGGTGTGTGCTCAATGCTTGTAATTGTATTTTCTTCTCCATGTACATTGCAGATTTGATTTGCCTCAATGTTTGTTTCTGCCATCAATTTGGCCAATCCTTGGCCCCTTACCAATTTAGTAATCTGTATTTCCATATCAAATTCCTGAATTTTGTTAATCCACTTACATATTTTCCCTATCACTTCTGATTGTGTCAAGATGTCTTTGACTGCTGCGTGAGGAACAAATGAAATTACTTTGGCTCCAACAAGATACGACCTGAAATATTTTGTGGCCTTTACCAGTGCAAAGGCTTGTTTTTCCATTATGTCATACTTCAATTCTGATCCCTGTAAAGATTTACTAAAGAAAGATATAGGTTGCTCACGACCATCCTCATTTTTCTGTAACATGACAACAACTATTGTATGCAGGGAAGCAAATGAAAATATCTGAAAAAGGCTTTGTGAAATTAGGAGACTTGAGGATAGGGGCTTCCTTAATGGATTTTTTAATGGATACAAAGGCTTCTAATGCTTCTGGGGTCCATTCAATCTTTTGTCCTTTCTTTAACATTTTTGATATGGGTTTGACAATCTCATAAGAGTTGGATACAAATCTCCTAACAAAATTAATCTGCCCAAAGAAAGACTGGATGACTTTCACATTTTTAGGGACAGGAACTTTATCTATAGCCTCAAATCTCTCAGGATCTATCCTAACTCCCTCTTTTGATACAATGTGTCCTAGGAGCTTCCCCTCTATAACAACAAAATGACACTTCTTAGGGTTCAAACTAATGCCATATTCTAAAGATTTAATGAATATTTTTTCAAGGTGCCCTATATGATTTTCAGCCCTTTTTGAGTAAGCCGTGAGGTAATCTTGATACACCACCATTATAGCATTGATCAAATAAGAAAATTCTAATTCCATAGCCCTTTGAAATGTTGCTCCTGCATTGATGAGACCAAAAGGCATTCTCACATATACATATGTTCCCCATGGGGATGTGAAGGTTGTTTTATACGGATCGCATTCCTTGACCTTAACTTGGTTATAACTAGAAAAACCATCCATCATAGACAATAATTCACATCCAATTACCTTATGCAAAATGGCTTCCATGCCAAGCAGTGGGTAGTTATCTTTAAGAGATGCTACATTCAAATTTCTGAAATCTACACACAATCTTATATCTCCATTTTTGTTTCTAATAGGAACAAGGTTTGACACCCATGTTGAGTACCTCACAGGTTTGATAATACCTCCATCTCTAAGCTTGGTCAATTCTTCCTACATTTTTGGTTCCAGAGTGGGGTTAATGGGCCTTTGTTTCTGTCTAAATGGCTTTGCATCTGCTTTCAATGGAATTTCATGCTAAAATTAATCCTCCCTATATGCCTTGAGGTCTTCATAAGACCATGCGAACACATGTTTATACTTTCTCAACAATGAAATCAGCATTCTTCAGACAGTAGGGCTTATCTTTTTTCCAATATATACCTTCCTTGGTGATAGTTCGGTCCCCAAGTTTATTTCTTCAATATCTTCCCCTTTGACTGGGGTTTGTTTCATAAGGGATCAATCACTTCCATCGTATAATCTTTCTAAAGCTACCAACCCCTTGGGAAGTTTATTAGTTATGAGTTGTAGGACCTTTCCAAACATTATCTCTTCTCCATTTATTTCTTCCACAAAGGCATTGAAATCAATTTCTTGAGCCTCATACTGGTCTATACATTGAAGGAACTTCAAAAGGTTAGTGTCATCATTGAAAACCTGCCAACTATATACATTGTTAGGTACTGCAGGTCTTGTTTTGAATTCCACTTCGGACACTCCTACTAATGTGATATCATCTTGTTTTAATGCTATATTTGCCAAGAAATCTACCATTATGTTTTTTGATCTGTCCACCCAATCAATGGAAAAAGCATCAAAATAGTTCAATTGTATCCCAGACTGCATTTCTATATTGTTTTAGTCTTTTATTTCTTGCTACATATTTTGATATGATCTGAGATACAACTAGTTCCGAATCTCCTAAAATTGTTAAGATTTTGATCTTGTGTTCAACAGCTAAATTTAGACCAGTGAGCAAATCTTCATATTTCGCTACATTGTTTGTATATTCAAATGCTAAAAGAAATGAATATTTATAAGTTGAACCATCAGGAGATATAAAAACTATACCATCTCCATGACCCTCCTGGCTACAAGCTCCATCAAAATAGATTTTCCATATTCCTTGTTGATTTTCAGAGATATTTTGATCAATTGGATCTTTTCTTTCCAATTCGGACTGAGATAGTTCCACTCTAAAGCTTCCCAGATCAACATCACATAAAAAATTTAGTGGTTCTTGAGGAACATATTCAACAATTTGGTTCATTCTAGGATCTCTATACAATTTTACCTCTTCCCCTTTTACTAGTATGGTGGCGTATGACAAGTCAAACTGTACATTGCCTCCTACTGCAGTAGTCCATTGTCTTGATAGAAGCATCCCAAATTGAGGTGGTGTGTCAATCACAGTTATGTCAATAATGTAAGAGGCTTGTGGGTAAGTTGCCAACCTAACTTCCACATTTTTCATGATTCCCACAATTGGGATAGGCTTGCTATCCATAGCGTAACATTTACCTCCCTCCATATCTACCCATAAACCAAGTTGCTTCATTACCCCTACTGGCATGATATTCATAGAAGCACCCGATTATATCATGCAATTCCTTACTAGTTTTCCACTTATGAGTAAAGTGGTGAAAAATGGGTCAATTTGTGGTGTGTTCATCAGGCAAGCTTCTGGGATTTTTACCTCTTTCTTTTTATTATTTATCTCTAAGACCTCTTTGTTCCCAGGGCTTTGATTTCCATTAGAAATTAGTTGTATGGTACTTTCCCTATATTCTTTGATTTTCATTATTTCAATTAAGGGCACAGACATTTTTAATTGAGAAAGAGCTTGTATAAAATCAAAAAATGTACCTTTGGCTTTGATTTCCCTTTTAGATACAGTGCATTCTCCTTTGTTTTCTTCTTTCTCAAGTTTGATGTTTGATCTGGCTTTCATTTTTCAATGGGATGTTTCTTGCTTTCCTCCTTAGGGGACCCCTTTTGTTCTCTACTATCTGATTGTTTATTATCAGTCCCTTTTGATGTCTCATCTGATGAATTTTTATTTTTTATGAATATCCCCCTTGGGACACCTTCATCTTTATTTACTGTTATGTTTCTCAAATGATATTTTCTTCTGGCATCCTCCATTGCTGCAATTGTCAATCTTTTAATCTCCTCTTCACTAGGTCTTCTTATATTACATCTGTTGGTCTACCTCAATGCAACATGGGGGTCTTGATCACTTTCATTTTCCTCATGGTAAGAGAAAACATGCTGCTCTGCCATGTGAACATTGTATTTTTGGTGGTCCACATTGTATTCATATCCTTCCTCCTCTGAAGAAGCATATTCTTGCTCCAAAGAGTCAAGAGTGTGAGAAGTTAAGTAGACATTCTGGTCTTCACTGCCATCATCTTCCTGCATGTCTTCCTCCAGCATTGACTGAGTAGTTACACAATGTTTAGGGGAATGTGGTGCATAATAGGTTGAACACCATAGACTCTTATCTACCATATATGCTCCCTTTCTTTTTAATGGATCCGGTGTTTCCTTATTCCTTGGCCTATCACCTACCGGCTTCCCATCCTTCCAGTTGGTATTATAAGGCATGTCATGCAACCTCGGTCTTTCATTCCTATACATGTTATCTTATCTATTTGGGGGAACATACTGAGGAATCCTAGGGTTTTCCCTCTTAGAAGACATCCCTGCAACTTTTCTATTATATTCAATAGTCAAGGCTATCTTTTGGGCCTCAACCAGATTCCTAGGATCTCTATTTCTTAATTCATATCCTATCTTAGGATCGAAGGCTTTCAAATAGACACTAAACTCAGCAGGATCAGTCAACTTGGATGCCTGAGGTATTTTATTGTGTAATTTAACAAACCTCTGGTTAAAATCAAAGGCTGACTCATTTGGATATTTTTGGATAGTCATTAACTCATGTAAGGCAACGTCTGATGCACACTGATTCCCATATTGCTGAAGAAATAGATCATGAAATACTTGAATGGAATAAATGGATGTTGTCGATAGACTATTAAACCAGTCCCTGGCATCCTCAACCAATGACATCATAAATAATCTCATTTGTACATCCTCATACTGCATGTCCAAGTCCTGAATGACCACTTTAAAATTTCTCAGATGTTCCTCAACTATAACCGCGTTATTTCTTGTGAATTTAGGGACTAAGTTCCTCCAATTTCTGTCCAAGGGGTAAGGGAAAATCTGAAATCCAGCAAGATCCAATTGTTTAATCATGGTTGTGCATGGTGGGGGGGGGGTTGAAAATGTTGGTGTTGGTAAGGTGGGTTGTTGTTTGCCATGTATTGTGGGCCTTTTGGGGGTGCATACTGTTGATGAGGAGGTGGTTGAATATTTCGGTGTTGTGGTGGAGCATTAGTGTTTCTATATTGATTTCTAGGCTAATTTCGGTGGGATTGAGAGGAATTTGATGGCTTCCTATTATTATTCTTATGAGGAGGGGTATATTTGGATGAATTAGCCGTTGGTGTTTTGATCTGAGCTTTGTGTAACTTCATCCTTCTTAATTCTTCCATAGCTTGAAGTTTTTGTTCATACTCTACCCTTAATCTTTTTGCATTTTTCCCCATTTGTTCCAACCGTGGATCTTCCTCATCTTACGCCATGAGTTCATGATTTTCCTCAAACGTTTCATCATACTCAAGTCCTTGCTCACGTTCAAACTCTCTCCTCTTTCTAGCTTCAAATTCAACCATGTGCTCAACATCTTTCTCAGGGTCTGTTTGGTGAGAAGCATTTGTCTTCCCTTCATGAGTGTGAAGTTCTTTAGGTAGGCTTTATTCATTTGCAAGCATATCATATGTATTGTGTGTTTCTGGAAATAATTTTGATGCTTTGTTTTTAGTTGTTGCATCCAAGTCATTGAACACTTTCTTGCCCTGATTGCTTTTGTGATTTGAATTTCCTTTATCCTCAGAACCATCATCTTTGTACAGAGATCTTCTTCCCTGCATGTTGTGAGTCACCATGATAGTCTGACTTCTGGGATGATTTCTTTCTGATTTGTATCTTATTGTATTAGTTTCAATGTTTTTGTTCATTCAAAGTCGCCACCCACTTTTTCTAAAAGTGAGAAAAGATTTTGTGGTTACCTTACCTAGTGGAGTCGATTTCTTTCAAATTTTACTTATGGTTTTCTATAATGAATTTATATGGAAAGGTTGTCTACTACTAGACAATTCTTCTAGTTTTGTCCCCAGTGGAGTCGCCAATTTGTTGGGTCTCAAAAATGTTGGTTGAATGAACCAAAAGAGGTTGCCACACTCTCACTTCATTTTTGGTCAACTAACAAGGCCAACCTATATGGTTGAACCCTCTACTCTTAAGGCTCTACTAGACCTAGGTGGGTGCACCTATATGAGTGACATAGATTTTGAATTATGTTTCCTACTTGATCTAACTATCCACAAATGGCAACTTGATAGTGGAAAGAATATGATCCTAATTTGGTATGAATTGTATAAGGTATGATTTAATATGTTCAATTAAGAGATGTCAAAACTAATGTAATGTAAATAAGGGAGGCCAGTGCCTTATTGGGTAAAATGGAGTCAAGTGAAAGCTTTAAATGAATGGTTTCTATTTGGCAGGGATTCTAATTATTTGGCATATGATATTTAGTCTATAACTTGTATAAACATGGAGGGATGAAATTATCGAACTCTTCTTATTGATCCAAATGATAATTTCCAGATTATTGTGAATGACTTGAAGGAATTAGTCTTTGCTTGAAATAACCAACCAATCACATCACACAAATACAAAAAATGTGTATTGATAAACTGAGAATATACTTGATATGTAAATTTAAATAACAAAGAAACATCAACCTTGGAGACAACTTGATAATATTTCAATTAATCTCAACAAATAATTGATACCAGAATAGTGCCACAACATTAAATTCCATTCATTTGATCCTTGAAAATTTATACATGCATCATAGTCTCCTTGAATATCATTCTGAAAATAATTACAACAATTTTCCTATTTCTAAAAAAAAATCTCTCCCTTGTCCTTCAAAATTTTACAAATACTTATACATTTCATCCCAAGGGTCGTGACCCTTCAATTTTCTGGTTATGGTCGTTTACAATCTTCACAGTCAAATAAAATATTTAATTTATTGCCTTATCAGCAAATAAAATATTTTATACTATAGTTGGGCTTTTAATTTTACTTTATACCTTTCTGCCCTTTATTTTACTTTTATCTGCTCCTTATAATTTACTTAAAATACGACTGCGAGCTTTCCTTTGTATTTACCATTCTACTGCGGGCTTTGAATTTCCTCCTGCGGTATGGCGGTGCCTGGCCCCACACTGACCATCGCAGTCTCTATCGTCGCTTATCGTGCTACCACAGGCTTTGAATTTTCTCCCGCGGTATGGCGGTATTTTGACTTTTCAACGGTCTTCTTTGTCATCACTAATCACCGTGACAGTCATCTTCATGTTTACCGCGCTACCGCGGTCTTTGACTACTGCTCACTTTCCATTCTTACCGCCTTACCGTGGTCTGTTCGTTTCCTATCCACAGTATCGTGGTGTAGTTGCTAACCATCCTTGCCAATTTCTTTTCGCCATCCACCGCAATCATTGTGGTCTGTGTTTTAGCGGCTACGGTATAGCGATAACCACTCACTGACCACTACCCATTAACTGTCTTTGCTCGCTTGCCCACTGATTGTTTTCCTCCAACTACTAACCATTCACTATAGTCACTACGGTCTCCACTCGAACCTCCTGTGGTACCGCATTGAGCCTCCTATCTGCCTGCTTGACTGGTCATTGACCACCCACCGCGCTACCACAGTCTATGTTTAGACTGCGCGCGGTGGCGTGGTAAATGTTTTATGCTTACCTGATAACTGCTATTTGCATACCACAGGCCCATTGTGGGAGGCCACCGTAAAGCGGTAAAGACTTTATATAGTAAAATTTAAAGGGGCGGTAAGGGTTATAAGTTATTTTTGGCCCTTTTAAATGGCGGTAAAGCTAAATTTTCCATGAGAAGGTAATGAAATATAAGAAAATAAATGGGGGCAAAGCATAGAAGGCGGTTAATGACTTTTATGGGAATGATAATGAAAATGTAAGGCATGAGTAAATAAAATATCTTAAGGTTTTGATGGATTTTCATGGAAAACAATAGGAAAATTTTAGGAATTCTTGTGGAAAATTTTAGTTCTAACAGGAGGGAAAAGAGAGGGGTATCGGATGACTTCTTGATAGGAAGAAATGAAAGGTATGGTTGGAAAGATCTTGAAAAAATAAGCAAGTTTTCCTTTTGAACGAAGACAATTTGATAGACGGTTTGCAAATGGCGGGCCCGGGAAGGAAACAAAATGGCTTGGAAATGCACAAAGGGGTAGATTTACCCCACTGCAGAAGGGCGGGTCTACCCCAAGAGGGCGGATCCACCCAGGAAGAGGGTGGGTTCGCTCCAGAAGGGAAGATCCACCTTGAAAAGGGGTGGGTCCACCCTAGGAGGGCATATCCACCCCCAGAAGAGCAGATCCACCCCAAAAAAAGGGCGGAAGGGCGGGTCTGCCCCCAGGAAGGGAGGATCCACCCCGAAAAAGGTCAGAAGGGAAAATGAGTGATGAAGGATGAAGGGATGTGGGAAAAGATGAGATATGAGGTGATGGAAGGGGATATGAAGATGATGATGGAATGGAAAATGAAATGCAAACCTAATGAAATTTTCCATCTTTAGAGCACTGATTTTTGCTATAGCATAAAACATCAAGCGTGAGGGTATGTAAACCAAGACGAATTAGTGTCTAATGCATGAACAAACACAACAAATAAGAAGGCTATCCCAACACCCCAAAGTCGCGATTACTTTGGTCGGGCCAGGTATTGGAATAACCACAAGCACAAAAGGATGCCGCAACATAACATAATACCTTGGGGATCTTGGTGGGTACTACGTGGGACAACCAAGAAGACAAAAAAAAATAAAAGAGCAAGATACGTCCCTATGTTGACTAGTCAAAGAACACCATGATATGGTGGATCAAGGCGACCATGGCAAGTGATGATAGGGAGCTCAAATGATAAACAAAAGCATCTTAAGATCACAATCAATTTAAAATGTCCTTTGCCATAGGATTAAGATGATGGATGGGGTTGATGAAGTCTATTAGGAAAGATACATCCTCTTGAGACCGATGATGGACAGTAAACTAAAAGATCGATATGACGCAAGATACCAGAAACCGATTAGATCTTGTGATAGAAATGACTGTTGTTTGTAAGCACCGGCTAGGATAGGGACATACTTGATGACAGGACAACAAGACAACACACCCTTAAGACCTAGGGGCTCGAGGGTTGATAAAAGATTAGCCTTACCTACGTGAAAGCGCAGAGCCCTCGTAGTTCGATAAAAGACCATGGAGAAAAATGGAAAGAGGAAAATGAAGACCTCGATGGATGACAAATACTAGATGGAAAAATGCCCAGGGGACAGATCAAATGATTGACCTTTCCTACGTGAAAGCGCAGGGGAAATGTAGTTCGACACAAGTCCAAAGATAGACGATGGAAGAGGACAAGATAGACAAAAGGTAGAACCCCAGGGGTGGATCAAATGATCAACCTTTCCTACGTGAAAGCACGGGGGCAATGTAGTTTGACAAGAGATCGACAAAAGACAATGGATAAGGAATGATGAGATGACCAAGATAAATGGATGGAGCGGATATGATGTGCCAGGATAGGCCATGCGAATGGGATGGTTGATATGTTGGATGTGGGTTATGCAAAGATCAGGGATGGGATAGTCATCTAGATTATTAGAAGATGAATTGGGAGGATGAGAGGATGTATAGATGAACGATTATGAGAAAGATGTGGGAAATAGATAGGAGGGATGAATTAGGGTGTGAATGGCATTGGGTTGCATGCAGGTAGCCTAGAGCTAGAGATAGGAGGAAAATAAAGGGAAATGGATGGATGGATAAGGAATTGGAAGGATGGAATTGATTAGTGGATGGATAAATGGATGTGAAGATCAGGATGAAAATATGGAAAATGAATAATGGATGAGAGTATAGGAAGATAAGGATTGGGTGATTTCAAGGATTACTAGATGGATAAATGGATGAGGAGATAAGGATGGGTAGGATGGGGAGATGGAGAGGATGGATGGACGATGTCTCAAGGATTCAATCATAAATAAGGAGATGCCCCCACTCTAGATGTGTCATGCATGACGAGGAAAGAGGGATAGGAAAATAGAAGGATGGGGAAATAAAGGAGCGAATGGATATGAATTGTAGTAGGATGGGTGGGCAAGGAAGGTAGATGGATGTGGATAGGATGCATGGATCAGAAAAGTAGATGGGGGGGGGATAAGGAAATTGATAGTGGATGAGGGGAAAATATGCCAAGAGATGTCCAAAGCATGTATATATATGTGCCCCTGTCATTATCAAGATCACAAGGAAGATTGAGGGACTGGGATATGAATGGGAGATGATGGGTAAGGTGTGGAAGATAGGCAGATGTAGGAAATGGAGGAAAGGAATGCGTAAGTGGAAGTTGCCCCCAATTGTGGAAGGAGATCGGATGGGGGATTTATGCATGACACATGTTTGCCAGGTTTTCATCATGGTACTTATCCAAGGTGCTTATTTTCCAAGTTTTCACCATTGGACAAATGATTTTCTCTTTACTATTTTTTTGTGTTTTTCTAATTTTTTCTCTTTGTTTTTGATTTTTTTTTTTGCATTTTTCTCTTTTTGACTTTTTGGAGTAAGATGTGGATGAAGATGGATAAAGATATGGATATGCGGATTTATAGGATAGTTGATAAGGAGATGGATGGACTCAAGCATCAAGTTCCCTATGAGGTAATAAGAGCCCATATTGGAAGCAACTATTCGGATGTTGGTACAACCTTATTAGCAGGGATGGATTAAAGGGATTTAATGGGGTAGATAGGGGGGATATTGGATGGGGTGTTAAAAAGTGTATGGATGGAATAATGGAGTGGATGTGTGATAGGGGAAGGTGTTCAGGACCAACATTGACACATGTGGTGGATGTGTAAAGATAGGTGGATGAATGGATGGAGAGGGTGGCGATAATGGAGGAGTTGGGATAGTGATTTTTGGGATGTAGGGACCCAAAATAGATTTAGGAGATGGAGGAGGGGAATGATTTTGTGGGGGAATAGCAACTGTGGATGTCGTTATGGACTTTTCAATTGAAGGTATGGCACCTTTTTTCTTTGGGATCCACATGGTTTTTATTTTTTCTTTGGTGGGCCTTTGTGGCCTTTTGGATTGATTTGGATTTTGGACTTGATTTTTCTTTTCTTCAACATGTCTTTTGAAGGGGACATGAGGAGCTTTAGATTCATGTGGCCATTTGTATTTATACATTTTTTCTTTGGCATCAAAAGTGCTTTTAGTATCAAGGGGATAGATGCGAGGAGATGGATGATGTGGAACGATGGAGGTAGGGTTATATGGATTATGTGTAGATGGATAATGTGTAGGTATGTGCCTTTTTTGATCCTGATTAGGAGTTATGAAGGTAGGATTTTTATGCTGTGTACGAGGGAGAGGGGGTGGATGAATGAAAGGATGAATAGGATAAGATGGAGGGGGTGATTTTGGGATATAAGGACCCAAAATAGACTGTGTATATGGAGGATGTGTGGGGTTTGATGGCGGGATATAAGAACCCATAGTAGATGGAGGATGAGCAATGATGGATATAGGGACATAAGGACCCAAAATGGATTTAGAGGACAAGGGAGGAAGACACACGGTTTTTTTGAGGTAATATGATGGAGGAGGGGGGATGGCAGAAAATTACTTGGTAGAACGATGGAAAGTACCTCTTGTGCCTTTAGAAGAGGATCGTTTAGGATGTACGAAGGTTGTACCAACATCTTTAGAGTGCGGTTTTTGGGAGATATATCCAAGACCATGTGTGCCTGGATGTTCTTTGACTTGGATGGGCTCTAAAGTACCTTTATCATGAAGGCCTAAACCTTTTCCTTGATAGTTCATGTTTTGTAGCATGTGATTTATGGTAGGATGCTTATTCTCTTCAAAGCATGATGTGAGCACATTAGTAGGTGGAAGAGGTAGGGTGGTGCATACGTGTTGTTTTTCTTCTGTAAGAAGGCCAACATAGATAAGTGTAATGTGACCAAGGTGATACAAAAGTGGCATTGGGATAGGTGATGAAGGATCATGCAATGAAGATGAGGGGATAGCCGCATAAGGAGGAATGAGTGATAAGGGATCAGGAGAGGAATTGGGGAGTATGATGGGATCTATATTTATGGTAGTGGATGATAATGACTCATGAGATGGAGTGATTAGATCTTGAATGCAAAGGGGATCAAGGGATGTAGTGGATGAGCTAGTGCGATCTTGAGATGGGGTGGATGGGAGGATGGGATCATGAATTGGTTGAGGATAGGAATCATGAGATGGGATGGATGGGGGATTATGATCTTGGGATGTAGTGGATGAGATGGTAGGATCTTGATTTGGAGGAGGGGATATGCTTGTATGCTTTGGATCAAGCTCTTGGCATTAATCATCTTGTGTGGGATGTATGATGATGGAAGAGTGTTGGAGGGACGCCTCAATTGGTGGTGATAGGAGGATGGAGGATTCATGAAGGTTATGGGATTAAAGTTTGTGAATATTAGGACTGGGAGGAGGGGATTGGATGTCTTCAATGAATTGGGTGGATCTAGGAGTAGAAGATGAGGATTTAATAGATTCGATGGGTTTGACCAGCTCAACCGTTTGAACAATGTTAGGAATGGTGATGGGAGGGATAGGTCTAGGATGGAGGAGGGCCTCATCACTAGTGATAGTATATGATAGAGTGGGAGGGCATGATGTATCTTCTTGCATGAGTCCTTGGGAAACATTTGGAAGGGATGTAGGATTAGGTAGAGTGATGGGAATGGATGGAGGATTAGGATTAGGGATTGGTGGATTAGGATTAGATGCGGGGATGTGATTGGATGGAGGACTAGGAGTAGATGGAGGATTAGGATTAGATGAAGGGATGGGATTGGATGGAGGATTATATGAGTGGATGTGTGGATGAGGATTAGATGTAGAACTAGGAGGAGATGGAGGATTAGGATTAGATGAGTGGATGGGATTGGATGGAGGACTAGGAGGAGATGGAGGATTAGGATTAAGAATTGGAGGATTATATGAGTGGATGTGTGGATGAGGATTAGATGTAGAACTAGGAGGAGATGGAGGATTATGATTAGGTGAGTGGATGGGACTAGATGAGGGAATAGGAGTGATTGGAGGAGATGGAAGATTAAGATATAATGCAGGAAAAGGGAGAGTGACCTAGGAGGAAGTGGATGTTGGATTAGATTGGGAAGATGGGGATGGTGAGTGATAGTAGGAAGATGTAGATGAAGGATTAAAATGGGAAGATGTGGAATTAATGTAAGGATAGGGTATGTGCAGGATCATCATGGAAAAAATAGGCCCTTAAGTGGCAATAAAAAGACAAAATATTAGAGTTAGACAACTTCACATAAAAATTTGAATAAGTTATCTATATTATTTTAGAAAAAAGTAAAAATAGAATCTATAGAAAATTGAATGTATTTTCTAAAATACTAGACCTTTATTTATAAAAAAAAAAATCTATTTGGTGAAAATTTTAAATTTCAATGCAATATTATTTAAATTTCAGGGTAAAAATAAGAAGTAGGTGTCTGTCTGACCACCCTAACCACAATAAAATGATAATATATTTTTATAATATTTTAGATATAAGTAGAGGACTCATGTCCCGATGTGATGCATGTTTTTTTATAATTTTTTTCCAAGTAAATAATTAATTATGATTTTTTATTACAACTTTTAAAAAATATAAAACCTCATCTATCTAACCACCTTAACTTGATCAAAAATTCATGAAATTCAATTTTTTATTTTTTAATCCTATAGTATACAAAGCATAGAATGTGACACATGTTTTAGATTCAAAAAATGTGATACCATTTGAAAGTTATAGATTTTTTTCAATCAGCCTATCAATCAAGACTTTATTCGTAATTCTAATAGAAAATAAATAATAATTATTTATTAAATTCAAAGTAAAGCATATTTTATATTGGTGGAAATCTAAGAATATCCTCTAGAAACCCTTTTCCTTTCATCAATTTTGGGTAAAAAAAAAGTCATCAGCCACATGGACCGTGATTTGGCTTACATATCGCCACTTTTTGGCCCATCATAATCTTGCACATACCCGATATTGGGATGGGGTATTATGATAGGAAGGTGTGGATGTTGGATTAGGATGGAAAGATTGAGGTGGTGGACCACCATAGGAAGACATGTATGGTGAGTTGGCATAGGAGGATATGGATGGTAGATTAGGATGAAAGGATTGAGATGATGGATTAAGATAGGAGAAATATTGGGATGGGGGATTGTGATAGGAAGGTGTGGGTGTTGGATTAGGATGGGAGGATTGGGATGTGGGATTAAGGTAGAGGTATTGGGATTGTTCATGATGATAAGGACAAGAGGATGTGGATGTTGGATAGGATAGAGGTTGAAAGGGAGGACATGATGAATATGTCGATGGTGAGGATGTTGGATATCCCTTTTCAAGGGTAGCATAAGAACCGTTATTAGATGTGGATGAAGGCATGGTGGGATAGTTCAAAGAAGTAGTGTGATTTTGGGAGGTGATTGGAGAGATATTGCTAGAAATGATAGCCTCAAGGGGATCTATATAACAATATTCATGATCAACAAGATTTTCGTTATCATCATCAACGGAGTTAGGATTCCCCTTGACTACTATTATATGTCATGTGAGAGGGGGATAAAGATTCATGATGGATACAGATTAGAAGGAAAGAATAGATGATGGATAGAAAACTAGGATGTATTGGAAGCTCAGATGGGGATTGGATGAAAGCTTAGATTGGGATTGGATGATGGATCAATTGATGATGTATCAATTAATTTGATGATTGAATAAGGATTGGTTGATGGATGATTTTGATTGGATGATGGGATTTTGATAGATTTGGATGGATTGGACTGAATTGTTTGGATAAGTTGATGAATCAATTGATGATTTATCAATTTGATGATTTTGGATGAGGATTGGATTTGATGGAAAGGGTCCTAAACCCAATTCGGCAACCACCCTAGGTGACTTAATACGTTGGTTGATCAGATTAAACTAGTTAATCAATGATCACAGAACCGAATCCGCCTTGAGATAGAAGGGGATTGATTTGGGCCAATGAAGTTGAATTACAACACAAATCCACCTCAAGATAGAAGTGGATTGATAAGGTTGAAGACAATGATTGATATGTAGGATAACGATCAAACTTAACACCTTGGTCAATTCGAGAGATAACTCCTAAAACAAGGTTTAAGGGATTTTGTGTTGAGAGATGATGATGAACACAAATGGAAGATGTCTTGACAAAATGATATTTTTGGAGAGTGTAAATGTTTAGGTCACACGGTGAGATGGTAGAATGGGTTTCCCAAATTGTGAAATGATCAATGGGAATGTGATAAATGGATGTTTAGAAAGGTTAAATGAAGGATTGGAATGGTGAAATGGATGTTTGGATTGGTTAAACGGAGGTTTGAAATGGTCAAATGGATGAAATTGTCCATTCAAGAGGGCGTATCCGCCCTTCTGTAGTCAAACAATGGATCAGAAGGGCGTATCTACACTTCTGCAATGAAAAATGTTGAAACAGGGAGGCGTATCTGCACTTCTGCAGTGAAAAATGTTGAAACAGGGGGGCGTATCTGCATTTTTTTAGTGAAAAATGCTGAAACAGGGGGGCGTATCTGCACTTCTGCAGTGGAAAGTGACTTGGTTTGGATGGTGGGATTATGGCAAGGACTTGAAATGACTCAATGAGGCTGACTTATCAAAATTTATTGGTTTTTCATAGAAAGACACTTTGGACAAGCACAATCCTATGATTAGTGTTAAAGGGTATGGTCAGCAAAGGTCTTACTCTAGGATGAACAAGGTTTCTAGGGAGTCCTCGATATACGCTTGGTATGTGAGGCACAACCGTGAGCACTAGTCCGTCACAAGCATGAGTCAGGAACCCCAGTGAGATACTGAAAGGCTCAGACCAACTCTTCACATCTATCTAGGTATCACCCTAGCATCAACACTTCGCCAATTACGACGCAACTGGATTGGGGTACAAATTTGGCTCTCCCCCTTTTGTATACCCCACTAGTACACGCGGTTGGGATCATCCCTTGGGGTGATGAAATCCCCAAGCAGTTCCTGCTAAGAAGAAGACACTAATCATTTCCAACTACCCCCCGGATCTGCACAACGTGCAAGGGGAAGATGAAAACAAACCAATGCACACTTAGGGTAACACAACGAGAAAAAAACACAACAAACAAGTATTACTTCCCCCTAATTATGCTAAGTGAATAGATAAAACAACAAGGAAAACTTTAAAATTTGAATAAAATAAAGGCCCTACAAGCAAATGTTAGCTGTGAAAAATGTTGGAATAGGAGGGCGTATCCGCCCCTCTACAAAAAATTATCAAAAATGTCCAAACACGGGGGCGTATCTGCACTTCTACAAAAAATAGTTAGCAAAAACATCAAAACACAGGGGCGTATCCACACTTATGTAGAAAATAGTTAGCAAAAACGTCGAAACACAGGGGCATATCCGCACTTATGCAGACAATAGTTAGCGAAAACATCAGAACATGGGGGCATATCCGCACTTTTGCAAAAAACTATTAGCAACAATGTTAAAACATGGGGGCATATCCGCATTTTTGCAGAAAATAGTTAGCAAAAACATGAGAATGTGGGAGCGCATCCGCACTTCTGCAGTAAAATAGTTAGCAAAAATGTCAGAACGTAGGGGCGTATCCGCACTTCTGCAATAAAACAATTAGCAAAAATGTCGAAACACGGGGGCATATCCGTACTTTTGCAGTAAAAAAGTTAGCAAAAATGTTGGAACATGGGGGTGTATCCGCACTTCTACATAAAATAGTTAACAAAAGCGTCAGAACGCAGGGGCGTATTCGCAATTTTGTTGTAAAATAATTAGTAAAAATGTTGAAATGCAGAAGCGTATCTACACTTCTATAGTAAAGCAGCTAGCAAAAATGTCAGAACGCGGGGGCGTATTCGCACTTTTGCAGTAAAACAATTAGCAAAAACGTCAGAACGTGGGGGCGTATCTGCACTTCTGCAATAAAAACTATCAAAAACGTCGGATCGTGGAGGTGTATTCGCACTTCTACAGTAAAAATTGTCAGAGACGTCGGAACAGGAGGGTGTATCCGCCCCTCTACAGTGCCCGGGAGGGCAAGTCCGCCCCTCTACGGAGCAAATCCGTCCCTCTGCGACCTGAACCTACAAAGAACTTTAAACAACAACAAACGTGAAGTGAAGGGACCCGTTTGTGGGTGCCACCGGGCGTGCCAAAAATGTGATCCCTTTAAAATGCTACTCCTAATGTGAAATGCTAAACAAAACTAATGATGCAATACAAAGCAATAACATAAAAATGGACACCTCAAAATATTAGCCTAAGAAAATGGAGTTGCAAAGATAACCAATCGATAAATGATTATACCTTTCTTGTGCTCCTTCCTTGGTTTCCCTTTGATTCTTGAAGAGTTATGTGCTCCTTGGATGACAAACTAGGTTGAATATGAAAAATGATATGGAAGATGGATGGAGGTATGATAATTATGAGATGAGAGCTCAAATGGAAAATTGGCAAAAGTTTGGTAGCAAAAGACTTGATCCTTTAAAATGAGAGAAATGAGGGGGTATTTATAGGATAATTGGAATTCTCTAGAGAATTCAATGGTTGAGATTGATCCAACAAGATCAAGATGAAGGGTTATGGTGAGTTGAGGACTCACAAGCCCTCACATCTTGACATGTGGAATGTGAGATGTCTTAGGCTGGAATGATGTGGAAATGAGGTGGAAGAGAAGTACATGAGGTGGATGAAGGACAAGTACCTTGGGGGATGAGAAGATTCCTTGGAGGAATAAAAGTGAATTAAAAATTCACAATGATTGAAATAATCTAGTGGATAAGAGAGGGTTTCCAAAAAGGTGGAGATTTTCCACATGTGAGAGATGTGACAAGTCCAAGGTTCTAAAAGCCTTGGGCACATGTAAAATGACAAGTCACATTTGCATGGGGCTAGGGTGAACCTTGGAAGAATAAAATGAGAATTAAAAATTCACATGGGGAAGAGAGGAGCCTTGGGTCAATAAAAAGGAATTAAAAATTCCTTGGGGGATGGGGAGAGTTGACGAAGGTACCAATTAGGCTAATGACCTTGATTAAGGTTGTGCAAACACAGGATAAGGATAATTAATGAGAGATTAGAAGCAAGTGGGATATTATGGAGGATGTGACATTAATCTTGATTAAGTGGTGCACATCCTAATCATAGATTAATTAATTTAATCTGGATTAAAAGAGGATTGTGGAGAATGTGACAAGGAGAGAGAAAATGAGAAATTAAAAATTGATATTTAATCAAAAAGGTTAAGTGACTAAATTAAATAAATTGTCCTATTTATTTAATTTAGAGAAGAAAAGGTGTAAGGTAAAGTATTTAATTATTCAATTACATACTTTAGGAACCTTAGGCTGAAAATGTAATAATAATTAAATAAATTATTCAATCACTATTACTGACATAGATGGATAGAGTAAACGATTTTGATCATATGGAAGTGATCAAATTTAGATGTCTATAGGTACATCAAAGAAGAACCTTTGACCTCCACCCCATCACCTCTGTCATCCCCACTATCATCATCATTTTCATCTAAGTTGCTTGAATCCCCTACCTCATCCCCCTCATCATCAACATCCATAGCCACCACATCCTCTACCTCTACTAGTACCTGTGCCTGTGCCCCAGCCTTTGCCTGTGTCTATGGCTGTCGTCGTGCCCGTTGTATAACTGGTCCTCCCAATAATGGGGCAGGCTCCTCTGGGCTGGTAAATCTTGGGAATGGATGTGTGTAAAAGTAGGTCGAATACTCATCTATAATCCTTGCATTTTTCATCTCTAGATGCATCACCCAATAATCTGGCTACAGATCTATGTACTCTGCTCTGGAAGCCTCTATCGTTATAAATAAACCCCACTCTGCCACATCCTCCCGACGCCTAACATAGTGTGCCACACCCTGTGGCATCATCTGTACTAAACCATACTGTCTCAATATCTGCATAACCAGGAACCACTCTATAATAAATGAAGTATGACCAATCAAATATCTTGATCTGGTGCAGTAGGGAAGCTCTACATCATCAACCTCCCCGGGATCACAATCTAGATACGATCTCTAGATGACTGTACCCATGTCATCTAACATGCATCGCCAGTACTCTAACTTGCCCAACATCAACTGGACAAGGGGACCTATGTAGGCATAAATGTATGGATGGCCAAGAGGGCGATCTCTCTGAACAATGGGCCGAGTGATGGAAATACGCTCCCATGCCCATATCTGTAAAAGAGTAACTCCACATGAGAAACTCTTCCCATCTGTGTACACCACCTGATGCATATCATGGTACAGATGGGCAAGCATGCATGACCCCTATGCATATCTAGTTCGATGGAGGATCATATCCTCCAGGATCCAACCCCAACCAACTGATAGTCCCTTTGACCTGCGATCAGGACAATGGAAACCACCAATGAACCCTACTAACACCTAAGGTAGTGGGGCATAACTCTCCACCATCTCCTTCCATGGAATCACATATCCGAAGACATGAGGATCCTGGAAGACTCATGTCAACACATCAGTCCCTCCAATCTCTGTGTGATCATAGATCAGAAGCTCAACAACTACAAGGATACCCATAATCCTGTATACATCCTCTGGTGTCATGGTAATCTCTCTCATTGGCAGGTGGAAGGTTTTGTGCTCACTATGCCACCTCTCATCTAATGCCATCAACAGTGCCTTGTTGATCCTATACTGCAAGATCCTTAATAGTGGACTCAACCCGCATTGGTATATCACCTCTAAATCAACCCGGGACAGTCGAGGAAATAAAATCCCACGTGCGGGGAAATCTCTCTCTGATCTAGAGGAGGTTAAAATTCTCCTTTACAACATTAAAAGCAGTTACACAAATCAATCAACATGTAATACTCAAAATCATCCAATCAAATCAGTACATCAAGAAAATTCATCAATTGTATCAAACAGGAAATCAACTCAATCAAATCAAATCTTATTTGTTCTTCAAGTAGGAAGGAAAATAAATCCTAATCTATTTGTTTTTCATATCACATGGAAACAAATTTATATTAGTCAATCAACCCAACATTAATCTATCATTTACTATTTGTCTTTCAAACAGGAAAGCAAATTTATCAGAATTATTACTATTTGTTCTTCAACACAAGGACAAATTTATCAGATCATTACTCAAATCAAGCTAATATATCCTTGGTGACATTCAAAAGCATCAAATCATTTGTCTACTATAGCAACAAATCATCAAGAAATAATCAAATTTTATCTCAAAATTCAACAATCGACAAAACTCATGGATGTGCTAAAATGGCCAATGCGCTACTTCATCCATGGATGCGCTAAAACAGACCTTGCATGCACTAAAACACCAATGCACTATTCTATCATGCATATGCGCCACTTTATCTCATCTATGCGTTGATCTAGCCTATGCGCTAATTTAGCATCTTACGTAGGCAGATTTCATCTATGTGCTAATCTACATATCTATGTGCTAATGTTCTACATATATGTGCTACTTTCTATGGGCCAGTTTATCTAATCTATGCGCTAAACTAAGGCTCGCATGCGCTAATCTAAAATCCTATGCACTAAAGCAGAACTTCAAAAATCTAAAAAATAAAAAAATTCTTCAAAATCAATTTAAAAATTTTACAAAGGAGGATCAAGTCAACTTACCGGAGGTCCATACATAGTTGGTCTCTGATGACAGTAGGCTTGCTCGAATCAGTGACGCTCGTAGTGGATTGACATCTCTTTTTTTATCTCTCAGAGCTCTGATATTTATCACAAGTTACTATTCAAATGACAATGAATTTTCACCTTTTCCACCTTTTAAGGGGGTAAAAAGGGACGTTATTTTCATTTTTACTATCCAGAGCACTATTTCGAGAGCTAAATCACCAATTTTTCTCCAAAAATCATCTAAGTTCTAGGTAAGTGTACAAATATGGTTCCCAAAAAGGGGACTTAAGTGGACAACTTTTTTCTTAAATCAGGAAATATCGACCTTGGACGCGAAATTGAGGATACTTACACTCATAATTTTGAGATGGAACAAAAAGAAGGATTCAAGTGCTCTGAGTCTACTTTCTAAACTACTAATTTATTTTAGAAATGGCTAAGATTAAGGGGTTCAAATGAGGGACGTACACAAATTAGTGTTGTTTTTTTTAGAAAAACATAACATAGCAACTCTTGTATGACCCTCATACGGTGAATTTTTTTTTAGTATTTTTATAATCACAATAGTTAGAAGTTAGCTAATAGTATGTAGTTGATGCACAGTTTTTTTGATAATTTTTTAATGAATATTTGATTTTTTACTAATTTGCGAAGTGGACATTTCCTGAAAAATAGAATTTTGGCCGTGCTACCCCTACAAATTTTGGAAATTAATTTATTTTTTTAAATTTTTTGAAAAAAATTGTAGAATGGATTCTAGTTTCTAAAAATGTAATCTATTTGAAAAATTGATCAACGGTTAATTTATAACGAAAAAAATACCGAACACTACTTTTTGGAAAAAAAAAAAAAGACATACAGATAAAATAAATTATGGATGAAAGGTTTAACATTTTCATAAAGTGAAAAAAATTACATCATTGGATAGTTAAGAGAGAACCCAACATTACCCATGTGTTCGATTTTTTTGATATTGAACCACGTGCAATTCTGACGGTGAGCATGAACTCGATTATGAGAAATATGGTAGATTTTTTTAAAACACGTCTCTGGTCATTGGGAATGCCCTAATCCTTTGGGTTGGTATTCCAAGGAAAATACCAAGCCTAAGTATCAGGAATTCCAAAAGCAAGATATAACGTGAGTGCGTTATAATGCGCTCGCGTTATATCTTACTTTTCACATGGTTTTTGCTTTTGCGAAAAACATGTCAACTAAGACATAATACGAGCACATTATAATGCACTCATGTTATGTCTTCCTTTATGTTAAATGTTAATATATTTAATGTATGTTGATATATTTGTATTTTTGTATGTACATGTATGCTTGTATGTCATGTATGTATGTATCGATGCATATATATTGTATGTATGCCTCTATGTATGTTAGATTGTATCTACACATGTATGTATGTATTCTTGTATGGATGTAAGATTATATGTACATATGTATTATTCTTGTATGTAGTCATTTATGTATGTCTTTAGATGAAGAGATAATTTAGAGAGAGAGGGGGTGGAAGTGAGAGTTTAAGAGAGAGGGAGTAGAAGAGAAGGGGTTGGAGTGAGAGGGACTTCCCTAGGTAGGGTGGGAGGGATAGAGGGAGGGAGAGAGAGAGAGGGGGGGGGGGAGAGAGAGAATTGAGGGAGATGGAGACAGAGAGATAGAGAGACAGAGAGACAGAGATTTATGTAGGTAGGTTGCCAAAGGGAGAGACTTGAGAGTGTGAGAGGGAGAGACTTGAGAGATAGGTAGTGAGAGAGAGTGGGAGAGAGATGGAGTATGAGAAAGAGGGAGTGGGAGTGGGAGAGATAGGGAGTGTGAGTGAGAGACCTGAGAGAGGGAGAGGGTTTGGGAGGGAGTGACCTGATAGAGGTAGAGAAAGAGGGGTTGGAGTGAGAGGGACTTATCTAGGTAGGGTTGGAGGGATAGATAGAGAGAGGGGAGAGAGAAAAAGAGAGTTACCTAGGTAGTTTTCTGGAGGGAGAGACCTGAGAGAGAGAGGGGGTGGGAGGGAGAGACATGAGAGAGAGGGAGAGAGAGGTAGTGGGAGGAGAGAGTGGGATAGAGTGGGAGGGACATAAAGGGAGATGGATAGAGGGAGCGAGAGAGGGTGGTAGGGATTTATTGAACAAGAGGTACGCAAAAAGAGGGAGATGGTAGATAGAGACAATTAGAGAGGGTAGGAGGGAGAGGTGAGATGTATAGATAAGGAGAAAGTGATAGAGGTAACGGGTATAGGGTTGAGGGATTAGGGTGGAGGACCTATAGGTTTGATGGTTTCTAGGGTATTAGGGTTTAAGGTTTGAGGGTTGAGGGAATAGGGTCGATGGTAGAGGGTATTTGGTTGAGGGTATATGGTAGAAGGTTTAAGGGTTGAAGGTTGAAGGTTTTGGGGTTAAGGGTTTAGGGTTAAGGGTTTACTTGGTTGAGGGTAGAGGGTTTAGGGTATAGGTTTGAGGGTATATGGTTGAAGGATTAGGTTCAGGGTCCAATGTAAGGGGTAGAGGTTATAGGGGTAGAGGGTTTAGGATCTAAGGATTAAGGGTTGAGGGATTAACGGTTGAGAGTTGAGAATTGAGGGTTGAGTGTTTAATGTATAGGGTAAAGGGTAGAGGATAGAGGTTTTAAGGGTTGATGGTTTAAGGTATAGGGTTGAGGGATTAGGGTTGAGGGTACAATAAATAGGGTAGAGGTTATAGGGGTTGAGAGATTAAGGATTGACGGTTTAGGGATTAGGGTAGAGATTTTTCTTAGATTTCACGATATAAGGGTTGAGGAATTAAGGTTGAGAGATTAGGGTTTAGGGTAGATAGCATTGGGTTGAAGGTTTGAGAGTTGAGGGATTAAGAGTGTATAGGGGTTGAGGGATTAGGGTTTAAGGGTTTAAGGGTTGAGGGGTTAAGAGGGTATAGGGGTAGAGGGATTAGCGTTGAAGAGTTGAGGGTTGAGCATTAAGGGTTCAAGGATTAGTAGGGTATAGAGGTAGAGGGATTAGGGTTGAAGGGTTGAGGGTTGAGTGTTGAGGGACTAAGAGGGTATAGGGGTTCATGGATTAGGGTTTAAAGGTTGAGGGTTGAGGGTTGAGTGTTGAGGGATTAAGAGGTATAGGGATTTAGGGATTAGGGTTTGAGGGTTGAGGGTTGAGGGTTGAGGTTTGAGGGATTAAGAGGGTATAGGGGTTGAGGAAATAGGGTTTAAGGGTTGAGGGTTGAGGGTTCAATGATTAAGAGGGTATAGGGATAGAGGGATTAGGGTTGAAGGGTTGAGGATTGAGCGTTGAGGGTTGAGGGATCAATAGGGTATAGGGGTAGAGGGAATAGGGTTGAAGGGTTGAGGGTTGAGGGATTAATATGGTATAGGGGTTGAGGGTTGAGATTTGAGGGATTAAGAGGCTATAGGGTTGAGG
This sequence comes from Sequoiadendron giganteum, assembly GCA_007115665.2. Taxonomy (NCBI): domain Eukaryota; kingdom Viridiplantae; phylum Streptophyta; class Pinopsida; order Cupressales; family Cupressaceae; genus Sequoiadendron; species Sequoiadendron giganteum. The sequence goes on along the minus strand of CM021100.1, from coordinate 573,012,562 downwards.
GATTAGGGTTTAAGGGTTGAGGGTTGAGGGATTAAGAGGGTATAGGGGTTGAGGGTTCATAGATTAAGAGGGTATAGGGGTTGAGGGATTAGGGTTGAAGGGTTGAGCGTTGAGGGTTGAGGGATTAATAAGGTATAGGGGTAGACGGGTTAGGGTTGAAGGGTTGAGGGATTAATAAGGTATAGGGGTAGAGATATTAGGTTTGAAGGGTTGAGGGTTGAGCGTTGAGGGTTGAGGGATTAAGAGGGTATAGGGGTTAAGGGATTAAGGCTAAAGGGTTGAAGGGTTGAGGGTTGAGGGTTGAGGGATTAAGAGGGTATAGGGGTTGAGGGATTAGGGTTTAAGGGTTTAAGGGTTGAGGGTTGAGGGTTGAGGGTTCAAGGATTAAGAGGGTATAGGGGTAGAAGGATTAGGGTTTAAGGGTTGAGGGTTGAGCATTGAGGGCTGAGGAACTAATAGGGTATAGGGGTACAGGGATTAGGGTTGAAGGTTTGAGGGTTGAGGGTTGAGGGTTGATGGATTAAGAGGGTATAGGGGTTCAGGGATTAGGGTTTGAAGGGTTGAGGGTTGAGGGATTAAGATGGTATAGGGGTTGAGGGATAAGGGTTTAAGGGTTGAGGGTTGAGGGTTGAGGTTTGAGGGATTAAGAGAGTATAGGGGTTGAGGGATTAGGGTTTAAAGGTTAAGGGTTCAGGGTTCAGGGTTCAAGGATTAAAAGGGTATAGGGGTTGAGGGATTAAGGTTTAAGGGTTGAGGGTTGAGCATTGAGGGTTGAGGGATTAATAGGGTAGAGGGGTAGAGGGATTAGGGTTGAATGGTTGAGGGTTGAGGGATTAATAAGGTATAGGGGTAGAGGGATTAGGGTTGAAGGGTTGAGGGTTGAACATTGAGGGTTGAGGGATTAAGAGGGTATAGGGGTTCAGGGATTAGGGTTGAAGGGTTGAGGGTTGAAGAATTAAGAGGGTATATGGGTTGAGGTATTAGGGTTTAAGGGTTGAGGGTTGAGGGTTGAGGGTTGAGGGATTAAGAGGGTATATGGGTAGAGGGATTAGGGTTGAAGGGTTGAGGTTTTAACATTGAGGTTTGAGGGATTAATAGGTTATAGGGGTAGAGGGATTAGGTTTTAAGGGTTGAGGGATGAGGGATGAGGGATTAAGAGGGTATAGGGGTTAGGGGATTAGGGTTTAAGGGTTGAGGGTTGAGGGATTAAGAGGGTATAGGAGTTGAGGGATTAGGGTTTAAGGGTTGAGGGTTGAGGATTGAGGATTGAGGGATTTAGGGTTGAAAGGTTGATGGTTGGCTGAGAGTTGAGGACTAATAGAATTATATAGGAGTAGAGGATTAGGGTTTAAGGGTTGAGAGTTGAGCGTTGAGGGTTGAGGGATTAATAGGGTATAGGGTTAGAGGGATTAGGGTTGAAGGGTTGAGGGATTAATAGGGTATAGGGGTAGAGGGATTAGGGTTGAAGATTTGAGGGTTGAGCGTTGAGGGTTGAGGGATTAAGAGGGTATGGGGGTAGAGGAATTAGGGTTGAAGGGTTAAGTTTTGAGGGTTGAAGGATTAATAGGGAATAGGGGTAGAGGGATTAGGGATGAAGGGTTGAGGGTTGAGTGTTGAGCGTTGACAGATTAATAGGGTATAGGAGTACAGGGATTAGGGTTGAGGGAGTAAGAGGGTATAGGGGTAGGGGGATTAGGGTTTAAGGGTTGAGGGTTTAGCGTTGAGGGATTAAGAGGGTATAAGGGTTCAGGGATTAGGGTTTAAGGGTTGAGGGGTTGAGGGTTGATGGACAGAAGCATTATAGGGTTGGTTGAGGTTTTAAGGTTGAGGTTGAGAAGAGGGGATTAGAGGTACTATAGGGGTTGGTTGAGAAGGATTAGGGTTTTAGGGTTGAGGGTTGGCGTTGAGGGTTGAAGTTAACATGGGGTATGGGGTAAGATGGTTAGGGGTTGAAAGAGTTGAGGGGTTTGAGCATTGAGGGTTGGGGACTAAGAGGGTATAGGGATTCGAGGGGATTGGGGTTGATGGTTAAGGGATTAAGAGGGTATAGGGGTTGAGGGAATAGGGTTTAAGGGTTGAGGGTTGAGGGTTGAGGGACTAAGAGGGTATAGGGGTTGAGGAATTAGGGTTTAAGGGTTGAGGGTTGAGGGATTAAGAGGGTATAGGTGTTGAAGGATTAGGGTTGAAGGGTTGAGGGTTGAGGGTTGAGGGTTGATGGATTAATAGGGTATAGGGGTAGATGGATTAGGGTTGAAGGGTTGAGGGTTGAGCGTTGAGAGGATTAAGAGGGTATAGGGGTTAAAGTTAGGGGTTAGGGTTGAGGTTGAGGAGTTTGAGGGATTGAGAGGGTATGGGGGATTAAGAGGAGGTATAGGGGTTGAGAGTTAGGGTTTAGGGGTGCAGGGGGAGTTGAGGGTTGAGGGATTAAGAGGGTATAGGGGTTGAGGTATTAGGGTTGAAGGGTTAAGAGTTGAGCATTGAGGGTTGAGGGATTAATAGGGTATAGGGGTAGAGGGATTAGGGTTGAAGGGTTGAGGGTTAAGGGTTGAGGGTTGAGGGATCATTAAGGTATAGGGCTGGAGGGATTAGGTTTGAATGGTTGAGGGTTGAGGGATTAATAGGGTATAGAGGTAGAGGGATTAGGGTTGAAGGGTTTAGGGTTGAGCATTGAAGGTTGAGGGATTAAGAGGGTATAGGGGTAGAGGGAATAGGGTTGAAGGGTTGAGAGTGGAGTGTGGAGGTTTGATGGATTAATAGGGTATAGGGGTAGAGGTATTAGGTTTGAAGGGTTGAAGGGTTGAGGGTTGAGGGTTGAGGGTTGAGTGTTGAGGGATTAATAAGGTATAGTGGTAGAGGGAATATGATTGAAGGGTTGAGGGTTGAGTGTTGAGGGTTGAGGGATTAATAGGGTATAGGGTACATGGATTAGGATTGAAGGGTTGAGGGGTGAGCATTGAGGGTTGAGGGATTAAGAGGGTATAGGGGTAGAGGGATTAGAGTTTAAGGGTTGAGGGTTGAGGGTTGAGAGTTGAGGGATTACAAGAGTATAGGGGTTCAAGGATTAGGGTTTAAGGGTTGAGGGTTGAGGGATTAAGAAGGTATAGGAGTTCAAGGATTAGGTTTTAAGGGTTGAGGGTTGAGGGTATAGGGATTGAGGGATTAGGGTTTAAGGGTTGAGGGTTGAGGGTTGTGGGATTAGGAGGGTATTGGGGTTGAGGGATTAGGTTTGAATGGTTGAGGGTTGAGCATTGAGGGATTAATAGGGTATAGGGGTAGAGGGATTAGGGTTGAAGGGTTGAGGGTTGAGCGTTGAGGGTTGAGGGATTAATAGGGTATAGGAGGAGACAGATTAAGGTTTAAGGGTTGAGGGTTTATGGTTGATAGATTAAGATGGTATAGGGGTTGAGGGATTAGGGTTTAAGGTTTGAGGGTTGAGGGTTGGGGATTAAGAGGCTATAGAGGTTGAGGATTAGGGTTTAGGGTTTAGGAGTTTGAGGATTAAGAGGTATAGGGAGTAGAGGATTAGGGTTGAAAGAGGTTGAGGTTGAGAGCATTGTTGAGGTGTAGGGTATAGGGGTTCAGGGATTAGGATTTAAGGGTTGAGGGTTGGGGATTTGAGGATTAAGAGGGTATAGGGGTAGAGGGATTAGGGTTGAAGGGTTGAGGGTTGAGGGTTCAGGGATTAAGAGGGTATAGGGGTTGAAGGATTAGGGTTGAAGGGTTGAGGGTTGAGTGCTGAGGGTTGAGGGATTAATAGGCTATAGGGTACATGGATTAGGGTTGAATGGTGTAGGGTTGAGCATTGAGGGTTGAGGGATTAAGAGGGTATAGGGGTAGAGGGATTAGGGTTTAAGGGTTGAGGGTTAAGCGTTGAGGGATTAAGAGGGTATAGGGGTTCAGGGATTAGGGTTTAAGTGTTGAGGGTTGAGGGTTGATGGATTAAGAGGGTATAAGGGTTCAAGGATTAGGGTTTAAGGGTTGAGGGTTGAGGGTATAGGGGTTGAGGGATTAGGGTTTAAGGGTTGAGGGTTGAGGGATTAAGAGGGTATAGGGGTTGAGGGATTAGGGTTGAAGGGTTGAGGGTTGAGCATTGATGGTTGAGCATTGATGGTTGAGGGATTAATAGGGTATAGGGGTAGAGGGATTAGGGTTGAGCATTGAGGGTTGAGGGATTAATAGGGTATAGGGGTAGAGGGATTAGGGTTGAATGGTTGAGGGTTGAGGGTTGAGCATTAAGGGTTGAGGGATTAGTAGGGTATAGGTGTAGAGGGATTAGGGTTTAAGGGTTGAGGGTTGAGCATTGAGCGTTGAGCGTTGAGCGTTGAGGGTTGAGGGATTAATAGGTTATAGGGGTATATGGATAAAGGTTGAAGGGTTGAGGGTTGAGTGTTGAGGGTTGAGGGATTAGTAGGGTATAGGGGTAGAGGGATTAGGTTTCAAGGGTTGAGGGTTGAGCATTGAGGGTTGATTGATTAATAGGGTATAGGGGTACATGGATTAGGGTTGAAGGGTTGAGGGTTCAACGTTGAGGGTTGAGGGATTAATAGGGTATATGGGTACAATGATTAGGGTTTAAGGGTTCAAGGTTGAGCATTGAGGTTTGAGGGATTAAGAGGGTATAGGGGTTCAGGGATTAGGGTTGAAGGGTTGAGGGTTGAGGGTTGAGGGTTGAGGGATTAAGAGGGTATAGGGGTTGAGGTATTAGGGTTGAAGGGTTGAGGGTTGAGCGTTGAGGGTTGAGGGATCAATAGGGTATAGGGATAGAGGGATTAGGGTTGAAGGGTTGAGGGTTGAGGGTTGAGGGTTGAGGGTTGAGGGTTGAGGGTTGAGGGATTAAGAGGGTTGAGGGTTGAGGGATTAGGGTTTAAGGGTTGAGGGTTGAGGGTTGAGGTATTAAGAGGGTATAGGGGTTTAGGGATTAGGGTTCAAGGGTTGAGGGTTGAGGGTTGAGGGTTGACAGATTAAGAGGGTATAGGGGTTGAGGGATTAGGGTTGAAGGTTTTAGGGTTGAGGGTTGAAGGATTATGATTCTCCCTCCCTCTTTATATCCCACTCTCACCCACTCTCCCCTTCTTCCCTTCTCCCACTCTCTCCCTCCCTCTCTTTCTCCCCCTCTCCCCCTCTCTCCCTCCCTCTCTATCTCTCACTCTCTCCCACACTCTCTATCTCCCACTCTCCCCTCTCTCCCTCCCACTCTCTCTTTCTCCCACTATCCCCTTATCTGACTCTCCCACTCTATATTTCTCCCACTCCCCCCCTCTTTCCCTCCCTCTCTATCTCGCACTCTCCCCTTCTCCCACCTTCTCCCACTCTCTCTCTCTCCTTCTCCCTCTTGCCTCTCTCCTCCCTCCTGTTTCTCTCTCCTCTCTCCCTCCCTCTCATCCTCTCTCTCCACAACTCTCTTTCTCCCTCTCCCCTTCCTCTCTCAAACTCTCTCCCTCCCTCTCTTTCTCCCACTATCTCTTTCTCCCCCTCCCCCTCTTCCTCCCTCTCTCCCTATTTCTCCCCCACTCCCTCTCCCTCACTCTCTCCCTATTTCTCTCCCACTCTCTCTTTCTCCCCCTCTCTCTCTCCCTCCCTCTCTCCCTCACACACACACACTCACCTCTATCTCTTCTACTATAAGGATGTAGGGGACAAATATAGAATTAGGATAGAGGGTATAGAAAAAGAGGGAGAATCTAAATATATTAAGAAAACCATATTTGAGATAACATGCTCACATTATAACGTGAGCGAGTGTTTTACTCCACTAAAAATGGTAAAAATTTCTATATACCCATGATTTCAAGGCCCACAGTCTGCATATTCCTCTAGTTCTACGCATGCTCTGACAAAAAGTTGCTTTTTGATGATGTTGTGAAGTGTGCAAGCATTTTTTTCACATTCCATCACCTTTTCCATGATCTTTCTACCACCTTTGCATGAAATAGCAGATTTTCCACATTGAAAGACATAATATCAATTGAAGTTTGAATTCCATTGAAAACTTATATACAATTGAAGTTTGGAGGGGAACAAGATTTTGAACAAGTCAAATTATTGTGGAGTTTGAAGAAAGAAGAAGCTCTTAGCTAATGCTACATAATTGGGTTGAACTCCTCCATTTGGAAGTCTGGTTTTTTAGGTATGTGAATTCTTTACATATTTTCTTTCATTCTATTATGGCTTGCTTTCATTTTTGTTTGTCATTATAATTTATAACCTTACGTTAACATTGTAACTATATTTCCCTTCACAACACATTTGATTCATATACTTAAATTAGCATTAAGATTTCCCAATTCCTTAAGGACATTCAAAACACCTTCAAAATCTTGAAAATAATTGATTACAATCAACTAGATTCCTCAAAACATCAACCAATGATTATGTCATTCACAACTTGTCTTAAATCTTCCATAATGGCACCGTTGTTTACAAACACAAACTACAATTCTTAAGGCACAACCAAAACATTATTTGCTTAAGAAATATATTTTTGAGTTAGTACAACAAAAATGGAACCTTTCAGAAGTCTGCCCTTACACACAAACTTAGTTCCTTTGTTCATTGGCCACATTACTAGTAGCCAAGCATCTGCAAACTGTCACATGTATCTCCCAAACCATGCACACACTTCAGAGTGTGATACTCATTTTTGATGCAGAGTTAGAGGACCCAAAACCATTCAAGATGTCAACTTGCCTTCAAGAGGCATCTAACAAGATTAAAAATGCCTAATGGACCAATACCAACACTCCTCCAAGTTGGACAACAAACAAAAACACTATTTCCCACTTTTCACCCTTGGAATCTAGTAGTAGTGCAAAACCAGTTTTGGGCCCTTAACTCCAAAACACCAGGAAAATAAAAGAATGATTCTAGCAACCATTTCAGAGTTGCAAGACATACCTAACCCATCCAATGAATCCTTTGTGACAACTTTAAGAAAAATAACCTTTTCACTATTTTATCCCTCCAAGTATGCCAATTTTACAAAGGAACTACCCTTAGATCCTCACACTAGACTTCCAAACCCAAAAGAAGTCTTTAATTAGGTCTCAAGAAAATATATTTTCTAGGTCTTAGGCCCTTACCCACTCAACTAAGCTTCCAATACAAAAACCCCCATTTTTCAATGCAAAGAGGGAGGGTTTATAGAAACTCCTATACCCGGGCCTTCCTAGACCATTCCAAAGAATCAAAAATCTTCAAAATTCACTACACAAGGTCAAAATTTCATTACATAGACCACTCCTTCAACACTTTTTCAAAATCACTCCTTGGTTCCTCAAATTCTCATGGAAAAGTGCTTGTTTCAGCCTAAGAACCCCATCCTATTGTCATTAGTTTCATTCCAAGGAATGTTAAACAATAAAAGACCCTAATATAAAAATTTACATGTCACCCCACTAAGAAACAAGTCATAACAGTAGGTGGGATGGTCATTTCATAATTAAATTCTACTCAAACCCTTGAGTGGCTTGAAATGAGCAGTTTCAAAAAATTGTCAATTTCTCTCTTCAAACGTACTGTTAAGCCCTTAGAACTGATGCATTAGAGAGTTAAGACATGTGCCTACAATATTATATTAGTTTTGTATCAAGGGGAGGCTGTACAGATCCATACAAGTGCAGGAATATTAAAAAAACCCAGTGAATTTTTGGAAAACAACATTTTTTATCATAAAAATGGATTTCAAAATGAACAATACTCATCCCTTCGAGCCAATGGAGGTTGTTTAAACATTTTTTAATGAAAACCAAATCCCCCCAATTCCTACAACTAACAAAAAACCACCTTTGAAAGAATATACAAACTTTTTCTATGCTTCCATAATTTGTACACATTTGTCTATGGTAGGTTAACTTTTGTACACGATGATTGTAAGTATTATTTAAATGAATCATTCAATGACATATATTTTCAATTAACTTGAATGGATACATTTTTTAGGAACTAATATTCATCTCATTACCATGGTAAAGATAAAATTATCCGCCATGCCGAAGAAAAAGACAAAGAGGAAACTAATAGACGAAGAGAACAAAACCTTCAAATAAAATGAGAGAGTTCGGGTGGTGACATATCGTGAAAAGAAGAAGTTTGAAACTATTGATGAAAACAAGCCAATTGTAGAGGAACTTCAACCGTTAAAAAGAGAATGGGAATTGGCAGCACAATAAGCACAAATGTGAAAGCATCGTCATAAGACAGATTCACATACCATAGTTGGAGACACACCCTCAATGACAAGTGAATATAATGGGACACCATTAAGCACAAGAGAATATGGAGGGACACCATCTAGCACAAGTGAATATGGATGGACACCATCTACTGCAAGTGAATATGGAGGGACACCATGTACCGCAAGTGAATATTGTTGGACACCATCCAACACATCTCAAGTTGAGAGTACATCATCACTTGGAATTGACAAAGAAGGTATGCTATCATCCCCATGTGAACCTCAAGGTATGTCTTCTTCTCCACCCTCAATCGAAGGTATGCAATCTAGCCCACCTCAATTGAATATTGATGAAATTCCTAATGTTGAGATGTATGTACCTAGGAGAACACCACCTAGAATTTTGTGTAGAAAGCCAAAGTATTTGATTAATATTGATGATGAGATTTTGCAGCACATGGAAGGTAAGATTTTAACACGCACTTGTAGAAGATATGCTGATAAGATTTGGGAATGATTCTTTGAAAGTCTAAATGAGATTGCAAGATGTCAACTATTTTTTGAAATGATGCGGGGTGTAAAGTATAGGAACATCATGAAGACTCTTGGGTTGAGAACATCGAATGCATCGAGTGAAGACACTATTGTGAAGAATCTAATGGATGCTTATGAGAGTGTGGGTAAGACCTCACACTCAAAGGATAGTAATGTCACCCAACGTTTCATTACATCAACTTTGGTAAGTTTTCAAACAAAGAGAGCTCGTCTAATTGAAAATACTAGTGAACAAACGGGAATTAGTAGAAATTATTTTTCAAGAGCCATTCAAAGGCGGAAAAGAATTGAGGGCAATGATTCAAATGAATTATGGGCATTCTCGGGGAGATTGTCACGAAAAGATAAAGAAATTGTTGAAGCCTTGAGAACACTAATTGAAGAGTATTGGAAGAATAACACAAGGCCATCTCCAAATCAAAGGCATGTGGTAAGAAGGAGAATCGGTAGTCGGAATCGTGAGCCACATCCAAAGCATTTTTTGGATATGACTCAAACTCAATTTTTTCAAAAATTTGAAAATAACTATCCTCAAATTAGTATTTCTCAAAGTTTTTTAAATGCTTAAACCTTTTTATGTCAAGATAAATCACACATCCACTAATTTTTGTTGTAGACTACATATTGAATTTTCTAACCATTATGATGTTTATTGTTCTATATGTTTAGATTTGCATACTAACAATGTTTTGCACGATTGTGGCATACAAGCCCCACCAAAATCTTCAAGAGAGTTCTTATGAAAAAGATTATGTGAAATAGAGGATGGCTAGATATTCTATAAGACAACATGCTTAGATGGTTCATGCAAGCGTTGTGGTGGCCTCCAACGTATGCCAGTATGTCAACATATGGAAAGCATAGATGAGGTGGGACAAAAACTAGTAGAGCTTGGGAAGTATAAAATAGTGGAATATGCTACAAAAGATGGGTCTCAAGCAAAAAGGTGTGAGTTGGTTATTGAGAATATTCCAGTGTACCAATTTATGACCACATTTCATGACAATATACTATCTGAGTATGCAATGCATACCCATAGAGCCCGATGGTTGGACACACAATTCAAGTTATGCAAGGACACCTTTCTAGTTGGAAGCATAGTATCTGTGGTTGAATTTGAGGAGAACTACACTCTACAACCACAACATGAGGTGGAGTCACAGTATTACAACTCCACACAAGTTTCGATATTTGTGCACATAGCATTCATTCATGCATCTGATAGTACAGATGAGAAAAGGATGGTATTGAGGGAGTACCAATTTTACATTAGTGATGATCGCACACATTCTCCAAATTTCGTGCAAGGTTGCTTCCAGATGTTCTACAGTGGTTTGGCTTAGAGGGGCATTAGAATACGATCGACATATAATATGGTCTGATAACTATGCAACATAGTTCAAGAACTCACACATGTTCTACTGGTTGTGCAGGATGCATGTCATTATAGGTGTTCAACATATGTGGAACTTTTGTGAGGCCTGAAATGGAAAGGGGGAGCATGATAGTGTAGGAGCATGCGTGAAAAGAGCATTAGCACGAGAAGAGTTAAAGTATAAAGATAGTGCAAATTTGACAGATGCAAAATCAATTGTCGAGTGGTATAATGCTTTGATGGGTCTAGGTAATGAATGTACATCTTCAGTTTGTAGATTTTTTTGGTTGATGGATGATACTAACATTGCACCATTAAAGACTTTTGTAAACTAACAAGATCGAGTGAGGTACACTCTTTCCTTAGCTCAAATGCAGGTTCATGGAGTATCAATACACGAAAGATGGCATGCTTTTGTTCTTCATGTACAATGCAAGCCTCGAATGATTGTGAGTCAGGGGAGTGGGTTGACAAATGGTTCACGAGCTATCTTAGCCCACTTCACACGTATCGCCCTCCAACGACATTGGAATTGAAAAAAATGGAAGCATCGGTCAACTTTGACCACGTATTAGATCTAGTTCAACCAGGTGATATATCTACTTGTTTAGTTGTTGAAATTCCATATCGTTATCTTACTTTGTACTGTATTCATAATGTTGACAAATTTCAAGAGATTTTCTGCACATATCAATGCAAGGCATGTTTATGTAGTTATTGCAGATGAAGACAATGAAGAGGGAATAGACTATTACTTGTGTCGTTGTGTTGAGGCCAAAAATAAATTAGAGGCCCCAATTATACATGGAGAAAACATCGAATACCCTACATTGTCCTATAACATTGGCTATTTCAAGACTTTGACATGCATCATAAGATTTTTCATTACTCAAACCTTGTCGTGGCATCCAATGTTCATTTGACCAAATATGGGGGTAGACCTTTGAACAAGACCTTGTGGAAGGTCTGTGAGTCTGACCATAAGGCTATACTTGATAGAATAAAAAGTAGATCAGACCCAAATGGTTTGTTGGATTAATTTGTAAGTATATGCACATTGGTTCTTATTAATTTATACTTGTATGCACATTAATTTGTTTGATGTCAATGTTATCATCTTCTCTTATAGTGATTGGTTTTCCCTTCCAAAAAATGCAAATATATGAGACATCCAAGAAATGTCAGCCAAAAAAGTAATGCAACATCCTTATTTTGATGATCTTGACAAATCTCAATCAAGATTTTAAGCCATTAGAAAAGTGTGTGCAAAGCTTGGTGAGGGAATTTCAAGTTATTCATTTGAAGTTAACCTTATCATGAGCAGCTATGATGTAGACATTATAAGAGCATATTAAATTTCAACTTACTTTATTCATGAGAGGTGTTGTGTGCAATAGGTATGTTGGAATTCCCAGTGAAGATGTATGACCAGGAGTGACTAAGTTGTGAAACCTGCATGCCTATCTGTAAGTGCCTTCCATCTATTTTTATTTCATTTCCATTTTGGATGCTCTTTCTTTTTCTCTTTTACTTTGCATATTTGTAAGTAAACTACTAAAAATTGATTGATCTCTCATTGCAGAAAATTCTGATTTAAGAGCCATCAAAGAGAATCTCAGCCAAAAAAGCAATGCAACATCCTTATTTTGATGATCTTGACAAATCTCAATTTTGATTTCAAGCCATTATAAAAGATTGTGTGAAGCTTAGCGAGGGAATGTCAAGTTACTCAATTGAAGTTAACCTCATAATGAGCACCTATGATGTAGACATTTAAAGAGAATCTCGAATATATGAGTGTTGTAAAAGATCTGTGAAAATGAAGTGCTTGAGGCATTGTAATAATATTTACTTACATAATGACAAACTCTCAGATCTGCAATTGTAATAAGATATACTTACAGAATGACAAACTCTAAGGCATTGTAATAAGATTTTCTTACATAATGCATTGTTGGGGCAGCAATTATCAGGTATCCAAACCCTCAGATCCGTAATTTTTCTCAAGACAAACTCACTCCACCATGCCAAACCAAAACCCTTATTTTATGCAATATTTTATCAAACCCTAGGGTGAAACCTCATTTTTCATGCCCTTTTCCATCAAAATCTATAGGGGTAGCAACATAAACCCCATAAAACTTATTCCCTTTGACTTAGAAATTTCTTGTCTAATCCTACAGGATCGCGTTGGGCCCCTCTAGAAAAAACTCTCGGTTTTGCTTATCTCAGAGTGGTTTTCCCATGGCGGTGGATTTTCACTTGATAGAAAAAGTGTCAAAATCAAGCTATGCAAAGTGGTGCAACTTTCGTTCTGCAACTTTTGTGACCAAGCGGACTATTCCAACATGTTTGAAAAGGTATTTTTGTGCTAGGCATGGTCCTCTTTTGCACTTAAACATGTGAAATCGCTCTGAGCTATGTTCCACTGGATCGATTCCTTAAGGGTCCAAAGTGCAAAATGGCTGCAAACTTCAGCATGATATTACATGGATACTGTGATGCTTAGAAAATTATCATCTGATCCTACAGGATTGTGTTGGACCCCTCTACAAAAACCTCTCTCGGTTTTGGCTATCTCAGAGTGGTTTTCTCGTAGCGGCGGATTTTCACTTGGTGGAAAAAGCATCAAATGCAAGCAGTGCAAAATTGCAAAGTGGTGCAACTTTCGTTCTGCAACTTCTGTGACCAAGCGGATTGTTCCAACACATCCGAGTAGGTATTTTTATGCTAGGCATGGTCCTCTTTTGCATCGAAACACATGAAATTTCTTCGAGCTATGTTCCACCGGATCGATCCCTTAAGGGTCCAAAGTGCAAAATGACTGCAAATTTTAGCATGTTATTACTTGAATACCGTGATGCTTAGAAACTTCTCGCTTGATCCTACAGGATCATGTTAGTCTCCTCTACAAAAACCTCTCTCATTTTTAGCTATCTCAGAGTGATTTTCCCATAACGGCAGATTTTCACTTGATGGAAAAAGCATCAAATGCAAGCAGTGCAAAGTTGCAAAGTGGTGCAACTTTTGTTCTACAACTTGTGTGACCAAGAGGACTATTCCAAAACATCTGAATAGGTATTTTTATGCTATGCATGGTTCTATTTTGCACCGAAACACGTGAAATCGCTCTAAGCTATGTTCCACTAGATCGATCCCTTAAGGGTCCAAAGTGCAAAATGGATTTAAACTTTAGCATGCTATTACTTGGATACCGTGACACTTAGAAAATTCTCATTTGATCCTAAAGGATTGCATTAGGCCCCTCTAGAAAAACCTCTCTTTATTTTGGCTATCTCGGAGTGGTTTTCCCGTGGAAGTTGATTTTCACTTGATGGAAAAAGTGTCAAATTCAAGTTGTGCAAAGTTGCAAAGTGGTGCAACTTTCGCTCTGCAACTCGTGTGACCAAAATAACTGCTCCAGCACGTCTGAATAGGTATTTTTATGCTATGCATGGTCTTTTTTCACACCGAAACACGCGAAATCGCTTCGAGCTACGTTCCACTGGATCAATCCCTTAAGGGTCCAAAGTGCAAAATGGCTGCAAACTTCAACATGCTATTACTCGGATACCGTGATGCTTAGAAACTTCTCATCTGATCCTACAAGATCGCATTGATCCCCTCTACAAAAACCTCTCTCAATTTTGGCTATCTCAGAGTGGTTTTCTCGTGGGGGCGGATTTTCACTTGATGGAAAAAGCATCAAATGCAAGCAATGCAAAGTTGCAAAGTGGTGCAAATTTCATTCTGCATATTGTGTGACCAAGCGGACTATTCCAACACGTCCGAATAGGTATGTTTATGCTAGGCATGGTTCTCTTTCACATTGAAACGTGTGGAATCACTTTGAGCTATGTTCCACCAGATCGATCCCTTAAGGGTCCATAGTGCAAAATGTCTTTAAACTTCAGCATGATATTACTTGGATACCGTGACACTTAGAAACTTCTCATCTGATCCTACAAGATCCTGTTGGGCCCCTCTACAAAAATATCTCTCGGTTTTGGGTATCTCAGAGTGGTTTTCCCATGGTGGCAAATTTTCACTTGATGGAAAAAGCATCAAATGCAAGCAGTGCAAAGTTGCAAAGTGGTGCAACTTTCATTCTGCAACTTGTGTGACCAAGCAGACTGTTCCAACACGTCTAGATAGGTATGTTTATGCTAGGCATGGTCCTCTTTCACACCGAAACACATGGAATCAGTCTGACCTATGTTCCCCGGGATCGATCCCTTAGGTTGGAGGAGTCTAAAGTTACAAATTTGTAAGTTGCTTAAAGCAACAAATTTGAAATGCAATAGTTACTTGTTTTGAAAGTTGGTTTTTAGTTATTTGAGGGCATGGATCAGTTAGAGAAGGGTGTAAAACACTATGTAAATCCTTGAGAGGCTCAAATGGAGGTTGTTGATCCCGTACTTGGTATGACCTCCAACTTCCTATATGGTCTCAAGGCTGACATGGATTAAAAGAGGGTTGAGTTCACAAGAACCCATCTCTCATGATAATGAATGGCCCACTTATCACTCATTGCATCTAGGTGATGCTCACATAAGTGAGGCACTAGGCCTTCCCGGGAGGTCACCCATCCCAGCACTACTCCAGCTCAAGCGCTTAACCACAAAGTTTTTTCCTCAAGGTTAAGCCCACTTAGCTTGCAACCCCATTTGCAAAACCTTCAGCAAGTGTTGTGCCTTATGAAACATTCATTATAGAGCCCCTTTAACTCATCAATTGATAAGTAGGAGGTATTTTCTACAATGTGTCAAATTGTGATATTGCTATCAGGATTCAATTGTGTAGTTTTTCGATTATAAAAGAGAATAACGGAAGATTAGGGTAATCAATTTGTAGACTTATTTTTATTATTGAATTACATTTGCGAAAATTGGGACAAGTAACCTTCTTGTGGACTTAGGGTTGCAAGATTTGATCTACAACATGTTCCACCATTTCTTCAGTAGGATGAAGAACACACATAATGAAGGTGTGTTTGCAGCCATGAAAGATTATGGTTCTAACTATCCAGAAAAATGATGTTTTATCTCGACTAACCATATCTATATTATGGTTTGTTTAGAAACAAGGATGGGTTCTCTCTTC
The DNA here is from genome assembly GCA_007115665.2 of Sequoiadendron giganteum. Taxonomy (NCBI): domain Eukaryota; kingdom Viridiplantae; phylum Streptophyta; class Pinopsida; order Cupressales; family Cupressaceae; genus Sequoiadendron; species Sequoiadendron giganteum. The sequence goes on along the minus strand of CM021100.1, from coordinate 572,997,356 downwards.
ATTGGCATATACATTATTCATCGATGTGTTCACACCAGTGTTACAAGACTTGGACTCGCCTCGGACTTGACAAGCCAATTTTTTACTTGGACTCGAGCCCAAAGCCCAAACTCGACAAATAGAAAAACCTAAGAAATTCAAAGATTTTTAAGGATTTAAAACTTGTTTCATGCACCCTTTAATAAATAAACCTTAAGGACACAATAGCATTATCAAATAGAAATTACTATGATCCCATACACAAACATACATCAATCACATAAGTATAAGCGTAAATTTTAGCTGAAGGAAATAACACATTTAGATATATAAATATTGTGATATTGCTATCAAGGTTCAATCGTGTAGTTTTACAAGTCAAACTCATTGACCCATGATTCATGAGTAGTGGTTCACAAGAACTCATCTCTCATGATAATGAATGGTTCATAAGGAGGAAGATAAATCTTCATACATTTCTTCTATCACAAATGAGATAAGTGCTTGGTTTCGTGAAGGTCATGAGGCAACCATTAATGGGGAGTGGATACATGAAGAACCGGTGGATAATGATAATGGCTTCAGAACTACTATAAAGGATAACTTTTTTTGTTTCAATGATGCAAAAGGTTTTTGGTTTGACTACCAAAACGAGCCTATGAAGAATGCATGTGAAACTCCTTTGGACCTTGAGGGTGTTCTTACTCCATCTCAAGGATCATGCATTGAGGATCACATAGATCAATGCTAGGGCTAACCAATTAATAATTATACACATGAATAAGTCAAGCATGTACATGTCAATAAGGGAAGTACAAGTACTCAAAAACACGTAAGCCTCAAAAAGTATACACACGAATACATAGTATACACAAATTAAAACAAAGTATATGCATAAATACAAGGTATATGCATAAAAACACATAAGCCACAAAGTATACATTCAAACGCACGTAAGTCACAAAGTATACACGTAAGTTGTAAATTATACACTTGAATACACGTAACTCATATCTATTGAACCATCAATTTAGAATGCAAATATGGACAGGCATCGATAAAATATATTTGTATTAACCAAATAGTCATGTAGGCACACATCAATATATGTCGATATAAGTATGAAATATATGTACAAAATAGCCATATAAGCTTACGAGAATGTCAGATAGGCATACAATGTGAAATATGTCCAATAAAAAATATGTACAAAACTGCCATGTAGGCATACAACAAAGGGCTCTGGAATCAAAAGTCATTGATCTCCATGCTTTGAAAATAAAATCTTTCCATTTCCTTTTTGATCAGATGGCGATAGGTCTGTCACTCATTTTTGCTACGCCCGAGGAGTGCTCCTGCTGCTCCTCCTAGGGTTTAGTTCATTGTGAATTTTTAACTGTTACAATAAGAAGTAAAAACATGAATACATAGAAATTACGTTATAAAAAATGATATATTTGACAAAATGATCACTTACCACCATGTCATGATCTCTCTCCACAAGGGAAATATTCTCACGCCCATGCTCAAGCGTGATCAAGACCTGTATAAACCATACAAATAGAAATTAAACTATGTGAATCAATAATGGTTTGATTTTTCACTAACTAACATCTATGACAACAAATGTAAATTAAAATTTACTAATTTTCCTCATACCTCTCTTGTCAGAGCCATCGAGGATTGTATAGATGTCACACCAATATCCATTGCCCTCATCACATTCAGAGGTGTATCGTCATGCAACATCTGAAAATAAAACAACAAATTATACGACGTAATCAACAATGTGCATATAAACTACACAAATCTATTAAGTACTTGATTCATTAGCTAAACTCTTTATTCTATTACCTTCATTTAGGTTTGAGTAAATCCACCGCCACTGGGAAGTGTTCCATCAAAACCTCCAATATTAGTTTGTTCAACATCCAACATTGCATATTAAATTACCATTTGTAAAACAATGCTATTAACATGTAGTAAATTTATAAGTGTTTACTAGTTACATACCCTAGAGATAGGTGTATTGCAAAAATAAGTCGGTGGGGGGCCAGCGTATCAAGTCTCAACACTGTGACCCTGCAATTTTATTCAAATCATAAAACAGTTTTAGTTAATCTTGCATTTCAAAATCAAAATTTAATAAATTAAATTCAATGAACATGCACTAAATTTTACCTGAATATCAATGCCATATGCCTGATGCAAAATGTCAGCTGCCCTCTCCATCTCCATAGCTATAGACGGATCCTGCGTACCAATCTCCTGAGTGTCAGTGGGGTCATATGAACAAGTAGCCCCACAAGATTGACACACATGTGTTCGAAGGCCACCACTCGAAGACTCCCCTGGATGGTGTTGTAGAATAGGGCTAGTATGATGGATGACACTCTGGGTCAAAGTGTTGATCACCTGCAATGTCTCTACGTTAGCACTTTCCTTCGCGACAGAAGGCATAACAACATGCTCATGAGGTGGCCTAGTGAGAGCTCGTCTACCTTGCCACGTAGGATCTGGCTATGCACTAGGTCTATCCTGAGCTGACCCCCCACCTCTCCCCTAAAAATCCCTCATATCAAAATAATTTGGGATCTTGTTCAATATGAACTCACTATATAGTTTCCTAAGGAAATATTGCGAGACCTCACAATTGTTGCACGGTAGGTAATCAAAGACCATGTACCACCTATCATAAAACTGGTCCCTAATCTGTTGGTGGTGGCACCAATGGATAGGAAACCTCTTCGCATTGAGGGTAATATTTTGATTTATGTGTGGGTCAGTGAATAATGAGCACAAATCACCTTTTGTAATTTTTAAATCCTTTACATCCTTGTATGATAGTTTATTTTCATAATAATTCCTAGCCACCTGCCTCCTATCTTGCCATCCAGTTAATTGTTTGCTAATTGAATCTACATTTTTTAATATATCTTTTAATGAATTTGCTAGGGTCATTCTTTCTGCGGTTGAACCATTTGGATCACTCAACCTACTGATCAAATCCTCAAATTTCTTTTTGTTGTTCTCAATTTCACTCATTAAATTTTGTTGAGTGCCAGGAGGGGGTTGAGTGATTGGTGGAGGAGGTTGATGTTGTGGTTGATTTTGATCTTCAGGATTTGGTTGGTCCTCCTATTGAGGATTTTGAGGGTTTGCAGGTTGATTTGCATCTCCTAAAAATTCAAACAAATATATATCAAATTCAACATAAAACTAACAAATTCAACCTAAAACTAACTAATTCAAAATAAAAACCACATAATCCTTACCTCTCACAGCTCCTCCTCGTCGTGGCACCATCGTTGCGAAGAAATATCAATTGTTGGTGAAGAAATTTGTTGAATTCCTCCTCCTAGAATGCGAGCGCGAAATCGTGGGGGTTTTGGCCGCGGCTGCAAAAAAAAAATAGTCAACATGCTAATGATAGATTTGCATTTCTTTTTTTGCTTGTAACAGTCAATAACGCGAGTGTGTTATAATACGCTCGTGTTATCGGTTTGTAGTTGTCGAGCCTGCCATAACGCGCTCGCGTAATTGATTTACATTTTTTTTTTTAGGGTGTCCACAGAATCGCTACACATTTCCATGCACCCGCCATTCTTTCAAATCATCATCATCATCATTCAAATCACGTGATTTATCTCTCGAGGGGGCATATAGCATCGGTAAATTTTCAAATTCAGGGACAAAATTTTTTAAAGTAATGCGTAAAACACATCACTTCAAAGAGGGGAAAAATGTATACATCAAAAAATGGTCACGGTTAATCAAACCTATTAATTTAATTCATATTCTAAAGTCATCTACATATAAATAAATTTCATTATTTATTTATATCGTTCATTTTTCTAATTCTTCTAGTAAAAATTAAATAAATAAGTTTATTTAATTATTGCTATTTTCCTCTAAATTAAATTAAATAAATTTCATAAATTTATTTATTTAATTATCTTTATTTCTAAATTTTGAATGTTTAAATTCGAATTATGGAATATTCTTCTAATTCATCCAACACCTCACATAATTAAATATTGTACATACCTTTTTACCTCTCACGTAATTAAATAAATAATTATTTAATTATGGAAGTTTCCAAAATACATCACATATAATTAAATAAATTCATTTATTTAATTAGGAATTATCTTCAAACTTCAACTAACTTTTCAATAAATAAAAGACAAAGAGCATGTTTGTCTCCATTTTTGAATGAAGATAGTTTCGTGGGTTGAAAACATTCTCCATCTTTCTCTCAACCTTCCATCTTTCTCTCAACTTCCCAAATCTCACACCGTTCATCTTGACAGGTTTGAAACTCAACCGTTGATCTTCGCCAACTAGATTCTTGCCTTCCGAAAATCTATAAATACAGCCATTTGGAGAGTAAATTTCATCCTAGATTTTATGCATAATTACTATAGTTGCATTTGAATCAGCATTTTAGCAATATCATAAGCATTTTAAGTTCATAAGCATAGTTTAAATCATTAGCAATGGACATGCATTTTGCATCAATCTTGTTCTCCTAAGTTGTCATTCTAACAAGCTGCTACTTAAAACAACTGAGAGCCAGTAACTTTAATCGAATCCTTGGAGATAAAAGACAATGAGACGCATTTGAAGGAGTTGCTTTTATTTAGAGTTTGCATTTGTTTTTTCTAAATTAGTTTCTTTTAATCTAATGTTTCATTGGTGTGTTAGTTTACTTTCTAATTAGTACACATATTCTAACGACACAAGTTACACTATAGAAACAATGTTAACATTTGTGTTCCTTTCTATAGAAAGTAAAAAAACATATCTACAACTAATTTAACTAGTTCAGTTGATGTTTCAAGATAGATAGAAAAATTTGGTGGGCTAGATACATAGCACTTCTCACACATTACTCTTCTTCTCGAGGTCTTCATGTTTGTTTGGAAATCTCAACTATGTTATCATACCACATCACTCTTAATTAAGACTTTATATTTTGTTGATGAATATTTAATGTGATCCATCTCAGCAATACACAATCACATATATTCTCTCAATTTGACATGGAATATAAAACCTACAAATATGGTAGGTGAAAGCTTGTTTTCTTGGCAAGAAAGGTCTCTTGAAAGGTGCATCTCCTTCCTCTAGACCTAAATTGCAAAAGAGACAAGAGAAAGTTAACAAAATGAAGCTTAATGAGACTAAAACCTTTTCTTCCTAATGTTTGTGAATTAAATTCTTCAAAAAGAGAAGAAATTTGAGAATTTGAATCATAGACAAGAAGAGGAGCAAAAAATCACCTTTTTTTTTCTTAATTAGATCAAAGAAAGTGGCAAAGGTTCAAAATTCTTCTAATACTTCAAGAATAAACATAAAAAAGAGATCTTGTCTTTATTGGACCATAAACAAAACGTGTGTTCCTCACTTCCTAACATTATGAATGTGTTCAATACACACTATAAGAAGTTGTTCATTAATTATTCAAATTAGGATGTCTATGTTGAGAGTTAGATAATGGTGCTAGTAATTGCATTCCCACCAAAATCCATAAAGAGTTGGGATGTCATTTGAATATATTCTTGACTTTGGTGGAGATTATAAAGGCCCTCCTCTCTATGGATTACAAAGAAAAATCTAAGGATAGCCTCCCATCTAAATTACTCAAGGTGATGTTGCCTAGATTCATGATGATCTCTACCAAGTATACCTTGATGTGGAAGATCAAAGGGGCTTGTATAAACCAAGGGTTCATCAAACTCATCCCTAAAGTTAGTCAAAATGACGTTTTGTTTTAGTCCAATAAGACGTGAATAACTCTTAATTTAACTTGTGGCTAAAGCTATAGAAAACATATTCAATCTAATATGCAAAATATAATAACTTAAATAAATGGAGATTCTTGTTGAAATATCATAACTACTTTTGTCACCCAACAAACCAAAGATCAATATCTCAAAGCAAAGTAGAAATGCATACTCTCAAATACCGAGTAGTGAGCCCTTAGTGCTACCTTATGGAAGTTGGCATTTGATGTTGTCTCAAATGGTAGCCTAGGAAACTTTTTCATTTCAAGCATCTAGTGTGTATGAAGTTCTACTTTCTCCATGTCGCTCCTCTTGTTTGCATGTCTTGTGACTATCAAGAATCACAAAAGTATGCTTTTTAGAGTTGTAAAATTATTAGATTTATCTAGTTTATTATTTTCATTGACATTATCAATATATTAATCCATGCTCTTTTAGAAACAAGTTATAAAGAGGTAAACCTCCAACAATGCGATCTTTGAATATTTTAGATAGCTAATTATAAAATACATATAGAGAAATAGATGGATTATTGTTTTCAATATTTTTACTATCATTAATACTTCTTTGAGAGTTGTAATTCAAAATCTTTAGTCTAAAATGTTTGTGTAGACATTTAATATATCATGGGTCCTACAAAATATTCTTGCAACTAATACAAGTTCATCCAACAAATGACAAAAAATCAACAATAAATGAACAACTTGAGGATGATCAGGCCACCATCAACAATTAGACGTTTGACAAATGTATGAAATTACAAAACAATTATGTAAGACAAATGTGGCTCTTTTAACAAGACAAATTCAATATACAAATTTATAATACATCCTAAATTCAAGAATTCTACAAAATATACTTGCTACTAATACCAATCCATCCTACATATGACAAAGATTCTACAATAAATGAATGAACTTGAAGATGATCAAACCACCATCAACAAGAAGTTTGAAAAAATGTATGAAATTAGAACACAATTATATACTCTTTAACAATATAAATTCAATACACAAATTTAACACACTATAAGTACACATAGAATCGATCTAAATATATATATTTTAAATATAGATTAATTCTATCATTACTATTATATTTTAAATATTGATTAATTCTATCATTATTATTGTATTATTTGTATCTTTTAAGATAAGACCCCATTGTGAAGTAATGATTTGTTTATATTTTGATGCTTGAGAGGGTCTTGTACTCTCTTATATTATTTGAGATATAAATTTGTCTATTGAATTTCCATTTGATTAGGTTGTTTCAAGCTTGTAAAATGTAATTGGCAAATGCTCTCTCTATATTTAGTTAATATTAAAAAAATTCTATATATAAAGGGACTTTTACATGCCAATAGTAATGCCTTCATGACAATTCAAGCTGCTCTAGTTTTATGTTTGGATGCCAACTCACTCTGATCCAAAATTGAATCCTAATATGTGGGAACAGAGGTTTCCATCCCATGGGGGGTGTTTACAGAGGCTTCATTCTCCGCTTTCTATAAGAAGCTTCTGCTAAACCAGGCGTTTATTATATTTTAAAAGACTACTAAACTCCTCCGTGCTCCATATACATTCTAGATCTCATCACAGGATGTGGGAATTCATTTTCCCCTAAATAGTATGAGGTTCCACACTATAATATATGTTATAAGGCACTATTGTCTGCTCATAAGCAGTAGAGGAGTAAAACAGTACCAAAAACAGAGAAAGCAATGGAATTTTAATAATGTGAAACCAGCTTCACATCATCTATGACAGGCCCACACAATGAACTGAAGTCATCACTCCTCATATGATAAAATGTGCTGAAGAACACAACGCTGGTTCTTGCAGAAATTGCTTTGAAGGCGAGCTGGGCCTTTTTAAAGCCCCCAATGCCCTTGGATTCATACGGCACTTTCACAGTCTCCTTTGCTGCAAAAGCCTCAACAATCATAGACCCATTGCAAGCATTGCTCCCATCGCCTACAGTGAAGCTCAGCAGATAAGCCTTCCCCACAGTTGTTCTCACAATCTGAGCAATGGAGCTCTCTTTGCCCGCCAGGAGTTCCACAGCTCTTCTGCCCTGAGGCACTGCGTAGTGCAGAGCGTCGATATATTTGACAGACTTGAGAGAGCTTATGATCCACCCGGGCAGAGGAGAGCTACGGTCATCTACATTGGGCGGCAGAAGAACGCCATAGGTGCTGTTCCGGAAAACCAGAGGTCCCTCTTCGAAATCTCCATTCTTTATCAAGTTACCTGTAATTACAAACAAGATTCAGGTTTCAATATTTTAAACAACATTTCAGCTGTTTAAGCTTTACCGAAAAACAAATGGAACAGTCATAGATGCTTACCCGGGGCGTACCGGGGCAAAAGGAGCTCTTTGATGGCAATGGCGTCGATTAGAGGCCCGCAGGCGGGATCCTCTTGCACGCCTGGGTGGTGCAGTATGATGTCTACCATATCATAAGCTGCGCGGAAAGCCCAGGCATAGGAATCCCACCCGGTGCTGCTGTATATTGTCTGCATCGGTATGGTACCGGCTGCAGGCGGAACAGACACATTCAAGGTCTCCATCTGGGAGCAGGTTCGAGCCACACTGAAGGTGAGAGAATACAGGGAGCCCTTTTTCACCTCCACCCTCTGGCTCAGGTGTGCATCGTTCCCCAGCCTTGCACCGTGTGCGCCTTGCGGGACTACTACTATCATGTCCCCCTGGCGGTGCCCGCTTGTTATGTATTCTACAAAGCCCTTGATGCGCCAGAAGGGCAGGGAGTCTGAACCTAAGATCCGCGTTCCCTTCAGCGCAGATGGCTTTGGAGCATTCTCGAAGTTTCCATTCGGTAGTAAACCTGTGGATCATACATCACAAGAATATTTTTCAGCTTTCCTTTCAATCCATGCTCTAGAAACCTGAATACACCTAATGAGAACACACAACATAGTACTTTAAAAATGCTTACCATTTCTAATAGGAACTGCTGCACTAATGCAAAAAAGAAATGCTGTAATATGAAAAGCAGAAAACAGATATTTGAACATCTTTCACAGTGAGCTTCCCTTCAGATGCAGTGTAGAGACTACCCCGATTGTTGCAGTTATCTCAGGATGTATTAGGGTTTTATACAGTTTCCAAGCCTCTAGAGAAGCAGGGGGAGGGAGGGCCGGGAAGGAACCAAGAAGCAGAAGAGGGCAAAGAAGGTGGGACCGCCATGTTATGTCGCTTTCCAACTGATTGTCTCCGACATTAACGGGAAATGCCATCAGATAACCCCCAATCGGCCACTTTCGAGGATTGGGAATTTGGGATTTGCGAAAACTTGAGATCGGTCCAATTTCTTTGAACAGAGCATCAAGCATTTCCTCCACAAACGGAAATAATTTTATTAAAAACAGTGGATAAAATCGTCTGTCATGCCTGACTACAAAATTCCAAATAAATTTCTAAAATTCAGATTGAGTTCAAGAAACGTCGGCGCTGTTAGCGCCCTAAGTACTAAAATCGAACATGCTTTGGTTTGCGTGAAATGTGGGCAAAATAGAATATCCAGATTTCTTTTGCGTGTGGATTCAAATGCGGTAGTTTTACTGAATTAAAAACAAAATTAACCATGGAAACACCGATCTAAATTTTCCATGAAGCATTTTTAACAGATAGCATGTAAATTTCCCAACAGGTATGGAAAAGTTTTTGAATTTTCGGACAGGCACATGTGCCTTCACGCCAGTTGCATTGAAATAAAGAATCTGGCGATATGTGAGCAGTGGAAACATTTTCTTTCCATTTTGAACGTACCGCCGACATGATTTTATGGAAAAAGATTACAGTGGGCTCCAATATCAGATTGATAATCGGGCTTCACATGGGCAAGCGCAAAAGTAGCCATCTAGGTGGAGAGAGCAAGTCTAGTCATAGGGATCAGTAGATTGACAAAGCTACCACATGAATCATACAAAGCAAAGCACCTCGGTTAATTCAGAGGATATTTCCATTGTAAATTTTCATGGAAGTTCTGGCAAGTTCTTGTTTAAAAATAAGGTGAATTTGAATGCTTTTCAAGAAAATTGTGTCATTTTTTATTGAATTGTTTAGGATTATATTTTGTGATTTATAATGAGGATAAGGAATTATTTTTATTCAATTATATGGAAAGTGTAACTATCGTATCTTCCATAGGTTTCATGTTCATATAATGGAATATGATGTCACATCAATATGTATTGTTGGAAAAAGTTTAGTCTATTGATTGTGCATTAAGTCATTTTTTCCATGTGCAAGTGGCTTTCTTGCTTTTGTCTTTAATGGTTGTATACTAAATAATTTTTTTAATATTATGTAGCATCACATGATTTGTTCATGTTAGGATGTGATTTGTTATAAAGAGTTCATTTCATTTAATTTTTAGTAATAATATACACTTAAAACTTTGACTTAACAATTAATAGTGTTGTAGAATTGAAGTACATGGTCTTTTAATGTTTCAAATGCGTTCACCTAATTGACCTAAAAGTGAGGCCACAAATAGGAGAGAGGACCCACTAGTTGAGCATGCTCCAATAGTTGTGATATTGCTATTAGGATACAATTGTGTAGTTTTACGAGTCAAACTCATTGATCCATGTTTCATGAGTAGTGGTTCACAAGAACACGTCTCTCATGATAATGAATGGTCCACTTAGCACTCATTGCGTCTAGGTGAAGCACTGGACCTTCTTGGGAGGTCACCCATCGCAGTAATGCTCCAATAGTTATGATGGTACTTATCATATTTTAATCTATTAATAAAACATGTGTACACTATTCTTTGAACATTAAAAAATCAACTTTTATTTATTTGAATTAATAAATAACATACAAATAATTATTTTACATTTACTTCACATATATCATTATACACTAAAATCTATGCAACTACCCATTAGTCAATACCAAAAGAATAGACATTTTTTATTCATTGCATACTCCATATGAAATAAAATAAAATGATTCATAATAACTACAATTTATTTTTTGAAATATAACAAAATCAATATAAAATATTATATTGCAGTTTGTACAATCTTACAAGATATTTGTCCAAACAAATAAACAAAATTGTCATGCGAGTACATACTTGCTACTATTTTGATAATATTCAAGTGTTCAACTTCTAGTCTTTTAGTAATTAAATATGTTCTCAACTTGACACAAATAGAAACTCTTATTTCTCATGCTTATCTCATCTCATAAATACTAAGGAGTAAATGGTCATATTGGAGACTTCAACCACCAAATATTTAGTACATGTAAAATAAATATATGGATTTGAGGCTCACCATTTGAATCAAATCAAACAATTAATACACCAAATTTCAAAATTGTCTTTGTCAATCCACCCCGTCACCTTTAATCCAATAAAAATCCATGATTTAAAATCCACAAATCTAACATTTTCAAAAATCAGAAGGGAAAAAAGTTATACAATAACCTACAATGAAAGAAAGTCATAAAGTTGAAAAGAATATCAAACCTAACATTCTTGCACTTTCCAACTTTTTCATTTTGCCTACAAAGATTATTAGATTGCACAAAAGATCAAATTGTAGATAATATTAGGTTGTTCTTAATTTTTTGTCTAGATATTTTAATATTTTCTTCATTATATTTTAACACAAGTTAGAAAATTAATTAGTGTCAGTTTATTCAGAATAGGAAATAATTTTCAATTGCAGACTTTGACACTATTTTCTTTGTAGGGTCAATCCTTGAATTCTTTTACAATTTATCTACTTGCCACCACCAATAGTTTCTAAATTTATTTAGTCTCACTTTCTCAATATTCTAACTCCTACAATTTTCCAGCTTATCCTTATATCTCAAAGCTTTAATATTGTTGGTGTAAATAGGGGTATTACTCACAAGTTTCACTATTAGGTTTATTTCCCATCATATCACTTAAGTTTAATTAGGATACACATAGTATACTTATCACGTTATGTCTCATATCATAAGATTAAGACACTTGTCATAATCTTATATTGTATTTTTTTATTTAATTCTTGTGTACTAGATCATTTAATATCAATTGTCTCATGTCATAGGATTAAGACACTTGTCATGATCTTGTGTAAAAATATAATGTCTCACCTTGGCCTATATAATCAAGGGTCTCTCATACATTGTATACCAATTCTATTTGTATTATTTGATAGGAATATAATTTATTCTTGTCATATTGATCTTTTGAGTATCTTGTGTTTTCCATAGGCATTTAGATTTTGGGTGACCATCTCCATAGCCAAATCTTACATTGTATCATAGCAAGTTGGGTGTCTTTGGTTATTCTCTTAGGAGATCTTGAGTTCAAATCTCATATTTTCTTGAAGCATTGATTATGGTCTTCTCTTACATCCTTGAATGATCTAGAAAAACAAAAAGGTGTGAGAACTACCAAATTCTATGGATTTTTTTTTTCTTTGTATTGTAGGTGTATTTTGGGAGCTTGTTGGATCAAATTTGAGTTTATCATCACGTCCAGAGTGCCTAAGAAAGACGAATTTATCTATTGTTTCATTCTAGTTGGACATTAGAGGTCAAATCTACAAAGGTTTGAAGTCGAGAGTTAGTTGTCAGATCTAAAAGGTAGCCATAGTTTTGGAGCATTTTGGGTCAAATCTGGCCTTGCCATCATGCTCTTGAAAGGCCCAAGAACCTATAGATCAACTATCAAATCATCGATTTTGGAGAAAGTTGTTCTCTGAGGCAAAAACAAATGTTGCTTGGGTCATGCAACCTAACCTTTGCAATACAACACAATTTTATTATTAAAAAATCATTTTTTTACAATTTTAAAAAAATTAAAAAAAAATCAAATAAAAAAAACATAAGTAACAGTCTTTTTGCGAAAGTGTTTTGATTTTTTTTGAAAAACTTAATAGTCTATGCTACTAAGGATATCGACAAGCCTTGGTAGCTCATGTCGAACCCTTGTACTCGTAAGGTACTATGGGGTACCCAAAGCCTTAAAGGCTTGAGCCCCACTCATAAGTGGTTGCAAGCCTCTAGTGGGCCACGACCCACTCAAAAATGATGCAACATGTGGTGTGGGGGGTGTGGCTACATGGGCCCCCCACTACATTTAAAAAATATTAATTTATTTTAATACAAAAATTAAAAACTTTCAATTTGCCTCCTTACACTAGTTTTTGTGCCACTGTGGCACCTACGTCAAATTTGGAAAAAAAAAATCCAACACCACCATAGTTGTCGGCTTGACAATTATCTAGCAGGGCTTCTAGATCTGGTGAAGGTTCAAGTTTATCTAACAGATCTCTACTTTTGGCAATTTTGCTAATTTTGGTAGTAGTTCTTCTAAATTTGGTAGAGGAAGAATTTTCAAAATTTTATCCTCTTTGTTGGTGTTTTCAAATTTGTAGTTTGTCACATCGCATTTTCTTGCATAAATTTAATTGATAAAAAATTGAGCTAATTGAAAATATTAAATAAACATGTTATGATTGTGGATAAATGTGATTTAAATCAGGTGTTATTTTTAATGCTTAAAATTAATGGTTAACTTGGATGCATAGAAATGAAATTTATATAGTTATCATGCTATGATTATGAGCTTAATTTTTATATACTTCAATTATGGTTTATGGGCTAACACTTGATGAAAATTTAAGTGCAAGTGTGCAAGTACATGTCAAAGATGGGAGCATGGTTGAGGTAGGGGTGTTTAGTTGATTAACATTGATGAAGGTGATGGGAATCTTGCACACAAACCACATAGATTCATTTACTTTGCATTTTGCATGTAGTTGGCCAAGTATAATTTCATGAGTGTTTGTTCGTGTTTGTTTGTAAATAAAGAAAAATAGTTTATGTACATTAGAATGTGGTAGTAAAGTTAAAATATAATTTAGTAATTAAAGATACTAGATATGTTTAGTGTTAGATTTTTGAATAACACGAGACACAAGGTCAAGCAACGAACAAAACACCTTCTACTCAAGAGCTCTGCAAAACAAAGATTTGTCATTCCTAAAAAATAAAATGATTACATAATTGAATAATACAAGAGAGAATGAATGCTTTATAAGAGCAACCCTAATGATAAAGGGATTAGGTCGTGACAAGTGTCAAAATCCTATGTGATGATTCATAATGATCTAATATTAGCTTTTTAGTTAACATAAATAAAGCATTGTGTTAACTAATAAAGCAAACCTAAGTTTAGCTTAAGTGCATGAGAATTAGAATAATAATTAATTAAAGATATTCTCTAATACATTATATCTCTAATACCCCCCTTAAGTGTAATTTAGGGAGTAGCTAAACAACTCTAAAACCAAATACATAAAAAGAAAAGAAAGCATGAATGGGTCCCAACAACTAGGCTTGATGAGGTACCCAATACAACTAAAGATCCTTGAAAAATGGAGAAATAAAGAAAACCACATGGGAAAAAATCCACTCCAAAAAGAGATGAAAGAATGTAAAAAATCATGAAGGAAGTAAGGCCTCATGAAGACCCCCCAAGGACAACTTCCTTCACCCCAAGCATCGATCACAACTGAAGATAGTGAGGCAATGCCAAAGGTTTTGTGAAGATGTCTACAACTTGCTCCTTTGTAGGCATGTACTCCAAGGTGTGAAAACCATCTTAAATCAACTATTGTATGAAGTGCATGTGGATCTCTATGTGCTCAGTACATGAATTCTCCATTGGATTGAGTGAAATGTGAATGGCACTCTGATTGTCACACCAAGAATAATGGGACTATCAGGAGGAAAATTGAACTCAATCAAAGACTGTCGAAGCCACAAAACCTCTTGGTTGGCTAAAACTATTGCATGATACTCAACCTCTATGGATGATAATGCAATAGCATATTGCTTCTTGAAAGACCATGTAATGGGAGTAGAACCAAGGTAGAAAATAAATCCAAAAGTGGACTTCCTATAATTGACATCACCAGTCTAATCTGAGTCAGTGAAGCCAATAATTTGAGGATCTCCTAATAGTGAATACCATAATGTGAGGTGCCCTGAATATATCTCAAAATTTGTTTGGAAGCTTTCCAATGAATCTCATGTGGATCATGTGAGAATCAAGAAACAATACCTATCGTAAATGAAAGATTGGGACGTGAATGTGTTAGGAACAAAATATTTCCAACCAATTATTTATATAATGTAGCATCTCCTAAAGGAATAGAACAAGTGGAAGACAATACAACACCTGACTGAAATGGTGTGGGAGTAGGCTTGCAATCAAGCATGCTAGATTTCTAAAACATGTTAAGATCATACTTCTTCTGAAATATCGAAATCCCATCCAAAGGCTGAATAACCTGTAAACCAAGAAAGTAGTGCAAAAGGTCAAAAAAATTCATCTCAAACTACTCCGTCAAATCTCATTGAACATTTTGGATCATGGAGGATGAAACACTTGTAAGGATCAAATCATCCACATATAGAATAAGGATCAAAATATCACCCTCATATCTCTAAATGTAAACCATGGGATCAAAATGGCATTATGTGAAGCCATAAGAAAGTAGAAAAGTATCAATCTTCTCATACCAAGCATGAGGGGCTTGTTTGAGACCATATAGTGAATGACGAAGTCTACAAAATAGAAAAGAGTCCTTAGTAAAACCATGTGGATACTCCATATAAATATCCTCATGAAGATCACCATGAAGGAAGACACTCTTCACATCCATCTAAAATACTAACCATCCCTGTGAAGTTGCAAGGGAAAGTACAAAGCAAATATAATTCATCTTGGAAATAGGGGCAAAGGTCTCAAAATAATCATTACCTTTGACCTGAGAGAAACTCTTTGCAACAAGACAAGCCTTATACTTATCAATAGAACCATCTACAACATATTTGGTATGGTACACCCACTTGCACCAAATCAACTTTCTTCCCTTAGGAAGAGGAATTAAATCCCAAGTATGATATTTCATCAAAGAAGAATACTCATCTACCATAGCACTATCCCACTCAAGAATACCAACTACCTCTAAAAATTTATGAGGATCATCTGAAATGGTATGAATCTAAATACTAACACCCGATGTATGTGCATGAGTGTGATAGGAGTTTAAAGGATCACCTGCTAAAGGTACAACTACATCAATAGTATTGCAGGCCCACTTAGGTAAAGGTTGAATATCTAGAGGTGGTGGGATATTTGTAGCATCATCCTCATCCTCAAGATATGAGGATTGAGTAATAGGAGATGAGGGAGAAGTTGGGGATGTAAAATCCATCAGAGGAAAGCACTCATCAAAATGGACATATTGTTGGAACAAGACCTCTCTGAAATCAAGATCAAATAACCTATATGCCTTAACATCCTCATAGTAGTCAACAAATATGAGTGGTCGTCTCTTCCTCTCCATGAATTTTTGTCGAGCTTGAGGAATTAGTGCTCATGCCTCACTACCAAAGACTCTAAATGAAGATACATCTAGCTTGACATGGGACCAATCCTCCTCAGGAGTTATATGTCACAATTCCTTATGAGGCATATGATTTTGAATATAATTGGCACAATTAAGTACCTCATCCCAAAATGAAGATTGCATTTCTCGTGATTGAATCATACAGTTGGCCATCTCCCATAAAGTTATGTTCTTTCTCTTAGCAACACTATTCTTTGGAGGGGTGTATGGAACTATTAGTTGATGCTACAAACCATACTCAGTGCAAAATTCCTTAAAAGTTTGATTAACATACTGTAATAACCCATTTGAAATTATTACTTAATTAATATTATTGTAAATGACACATGAATATACTCCAAATTAAAAAAGACATAACTAGTGGCTAAAGTCAATCATAGCTACACATGTCCATTTAAAATGAGTCAAAGATTCTTATATTCACTTCAAAAGTCAAATTACAATATCAAGTTTTGCTTGGCTCCTAAGGCCACAATGTCATTACAAAGTACAATTTACATCAAGTACATGAACTAATTACAACAAGTTACATCATAGACTATAATAGTCTAGTGAACAACTAAGGTTCTTCTTCAACGCTTGCCTCCATTGATGGATGATAACATGGTTGAAGCACTTTACCGCCCAACCATGAAGCTTATTCTTTCTCAGTATTCTTCTGACCTTAAGAATGTCTGACCCTGCATGGAAATTTCAGCAAGAGAACAATCTGCAAGGTGGAATCTAGTGCATGCCTAAACATCAACATGAAATTTTTATCTACAAGTTAGAAAAGAGAGTGCAAGATCTATGCTAGGAATGGCAAAGAGTGAAATCACAAAGTTCAATCATACATAATGAACTATATTACTTGGCCAAGCATAATGAACAATAACGAACAATAGGTTCTGGTTAAGCAAACCTATACGCTTTGAAATCCATTTCGGCACCCATCCCGAAACGTAACCTTCTACTATAATAACTATCTACCCTCTAGCAACAACTACCCATAGATGCTCTAGTCAACTAAGGTATCACTGTTCTGTTCCAGTATTCAAATTATTCTTTCACAAATATCTTCAAAAGAAGAAATGGAATGCTAATTATACTCTAACTAAAATCAGATTTATGATTCATAGAGTAATACAACAATTAGTCATATCATTCTTATGACTATTTCCTACTTATCATCTTAAGCATTTTCCTTTTTAAAAATGTACTATAAAACAAAAGAAGATATGCCACAAGTATGTGTATGTACATAGATAAAGTCTATGTGAATACACATATGTGTTCCTACTAATGTTAAATTTTGTGCATACATTTTGAAATAATCAATAATTCAGATTGCAATCTTAAAATAGTATTCCAATTGACATTTCTTTGTCAAAATAAAGAAAACATAACAAGTCTATGCTAACAGTTTCACACATGTTGTTATTGCATTCTCACTACTATGTTTCTCTAACATTTTTGTTTACATAAGAACATTCATTGTTTGAAAAAAATAAATATTGTTTCCTACTTAATAAGAACATTCGTTGTTTAAGAAAAACAAGTATTGTTTCCTACTAAACTATTATAAAGCAAGTTGTTCATATAAGTACATTCATTATTTGAACAAAACTAGTATTGTTTCCTAGTAAACAGTTATAAAGCAAATTGTTCACATATGTACATTCATTGTTTGAATAGAATAAGTATTGTTTCCTACTAAACAGTTATAAAGCAAGTTGTTCACATATGTACATTCATTGTTTGAACAAAATAAATATTGTTTCCTACTAAACAATTGTAAAGCAAGGTTTTTTCCAAATACAAAGATAACTATTCAACAAACAGTGTCGTTTATAAAATATTATTCATTGTTTACACCATTTCAATATTTTTTCAAACTAAACAATTACATTTAATGACAAAAATTATCATTTTCTTTTTTAAAAAAACACACTGTTTACGATTTCTCATTTGTTGTTCCTAGTTATTTAGATGGAAATATTACATTTAAATTATTCACTATAAACATAACAGGTTGTTTCCCCTATGAAATAAACAATGATGTTTGCCAGAACAATATTGTCTACAACTTCTTTTTTCCAATTCTTCAAGAAGGCCAAGATATTTCTCAAACAATCATATAGCCATGTTAATACATAAAACAAAATATCTAATAATCATAATTGAACAACTCTCATCCCTAAAAATCATAGTGAAACTTAATATTATAAGGAATCCAAGCTTGTCGAGGTAACTTAGACAAGTATTTAGTCATTACCAAGACATGGAATCTTTTGAGTTATAGCATAACTCATGCCTTCTAAATTTATACATTCATTCTCAGATCACTCTAATTGACCATTTATATTGGTTTGGTGAATTCTTCCAGTAACCATATCATGCACAAATTCGAGCATAAAGACATGTTGATTTCACCATAAAATTTCGATAGGCACGAGTCTAGGAATTAAGGAAATCTATCCTTCAATATTACAGATCGAACCCTACTTGGGTTTAATGGATTTGAGAAAATATTTTTCCACCCTTCCTCTTGGAAGAGGCGGCATCATATTATAGACAATGTGATTTAAGCCTTTGGTTTAAATGGCCATATATCGGCACATCCGATATGATGAATGAACTACATAAAAACAATAAAACATGTGGTGATTACCCCTGTTCTAGGGATCGATGGTCGATCCTCCATGTAAAAACATCATAAACAAATGCATGGGTTTGGATTTAGAGATTCTGAATAGCCATCACATGGCTGGCACATAGGTGTGATCTAAGAACTGACATACTTAGAGATTATAGACTTGGCCTAGCTATAAAAGATAGTCACTAGGCTACAAAATAAAACTCATATATCACTGGCATTAAGTTAGGCAACCCAAAGACTATGATCGATACCACACACACAACTCAGCTCAAGCTATGATTTCAACAAAATTACACATTATAGGAAAATAATGAAATCAATAGAATGGAGACTATCGTTCATACAATAATAGAATTAGAAAGGAAAAATGAGTTTTATTTCCATGAAGTTGACTTACCTAATAAATTGATGTTTGTGAAGGTCTTCCTTTGGATTTTTCCTCACCCACAACCACACTTTTTGCTTTTTCCTTCAAGAATCAATTTTCTTTGCCTCTCTATTTAGTATCTAGAATGGAAACAATAACAAAATATTACTCTATCTTTTGCATGTCACTAGCAGAGGCATTATGTCTTACCGTTGACAACTACACATTCAAATATTTCCATTATTATCATGGAAAAAAATGTCCTACACAATCTTCTTTGATTTCTCAACAGTATAATATTAGAACATTATCGATTATCGAATTGAATTTGATATTAAATTTGAATATGCATGCGTATATGTGTATATGTATGTGTGTGTATATATATATTTATTTATTTAATTTGATATGCATTTAAATGGTTCATTCTTATTTACCATATATTTTAATAATGTGCATATATATATATATATATGTATTCATTTATAAGTTTATTTATAATGGCTTACAAGTTCCATACACTATTACTTACAATAGGGAACTTAAATTCAAATTCGAGCATCTATATATATATTAAAAAGGAAGTTTCTTTTGTTTCTTTAAACACAAAGTTTGACTAGACAAATTTTAAATCTACAAGCCATTATTTTCAATAACAGAGACAATTCAAGTCAGGAAATTTTGTTTTCTTACATATGCAAATTAGTTCAAATGTAATTCATCATTCCATTTGTGGTGTGTGCACCCAAATTCCATCTAGCTTACCATTTGATCCAGCTAAACAATCCTACTTCAATCGTGTTCTCATCCTTCAACCTATCACCCTACAAATGCACACACTTGCACTTGCAAATTGATTAGTAACATTCAATTCTTGGTAACATATAAAATAGTTTTTCAAAAGTTCACAAAGTTAGCATCAGTTAGCTTCTTTCATTCAATTTTTTGAATATTCCAGAATCTCCATTTAATATTTAAATAAATTTCATCAATAATTAAATTTTCCATATTTAATAAATATGCAATAAAATTGGGTTATGACACATACTTCCCCATTATCTGTGTGTATCCGTCTGATAGAAAGACCAGATTGCTTCTCCAAAAATGTCTTAAAGATCTTGAAAGAATCAAAGGCATCACTCTTGTACTTAAGAAATTACACCCATGAACGTCTGAAGAATTCATCAATAAATGTGAGCATATATTTGTCCCCTAAAAATAGAAGAAGTAGAAAATGACATGATGTCATTATGAACCAACTCCAAAGGTGCCTTGGCATGTGTAGCTCTATCCGTAGGAAAAGAATCTCGGTGATTTTTTCCAAGAACACATCCTTGACAAACACCATCAATATAAGAAGTATTAGGTATCCCAAACACTAATGCCTATGTACTCATCTACTAGAGATATATGTAATTGGCATGTCCAAAATGTTCATGCCACAACATTCTCATAGTGTCTGCATGTTCTATGAAGGATGAACTTGAACCAAATGAACTCTCAAACCATCAAATAAGTATAAATGAGAAGTAGTATCAACACTCCCAATAGCCACAATAATATCAAGATCATGAAGGTTATGAATAACTACATCATGAGGGGTAAAATCGATTGTCCTACAAGCACCACCTAATAAAACCACCCTCAAGTGTGGCAGTGCCTAAACCCAAACTAAAAGCTATTTAGAATCCCCAATTGCAATCTGAGTAGTACTGTAATTTGAAAAATATGAGACCAAATCCTAAGAATGTGTCATGTGATGTGTTGCACTAGAATCAAGTATCCATTGAGCTATAGAAGGTAAGGCACTTACAAAAAGATCATTACCTTTACATGTAGATGAGGAAGAGGATTTATGATGCAGGAGCATCGCGCTCCACCTTCCCTTTGGTTGGTGTTTCTCCCTCATTGGCAGAACCTTGACTTATCAACAGGAGGTTTCTACATGTTCCAACAACAAAACGATGGTGTTGGTAGTGATAAGTGTTGGCAAAACAAGGATAGACAACTGAGAGGGGGGGTGAATCAATTGCTACCAAAATCAAAATTATACAACATTAATCAACCTTATATCACAAATATGATAATTAGCAATGCAAGAATTAAATCAACAACACATCAGAGAC
The DNA here is from genome assembly GCA_007115665.2 of Sequoiadendron giganteum. Classification (NCBI taxonomy): domain Eukaryota; kingdom Viridiplantae; phylum Streptophyta; class Pinopsida; order Cupressales; family Cupressaceae; genus Sequoiadendron; species Sequoiadendron giganteum. The sequence goes on along the minus strand of CM021100.1, from coordinate 572,976,000 downwards.
ACATGAACACCAAGATTTTATACGTGGAAACCCTGTTAGGGGAAAAACCACGGTGGATGTTAGTCCATAAGATTATACCTTGTTAGAAGTATAATGAAGAATAAAAAGGGAATGCACTTGCATTTAGACGCACTACCTAGAGCACATTGCTCAAAGGGAAGGCTCACTACCTTACATACAGTAATCAGATTAAATCCATCAAATGAAGTTGAACTGATAAATTAACTTCTACAAAATCTTGATTACAGTTCCAGTTAGGTGCACAAAAACTTCTTCAAACTCTTTCACCCTCTACTCAAACTCTTCCACACTTTGCTCTAAATGATTTGACCTTTATCTGCACTTGTACATCACTTGTACACTTGAACACTTCAATCTAAATGAGGAAAACAATCTCATATATATCTGCTACACAGATTTACAATCACTATTCAGTCAGTGATAAATAAAGAATGAATTACAACTGTCAACCTTGATACATGAATAAATTACAATGTGCACCAACACAAGTTGGTCACAACATAGTGAGGACCCAAACAAACACCTCCAAACATGCCAAACAATAAAATATTAATCTGCATGGAACCGCAACATGCTAACATCATCATGTCAGCCAAGAACATGAAAAATTGGGCACACATCAGAAGAATCTTCAATCATGAACACTTCAATCAATGCGGACATAAAACAAGGATAGAGAACGATCTAGACTCATCCATGAATGTCATAGGTACATGTGCAACACATGAAATTACCATAATTTCATCCGCTTCAGCCAAGAACACCATCTACAGAAACTAAGTAACTGTAGGCACACATATCTTCATAACTTCTACAAATCTTTATGCGAAACTCTGAAACTTTTGGAAAACATACTAGAAAGCTTTAGTAGAAAAACCTTTGAAGCACACCTTCATATCTTCAACACACAGAGATTTACAAAATTCTGACCTTCTCAGCTCCATTAGCTTCCTACACTATATTCTTTACAATTTTCTCAATTTCCTCGACATATACATCCTTAACTAGATTCAATGCTAATAGTGTTGACATCAATGACAACCACATATCAGAAAAATAACCACAACATCCAACAATAATGTCATGGTGGAGTTACATCGGTAGGAGACTAATATTTTGGTGGGACCATGTTCCATGTCCCAACGATGGTCTAATGGTGATGGAGTATAACAGGTTCATCAACGTGAGTGTGTGGTTTCAGCAGGACATCGATCTTTGTCCCAGCGACGGGTCGATTGGTGTGAAGTGAAGAAATTTCAGCGAGAGTGGATGGTTTCGATAGGACTCATCTTAGGATTCTCTTTGACAGTTTGACAGTTATGATTTCAGTGAGTCACAGGTTTTCATAACTTCACAATCTTTGACAAGAGGTTATGGAGTTCATGTTTTTGGTGATTAGTGATGTGTGATGGAATACTTATAGTGGGACCCAATGGATTGATAAGGACATATGGTGACATGCATAAGCAGATGATGATTATCGATTAGATTATCGTGCAATTCACATCCTTGTTGTTAATTGAGTGGTTGTGAACTAGAATGGTTGACCCCACATAAGAATGATGTATGTATTGGGTTTTGGTCTCATCGGTGAGACTTGGGTGTTTTGGTAGAAGATGTATTGAGGTCCCAACAATATGATGACAACGAGGATGATGACCATGGTGAGACCGACTAGGAGGTGATCGACAGGGTGGAATTCAATGATGTGTATGACAACTGACGATTGGTGATAGGGTGATAGAAGTATGAGTGATGATGTGGACAAGTTGAAGGATCGACGAGAGTGATTTTCATCGGTAAGACATTTTGGGATGTCTCACCAATGCTCTAATGAAATGATGGAAAGAGTGTAAGGTGAACATCAACAAGAAGCAAGTGTATCGACGGAAGATGATTTTTAGTCTCTTCGATAGGATGATGAGATGAAGGATATGGGGATAGCTTGAGATGAACAGTTGAGATGAATTCTCAAAGGCGTTGGATGAAAAATGTGGCCACAACACTTGGCAAGGCGAGATTCGATGCCCTTCCACATCATTGTTGTAGAATCCATGTTCATTGGTCAATGATTGGAAACTATTGATATCGAGGTAACTGCATGGTGATACTATGAGACATGAGTGATGACCAACAAGGCCGATATGAAGGAGAAGGATTTCTTGTGACGACAGAGAGAAGATATATATGCCCATCATGAGGAGAGGTTGGTAGGGAGGTTGGTAAGAAGGGAGACTCAACCAGAAAGAGAGCAGGAAAGTTGAATAACCATCTTGGTGACTAACAAGAGAGATCTTGAAGAAGAGAGTGATACAAGGTAGCCTATAAAGAGAGGTGGAATCTAAAATGAACCATCTCAGGAATGGTGTGTGAGTAGAGGTGAAGTAGCCTATAGAGCTCGAGGGGAAGAGCTTCAGAGAGTAGAATGTGATGTGAAGTGGAATAGGGGATTACCCTATAGATGTGAAATGTTGAATGTAATCCTATAATCTATTCCAAATGAATAGAAAAGAGTTATTGACCTGTGTTGTCTCAATGTATGTGTCTGTGTTGTCTAAGTTGGATGTGTGATTGTATAGCCTGAAAAGGCCCTCCGATTTTGATTGTGTTAATTTGGTGTGGAGATGTTATGATGCTGCATGGATTCCTTCATAGCCTCTAATCTCTTCCAACATCTATTTATTGGATGTCCCTCCTTACCAAAAAACTGCAAGGTTCACCTGATTTCTTCTTCATCTTGGAGGAAAACTCACCAGACTTAGAAGTTTTATCATACTGAGGAGTGGTTTGAGGTTTTTGTTTTGACTTCTGAGATGTTTTGGATGAACAATCACTACTTAATGAATTATTTTTCTTAGGATTTTGTTTCTTCTTATCTTTTCCTTTGGATGTTTGTGCTACCAATTCCTGAGTTTTGGAACCAAAAAGAGATTTGAACTGAACCATCTTAGCCTGTTCACGAGTCAAAGAATCATAGAAAACCTCAAAAGTAGGCATAGTAAATGCATCGGCCAATGCATCCATTATGGAATAGAAAGTAGAAGAAAAGATCTAAAATGACCCTTGAAGCTTAGATAGAATCAAGAAAATACATTCTTTATCATTTTTATTCTTCCCACAACCCTACAAAAGAGATCTAAGTGACTTAAACCTCTACAAGAATTCCTCAATGGAGGGGTACGAACCATGTACAAGTGATGCTAATTCTACCAAAATTTGGAGAGCTCTATACTCATTTATGGTGCCAAAAAGATCACTAAATCTCATCTAGATAGCCCTAGGAGTGTTGCAAAACTCCAATTGGAGTAAGAGACTGTCTGAAACATGCGATGAAATCAAACCCATAACCTCATTTGTCTTATTCATATACTAAAGTATCTCAAATTGATGAGTCAATGTTGTCTATACTTCATCCAAACTAGACCATAAACCCTTAGACATGAGCATTCTAGTCATATGAGCTTTCCAGGTATGATAGTTGTGTGGTATAAGAATTTCAAATGAAGATGTATTCACCATGATGGTTGTGGTTTTCAAAATAATGTGTGGTATAGTATTTTTGATCTCTAATGTATATAGATACTAAAATAAAGAAATATACCCCCAACAATAGGAAAAACCAAACCAAAATACAACTTTGAGAGTAAAAAAGCTTAAAAAAGAAAAAATCACATTGTAGAGATCCATGTATATCTAGTGAATATTTTGGGAAAATGTACTACATGGCTATGTAGAGAACTGAAGAGCTTTCCAATTCCTATTTGTTTGCAAAAAATGGAGTTTTTTTGCCCAAGTTATGGCCCAGGAAGCACATAATAGAAGGGATTTCTTCAATAGACTATAAAAACTTTCTAGTAAAAAATCAAGAAAAATAACCAAGTAGAAACATCTTCTTCACCTATGACTTCCTTGTTCAAATCTCCCCATTTAGTGAAGACTATGGGTTTTGATCCAAAAATAGTAGTATCAGCCTTACCAATTTCTTATGGTTTTCCATATAATCTTGGAGATAGTAGAAGTTTTCCAACACAAAAGGATTGTTCTAGATGATAATCCCCACAATCGTTGTCTAGTACTTGGATCTTGAGATTGGATTTAGGTGGGTTTGATGAGGATGATGGAGCAAGAGAGGATGAGTCTTGAGGGGATGAGGCTAAAGATAATGGGTCAACATAAGAGAATGAGCATAAGGAGATATCATTACTAGGAACTCATAAGATCCTTATATGTTTTTCTTCTAAATAGTGATCTCCTTGTCATTATAGGGGAACTTCAAACATTGGTGATAGGTTTAAGGGATATCTTGCATTGCATGAATGTGAGGGCATCCCAAGAGAAGGTTATATGATAGCTCAAGATCTAATACTTGACAAGCCGTTTCTACTATTGCTAGTCCCACTTGAATGGGAGATCTAATAGTACCTTATGAGTCTCTCTCATTATCATCATAGGCCCTAATGGTAATGCTTTTCTTCTTTTGAATTACCTCATCAGAATATCCAAGTTGTTTTACAAGTTTTAAGGTACAAATGTTTAAGCCTTCCCCGTCATCTATCAATACTCTTGATTTTATGTTTATCGATGTAGACTTCTAGGTATAAAGCTTGATTGTGATATGTGTGTAAGGGAAGATCCCTTTTAGAGAAGACGCGAAGATGGGTAGAAGAAATATGTCCTACTATGTCTTGAAATTGTTCCATGTTATTTTTTTTGGGCATGGAAGACTCTAGGAGAGATTTACCCAAAACCTCTTTATGACGGGAATATTTTGAGAATTTCAAGAAAGGGAATCTATGTGGGAGTCTTTTTTAGATGGTCAATAAGGTTATACTTGGCTTGTGGAGGTTTAGTGAAAGCTTTAGATTGTGGTGGGGCTCCTTGGATTGTAACTTTCTCTCATCATGTAGTAACATTACACCCAGGATTTTTACTGTGTATAGGAGTGAATTTGCACCCCTTGTGTAAATTTCCCTTCCGCATACCATCACCTTAGAAAATCAAATCCAAAGGTGAAATTCCACATCACCCATCTGAGATGCATCCACTTGGTGCATGTTTGGTGTGTCAGTGGGACATTTTTTGTTAGGGACGTGATCACGGTGTGCAAACGTCTACATGACACATTATCATCCTTGACAAATTCTTATGTCCAAATTCCACAAGGGACATTGCACACCTGATTGGGGTTGAATTGTAGCACCTTTGTGCGACCAACCGACCCGAAAAATGGCTCCTTTTGGCCTTCAAATCCATTCTAGTCACTATCACTTCAATTCTTCTTACATTCTCATTCCATATCTCAAGAAATTCTTGCTCAATCTCTTAAGAATTATAGTACTCCATTTTTACAACTCCATTGAGCATTGCAACAACTTGTAACTCCATCAACTTCACTCTTGCACGTTTGAGGTTGCCATAGAAGTTGCAAGCTTGGAGTCTTGTGAGACCTCCCTTCATCACCATTGTGGTTGTGGTGACTTTTCCAAGTTCATTGCTTGCATTCTCCCTTCATCGGCCTTGAGAGCCTTTGGGTGGAGGTGGTAACACTTATCTCTTCCCTTTATGATTTGATAGAGTAACTTTATCTTTTGTAGTGTTCATTGTAGATCTTTCTATCTTCTTTATCATATTTTCTACTTTGTTTATTTCTAGTTGTTTGTGGAGGTGGAAACACCAAAGTAAGTGTTTGATTGAGGCAAACCCCTATACAACCCCAACAATTGTCCCCTTCTTGCTTGTGTGTAGGTGAACATGTGTGTGGAGCTCATTAGAAAACTGGAGTTTCAATGAGTTGGTTTTCATCACCCTAGTTCTCATCTACTTATTCTATTATTTCCACACTTACTTTTTGTACTTTATCATTCTATCTTTTTTGTTAAATTTAGTTAGCTAGCTGTTAGTAGGTTCCTAGTAGATTCTTTGTTGTACTTTATTATTTTTGGTCGCACGAATGCTAGTATGCCAGAGAGACGCTAGTGTGTCGTGTTGTCATCCTAGACCCATGTTGTCATCCTCAAATAGAGAGCTATTTGAGGGGCAATTCAGACTCCAAAAACTAGTTAGTCTAGCCTCAACCAAAATTTTGTGTCTATAGAGTGACAAAAGAACTTGAGAGTGCTCTTCATTCTTGGTCCTCATCCCAAAAAATCCTTTAGAGTGAAGTAAGTTAGGGCATCCTTCCACTCTCGACTCTCCATGACCTAGAGTCTTCACATGGTTGGTCCTCCTCTCTTACATTTTTGGTGAACCTGATGTGAACGTCTATCCACTTGCTTGTGTTGAAAATTTTCCCTGCACCTAGTGGTTGTTGTAACCCTAAGTGTTGTGAAGTTTTATGAGCATCACAACCCATTCCATGACTTTTGGGTACATTTTTAGGATAATTTTACGACACCTACCGATGGAAAAGATGGTCACTTCTAGTTTCACCTCCAATTTCTCCACTGGTCTAGCTACTGCCATACTATAGTTTTTCATACAAATTATGCTGATGAGATGGGTTTCATAGAAGATACCAATCATCTTCCTACCCCTCCAGTATCCCCTATGGCCTCGTTCATAGATGAGGATGATGTTGTGCATATTCCTGTGGAGAACCTTTTTGCACTAGATAATAGATTGCTACACCTTGTGAACCATTTAGAAAAAGCATCGAGCATGGCATGAGCCACTAGGCTTACTAGTGAGTTGAGACATTTTCTAGGGAAAGATTAGATAGGCATAGAATTTCTATGTGGCCTTGTCGATCTATACAAAGCTTATATCCCCTCGTATAGGCCTAGTTTAGGCACTACCTAAGGAGAAGTGCTCAATACCTATGAAGGATAAATAGGTGTTTCAATGCCCACCGCATCTATATGCATGGCTGAGACAAGCCCTTTGATCATTTTTTCTTCTACTTCTCTAAAGCCCCCTATTCTGAAGGTGAGTAGAATACCCCTTGGGTTCAATTTAACGCTTCCTATCGCCTTTGGTGGTGGGGACTCTGGTGGAATGAGGGGTGGCAGTTTTGGAAGTGGGGGTGGTACTAGTGGAGGTGGCTTTGGTGGAGGCCATGGTGGTAGTTTTGGTGGTGGAGGTGGATTTTTTGGAGGCCCTACTAGTGGTGGTGGCTCTGACAGCGATCACAATGATGGCTCTAGAGGTGGTTCTAGAGGCGGTTCCGGTGATGGTGGTTCTGGAAGTTCCATTGGTCCTTTGGCCCTTCTTCAGAACATGGGTCAAATTAAAAACTAGTTGGCGAGCCTTTCCTAGGCCTCTTCCTAGTATATCTTTCAACCTTTCTTCCAACACAACCTATTTTCGGTAGGAATCTTGAGTACTCCCCTCCCACAAGGAATGGATATTCCCAAATTTGAGAATTATGGCGACAAAGGGGACCCACAAACACATGTGTATGCCTTTAATTTTGTGTGTACAGACTTCTTCCATCATGACACTTTGATGGAAAAATTATTTCCCTAATCTCTCAAGGATACAACACTCGAGTGGTACTGTTCCTTGCCCGACAATTTTATATTTTTATTTGATCAACTTCTAAATCAATTCCTCTGACAATTCCAAGATAACATCAGTCTAAATATGACCTTCTCGGAGATGTAAGCAAGGGGATAATGAGAATATAACTAATTTCATAGCACAATACCAAGCACTATTCTCACAGATCTCGTACTCGCTTCTTGACTCTGATGTGCAGACGATATTCATAGGTAACTTACAGAGACCTTGGCATGAAAAAAATTCCCTAATGAAATGCCCTTCTTTTGAATGTCTATGTGGCACATATTAGTAATATCAACAAATGGTAGTTCATTTTGGGAGATCCTCCTCATGGTCCTATTCAAAAGCAAGATCTATCATATCTATCTAGGGAAAGGGTAAATCTATTGCGAATGTAGTCATCATGAAAAATGATAACAACCTTAGATGTAACATAAATTTTACAAAGTTAACAGAATATTATTCTTTCATCTTACAAAAGTTGTTGAAGGGCAAGATCATAACCTTGGAAAACCCTTAACCTCTCAAGGAACCTTACCCTAATTGGTACGATGTGAATGATTTTTGTCAGTACCATTGGGTTAAAGAACATGATACTGAACATTGTATGTGCCTACGTCACAAGATACAAGATTGCATCAATGATAGTACCATTCATCTCGATGGGATGAAAAAAAATTCAAATAAATCGATGGTGAAAGCTAATGGTGAGTTGTAGATATACATAGACCCATTTATGTCTCACTCTACTAACTTGATTATTGACCCCTCTGATTCCTCTACTCATCCCTTGGTGTATGTCAATATGGTCATGGTTACTCCTTCCTTGCAGCCCGTGACTAGTTCTCCAGATGTGGCATTCACTTCGTAGGACATGCCCTTGAATAGCAAGCCCTCTCTCCTCTACATTCTCACTCGCCTCCATGGAAAACTTGTGATGGGTGTCTTATTTGATCCCGCGAGCTAGGTGAATTTTATTATAGAGGAGACATTGTGGTTATTTTCATTGTAGAGGGAGTATGAGGAAACAACCTCTACCATTCGTATGCACGATGACCTCTCTCTCAAGCCGTATGGCTCAATAAATCTTTCCATCCTAGTTGGACCTAGGGTCGTGGATACTACCTTTGATGTTATTCCAGAATCTGATTTGTTCAAGGTGAAGTTAGGCATCTCATGGCTAGTTTCCATGAACAGGATTACTTTTTTCATTCATAAATGTCTTAAATTATTCCATGAAAGTGTTGTGCAAGTTGTGCATGAAACTAGATATCAGCCATTGGTATCTCATGAGGGTTATTCATTATATCATTTTTGGCCCACCATGGTCAATTTTCTTCTCCTGAGAATGAACCTACTTTATCGAAACTATGTGAAGTATAAGACCGAGGGCAAGGGACAACCAAAAATGACCCCTCCAATAGTGCAACAACAAGTTGCCTCCTCTTCTCAAAAGGGAAAAGAGAGGTCTCCTTGTCCTCGGGGTGCCTCTTCTACTCCCCTCTCTTTGAAGAATTTTGGATTTCTACTCTTGGGTTCCACATAAGAAGTTCGATGGTGCCCACTTGGCACAAAGCTAAGATCAGGATATTGTACCTTCCTATTGTGTCTCTTGGACATCGGACCTACCTGTATGGTATAAGAAAGGGTCACCATGGGGAACCCTCTATGTATCAGCCTCTGTAGCCCCCTACCGCTCCTGCTCCTAAAGCAATGAATGGGAAGAGGCCTATTTTCGAGGCATTAGAGTTGACTCCCCCCATTGTCTCTCAACCTTCTTCCTCTCACTCTCATTCAGGATTTTGTCCCTTTGCTAGATATTATTATGATGGACACCCATATGGCTAAACAAGAGACTTCTATCCCATCCCAGCTTCAAACCTCTAGCTCCAAGAGTCACATAAACCACCTTGCATGTGAGTGCAAGCATCGGCGAAAGGATTTGGTAGCTAATCAAGCCACTTTGTAGAGGAAGGAAGGAGAGTCGAGTGCCCCTATTTCAAGGCCTCTTATAGTGTCCTCCTCTCCCATCCCCTATCCTTCCATTTAATCAAATTTGATCATGCTTTTGGCTCTTGCTATGAGTGTGAGTGCCCCAAACCCTAAGAGGGTGCAAGTGTTTATCACTCCTTCAATCAAGCCACCTCTTTTGATGTCCCTTCTGGACATCTTTCCATTCCTGAAACCCATGGACATGTTGGACACTTTGGTGGTGTCCCCCACGGTTTTCTCCACCTCCATGCCTCTTGCCTTGTCTATGGGGATTTCACACCCTCCAACAAAACAAAATATGGAGTTTGGCCCTTCTAGCAATGGAGTTCGTAAGAGGATCCCTCATTCTTCAAAGGGTGTTCTTGTGATAGCTTGTGTTGTCCTAGTGATGGATCAAGTTTTAGCTTCCCCTGAGTTCGTCATTGCTCTCGAGTCACTTGGTGAGCCTAGCAATGAATCTCAAGCACCTCGTCCCTTTCCCATTGAGGTGACACATGGAACTCCCATGAAGTGCATGTTTAACTCCTTGGATGAGGTCTCAACCTTGTCAATGATCTTCGTGAAATTGTTGACCATTTCTCCAAAAGAGTCAAGCGACGAAGGCATTATGGGGCGTTCTTCATTGGGCCTTATTGCAGGAGGGTTGGAAGCACCTCCCCTTAATATTCCACCACTGTAGGCTTGTCCTCCTTCCCCATATAACAATCTATATTGGGAAACAGACGACCTCTTGGTCGACAATTGTTAGGGGGGATCTTCTTTACCTTTAGATTAGGTGTGTGTTTGTTGTAATGTGTTCCCTTGTGCTTGTTTTATGTGTTCCTAGATGACCCTTGTCACCCTTGTAGGTGTTTGGATACAAGAGTTACTATGTGTTGTAAACTTCCTCTATTTGTATCATCATTCTTCCTCTGTTATGTGTATTGATTTTTGGAAAATTGGGGACAATGCAAAGGGTTGGGGGAATTTAGGCTTCCCCTCCATGTTGACCCAATTTTTTTTATTTTTACTTTGTCTTCTCATACATTCTTCACATAGTCTAATATAGTAGGGGGCTGATGACAATTTATTAATATACTATTATTATATTTATATATATATTTATGAGTAGCTTTGACCTTGAACTATCAAATCACCCATGTGTCCTTTGTTTGTGATGTCTTTATCTTTTTTGTCATCTTTCTCTCTTATTTTATTGAGTTGTGATGTTGTGGTGATTGTGAGTTTTCCCTTGTGTGTGCGACAACATCACCTTAGTGACATCTCACTATGTCATGTGGGCCACAAAATCACATTTTCATTCTTTTGTTTCTCTCCTTCTAGGACGTTGTGTGTTTCTACATTCAACTAACACCACCCTAAGGAGGAAACTACTATGTCAACTTAAATTTTTAGGAAATTCATTCGTTTCTAACAAATATTTTCTCGAGGATCTTTGCAACCTTTTTCAAAAGTCACATTCTCAACTTGGACCCCTAACAAAATGTGTCTCCTTCATCATGGGTTTGCAAAGAAAGAACTTGAAAACTTTCCTCCAAGGAGGTAGCAAATTTTCCTGTAGGAGAAGCCTCGACCTTACCCTTGCGAGGGGGAATTTTCTTCCTTTTGAATTCCTTGATTAAGTGAACATCTTTCAAAAGGATTCCTTGATGTTGAATCGATTTGCAAAAAAATATTCTTGCACTTTCAAACAACACTTCCCTTGAGTAGACCCCTCTTCTTTTGAAGGGTTCCCGAGGGACCCCTTTGAAAGCCTTTTTGAATTTTTGACTATCTGTGTGACTGTTTGTTTTTTTCCTATGTGCCTAATTTTTCTTCTCTAGCATGTTTTATCTACAGATTAACATGTTTCTTTGCAGGTGCACTTGTGAAGCCACTTTCCATTCTGACTCTTTGGAGTCCCCTTACACTAGGCTTCCTTCATGAGAGATTACTTGGGGAAATGCCTTCTTAGATTTCTACGAGCCTGTGAGGTTCTTACATCCTGTGGGATTTGTCCATCATTGGTTTGAGGGCCTTCGATGTACTTTGTGCAACTTCTTAGTTTTGCAGAGCTACAAAGTCCTTTTGTTCGAAACTCCTTAGGAGAGAGTACATGTGGAGTCCTTTTCCTTCCCTGTGCTTTTGAGTTCACCAGATTGTAGTTAGCTTCCTCCACGGTTCAGGTACACATATCTATCTCTTTGACTTACATTATTGAACGCTCATCAATATTCATACTCGCTAAAGTGGTGGAAAATTGTTTAGGAGTGAATTTTTACCCCTTGTGTAAATTCCCCTTTCACATACCCTCACCTTAGAAAATCAAATCCAAAGGAAAAAATCCACATCACCCATCTGAGATGCATCCACTTGGTGCATGTTTTGTTTGTTGATGGGAGAGTTTTTGTCAGGGACATGAGTGTAGTGCATGGACATTTGCACGGTGTGCTACTATCCCTAAAAGATTCTCGTGTCCAGAGTCCACAAGTACGTTACACACCTGATTAGGGTCGAATTGTAATGCCTCTGTGTGACCAACCGACCCAAAAAATGGCTCCTTTTGGCCTTCAAATCCATTTTATTCACTATCACTTCAATTCTTCTTCCATTATCATTATGTCTCTCAAGCAATTCTCACTCAATCTCTTCAACATTCTAGCACTCCATTGAGCATTGTAGTATCTTGTAACTCCATCAACTTCACTCTTGCACGTTTGAGGCTACCATAGAAGTTGTGAACTTGGAGTCTTGCGAGACCTCCCTTCATCACCATTGTGGATGTGGTCACTTTTCCAGGTTTGTTGCTTGCATTCTCCCTTCATCGTCCTTGAGAAACTTTGGGTGGAGGTGGTAATGCTTCTCTCTTCCCTTTGTGATTTGATAGAGTAACTTTATCTTTTGTAGTGTTGATTGCAATTCTTTCTATGTCATTTATCATATTTTTTACTTTGTTGCTTTTTGGTTGTCTATGGAGGTGGAAACACCAAAGCGGGGGTTTGACTAAGGCAAACCCGTATACATCCCCAACAATTTTCCCCTTCTTTCTTGTGTGTAGGTGAATGTGTGCGTGGAGCTCGTTGGAAAACTGTCATTTCAGTGAGTTGGTTTTCATCACCCTAGTTCTCATCTACTTATTCTATTATTTCCACACTTACTTTTTATACTTTATCATTATATCCTTTTCATTAAATTTAGTTAGCTAGGTTGTCAGTAGGTTCCTGGTAGATTCTCTATTGTACTTTAAATTTTTTGTTCATATGGACGCCAAGGCGTCAAGCTATCATCCCAAACCCACGTTGTCATCCTCAGATAGAGAGTTGTTTGAGGTACAATTCAGACTCCAAAAACTAGCTCGTCTAGCATCAACTAGATTTTTGGGTTTGTAGAGTGAGATAAGAACTTGAGAGTGCTCTTCATTCTCGATCCTCATCCCAAAACATCCTTTTGAGTGAGGTAAGTTAGGGCAGCCCTCCGCTCTCGGCTCTTCGTGACATGCAACCTTGACGTGGTTGGTCCCCCTCTCTTACATATAGTTACAACTACAATATGATGGTTGGATTCATAAGTAGTACCCAACACATTGTCATAGTAGTACAAGATTTTATTTCAATCCCTTCCCTTACCTTTTCAATTCCTGTTCTCTGGTTAGGGATTGGATCCTTGTATATTCCCAAGTCATTGTTACCAAATTTTCTAAGATGATGTTCAATGTCAACTTCTCCCTTATCAATTAGATCTTGTATGATATTCTTGAATTTCATATAGTTATTAGTTTTATGTCCTTTATTTATATGAAATTTTTAATGGTCATTCTCATTGTACCTAGAAGGATTGAATTGTGATTCTTCATAGTTATTTTGATTAGGTGATTTGATAAGGTTTGTTTGAAGCAATTTGTGCAAGACCACTTCTATAGGTTCTCCTTAAGGAGTGCACCTTCATCTTGTTTGTTTGAAGCTATATTTCATAGGTCTTGTTTGTCCTCTTGGAGGATTTTTATTTTGATTGGTTGATTGATTGCTTGGAGGATTGTTTGGTTGATTGTTTTGAACTTTTTTTTGAGGATTGTTAGATGGAGGTTGTTATTTTTTCATGAATTTGGCATCCACTACTCCATCATTGGTAACATTCTTGTTCTTTTCCCATAGACATGGTTTATCAGTTGAGTTAGAAGGTTGGTCTTTGTTGTTATATATCTTAATGAGCCCTTTTGAAATGAGGGCCTTTTCGATAGTTATACCCTTTTCAATGATATCATAAAATGAGCTAGGACATAGCATAGTCAATTAGAAGCTCAAATTAGTGTTTATATTTCCAATGAAAATTTCAACAAGTTTCTTTTCAGGTATGGGCTATTTGCATTTACTTACTTTGTGTAGCCATTGCTGCAAGAAGAAATCAGAATTATTGCCTTGGTTTTGTTTTACTTTGTAAAAATCAATCATAGTAATGTCTTGTTCTATGTTATATGAGAAATGATTAATGAATTTTTTCATGAGTTCATTGAATTTTTTGACTCCAAGGGTTAAATGAGGAAACTATTCTATATTTTTTCCACCAAGGCTCCTTCAAAAGAGTCTCATTATGTATGTGTCGTTGTAGGCTATGTCCATGCAAGCCACAAAAAATTATTGTATGTGTTTAATAGGATCTCATATTCCTTTGTACTTGTCAAAATTAGGGATTTCAAAGTTTTTAGGAAAAGGGATCATGGCAATATTTCAATCGTATGGATAGGGACAAATGTCTTCTAATGCATAAATCATCTTAGTCTTTCCAAGTTGTATGTTCGCTATATTTTGGTTCAGATTTTGGATTTTCAATGCTAACTCATTACCCAAGAGTGTTTTGAGAATGATTAGGTGGGTTGTATTTTTTATGTCTGAAGAGGGATAATGAATTGTAAGATGGGTTTTGAGTTGGCATCATACCTTAAGGGATGTTGTATTGATATTGAGGAGAAACATTTGGATTTTGAGGATTGATGTTTGAGTATTGAGGGTTAATGTTTTGATGTTGAGGGTTAACATTTTGATGTTAAGAGATGAGATTTTGGTGTTGAGGGTTAATGTTTTGATGTCGAGGATTTATGTTTTTATATTGAGAGTTAATGTTTTGATGTTGATATTAAGAATTTATGTTTTGTTGATATTCAAGATTTGTGTATTTTTTATATTGAGGATTTTTGTTTCTTTGTTGTGGAGTTTGGATGTATGAAGTATCATATTGATATTGCATTGTATTAGGAAGAAAATTTGAAAGTTCAGATCTTGTTGATAGTGACTATTTTATGAGGGGTTTTGTTTTTGGTAAAGAGGTTGTTGTTGTTGTGTCATGTCTTGTTGTGGAGGAGGGTTGGTTTTGTTGCAAGTATGTGCAATTGGTGTTGTCATTGATGTCAACAAGCTTATGTATTTTCATTGGTGTCAATTATATGAGGGATATTTTTGCAAGAGTGTGAAAAGTTGGTATTGAGTTGATGTTGTCTTTGATGATGCTTTGATTAGTTGTATTATTTTGTCATTAGTAAGCTATTGATGTCAACCTCTAGTGTTTCTTTGATAAGATTTTGATATAGATGTATTGTTGAGTTTCTATGATTCATTGGCTTGGTGGTGATGAGGAAGTATTGAATACATTTAAGATGCATCTTTGGTGCTTGGTTTCCAAGTGCTTTTGAGAAAATTTAAATGAAAAGAGGAAAAAGTGTGTTGTCGTGGTGTTTTGTGTTGCAGCGTAGCATTCTAGTTTTGCTCCACATTTCTTCTATGTTGAAGATATTCTTGTGTAGTTTGGATATTTTGATTAGAGTTGTTCAAAGGTATTGCATCTATAATTTGGTGTGTTGGATTGTTGCACAGAGGAAGGTGTGTTCACCAGTGTGTGAACTATGTATTGCAAAGGTATCTAGGATAAATTTTTTTGCTTCGTATTTCTCCATGAAGTGGTTTCAGGTCTTACGGATTTAGAAGGGTATTGATAGTGTTTTTATCTTTCTTTAGTTGAATTTTTTTGAGGTTTGGTGCTTTGGAAGTCAATTTATTGAGTTGCAGTGTATGCCAAAATTATTTGAGTGTATTGGGTGTGTACATTCTTCAAGTGAAAATTATTGCAAAGGAATTTATTGGTTTCCAAGATGTTTGTGGAATATTATAGATCTTGTTCAAGCATGGTGTGTGGTACATGAGTTGTCTTTGGATTTAAGGAATCATGTACTTAAATGTTAATGGTGTTAACACAAGTTCATTCGACCTTCAATAATGTTTTCAAGGTTGAATATGGTATGAATATGTTTTGAGTTGTTGAGGTATGATAAGAAAGCTGTGTGTGGTGTGAATAATGTGAATTACAGAGTTGTAAGGTTAAAATTATAGAGTTGTGAGGTGTGAATTTGTGTAGTGTAGTGTGATATTTCATGTGTTAGATTATTAGATGTAGTGAGAAGAATATTTCTACAATCTTTAGTAATATTGTGAATGTGTTGGTGATGATGTGGTGGAGTTTTTTTTTGCATTGAGATGGATTTCTCATTATAACACTCTTCTCTATCTTCTTTTCTATTTTGGTAGTGATCCTTTCTTTCTTTTGGACAGTGAGCCCTTTGTAATCAATACTGATATTATTGTATATTGTGAGCTAATCCTCACCATGGTTTTTCCCTTATTTTTGTTTTCCATGTAAATTTGGCGTTTCCTTGTGTATAGTGTTTTCTTGGTTCTATTTTTGTTATCTACTTTCATGATAAATCATTCTAATAGATTAAGGGTTAATTAAATTAATGTGGATTTGAATGTTTGTGAGGGTTTTGAAGTTTTAAGGTACAATTGATTCACCCCACTCTCAGTTGTCTTGTGCATTCAACAATTGGTGTCAAAGAAAGGTTCCTTGGAAGAAATCTTAACTGCTTGAGGTAGATCTAGGATGGTGCACAAGAAAGATGTTCCTCTATTTGATGGATCAATGTATGCATTCTGGAAGAGAAGGATGGAAGGTTTTCTAGTTTCTATTGGATTTGAAATCTGGAAGTCTGTTGAGACTGGATATACTATATTGTCAAATGGTCTAAATATTGATGATGAGATCAAGGCCTATGAAAATAATGGAAAAGCAAGGTATGCTCGGTTAAGTGGTCTTACTAATTATGAATTGGTGAACATTATGAATCTAAAAAATGCTAGGGAAATTTGGGTAAAGTTAAAAAGGATATATGAAGGAGATGATAAGGTAAAGCAAGCTAAGATGCAAAATCTGAAGATCATGTTTGAGACCTTGTGAATTTTTGAAGATGAAAACCTCACAAGTTACTTGTAGAAGGTGGTTGAAGTTTTCAATGACATCAGAGGTCTTCGTGGAGAACTAAAAGTAGTAAAGAAGGTACTCAAAACTCTTCTTAAATCTTATAGTCATAAAGTTTCTGCTATTGAGGAATTACAAAATTTGAACCAATATACAAGAGATCAGTTGTATGGTTCTTTAACAACATTTTAAATGAGAGAATTTGGTTCAAGTAATGAAAAATTTGAGACTAATTTTAAGGCTAGAAAATTAGAGAAGATTGTGGAATCAGATCAAGAGGATCTTGAAGCTAACTTTGTGAGAAGAATGAAAAAGGGTATAGGAAAGTATAGAGGTAAGTTTCCTTTTGAATGTTTCAGGTGTGGAACGATAGGTCATTATGCTTCAAGATCTCCAAACAGAGCTTTGAATAACAAAAATAGGGAGAACAAAGGTAAGATGATTAAGAAAAGTTATTATGTTAGAGAATATGCCAGTATATCTGATGATGAATATAATTATGGGGATGTTGAGGATGGTGAATTCTTGTTCATGGCTTTAAAAGATGAAAATAATTATTCTAACTCTGAGAGATGTGTGAAGGAAAGGTCCCCAAAATAAAGTGCTAATATTGAAGGCACTTTTTTTGTCTTCTTTTCATACTAGACAAGAGAAGAACTACTGGATCATTGACATTTAATGCTCTAATCATATGAGCAGTGATAAGAGTAAGTTTCTTAAACTTGAAAAATATAACTTAGGAGGACTTGTTAGGTTTGGTGATGATACATTTACTAAGATATATGGAAAAGTTTCAATCAATTTTGATGGAAATAATAACATTGATTATGTTCTTTATGTTAAGGGTTTAAGACAACCTATTGAGTTCTAGAAAAATGTGTAGCAAAGGATACAATCTTATGTTTTAGGATGATGGCTATGAGATTAGAAAAGGATACAAAACTATGATCATTTCTAGAAGGACAGATGGAAATATCTTTTAGCTCAAAGGTGTTGACGGTTATTGTTTCATGACTCAAATCAATGAGATTTGTCTATGACATAGAAGAATGTGTCACACCAATTTTGATAGCCTAGTGAGAATAAGTTCAGTTCAACTTGTGAGATATCTTCCAAAGATTACAAAGCCTATCAATGTTGTTTGTGAGGAATGCCAAGTTGAGAAGAAAGAAAGAAGAAGTTTCAAATTTGAAGAACAATCCTCTACTGGATTGTTGGAATTGGTGCATATAGATCTTTGTGGTCCTACCAGAGTAATAATTCTCCAAGGTGATTGGTATTTCATGTTATTGATTGATGATTATTCTAGAATGACATGGGTTACTTTTCTCAAAGAAAAATTAGAAGCCTTAGATAAGTTTAAAGCATTCAAAGTTATGGTTGAGAATGAAATGGATATGAAAATCAAGTCCTTGGGTTCTGAAAAAATTGGAGATCTCACCTCCAATGAGTTCAATATCTTTTGTGATAATCATGGAATAAAGAGGCATTTATCGACTCCTAGGAATCCTCAGTCGAATGGAGTGGTTGAAAGAAAGAATAGGACTATTCAAGAAGCTACAACGATAATGATGAAAGAAGAAAATATACAAGTCTATTGGAGAGAAGCAATTCATACTACTATTTACATACTTGACAAAGTGAAAGCAAGAGAAAACAACACAAAGACTCTTTATGAGAAATGGTATGGAAGGATTCCTATTGTCAAATACTTCAAAGTGTTTAGAAGAAAACTAGGGAAAGTTTGATGAAAGGTCTAATGAAGGTATCTTCCTTGGGTATTCTACTAAAAGAAAAGCTTATCCGTGCTTAAAAAAGAGGCTAATAAATATTGTTAAGAGCATAAGTGTCAAGGTTGATGAAGACCTACAAAAGAATTTAGTACTTGATAGATGGATATGAATTAGATGAATCTTATTTTAAAGAAGAAGAAAAAGCTAAGGAAAAAGAAGTGTAGATTGGAGAAGAAGAAGCTCTAGAAAATATTCCTGAAAATCCTAAGTATGTGTAGAAGAATCATTCTGAAGAATACATCATTGGTGATGAGAGAAAAGGTGTACTGACAAGAAGGAAAGATGTTGAAGAACAGGTAAATATGTGTTTATTTTCTGAAGTTGAACCTAAAACAATTATTGAAACATACAAGGATGAGTATTGGATCAAGGTTATGGAAGAACAACTAATGCAAATTGAGAAAAATCAAACTTGGGAACTTGTCCAAAGACTACCAAACAAGAATCTGATTGGAACTAAGTGGGAATTCTAAAAAAAACTGAATGAGAGTGGATAGGTAGTAAGAAACAAGGAAAGGATTGTGTATAAAGGAAGACTACCAAACAAGAATCTGATTGGAACTAAGTGGGAATTCTCAAAAAAATTGAATGAGAGTGGATAGGTAGTAAGAAACAAGGAAAGGCTTGTGTATAAAGGCTACTCACAAACAAAAGGAATAAACTTTGAGGAGACATATGCTTCAGTGGAAAGGATGGAAGCTATCAGGATTTTTATGTCTTTTGTAGCACATAAGGATTTCAAAGTATATCAAATGGATGTGAATTATGCTTTCTTGAATGGTGAATTGGAAGAAGAAATATACATAGAACAATCAAAAGGATTTCAGTTATCAGATAAATTGAATATTGTTTTCAATTTGAAGAAGGAATTATATGGGTTGAAGCAAGCTCCTAGAACTTGGTATGCAAGGTTAGCCAAGTACTTGTTACAACAAGGATACAATAAGGTACTGCAGATATAAATCTTTATTTCAAAGTTGAAAAAGATAAAATCTTGATTGTGGTTGTGTATGTTGATGATATAATTTTTGGAGGAAATAAAGCTATGTGTAAGAAATTTGCAGAAGAGATGCAAAAAGAATTTGAAATGTCAATGTTTGGGGAGATGAATTTCTTCCTTGGGATACAATCAATCAAACAGATAGAGCTATTTTTATTTCACAACCAAAGTATGTCAAGGAAATGTTGAAGAAGTTTGGAATGGAATATTCTAAATTGGTATGTACTCCTATGGTTACTAGTTGCAATTTGAGCAAGAATGATGAATCTTCTAAGGCTGATCAAATTAAGTATAGATCAATGATTGGAGGAATGATATATCTAATTTCTAGTATATTGGATATCATGCATATAGTTTTTCTTGTGGCTAGATTTCAAGAAGATCCTGGAGAGTCACATGCTACAACAGTGAAGAGGATATTCAAATACGTGAAGGGCACTCTAGATCATGAATTGTGGTATCCAAAGGATATCAACTTTACTCTAAGTGCTTACATATATGCAGATTGGGTTGGTTGTGTAGATGAAAAGAAAAGTACAAGTAGTGGTGCATTCTTTCTTGGATGCAAATTAGTGTCATGGTTAAGCAAGAAACAAGATTCATTGTCTTTATCTATTATAGAATAAAAATGCATTGCAACAACATCTTGCTACACATAGGTTTTATGGATGAGAAAAAAATTAAAGGATATTAGATTGATATATGATGAACCAATTTTTATCTTTTGTGATAATACAAGTGTTATCAATATATCAAAGAATCCAGTTATGCATTCAAGGAAAAATAATATCTCAATTCTGTATCACTTTTTGAAAGAGAAGGTTGTAGAGAATGAAGTGGAGCTTGAATATGTGTCTAAAAAGGATTAGGTTGCTGAAAAATTCAATAAGACTCTTCCTAAGGATAATTTTGAGTTTCTCCAAGAGAATTTGGGGGTCCCCTCCTTCTTTAAACTACATGCATACAGAGATGCATCAGTCTAGTGGATCTCAAGATTCATTTTTTGGTCTAGATTAATGTTGGTGGATACCTCTTAGGGGGATTAGGTAGTGGCATTATTGGTTTTTGTAGTAAGGATAAGTGAGAGTTTTCATTATGCAATGGTTTTTGATTGATGTAGTTTGGTGTGTGCCCCTAAGGGGGAGAATGAATGATGCAAATATTTTTTCCCTTTTCCATTGATGTCAAAGGGGGGAGAGTAATGTTCACAAAAAAAATCAAGGGAGAGAAAGTCATGTGAAGATTTTAAGGGAGAGAGTAATAAGCTAGTTGTGTAAGGGGGAGAAAGTAAAAGAAAGGAGAAGAAGAGTTGGTATAGGGAAAGATAATTTATGATCAGAGTTGTGTTTGTTGTTGATGGTTTTTCACATCATGTGTTGCCATCAATGAAAAAGGGGGAGATTGTTGCAAGTATGCGCACTTGGTGTTGTCATTGATGGAAATAAGCTTATGTGTTGTCATTGGTGTCAACTGTATGAGTAGGATACTTTTTTAAGAGTGTGAGAAGTTGTTATTGAGTTGATTTTGTCCCTAATGATGCTTTGATTAGTTGCATTATCTTGGCACTAGTAAGCTATTGATGTCAACCTCTAGGTTTTATTTGATAAGCTTATTCCTATGGATGTATGGTTGATTTTCTATGTTTTAGTTGGCTTTGTGGTGATGAGGAAGTGCTAAAGATGTTGAATATGTGTCTTTGGTTCTTGATTTCCAAGTTCTTTTGAGAAAATTTGAATAAAAAGAGGAAACAGTGTGTTGTAGTGGTGTTCAATGTTGCAGAGTATCATTTTGGTTTTGCTCCACATTTCTTCTATGTTGAAGATCTTATTATATGGTTAAATGGATATGGTGATCAGAGGTGTTCAGAGGTATTTCATCTAGAATTTTGTTTGTTGGATTGTTGCACATAGGAAGGTGTGTTCACCAGTGTATTGCAGAGCTGTCTAGGAGAATTTTTTTGCTCCACATTTCTCTACAAGGTGGTTTCAGGTCTTGCAAATATGGAAGGGCACTGACAGTGTTTGTATCTTTCTTAAATTGAAGTTTTTTGAGGTTTGGTTCTTCAAAAGTTGATTTCTTGAGTTACAATACATGGTAGAATTATTTGAGTGTACTGGGTGTGTATATTCTTCAAGTAAAAAGTGTTGCGAAGGAATTTGTTGGTTTCCATGATGTTTGTGGAATATTCTAGATCATGTTCAAGCATGGTGTATGGTTAGCGAGTCATATTTGGATTTGAGGAAGTGTGTACTTAAATTTTAATGGTGTTAACATAGGTTTGACCAACCTTGGAGAATGTTTTCAAGGTTGAAGATGGTATAAATATGTGTTGAGTTGTTGAGAGATGATAAGATAGGAATGTGGTGTGAATGATGCAAATTGTAAAGTTGTGAGGTGAAAATTTGTGTAGTGCAGTACAATATTTCATGTGTTAGATTATTAGATGTAGTGAGCAAAAGGTGTCTACAATCTTCAGTAACACTACAAAGGTGTCGGTGATGTTGTGGTGGAATTTTTTGTTGCATTGAGATGGATTTCTGATTGTAAGACTCTTTTCTATCTTCTTTTGTATTCTAAAAATGAGCCTTTATTTCTTTTGGGTAGTGAGCACTTTGTAATTGGTATTGATATTACTTTATATTGTGAGCTAATCCTCACCGTGGTTTTTCCCTTTTTGGGTTTTCTATGTAAATCTAGTGTTTCCTTGTGCATAGTGTTGTCTTGGTCATGTTTTTCTTATGTGATTTCATGATAAATCATTCTAATAGATTAAGGTTCAATTAAATTAATACGGATATGAATTTTTGTGAGGTTTTTGAAGTTTTAAGGTACAACTGATTCACCACCCTCTCAATTGTCTTGTGCATTCAACAAGTCTATGTGTTTTGATAGATTGGTGGTGGTTGTTGTGATTGGAGAGATGGATTAGTTTTTTGTGGTTGAAGAGGTGGATTAGAGATGGTATAGATGGGTGAAGCCATATTTTGTGCTTGTGGTGGAATTATAGCATGTAATGGTGGATTTGGCGTGAAGTTTGGTGTATTTGGTGCAAATTTTTGTGGTCTAGGAGGAAGGTTTGACATGTTTTGCATGTTAGAATCTTTACCTTGTTGAGGTGCATTTTGTGACCAAGAGGTTCCATACAAGTTCCTTGGTGCATTTGGTCTCCATGTATTCATTGAAGCATAATGATTTACTAGTGGATTCATGAAAGGTTTTGGGTTGCCAAAAGATTAGGATTTGGTTGGTTTTGTTGGGAAATGATTGCTTGTTCCATTTGAGATGATTGTTTCTATAAGGGATTGTCAACTTGTCTTGCATGAGGAGGATCATTTTTTTGTGCAAAAAAGGTTAGAATTTTTTGTTGTCTTAGAAGTTGAGAGACTTGTTGAACCACCATTTCCTCACCCCTATAAATAAGGGTTGGGTCTCTAAGAGCCTCAACATTAAAATCCATGGGTAGCCTAGCACCATGTTGGACAAGTCTTTAGAAGTAAGTGTTCAAATCAGAAGTAAGTAATACATCAACGACTTTTAGCATTTGATAATTTTGAGTCATTTATAAGATATTTTCTTCAATGATTTCATCATTAGATTATTATTTTACATATCCATCTTGTCCTCTAGTGGGTTGATTTCCTTGTTGAAAGATGATGTTGCTATGTTGAATATTGACATTAGGTTGTTGAGAGACCATATTTGGTTGTTGAGGGGTGGTGTACCTAGGAGGAGCAGTACAATAGGGAAATCCCCATGTCATTTTAGTTGTGGTTTAAAAACTAGTAGTCTTTGGAATGTTAAAACTACTAGGGTTCATTGCCATGTTCTTTTTGTGTCGTAGGTTCTTCTTGTTTTGTGATATATAGTAGTTTTCATTAACTCACAAAAGACCTTAAGGGTAAAATACTTGAGATAATGGTAAGTGTGTGATGATGTTTGGATTTTGATTTCAAAATGGATTTTAAAGGATGTATTGATAAGTATTTTAGACAAAAGGATATGATGTTCAAGTTGATTGAATTGGATAGGTTAACCTTTAGAAAAAAGGATAATTATCAAAGTTTATGTGATTTGATTTTTAAACTTTAGGAAAAAGGATGATGACAAAGCTGATTGGATTTTGCTAGATCTCAAGATGTTGGTGAAAATTTGGGTTGATGTGTTTACTTGGACTAGACTAATGAGTATAATCAAGGGGATATTGTGATGATTGTTTAAACCTAGAGGGGAGACAATTCTACAAAGTTAACAAGATGAGTATGGATGTAATCAAAAGATAGTAGCAAGGTGATTAGTTTGATTTTGATAGGTTAATGTCTAAAAGGTTGATTTGATGGTTTGACAAAAGGATGTTAAGGATGGTATAATAAGACTAATGTTTAAGGTTGTTGATGTCTAAATATGTTTGATAAATTTGATGTTTGTTAAAAAAGTCTATAATGACATTTCCTAAGAAAACCAAGTTGAAAGGATAGTTTTGATGTGTGAGGATGAAAAGGACTATTTAGGACTGTAAGGTCTATTATGATAGATGTTTCTAGTTTTAGGATGATAGGTTATGATAGTTTTAAGTTATAGAAAGTTTATAGGTCTGAGAAGGACAATATCATAGACAAACACTGTGATTTGGATAAACACGACATGCTACCTTGGAAAAAATTGGTAAAGTATAGGAAAATGTGACAAAGTGAGAAAAGGCATCACTACACAGAGAAATTTTGGTAGAGTATTAGCTAAGAATATGTGGAAAAGAAGGAAAATATGGAAATTTTCATGAAAAAGTGGCAATATGCATAGACATAAGCGGTAATCTATATAACAGTGATAAAAAGTGATAGTCAAACATAGGTTTATGTGACTATTTCAATGATCAATGGATGTTTTGATAAGTTTGATGTGTAAATATCTGAGTTATGTTTTGATAGTAAGTGATACAAACAACATACATGAAAGTTAGGACTGATCCCAATGTGATAAGACATTTCACAAGATTTCTTCCGCAAAGCTAGCTAGTGTAGTATAATTGAAAACATGTCAGATAAGCATGACCTAGTTAGTAGTAAAAAGGTGAATCTACCCATAGTAGGTCCACCACACTTGTGTGTTAATACCAATCCAAGGAGTAGGTGACTAGGGTATTCCAAGTTCATGTACCACCTTGAAACCCCTTGCCTCTAAAGGACGAAGTCCTAATAAGATATCAAATCACCTTAACCAAGGATAATACACAATGAGTAACTTCACGTCATGATATTATCAAATTGCACTACTATTGTTTGATGGAAAATAAGTTCTTTTAATAACATGGGTTCATAGTGGAGGTACCCCATAAACACCACTACCTACACAAGCGCAAGATTAAAATCTCAACTCCTCGTGTCTGGATTCACCTGACCATGAAGGAATGCCTGTAAAGTCATAAGTGGATTGAACTACAATTTCTCTTTCACCCCTTTATGTATTCCATTGAAAAAAATGTGCTTGATGCTGAACCCTAGGGTGATGAAATCCCTAAGAATTCCTCCTAATAATAAAGGAAGTATTCATGTTTCTATTTCTCATCACCCAAGATCACATGTAGCACAAGGGGAGAGGATATGTGGACAACTCCTTCATTATACAAGAAATAAATGCAAACTAGAGGTATTTATTTTCACCAAAGATCACATGAAGCATAAGGGGAGAGGATACACACACTCAAGTCTACTAGACACGACAATCAAGTTAATTTTAAAGAGCGCCAACTTGAAATATGATTTACTCTATCAATAAAAAACATACAAGTTTGAAAGATAATATTCTTTAACAAGGAAACCTACAAAAAATGTATTAGTAATTTCAAGTTATTTGTATTGGACCATACAAAATGCTACACCAAAAATGAGTTAGTAGTCTCACATGTTATCTTCTCCCAAAAAGTGTTGCATAAATAAGTTAGATAAAAGAACACAAACAAAAAACAAAGCATGTTAGGGTTAGGATTAGGTCAATATGAAAAAGTGTAGAACTTAAAGCAAAAAAAGAAAAGACAACAAACATCACAAAATATAGCCAAGCATGAAAATTACCTCAAACACAACACTGTGAACCTGTCAGACACAACAAAATCATCAAACACAACACTATGATTCTTTCAAATATGGCAAAAAATCAAAAGTGACGATCTGTCAAAAAACCTTTCAAAAAACAGATATAAAATATATCAAAACCCTTAAACATGGTAATCTTCTAAAGTCCAAAATGTATCAATTATTTCAAACACAACACTATGGCCCTATCAGATGTGGAAATAACATCAAATGTGACAATCTGTAGAAAATGAACGTGTCACCATAACTTGTAGATTATCAAAACTTGACAAAAAATATTAGATCAGAGACATGGGTCCCACCGGGCATGCCAAAATGTGAAGTGGTCTTAATAGAAAATGGAAATGAAGCATGAAATATTCAATCAAGGGTTATAATTGATAATACCCATATCAATAAATTGATTAAATCCCACTTACAAATGAAATTAAATGCAAACAAGGTTATAAATCAACATATAGTAATGAAAATCATATTCAAAACATGAAAAAAAACCAAGTTTAAACCTATCATTCAAATTTGAATTGTTTATGGTGTGTTGGATTGCTCAATTCATTAGCTCACATGATTGAAAAAGCTTCAAAAGATGACCTAGATGATGGTAAATTGCTCAAATTCTCAAGACTCAAAATGACATGATCTTGCTCAAGAATTATAGGTTATGGTTATGGAGGGATGAAGGTTATTTTATATATTTTCAAGATTTAGATCAATGGTTGAGAATACATATTGAGATCAACGAATGAGAGTAGATCAAGGAGGATGGACAATCAAGATTGATTTGAACTCAAAATATCTCCACAATTTTAGGAATTTGGATTAAGATATTTTGAAATGAAGGGTGAAGATTAGATTAAGAAAATGAATGATTGTGGATGAATAAGAAGGTTGAGATATTTTGAAAAAGGATATTCTATGGGAATATGCCTTTGAGAGTAAATTAGAACAATTAAATAATTCAAAATTAATTAATTATGGAGGATTAGGAATTCCTTGTTAATAAAGAATATTCCATGTAAGTGAAAGAGAAATTAGACAATTCAATAATTCAAAATTATTTAATCATGAGACATTAGAAGAAAATTAGATTTATCTAAGTAAATAATTAAAATAATCCAATTAGATGTGATAAGAGGAAACTTAATGAAATATGATGAGTTAATTAAATAATTCAAAATTATTTAATTAATAGAGGAAATGGGTTAATTTATGAAAAATGATGTTAAAAGGGGAATTAATGATGAAAGTGATAAAAATACAATATTAATAATGAATATGATGAAAATGATGCCAAAATGCAATGTTGATGATGTGTGATATGAATTAGGTATTTTTGCATGTCTACACCTACTTCATGTTGAATCCCATAACTGCGAGTACCCAAAATAGTGGATAATCCACTTAGTTGCTTTCCAATGTAGCTCATGTGGCTTTTGTATAAATTGAGAGACCAAGCCTACAACATATGAAATATATGGTTTTGTGTGAGTTGGGTAGATGAGACTCCCATCAAGATATCAATAAAAAGTTCCATGAATCAAATGTGAAGAATACTTCACCTCAAGTTTGACCCTTGACAAAAATGGAGTCAATATAGGCTTACAATTAGACATGTGAAACCTAGAGAGAATATGAAGAGTGTACTCTGGTTATGCAATAAAGAGACTGGAAGAATACTAAGTGATCTCAATCCCTATTGAGTAGCATAGTATGCCCAAATCTTCCACAAAAATCTAATCATGGAGGGAAATTCTCACTACTCAATGGTGGATGAGTGAATCCTTATGATCAAGAATTCATCTACATAGAGAACCAAAAATATAATAGTATCATCTTGCTATAGAATATAAACATTTGGATCATAATTGCATCTAGTGAACCTAACTATTAAAAGGATAAGTTCATCTTGGAATACCAAGCTCAAGGGGCAAATTTAAGGCCATAGAATGACTTTTGAAGATGGAAAAAAAGTGAAGGATCCTATACAAAAACCTATGGTTGTTCCATGTATATCTCCTATTAAAGTTCATCATAAATAAAATAACTATTCATATACATTTGATGAGCTTCTCATCTATGGGTTGCAGCAAAAGTAAGGACAAGTTAGGTGGAATTCATTTTGGAAACTAGTGCAAAAGTCTCAAAGTAGTCAATATCAAGAATTTAGGAGAATCCTTTGGTCACCAAGTGATCATTATGTTTTTCAACCAACATATTTGTAGCAAATTTTGTTTGATAGACCCACTTGCATCAAACAAGTTTCCTCCTCATACGAAGGGTGACTAGATCTCATGTGTATGGTTTTTCTCCAAGGACCTAAACTCTTCCTACATAGCAACATCCCACTCAAGAATAATAGAAGCTTCTCAAAAGGAATGTGGAACCAAATTTGTAGCAATGAATAAATGTGGAGCCTGTTAAAATTTATGATTTTGTTCTTCTAGTGTCTTCAATATCACCAACCCAATCACCTACCAATGATGATGTATAATGAGTTCAAAGAGGCCTTGTGGTTGGAGAGCAAGGAGAATACATAGGAGTATCCTCTAAGTGATGAATAAGAGTGGAAGGATTTGGTCCTTATAGAACCATCTAAATTAGGGGAGATAGAATCCTCATCAAGATCAGAAGAATTAAGATCCTCTAAAGGGCTATCACCATGTTGTAGTGTCTCCAATATGATGATTGATGGAGAAGTGGTAGGATAATTTTTGGTAGGACTCTCCTCAAAATGAACACTCCTCTTAATGACTACTTAATGAGTAGTAGGATGAAGAATTATGTAGCCCTTGACACATTTTCTACCCAACAAATATATAATGCTTTCTTTTTGGATTCATAGACTTACATTTTTTCCTAAAATGTGGGATCATGTGAGAGTTCCAAATACACGAAAGTGTTTTAGTAAGGTTTTATAATCGTTCAAAGCTTGGAAAAGAGTTACCCCCTTCACAACCCAATGAGGAACCAAGTAATAAATATAACACACATAGTTGATGGCTTCCACGCAATATGGTGGTGGAAATGATTTGGAGTGTATCATATTATTAACCATCTCTTTCAAGGATCAATTCTTCCATTCTACAACTCCATTATGTTGAAGGCTATAGAGTGATGTGTGTTATAAATCAATAAATGTAGAAGCAAAAAACTACTCAAACCTATGGTTGACATTTCCCCCCATTATCTATTTGCAAAATCTTTATTGATTTCCTAGTTTTTTTATTTGGAAATAATTTGAAGTCTAGAAATGAGTCAAATAATTTAGACTTTTGTTTAATAAAATACATCAAGATGTACCTAGAAATGTCATCAATAAAAGTCAAAACATATTGAACTCTAGTGAAATATGGATGTGGAAATGAACCAACTAAATCACTATGTATTAACTACAAATTTGAGAGTCTCTAGATATTTTACTTTGTCGAGATTCTCCTCTAGATGTTTTCCAAGAGTGCATCCCTAACAAACACCATTAGAAAAATTAATTGTAGTCAAAGCCTTAAAATATGTCTTTTTGAATGAGCTAATGCAAGTAGAGATAATTCAAGTGGCCAAAATGTCAATTTCACAAATTTCTCACTTCATCTAAAATATGATAGAGCCTAAACTAATTATTTATTTTTCCCATGGAAATTGTAGACCCACTATGCAATTAAATGATGACCACTACATTTGAAGTGAATTCACCTCACATACCAAAAATTATGTCTAATCTAGTAGACAAATAAGAGATTAGTTGAAAAGGAATTCACACATAGAACATCATGAAATCTACCATTGCCAATATTGACAAAAACTCTCCCAAGAACCTCCTTTGGTGAATCATTACCCATAAAAATTTCAAGCACATAACATAACTTCACGGATAAAAATATTTCCTACATATTAGTCATGTAGTGAGAATCACCCAAGTCAATAACCTAAGTTTTAGGTCATGAAGCTACTACAACAAGTGCTTTGCCCTTTCCTTTCCCATTATTATATTATATGGCCTTTGTAGATTCTCTTGATGAATCCTACTTTATTGAATCTAGTATCTTAATGTTACATTATTTTCAATAAGATGGGTGAGACGAACTATTTAATTTTTGCAGAAAAAAAAACTATTTACTTTTGCAAACACTTATACTCCTCGTGATTATATTTCTTACAAAATATACACTTAGCCTTTTCCTTATTAGACGTGTTATATTTAGAGGAAAAGGTTTCAAATTTTGAATAAATGAAGATGGTTTATGATCTTCTTTCTTTTCTTCTTGGTTCTTCTATTCCTTATTTTGTTTTCTTGAAACTTTCTAATCTTTAGTGCCCTAATTTTCAGTCAAGGTATGAGACTTAGAAGGTTTTGTAGTGCCCATCTAAACCAAGTGCCCATCTAAATCAAATTACCTTTATTATTTTTAATTTCATTATAAAATTCATCAAGAGAAGGTGTTGAGTATGAGGTTACTAAAGCATTTTTTATTATCATAAATTGTAGAGATAAAAATAAAATAGTTTCAAGAAAATTTAAATTCAATACTAAAAATCAATTATTTATCTTCCTTCTCTATTCCACATTTTTTCAAGCAATCTTATAGATTTGGTGTAGTATAAAATTCAATACGAAAGAGTAAATTAGGATATACAAATATACACAAGGTTTTAAATGCTTCATCACACTTATTTTTTCATTTTGGATTTTCCAAATCTAATGTAGGTTTGGTTTCAAGTCTCATTATTACCCTATGAAACCTTAACTTTTTAAAGTAGATTTTTATTTTACTTTTCCACTCAAAATAGTTGTAGGGTATTAAAATAGGAACTATTAATTGATCTATTTTAGGTAGAAAAGAATATTGTGTTTTAGTGTATGAAGAGAGAATTTAGGATGCAAGAAAGAAAACAAAAGACGCTCCATTTTTCATTCTAGTATAAAAAATCACCCCCCAAGAGACTATAATGATGACACTTTGTACTCAATGCAATTACAGAGCTTTTACCAAATTACAATTTTCACTAGACCCATAATGACCAAAATTTTGATTTTTGTAAAATGAACTTACAAATCCTATAATTTTTTACTTAAAAAATTTCTAGTGCTCTCCAACAACTTTACAATGTTCATTTATTTACAAACAATGGAGATCCCGGGTGAAACTTATGGCATGTTGAAGAAAAATCAATAACTAGACTCAACCTAGAATACTAGAGATTTTTTTTTTTAAATGATCAAAAATACGTTTGGCTAGAAGGTACACTTTGTCATCTTTTCATCAACTATTTGTTTGCAAAAATATGATCCTCGAGGAAAAATTTATGAAAAAAAGACCCTTATTTGACCAAAACAAGGCTTGGTGGTCCTTGGGTTTTGTTGATGGTGAAAATGACACAAACAATGTTAAAACAAAATATTTCTACTCTATTTCTCCTGAAAAAGAAAGACGACATATAGTAGCCTAACTCACAAGGTCCTGGAAGTTGGTTCTCAACTGTTTGGTGTCACTCAATCGGTTCATGCAACTGTAATGTTCAAGGGGCCTGTGTTGGTAACAAAGAATGCAAGCAATAACTCATCTTACCGAACTGTTTTTAGTAAATCAAAGGGGTTTCAAACAAAAGAAAAAAATAGATCAAAGGGTAAACCAGTAAACATGAACAAAAATCATCTATCATCTAGACATATATCTTCAACAATGAATGTTTTCCAATTAGATCAAGAAAACCAAAGCATGATACAATTCACAGAATAATCTATACCATTGTATGCATCTAAGGTGCTTATTTTAATTCACCTATCACAACTACTTCAAAGGTTTTTTTTCTAAAAGAACACACATTCATTCATTGCCAAGATCATAGATCAATAGACTTCAACAAATTTAATCCAATGACAATCTAACAAGATAATCTTTAAATCCAGTTTCTTCTAACGACTTTCATCACATAAGAAAAAATCATGCTTCAACACAATCACTGGCATCCAGATAGATTATAACTTATCATCCTTATCAAGTAAAATTCAATTCTAACACCATATTGCGTAAACCTATAATTTTATTTAACTATAAAGTATCCAGTAAGAATGTATCTCAATAATCACTACAAAATTCTATCTCCTAATATCAGGTAAGCCAATTCTATTCTCTATTAGCTGACCTTTACAATATGATACCCAAAGGGTATTTATAGATATACAAAATTCGAACTCCACTTCTATTTTAAGTCCTCCACCCTTTTAGGAACAAAAATTTCTTGGAAACTCAGATCGATTTGATCTTGAGTTCTTACATTAGACATTTAGTTAAACTAGAGAATAGAAAATAGAAGAGAAAAATGCCATGTGCTTCAAAACTGTCAGTGTTGCATGCAACATGCAAAGAAGAAGAAAGTCATGCATGCAAGAGATTTATGCACATGAAGCTGGTTCTGCAATAAACTCTTCATAATTGGCGAAGACTTGTTGTAATACATCTAATTCTGGCCCATCAACCCAACTATCTTCAAATTTAATTCACTCCAATTCTGCTACAACAAACCCTCTCATACCTTTTATCTTTGTCAACTCTCTTCTAGCAACTTTTATCTCTTCTTTGACATCCATCAGTCGATCTATCATCAAATCTTCACCATTATCTCCTTTCTACATGAGTCCTCTAAACCTTTTATCCCATTTCTCTTTTATCTGACTCAAAGGCATGCCTTCCTTTGTTAATACATTAACATCTACTATGATAGCAATGACCGCCTCCAAATCCTCAAACTGTTCCATTAGATTATTAACAACATCTTGGACCTCATTCCTATGCTTACACAATAAATCTGTTCTAAATCGGAGTATATACGAGAGGTCTTTTCCACAAAATTTTTATTATCGTCCTCGAGTATTGATTGTTCAAGAAGAGTAGTCAAAGGCAATGTACTAACCCTCTCCAATTTTTGACTATACTCTTTATACTCCTCTTCTTATTTCTCTGATGCTTCAATATATTGATGCATTTCTCTTATCAACTCTTCTGTGCCTTTGTAAACCTCAAAACCCTCGACCAAAACTTCACCTACCTCTTGATTAATCTTGTCAACCCATCTATCTAAAATCCTTGCTTTGCCTCTTACCTGCACTAAATCATCTACCTCCTTTTTACTTAACAAAATTGGAGTCTCAATAGCCATTACCTGTTGTGATCTTGGAGAAGAGACATTTTTCAAAAAGGAATGCAATTGATCCAACTGAGCCTTAAGCTCATCTTTCTTTTGTTTATCCTTTAACATCCTTGACTTGGTTGTTGAAGCCACCACATTAATTAGATTCATCTGTTGATTCCTAGTAGGCCTTCCCAAGTTGACAATACTCAATTGATAATCTGTTAACTGCATGTCTCCTACCTCCTTTTTTTTCATTGGTATAGCACACTCAACAACAATTTCTCCCTTGTACATGAGTCTGGTAGAGTGTAGGATCTTGGCCTTCCTTTTAGGCCTCTCTTGTTCAATCTCCTTCATCATATCCTCCCAATTGAGAGGTTGTGAAGGCGTTATTGTCCTTTTTTGTAGGTCCAATTTTAACCAAGTGGGAGCACTTGGAGCAGTAGTCATCACAGTGGAAGACGAAGCAATAGTAATAGTAGGGGGTGGTTGCACATTTACCTGGGATTGAGAATCAGCCCTTGGTTCC
The DNA here is from genome assembly GCA_007115665.2 of Sequoiadendron giganteum. Classification (NCBI taxonomy): domain Eukaryota; kingdom Viridiplantae; phylum Streptophyta; class Pinopsida; order Cupressales; family Cupressaceae; genus Sequoiadendron; species Sequoiadendron giganteum. Next base: position 572,942,670 of record CM021100.1, on the reverse strand, counting down.
TCTTTCTATTTTTGTACCACATGCATTTGCACAAGCTTTTCAGCCTCTTCCCTATCCTTTTGTTCCTGTATCTTCTTATCTTTTTCTTCCTTCTTCAACCTCTCTTCCTCCAATCAACCTCTCTCCACTTTTTCCCTTTCCAATCTTTCCTTTTCTAATCTATCCTTCTCTATTCTTTCCTTTTCCAATTTTTCCTTATCCAATTTCTCTTTCTCTAGAGCTTCTTGTTCCAACATTTCCTTCTTAAAGCCTTAAGCTTTTTTGCCTTCTCTTCTTCTTCTTTTTGGTGAGCTTCCTCAACAAGTTTCAACTTGGCCTCCAAGACTTCTTTCTCTCTCCGATGTCTTGCCTTCTCTTCCTCAAGGTCATGAATCTTTTGTATCAGTTCTAACTTATCATTTTCTTCTTTAACCTTGAGTTCATGTTCTTGTTGCCTTTTTTGTCTCTCTACTTCATCAGCTCTTGACTTCGCTTCAATTTTTTTTTTGTTGTAGTATGGAATCAATTTGTGTCTTGGCATCCATTAACTTTTGCTTTTCTATTTTCTTAGCTTTTGCCTCAACATCCTTTATAACTTCTTCAAACAATGCCCATTGCTCCTCTTATGTCATTACCTGTTCAACATCCTCCTATAGAGGCATATTCTCTTGCACATCCTTCTCTGACACAGTCTCATATGAATCCATTCCAACATCATGAATTTCCCTCTCCACTTATTTTCCATTTGTAGTTCTAGCCATACTATGAAGAGCCCCCTTTTGAACTTCTTCACTCTGTTGCTTTGCAAGTGGGACTTGTATGGAAAATTCACCTAATGTAGGTGTTGAAATAGTCAATCCTATTTGCACATCCCCTTCTTGTGTTTCCGCTTCATCTCCTGCTGCTTCAAGTTCTATCTCTTCAATGTCTAGAGGAAAGAACTCCAAAGGCTCTTTGGGAGGTGTCTTTCTTTTGATTATTTTATACCATTTCCCCTTTTTAGGAGCTGGTCCTTGAGGAGCTTTAGTTATTAACATCAACCAGTGAACACTTCTATCTAAGACTGTTCTTCCTATCTGCTTTATGTCAATAGTTTCTTCACTATCCCAGTCAATCGGATCCAAGCTCTTAGTTCCTATGTTTAATGCCTCATAAGATGGATCCAATACAACTCCATCATCCACCAAAGTGTCAGGAATGTCATTTTTTACTCCAAGTTATGCCATGAGTAAGATAGATAACCTCTCATAATTATTTTTCCTCAAGTCGTACTCATCTTTCCGGTCACTCCATAAATATTCTAATAAATTGAAATACTTGTCAAACACAAAAGGCAACAAGGCATGCATCTTACCCTTCGGGTCAAAATACTTACAATTTGTGTATAAACCTAACTTCAATTGTATCAACTCACTGCAGATCACCTTTGCTCCTACCAAATGCTGACAGCTATACTCACCCAACTTCATGGGAAACTTGTGACATCTTGTCTTATGCTTTAAACCAAATCAAGCATTAACTCCAAGAGCTTGATATACAAACTCCATCAACACTATCCTATTATTGCAACATCTTGGAAGCAAATGTGGATGGCCTTCAAAAATAGCTAACCTGAAATATGTAAACTTGGGGTATTGAATGTACCAACATCCCCATTCAACAATGAATTCCGTGGCCTCTTGACTCAGCCTATACCCTGCATCTCCATTTAATTGGCTAATGACTACATATATGAATGCATCATTGACTCTTCTGAACCGAGTCTCAGCAACCTAAAGAGACAGCTGGTCATAATGCTCCCACACCTTCTTCTGTCCATCCAAGACTCCCATTATCCCTACTCTGTTTAAACCTAGGAAGATACCCAACCTTGCTGCTGCATACACAATATAAGAAGTCATAAAGAAACACTTAGTCTCCCTGATCCTGGTCAGTTGATCATGAATAAAATTTGATACAATCATCGACCAATCAAACTGATGAGTGCCATGTAAAATTGTCTGAATAAAAGGAAACATCCACTCCTTGAAGCAAAATGTATCTCTTCCCAAAAACCCTAGACAACATCATTATTAAATCTGATATCTCTTTGTAGAAATTTTTCCTCTTTGGCTGATCTGCAAGCTTGGCTAGCGATTTCTTCTTTGTCTTCAACCACTTTTTATTTAAATGAGATTTATTGGATTCTTCATAATTACCATATTTCTCCAAAGCCTCAGCCTCATCCAATTGCACCAAGTTCTTAGGATCTGGGACATTGAATATACTTTGCAATGCTTGAGGAGTGAGATCAATAATTACATTTTTTTGTGAATCCATGCATTATCTGGTAACATAATTGTAGGCACTAGCTGTTGTCAAGATCAACTCCGAGCATTGGATTGACAAAGGAAACAAAGTGATATGAGCCAAACCAGAATCCACAATTCTCTTGGTTCTAGTTGTCACATCCTCATTGAATGTTTCAGTATACGCCTCCTCAAAGTTGTACTAGCCCAAGTTCATGTTGGTGATGTCTGACCAGTCTGATTCCACTTTGCTTACTTTCACAATAGGACTCCTATGATTATACCTCAAATTATAAGGCAATTGTTTAGGCTTGATCTTCTTTGGTTTAGGTATTGCCTTTGATGTTCCTGCAAGTCGGTTCCTTTGGGAAGCTTCTCCTGCCATTCTAGACATCCTTTTAGCTTTCCTGCAACAAATATCTATAGTTAGATCCTCTAGATAAACATCTCTAAATGTGTCTTTAAAATCATACCTTTCAAACATACATCAGAAGCGGAACCAGGCAAGCAAACATCTTAAATAATCTTCCTTTAAAACACTGTCGGGATCGGAATCGGAATTGAAATGGTAACTCAACTAACAAGAAGTGGACTCGGAGTCGGAAATGAAATAATGATCGGAACCGGAACCAGAATGGAAACTGATTTGTTTCCCTTCAGATTTTCTGTTTTCATATTATGTTTTGGTTTCGGTTCCACTTCCACCAAGGTTAACTCTTTTTGAATTAAAGCTTCTTACTACAAGCGGAGTCAGAGACGGGATGAAAAATGAAATTGACACCAAACATAAAAACACATCCAAGATTCTAAATCAATTTCGATCCTGCTTCCAGCTATGTTGACCATGACATCATCAATAATTTTATCAATTTAACACTTGACTCCATGATTAAAGACTAAAGTCATATTTAAATGAAACGAGGCTTAAAATATATAATAAAAAAAATATGCCCATATGACCGTGGGGGATGACTGTATTTTTAGGGCATCATATTTAATCATTTTAAATATGATCACAGAAACACACGAAACCCTAATCTAGAAAATGCAATGTAAAAGCTAGGGAACATATTCAACCCTTTCTAATTTATCCAAACGAATGCATAATGAAATCCTAAGTGAAAACCAGATCCTACCAACCCCAACTCACTGTAAAAACCTATATTTAATCTACCTCACTGTGAAAACTCTAATTAAACCTATGCATTTAAAACCTAATGCAGCATGACGTGATCACGACAAAACGTGAAAGAGACTGTGCCCACTTTCACTATAAAACCAAAAAATCCAGCATAAAACAAAATCAAGAACAACAAATAAAGAAAGAAATAAAACAAACACACAAACCAACCGAAACGGCGAACTTTCCCAAAGATCCAAATTAATCAACACGAACAAAAAACACGAAAGAAAATAACTAAAAGAAACGAGAATAGAAACCCTACCTTGAATGCAAAAACCTGACCAAACCTTCTGAATTTATTCACAAGCAATTATCTCCTTCTCCTTAAATCAATTCACTCCGATGGACTCTACAGCTGCTCTATTTTACTCTTCAATTTTTAACAATGATAATAACAATGCGTTTAATCCTTAATGAAGGTAAAAATCAAAGTTTCTACCTACACATGGTAGTTGTCATTAATGCATTAAATGCAGTTAGGCAGAGTCGACACTGAAAGAGAACAAACACTTCACAATAGTGCGACTTTAGTCAAAAAGTCAACGACCAAGAAACGGCGAGAGCGGAATCAGAATGGAAATTGATTCGGAAACTTAAGGAATTTCTGAACTTCATTCCCGTTCCGGTTCTGGGTCAGCCAACAAAGGACAAAACGAAACCAAACACAAAAATTAAAATAAAAGACTGACATAATAAAACTTAAGATAATGACTAAGACTAAAAACAAAAGTTGAAAAAGCGGAGGCAGAGACGGAATGGATTTAGATTTTGCAATTTTGAATAAACACCAATTTAACGCCCACTCCAGCTCCGGATTCAATAAAGATAAAATGAAAGGCCAAAAAGAAAGACTGTCGGGATGGGGATCAGATCGATTTTTGAAAGAAGTTTCAAAACCCGATTTGGTTCTAGCTCCGATTCCGACAGACTAAACCAAAATAAAACAAAGTGTTGGAAACAAAGGACTCCAAACTTTGTTTGAAATCAACCAAAGATAAAAACACAAAGGGGGACCCATTTTGACCAAGGCAAAAGATGGGGTGGTTGTGCAAGGCATAACAGGTTTCCCATGGGTGGTGTCATTGGTGGAGTACTTGTAGGGAGGAGCTTTCGGTGGTTGCATGGGTAGTCCATTCAACATCTAGGTGACATGATTTTTTGTGGTTTTCTCTCGACCATTAACAATTTTTCATAGATTTGGTGGTTGAAATTCAAGTTTTGATAGCTTAGGGTGCTAAATCGTCCTAACACTAACTATATTATTTCTAGTGATTAAGTTGCTAACACTAGGTGCTTATGTGCTTATATAATTTTATTTATATTTATACATTTTTTATTTTAATAATATATGCCCCATACTATATAGTATATGCCCCATACTATGTGTTGGGGGTCATACGATCTCTTGGTAAAAACATTTTACCCCATATTCCTTTAGTATTGGAATTGAGAAAATTACTTATCAAAATAGTTGATTGTGGACATTCTAGATGCAATAGTGAGGTCCTTTTAGCCTAAAACACCTTGTATGAAAGTAGTTTTATATATCTAAGCTTCAAACCCTTTTCCACTATTGTGTTAGATAGTGGCAAAATTGAGTGAAATAAAAGCCAGCTCTCACTTTCACAAGCCTCCCAGATGTGTTGATATAGTAATAAATACTACCACTATAACCAAAATAGTCATAATCACTAGATCTCACCAAAAATACACATGTAAAACTAAGATTAACACATCTTCATAATTCCCTTTTTATTCTCCAAATTGTTTAAAATATAAGATAATATAACGTACGAATCTTCAAGACCATATATAAAACTTCAATCTCTGAATTAAGAATTCTAGAACTCAAAAGTCTCAAAAACAAAACTATGATACCATGTTAGAAATCTAAAATAGATGCAGAACCAAAAAAAAATCTATAAGCTATAAATGGAAATCAAAATTATGGACTGAATAATCTAAGAGATGTGAAAATATAATGATGATATAATTACATTAGGATCTCACAAAGATAAACTACATAAAAAGGGTGAAAATACAAGCCAAGTAGTGAGTTTGTATAGACTTAGGGAGAGGGTGGATGTGGAAAATCCAACCAATAGGAAGTGAGCACCAAGCAATCTAGAAAAGTAAATTTAGCTACCTTGTAGGATGTTGACACCTCAACAACCCATCCACTAATTAAACTCACTTTATTAAACTAAGAAGGCTTAATAAAAGTGTAGTAAAAACTTAGGACTTAAGTAAAAACACATAACCCTCTAGGAAAATAAAAACCTACATTAAGACCTCTTATGCATCATAATATCTCTTACACCATATCTTTGTCATAGATGTTTTTACGCATATTTCATGACAATATATTCTCTTAAAAATATTTTTATATGCATAAATGTCAAAATAAAAAATAAATTATATAGGCATAATGGTCAAGGCATAAACTATGGCATCCCATTTTATTAAGACACATAAAATAATAAATATTAAATAATTCAACATTAAAACATGCAAGGTGTATGCTATGTCTAATCCCAAGAACAATATGTATGTAAGAGGCACCTTCTAACCTATTAAGACACCTCTATGATTATGACATGTTTCTAGACTTATGGGTATAGTTACATTTGACTCAAACACTTTTGATAGTGTTAGAAAAATAGACTACTAAAGATAAAACTTGACCACATAAGACTTCCTTTTTCTTGAACTTTTGAATATTCTACTAGATTTCAGAATTTTAAAACTAGACAAACTTCTCCTAACCTATTTCTCTCTCTATTACTACTTCTAGTGCAACTCTAAATTTTCATTGTATTTATCTAGTTAAATATAAAGGTTAATGCTTTTTTCATTTATCAATATTAGGAAAAATAAAATTAATTATATGAATTAATACAACTAAGTAATTAAAAAAAATCACTTCAATATTGATTATTTGTAATTTTAAATTTTCGTGAACCTACAATTTTATTTGCAAACCTTGCACATTCCTTATAAAATAAACATTACAAGGCACTAAAACTAGTGCCCCCCACCCTTTCAAATATATTTTTAATACACTTATCTTCTTTCTCTTGCTTCATTTTGTACTACATTCCAAATTCAATTCTCATACTCCACACCTTACATAACCAAATCAACCCATATTCCCCCTTTTACCTAAATTCGACCTCAACTTCTTTCCCACTTGTTTCTTTAGTGTTCCTTCCCACACTTTCATTATCCTACACTTTTTCACCCTCCAATATTTTTTGTGGGTGTAATCCTCTCAAACATCCCTTCCTTAAAATTATATCTCTAGCCTTCACACCTCCTCTAATATGCTCTACCCTTCCTACAATGGAAGAGGTTAACTATTCCCAATTTCACCTTATGAAGAATTCATTCATGACATTCAATATGAGTAAATTAAGCATCATAACTTTATAAGTTTTAATTGATCACTTCTAGGACCCAAATCCATAGAGATGAGGTAGGAAAAAATGTGATAATGTTGGAGTTTATTATTTAACCTCACAACTCCTAGAGATCACCTATAGCCTAAGCACTCTATCACAAAAGAAAAAAATAAATCAATTAAATCTATGAGTCTGGGAATTATATTGATACAATTATTGATAATTGTTATAATATACAATGAATAATCCTTGATAAAGGAGAAAAAATATTGGTAGAAACCCTAGGTGACGATGATCATTAAATGTGTATTAATCATATGACTTGAGACACAAAAAATCACATGACCTAAGTAAGCTCAAGAATGCTAGTGTGAATAGATCCTTATAATAAGTAATCAGGCTACTACCTTTTTCACTCTAACAACCCCCTTAAGTGCAACCTAGGGAGTATAATGAATTGCAAAGATGCATGGATGATGAATGCATGGATGAGTCATATCTAAAAATCCTAATTAGGTACCCACATACAAACAAATAAGTCTCTCACAATTGACTAAAAGGAGAAAACCTCATAGAAAAAATCCTCTCCAAAAGAGAGGAAAATACAATAAATATGTATCAATGAAAGAAGGAAAAAATGAATCAACATGACCCAAAAGAATAATTATATCACATAAGTACAATAGATATTCCCTCAATAGGAGAAAAAAGATGAGACTATAGATCCCCCCAAAAATAAGTAACTCGTGTGTTAATGGTGAGTGCTTCAAGACAAAAATGATTCACTACTAAAAAATGAAATTTATCCCTTTAGGAATAAATATATCCATTGGTGATTGTAGAATTCATTCCCATGGTTTAGATAAATAGGGAATCCATATACAAATGTGTCTCTCAAATTTTTTTAAATATTCAAATTTCAAATTCAAGTAATGTGAATCTAAAATCCTATGGAGAATAATGAAGGATAGGCTCCAAAGACAAGAATATTGGGATAAAAATAATGATGGGTTGTCATAAAAGAGGATATGGATATCCTCAAATGTTTCATCCAAATCCATATTATGAGTCTCAACACACAGGGATTAAATGTCTAATAGATATGAATCCCAGGTAGTTGTATCTAGAAGATGAAGAGTGTCTTGCTACACTAATTCAATAGAAGTCATGGATGTAGCAATATAAATCTTGATAGAGATGTGATATAAATATGAGGATTTGGAGAAAGAAGAGAAGTATATGTACCATAAAACATGCAAAACTTATAATATACTCAAGCCCCTTTAAAGTATCATCATTTAAGAGTTGATTATCTGCATCATCAAGGGGAATGAAATTTTTTGTAGTAGGATCATTTGGGAATGGAGATATATGAGGGTATTTCAAGATCTCCAAAATTATTATCCAAAGTGCACAGGGAGAATCAAGGTCTAGTATAAAAAAAAGAGTGTCATGATCCACACTAGAAAAAACATATCCTATAACCTAATCAATAATATTATCCCATGTTAATTTCTTCCAAGTGTGTTTGGTTCAAGTATGAGTCTATAACGATAAAGAAAAATATTAAGCCACCTAAGATGTGTCAAGATGTCATTTTTTAAGGCTTCTAATTATCGTTATATAGTATTACCACAAAAGGATGAGTATAAAATATACAATAAACTCCTTAAGTCATAATAATCGAAATAAATACTAGTATATTGAAATGAAATCATATCATGATTTTTTTTTAATAAATTCTAAAATGTAAAAGTAATAAACTAGAATGCAAATATGTGATGAATTAAATAAAAGGTGCTTAGGGTAATTCTATAAAAGTACATGGATGGATATGAAGTTCTCCTGAATATCTTTCCAATGTGAATCGTGAAAATTAAAGATCCCAGAAAAAATTTATGAGATTGGAAGATAGAAAAGATTATATAACTTCATAGATGATAAAATGCAATAGTAGTAAAATCTAAAAAGAATATCAACACCACTAGCTAGTTCTCAAAAACTAGATTTTTAATGACTTCATTTGCAAAAACATAAGTCCATATGCCCAAGTTATGCCAAAAAAAAAAATACCCCCCCTTTAGGCATGGAAATTAGGATGATGTGGCCTCATGGTGGTCGATGGGCAGCTAGTGGGTGGCTATAGGGTGGTTCAAGGATAGAATAATTTAGGCTCAAAGTGAAGTCTAACACCATTGCTTTGCAATCTCTATTGTCTTGTTGTTGAGCCTAAATGATTCTATTCTTGAGCAACATTCTATTGTTTTTTTCAAGTCTTCAAGCTCATTTTTCATTAAAGATCAAGCATCATTGAAGAATTTATGTAGATGCCTATGAAGAATCATGATGGATTCTAGGTTTTGGGAGAAGCGCTATGAGATTCAACCTAGCCTAATGACTTGTTTCCTAATTGATTCCATCTTCTATGATCATTCTATTTTTATCCTAAAGAGAGGTATATTCAGATTTGTGACTTGTTAAGGGGATTTGAAGTCTCCTAAAGTAGGTCTTATTCATTTTTCATGTTCATTTAGGATCCCATTCTAACACACTTGAGTAGGGTTTCTTGGCATTATTTGAAATCTTAATTTTAGACACACTCAAGGTTAGGATTGCACACATATTTCATATTTCATATTTCTATTTATCATCAAGGTTTAATTACCAAACTTGGGGTTTGACCGAGGCAAAGCCCTATCCACCAACAAACAAAAAAAAAAATTATGCAAATTTTTGACAGATCATAGATTCAATTATTTTTAGAAAATCCTACTAGGACCTATTTTCCATAGGGTGAATGAGTCCATGTTAGGATTACAAAAACAAATTTTGATAGGTGCAAGACATTTATAACCTTTACATTTTCTAGAAAGTTTGTTGGTTCCTTTTGTTTTATGCTAAATCTCCTAAGTTCACTTTATATATCTAAATTTCGAGTATTTTTCTATATTAATATTTCTCTCCAAAGTGTTGTTTGACCTAGACCCCATCCTAGCATAAAAGGGAAATTTGCAGATTCACACCTTGATTTGACTCTCCTTAAGGTTGATTGTAATTTCATTATGTGGATCTCATTTTCTAATTAATTGAGTAAATATAGGACCCATTAGTCCCTCTTTGGATCCACTTTTCCATTTTGGGACACCCCTATCCTATTATCTTTCATTTCATTTTGGTGAACTCAACCTTGTACAACATTCTAAAAATTGGAGTCCCTTTCAACCATAGATCTTAGTTTTGCAATAATTTGCATTAGGTTTTCATTAGTTTCATTACATATAAAGTTCTTGAATCTTGCATTAGTGAACATTGTATTTAGGGTTGAATTTGCATGTTTGCACTGCTTAAAATCACTAAAAATTAGAAAAATTGTATTAGATCTAAGTTTATTTTGCATAATATTAAAATTGAAATCATTACTCAATCATTTAGATTCATATTGAACATTAAAACTAGTCACATTATTCATCATTCAACCTTAGTCAAACTTGCATTTAGAGTCCTGAAATCTAGAAAATTTATTACAAAACTTTTTGTTATAGATAAAAAATAACAAACACATAGGATCACCATTTTAAAAAACCAAATCAGGGACCCATTCACCCAAGGGAAAATGAGTCCCATGTACAAACATTTTCAACAAAAAAAATGAGTAATTTTTGGTCTTTGATCTACATTTTTTTTTCTGTTATCAAACCTGAGAATCAATTTCCTGAAACATTTTTCTTATGCATTGAATTTTTTGTTCATTTAGTTAGGTCTTGCAACAGTTGTGGAAAAAAATTCTTGCATATTTCAATTAAAATTAGTATTATATTTCTGCATTTTTCTTTCATTTCCAACATTATTGCATCATTAGATACATTAGTTTACATTTTGTAGTCATTAGAAAATGAAAACAAAAACCTCAAACATCAAAAGAAACAAACAAGACCCTTGGAGAAAGCATAGTTATTTTATTATGTCAAATCTCTTTATCCAAGTTAGCCTATCTCTCAAGCCCTTTAGTAGTGATGAATTTGATATTTTAGATGAATCCCTTGAGGATTTCATCTTGCAAGGTTCATCCACTAAAGTGTGTCATGACAACAGAAACATAGAGACATTAACACAATCACACCTCAACTTATCATTTACCCTCCCTCACAAAAACCTCAAGTTCAAAATGAACCTGTGCACTACCCATCCTAGAACCACCTAAAAATAAGCCTTTACTTGATAATGACAATGTTTCACAACAAGCGGGTTACAATACCATTTCTCACACATACAATACAAGGAACATTAGGCAACAAAAAACCACTCATGTTTCATTACCTTTGCCTCAACCTATTTAGCCTAGTGCTCCTTGTTTACCTTCACATAGTGGAAAGGAGTACGATCTTGTTGAACAACTTAAGAATACACCTACTAAGATATCTCGATAGGATCTTATTCAAGCTTCACCAAATTACCATACTATGCTTCAAACATCCTTGCAACAAGTTATGGTTCCTCCTAATACAAATTCAAATGGTGTGGTAGTACTTGCTCAAGGAATGAATGCAGTTAATTTAGATATTATTTTTCACCAAAGAGAGTTACCCTCCTTGGAAGTTAAAAAATAACATGAAGCATTCATGATAATATCCCTTGTTAATAAAATTGGGATAAAGATAACCCTCATTTACAATGATTCAACCCTTAATGTGTAGTGTGAGCCTTTTGGATAAGATTTATATTGATAAGAGTAACATTGTCCCTAATTCTTTGTCTATCCATGGGTTTGATAAATTAGGAAAATAATCACTTGGATTCATCACATTACCTATTAAAGTTAGGAAGGTAACATTACAAACTCTGGTCCATGTTATGCCTCATGATCTTTCATACAATCTCCTATTGGGGAGACCATGGATTCATGAAATGAATGTTCTTCCTTCAAACCTTCACTGTGTAATGAAGTATGTCTAGAGAAAAAAAATTACATATTCAAGGCTGACCTTGAACCTGGAAGTTGTTTGCACACTGAGAAAGATAAACAAAGTCCTGTGCAAACATTGATACCAACCGTAAAAGTGGAAATTGCAAAGGAAGAAGAACAAGGGAAGAACATTGATGAAGTCATGAAATTATTAGAAGATGATTGGGGTTCCTTAGGTTTCACACCAAAATTCATGGGAGAATACAAAATTACAATGAAATAAACTGAAAAGAAAAAATATCCAATGGTAATGTCAACATAGAATTAGAAAAATACCTCACAAGAATCTACTTCATCCACCCTAGAAGAAGACATAAGTTATACAACGAAATTTGATAATATAGACTACCAAAAACCATCGAATTCGAAAGAGATGGAGAAAATTTATGGAAGAGGTTTTGATCTCTTAAAACAACTTGGTTACATTGGAAAAGGAAGTGGAAGAACAAAACAAGGCATATGTGTTCCTCTAAAGCCTAACACACAAGAAAAAAAGTGCTCTCATATATTGTCCTTCTAAGATAACGAAAGAAATGAAAAGACATTCATTCAATATCAACACCATCATGTGTAACTCCCATAAGACAACTCTCACTTTGAAGCATCTTGAATTGATTAATACAACATGCAAAGAATCATTGGAATACTTTGAAGATGATGAAGCTTTGAAAGAAATGTTAGGAGTTTATGACAAGCCATTTAATCCCCCTAAGAAACAATGAGTTACTACTAAACAAGTGGATGAAGAAAAGAATTTAAGGATGTTGAATATGACAAAGATGAACATAATTCTGAAATTTTGAGACAAAATGCACTTCCTTTGGGAGATACAATCAATATACCAATGGATACAACTAATGAAGAAAGATTAATTCAAATAGGAAAGTGCCTTAACGAGGATGAACAAGAAGATCACACAACATTACTACACAAATTTCATTAACTTTTTGCTTGGAATTATTCAGACATGTTGAGTATTGATGCTAAGATAGTGATGCACAACATAGTTCTTGAAGAAGATGCTAAACCTGTAAGATAGAAGATATGAAAGATGAATCATAAGATAGCTTTACTCGTTAAGGATAAGATTAAAAAACTTCTTGAAGTTGGTTTTATATGACCTATCACTTATTCTCCTTGGATCTAACACATTGTTGTAGTAGCAAAACTGATAATCATATTGGAATGTGTACACACTTTCATGATTTGAATAAATCATCTCTTAAGGATGATTTTCCCCTTCCTAATATTGACATGATAGTAGATTCAACTAGGGGACGTGATTTTTTTCATTCATGGGTGATTTTTTTGGATATAATCAAATCTTTATCAATCCTCAAGATCAATACAAAATACACTAGTACAAAAACAACAATATATGATTGAAAAAGCTACTAAAAACTGCTTGTAAATGACTAAAATTGGTCACGTTACCATTAGTAGTTTATTGCCAGTTATATATAATGCAAATAGATTGATGACTAAACATTTTTAGTCATTTATTGGTTTTTTTATTGTAGTATATTTAGTCGTAGATTTAGTCATTGATTGTTGTAATTTGGTCACTTATTTCTTCATTTTTTATTCACTAATATATTTAATTGGTCACTTATTTAGTTGTTGATTGAGTCATTAGTTGTTGTAATTTGGTCACTTATTTAGTCATTTTTTATTCACTAAAATATTTAGTCATTGATTGTTGTTAACTGGTAACTTATTTAGTCATTTTTATTTATTATTCACTGATTTTTGTCAATTGATAGTATATTTAGTTAATTTAGTTATTAATTGATGTCAATTAGTAGTATAGTTAGTCATTTTAATTGACTGATATTTGAGGATTTAAGCATAAAACATAGAAATACACATCAATCATCAATTGAACACAATAAGACAACCACTGAGAAGGAAAAATGATGAAATTTATTAATAAAACAAAGGTGTTATAATTACAACTTAGAAATAGAGTATTACAATTGTTATTTTCACTCACAAGACTAGAAATCTAAGTTACAATATTGTATATAAATAACTACAAGTAAGAAACCTCTCCAAAAAACTTCTACAATGATGGAAACACATACTTGAAGCCCTTCAATGAGAGCGCATGCCCCTTTAATCTCTCAAAACTTCTACAACATGGGAAATCTTCTTGGAGAAATTTGTAACATGTAGAATCCAAGAAGGAGAGTGTTGATCGTGTCCCATATATGAAGCTCTCTCCTTCAATGTAGTCAACAATAACCCAACTAGAATGTTTCCTCCTTTATATGAAACATGCCATCTGATATGAGCAACAGGGTGCTGCCTTTTTTGCTATGAATGAAGTTGTGCCTCAATACAACCAATAAATTTACTATTAATCTCAATTCAAAAAGAATAAAAGTGCATTGTATATTATAATTTTAGAAAATTCCAAACACAACAGAAAGATAAATCAATTAAAAAATTGTATCATTTTCAACAAATGCCTTAAATAGAGTGTTCAACATAGGCTTGAAATATGCATATTGAACCCTTGATTTCAAAACCTTGTTCAAAGTTTAAGAAAGGTGATATTCTCATATTATAGAATGAAGTTGACATTATAGAATGAAGGGTATCAACACTAACCAGACCATAACAACATTATCAACACAAATTTCTTGAAAACCAAGCCCAAGAATTCCATTAGACTTAATTAGAAAACAAAAATTTCAACCCTAGTTCATGTGTTGTCTAAGTAAAGACCTGCACCATGGAAGAATCCATTTATACATAAATTCCAAATTAATTTGATGAGAAAAGATCTTTGATATCCAACTGGGAAGTCTTAACATCCAAAAATTACCAACCTAATGTTTCACAACAACTTTACCACCTGTGACATCATCTTTACTTAAGAAACCGGATATTGATCCACTGCCATATTGAATCTCATAGGATTCTCCTTCACAAACAAAAAATGATATATAGTTTTTTTAGCAACTTCCTTAATATCCCCATGTAAGAAGACTAAACTAAGTGAGGTTGAGGGTTTGAAGTAGAGTACCATTTTCTTGGTATGTGCTTGACTTTGATGACTTGTATCTTGAATCAAAATAGTAAGCTAGCTGCAATGTAAAATCATTATTAATCATTGTTACAAAAATAACCAAAAAATTTTAATTAAAATAATCCTTCTAGATATTTCAGTTAATTTCTAAGAGAGCTAATTTCACTATCCAAACAACCATCAATCTATTTACTATATATAATTTCCCAAAATTCAGAATTTGAATGTAATGAAACTAACCACAATTACTAAAGATTTGACACCAAAATGTAGTACAAAATGAATTGTTTGCAAAAATGCGTCTAAGAGATGTCATCTCATGGAATGAAACGATATGATTGCAAAATATGAACAAAATGGATTTTGCTAGGAAGCTCTCAAAATCTTTGAATTATTGAAGCAGTTTGGAACACAGACATTGTAAGCTTTGCTTATGTTATAGATGAATGCAGTCATGCAGTTTTAGTGGATGAGGGTTTCACATACTTCACATTTGATTAACCCTTATTGCATTACATATATAGTTGATCATTAGGTGTGCATCATTGACCTTCGTTCCCGTGTTGGCTATCTTGAGGACACCCTAAACATTATTACTAAGATACAAGTTAAACCTTTGATTCTTGTAGATCATCTATGAATATAAGTTGAGTATTCTAGCAACTCTTTTTTTTAGTTGGATCCTAAAAATGTTGCTTATGTTATTCTCTAAAACATTTGTGCAGAAGTGGGCAGGTGTGGTGAGGTTCAAATAGTAAGGAGATTGATGAAAGATAGAGGAATTGAAAATATACCTACATGTAGTTGGATTGAGGGAATAAAATGGTACATGATTTTTTTTGTAGGAGACAGATGACATCCACAAACATGCGAGATCTATGCAAAATTAGAGAAATTGGCTTGGAAAATGAAGGCAACAGGGTATTTCTAGATTCAAGACTTTTACTTAATATTGTGGAATAGAAGAAAAAAGAATCATTTATCTGCCACCATAGTGAAAAGTTATCAATTGTATTTGGTTTGTTAAACATGGCCCCTGGTACAACTATTAGAGTTGTTAAGAACCTTCAAGTATGTTTTGATTTTCACACTGCATATAAATTAATCTCCAAGATTGTTGCAAGAGAAATTGTTCTGAGAGATGTGAACCAGTTCCATCATTTAAAACAAAGACAATGTTCTTGTGGATAATATTGGTGATGCTAAATGAAATTTTTTTAAAAATAGTCTTACACTATAATAATGTGCACTACAATAGATATCCAGTAATAACAAAGGGACATCCATCAAAGCATAACAACATGGATTTTTTTTGTCATATGTTGTAGTTACAAGTGCCATGCTAGACATACATGAAAATGTGGAAGCAATATACACAAGGCAAGCAAATCAAACTCAAGGAGATATTGCCAAGTTGAGGGTAGTCATTGTCTTTTTCCAGAATTCATTTGTGAAGTCAGATTTGTACTTCCAGGTTTGTAAAATATATTTTAAAGCAACATCTCATCACATTTCATTTTTAGTCTTGTGCATTTTTAGAATTTAATTTCTAGATTTTAGACCTGACTTCACAAATTATTTATAACTGATGGAAAATTCTTGATGGATTTGGACAAAGATTATATTTGCAAGGTTTCAATTTTAACCCTAATGATCAATTTTCAATAGATTTGGGAGCCATAGCTAGATAATATCAAAGGTGTTGGTTGTTTTTTACTATAACCAAGTTTATCTTCTAGACACATAGCATATAAAATCTCAAATAATACTGCCTTACAATACCATCAATCTATATTCTAACCCAATAATACTTATCAAATCCTTATATGAACATAGTCACCTATAACCTCACTCAACCATTTTAATTGATTCCTTGAATTAAAGCCAAAATGAGAATTACACACACCATAATAGTGAGATGAACAGAATAACCCTTGATCATTTTATTCAAGATAATAATATATTCATACAATGGAGATACATGACCTTGAAATGAGTAATTTTCATTCAGATGCTAGTACTATCTTGAAAATTAAGTACCCATGAAACTAAAACCTACAACAGAATGACAACAAACCTAAGAATAGTATCTTCACTATAATATCAAGCTCTTTACAAATTTTCTTTGCAAATTCACATAGACTTGACCTAAAGATATCTAACTTGCTAACCTGTATTTCTGGTCCTGAAATCTTTCTTATAGGGAAAATGAAGGAGCAACAAGCACTAGACCAGAAATACACCTATCACTGGTCACTTGGACCGCCTTATGACATTTCAAAAAAAATTTACAACAGCTGAGTCTCTGGAGAATATTCTTGTTCATCCCATCCACTGGAGAATAATTGTTGCATTTGCCAAACTTTGAAAACTTGCACCAAAACTGCCACCAAGACATAGCCAAAATTTGTTATAACCATAATCGTTGAGCCGTTAACTATCAGTTGTAGACTTTGTCCTATTCTTATTCAGTTAAGTACTTTTCTACCCATCCTTGATATTCCTCATCCGTTGGCCAATTAAATTTACCACCTCATTTACCTTGACACTATGAGGTGTATACTTTACTACTACTTGATTCGCCTCCCTTTCAAAAGATTCCAAAAATGTGCAAGTGTTAATGATTTTATCCATATTACTCATCAACATGTCATAATCTGAGTCATCACAAATCAACTCAAGTTGATTTGTGCATTGATGATTTCATCTACCCTGTCCTGCCATTGCTGCAGTGATCTAACATTTCCTTGGGCATCTACAATATCTGGTAAAGATGTGTCACTCCAATCATCAAAACTCTTTACCAACTCTTTAATCCTCCTACTGAAATCATCAGGTAAGGCCTAAAAACCTTGTAGTGACTTCACAAAGTCTTAAGTAGGCCTTAATTGTTGAGGCCTATTAGCTGCATTTTGAGAATTTCATTTCCAAATTTTGTTGTGCAAGTTCAATATTATGATTGTAGGAGTCTAATAGTTGGAAATCATAGTAAAATCAAAATTTAATAATTTATGGAATTAACAATTGAAAGTGTTTTTTGGGGTCATTAACTTCAGACTATCTTCTCTTTTGCAGGGGTGGTTGCATGCCGAATTTTTTTGGTGTAAAATATCATAATTATTATATTTTGTTACTTGTGTATGATTAAAAATTATTGGAGTGTGAGTTTGATATTTTTTGAAGATCTAAATATTCAAGCTTGGTAAAGAAAAATCATGTCAGATAATATTAGTCCAGAACAAAATGAAGAGTCACTTGATATATTGTGGGCTAGATTCAAAAGAAAGGGTGATGGGAAATGTTATTGTCCTTACAATAATTGCAAGGGCTTAAAGACAAGAAGACTTTTAATCAGAATAGCTGAGAAAACATTGTAGGAAGCATGGTCACATTGAAGGGGAACATGGTTATTGTCCATTTATAAGTTGTTTATTATATGTGTTTATATTGATTAAATTTGTAAATGTTTATATTGTTTTAACATTTGATATATATATAAAAAATCACTTGATCATGATCATGGTTTATTTGTGTCTACCATTATTATAAAGGTGGGGTGCCCTAGGGCACATGATATGAATTATCACGGCCCAGAGAATGTGGTTTTGCAAGCGCAGGAACATGGAGTTGTGAATATCAAAGATGAAGTTAATGATCCTATGGAAGAAGATGGTCATGAGCCAAAAAAAAAAATTGAAGATGATGGTACAAATACATTGTCCATGACACATGTAGTGGCACATCTGATCATGTTGATCGAGATGACTTTGATGATGTTCATGATTTACCTGTACTTGAGAAGGCATATGAGCCCCTTTATGAAGGCTCCCAAAAAACTCTTCTCTCTTTTGTACTGTTGTTGGTGAGCTTGAAGGTTATGAATGGTTTATCCAACATAATAATCTCACAGATGTTAAGGTATGTCATATATGTCATCTTTTTTCATCTATTTTAATTGTTGTTAGTTCATCGCTAGTAAATAAAGGATGAAGTATGTACCATTAATATTCTTTATATTAAGAAATTATTTTTTGTTATAGATTGATTGGTGAATTTTTGTTACCACGATAAAATATTTTACCTCGCTCATACCGAGATTTGTCTGGAACTATGAAATATATTGGAATGGAGTATCAAGCAATAGATGCATGTCCCAATGATCATATTATATATCATAAACAACATGAATTTGCAACAGAATGTCTAGAATGTCATATTAGTAGATATCGAATAGATCAACTAACAAAAAGGGTGTCTTGCAAGGTTCTTTGTTATATTCCCATTATTCCACGTATGCAACAATTATTTAGGTGCGAAATCTTAGTGCAATTTATGGATTACCATGCACGAAATAGAAGTGGAGATGAGATTCTTCGAATGTCTGCAAATAGTTCTATATTTAGGGGCATGGAGGAAAAATGGCCACACTTTAAAGAAGAACCTTGTAATCTCAGGCTTTCATTGGCAGCGGATGGTGTCAATCCATTTGGAGAGCTGAGATCTATTTACTCGGTGTGGCCTATTTTTGTTATCAACAATAACATTCCTCCATGGATGTCAATAAAGAGGGAGCACATAATGTTGGCAATTATTGTTCCAGGTATTTGTTTACATCAATTTTATTTAACGTAGTAGCATCTCACTTGTCTTATTTGTTGCATAATGACTTATATGTTTTTTCATTTAATAGTCATGTACATGAAATTATATATATTGCAGTAAAATGGTTATAATAATTATGTAATGTTTATGTTCATTCAACTAGGTAAGTACCAAGTTAAAGATATGAATGTATATATTGAGCCTCTTATTGTTGAGTTGCTAAAGTTATGGAATGGCATGACTATGTATGACGTCTCTAGACCAATAGGACAAAGACAATTTGAATTCCATGCAATGCTTGTATGGACAATTCATGATGCCCTAGGGCTAACACATTTTTCTAGTATGTTATAACATTCGACTACATGACTTTAACGATATTTAATTTTATGAAGTAGATATCATGCATGTTTTTTAAATAATCTATTCATTATATATAATTATAAAAATTGACATATTTAATCCAATTATATATGATTTGCAGGTCTTCAAACAAAGGAAAAATTTGCATGTCCAATTTGTGGTCCAAAGATGAAATCTCGTCGTTCAACAAGTTTAGGAAAGAAGGCGTTTGATGAGTATAGGAACTTCCTCCACATAAATCATAAGTATTGAACTACTAAAAATCTTTTCAATGGGAAAGAAGAGACTACATGAAAACCACGAAGAATGACACCTTGCATATGGAAGTTGGAATATAATAGAACTAATCGTCAAGTTTATACATCAAATCAAATTGTTTATCTATCATTTATATTTTTATATTGTGTTGTGTTTATTCATGTTGTAATTGACAATGATTGTTGTTGTTCATTTTTTTAACTTATATACTTCATGAAGGTCGTCAAGGCATTAATGGTCAGCTTCCATAGGGACTGAAAATTTATCCCAGAAAATTTAGTAGGTTGCCCTACTATGAGCAGCTACAAATTGTGCATTTGTTTGATACAATGTATATCAGAAAGAATATGACATAAAAATTATGGAAAATATTGGATGGAAGGCATGACAAAGAAAAAATTGTCAAAATTTGCAGTGACATTCAGGAAGCCAATCATGCAATGAAAACATTCATTCAATTAAATAGCGATGGAGACCAAATTAATATAAGTGCCCTTCCTTGGTTATTAACGGAGCAACAAAGCAATGCGATAAAACAATTCATACGAAAAATTCGATTTCCCATAGGATTTGTTGTTGTGAACATAAACAATATCATAACAAAGAAATGTGAATTTGGGTCAGGGATGAAAACGCATGATTGGCATACCTTGGTTAAGGTAATTATTCGGGTATATTATATATATATATTTGTATACTACATGTACTTTTCAGTGTATTATGTTTACTACTTTTAAAAAAACATTAATGAAAAGATCATTTTATAATTGTTGTAGTACGTTCTACCTCTATCTCTCCCAGACAACTTCAACAACAATGTCAAAAATTTATATATGACCTTGGAAAATACATGAGGTAAGTAGCGATATTTGTTCAATTCATTGTATATTTTTGTTAAATCTCATTAATATATTTGTGCCTTGAATCACTTGTAGATGGCTGTCATCTAAAGCAATCCATAAAGAAGAGAAAAATTATTGGAAGAGAAAAATTCCTCATCTAATGTGTGAAATGCAAAAGTGTCTACCTTCGACACTTTTCAATGCACAAGAACACTACCTCATACACCAAGTTGAGAAGATTGAATTGTGTGGACCTATACACACAAGGTCAATGTGAATGGTTGAGAGGCAGTTGAAATTTTTGAAGGCTTTGGTTAGACAAAGAGCACATCCTGAGGGTTCTATGGTGGAGGGATACATGGTATACCAGACCATGGTGTACATTACTGAATATCTTCCTAAGTTTGCAGCATAGATCCATGTAGATCGCATTTGGGATCCCAACTCCATTAACAAATTCGAAGGGGAGTACCTGATGGGGAAAGGTAGATTGAGGAAAGTGACAGGTAATTATAAGATGGTCATGGAGATTAGATAGAATACATTTTACATTTGGTTTTTATGTATATTGTACTTATTTAATTATTAATCTTCAATATTCATCAATTATAAATTAAGGTCGTATACCGTGGTAATTAACTAATTATACGTCATTTTTTTATTATACAATTGATCGAGAGTGGGATGCACTACATTTTTACATCACAAACAATCTTGATTGGATGACGGTATGGATTGATTGATGTCAACAATATGGTCACACATTAACATGGGAAGGTGTGGCTTCATTGGTTAAAGAAGCTCATCGTAATGGAGATTCCAATGTTACACCAAGGGAAATTGATTTAGCATATGGTTTAAGAGATAAACAGGTATGTATAAATATATTAATCACCCATATTATTTAATTATTTTCAATTATATTGATATATATATATGTTGAGATTTTTTTCTTTGCATACATTCGGCCAAGAATAACTATGTTTATCAACTGATGATATTGCAATAAGTTTTGCATGTTTGACATATTGCAGGTGAAACACCACAAGGCTATGTGGTGTAATGGTCATAAATTTCAAAACAAAAATTTGGATGACACGAAGAAAACTTGTGATTCTGGGATAACTGAAATCTTCCAGGTGACTAATGTTTCATCTAGAAGCGACACATCCAAAAGTCTCAAAAAATCAATACTATGGGATTTTGGATGATATACTTGAGTGTGACTTTAAGTCCTTCAAATTTTTTATGTTTTCTATCCTATGGTACAAGCTACGATTGAATGAAAATGATCCCAAGAGAACTGTTATTGAACATGATAATGGATTTACCATGGTTAATACAAGGTATTTTGAGCGAGCTGGAAATGAGCCCTATGTTCTTTCGAGCCAATGTGAGCAAGTATTTTACTCTGAGGTTCCAGGTAAAGTGGGTTGGTCATATGTTGTTAGACATGATCCAAGAGGAAGGCCGGTAAAGTATAATGTGGTGGAAGAAGAAGATACTGAAGAAATAGAAGATGATGTAGATGATTATCAGGATCAACAGTTAGTTGATGATGTGCCTGGCGAAGATGTCGAAGAGGAGGAACTAGATCATGATGATGTAGGAGTTAATTTTCATGAAGATGATATCCATGTGGATGATGACATTATCGAAACTGATGTCAATGACGATGATGATGATATGACCAATCCTTATAATGTTAAATCTGGATCAGATGATACAGACAAAGAGTTGGATGAAGAAGAAGATCAATGACATTGAAATGTATGAGTTATGTGATTGTATTATCTATTCGATATTAATTTTTTGATTGAATTATATTTGACTTATGTGGTTACATAATTAATTTATGATATTTTTAATTTTAATTATATTTGAATTATATTAGAATATGTTCAGTTAACAGATGTAAAAAATAAAATGGATAAACCAAAAGATGAAAGCGTGAGACTTGTGCCTTCTGCACACACGCCCCGTTCGGAATGGGGACCCTCTCTTCCCTCCTTTTGATTGTCGAGTCCCTTTTGTTTTGCCTCGTTTCACATACCCACTTTTTTTCCCCAAAGGGTCGGTGCGTTCCCTAAAGTCATATTTTAAACCTGACCAAAGTCACCCCCTTTAAAAATTGCTAAATCTGGGGTTAACTCGGGTTTTCCTTATCAAATTGCCTTTCTAGCATCTGTGGCACCTTTCAGGCCCAGACCCTCGGGTTTCCTTCGCCAAGTTTCCTCTGTCGGGTTTCCCCCTCTGGATTTCCGCAGGAGCTTTGCCGTCTCCAACGGTCACGGCTGGATAGCTTCCCGATTGCTGAACTCCAGTCCTCCCACCGCTATTCATGAATTTAAACTTACCAACTTCACCTGTCGCCATACAGAGGAATTGAATGCTATATTAATGGTAGTTTTGGATATTTAAACAAATTTTTTGGTCGTCATTATCATTAGTCTGAGTGATAGAAAGTTTGAAGAGCTCCCGGCATCCAGGCATTTTCCGCCCAGCTGTTCGAGTGCTTTTTGGATGTCCCCCATACATTCGAGAGTTTTCTCTTCAGAATTTCAAGGTAGGTTTTCCGTCTATATGCCCTACCCTTTCTTTCATGAAATTTTATGATTTGATGAATGTAAAAATGTAAAATGGGGTTGGAATTAAGTGAATTTATGCCCTCCACTAAAAACCCATCTTTTGGAAAATAAAAAATCAATTGTTTAATTGGATGAATTTGACTTCGGGGGTTCATCTCTCCACGGCCGTTCTTCAAAACAACCCCCAACATCCTCGAGCCTGGACTCTCCTGCCGTCATCCACAAACTCAGTCTGCCAAAATTCTCTGTTCTGAACTTACCTCGGACTTCGACCTCCAGAATTCCCCTCCCGGGATTCTGTTGCGTCATCGTCGTTTCGACGGCCTAGCCCGAGCACCTTCCCGACCTTTGGACCCCGAACACTCGAAGTCCGTCTGGAAACCTTGGAAAATCTAAAAATTCGACCAAAATTCAAACCAGCCCCAGGATTCAGTCCTCGGAATCCCTTCCTTGGAATTCCTCTCTGTCTTCGCCGTTTCGACGGACTTCCCCGAGTGGCTTTCTGAACCGCGGTTCCCGCCTCCGAAAATATGTTCCAACTTCCAAGCGGAACTTTTGACCGAGGTTCGCCTTGGACCCTGACCTCCGGAATTTCATTCTCGGAATTCCGTGTCACGTTCGTTGTTTCCAACGGTCATCCTAGGATGTCTTCCCGACTCCCGAAGCCCAATCCGCTGCCCACCGAGACCAAATTCAGAAACTCTCAACTCATTAGCTTCTTCTGGATTCTGATCCCTGGAATTCCCCTCTTGGGATTTCATTCCACTGGCGTCGTCTTAATGGCGAATTCGAGACAGCTTCTGGACCTTCGGGTCCTGGTGCTCTGTTCGCCGCCTGGCTGTCCTGAATCCTCTAACCGCCTCCGGAGACTGCACTCTGGATTTCCTTCCTCGGATTTCCACTTCCATTTCGCCATTTCCAATAGCTGACCCATAACCGCTTCCCAACAACGACAATCCAAGATCTGGATTCTGACGCTTGGATTTCTACCTCCCCTACGCCATTTCAAATGACTTTCCTACAGATGATAGCTGAACTCGAAAATGAAGGGTCAAATGACCTCCAAATCCAAAATGGATTTCGACCCACTTGCTAAAATTAGGTCTTCCTTCATGCCAACGTTCTTTTACTCAAATCCAACACTAGGAAATACCTTCAGGAATTCCATCCTCATTTTTCCCTTTTAAACGACATTTTTCTAAGGGAATTCCAGAGCTGGGAACCCAAATTGCTTACCTTGCTTGCTAGCGATGAATTATCAAGTGTTATAAACTTATTAAATATGGATAATGATTGAAGAGCTAATCTTACTATGCAGGGATTTGCCCGGAGCTGTTTTGATTACATTTATTGTTACTAATTCACGATGCCTCAGGATCAAGGGCGGTGTAGATAGCAACACCAATGGTTGGAGAGCAAGGTATAATTTATAACATCTCCACCATTGACTTGGGAGTGGCCACGAGGGAGAAAAAGTTTGATCACCTCCAGGATTCGATCGCTACAGTGGTACACCTTATCCAACAGGATAAGATTTCAAAGGAGGAGCTCAAGGAGCAAGTGGCTGATCTAACGGCCTACATTCAGCAGTGGTCATCTTAGGATGAATAGCCCACCACGTCATCAGCTCCGCCTCAGCTGTTGTCCCAAGAGCAGATTAATAAGTTAGAAAAGAGATGAAACTTAGATAAGACTATGAAAAACTGGTTCCGACAGGTCTTGGACATGGGAAACATGGGCATCAATTTGGCTGTCCAGACAGAAAATAGGTTCCTTGAGGTGCAAAGGACCCTTGAGGGTATGAGGCAGATCTGCGAAGAGTTCCCAAGAAAATATGAGGCAACCTACTCAAAGATCGAGGCCATACTAGCATTACCAAGCGAGGTCTGGGAGAAGGACCTTGCCTTCAAGGATGATGACCACTAGTTAGTAGATGTTTGGAAGCAAGATTTCAATCATAGGAGGAAAATGCTCAAACAGATCATTGACTGGATAGTGCCAGAAATCGAATGGGCTAGGGATTCTAGAGAAGAATTCTCTTGATACATCAAATTGATGACGGGGTATGATCCGCCCGCAATCGAGATCAATCCAGAGAACATAAAGCACCACTTCTTAAAAACCATGGAAGATGGGATGTTAGTTGAAGTCACCATGGACTTCATGAGTTTTGCAGCCCGTGCCTTCGTGCAATCAAAGCTTTTCAAGGATAGTGCAGCCAAATATGAAGAAGACTGGAAGAAGCTTGTCAGCAATTCCTAGGAATGGAGCTACCAAGTGGTGCGATCGGATATAATGGAGATGGATAAGCTCCGGCTGCTGATCCTAAACTTTGTAGAGTATGCAACATTGAAGAAGCGTGAAGGAAACCCTGTTATTGATGAAGGGTTCCTCAAAGAGTAGTTACAACAAAGGGCAAGTGGCTAAAAGACAAAATTGCAACAGTGTTGTCAGTAGAGGACGAAGTAGAGAAAAGACAAAAGTAAATTTATAAATGTAATATATTTGGGGGGTAGGTGAAACCCTATTGTAAAGTGAATCTTGGCCATACAATAGAATCAAATCTTGGCCACTCATTTTGTTTTTTGAAAACTATAAATAGGGCTCTCCTCCTCTTATTTTAAGAGAGTTGAGTTGTTGTAAAGACATGCTATTGAGATTATAATAGAAAATACAGTCATTTTCTAGTGTATTTCTGGGTTTCTACACATGTTTCATGATTCTTCTCCATTTAGTTAGAACTTTGCTTCAAGTTACTTTTCTGCTTTAGTATTCTCATATTAGCTTTGGTAGTTAATATGTTGTCTCTGGTTTTGAAGATCATTATTGTGTGTATGCTTTCCTTCTCATACTTTTGGTTATTTACTGATGGTATATGACTGTGCAAAGTTAGCTTGGACTTTAATTTCATTGTTGCTCATTAAAATTTATCTTTATTCACATTTCCATGGCAAATGAATCATGAATATCTACAATCCTTAGAAGATAGCATAGATTTCATGATATTGTGAGAATTCAGATTTAGTGAAATTCTATTTAAGGAAACTGTCCACAGCAGGAACCTCCATGATCACTGTTCATCGGTAGTTGCAGGTCCAGGAACCATCCTTCTTCCTTGCCCTTTTTCCTTTTTTTTTAGAAATAGCTTGTGTTAAGGTTTGTTGCATATTGTAAAGCCAAATCTAACAAAACAATGGAGTTAAAGATTGCTGCCTGAACTTGTAGCAAGGCATAGTAATTCCAAATCCATAAAACTCCATTCATTGACCCAATTCTCCTATAGTTTTGACTACATAAGACCGCTTTGTGATTCCAACAAAATCACACCAAACAACTGATTTATTCCAAGCCTCATCAAGACCTGACACTCGAGAGACCTTAGGATAGTATTTTGCAATTTGATTGTGGAAGATTGTCATTCAAGAGAGGTAATGCACCTACATATTACTTGTGTTGTGAAGTGCATAAAAACACCATCAATAGAACTGGCACTAGAAGGAGGGCCGGAAAGTAATGTTGGATCGAATTGGGTCATTCTCCCTTGAAAGATTTCACCGAGTCTTGAGGTCTACACCCAACAAGGGAGAGTTATAGGAATTACAGCCCCCTACCCAAGCTAAAAGAGCTAAACAGGGGGAACCATCCATCACCATCCCCATCGAGTAGCTCGTTGCCCTTTCACCTTTTCCTCCTTCATCCTCATTGGCAGATTCACCTTCCGCTCATCCAATCCGCATAGCCTCCCAACTTGCCACTCCGTCTAGGCTAAACGTTGTCTTTCAACCAAATACAGTTAATAGTCTTACCGTTGTCGCACCAATTGTTGCTGCCCCATTACAACCACAGATCAATCTGGTGCAGCCACCTCCACTAGCTTTTCCAATGGTGTGGCTGGTAACAACCCATCTCCTCTCGCTTTCAACCTCTACCATGATATGCCAAATAATCCCGAGAATTTATGCACGAAGTTCAACTCCCGGGATCCGCAAAGGATAGCTGAAGAGCATGTCAGGATCTTTGAAATTGCCCTGAAGACTATGCAGATCATATATGACAATGTAGCTTGCAGGATTTTTCCTTATTCATTAGGGGAAGAGGCCTTCTACTGGTACGTCAATTTACCAGTCGGAACCATCAGCACATGGGATCTTCTGAAGAGTGCATTTCTGCAAAAGTTCAAGACCCCTGTCAGCCCCACAAATTCATATCGACACTTCATGGCGGTTCAAAGGGAAATCAATGAATCGATCAACTCGTTCAATGACCATTTCCATAGAGCATACACTCGGCTGTAGGCCCTGTATGTTTTTAATCATGATGTTATCTTGCATGTTTACTATGCAGCATTGGATAACCTCACTTCAACATTGGTAAAGAGAATGAGGCTGCCACCTACTCGGTTGGTTGATGCATACGCTAAAGCCATCATTTCCAGCACGGATTTGGGACAGAATATATCTGGTCCATTGCCTTCTTTTGGACAAACCGTGCATCTGACATAAATACAGGGGCTCATTCAAGCTTTGCAGCATCAAACGCCCCTACTCAATCTAATGCCACAACTACCTATGGTCCCACATCCTAGGCAGCCAATGAACCAGGCATATCCGATACCACACTACTTGTTGCCCCAGCAACAACAGTCACATTCACAACAACCCCAGATGCTAGCATACCTTCAAGTGGTGGAATTCCCACCAGCTCATCAGAATCAGCCAGTGGCACAACCTATTTTCCTTTAGAACACGACACCGCAACCAAACAACACCAAAAGGGATAGAATCAACGAGCTTACAAAGATGGTCAATAAAATGTCGATCGAGATGATGCACTTAAGGAACTAGAATAACCAGCTATAGACATCACAAAAGAGCGTCCAAGCCAACCTTGATAGTGAGAATCAAGATCATAGTGAAAGTTGGGACAATCGGGACGTTGGTGCATCATCAGGGCAGAGTTATGACAGAAATCAGAATTCCAACCAAAACTTTGATAGAAGACCCTTCCAAAGACAAAATCGGACATGGAATACATGCCCTAACAATGGTAATGTTCCCACACCTCTGGATCAGCCTAACAACAACTGTAATGAGAACCCCGTAAGTGGAGTTTACTTGGTGGAGGTCACCTTATTGGGTTGGTGCCGCATTCACAAGACAAGCCGCCATTCCAAATTGGATTTTTTAGAATTTCAAACTACAACCGAGATTTTCCAAGTAGAAGTTCAGAATGCAATCGACAATTCAGGATGCAGGGACATCATCCCCTCAGATCCATACGATTCCTTGGTGTTGGTGCTAAATCAAGTCCCTTTTTCGAGGGCGGAATGCAACACCCCCGAACTGGAGAATGTTGATTCAAGCAATCACAATGCGACAAGAGAGGTAAGTTCCAAAAGTCCTTTGGCTCAGCTTTTTGATTCAATAGATAATGGTCCAAAAAATGACGAAGAGGAACATAGGGAGGATGAAGTCCAAATGTTTCACCAGTAGACTACCCCCTACAACCTTAGAAATAGGCAAGCCAGAGGCCATGCTGGAGGTCCTTTACAACCTCCACCCTGCCAAACAATTTCAGCACCCCTCCTAATCCAAGTGCAAACAACAATCTAGGTTTTCCTCTTACACCCACACAATATCTTAGTAGAAATAAACAACAAAACCATGGACAAAACCCAGCCGCCATCTCCTCCCAGAACGTTTCCCATGATCAAGAGGTTGAGCAGATGGGGAAGTATATTGCTAAGGAGTTCAAGAAGGTGAAGCTAAACATGTCAGCCTTTGAACTCCTAAAGGTGCCTGCTATCCGGAATGCTTTTTTCAGAATGATAAATGGCACCTCACCATAGGGACTAGCTCAGGAAACTCCAACAAAGAAGGCCTCCTTTAATGATCAGCCAAGTGAACCAGTTGTGAGACAAATCTTTAGCAGTAAGGTTGACCAACCAGCAGTTCAATAGACAAGCAAATAGCCCGATAGGACAGCTAATCAAGCACTAACTCAAAACAGGGGCAGCAAAAAGGATAAGGGCCAAGTCGCTTAGGTGGATGTTTCTGGAGGGTTGTTTCAAGGTAAATTCAAAACTTCTCCCTTTCTAACCACCATCCGTGTGTTCGGGAAGAACATCCATAATTGCTTGCTCGATTCAAGAGCCTCAGCTAATGACATGCCCCTGAGTATATGCAAGGCACTTGGAATAACACCAACTCCCTCCCAGCGAAAGGTAACACAACTTAATAAACCAAAATCAGCATAGTGTTGGAGATCAACAGGATCCCCATGCAAGTTGTTGCTGATCCCCGGATCCAACAAACTATCGACATATAGGTGGCCGATATCCTGGATACCTACAGTATAATCCTGGGTAGGGATTTCATGAGGGCATTGAATGGATACACCGCCACCGATTACTCTCACATGTGGCTATCGTGGAAAGGAATGCCCAATCAGATCCAGATTGATAGAGAACCACGAATGAAATTCATGATTACTAAGTACAACAACACGAATGAGGTGTTATATGCTAAGTACAACAACACAAACAAGGTGTTATATGCTGAGACAAGTCTGGAAAATTATTCCCCAGTGTCATATCAGAATGAACCAGAGTACCCTCAAGACGAGGTAATGAGCAAGGTTTTCCTCGTACTATGTAGCCTGCTTGCTAATTTAGCCAATGCTCTTTAGAGCATCGAGATACTCATCGAATCTGATGATGAAGAGCTGGGAAAGGACAATGGTCTGGGCCTGCTTGATGGTTTCTGGGATTTCATGGAGAAATGTGTGCATGACCAGCTTAGTCTGGGAACTGAAATGAACTTCTAGGAACTCTTGCTCCCTAATTGGTGTCGAGTGCACAATGCTTCCCATTCAGAATTTCACTGCTGCCTGTGCCAAACAACAATTGAACATGTCATAAAACAAGCTAATCTGAAGGAGAAAATGAGATTTGCATTCGGTGAATAAACAGGTTCCATCCCTATAGTTCCCAAGATAGCCATCAAAATGAAACCCCCGTCGAAGGAAAAAGTCGGATCCGTCAGACCTGCGCTCAAAGATTCTCTTGGATTCTGGATGCTACATTTTGATGGGTCTAAATCTAAGCACTAAACTAGAGCAGGTTTCGAACTGATCAGTCCCAAAGGTAAATCATACTTTTATGCTCATAGACTGCAGTTTTATAGTACTAACAACGTGGCAGAGTACGAAGCTTTGGTCTTGGGCCTCTTGATGGCATTGAGAAAGGATGTCAAGATGCTCCAAGTGTATCGAGACTTGGAGTTAGTCATAAATCATATCAGAAAGTTTTATTCCTGCTATGATCAAAGGCTTACAAATTACCAACACCGCATATGGGATCTGCTAGAAGGTTTGGATGCATTCAACATTCAGCTGATTCCGCTCACTCGGAATCACACCACCAATGCCTTGGCATAGGCGGTGAGCACACTAGAACCATTATCCCTATCTGGCCTCAGAAGATTCACGGTGGAACTCACCTCTGTCTCATCAGTGCCAAATAATGTGGTCAATTTCCAAGTATTCAATGATGATAAGCATATTTTGGATTTCATCACCAGTTTCAATGTGTTTGCTTCGTAGATAATTGATGAGGTCGAGCCTCAAGAGGCAGACTTGGATATAGAAGGGATTATCAACCTAAAGACCAACACCATCCCTAGGGGAATAGTTCAATTGGAGCGAATATTTGACCTTGATCAGATCAGGTACCAAGATTAGTAGGCTAAAAGAGATACTATCAGTGGTCAATGTGACACCCATGACCTAGGAATGGCTGGAAATGCCAAGAATGTGTTCATAGGTAAAGTATGCACTTATGAGGAAAGAAAAGGGATTATCGAAGTGCTACGGAAATATCATGATGTCATCACCTGGAGATATGACGATTTCAAGACATATGACATGTCGATTATCACACATACTATCCCTCTTAGGCTAGATGCTTGGGTTAGGAGGAAGTCGACCGTGTCCTTAAGGAATTCCATGAAAAGTTCAAAACTGACCATGGCTCAGGTCTATCAACTACATAACAGATATTGAGAGTCGACTATTATTAGCCCACCATTTTTCAAGGATGCCCACGGTCATGTTCGTACCTGTCGCGTGTGCCAGATTGCTGCCAATCGAGAAAGGAATGTTGTTGTCCCATTACAACCTATTCTAAAGGTAAGGCCTTTTGCGCAATGGGGTCTTCACTTCATTGGTCTGGTAATTCCTCCATCGTCTGTAGGACACAGGTACATTCTAATCGCTTTTGATTACTGCACTAGATGGACAAAAAAATAACATGTAGACAATGTACAACTGAGGTAGTAACCAATTTCTCAAAAAAATTATTTTAAATCATTTTGGTTGCCCATATGCTCTAGTATGTGATAATGGCCCTGTGTTTGTCTCACTAAAATTCACAAGTTGGGTCTTTGATTATGGCGTTGCCCTCAAATTTTTCTCCAACTATTGTCCTCAAGGCAATGGCCTTGCTGAGTCCACCAACAAAAACTTGATCATGATGATTAAGAAGCTGCTAGATAGGAATCCCAAGGATTGGCACACCCAACTTCATTTCGCCTTGTTGGCAGATCACACCCGCCACAAGGCTACCCTCAGAGATTCCTCGTACCACCTATTCTATGGTTTAGAGCCTATTTTTCCCATACATTTGAAAATTCCAACCCTCCAGTTTATCAATGACTTTTATGAAGGAGGAAACCGCAGAGAATCTCGCCTCGCCGAGCTGTTGCACCTTGAAGAATTATGAGACCGTACAATAGAAAATTTCGCCAAACATCAAGGCACAATCAAAAGATGGTTCGACCGTCGAGCCAAAATTAAGGCCTTTTGCATTTCTGATTTGGTCCTCTACTGGGACAAGGCCCATGAAAAGAAAGGGGGACACAACCAATTCGACAAGCTTTGGCTTGGCCCCTTTCAGATTGCTAAAATCCTTGGAGACAATGCTTTCCGCCTAAAGACTCTCACTGGTGAAGGCATCTCGTTGCTTGTCAAGGGGCAGCACCTTAAGCATTACTTCCAGGCTTGAACTCTTGGGAGTTGTCTGTGTAAATACCTGTACATAGGTTAGGATAGATTTCTTGCTTTGTCCTTCGATTTTGCTCGCTAACTTAGCTATTTTTTCTTGATTTTTGGAATAGTCTCCCTGTTCTACTGTGGTGGCCGTCCTTGGCCCAACGAACGGTTTTCCTTGCTATCCACTTTCATGTTGTTCTCTAGATAAGCCTCATTCCCTACTGCTACCCTCTGAAGGCTCCTACTCATCAGTTTTCAACTTTCAAACTTTGCACTAACCTAGGATGGCTATCTGCTTGAATCCTTGCTCTTATCATGGAACACATAAAACACATTTTAAATGTTTCCAACGAATGGTATGGTGCCTATTGGGAAGAAGGGATAAGTGAAAAATCTAAATTCTGTTCCAATGACCACTGCGATTCTCAAGCCCATTGTGAACTTTGTTGTTCGCACGGTTGAACAAAAGAAAAAAGAAAGTGCTAAAAGGAAATATCCAGCACAAGCAATAAATAAATTGAAAATAACAACCGTATGGGTGTGCGAATATCTCTACCGGGGCTATGGATGCATGGTTGGTAGTAGAGCTATGCTCGTGAGGTCATAGCGACAACTCCGTTGGGGCTATGGACGCCTGACTGGAAGTGGAGCAATGTCCAGGTTACTTTTGGGATTAGACAAACTATGTAGCTTATCTCCTCCAACTAGTGGTTATTCATGCTCTCTCTAAGGAAAGGAAATGAAGTCACTATGCACACACCTCCATGATGAAATTGCAGTTTGATTCAATCCTGCCTTCCTTGAACTGTTCTTAGTTCAGCTTTGAAGATTGTCTTAGGTCTGCAAAACCAGAGATCATGGGTTCAGAATGAATATTTATCTCTAGAACACCGAGAGCGTTCTCCCAGTGGAGTTGCCATTTGTTGTGCCTTTTGCACACATGCCCCGTTCGGAACAGGGACCCTCTCTTCTTGCAATTCGATTGTCGGGTCCCTTTTGTTTTGCCTCATTTTGCGTACCCATTTTTGTGCCCTAAAGGGTCGGTGTGTTCCCCAAAGTCATATTTTAAACCTGACCAAAGTCACCCCCTTTAAAAATTGCTAAATTTGGGTTTAACTCGAGTTTTCCTTGTCAAATTGCTTTTCTGGCGTCTGTGGTACCTTTCGGGCCCGGACCCATGGGTTTCCTCCACCGGTTTCCTCTGTTGGGTTTCCCCCTCTGGATTTCCTTAGGAGCTTTTCCATCTCCAATGGTCGTGGTTGGACAACTTCCCTGTTGCCGGACTCCGGTCCTCCTGCCGCTGTCCACGAATTTAAACTTACCAACTTCACCTACTGCTGTACGGAGGAATTGACTGCTGCATTAATGGCGGTTTTGGCTATTTAAACAAATTTTTTGGCCGTCATTATCATTAGTCCGAGTGATAGAAATTTTGAAGAGCTCCCGACATCCAAGCATTTTTTTCCCAGCTATCTGAGTGCTTTTCCGACGTCCCCTATGCATCCGACAATTTGCTCTTTGAGATTTCGAGGTAGGTTTGTCATTCGTGCGCCCTACCATTTCTTTCGTGAAATTCCACATTTTGATGAATGTAAAAATTTAAAATGGGGTTGTTAAAAAGTGAATTTTTGCCCTCCGCTAAAAACCCATCTTTTGGAAAATCAAAAATCAATCGTTTAACTGGCCGAATTTGAGTCTGGGGCTTCATCTCTCCACGACTGTTCTTCAGAACAGCCCCCAACATCCCTAGGCCCAGACTCTCCCACCGTCATTCGCAAACTCAGTCTCTCGAAATTCTCCGCTCCGAACTCACCTTGGACTCCGACCTCCGGAATTCCCCTCCCGGGATTCCGTTGCATCGTTGCCTTTTCGACGGCCTAGCCCGAGTGCCTTCCTGACCTTCGGACCCTGGACACTCAAAGTTTGTCTGGAAACCTTGGAAAATCTAAACCTTGGACCAAAATTCAAACCAGCCTCGGGATTTCATCCTCGGAATCCCTTCCTCAGAATTCCTCTATGTCTTCATCGTTTCGACGGACTTCCTAGAGTGGCTTTCCAAACCGTGGTTCCCGCTTCCAAAAATTTGTTCCAACTTCCAGGCAGAACTTTCAACCGAGGTTCACCCCGGACCCCGACCTCTTGAATTCCATTCTCAGAATTCTGTGTCACGTTTGCCATTTCCAACGGCCATCCTAAGACGTCTTCCCGACTCTCGAAGCCTGGTCTGCTGCCCGTCGAGACCAAATTCAGAAACTATCAACTCATTAGCTTCTTCCGGATTCCGATCCCCGAAATTCCCCTCTCGGGATTTCGTTCCACTAGCGTCGTCTTAACGGCGAATTTGGGACAGCTTCCCGACCTCTGGGTCCCGGTTCTCTCTTTGCCACCTGGCTGTCTCGAATCCTCTAACCGCCTCCAAAGACTACACTCCGGATTTCCTTTCTCGGATTTACGCTTCCATTTCTCTGTTTCCAATGGCTGACCCGTATCTGATGCCTGAATTTTTGCCTCCCCTGCGCCATTTCAAACGACATTCCTGCAGATGATACCCGAACTCCCAAATGAAGGGTCAAATGACCTCCAAATCCAAAATGGATTTCGACCCACTTGCTAAAATCATGTCTTCCTTCGTGCCAACCTTCTTTTACTCAAATCCAACACGAGAAATACCTTTGGGAATTTCATCCTCATTTTTCCTTTTAAATGACATTCTGCTAAGGGAATTTCGGACCTGGGAACCCAGATTTCTTACCTTGCTTGCTAGCGATGAATTATCAAGTATTATAAACTTATTGAATATAGATAATGATTGAAGAGCTAATTTTACTATGTAGGGATTTTCCTGGAGCTGTTTTGATTAAGTTTACTATTACTAATTCACGATGCTTCAGGATCAAGGTCGGTGCAGATAGCAACACCAGTGGTTGGAGAGCAAGGTATAATTTATAATGTCTCCACCATTGACTTGGGAGTGGCCACGAGGGAGCAAAAGGTCGATCACCTCCAGGAGTCGGTCGCTATAGTGGTACACCTTATCCAACAGGATAAGATTTCAAAGGAGGAGCTCAAGGAGCAAATGGCTAATCTAACGGCCTACATTCAGCAGTGGTCATCTTAGGATGAATAGCCCACCATGTCATCAGCTTTGCCTTAGCTTTTGTCCCAAGAGCAGATTAATAAGTTAGAAAAGAGAAGAAACTTAGACAAGACTACGAAAAACTGGTTTCGGCAAGTCTTGGACATGGGAAACACGAGCATCAATTTGGTTGTCCGGATAGCAAATAGGTTCCTCGAGGTGCAAAGGACCCTTGAGGGTATGAGGCAGATCTGTGAAGAGTTCCCAGGAAAATATGAGGCAACCTACCCGAAGATCAAGGCCATACTAGCATTACCAAGTGAGGTCTGGGAGAAGGACCTTGCCTTCAAGGATGATGACCACTGGTTAGTAGATTTCTAGAAGTGAGATTTCAATCATAGGAGGAAAAGGCTAGAATAGATCATTGAGCAGATAGCGCCAGACATCGAATGGGCTAGGGATTCTAGAGAAGAATGCTCTCGGTATATCAAATTAATGACGGGGTATGAACTGCTCACAATCGAGATCAATCCGGAGAACATAAAGCCCCACTTCTTAAAAACCATGGAAGATGGGATGTCAGTTGAAGTCACCATGGACTTCATGAGTTTTGCAGCGTGTGCCTTCATGTAGTCAGAGCTTCTCAAGGATAGTGCAGCCAAATATGAAGAAGACTGGAAGAAGCTTGTCAGCAATTCCCAGGAATGGAGCTGCCAAGTGCTATGATCGGACATAATGAAGATGGATAAGCTTCGTCCACTGATCCTGAACTTTGTAGAGTATGCAGCATTGAAGAAGCGTGAAGGCAACCCTATTATTGATGAATATTTCCTCAAAGAGTAGCTACAACAAAGGGCAAGTGGCTAAAAGACAAAATTGCTACAGTGTTGTCACTAGAGGACGAAGTAGGGAAAAGACAAAAGTTAATTTATAAATGTAATATATTTGGGGGGTAGGTGAAACCTTATTGTAAAGTGAATCTTGGCCACTCATTTTGTTTTTTGAAAACTATAAATAGAGCTCTCCTCCTCTCATTTTAAGAGAGTTAAGTTGTTGTAAAGACATGCTGCTGAGATTATAATAGAAAATACAATCATTTTCTGGTGTATTTCTGGGTTTCTCCACATGTTTCATGATTCTTCTCCATTTAGTTAGAACTTTGCTTCAAGTTAATTTTTTCTTTAGTATTGTCAGATTAGCTTTGGCAGTTAATATGTTGTCTCTGGTTTTGAAGATCACTGCTGTGTCAATGCTTTCCTTGTCCATAATTTTGGTCATTTGATGATGGTATATGACTGTGCAAAGTTAGCCTGGACTTTAATTTCATTGCTGCTCATTAAACTTTATCTTTATTCACATTTCCATGGCGAATGAATCATGAATATCTGCAGTCCTTAGAAGATAGCATAGATTTCATGATATTGTGAGAATTCAGATTTAGTGAAATTCTATTTAAGGAAACTGTCCACAGCAGGAACCTCCATGATCACTATTCATCAATAGTTGTAGGTCCAGGAACCATCCTTCTTCCTCGCCATTTTTCCTTTTTTAAAAGAAATAGCCTTTGTTAAGGTTCATTGCATATTGTAAAGCCAAATCTAACAAAACAATGGAGTCTAAGACTGTTGCCTGAACCTGTAGCAAGGCATAGTAATTTCAAATCCATAAAACTCCATTTATTGACCCAATTCTCCTATAGCTTTGACTACGTAAGACCACCTTGTGATTCCAGAAAAATCACACCAAACAACTGATTTATTCCAAGCCTCGTCAAGACCTGACATCCGAGAGACCTTGGGATAGTGTTCTGCAATTTGATTGTGGAAGATTGTCTTTCAAGATAGGTAATGCACCTACGTATTACCTATGTTGTGAAGTGCATAAAAACACCATCAACAAGACCATTGCCTTGTTGGGTGTATGGAGTCTAATGAAGATCTATTAAAGTGTAATCTATGATGGCAATAATTCAAAGTGTTTCGCACATAGATTTAGTTTAATACTTGTATAAATATGCAAGTAAATGACTGACAAAATATACTTGAGATAGAATGACAATCCTAGTTATGCGATTCTTCTTATTGATCCAATTAATACTCTTCAATTATTGTGATTGACTAGAAGGGTTTAATCTTTACTTGAAAGAACCAAATAATCACATCACACAAATATAAAAAATGTGTATCGATAAACTAAATATATATATGCTTGATATATCAATTTAAACAACAAGAAAAAGCATCAAAATGGAGACAACTAGAAAATTGTATAATTCCACAAACAACTGATACCAAGATTAAGCCACAAGTTTAGAAATCTTCATTAAATTCATCAAAATTCATACATGCATCTGAGTCTTTTAAAGGAAAGTTTCATTGCAAACTATCTAATGTATCTTTCCCCTATCCGCCTATATCTGTTTTACATTATGAAACATATATAAATATATGAAAATTGTGAAATGGCGCGTCCTTTGAGAAATGTCTTTTGCTTAACAACAATAAAAAACTAGAAATTATGCTCTATTAAGCCATAAATAGATATTTGATAGATAATCTTGGTAAGTTGGTCGCTTGTTTGTATCAGCATCCTCCAGTGCATTCCTTATGGCTATCTCCATTTTGAACATCTTCTCATTTTGTTCACATGCCCTATCCATTGTTAAATCATTTCATGTGGTTGTCTCCATAATTGTTTGCATCATCCTCTTGCATTCCTTCATCCATCCTGTGGTAATAGATATTTTTTCACTCCTCTTTGGTTAAGTACTTGTCCACCCATCTCTGATACTCTCCATCCGTTGGCCAGCCAAAATTCACCACCTCATTCACCTTAGTATTGTAAGGTGTGTAATTCACTACAACTTGATTGGCTTCCCCTTCAAAAAACTCTTAGAATGTGCTGGTGTTAATTATCTTATTCATACTATTTACCAGTAAATCATAGTTTGAATCATCACAAATTGATTTGATTTGTGCATTGATAACTTCTTCTGCCCCATCCTACCACTGTTGCAATGTCTTTAACATTTTCTTGTGCATCAATAATGTCTAGCAAAAATGTATCATTCTAGTC
The DNA here is from genome assembly GCA_007115665.2 of Sequoiadendron giganteum. Lineage (NCBI taxonomy): Eukaryota > Viridiplantae > Streptophyta > Pinopsida > Cupressales > Cupressaceae > Sequoiadendron > Sequoiadendron giganteum. Next base: position 572,903,970 of record CM021100.1, on the reverse strand, counting down.
ATCAAATCTCTTTATCAACTCCCTAATTATTCTACTCAAATCATTAGGTAGGGACTGGAATCCGTTCAATGATTTTACAAAGATTTGAGTAGGCTTCAATGACTGAGGCCTATTATCTGCATAAAACCTAGAAGATTTGTACATAATATCTAGATCATTTGCCCTAGGGATCCATTTCTCAGCCAAAGGAAAAACTATTTCTCGATCCCTATTGATATTTTTTATTCCATCCAAGAATAAAGAATACAAAGAATGTACAGATGGTAATTTACCATGAACCTTTTCATTAAGATGCCTCAAAACTGTGTCAACCACCTCACTTTGCTTGGAAATTACATCATCCTCACTTGCCTTTAAGGCAACCTACAATTCGGTGATCCTATTCAACATTTTCTTCTTGGTGGGATCCACATAATATTCAACTTCTTCTTCAACTGGCCTTGGTGTAGGACTGAGAGCAGGTGCCTGGATGGGGGACCGTGGAGTTGAAACAATTGGAGTAGTAGGGGGGACCGATCCTGCAATAGAAGGTAATGCTCTGATACTAGGAGCATTGGAGGATTCTCCCACCTGCCCATATTTGAACCTATGTACTTCAAATTGCATCTCAACATTCCTTTGTTGCATCCTACTATATTTTGCAATTATCATATTGTATTTCTCCATCAAACTCTTCTTTTCAGGCTCTTCTCTCTTAGTTGTCTTTTGGGCCAATTTGGCCACATTTACTATCAGGCTTGTAGCTTCTGTTGTTGAAGTTTTAGAAGCTCTCTTGATTATTAGCCCTCCCCTTATGTGTGGGCTAATATCAGTTACATTTGTCTTTCTGCCCTGGGGTGCCAATGCCCATATGGCCAGAGTTTCATACTCCTCACTTAAGGCAGAGTCTTGTAGAGATGCCTTAACCTCTTCTTCACTATTTTGTATAAGGTGCTTAGATTGTAAGATAACATTAAATGCAATTGCATCAGCTATGTCCCATTCAAGAAAAATTAAGACACCAGCCTGAGTCACAAGTCTTCTTCCCTCCTCAGGAGTGATGCCTTTGAATTATTCCATTAATTTGGCCTTGACCTCATCATCATTCTCCTGCTCAGACCTATTAGGTCTCGATTCTCTCCTACTCTTGCATTTGTTCTAGTACTCTTCTAGTTTCATCCTCCAAACTAGTTGCAAGAATACAAGAGTCTTTACAAATGCATCATCATTCAAGAATGCCTTGCAGGCCTCCATCCTGGCATCTTGTACACATTGCCCCTTTACATCCAAGTCAGAAAGCACCAATTATGTTGATCTAGGAGGGGAAGGGATACCAACCTACATGTGTTGATCAGTCAAAATTATCTCATCCATTAGATTTTCTTGTGTTTCCTCAACTCTCCACCTCTTAGGGCTTGGCTCTGATGGTAACACTATAGGATCACCTCTTAGTGGTGAATCTAGATCCACAATCCTTATCCCTCCAGGTGCTTTGATCCTTGGACCTAGTTGTGATGATGCTTGCATGACTTGTTTTCCCTTCTTATCCCCTTCATGTTCATCACTGCTCACATTCCTCTTTCTCTTGTATAAAGGCCTATCAACTGGTGGCTAATAAGTTGGCCTTGTTTCTTTAGGCCTCGCATCCGATCTTTCTATACCAAAATCTAATTCTAAACCGACCCTCTTGTTCATCAAGGTGCCCATGATATATTTGAAATTATCCATTAATAAGTCTATTCTCCTGTGAAATGGAGTGAACTCCATTAATGGATCATATTTTGGATCCATTTTATGTATTATAGCTAGCATCTTTTCATATGCAATCCATTTTTCTTTATTCAACTCTTGACTATTCAAATCAAACTCATTTCTGATTAGGTCCTCAGGAAAGTTGAATTCATGTGCAAATTTTCCACCTTTAATTCATTTTCTGAACAATGAAATAATCCATCAGGGTCATGTTGCCTCCTAGGACCATTCCTCAAATTGAAGTCATCAAAAAAACTTTCGAAGTGGACCCATCCTCCCTTGGAACAACCAAAATCAGAAACAACAATGTAGTCAGGGAACAAAGTCCCTTTTCCTTTCTTTATTAGGTTGTCCTCATGAATACAACCTAGTTACCACATTACTTCGGCAAACCCCATCCTTGATGGTACATTAAAGGGGAGGATATGAGGGATTCCCTGGAAACCATACACCCTCAAGACACTGCTTGCAGGGTACAAGATGATATCACCCCAATTGTGAAACACTTTTAAATTAGGCTTCCTCACCTTCAATCAAAGGAAGTCATGCAAATATTTAGGGACTCTTGGCACATTTATCACCAACCGAGCCCTGATTCTGGAGAAAAAGCAGTTATCAAACTGCACAAAGCTAGTACCTCCCCTGTTGTAAGATAAATTTGCACTCCACACCTATACTGGTAACCTTTCTCCATTCACCTCCTGTCTCAACTCCATTTTTTTCTGAGAATAAAATAGTATTCTTCTACAGGAACATATGCATCAACAGGGAGTACCAGAAAAAAGGAGTGCCAGTATCCCCCACATGCAACTTCAACAAACCCTCATGCATCTTCTATGACAAGAATGAAGCAAATTCATATACCATAGAGAATTTGGGATGTTGAATCTGGGCTCCCATAAACATGTATGCAACTGGCATCACAGTATTAGGGTTGAACCCTAAAATCTGGCACAATGAATAAAATGTTGCCAAGAAGTGATTGGCAAAACAACTCAGCCTGAAAGACTCTTGTTCATTTGGGCTAATAAGAATTGTTGAACTGCCTGCCCTGGCCAGATGAGGAGGAAGCAATCTCAATCTGAAAAGAGGCTTGAACCTTTTGTACTCCTCCTTCATCTCCTCAAAATCTATTTGGACTAAGAAAGGGCTATACTTAGTCAAATCAAAAATCTGTTGAATCTCATCTGCATTTATGCTTAGCAAAATTCCACCATCATTATCCCTTATGACCCTTATCATAGGATCATACTATGCTTCCACTGCTCTGAGGAAGTCAACATCAGGGAACACATTTGGCACTGTTAGTTTCCCCAATTTATATCCCCAGGCATTAGAGAAGGGGTGAGGTAAGTTTTGTTATCCATACCACAACCTAAACATTTCAAGACTAGTCATAGGAATTGTGGCATCCATAATGTTATAATTTTTGCACAGTAGACCTTCACCTAAGATCTTTTAATTCATTAAAACCAAACCACTCTTCCTATCATTTATTCACAATGGGAGTTGATTCAAGAAGTCATCATACAAATTCCTCTTCAAATAATCAACATGGCCAGAGTGTTGCTTCGGTGGTGTCATCTTAAACAACTAGGGATTATTTTAAAAAATCAAATCCTCGAAGAAACTAGAGGTACCCAAAACACAAAAATACAACACAACTGTACAATTCCAATAATTCAAATGAACCAGTAACTCTACGAAAATAATTAAAAAAACCCCTTGACCAGCACAATAGAACCCTTCACAAAGACATAGTCAAATTAACCCAGCAGTTTGTAAAATAACTCATGGGATTTCGCGCCTTGCAGAGAACCAAACTTCACGATGATCACTCAAAAAACTTTATCTTTGGCTCTGAACTGCTTGAATAATACTTGAATGCTTTTGTGATGAAGATAGAAAAAGAGAAGATAATTTATGTTGATTGAATTGAGCTAGTAGACATCTTGTTCATCATTAAAGCTCATTTGTATGTTGCACCAACGGCTCCAATCACATTTGATACGAATTTAAACTTCAGCTTTCGATATTTTATTTTTGTCAGATCATCAAATGACCATCTTCAAAAGGGCTGATGAAATCTCCATGTCAGGATCGATGGTCCACCACAGAAGGCAACGCCAAAGGAATACATGTGGCGCTCGCCCATGATATCACGATCACTAAACATCCTCCATCTTTGGATCACGCGATGGCGGGCAACTGTTGATTCCTACCTTCGGTGATCGTGTTCACTCACAGTAGTTTGCAGCACCAAACATAACCCAAGAAATTTTTTACCAAGATTATAACATCATCGTCGATCTCGAGCACGTGCATCTTGCAACTATTTTAGTAACCCACTTTATAACGTATTTAAGTCCAACACAAATATTAAATGCTTTATTAATCCCTTTTTGGAATCAGTAGCTTAAGACACGTGGTGCTCGCCTGTGATATCATAATCACCAAACAACCAACGGTGATGTCATCGCGAGATCGCAGGGAGAGGTCAGGATTAATTGTAGGAAGATCGACGGTCATTAAAAACACAGTAGTCAGCAGCACTAAACATAACTATCGAGCAATTTTTTACCAAGATTATAACATCACCATCGATCTCGAGCATGTGCATCTCATAGCTATTTTAGTAACCCACTTTATAACGTATTTAAGTCCAACACAAATATTAAACGCTTTATTAATCCCTTTTTGGCATCAGCAGCTTGGGGCACGTGGCGCTCGCCCGTGATATCGCAATCACTAAAAAACCAGTGGTGATGCCATCGTGATATCATGAGGAGTGGTCAGGATCAATCATAGAAAGATCGATGGTCATTAAAAACACAGCAGTCAGCAGTACCAAACATAACCGTCGAGCAACTTTTTACCAAGATTATAACATCATCGTCGATCTCGAGCACGTGCATCTCGTAGCTATTTTAGTAACCCAATTTTTAACGTATTTAAGTCTGACACAAATATTAAATACTCTATTAATCCCTTTTCTACATCGACAGCTTGGGACATGTGGTGCTCGCCCGTGAAATCACAATCGCCAAACAACCAGCGGTGATGTCATTGCGAGATCGCGGGGAGCGGTCAAGATCAATCATAGGAAGATCGACAATCGTTGAAAATACCCCCTACAAAATAAAACAACTATTAAAAGGGAGAAGGGGACATCACCTAGGACAATGAAAAATGATGGCTCAAAGTTGTTCTTAAAGCATGAGGCACGGACCAACCCAAACTTAAGAAATAATAAAGTCAGGCAAAATAACCTTTTTGCATGTGCAGATTGTGCGACTGTCGGATGAAGTGATTTCATTCTTGACCGTTGCTCGCAGACCTCACAAGGTTTCTGCTAACGTCACAAATATGGTGTGAGGCATGTGGGATGCTGCCATCTGTCACATTTTATGGTGGGGATCAGTTTTTCTTACTAATCGATGATGAAGGCTAATGTTGACAGTTGTTTCCATACCAACGCACTGTGGTCGTTCCTCCCTGACCTCGCGCAATTAAAACTATAGTTTCAATAATGTTGTGAGGTGTACAATTTGGTGACATGTGGACTCCGATGTTATGCACTGATGACAAAGGTGGGGCCCATTTCGTGTTAGTGTGGTGCCCGGTAGGTGAATATCATGTCCGTTTTGTGACTGGAGGGAGAACGTGGAATTTTCAAACTATTTTGACTAAATATGAGTCATTCTTTTGGCCAACGTTGCGATTGATCAACAACTCATATTTAAAAATAAACTAGTATTGTAGGATAGCCATTTTATCTCACGTGAGTGAATAGTAATGGCCGAGTTTGACTCTGCCTGCATAATTAAATGTTAAAATTTGTGAATAACTATTTTTGTTTTGTATCTCTACATTGAGGAAGAATTTCTTGGTATTAAGTGAAGCAAGTTGTGGTTATGATTTCTCAATTTCGCTGCCCTAGATGTTCTACAATTGAAACCATAAGTATCACGTATGCCATTTCTTGTAAATTCAGAAGATTTTATGGTTGCTTGTTGGGTAATTCGTGATTATTTCTTGTTTCTGTTCTTGAAGAATTGATTGAATAGATTCTCTTTTAGAGCTTTTCTAGATAACTGCTAGGGATTTTTGAATATTGAAGAATTTTTTGTTAAGGCTAAAGGAGAAAATTGTAATTATTTGCTATCTAAAAATAAGGAAACCCTAGTTCAAATTATCATTAATCTAGTATAAATGGCACCCAAGGCCCGAAGTTCTGGCTCTGAAACCACTACCAGGTCTTTATCCCAAGATATTATTGATTTATTACAACCCTCTACTAGCAAGAAGCAGGAGGGAAAGGTTTTCCTCTATGGGCCTCGAATCTTGGAAGGATTGACAACCAAGTAATGTGCAATTCAAGATGCCAAGTTACCATACACCGGGTGGCAGTTGTTCTCCAATTGGTTTGGGAACATGAATTTGTCGGTTCCTTTGTGTAACCCCTAGAGATTAGACCTGGGTAAATTGGTGGTTCCTAATGTTTATATGGATGTAGATCTTTTAAAGGATATTGCTGCTAGATATGACCCTGTGGCCCGAATTGTCAGAACACATGCTGGTGTGCAGATGATTAAGATAACCAAAGAAGAAATTGCAGAGATTTTCAAATTGCATGAATGGAGTTAGGATATGGTTCCTGTCAACTTGGAGGTTTTCAGACAAAAATATAGAAATACTAGGGATTTGTTCAGAACAACCTTTTTAATACCTCATTTGGAAATCTTATGAAGAGGAAAAAGTCAGAAGAAGGTAGTAATTTCCAGGAATGAGCCTGAAATTTTTCTTGTGGACTATTTCTCTAGCTATTTCAAGAAAACTATTTGTGCTTTATGTCAAGTTATGGGAGTCAGCTTAAATAAAACCTTGCTTGCCGATATTATTTATATGGAAGTAAATCTCTAGCACCCAAGTTTTAATGTAATATATGATTTTGCTATTTATTTGGCAGAGAAGATGCACACGGGTCTGGTAGCCCTAAAGGAGGAGAAGAATTGGGTTGGATTCAGATGTTATTCCTTGTTAATCCACATATTTTTGTATAGGGGTCAGACTATGTTCAAAAAATATATGGAATTAAAGAAGAAGGAAGGAAACATTGAAATGCCTGTCCAATATTGGACTAGGATTCTTGACATGCATGATCATAAGTTTGATTATGTAACTTTCCATAATGTCTTTGGATCTAAATTAAAGGAGGCTCTGGTTCATGACCCCTAAGGATCCCAAAATAAATTCATGACTTCTTAAGGCCAATGGAGAGAAGGCCTGAATTGAACATAATGCACAATTGGGGAGACATTATCCCCTATCGTAGTACCATAGTTTTTAGGTTTTTTGGCACTAATTTCAATCCAAAGGTTCTACTAAGGGAGGTGCCCCTTAGAATTGGATTTTTGGAAATCATGAGTTAGTTGGGAGGCACTCAGGAAGTACACTTGCCAACTAAATAGAAGAAAGGTTCTTTCTTCCCTGAATATAAAACATTTGTCGATTTTGTTATGGAAAATGGAGAATGGAAGGAGTTGCATAAATTACTTGGGCCTTATAGGCTAAGGACTATGCACCCCAAGAATCACGATCCTGAAGGTTTTATCTCTGAAATGAAGGAAAAACATCAGACAAGAGCTTTTGTCCACAACTTCTACTTTACTGAGGACATCATCAGGAATATTTTTGATTTGGAATTACAAAATGATAGAAAGGCACTATAGATTTCCTACTCTAAAATGGTAAAAAGTAAGCAGGAGAAAATACTTGATTTCAATCCCATACCTAATGCTAAAGATGCATTTAGCAGGGCAATGTATGTTATTGATAATTTTGAGACCTTGGTTGGGGTTTTGAAAGATGAAAGCATTGTAGAAGAAAGGGGAAAATCACAAACCATCGAGGAGTACCTTGAGGTAAAGGAAGAGGAGAGGCCTACTTATCAGCCCCAAAAGAAGATAAGGGTTTTTTCTAGAAGAAAGGGAAGTAGGGCTGAAGATGTTGCTAAAATCAAAGGAATAAGATGTTTGGGTACAGTTTTTTTGAGGTTAGGAATTGATGAAATCAAAGGAATAACAAGCAATGATGACTTGAGAATAGAAGCCTGCAGAAGTTCATGATGGATGACTCTTTTATTCAAATCGGTTCTTTTAAATATTTTGTGTGGAGAGCACATACTGCATTATATACTAAGAAGGTGGCACATGAGAGAAGTCTACATCTAGAGCTCTCAGAGAAGGTAATTCAAGCTAAGGTCAAGGAACAAATGAGAGATAAATTCAAAGAAATAACACCAGAGTAGGGTTGGGAATTGGTACAAAAAAGTGGAGTATTGCTACTCCCTGAATGGGATATCATTGATGTTGTGGTGTTTGACACAATAAGAAGGGCTAATAAGCCACTTCTTACTATTGAAGAGGAGGCTACATTGGCACTCAAGGGATCATCATTTAGTGAGGAATGGGATGCATTGGCAATCTGGTCCCTATCCACTGGCTCTAAAAAGCTAACTGTTTCAGAACCTTCTTACTTCAATGGTCTCTTGGTTGTGAGGAGATTTGTTGGCACCCCAACATTGGAAGTTGTTGATATGATCATGAATGTTGTAAAATTCACCAGAGCAACTATTGAAGATTTGACCAAGGATCAGGATACTCTGAGAGGCCAATATAATGACATTATTATTGAATATAATAAGTGTCAACAAAAGGTAGCAGAGTTAGAAACTGAATTAGATTTATTGAGGCAACAAATGGATACCATGAGATCTCAAAAGCAAGCCAGTTCTAGCCACACTGTTTCTGACGCACCAGTAGAGCAGTCTCAACCTCCTGCACAAGCATAGTCTTTGGCTATTGCTCCATATAATATGGGACAAGTGCCTATTGCTATTGAGAGGAATACTAGCCCTGGAGGGGTAATTTTTAGGGAGAAACTGATTCATCAGGTTGAAGAATATAAGGAGATGGTAAAGAAAATCTGGGATGCAGTAGGGAGAAGCAATGCAGTGATAGTGGACATTGTTTTGAAACATTTAAACAGTGTTCATGCAAATTATGTCCTAATGTTGCAAGCACTAATAATGTTTCCAAGGGATAAAGAATTGGCCATCCCATTGCTAAACAAATGGAGCCCTAGAATAGAGAAGTTGAAATTCATGGCAGTAGGGGCAAAACAACATGGTGATAAATATCCTACTGTTATTGCAACATATCAATTGGTCAAGGGAATTGTTCAGTAGAAGTTTCAAGGATTTTCCACCCCAATGGGATCCAAGATTAAATTGTTGAAAGATGTGTATGATGGAAAGGACTTGTCCCCATTGCCTCATATTTTACATAGTCAGGATAAAGTCAAACCCCTGTAGGTTTCGAAGGAGAAAATGAACAATATAATGATGTCTCAAACACATGAGATATGAAAAAATCATGACATCGGCATGCTAGAGAATACATTGGAAAAGTTGTCTTTTGTTATAAGTTTCTTAGAGAACTTTGATAAAAAGGCCACATCGATAATGGTAAAGTATGCTCCCTATCGAAACAAGGTTGATCAGGTTGTGGCTTTCCAATGGCCTTCCAAGGAGGAGTTTGAATTATGAAAAAAGGTGTTCACTGATGAACTGGAATTATGAGTTTTATAGTCGAGAATTGCAACTTGGTCATGTATAATATAGGTCGGGCCTTAGATATTATATTCTCAAATTGCATTCTCCTTTTGACTCCAAGTACAAGGTGCTGAGGTGGAGTTAATACTATAATGGCTAAGCATGCCTTCGATGTATGGGGAGCGGCCTTTGGAGCAATGTTTTCTTTCCTCCTTATCAACTAATGATGATCTTTGTCTTATGCTCTCCACTCGCATAATAGAATTGTAACTGAATCAGGAGTTAGCGGTCCGATTACAAATGGACATGTGTACTCTTCGACCTGAAGCTTGTTGGCTCCCTTGTTTTATAAAAGGGAATTCTTGGCCGAGAGAGTGGTCAGTTGAAATATCCAAAATATGAGAAATAAGAGTCTAGTAATATAGAGAGTATGAATTGTAAGTCTAGGTTTTAAAAAAAATTGAGTCAGATTGGAGAAATTTTTTAATCATGGGGTTTTTGAGCATGTTTGTATCATACTCTTGAATATTTGGAGTTTATTTTCTCTCCTATTGTGTTATGTTACATGGATTATTAATGAAATATCGATCAAAGATGATTTTCATTTGTTCTTTACTGTGAATTATGTTTAACTACAACTCTGGTTCAAAGGATCGGTTAAATGCTTCAGTTAACTAGTAAATTCATGCAATATAACAAATAGGATTCATAAAGGATTAATAAACTCAGGTATAGATATATGGGTTGTAATGCAATTCATAATAGATCATAAGTGTTCAAAATGAAATTTACCCTATAGTTCAATTTTCTCTTTTGACTCTGTGCGCTGGGATATGGCACTGGAATTCTGATTATGAAATATTCTCGTATGTTTTGTGTTATGGAATTAGGATATTTTACTCAAACATTTCCTATAAATTTACTTTATTTGAAGTTTGCGATTCTCTGTTAAATGGACATGAGTCTTTTTTAAGGAATAGCCAATTTCTTGAAGGATTTCATCCTTTAACATTAACTGGGGATCTATATGTTGCTTACATGTGTGCAAATTAAATGAATTGTTTAAATGTTGTATGTTAAGAGCACATGTTAGGGAATACCCTCCTGGATTTTATAGAGTCTGAAGTGTAGGATAATTAGCCTTATTGCTATTCTCGTTAAGTTGGCCATACTGTTCCTAGTCTTTTATTATTGAATGTGGCGAGTTCATAAGAGCTTCTTGGAAACACGTGTGGGTTGCAGTAAGAAAATCCCAACAGGTTCAATTGACAACATGATCTATTGAGTAATTAAAAAGAATTCATAATTTGAAATTCTAGATTTTGACAACATGATCTATTCACAAGTAGGAAGTATTTTTCACATTATGTCAGATTTTTATATTGTTATCACGATTCAATTATGTAGTTTTACAAGTCAAACTCATTGACCCATGTTTCATGAGTAGTGTTTCACAAGAACCCATCTCATGAGAATGAATGGTCCACTTAGCACTCATTGCATCTAAATGATTCTCAAAGTGATGAAGCATTAGGCCTTCCTAGGAGGTCACCCATCCCAATAATACATGATCCGTGCTTTTATTAATAATTGATCATTTTGGATTTTGACAAACTTGACACACAAATGACAATTTGACAATGAACTTAATGTATCACAATTAAGTTTCAAATTGAGTAACACAATAGAAAATAGAATAAATTGAGATATTGTTATGAGGGTAGTGATGCAACTTTTCTAATTAGAGTGTATTCCATGATATTACAATTATTTGAGATATTTTGTCAAATATTTCACAAGATTTGTCTATCGTCCCACATTTTACATAGATTTGAAAATTGAGTCTACAACCACAATATTTGAGAAAATTCATCTTCATATTATGCTTTGATGGATGTACATACCTTGCTCCAAATCTCCCATATTAGGGAAATCGACAAGGATTTTGGTGAAGGTTGTGAAATTTTTCTATGCATCTACCAATTTCATTTGATTGAAATTTTCTAAAACTTTTTAAAAAATCCATTATGTATATTCTGCAATCATTATAGTCCACAATTTCACATTTATTTGGTTTTGCATCTACCAATTGTATTTGCTTGAATTTTCCTATCGAAATTTTAATGTAGATCGATTTTGTGTGTATCTTACAATTTGTTGGTGTTTTTTCTCACATAGGATTTGCAATTCTCTAAGAGGTAGTCAACTTTCGTTATAAAGAACTACAAAGGCTAGTGGCCAACTAACAAGATTTAGTCAAAGACTGTGATAGGGAGGTTGGATGAATCACTCACTGATTCATGCTCTAAGTCTTTCTTGGAAGACCTCTAGGGTGTCTTACTCTGCCACTTGCAACCTATAGGATCTCTTCCTTCTTAGGATCCCCTAGTTCTCCTTTCCAACCCAACTATCAACAAAGTTCCTTCTACCAAGCCAAAACTTGGTGCAATCTTGTAGCACTAGCCATTAGCCCTTAAACTACCTTAAAGGCTACTAACCTCCAATTTTCTTGAAATGGTTTTACAAAGGTGTGGAGGTTCTTCCAAAAGCTTCGATCCATCCTACTAGGGTCATTAGGGATCCACCTAGCTCCATTTGCAAATCGCTTTCACCAAACTTCTTCATTAGGCCTAGAAGGCTACTAGCCCTACTAGGTCTCCTTCTCTAAGAAATCAGGGATTTTCCCAAATTCCCTCCAAAGAAAACCCCAATATTTTCTTGGGATTCCTAGAACATATTCCCACCCCTCAAGTATTTTTGGGGTCTTGGGTCACAACTGGTCGTACAATTCCTTAACTGAAAATGAGCCAAAATTAAGGCTCTTTAGGCCTTTCTTGGCTCCTCTACAACTTGCTAAGTTCTCCCATCACACATGGATTGGTAGAGTCTCTTCCTCTTTACCATATCTTGGTAAGACTCATATCTTCCTTCTTTGAAAGGAAATTTGTCTCAAAGTTATCACCTCAGCAAAGTAAGTGCTTTGCACTATAGTCTTTCCTAGTCGGGTTCTTCTCTGGCTCGCCTAGGGTAGGACTCCAACAATAGATCTTGTGCTTTCAAAGGCCCCAACTCCCACTATATGTACACCCATGGAGTCTAGTCACTAATCCCAAAGGGTCGTACAACTTGTACGGTGTGAAAATGAACTACAACTCCATTCTTTACAAACTATTTTGTTCAGACCAGTAACAATGTAGAACACAAACTATTTACAAGAAGTGCTTAATGCTAAACAAACAAACAATCTAATGCCACACAGAATTCAAAGAACAACTACCATACATCATGCACAAGTTACAGTGCCAAAACTAATCCATTAAAGTATCATCGTAATAAAAAACCAAGAAATTTCACACACAGTCACATATGTTTTTCTTAAATTCAAAAACTTAAATTGTATAATAGGCATCCAACCTTACTCCAATGCCGAGGGATCCCATAAATAGGGTCACCAAACAATTATCTTCTCCCTTGGGCTCTTCTTGGTCATTTTAGCTCCAACTGTCAATGTTGTCGAGCAACATTTCAAATGTTGCACAGTTGCAAAATGCAACTTTTTTCATTGTTGGCTAATGACCAAAACATGTTTCTAACCCAAGTTTGACCCAAATGACATCATGATGACATCATCATCAAATGTTGCACAATTGCAAAATGCAACTTTTTCCACTGTTGGCTAATGACCAAAACATGTTTCTAACCCAAGTTTGACCCAAATGACATCATGATGACATCATCATCCAACTAGTGCCAATTAGAAGGCTTTACAACTTCTTAGCCCTATTTTCACCTTGCAAAATTCCTAAGCCTCTATTGATCTAAAACCCTATTGCACCTACTTTGTGGTCAACATGACCTTCATCTAATCACAACAAAAATTCCACGAAGGCTCACTGAACTAAAATAGATTGCTTAGTTTTCTTAGACAACCTATGGGTGCCCCTACACCATTCTCCCCCTCTACACAAACACTAAGGAATGTGGGGAGATATCAAAGACAGATCAATTCCATACTTCTTGAAATGAGCGTCTTCCACCCATGTAGCCTCATACTCTGGTTTGTCTTTCCACTGTATGAGGTGTTCCATGTACACCTTGTGCTGAGTAGACTTCTTCACTCTAGATTCCAAGATCCTATCTTCTTGTATCTTGTCCTTACGAGGTAAGACTACAGTACCCACATCCTCCAATACATCCGTACTATTTAGATTCATATCATTCACTGGTCCTTTATACTTGATCAAGCTAGCTACATTAAACACTGGTGAAATACTTAATTCTGTAGGAAGCTCCACCTTGTAAGCATTCTTTCCATACTTAGCTAATACTTTACATGGTCCCACTCTCTTCATCTGCAACTTTGTTGGTACTCCTTTCTGCAATCTAGATTTGTTGAGATGGACCATGACATAGTCACCTACTGTAAATTGGATATCTTTCCTAGACATATCCACCTTAGTTTTCAACTTATGAGTAGCCTCTATGATTGTTTTCTTCACTTGCACCTGAATCTCCTTCATGGTATGAGATAAATCCTCTGCATGGCCACTTCTATGCTCCATATCTCCTAGATCTTTGAGCTCACACACACCTCTTGGGTGCATACCATATACTATCTCAAAAGGACTCCTACCTGTGGTCCTATTCACACTATCATTGTATGCATATTCAACTTGTGATATGACCAAGTCCCATGTCTGACCATACTCCTTGGTTATGCATCTTAAAATTTTACCTAACACTTGTCCATCTGTCTGAGGATGGTAAGCAGAACCAAAAGATAAGTTAGTACCCAGTCTGCTCCATAGAGTTTTCCAAAAATGACTCATAAACTTCACATCTTTGTCTAATACTATGCTCAATGGTAATCCATGGATCCTCACAATCTATTTGAAGAAGAGATGAGCAATATAACTAACATCATGGGTGGTCTTGAAAGGAACAAGATGACTCATTTTACTAAACCTATCTACCACCACATAAACACTATCAAACCCTGTCTTAGTTTTGGGAAGTCCTACAACAAAATCCATACTAATGCATTCCCATGGTTTGTTGGGAATAGGTAGTGGTTGATACAAACCTGCATTGCTAGCTCTCCCCTTGGCTTTCATACAAACTACACACTGCTCCACATATCTTCTAACATCCCTTGGTAACTTGGGCCAATAATAGAACCTTTGTACCAACTCCATTGTCTTGTTGATACCGAAATAGCCACTAAGACTAACATTGTGCTTCTCTTGAATGATATTCTCTCTCATTGAAACTTTGGGAACACACAACTAATTCCCCTTGAACAAAATTCCACTATGCAATGTATACTCTGAGAATTGACTGTGAAAATGATTATCAAAATTAGACCATACCTTATATGCTTTAGAGAAGTCTTCATCTTCTCCATATAGATCCTTGAAACTCTCTATCCCAATGCTTTGGAATTGAATCTCTTGCACTGTCAGAAACCTCCTACTTAGTCCATCTGCCACCTTGTTCATCTGTCCTTTCTTGTGTTTGATAGTAAAGGTGAAGGCTTGGAGGTACTCCATCCATTTCAAGTGCCTATTACTTAGCTTTTCGTGTGTGTTGATGTAGCTAAGTGCTCGATTATCATAAACACTACAAACTCCTTAGGTAGGAGCTAATGTCTCAACTTTCAAAGAGACTGCACTAGAGCATATAGCTCTAAGTCATAAGTAGAGTACTTCTTTTTAGCCTCATTGAGCTTTTCACTAAAGAAAGCTATAGGCATACCTTCTTGGCTTAGTACTCCTCCTACTTCAATTCCACTGGCATCACATTCCACTGTGAATAGCTTATCAAAGCTAGGTAACAAAAGGATGGGTTGAGTTGTGACTTCTTGCTTCAATTTTAGGTTCTAATTTCTTTGGCTCCTCCTTGACTAGTTTCCTGATTAGAACCCTTTTAAACATCAAATTCTCCCCCATTTTTGACTCAATATGGCTAACCTCTAGTGCTTTGACACTCATAGTGTCTTCTTGAGCATATGATATTCTCTTCTCTGTGTTAGAAGAAGATGCTTTCTCTGGGCACCTATAAGCAAGATGTCCCACTTGGCCATAGTTATAACATTTCATGCTAGCAAAGTAAGAGTTACTTCTGCCCTCACCTCTTCCTCTATTAGAACCTCCTTGAGATCCTCTACCTCTTCCATAACCTCCTCTAGAAGTTGTTTCACTTCCATGCTCTGTGATTTTAGACTCTCCTTGACTTCTTTGTTCCATCCTCTACCTTGGTATCCACCTCTATGTCCTCTTTGATCTCTGCCTCTTCCTCTGCTCTTGGGAGTTTGATCTTGTTTCGTTTTACCTTTCTCTTCAATATTTATAGCCAATTGATAACATTGGTGTACTATTTTGGAACTTAGAAGAGTCATCTCCTCTTGTATGTTCCACTTCAAACCATTAAGGTATCTAGCCACCTTTAAGGCTTTCATCCTCAGATACATTAGACCTCATGCAAAGTTTTTGAAACTCCTATGTATAGGAATTTACATCTTGGTCTCTTTGTCTCAAGCTTTGTCTTTTCTTATGCGATTGAATTTCATAGTCATCTGGCATGTATGCCCCTCTCACTTTGACAACCATTCCCTTCCAAGTGGAAATAGGTTTCTTGCCTTCCTTTTCTCTCTTTGTCTGGATGAACTTCCACCATGTCAAAGAAGAACCTCTCAATCTTGATTTTTCCACTTTTACCTTTTGTGCTTCAGTGACTCCATCATACTCAAAATGGTTTTCCATTCCCTCTATCCAGTCCATGACTAGATTTGCTTCCAATTTTCCACTAAACAGTGGTATGCCTTCAATGCCTTCAAGAAAGGCTCTTCTTGCAAAATAGGGTCAAGTTTAGGGGTCTTGTCTTCCTCTGCAACCTCTTCACCCTTGGGTACTCTTCCTTCCAATTTATCACTGACCTCATCAGTCTTGGTCTGTACATTACTCAATGCTTGCTTAAGTTGGGCTACTTTTTCCCTCAATAGCCTATTGCCTTCCTCTTGGTCATCGACCTTCTTCGGCAATTCTATATTCATCACCATGATTGTAGAACCACTAGACTCAATATCTAACATGCAATAAACAACCCCAAATCTTTTTGGGGCTCTAATACCAATCTGATAGGGAGGTTGGATGAATCACTCACCGATTCATGCTCTAAGTCTTTCTTGGAAGACCTCTAGGGTTTCTTACTCTACCACTTGCAAACTATAGGATCTCTTCCTTCTTAGGATCCCCTGGTTCTCCTTTCCAACCCAACTATCAACAAAGTTCTTGCTACCAATTCAAAACTTGGTGCAATCTTGTAGCACTATCCATTAGCCCTTAAACTACCTTAAAGGCTACTAACCTCCAATTTTCTTGAAATGGTTTTACAGATGTGTGGAGGTGCTTCCAAAAGCTTCAATCCATCCTACTAGGGGCATTAGGGATCCACCTAGCTCCATTTGCAAATCGCTTTCACCAAACTCCTTCATTAGGCCTAGAAGGCTACTAGCCCTATTAGGTCTCCTCTGAGAAATCAGGGATTTTCCCAAATTCCCTCCAAAGAAAACCCCAATCTTTTCTTGGGATTCCTAGTTCATATGCCCACCCCTCAAGGATTTTTGGGGTCTTGGCCCACAACTGGCCATACAATGCCTTAACTAAAAATGAGCCAAAATTAAGGCTCTTTAGGCCTTTCCTCGCTCCTTTGCAACTTTCTAAGTTCTCCCCTCACAAATAGATTGGTAGAGTCTCTTCCTCTTTACCATATCTTGGTAAGACTCATATCTTCCTTCTCTAAAAGGATATTTGTCTCAAAGTTATCGCCTCTGCAAATTAAGTGCTCTGCACTATAGTCTTTCCTAGCCGGGTTCTTCTCTGGCTCACCTAGGGCAAGACTCCAACAATAGATCTTGTACTTTCAAAGGCCCCAACTCCCACTATATGTACACCCATGGAGTCTAGTCACTAATCCCAAAGGGTCATAGAATTTGTACAGTGGGAAAATGAACTAACACTGCATTCTTTACAAACTATTTGGTTCAAACCAGTAACAATGTAGAACACAAAATATTTACAAGAAGTGCTTAAAGCTAAACAAACAAACTATTTAATGCCACAAAAAATTCAAAGAACAACTACCCTACATCATGCACAAGTTACAGTGCCAAAACTAATCCATTAAAGTATCATTGCAATACAAAAACCAAGAAATTTCACACATAGTCACATATGCTTTTCTTAAATTCAAAAAATTAAACTATATAATAGGCATCCAACCTCACTCCAATGCCGAGGCATCCCATAAATAGGGTCACCAAATAGTTATCTTCTCCCTTGGGCTCTTCTTGGTCATTTTAGCTCCAACTGTCAATGTTGTTGAGCAACATTTCAAATGTTGCACAGTTACAAAATGCAACTTTTGCCATTGTTGGCTAATGACCAAAACATGTTTCTAACCCAAATTTGACCCAAATGACATCATGATGACATCATAATCCAACTGGTGCCAATTAGAAGGCTTTACAACTTCTTAGCCCTATTTGCACCTTGTAAAAGTCTTAAGCCTCTATTGATCTAAAACCCTATTGCACCTACTCTGTGGTTAACATGACCATCTAATCACAACAAAAATGCCACTAAGGCTCATTGAACTAAAATAGATTGCTTAGTTTTCCTAGACAACCTATGGGTGCTCCTGCACCAGACTAACATCTCATACACTTTTGGCTCTGTGAAACCAAGGTGGGTAAACGCAAGTGTGTTCATAAGAATATTTCATGATTGGTAAGAATACTTCTTCTTACAAATGAAGTCCCAACTAACACTAAAAGACATTCATTACCCTATTTGCGGCAAAACCAAAGAATAATAATAGATATCCCAAAGCAAGGAGACTGAAAAATTATCATAAGATCTATATCCCAAAAAGAGATAGCAGTTGATATTTGTTAAAATGTTCGGGTATTGAATCACCATGCTTAGAGTCACGGTCCTATACCTGAAAGGAATTTACCAATACTATCTAGTGCCTCATCCATTAGGTGGGAGTCATATAAAACATAATTCAAATGAAAATTAACTTATCACCATAGTGCTTTGCTACCATGAGATTTGTCAGTATATTAAAACAATACTCCTTAGTGAATCTTGAGCATATAACCATAAACATGCAATTTTTTTTCAAGCATTTGATTAAATCATTAAGTTAAAGCAAGAGAAAAAATTACACTTTCAACTACACCATTGAAAATGAATGAACAAACCCTTGATAAATCCGTTCATAATCCATGACCCATACACAGGAGAGAAAAATGTCTTAATTTTTTTAGATTTATTTCGATATCAGTAATTACAAAAGCATAGTATACTTATTTCATAATATTCCCAACCTAGCATGATTTCCTACATAATACCTTCAAAATCCTACATTACCACTAAATGTACCTATTCTAAGCCTTCGGACCCAAAAAAAACAACCCTTAACAATGAGCTGTCAAATCTCCTTTATAGGGCAGGAGAGCAACAAAGCAATAGGCTACATTGTTCATTCCAAAATTGAATTTCATTTAGAATGAAATTCAAATTCTCATTCCTCATCATTAGAAAAAACCATAATCAGTTTGAGGAATCAAAACAGTTATACCATTGTAACCAACTGGAGCTAAAGACAAAAGAGCATGTTAGGCACGCGTACGTCCACATCAACACACCACCCAAAAGTAACACACCTAGAAACTGCAACTACTTGCAAGACACACAACCTCGGTAGAGGCAACGGCTCCTGGTCCTCACTTCGGTAAGAAGTGAGACCAGCTTCCTTTTATCCACTTTAACACATGATCTGGTAGCATGGCATGGTGCCATCACAATTATTGGGGCAACTGTGAGGGCTCTACATTGACCCCCAACAGCTCGATCATGGACGCCAAGTAATGTTGGTAGTTCGAGTTATTTTTGGACCCATCACAATCAAAACTAGAAGAAAACACCAGTGGGGACTTGGAGCTCCCCATCCCTTTATAAGCATCATGGACAACCTCGGGCTTGCTAAGGACAGGTTGTACCCTGTCAAGATGCAAATTTCTCACCCCGATTCTGGTACTTCTGCACATAGCCGAATGGTCAATTGCAAAGAACACCTCGCAAAATATAGGAGAGACTCAACCACCTGCAAAAAATACAACTCAAAATGCAATGATAATACCAGATAACACAATGAGCATTTATAGAGTTAATTGGTGCAAGAATATTATTTGCTCGAATGCAACACGATCATTCGATCATTTTAGTGGTTGATGTAGCCACCACAAATTATTCTTGGCTTGCAAAGGCATGGTGTACAACCAATCATTGTATTTATTAGGAGAACACTATTCACACGCAGGAAAATCAGGCGAGGATCCACTGAAAAAACCCGCTCCATTAATGAGAATAACTTATAGAGAGCAAGAACTCCCAACGTAGATGAACAGGAACTCAACAAAAATTGAATTGTTAATGTGATCGAACATGGCAAGTCGGATGACTCAGATTGAGTCAAAAATTGTTTGAAAATCCACATCAGAACCCTAGGAGAACCGTGCCCAATCACAACCCAAGAAAACAAGAGGTTGCAACTGGATAGCGGGTCCCACCTAGCCCTATCGCTTCAAGAACCAGGCCACGTGTCGCCTCTTTGCAGACCTCACAGGACCCTCAGGGGCCTTTAATCTAATCATGCAAGATCTGCGAGGAAGGATTATCATTGATCTCCCTCGTTAATACCCCGGAGGCAGAAAACACCCACCTTAAACCCCAAAACCCTAGCCTCCATCCATGTAAATTTTAAGTCCCACGACAATCCTTGTACTGTCCACATGATTTTTTTATCCTTTGTTGAAGAAACTATTACAATATATTTCTTATTTATGTACTCATTTTCCATACATGTTTATAAAAGTTTGAAATTATTAATAATATTAATTTTGGCAAGACATTAAAAGAGTGTTGATTGTAAAAAATATGCATCCTAATGTGAAAATGAAAACAATGCAAGCAATGACTATAACACATAAATTTTTATGTAGTATCCAATTCAAAGAATCTTGTTATACTCTACCTTGAATTTTTTAGTATAAAAAGCTAAGGAAATGCTATAAATAAGATAATAAGTTGACTATTGGCATATACCAATTCTCATAGAGATGTAGATTGTTGGATGTTGTGGTTGTGTTGCTCATGATAAGTGTTTGTCATTGATGTCAACACTATTAGCATTAATTTCTTAAAGGTTGTATATGTCAAGGAAATTGAGAAAATTAGAATAAATATGTTGTAGATAGTCTATGAAGTTGTGAAGATCAGAGTGGTAGAAATTTTTTTGCGTTGGTATTATGAAGTCGTGTATTAAAGGGTTTGTTGCTGAGCCTATCTAGTATACCTTCTAGAAGTTTCAGAGGTGTGCATCAAGATTGGAGCGAGTTATGAGTTTTTGTGTTCCTACAGTTATTTTGTTGCTATAGTTGGTGTTTCTGAAAGAAGAGAATGTAATTCTGGTGAATTGAATTGTTGTGTATGCTCTTGAGATGTTCATTGATGTTTCTTGATCTCATACTCTACCATTGTGGTACGTCCACATTGATCAGTGTGCTCGTGATTAAATATTTTTCCTTTGCATGTTTGAGTTTTCATGTTCTTGGTTGACATGATGCTGGTAGTGTGTTGTAAATCCTTGTGGATTAATTTTTGAATTCTTGGCATGTTCGAGGATATCTCTTTAGGTCTTCATTATTTTGTGACCGATTTAGGTTGGTGCGCATTGAGATTTGTTCATGAATTGGGGCGACAGTTTGTATTCACCTATTATTTATTTTTGTCTGACAGAGTTGTTAATGTAAATTCATAAAGTGGATATATAAGAGCGATTGTTTTATTCATTTAAAGAGAATTTATGTGAAGTGTATGTGAGATATGTGTGAATAAAGATTAGATCATTTGAATGCAGAGCAGATTATGAGGAAGTTTAAGAAAAGTATGAAGAAGTATCTATGTGCCTAACTGAAACTGTCATCAAGCTTTTGAAGAAGTTAATCTCTCAGTTCAACCTCATCAGATGGATTTAATTTGATTATCTTATGTAAGGCAGTGAGCCTTCCCTTTGAGCAGTGAGCTCTAGGCAGTGTTCTTGAATGCATGTGTATTCCTTATTCATTTCTTTTATACTTTTAATAGGGTATAAATTTTGGATTAACCTCCACCATGGTTTTTCCCCTGATAGGGTTTTTACACAAAAATCTTGGTGTTATGTGTGTTTTTGATTCACGCTTTCATTGTTAATTATCAGATCTGAGATTAAAGGTTAATAAGGTTAAATAAGTTTCAATTTTGTAATAATTGATTCACCCCTCCTCTCAGTTTTCTATCCTTGTTTTCCAACATAGATATCTTCCATTTCAAAACACACAAAACAATATTCAATAGATAATCAACCATCTTTCATTTGTATAGTGATTAATTTATCCCTATAGGAAACAAGTAGAGTATATAAAGAAAACTAACAAATCCATAACTACCCCTATTTTGTAGTTTGGTGTGCATTCCTTCCTCTCCCTAATCTTCTCTAATTATTTTGAAGATACCAAGTGTTGTAACTAAACTATGGTTCATTCTATGTGCATTTAATTTTGATCTTGATAGAGAAAATTAAAAAATATTAATCTACTCTTGTCAAAACACAAACAACACTTAGATTTAGTATAAGAGTCAACCAATCATAAGGAAAACATAATATGAAGATGAGTTTTCTCAAATCTTGTGGTTGTAGATGCCCTTTTGAAATCTATGCAAAATGTGGGAGGATAGACAAAGCTCGTGAACTATTTGACACAAAGCCTCGAATAATTGTAATCTCATGGAATACACTCTAACTAGAAAAGTCTCATCACTACCCTCATAACAATCTATCAGCTTGTTTTAGTGTCTATTGTGTTATAACCAATTTGGGACATGGGGTATAACAAAATAGACACTAAAATAAATTGAGAGATTAAAATTCTTTGAGACATTTTGTCAAATAGTTTAGAAGCTTTTTCTATCCTTCCACATTCTGTATAAATTTTAAAGGGCATCTACAACCACAACATTTAAAAAAATTCATCTTAATATTATGCTTTGATGGATGTCTATACCTTGTTCCAAATCTCCCATATTAAGGAAACCAATAAGGATTTTGGTGAAGGTTGTGGAATTTTTCTTTGCATCTACCAATTGCATTTGTTTGAAAGTTTCTAAAACCTTTTCAACAAATCCATTATGTGTATATTCTAAAATCATTATAGTACACAATTTCACATTTATTTGGCTTTGCATCTACCAATTGTATTTTCTTGAATTTCCCTACAATATTTTCAATGTAGATCTCTTTTGTGGATATCTTATAGTCCTTGTAGTCCACATCACTTTATTTTTTGAAGAAACTATTACCATATATTTCTTATTTATGTTCTTATTTTGCATACATGTTTATAAGTTTGATATTACAATTAATAATATTAATTTTGGCAAGACATTAAAAGATTTTGTTGATTTTAAAAATATATACATCCCAATGTAAAAATGCCAAAAATGGAAGCAATGATTGTAACACAAATTTTTATGTAGTATCCAATTCAAAGGATCATGTTACAATTTAGGGTTATCATTGGGTATTTAATTAGAGTTAGGATTTAGTGTTCAGGTTAGTGTTAGGTTTAGAGTTAGGGTTAGGGTTAGGAAAAATAATGTTAGGATTAGGGTTAGATTAGGGTTTATGTTTTATGGTTAGAGTTAGATTTAGAGTTTTGGTTATGGTTGGGACTAGATATGAAATTAGGGTTAGGGTTTAGGATTAAAATTAGGGATTATAGTATTAGGGTTATTGTTATGATTAAGGGTTATTTTTATATTTGGCTTAGAGTTGGGGTTAGGATTAGGGTCAGGGATAGGGCTAGGGTTAGGCTTAGGGATAAGTTTAGGGTTATTAGAGTGAATGCAACTAATTAATAAAAGAAAAAATATTTAGGGTTAGGTAATTAGGGTTAGGGTTGGTGTTAGAGTTTTGGTTGTGGTTAAGGTTAAAAAGATAGGATAAAGGTGAGGGTTAGGGTCAAAGTTAAGGTTTCAAGAAAAAAGGGTTAGGTTATGATTAGGGTTAGGGCTAGGTTTAAGATTTGGATTATAGTTTAGGCTGTAGCATTTGTCTTTAGTTTAGGGTTACAATTAGGGTTAAGGTTAGGGTGTAAGTTAAGGTTGGTGTTAGGGTTAGATTATAATTAGGATCATGGTTTAAGGTTTAGGGTAAGGATTATGTTTATGTTTAGGGTTACAATTAAGATCATGGTTTAGGGTTTAGGGTTGTGATAAATAGGATTTGGGTTATGGTTAAGATTATGGTTTTGAGAAATAGTGTTAGGGTTAAAGTTATGGCCAGGGTTAAATTAATGAGAAAATGATGGTTTACTTTCCAAGTAAGGGTTGGGATTAGGTTTATTGTCAGGGCTAGGGTTAAGGTCAAGGTATGAGTCAATCTTATGATTAGGGTTAGGGTTATGGTTAGATTAGGGATATTATCTAACTTTGATAACTTTACATTACAATATTTTTTATTCAATTCTATTATAGTTCCTTCTATACAAATTCATACTTATCAATTTAATTAAATATTTTATATTCAGGAATATCTACATGATTTTAGTTGGAGACTTGGCACAATTACCTCCACTAAATGACATGGATCCATATGAAAGCAAAAGGTGAGAAAAGCTACTATGGGAAGAATTCAAAATGGTCATTACATTAAGTTGTTTTTTTCAACAAGATGGACAAAATGAAGAACAACAAATATTTCGTCAAATTCTAACAAACATTAAGGATGTCAATCCCACAATCGATGATTGGATGTTTCTTATATCAAGAACAAATGCAAGAACCAATGCTTCAGAGAATGAAGAATTTGAAAGTAGTGTTCATTTGTAATATAATTAATGATTTAACAATATTATAATTATTTAACTAGTTTATATACCTTATATAATCTATATAATATGTGCCAAGATTTATCATTTTCGAGTCATATTTTTCTTTGTTTTTTTCTTTTTTGAATCTTACAGTGAGTTAGGAGAGCAAGGTTCTAATGTTGAAGTCGAGTTACCCAAGGTAGCGTGGGCATAGAAGCATGGAGCATAAAGAAGTGTCGAGTCATGCCAAGTCATGGCGAGTTAAGGTAGGTTGCAAGGGTAAGGAAACTCTACTAGGTGAGTTGGACTCATCAAGATGTTAGCCAAGCTAGGAAGAGTTTGCAAATCAAGGGAAGGTCCCTATGGGTTATTACTGGTGATGAGAAGTTAGAAATGGGGGAGTTAGCCTAGAGTACGATGTCATCCTATCGATTTCTAGTATTTGGACTAATAACTTATATAGGGAGGTATGGTTGTTCAAGGAAAGGAGCAACATAGGGATACAACCGGGTTGCACTAAGAGTCCATGGCCGAACACCAAATGGAAAGGGTGTTCCAGTACTCTTCCTTCCATGAGTGAAAATAGTTGGCTCCCATCTTGAGTCCCATATTGGCTTAGGTGTTTATCATAGTCTTAGGAGCAAGGAAGTCTCATTTTTCCTTGGCTATGAAGTGAGGGGTTTTGTGGTGAGCCCAACGTCTTGAACCCTGTGAATGCAGTAACAGGGACAACGTGGGTTAGTTCCCAGACATGTCATCAAGGGAGCTAGATGTTGGAATGATTTTTTAATGACCACTGATCATCCATCTGTTGATCTTGACCATTCCCTACAATCCCGTGATGACCTCACCACTAAGTTTCAACTGATTGTGATATCACGGGCGAGCGCCACGTGTCTCGATCGGTGGTGCCAAAGGAATAATCAAAGTGATTTAATATTTATGTCAAGTTTTAATACATTATAAGATAGGTTACTAAAGTGGTTGCAAGATGCATGTGCTCAAAATCGACAGTGATGTTATAATCTTGATGAAAAGTTGATTGACGGTTATGTTCAATGCTGGTGACTACTATGAATGAACACAATTTCCGATGGAGGAGATCAACGGTTTCCCGCCCTCGCGTGATACAAAGATGCAAGGTGTTTATTGATTTTGATATCACAGGCGAGCGCCACATGCCTTTCCTTGGTGATGCATAATGTGGTGGGCCCTTGGTGCTAAGATGGAGATTACATCAGCCTTTTGAAGGCAGTCATTCGATAACTTCTCAAACACAAGAAGATGTGATTTTGGCCCTGTTAGGAGAAGAAAAAATAACAATGGAAAATATTTAAAAGTTTATTCTCAACATGAGAATGTATTATACTCATGAGGTAATAATAATTAAAAAATAAAAATGAATATTATTATTGTAAGAAAAAGGATCACAGAGTGTGGACTTGTATAACTCGAGCCAATGATGTTCTTGAGGGAGAACTTAAAGAAAAATCAAATGATGTTAGCTTAGACTACCTATATTTTTTTGTTTCAATCAACATGTTTTGTTGTGAGGAATGTAAAACTTAATGAAGGGTATTGGAATATTAAGACTAAAATCAATAAATTCACCTTACTAACTTGTTTATTTCTGTTATCAAATAATTAGTTATATTCTTATAAGATAGTAGTTCAAATGGGAAGTTATATTTGAAAGGCTTTGTAAAATCCATATTGTAATATATTCCCAAATGAACTATATGATATAATTATTATTTTGAGTGTGTTTGTGTGCAGATATAAGTTCTCTTGACTTTTTCAATATATTTTGTATGCTCTATTAGCCATGACTTCATGATTAATTTTCCACTTTCGATACTACTTCTTACTAACTTTGCAAATTTCAGTTTACTTTTACTTAAAACTTGTGGTAATTTCATTAATCTCTTGCTGCCTGCGGTGTTGAATTGGAATAGTTATGTCATCTAGGATTTGTTCCTCAATTTGTTTTACTTTTTTCAAAAAAAGTTTATGATGGTTATACTTGTATTACCATGAATGGACATAAATTTGAGGATTTTGGGTGTTTTAATACAATTTTTCATGTTTTCCCCTTAGCTCCTACTTTATGTGTGTTTTTTATGGAAGCCTTTGGATATCTTTTGGCTAATAGTAGTTCATGGAACCTTATTAAAGGTGCTACTTTTCATAACTCTATAGCCCAACTATTCAATGGTCATTTTTCTAATGACTCCTTTCTCACTCTCTTGGAGGAAAAATGTGACATTATTTAGGATATTCAATGCCTAGATATTTTCTAGAAATATTTAAGGTCAAATATATAGTGGCATAAAACTCAATGTTATAGGAAATAATTCTTAGCCAAGCCCAATTGGTTCAATTCCTATGGATAGAAGGGGGTTGATCATAAGGAAGTGTTTAGATTCCTAAGCATCTCTTTTACCTTTTAGGTTTCTCCTTCCTCGTTAAGGAAACATATCATTTCTAGAGCTAAGAAAAATTATCATATTAAATTATGAAGCCCCTTTCTTTGGAAAGGAGATTCCATGTGTGTTCAAAAATTCTTGTTGCACACATTTCCATTACTCATCTTGCTAAGAACCTTGTAAATCCTCATATTTGAAGATTGAAAAAATCCAAGGTATATTTTATGGCCTCCCTTTAACCAAGGAATATGGTTTCACAAAGTATCCTAGGAGTTTTATTATTTCCCTCATGACTATAATAGGCTTGTCTTACTTTATATTCACTACTCTAAATGGTACCATAATAGGATTTGCTTGCTTTATATTCACTACTCTCAATGGTGCCATAATTTTAAATTTAATTAACATACTCTAAAACCTAACTAAACCAAGTTGTAGCTCGTCAAATTGGACAAGTGAAAGGTCAATACCAGCATTGAGGAAGAGTTTGGAGGAGTGAAAACAAGGTCAATACCAATGCCGATGAAGATTTTGGAGCTAAAACAAGGTCAATACCAGCACCGAGGATGAGGTTGAGGGCACTCAGAGAAAATCGACAACCAAGGGACAATGAGTACTATAAGTTTGGGACCCCCATTCTCTTTAACCTGCAATTTTCATTCCTAGTTTCCAAAGATCTTCTCATACATTGGCCCCCCCATTCTCATAAAATGGTATAAGATAAGATAGAAAAAATAAAATGGCTTAGTATTTCACATTTTTATAGTGATTAATAGAGGCACATAGACCAATTCTTCATAATAGAAGAATTTGATCATACTTTTCCAATTATGGCATTATGAGAAAACCTTAGGTTAAATGAATAATTCCTAGCTAAGTTCTTGAAATCATGTCCAACCGTATAAGAGAAGACCACTGCTATGTGCACTTGGATAACATGGGGAAAGGCTCTTTGGGCTCTTTCATCAATCTACGTATTGTTAAATTTTAACACCTAAAAGTGAGAATGAAGAATCTTTCCTAGGATGGTGGCCAATTATGCTTCTCAACACCTAGATTACAAAATCCTTGTCAATATCATTGCCATCACAATTAAACCTATTGCTTGAGATATAGTCATAGAGGTAAAAAAATTGGCTTTCTTGATAGTAGATACATTCTAGACAATTCAATTCTTGCATCAGAGATTGTTGAATGGGCCCAACATACTACTCATGATGCCCTTACTATTAAGTTAAAAGTTTGACAAGGCAAATGATTTCATCAAATGTCCTTTCATTTATAAAAGGCTCTATGGATTTATTTTCAACCCTAAATTATTATCACACATTCAAAATTAAAAAATACCAATTAATGAATAACCTTCATTTGAAGGTGATGTCGCCATGACCTTTGAATGAAGACCCTTCATTCAAAAATGATGCCATGTCAAGACTTTCAAATGAAGGTATTTTTTATTTTAAATATTTCATGTCCAAAATGCTTTATAAAAGGAACCTTGGCATGAAGGACCTTCAAATAAAAACCTTAATTCAAAGGTCCTTCATTAGAAGATCCTTCATATGAAGATTCCTTTACTGCCATCCCATTATAGCTCTTAGAGTTGTTAGAGATATTTTTGTTTCAAAGTAGAGATTGGATCATAAAATAGTATCACCATGACTCTACCAAGATATCCATCAAATTGATAAAACCTAACTTAACAACCACAAATTCACAAGAAAATTGCCCCTGTCAGCCCTAGGGCATCAATTCAATGACAATTTTCTTGCTTTAAAAGACCCCTAAATGAAATGAACCTCTATCATACTGTGATGCACACCAATCCACTGAGTTATAGTTCCAAGACAGTGGGTGGATTGGTGGATTTCATTTCTATTTAGCCCTCAAACTCTTACATAGGCAAAATAGGATAATCCCTGTAAATCTGGTAAAGATGTGCCACTCCAGTCATCAAAATTCTTTACCAGTTCCTTAATATTCGTACTCAAATCATCAAGTAAGGCTTGAAAACCTTGTAGTGATTTTACAAAAACTTGAGTAGGCCTTAATGATTGGGGCATGTTGTATGCATTGAATCTAGAGGCCTTATACATAACATCTAGGTCATTGGCCCTAGGGATCCACTTTTCAACTAAAGGAAAAACTAATTCCTAATCCCTAGTAATGTTTCTTATTGAATCTAAGAATAAAGAATATAAAGAATAAACTGATGGTAATCTACCAGCAACTCCCTAATTCAAATGCCTAAAAATTGTGTCTACAACTTCATTTTGCTTGGCAACTACTCCCTTCTCACTTGCTTTTAGAGCTTCATGTAGCTCTCTAATCTTATTAATCTTATTAAGCATCTGATTTTTGGTGGGATCTACAGAGTACTCAACCTCCTCTTCAACTGGCTCTAATGAAGGACTATGAGTAGGAGTCTGGATGGGGGACCCAGGAGTAGAAACAATTGGAGAAGTTGGAGGTACTGATCTTGATGTAGAAAGTATGGCCAGCGTACCAGGAGCACTAGAAGACTCCCCCACATATATGTACTTCAACCTATCTACCTCAATTTGTAGCTCAACATTCCTTTGTTGCATTCTACTATACTCTCCAATAATGGTGTTATACTTCTCCATCAAACTTTTCTTCTCAGTTTCTTCTCTTTCAACTATCTTTTGGGTCAATTTGGCCACATTTACAGTCAAGTTTGTAGCTTTTTTAGTTGAAGTTTCAGAAGCTCTTTTGATTATTAACCCTCCCCTTAGGTTTGGGATAATATTAGTAACATACGACATGGGCCAACCTAAACTTAGGAAGTAATAAAGTTAGGAAAAATATTTAACTCAATTTATAAAAAGGGGCTCGGCCTAGACGAAACAATGAGACATAAGTCATTTTAATACCCACTCCAAAAAGGTAACGGCCAATTATATCTCACCCAAATTTTTACATGGAACATTAGGATTTTTATGAAATCCAAGGTAAAACCCAACCTTAGGTTCCTCCCAAACAATGTAACAAGCCAAGACAAGGGAAAAACATAAATGGAATTCAAAGAGGAATATTTGAAACTCCGTCAAATCCACCATGATGCACACCAATCCACCGAGTTACAGTTCCAAGATAGTGGGTGGATTGGTGGATGTCATTTTTATTTAGCCCTCAAACCCTTACACAGGCACAACAGGGCATTCCCTGTATTTGATTGTTTAATCCCACAAAACAGTGATTGAGAACTTCAAAACAAATTAAAATGAAAGGGAGCACATATATTTATCTACACCAATAATCTCAGAGAATTTCGAGCTTGTAAGGATCCATACAACACAAAAGAACTTCAGAAAAAATGTAAAAACACAGAAAAGTGCTTCAAGAACGTGGTATCTGATATGAAATTTTGGTATCAGCTCCTCCAACAATTTCAATGGGATGGGAATACAATATGATAGAAGTGGGATAAAAAAATGCATCATTTGAAGCATCAAACCAATATGCAAAGATGAAAGAAAGTGCTAACCCCTTAAACTGAAAAAGTTTCTTTTAACTTTAAGTTTTTTAAGTAGCCAATTCTTTTAAGTTATCAAATCCTACCATCATACATAATCAAAATGTTGTTGTTTCAAATGACTATGAGCACTAACTTTCGCTATTTGAATATGTTGAAATCTTGACATAGATAATTAGAACATTGATGCGACCACTCATCCTACCTTAAAACATACCAAAAGTCTCCTAGCAATTAGACATGGGAAGATTTAAGATGACTTAAACATTTTTTATTGCCAAAGCATAAACTTATGATGACTTTACTAGGCCTAGTACACACTCCCTCCCCATTAACCACTTAGACATATGGAAATTAAATGTAAATTTTCTTCTATTTCTAGTCATGTAGGTGTCCAATAAACCACTTGGTGGTGTTTCCCTTCAAGTTTATTTACTTGAATGAAGAGAAAAAATCCTTTGATTACAATTAGAGAATACATTTGACACCTTGGTTGTGTAACTGGTGGAAGTCACATTTAACACTTGTTAAAAAGTTTGGGAGTTAAAACATTAAGTAGATTTGATTTGTGATGGACACATTTGGATGGTAGTAACAATAACTTGCAATCTATCAAGACTTGATTACCTTATAACCTGTCAAATTCTAGCGATGAAATGATAGATTAATCATAATGTCACCTTTGGATCACATCACCATGAAAGAACTTCATCCAACATCCTTATGAGTGTAGTTACCACCAAATAGGCATTTTCCATATTTTTCTTCCTCAAGCGAGGTAAATTCAGGAAGAGAAGAGGAAAGCGAGACATGTAGTAGGTCTAAAAGAGGGAGACCAACTAGAGGTCAAAAGATTAGAAGAAAATTCCATAAACGCATGGAATTTTTTCTTGTTGAAGGTGGGTCATGTTCTTTTGATGATGAGAGCATAGGTGACATTGAGGTGCCCTTGAGGTACAAACATCTACAGAAACAATGGGTACCCAAGGAACTTCCTCCAATAAACATTGATCTTTGTGTCAACGAGAGGATATATTGCATAGCACCATCATCACTACATGGTTTGGGCCTATTTTGCATGGACGACATAGGTCTATTATGAAAAAGTTACTGAGTTGATGGAGTATGTTGGACCCTATTACAGTTACAAATATTGGATGCAACTAGTTCAATATACACGAAGTATGCGTAGGTATGCACTATCAACAAATTATATACAACTAAAAGATAAGGATCAAAATAAAGGAGTGGCTAGGTACATTGACGGGAGCCCAAAAGCATAAGGGAATATTGCAGGGTTTATAAGTAGTACATGACCTGGGTCAACAAATAAGCAACCCAATTGTATATTTGAGGTGCGAGAGGGAAATCGTGTATTCGTATGTGCAATAAAATCAATAATTGTAGGGGAAGAGTTGCTAATCGATTATAATTTGAATCGCTTAGATACAAAGACAATTAATATGGGGGTGGTATGTACTATATACCATTTTACCCAACCTCCAATTAATTACTCCAATATACTATTTTATTATTATGTTTTTTTTGTAAGTCTATTGGTTTCATTTTGGTAATGTTTTTAATATTTAATTTTTGTCATAGCGGGACATTGATCATACAAGGAAGGCTCTGGCCCAGAGCGTAGATCACAATACATCTTCAGGTGCTTATATCCGATAGGTTTACTTCATTGTACTTGTACAAATTAGATATGAGCAAATTTTTTTATTATTATGTTTTTTTCATGAGTTTATTGGGTTAATTTCGATAATGTTTTTAATATTCTTGTTGCAGTTGGTTGATCGAGGAAAGGCACCAACAATACAAGAAAAAATCCATATGGAGGTGCAGTCACTATTATGCGATGATGACATCACATTTTCCACAAACCCTGTGGATATGATGAGGAAGGCCCAAAAAAAATGCAATCAAGAAATCCTTAAGTTGGTATTCATAGTGCATCAAATAGATGAGATAAGAGAAAGGGTTAAAATATTGTCTGAGAGAGCACAAAACAATGTATCATGAGATATTTAATTATAACATAATTTCATTCATGGTTTTATATTTTGTACTCTTTTATGTCATGAACTAAAATATGTGTTGTTTTTATAGGATTATTTGCATCTTCATCATGATGCTGGCCATGATCAAGGTACTACAAGTGTTTCCCAAGAAGTAGGGGATGATACAAGTGTCAATCCTGATCTTCTTGCGCATACAAAACATCATCCGACCCCATCATCCGTGCATATATTGTCGACTGAAATGTCAGCAACACATACCATGCAGGCATTTGGTATTCCACCATTTGGTAGCGAACACATGCCACATGTGTTAATACCTATGGATATAGAGGCCGCTAGTACTGGTGATGTTTTATCAGCATTTCCTATATCTTCTCATATTACTAGTACGGGAACATTGCCAATCACATTTTTGGTGACCAAGGATTTCCTTCCCATAAAGATAGAGAAGGTCCCAGGTACTTTAAAATGTTTTAATTATTATTATATATAATCCAATTGAAATTTACTTATTGATCATTCTTTATAGACTAATGATCACATGATCATTTTGCAAGAAATGATGTTTTTTATAAACATCTAAGTGATATTACATTGGAGCTCTTCGGACCCACCATACGTACATGATGGAATACCCAAAATCAATATTTAAAAGATGAGCTCATTAACCATTTAGTTGTGTTGTTTGGTGATAAAACATTCAACCGAACCAAGGTCCTTAATAAAGTTGGTACCTATCTAAAGTATGTGAGGGACCAATATAGGTCACATTTAGAGAAGAATGTAAAGTATGAGCGTCCCCCCATGATTCTGGAAAGGGGGTGGAAGGACTTAGTGTCGGATGGAAAGGAGAAGACTGAAAATAAGAAAGGAAAGACACCACCGGGCCAAGCAAGGTATGTGATACTATCAACAATTTAATTATATACTGATTACTCTTTATTTTTACATAATCGAACATATTTCAATTTTTTCATAGGCTGCCCGACACATCAAAGGAAAAAAAGGAAAGAATAGAAAAACATGGGCAACACAAACTTGGCTTTGATGGTTATATGAAAATAGTCACACAATTTGTAAGTATCAATAAATGAAATATTGCATCCAAATAATAAATTGCAAAAAAAATTGGTTTTATTACACCATAGAAGCAAAATTCATGATCGCATGCAAAAATGCAGGGCTTTGATTTCAACAAAGTGCCCACAAAAGAGGACCTAAATATTGCCTTCCGCCAAGGCTATGGAGCCCTGACTGAATAGCTAAGAGTCTTGACTGGGCAAACACAATCTTCCACTGCATCCAACACGTAGGTAAATAAACTCAATAAATTTTATTTCAAATTGAATACTTGTGCAATCTGTTCAATATTAATTTCCACCATAATAATGTTCCTATTTGTTTTACACAAATAATCAATGATAATACTACACATGACATTGGAATGCAGCCTAATGAGGGTGGAGCACAATCTGCCGATGAAGGCCATGGTGTGCATCTTGGTACTAGATGTATTCATGTTCTATACAAAATGTAGTATGGATTAATACAATTAAACATCTTTAATTGCATTTGGTGTATTAATCAATGTAACCTTTCGTATTTCGATTTTAGAGCATGTAGAGCGTGATCAACATGTTGAGCATGATCAGGCTAGACAAGATCAGGAACATGATGTGGCTCCATCAGGTAAACAGGACCACTCTAATGTTCTTTTAAACATATCTAATTGTAATTGGTGTATTAATTAATATAATCTTTCATGTTTCAACTCCATATTAGGATTTAGAGGGTGTTCAGCATGTTGAGCATGAGGCTATAAGACAATATCAGGAACATGATGTGGCCCAATCAGGTAAAGAGCACCACTTTGATGTTCTTTTAATTAATGAAATACGTGTAACAATAGTAATAAAACATATCAATTTAACATTTCTTTGCTATTGTAGTAGACCCCCCCTTGCAGCCGCGTCCACGTTATGAGTACATGACTAGGCATACATTAAGATCATGAGCAGAGCTCAGAACAATTGAAGGGGGGACAGATGATTTTGAAAATGATACTCCACTTTAGCTTTTTTAAGCTGCAAAAAGAAACAAAAAAAAAGTGATTGTAATCATATTATGACAACCATATTTTTGATAATATGTAAAAACTGAAAAAAATGAATGTTATATGTTAATGAATGAATGTGAATATGTTAATGAATGAATGTTATATGTTATTAATGGATGAGTGAATGAATGTTATATGTTATTAATGGATGAATGAATGAATGTTATATGTTATTAATGCAGGATGAATGAATGAATGATTAATGTTATATGATCGGGTATGGGGAATTGAGAGTGATGTGAGGGGGGGCAGGGGGAGGGTCCAAATGAGCTTCCACCTTCACGTGGTTGGCCCTGTTAAGTAGATAATATTAAACTACTCTCAAAACAAAGAGAAGCTCAATAAGGTAAGTAATGCATTTTTCAATATAAGAAATGCATCGTTTGAAGTAGCAAATCAATATGCAAAGATGAAATAAAGTGCTAAATTTTCACTATGAACATTGTGTTGTGTGCGGATTTGGATCATAATGTCATGTTTTTTATTTTTATTTTAGTGGTCTCTAAAAATTGACATTTGTGCATAACAGGTTAGTGGAAAATTTGACAGCTCTAAAGGGTTTAGAGGCTCAATTGAGGTAGATACATGCATATTTGGATATTTTTGTTGATGGGAAGCTTCCACTTAACCATGAAATTTTGTACCATATGCAGGTATGCTAAAATATCTCTACTTACATTCATTCAACTTACTGTAATATAATATCTGACAAAAATCTCCTTTTCATTATACTTAGATAGATTTTCATGCCCTATTCCAAAGCACATGTTTTAAAATGGGAAAGAAGGATGTTGGCAAGGGTTAAGGAATTTGGCTTTACACCTACCAATTGTATAGTTTACTTCATTCATCCATCATATTGCCTATGTGTTTCACAATTGTTGGAATCATATACTATAATTACAGAACTAGTAAAATTAAAATATGTAAGTTTCAAATATGGCATTACATATCTTTCTATAAATTTTTGAAAGAAAATATCAAAATGGAAAAGTATTAACAAAATAATCTGCATAATTTCTAAGAGATCAAAGAATTTTTTCACAGAGTTATCTTGAATATATTTAAGACAAAAGTAATTTATAGAGATTGAAGCAGAATATCAGTAGTCTAAAATCACCAATTAACACATCTTAGTAGTATCTCAATTCAAGAGAACTAGGTCCACTATCCATTAGCCAATAAAACAAATAAAATCAATTCATAATATTATTTTGTTCTAATAGGGTTGACTGGTTGCTTCTTTCTTTTTGATTGTCAGGAAGTCATCAATGTACACTTGGTTTTCCCGCCTTCTCTTGCCTTGTGGCCAAAGAGTTTGTGCAGAAGGCATCAAAGTAACCTTCAAGATTGACAATGGCAATGAGTACAAGGTCAGTATAACTTAATTCTAATTGGGTATGATTTTATTTTTTCAAGACCAATTTAGATTTATTTTCTACTCACACTACTTTTATTTACATTTATGTTTTTCTAATATCCATTTTCATTTACATTCATATTCTTCTATACATATTGTGTTTACAATATTTTTTTTCTTAATTTAATCTAGGGGAGAGGACCGAGTACCTGAGCAACTTTCAATGTCATGCTATTAGGATTTATTGTGAAGCTAATCCAAAGTTTTTCATTGTTGCTCGAGGCCATATTGCAGTGCTTTCTCTAGGAAGCCCATATGATCCTCATTAGGCATCTTCTTTTTGTAGTCTCTAAATTTCTTAAAAGAAATCAACAACCAGTTTGTCTAAATGTGGGTCCTTGTTTACAAATTAATATCTCTTTTGGAAGCAATGGATCAAATTAGAATCATGGGGTCTTAAAGAGAAGGCTCTCAAACATGGAGATCAAGAGTGGGACCAAGTAAAAGCATTCATAATCATGCTCATATTGTTTTATTGACTGTCTAAGAGCTAAGTATCCAGGATAACATTCTATATTTTTTTATTGAGTTTTCAGAGTGAGAATAATTTTGGATTTGCAATCCTATTTTTTAATACACTAGCTAAGTATCCAAGACGCACTGTAGGTACTCTTTCTCACCAAATTTCTCATTTTCCAAAAATTTAGATTCTAGTGTGTAGTTTAATATTCACTAGTTTTATTTTTTTATTTTTTAGCAAAATTATAATCCAGTTCGTAGGTTGTGCTTGTTGTCCATGATAGTCCCCTTCATCTCATGACTCATCATAGGTTTTATATTTTTCTCTAATTGTTGATCAACATCAAATGTGGCCATCATAATATCATCCATAGCCTCCATATTCTACAATTATTCATTGCTCATTTCTCATACATAGTAACCAAATAATGTAGGCCTGGAGCTTGGACTGCAGATTTATGCAAAAAATGATAAATCCCTGCCTCTGTAAGCCTAATTAAACACAAAAACTGACATGTTTGACATTTTAAACAGTCATATGACTGTCCTTTTTCTACCTTGTAAACACTTACTCAATGCATACAATAATTTATTGAAATGTAAAGTTGAATGGACTCTTAACTCTTGACACTAATGTCATTACATTTGTCCAAACAGGGTTAATCATATTGTGATTTAAATTTTCATAAAGAAGTCTTCTAATGTATCCTTTAAATCTGAGCATTGATGACAATCCATCTTGTCTTTTACTACCCCTATTAAATGCTCATGGTCTTGGCACATCAAATTTCTCTCTTTGATTGACCTATCCTTATGTCTTGTCATTATCCCTATGGATGCACTTTGGAGCCTCCTACTAATTTTATATATCGCCCAGAGTCACCCTGATAAGTATTTTGATCTATTTGTATCTTCATCGACAAGAGATCATGTATCGCTAGGATATTCTATAGTTTCCTTGACATGGTGAGTCTCCTCGATGATTATTCTTTTGATCTCAACTATGTCGCCAAGATTCCTGCCGATGTAATCTTATCAGCATCACATAGCGGGTCGGGTAGACATTCAGAACTTACTCTGATGGTATATGTCTTGCTGATATGCTTCCCTCGTGCTTTGTCGATGAGACAAAATGTGTATCTCATCGATGAAAATTCATCACTGAAACCAAAATCCAATCCTCTAGATATATCTTCTTAGGCAATTTTGATCGTTGTAATTGTCTTGATCTTTCAACGATATGCCTACATTTCAACGAATAGTTTTTTTTTTTTAAATTGCATTGTTCCATCGAAATTGTGACGAACTACAAAAAGCGTCCGACGATTCTGCAATGTATCTGATGCACTTTCACTGTAATGACTTTCCTATTCCATCATGAGTGCAAAGATCTTTCATTGTAATGACTTGCCTATTTTTTCATTATTTTGACGAACTTATGTTGTTATTCCAACAGTTTGGCAAAGGTATGTTGCCTGTGCTCTGGGTGCGGTTCGTCACTAGAGCGATGACACTGTCATCTCAGTTCCAATGAATGTATGTCACTGCTCTGATGCTTCAGCGAAGGTATGTCACCTATGCTCTGGGTATTTTTCGTCGCTAGACCGACGACACTATCATCACAGTTCCGAAAAATGTATGTCGCTGCTCCGATGCTTCAGCAATGGTATGCCGCATATGCCTCGAGTACTTTTCATCACTAGACCGATGCCACTGTCATCTTGATTTTGATGATTGTATGTCGCTGCTCCGACACTTAATCGAAGGTATGCCACCTGTGCTCTAGGTACTGTTCATCGCTAGACCAATGACACTGTCATTATGGTTCCAACAAATGTATGTCACTGCTCCGATGCTTTAGCGACGGTATGTTGCCCGTGGTCTAGCCACTATTTGTTGCTCGATCGACGAAGTGGGCGTCATGGTTTCAATGAATGTATGTCGCTGCTTCGATGCTTTGGTGAACGTATGCCACCTGTGGTCCAGCCACTATTTGTCACGCGATCGACGAAAAGGCCGTCATTGTTTCAATGAGCTTGTGTCAGGAGTTCGACGTTTTACAGTCCGTCGGGATATAGATGAAAAGTGATTGACAACGCTGATTTCTGCGATTTGTCGATCGGCTAACAATAGATCGTCGAAATTTTGACGAATGGATGTCGAAAATTGGGGTCAAATTCATTAGTGAATCATCTCTATTTTTTATAATCATAAAAATTAATAAAAGATTAGAGTTACAAGTGATGAAAATAAGTACATGGAAAGTATATTATATTGAATTTTTTAATTTTTTTTAAAACTCAACTATTAACTATCCAATACAATCTAAAAAAATACAATATACAATGAAATATTATGATTAAAAAAATGAAATTTTAACGGTTATCTCAAGGTAGAAAAAAAATGTGCAAGTGAAAAATAACACCCTTAGATTATTCTGAACAAATAAGATTTTCATTTACATCATTTTCAAGCAATAGATTTTAGATTTGTCCAGCTATACAAAAATCAAATCAAATCTGCAACAATTTCAAAGATCTGAAGGTTTAAAAATCTGATATTTTTAGATCCATTCTTGGGTGTATCTTGCATCTCACTATAAAAAAGACTTTTTCTCCAATAGGGTAAAAACATAGATCATTATGATATATATTTTTTTACCGTAAAGCTTATTTTTAGTAGATTATAGGATCCATAAGAAATTTGTTTTGTTTTGCAGAGTTATCTCCCTTGTGAGACTCCTCCAGCTTTGTTAAAGTGGAGGAATGAGGAGCTAACAAGCCTAATAGGCAATGGAACAAGGATGAGAGAAGAGTGGGACAAAGTGTATGATTATGATTTGTATAATGATCTGGGAAACCTAGACAAAGATGGAATAGGGAAGAGAGAAGAGTGGGACAAGGTAGCATGGAGGTCTTGATGAGCCATTTGTATCATCATGAAGGCCCAACAACAATCGTACGGTGTTGTGGTGGTTGTGCTTAAGTTTTTGTGAAGGCTTTGATGATCTGAAGTGGAACTTGCAACTACAATATTTGATAAAAATCCACTTGGTGATCATTGTTAGAGATTTGCAAATTGTGAATTGCCCTCTATCCTATAGGACTAAGAAAGGAAGAACACTATCAAATAGTCATTTAATCATAACAAACAATCAAAAAATAATAAAATTTACTGTCAAATGGTGACAAGGATATGTCCTCTAAGTCATTTGCACATGGTGATTGAGAACATAGTGAGTAAGAAGTAAAAGATAATTGGATCATAACACTATAAAATTGTCATGATTTATGCAATGAACTTCATTGTTCTTTTTATCACAAAGGAGATTGAGATAATAAACAACATAGTGATGTGCATAGAGAATGTTCATAGAGTTCAAAATTCCTTACAGAGAAATTACCACAATAGATTTTGAGGTGAATTGCACCTGCTATTTTATGTTGATATGGATATGTTCTAACCTATAGTTAATCGTTGTAGCATAACAGATAGGCTAAATAGTTTTTCATATACCATTATTTAAAATTCTAAATTGATATACCTTATTCTAAGACAAAATCATAGGGGGGGTCTATACATAAGAGACCATTGTTTCAAATTCAATTTTTTTGGCTCTTTCACAATTGTTTGCTTCATTTATTTGATCGAAGACAACTTGCTATATAGAATATTCTCTCAAAATCACAGTAAAATCCTTTATTCTGGGATGATTGTTCAAAATCTCCCCATCATAACAATTAACTACATGCTAGAAAATATCCATATCAACATAAAATACTACATAAAATTAACCTCAAACTCTATTGTACCTGAGTATGACAGTACCTGAGCTTCTGGTGTTTCTAGATGGAACCTATAGTGGAAAAGTGTAGTCTCCATATGAAAGAATCATGTTCGGAGCTCTTCCCTAAAATGAGGGTTGAAAATATTAGAATAAAATAAATACCATAATTCTAAAGTAACAATTTATATCAAGCCAAATGTCAGAAACTATAATTAAAAAGACAAATCCTTACAATTGGACCTCAAATTGGACCAAGAAGATTTATGATTTTATCTTTAGAATGTGAGAACTTTCTCTATCGGAGCTTCACAACCTCAAATTGGATCTCAAATTGGACTAATAAAACTTATGATTTTATCTTTAGAATGAAGGAACTTCCTTTGTCAGAACTTCATGACCTCAAATTGGATCTAAAATTCGGCCAGCAAATTTATGATTTTATCTTTAGAATGCACAAACTTTCTCTATCGGATATTAAAGATGTTAGGTTGGATGTCCATTTAGACCTATAAATTTATGATTTTATCTTTAGAATTAAGGAACTTCCACTATCGGATATTTGGAAATTCCTACACCTAAGTTCTACTTCTGAGCAAAAACACCTAGAAGTGTTTCACACCAGCTCAAGGTACTCTCCAACCTGGTAATGTCACTGATAGCAATCCAATTTTTCCTAAATTGTCCATACCCGAACGTTACATCATAATATATTCTTCCTGCACATAAAAATTCCACATATTAAACCCTTCTAAATAAAACTCAAAATCATCATAAAACCATAATTAATAAATCATTTCAGCTTCAAAAATAATCCGATGTCATTTACTATCAAAACAAAACCTGTATAGATCACAAAAAATCCACGAAGTCATCCATCCAAAGAGAAAATAAGAAATGTAAGGATTTGAGCAATATAAGTCTAAAGGGTTATGCTATAACGGTAATGGAATCATTGCAAGACTACAATCGAGGAAAAAATTATTGTGATTGTAATTATGTGATCCATAACTCTATTGGTCATGTGCCATAGTTGTGCTATAACAAATACAAGATGCATTCATGTGTGAACCAAGTTTAATGTGTCTATGTTGTGATAGAAACGGATGCACTCATATGAACACAATTCATGTACAAATTAGTGTCATCACAATTAGGTGTCAATAATTATTGGGTGCATTAAATTTGACTCAAGTTTAACAAGTTACAATGTAATGATAGCATGATCCAAGAGCAATTACCTCTTGTTGCAATAAAGAACCTATAACTCTGGTTGATATGCATAGTGGTTGTGTTATATAAATTATGTAGTGCATTCAAGCACAATCCATGTTTAATGGCCTATTCTAGAGAGTGATCAATATTTTCTAAACCTTATGAATTTTACTTAAAAGTGTACAACTTAAACTACAAACCAAGTTTGTTACATACTTGAATGCAATATTGGGTTACCACAAACTATAATAATGTGATCTGCTAATAACCATTATGGTAAGTATTAAAGAAAGACCCATGCTATATAGGATACAATTCCCTGATCAATTTTACATACCTTAATTATCAAACACAAGCTTCCCACACACTTTAAGATACAATACAAGATCATACCACAAACTTGTCAAGACAGCTAATTTTTTGACCCAAGATTTAATGTTGTTTTTTAATACCAACAAAAGCATTGGTAAGAGCATGACTAGGGTACGAACCCTAGGCCTTCATAGAAACATAAACCATAACTCTAGCGGATTATTGAGATTGTAATACTATAAATATTGAGACATTGTAGCCAATAACAAAATCTTGCAATCTAAATATTGTAGCCAATAACAAGCACACTATGTAGCTCAGTGACATTTGTAAATGCAATCTATGGTAATAATAATGGTAGTCACTTGAGGTGTGATGGTAAAAAAGAGGTTGAGAAATGAAAATATAATAAAGCTCAAACCTTGCATAGTAAAGTGGAGATTTTAACAGTGATTTTCCTTACCCCCTTGCTGATCTTAAGGGTTTTTTAAATACTATTGGCAGTGTTAGACAAGGAAAATGCAATCAAGGAATGACTGTCCAAATGAAGTAATAATGGTAATCATAGGTTCAATGTTTCTTCTTATTCATTGTATAATGGAGGTAGTGGATTGCATGTTTGAGCAGTGTTTTGAGACTCATCAAAGATGGGAGAATAGTGAATAATACCTTGTGGACTGTGAAGTAGTGGCAATAAGGTTGAAGGGTCTTAATACCCGCAATACCATGAAACAATGAGTCCCTTGTAGTAAGTAAGTAGGAATTATATAGGGCATAATTTCATTTTATAGAAGGATTCTCATGAAAGGAATCTTCAAGTGACAGTGAGTGAGTTGTTTGAGATTGCAACTAAGGGTGCAATATCTAGTCTTAAAGGCAGATAGAAAAATAGTAAATGTGCAAGAAAATCAAATCATACACAACAAAAAATTCACAATGTTGTCTTGCATAATGCCTTGAATTTGAAGACAAAAGTCTCATTGTATCTTGATGAAATTAGTGACCTTAATGGTCAATCATTGGCAACCATGATTTTAGAACATTTTATTGTGCTTATGGAGGCAACATTTTAAGCAAGGCAGTGAGTTGTGGTTTGGAACAATGGCAGGTATGAAGGACTTTCTTTATATGCATATTATACAAACTAGCTTAATACAACATTCTTAGAAGGGATTGAAGGTGGATTATGGTACTCAAGGGTTACCATGATAAATATTAAAGCAAAGACTGATATCTATTTAAAAGCAGTTGTCATGAAGATATTAAAGATGTCACATGCAAACCCCTAGTAGCTAGAGTAATGATACATAGCCAAAGCGGATAGTGTGCTGGGACAAATTTAGGAGATCTCCACATTATCTAATCATAGGAAAATACATCATTTATTTATTTTTTAAAATTAAAAGAAATCATTCTAAACCCTATATAGGATACATTGATACTTCAAAATTATCTAAAGTAATTTGAGATTATGCAAATATATGTCAATTATATACCTAGATTACAAACAGTAGCATGAATAATGTAACCCTTGTTGAGAAGAGCAGGAATGAGATAAGAAGCGATGAATCCTATGCCTCTTATCACACACATATCCTTACCATTCTCTATCATTATTTATTGAAACACTTCTCCATTTTGATAGGATATGCCTGAAAATAAGATTTTAAAGAAGGTTTTAGAGTATGTTTATTAAAATGAAAACTCTATTTTGTCAGGCTATGCCTCAAAATAAGATTTCGACTAAAAATTTAGAGTATTTTAGCAGGCTATATTCTTGATTCCTTAAATGATTTATTCAAATGGACTGTGACTAAATAAATGACTAACTATTTAGTCATTTTTATTTGTATGACTAAATATTTTTTATTTAACAACCAAATTAGTCATTAATTTACTCATTTATAGCTGAGTTGCAAAAAATTAGTAGAATTTAGTCATTTTTAGTTGTTGTGACTAAAATTTTTAGTCACATAGTCATTTATTTGTCAAATTCTACTAGTGATAGCATTTACTACCGCTTGTGGAACATATTTTTTGGAGCTTATGCCTTTTAGATTAAAGAATGTAGATGAAACATATC
Organism: Sequoiadendron giganteum; assembly: GCA_007115665.2. Taxonomy (NCBI): domain Eukaryota; kingdom Viridiplantae; phylum Streptophyta; class Pinopsida; order Cupressales; family Cupressaceae; genus Sequoiadendron; species Sequoiadendron giganteum. Next base: position 572,860,312 of record CM021100.1, on the reverse strand, counting down.
AAAGAGATATGAAATTGATATTCCATGATTACATAGAGAATATTTTAGAAGATTATGTTGATGACATTTTGGCTAAATCTTTAACTTGGAAAGACAATGTTAATATTCTTTAGAAAATATTTGAAAGAATTTGAAAATATAACATGATATCGAATCTAAAAAAGTGTCTTTGACGTGAATAGTGGAAAACATTTGGGTTTTATAGTATCTCACAGATGCATTGACATGGACATGAAGAAAATTTATGCTATCATTAACATGCCACCTCCTAAAGATATTTCTCAATTGCGCAATTTACAAGGAAGAATTCAAGCTATTTGTTGTTGTGTAGAATCCTTAGTAAACCAAACATTGCCCTTTACACAACTCCTTAAAAAAGAGGTTAAGTTTAAGTGGAATGAGGATTATAAATAGGCCTTTGAGATTTTGAAATATTATCTTGTTATTCCACCTATTTTACAACCCACTATGCAAGATAAACCATTTATCCTTTATACAGTAGCATCAGCCCATGTTCTCGTAGCATTGTTGGCTCAACAAGACGAAAGTGGTAGGGAACATCCCATTTATTACATTAGTTGAACCTCGATTGATTACGAGACATGAAATACAATAATAGAAAAACAATGTTTGGCTCTCATATTTTCTACTAGTAAATTGAAACACTACTTATTAAATGCAAAAATTCATGTGATGATGAAATTCGATCCTTTAAAACACCTTTTTTCCTAAAATGGATTTATTATGACTCTTAGCTAAGTGGGTTATGTTGTTAACTGATTTTGATCTTAAATTTGTCTCTCAAAAGGAAATCAGAGGACAAGCCTTGATTGACCAATTAGTTGATGCTCCCTCTCCCTTAGTGTTATCTAATATGGACTCGTTCCCTGATGAGAATGTGTTGACTATTCAAAAATAAAAAGAAACATTGGAATTGTACTTTGATGGTTCTAAGTGTCGAACTAGCTCTGGGGTGGGAATTATAATAATTCTTCCTTCAAGTAATCCTATTCCCTTATCTTTTCATTTAAACTTCCTATGTACAAATAAAATTATAGAGTATGAAGCTTTAATCGATGGTATACGTACAACATTTGCATTAGGTGTCCAACACATCTCTATATTTAGTGATTCCCTATTAGTCATTAAACAACTAAATGGTTCATATCAAGAAAAAAATGATAAGCTCATTTGACATAAAGACCCCATGATGACATTATTAGATAAATTTGAATCATATACAATTGACAATATACCACGAAAGGATAATCAACATGTAGATTTAATGGAAAGTTTCACTTCCCTTGTATCTCTTGAAGATCCTTTTTCTGATTTTACATTTACAGTCCAAATGATTCTCAAACCATCGATAGATTAAAAAAGCAATGAAGTGTTATTAATCGATATAGAAAAATCTTGTGAATTGTGTATGACAATATTCAACTATTTAAAAGAAGATACTTTTCTTGAGCCTACAACCAAGAACACTAGAGATCATCTTCAAAAAATTGCATCTAAGTATATAATCCTTGTGGATGTTTTATACAAAAGATCATTTAATTTTCTTTTACTTATATGTATTAAACAATCTAAAATCCCTATAGCACTTGATGAAGCTCATGTAGGTGCTTGTAGAGGACATTTTGGAGGAAGATCGTTAGTTCAAAAATTATTTTGTAGAAGATACTATTGGAGACACATGGAACAAGATTCTTTTTCCAACGTTAATAAATTCCATAAATTTCAAGAACACAACAATTTGATTCATGCTCCTACCTCCGAGCTTAAGGACCAAGTTTCTATTTGGCCATTCTTGATTTGTGGTTTGGATCTTATTGGAAAAATATCATCACCTTCTTCCATTGGACATACATTTATAATTACTACAACCGATTATTTTACAAAATGGGTAGAAGTTATTCCCCTTTGCTCCATGACAGTTGATGCAATATGCCATTTCATATTGGAACACATTATTGCTCGCTTTGGACTTCATTTCACATTGATTTCAAATAATGGAACTCGATTTAAGAACAATTACATGAACAAATTCTTGGAAACCTTTCATATTCAACATCGCTTTTTGACACCATATTACCCACAGTAAAATGGTCAAGCAAAATCAACTAACAAGACTCTTGAGAAAATTTTATGAAAAACAGTAAGTAAACATAACAAATATTGGCATACTCAACTAACTTATGCATTGTGGGCTTATTGTACAATTATTAGAATATATACAAAAAACACTCGCTATAACCTTGTTTATGGTGTTGAAGCAATAATGCCCTTGGAGTTAGAAATTCCTTCATTGTGAATTTCTCTTAGAGGGCTTATTAACAATATTACATATAAAAAGGAACGATTGCATCAGCTTGAATTGTTTGATGAATAGCGTATTGACACTCTCGAGCATCTCCAAGATTATTATAGGTGAATGCAACATAGTTATAATGATCATGTCATCCATTGTGTATTTAACAAAGGTGACTTGGTGTTGTATGAAAACCAACATAATGTAAATTCTCTTTCGAATGAAAAAGTAAAATTCATCCATAATTGGTAAGGACCTTATGTAATTAAAGAACTGTGGGTTTGGTGCCTACACATTAACAAGAATGGATGGAACACCTCTAAAAGGACCTTTCAATGTTGCACATTTACATCAGTATTACGTATAACATCCTCTCTTTTGAATAGTGTGTTAAAGAAATGTTGTTATATTAGATAGATGATGCTCTATTCACTTGTATTGGAAAATAAATGACTAGGTGACTAAAAAATTTAGTCACAACAACTAAAAATGACTAAACTCTACTAATATTTTGCAACACAGCTATAAATGACTAAATAGATGACTAATTTGATCATCGGATAAAAATTAGTCAAATATGATATTAAACTGGGTAATTAAAAAAAAGAAAGAAATGTGAGCAAGTGATAAATTAAATTTTGTATTTTTGAAAGGAAAAATTGTCGGGTTTCATTCTCTCTTCTTTTCTTTTTCAGGTAAAAGGACTGAAACAACATGAGCTCTTCCAAGATGGGTGTCTTCTTTGTTGTTTGTTGCTTTAAAGAGGAAGGTTGTAGTTTTTTTGGGTAGTTATCTGAGCTTCATTCAACCAATATCATGGGTCAGCTTCATGGTAGTGTTTATGAGCATTTTCAATCTTCATTTGCATGGTTGGTTATTTCTTTTGCCTCTTTTCTATGTTTTTCCATCTTCTGAGGGTTGCTTTGTTTCATTTTTGAGTTGCAAAAGGAAAATAAGGGAGTGTTCTTTCTTCATGTTCCTGCATATCAATGTCTTCTTCATCCATTTGAAGGCTCTTTCCCTTATTCCCAAGGGTTTTCTTTTGTGTTTGATATGCATTTTCAGTTTGAAATGTTGCTTTGTAGAGCTCTATTTTATGTATTATGGAGGCAACAATATTTTATCTTGCATTGCTTCATTCTTTGACAAATGATATTAGTGTGTCTTAGATTCTAAAGTGATTGTTCTATTATTTTGAATGATTGCTTTAGTTTCCATAATATTGAAAATAAAATCTTGTGTGTTATGTTAATTTAGATCCTTATATGCATTTAATGTTATAAGATCATAGGTGCATTTAATTTAACATAACATACTTCATTACAATGTAGTATCTAATATAGACTGAAAATGTTTTAATTAGATCATATAAACATTAAATATGGATATATTTATTAAAAAAAATTACAAAGGATATTTAATAAATCACATCGACATTTAATTCAACATAAGATCATAAAAACATAAGCATAAATGCTCATATATATCATCAAAATTTCAAGTACATATAATGAATACAATGCTAATAGGGACTATGACTACTAGATCCCTCGACGCTTTGTAGTGACATCCATCATGAGATAGTGGAATGTGATCATGTCCTATTTAAGGACCTCATGGTTTCTTGTAGACCCCACACTTGATGGGGGTCACACCACCTAAAACCCACACAAATCACAACAATAGATACCAACATAGAAGATGCAAGATAGAAAAAATATCTCACTTTCAATTATATTTAGGAAATGAAATTACATATTCAAAACTTACATGCTACGGCCTCATGGGCTTAATTCATTACAAAAAAATCAAATTTAAAAACAAAATACATTATTCAGAGCCATAATTTGCACTAATGGAGCCACCTTCTACAACCCCCACTTAACCCTTTTTGTTTTACCCCAATAACCACCCTAGAATGGTCTAGAAAGTTTAACTTTCCCTTTTGTTTTGGCGCCAAAAGTCTCGTCATTTGATTTCTTGCCTAGGAAGAAATATTAATGAAATTCAATTTTTAGTGGGGCAACTTCGTGGGGGCATAACTTTTGATCCAGGTGTCCAATTTTCTATTATAAAATATCATTGGAAAGCTCTTGGAGAGATCTACAACATCGAACAACCAGAGGTCGATTCTTCCACTTTTCAAGCTATTTCAAGGCCTCTAAAGTTTCACATTTAAATTTGAAGCTTCATTGGAGAAATTTCTTAGGATATAAACTTTAATACCTCCAAAACCATGCAGGGTATTGAGATGATTCTTTCACAGCCAGAATTGTTTTTCAGTTCTACTCCTTGGGCTAAATTTTTAGGTCCATACGAGCCCATTTAGGCTGACTTACTAAAAATAGTAAGTTGATGATTTTCACCTTTTCTAACTTCTGACTATCTTACACCCCTTAATTACCATCATGGAACTCAAAACAACTAAAGAAATTAAAGAAAAAAACTATTTTTTTGGGTGATGCAAGATTGCCCTACACCATTGAATGCTCCTACATCAGACACCCAGGGTAATTTGAAAAGTGACCTTGTCACTTCTCAAGATTTAGAGGAAAAATATGGTTAACCTCAGCCTCAGACAACCACTATGAATCTTCAATAGACCTTCCTCTCGACTTCACCAAGTTCTCTACATATTGTCAGTTTCTTGCGCTTCTACCCACATGACTATCCAAAATTTCTTTTATCTCCCCCTTTTTAGAAGTAGGTGTTGGGATACTCCACTATGCTTCTATTATTTATTTATCAATTCCTCCTTCATGATATTCTATTAAATCTAAAATGTTAAACATAGGTAAAATATGAATTCAATTAGGCAACTCTACCTCATATGCATTTCCTAAATCATGCTTCTTCAGGATCTTGCATGGTTAAAAATTCTTCATCTTTAACTTGTTGTATGTACCAACTAGAAACCTTTCCTTTCATAAATGAACCATGACTTCATCTCCTACTTGGAACTCCTTATACCTCCTTTTTCTAATCTTCCTTAGCCTTATATTAGAATTTCATCTTATTGATATGTTTCTTCACCTCTTCATGTGAATTATTTAGGTGCTCGGAAAAATCTTCAACCTCAACACTACTCTTCTCCCCCCTATCCATCTTTCTCAGTTCAGAAGCAGTTCTTGGACTACTCCCATACACAATCTGGAATGGTGATTTACCAGTGCTCTTATTGACAAAATTTTTGTAAGAAAATTCTACTTGTGGCATAATCAAATCTCATCCCTTGGGCTTATCTCATACTAAGCATCTTAGCAAGTTACCCAAACTCTTGTTCACCACCTTCATTTGTCCATCAGTTTGTGGATGGTGTGCATAACTGAACTTCAAATCTATCTTCAACTTCTTTCATAACATCCTCTGAAAATAGCCAACAAATTTGGTATCTCTTTCTAAAACTATACTCTTCAGTAGACCATGTAGTCTCAACACCTCTCCAAAAAACAACTCTACAATATGAACATCATTGGTTTTATGACATGGAATGAAATGTGCCATCTTTGAAAAAATATCCACCACCACAAATATGGAATCATGCCCTCTCTGTCTCCTTGGAAATATAAGAACAAAATCCATGCTAATATGCTCCCATGGCCTCTTAGGTACAGGTGATGGTTGATACAATCTAGTATTCTGACTTGCTCCTTTTTCCATTTGACATACTCTACAACTTTGTAAAAAATTCTTCACGTTTTGTAATTGTGGCCAATAATAATTCTCACTAGCAATAGCAATGGTCTTATCTCGACCAAAATGTCTAGCCAATCCTCCACTATGCTTCTTTTCGATTAGATTCTCTCCCATAGAACTCCTTGGAATTCACAATTGGCTTCCTCTAAACAACATCCCATCTTGGATTAATAAATCCAGCCATCTTGTCATATCCAATGTAACAAGTTCCAAACAAGCCTTCTAAGCTTCTACAAAGTATGGATCTTTGGGATACACACTCTTGAGTTCATTTAACCGAACAACCTCTATATTCATCCCTATCAACAAATTTTTCCTTCTACTCAAGGCATATGAAACTTTTCTTGACCTTCCACTCCTATGCTTCAGAACAAAAGTATAACTTTGCAAAAGGTCAACCCATTTTAAGTGCCTTTGATTTAACTTTCCTTGACTATTGAGATACTGCAAATCCTAGTGATCAATGTATAAAATAAATTATTTTAGAAACAAATAGTGTTTCCATTTCTTTACATCTTGAGCTATAGCGTAAAACTCTTGATCGTAGATAGAATATTTCCTCTTAGCATCATATAACTTCTCACTAAAGTAGGAAACAAGCTTACCTTCTTGACTCAAAATAGCTCCTATGGTAGTGCCACTAGCATCACAATCTACTTGAAATACCTTATTGAATTATGGAAGTGCCGAAAAAATTTTGCTCTATAACTTTCTTTTTCAACATATAAAAACTTGTGTTTGCTCCTATATTCCACTTAAACTCTTTTCCATCCCCTCTCATTGCTTCAATTAGAGGTTCAAAAATACTACTAAAATTATTAATAGACTTTCGGTAACAACTTGCTAGACCATAAAATGACCTTACCTCTGTAACATTCCTTGGGGTAGGCCATTCAATGATAGCTATCACCTTATCTAGATCCATTTTAAGACCCTCTTCTGAGATGACAAATCCCACATACACCAACTCTCTCTTCAAAAAACTACACTTTTTCAAATTAATCAACAACTTCTCCTCTCTTAGCTTCTCAAAAAATATTTGGATATGCATCAAGTGCTCCTCCAATGTCTTACTGAAAATCAAAATATCATCCAAATAAACAATAAAAAAAATTACTAAAAATTCTTTCAATACCTCATTCACAAGCTGCATAAATGTGCTCGGTGTATTGACTAGCCCAAAAGGCATGACTAACCACTCGTACAATCCCTCCTTGTTTTTAAAGGTTGTCTTCCATTCATCTCCTTCTCTAATCCAGATCTAGTTATATCCACTCTTAAAGTCTATCTTTGTGAAGTACTCAACTCCACTCAAACAATCCATAATGTCATCCATTCTTGGCAAGGGAAATCTATACTTGATGGTGATCTTGTTGATGGCTCTAGAATATGTACACATCCATCATTCCCCATTTTTATTTGGTGCTAGTATTGTAGGTACTGCACAAGGAATCAAACTCTCTCTGATTAATCCCTTCCACAACAACTCTTGTACTTTTATGTTCAACTCATCACTCTCTATTGGATTCATACAATGAGTTCACTTATTCAGTAAACTGGCTCCAAGAATTAGGTCCATTTGATGACTAATATTTCTTACTGGAGGAAAACCTTCAGGTACGTTATTAGAAATAATAGCTTGAAACTCATTCAACAAATCTAAAACCTCTACATGTACCTCAATAGTATCTTCTTTATCGATTCTAGGGATCAATGCAAAACACATATGCTCATGCCTCATACCTTCTAGGAACTTTCTTCCATCAACCAAAAAAAATCTTGCATTACTGCATACCTTTTCCATAGGCATAATATCACAAAAATACCTTATCATGGTAATTTTCAATCTTGAACTTTACCAAAAATTGTTCATTTACTAGGGTTTTATGGTCCTTCTGCAACCAAGCAATCTGGCATGGGTTAGGATGCCTTCTTCTCTCCAACCGCAACTTACTAACCATTTATTTTGAAACAAGGTTATCAGTACTACCTCCATCAATAATAACATTGCAAACTTTACCTTCACACTTACATCTAGTCTAGAATAAATTCTTCCTTTGAGTTCGTTCCTTCTCCTCATTCAGCAAGGCTCTTCTAGTAACAAGAACCTCTCCTCTTTCTGCATCCTTTGAATTTGAAGGCTCAGAATATTCATCTAGATGTGCAACACATGTTGTGTTGTTAGAATATGTGAACTAATTGGAAAGTAAACTAACACACCAATGAAACATTAGATTGAAATAAACTAATTAAAAAGGTAAAACAAACTTTAAATAACAGCAGCTTCTTCAAATTTGTTCCATTGTTCTTTATCTCCAAGGATTTGATTAAAGTTACTGGCTCTCAGTTGTGTAAGCAGTAGCTTGTTGAAATGACAACTTAGGAGAACAAGATTGATTGAAAATGCATGTAAATTTCTAATAACTTAAGCTATGAAATTGAAAATAATTACTAATATGTTGATTCGAAAGCAACTATAGTAACTACACATGAAATCTACTTACGAGAAGGTTGTATTTATAGATTTTTGAAGGCAAGAATCTAGTTGGTGGAGATCAACGGTTGAAATTCAAACTTGTCAAGATGAACAGTGTGAGATCTTGGAAGTTGAGAGAAAGGTGGAAGGTTGAGAGGAAAGTGGAAGAATTTTTTCAACCCATGAAACTATCTCCATTCAAAAATGGAGACAAACATGGCATTTGTCTTTTCATTAATTAAAAATTTAGTTGAAAATTGAGGATAATTGTTAATTAAATAAATAAATTTATTTAATTTATTGTGACATGTGCAAATGGAAGCTTCCATAATTAAATAATTAATATTTAATTATGTGAGAAGTGAAATAGATGAGATATTAAATATTTTACAATATTTAATTAAGTGAGATGAAAAATATTTAAATGTAAAATATTTAATTTAAATGTGAAGTGAAGAATGAATATTCCATTGTTTAAATTTAAATGTTCAAACTTAGAAATAAAATGATAATCAAATAAATAAATTATGAATTTATTTAATTTAATTAGGAGGAAAATAGCAATAATTAAATAAACCTATTTATTTAATTAAACTAGAAGAATTAGAAAAATGAACGATATAAATAAATAATTAAATTAATTTATATGTAGATGACTTTAGAATATTAATTAAACAATTCATATTTAATTAATTAACAAGTTTGATTAACCGTGACCATTTTTAGATGTGTACATTTTGCCCCTCTATGAAGTGGTGTTTTTTACACATTACTTTAAAGAATTTTTCCCCAGAATTTGGAAATTACCGATGTTATATGCCCCCTCGAGAGATAAATTGTGTGACGATGAGGATGATTTGAAAGAATTTAATTGATTTTTGGAGCGAAAATGGCGATTTAACTCTCGAAATAGCACTCTGTATAGTAAAAATAAGAATAATTTCCTACTTTTACCCCCTTAAAAGGTGGAAAGGTGAAAAGTCATTGTCATTTGAATAGTAACTTGTGGTAATTTTCAGAGCTCTTAGAGATAAAAACGAGATGTTGATCCATTATGAGCACCACAGATTTGAGCGAGCTCATCGATATCAGAGACCAGCTGCATATGGACCTCTGGTAAGTTGACTTGATCCTCCTTGCAAATTTTTTGATTGATTTTTACGAATTTTTCAATTTTTTAAATTTTTAACGTTCTGCTTTAGTGCATGCGAGCCATAGTTGAGCACATACATTAGATAGAGTCATGCATACAAAGTTGCGCATTGATGTAGAACAACAACGCATAGATGAAAATGTGCATAGGATACCTCAAGTAGCGCATCTAGGAAACCTACCCGCATAGGATGCTAGATTAGAGCATTGATGAGATAATGTAGCGCATCCGCATGATAAAATTGCACATAGGTGCTTTAGCACATCCAAAGTTTGTTTTTGTGCATAGATTGGATAGAATCACGCATTGATGAAGTGACACATTGCATGACTATTTTAGCGCATCCATGGATTAAAGTTGCGCATACATGATTTAGCGCATTGACTGATTGTTTTAGCGCATCTATGTAATTTTGCCAAATTTGCATTTTTTGAAGAAAAATTGATATGTACTTGATGATTGTTGCTAGATTAGACAATTGATTATATGTTGTTGAATAACATCAAGATAGATTAGCTTGATTTGATAATTTTTTCTTCGTTCTTTGAAGAAAAAATAGTAATAACTGTGATAAATTTGCTCTCCTGTTTGAAAGACAAATAGTAGAAATGTTGATAAATTTTCTTTCCCGATTGAAAGACAAATAGTAATAATTGATGTTGAGTCAATTGACTGTTAAATTTTTTTCATGCGATATGAAAAACAAATAGTAGAAATGATTGATTTGCTTTCGTGATTGAAAAAAAAATAGATTAAGATTTATTTGCCTTCCTGCTTGAGAACAAATAAGGTTTTGAGCTGATTATTGATGTTGATATGATTGATTGATGTATTTTCTTTCATGTCTGATGAAAAGACAAATGGATTGATAATTTGTTGATTGATGTACGAATTTGATTTAAATTATTCCCTGCTGATTGATTTTTCATGATTTCTTTTAATATTATAAAGGAGGAATTTAACCTCCTCCATATCAGAGAGAGATTTCCTCGCACGTGGGATTTGATTCCTCGACTGTCCCAGACTGATCTAGAGGTGATATACCAGTGTGGGTTGAGTCCACTGTTGAGGATCCCATAGTATAGGATCAACAAGGCACTGTTGAATGTGCTAGCTGAGAGGTGGCATAGTGAGCATAACACCTTTCATCTACCCACAGGAGAGATTATTGTCACACCCGAGGATGTATACAAGATTCTGGATATTCCTGTAGTTGGTGAGCTTGTGATCTATGATCACAAGGATATTGGAGGGACTGATGCACTGAGACCAGTATTTCAGGATCCTAATATCGGCAAGTATGAGATTTCCTGGAAGGATATGGTGGAGAGATATGCCCCACTTCCTTCGGTGTTAGCAGGATTCATCGGTGGTTTCCTTTGTCCTAATCGCAATTTAAAGGGACTATCAGTTAGTTGGGGTAGGATTCTGGAGGACATGCTTCTCCATCAGACTAGATATGCATGGAGTTCATGCATACTTTCCCATCTGTATCATGATCTTCATTAGGTTGTGTACTTAGATGGGAAGAGTCTCTCATGTGGAGTTACTCTTTTACAGATATGGGCATGGGATCATTTTTCCATTACTCACCCCATTGTTCAGAGAGATCGTGCACTTGGTTTTCCATATGTTTACACCTACACAGGTCCCCTTGTCTAGCCGATGTTGGGCAAGTTAGAGTACTAGTGACCCATTTTAGATGACATGGATACAGTCATCTGGAGACCGTATCTAGATTTTGATATGTGGGAGGTTGATGATATAGATCTTCCCTACTACATGAGATCTAGGTATTTGATTGGGCGGACCCCATTTATTATTGAGCGGTTCCTAGGGATGAGAGTCCTGAGACATTATGGGTTAGTACATATGATGCCATAGGGTGTGGCACACTATGCCAGGCGTCGAGAGGATGTGCCAGAGTGGGATCCATTTGTGATAATAGAGGATGCCAGAGCAGAGTATCTAGATCTGCATCCAGATTATTGGGTGATACATCTAGAGATTACACATGTAGGGATGACAAATGAGTACGCAACATACTTTTACACATCCCTTTCCTAGATTTACCAGCCCAGAGGAGCCTGCCCCATTATTGTGAGGACTAGCGATACAATGGCAGCCACAGGCATAGGCAATGGCAGGATAGTCACAGGAGTAGGCACAGGTAGGGGCACAGGCAAGGTAGGCTAGGGATATAGGTGGGGTAGCTATGGATATTGATGAGGAGGATGAGGAGATGGAGGAGGAGTATTCAGATGGCTCAAAGGATAATGGTGATGACGGGTATGACGGAGGTGGTGGGAGTGGAGGTCAGAGGTTTTTCTTTGATGTACCATTCAGTACGAGGCCTCGAACATCGAGAGTGGTGGATCAACCAAGTACTTTGGCTTCACAGATCACTATTAGGGTTTCTACACAGGGACAAATGGATACCTTACAGGCAAAGTTTCAGACTCTTCAGAGTCAGTTAGCACAGGCACAAGTGACGATCAGCCAGCTACAGGCATAGGTTGCACAGCCACCACCTCCTAACCCACAAGTAGCTCATCTTACAACAGAGTGAGATAGCTTTCGAGAGCAACGTATATGGGCCAAGGGGGTAGCTAAGATACTCTTGAGGTCAGTTGAAAGCACCTCTATTGGAGAGGTTGTAGTAGAGGGATTGGAGACCACTCAAGAGGCTGAGTATTATAGGATGAGATACTTTGAGGTAGTACCACCCAAGAGGAGGATTGCCTTCACACAGTCAGGTACTTGATCTTAGACCCATTCCCATAGCCATACCAAGAGTGCCACCAAGAGTGCGGGTCAGCCAGTCAAATGAGAGATCAAAGCTTCAGGGAGCAGAGATCCGGCAAGACCTACTACCTCAGGAGACAGTAGTATCCATGTGCCATGGCCAGATGCCCCTCAATGATGAGTGATTGACACATTTATTCATTGTATTTGATATATCTTGTTCAAACATTTGATATCCTTGTACCTCTGGTAATTTGTTTTGATGATATTTATGATATGCAATGGTGATTTGATTACGTTATGGATGTTTATGATGAATGATTATGGATGCATGTTTATTTCTATATGTTATGATGTTTATGATGCCAATGATGATGCAATGTAAATGATGAAATGATTTCTAACATGATGATATATGATGCACTCTAAATGATTTTCATTTATGATGCATGTAAGATGTAATGATAAATTATTTTAATGAGATGATATGTCCTAAAAATGGTATGTATATAATGTGAAAATGATATGATGTAAACTAAATGGATAATCATCAATATAAAAATGGATATGAATGGATATAAAAGGAAATGATAAGGATGACCCAAATGAAAATTATTATGAAATGATATTGAATGGGATAATGTGATGAGATATAAATGAGATGAATATTTAATGAATGATGTGCGCGTGATATAGAAATGAGATATATATGAACTAAAATGAATAATGATCTTAATAAAGATAATACTTATATGAGTTGGTGAATAATGATGATAATGATAATGAATGAAACAGATGCAATCTTTGTATCAATGTAGATTTATGTAAAATGGTGTGGAATGGATGCAAATGCAAATGTTATGAAATGATATAATATGAGATGAATGATCAATACATAAAATGATATAATATTTAAAGATGGATAATGACCATGATAAACTAAAATGAGATCGAATAATGATAATGATAATATTGATAATGAAATGATTTGATGTGAAAATGGAAAGTAATGAAAATGTAATGATAATGATAACTTAAATGAATAGTCATGATGAAATGATATGTAATGAATGACAATGCATTGAGATACCACAAATGTCCAAATGTACTCAATTTTTGTTTGAAAAGATATATGAAAATTTTTCCAACCTTCAAAAATCTACATAAACATCCTCCAAAATGCAAATCTAAATGAATTATGCAGTCCTAGAATGTAGTAATGAACCAGTCTCCTATTTGTCATTCCATGTTGTGCTTGATTTTCATGATCGAGTCTTTTGATATGTTGAAAGTTAGTACAAGCATCAAAGGGTATGTTAGCACCAATGATGACCTTAGTACTACTTTCATGATGTTTGATATAGCAAGTTAATACAAGCATCAAGGTATAATTGAACCAAGACGACCTGAGTATTGTTTGCATAAATAGACAAAAGTTAATTGTTTTCTTATGCAAATTCTGAAATGTCGTCAATGATACGTTGTAGAGCATGTCCCATGACAAATTTGCACAAAACTAATGATTAACTTACAGATAACAAGCAAAGAAACATCATACTCCTTCCTTGTGATTCTAGTTCAGTACATCATTGAAACACTCCAAAGATATGATGTCATCAAATGTCAAAACAACAATTCAACTTATGCTTTAAGTTTGTCGTTCATTTTATTCAGATTAAGATCATCCAATTTATTTTAGTTATATGTCAAAACAATCGTATAGACTCGGTTTAATTGGACAAGTTCATTGTTTCTGATATTCTAATTCTTGACACATGTTGCCATTTGCCTGGTAGAAAACTCCAAAAAGCGAAATGCCCCCTTAGTGACCTTGTATTCTGACTCCTGCTAGACACAACTACTGTTAAGGATAACCCCAATCATCAAGCCATGATGAGATCCTTGTCGTTTCAAGGAGATATTTTGACGTATGATGTGAATGCAATGGCCAGGCATGTATGTGATGTTGATGAAAGATGAATATGTAGAATGTGTCTCAATAGAGGAGAGAGCCAAACAAAATCACAAACAATGCATGTTTGCCAGGTTTTCAACATTTGTTTTTATTGCACTTTTTCTTGATTTTTTTGTTGTTACCAAGACGCTTATTTGCCAGGTTTTCATCAAAGCAATGATTTTTTATTTTATTTTTATTTTTTTATTTTTTTGTATTTTTACTCTTTTTGATTTTTTTGTATTTTTTTTCAGGACTTTTTATAATGTTTTTGATATTTTTCAAGCATAAAACTTCTTCAGATGAATGTTGTTGGTTGGATCTTCAAATAGGTCCCCTTCTGATGTTGACAACTGATATGCCCTCCATCCATATGTAGTAATGATAACAAACAGGCCCAACCAATTAGGTTCGAACTTGCCTTTATTTTCCTGATTCTACTGATTACGAGGGTTTTCTTTGAGAACCAAGTCACCTACTTGAAAATTTTGTATTTTGACTTTGTGATTGTAGTTGTGGGACATAATTTTTTTATCCCTTCAAATGATTAACTACAGCTTGACGTTGCTCATCAAGCAGTTCCAGCTCTTGCAATCTTGATAATTTGTAGTCTTCATCATTGATTAACCCCTTTAATTATACTCAAAGTGAGGGAATCTCAACTTCCAGTGGTAGAATAGATTTTTCTTCATAGACTAAAGCATAGGGAGTAGCACCTGTTGGTGTGTGAATACTTCTTATGTATGCCCATAATTTTGGATTTAATTGGGCATGCCAATCACGACTTGGCTCATTCACTATTTTCTTCAAAATCTTCAGAATTGTTTTGTTTGAAGCTTCAACTTGACCATTCCCTTGTGGATAGTAAGGTGTATAGAAACTGTGTTGGATGCAAAATATTTCACATAATTCATCAACATATTTATTTTTAAAAGGTCTTCCATTGTCTGTGATAATGGAGTTGGGAATACCATATTGACAGATGATATAGTTTAAAATGAATGAAGAAATTTATTTTCTAGTAATAATTGTTAGGGTAACAACTTCAATCCACTTAGTGAAATACTCAGTAGCTGTGATGATGAATTTGTGTCCATTTGAAGATGATGGGTGTATCTTGCCAACCAGATCCAATCCCCACTGAGAAAAAGGCCATGTGGTGGTGAAAGGTTGTAATTCCTAAGCAGGAGCATGAATGAGATTCCCATGAATCTGAAATTTTGCACATTTCTTTACAAAAATGAATGATTCCTTCTCCATGGTCGGATAGTAATAACCCAATCTAACAAGCTTCTTTGCTAAGTTTAGTCCAATCAAGTGTGTCCCACAAATGCCACCATGTACCTCTTGTAAGGCCTTTTTTTATTCATCGTGTTTGAGACATCTAAGGAGTGTACCATCCAGACCACGTCGGTATAAGACGTCATAAATTAAGGTATAATGGGAAGATTGATGGATGAAATTTCTTTTTTGATTTCTAGACAAGTCTAAAGGTAAAATAGCATCCTTTAGGTAAGTGTAAATTTTACCATACAAGGGAGAATCGAAAGTGGTTAAGTGTCAAATTATTTGAGTTTTCGAATTGTCATAAGCGGGAGAGAACAATTGTTCCACCAAGAAATCATACCGTACTTGATTCTCTAACAACTGGAGTAGAGATGCAGTTGTAGCCATAGCATATGTAGCTTTATTATCAATACGTGGAATTTGTATGAACTTGATATCAACAAAGTATTTCTTGAAATCGTCCACCATCCTTTTGTAAGGTATCAACTTGTCATCCTTAGTGTGATATTCATCATTGATTTGATTTAAAACAAGTTGTGAATCACCGAAAACTTGAAGTTCTATGATTTTCCAGTCTAAGGCAATTCTCATGCCAATTAATAGTGCCTCATACTCAACTATGTTTTTTGTGCAAGGGAACATTAGCCAATAAGATTTTGGAATTGTATGTCCTTGAGGTGTAATAAAAATAAACCCTGCTCTTGAAGCATGTTGAGTGTAGGAACCATCAAAGTAGAGTGCCCATGGCTGCTTGATAACTGTCATGAATACATCGGCATCAGGAAAATCAATGTGTATTGGGTGTTCTACTGGCATTGGTGCTTCTTCTAATTGATATGCAATTACCTATCCCTTTATAGCTTTGTGATCCACATAATGAATGTCAAACTCACTCAGGATCATGATCCATTTAGCCAACCTGTTGGTTAAGGTCGCCTTACTTAGAAGATATTTGAGTGGATCGATCTTAGCCACAAGCTTTATTGTATGTGATAGCATATAGTGTCATAACTTTTGAGAGGTGAACACTACCGCTAAGCAATATTTTTCAATGAAGGTGTAATTTATCTCATGTCTTGTCAAAGTTTGACTGATGTGATAGATTGCCCGCTCCTTTCCTGGGTTATCTTCATGTGCCAATAATGCTCCCAAGGACACTTCTGTGGCAGAAATATACAATATGAGTGGTGCACCTTGCACTAGTGGATTCATTAGGTATTAATTTATCTAATCAAATGTTTCTTCACATTTGTCTTCCCATTTAAATGGAACATTCTTGTGTAATAGATGAGTAAATGGTAGACTTTTATCTGCCAGTTGGGAAATGAATCTTCTAATGGATTGTAACCATCCCTGCAAAGAGCGTAGTTGACTAATGTTCCTTGGTGGTGGAATATCAAGAATTTCTTGCACCTTAGCTAGATCCACCTCAATTCCCTTTTCTGATACAATATAACCCAACAAATTTCTAGATTTTATTCCAAATACACATTTCTTTGGATTAAACCTCACTTTGAATTGTTCCATTCTTTTGAAAATTTTAGATAAAATAGCTATGTGTCCTTCACTAGTGTTAGATTTGGCAAGGAGATCATCAACTTAATCCTCCATGAATGTATGCATCATATCATAAAAAATCATTGTCATTGCACATTGGTATGTAGCTCCTGCATTCTTCAATCCAAATGGCATTACGTTCCAGCAATAGGTACCCCAAGGACATGTGAACGTTGTTTTATCCTGATCCTCTGGTGCAATATTTATCTGGTTGTATCTTGAAAATCCATTCTTTTAATGAGTACATCGCATGGCCCGTAGTCAAATCAACAATCATATCTATGTTTGGTAGAGGAAAGTCATCCTTAAGATAGGCCTTGCTCAAATCCCTAAAATCTATACAAATTTTGATTCTTCCATCCGGTTTTGAAACAGGTACGATATTGGAGATCCATTATGCATAGTCAATAGACCGAAAGAATCCAACATCTAAAAGCTTTTTTAACTCCTCCTTAACCAATAATGCAACATGTGGATGCATTTTTCTGAGTTTCTGCTTCACAGGTTTTACCCCCAACATGATAGATAGATGATGCATGATGAGATCTAGACCTAATCTAGGCATATCTGCGTAGGACCATGCAAAACTAATTTGATTGTTCCTGATAAATTATGTGAATCCTGGTATTTCCTCTTTTGTTATAGATTTATGCAAGTTTCAAGACTTTGGGTTGTTATGTAGTACCTATATTGAGTACCTTTGTTGGTTCTATTAGAATAGAAGACCTTTCCTGGTAATGTTTTGGGAGATTGTCAATTTTCCCATCCTCTAGTGCCTTTGAAAGATTTTCACTATCGGATACACTTTTTATTTTTCTCTTTTATCGATCTAATACTGCCTTTGTTAGGTTTTCACCATTAGATCTTTATTTTATGTTATTTATTTCATAGCTGAGAAACCTGGCACTTTCTTGTCGAAAAATATGATCTTGTGATTTTGTGGTGGAACTTGTTTCTGGTTGAGATGAACAAAGGAAATTTATGATGGTTTCATCATTTGGAAAATTTGGGATATCAATGGGTGTGATTTGTTCCCAATCAATGAGTTCAGGATAGACCAAAGGAAATGGATCATTAGGGTAAATGAGGTCACCGGTCGTTAGGGTCATGATGCTATTATCAACATCATTATGGGAGAGATATAGGATGGTATCCTCCTACGGAAGATTTATTTCACTTTGAATTGAATCGGTCTCACTTGAGTCATGATCGCTTAGTAGAACGTAATCAAGCGGAGGCCTTGAGATTTCCCCTTGTAGGAATGTGGGTGGGAACTTTTGTATGACATCCACCTGTTTATCCCTCCAAAATTTATCATCAAAGATGGTGTCCCATTCATACTCATTGGAGTCGGTGTCAAAATTGTTTTCTTGAATTCGCAGAATTGTTTCAGCTAACTCCTCATTGGATGGTATTTGTGTTACTTCTTCCTTTGTATATTCAGCATATCCTAACCCAGTCTTATCCTTTGGGTTCATTTTTTTCAATTGGATAGGTTCAACAATACCCTCTTTTCTTTTAGCTGTAGGGCCATTTCCTTCATAACCCATTTGTTGTATTATTGCATAACCTTTTCCATATTGCTATGTGGGTAACTTGACATGTTGTATTGATTATTCTTCATCTTTATAGAGCCAATCAAGGATAGCTCTATCTTCCATTTCATTTTCTTTGACAAATACTCCATTAAACTTGGTGATGGGAACTGAAGCCTAGGCTAAAAATGTTGTAGCCCGTTGTATGGATGTTGATGGTTGACCATGGGATCTTGGAGATATGGGTAGATTAGAGAGACATAAGGAATATTATCCCACCCCATTATCTTTCAATTTTAGCTTGGCACCAAAATTACTCATCATTTCTTGTTCTTTATCATTGTATTTGGAAATAGAAATGGCCAAAGCCTCTCTATTATGTGGGAAGAATGTGTCCTGAGTTGCTCTTAGGTTAGAGCAATTTTGATTGCTAATGTGATCAGCAGGTATTGTTACTTCCTATCCATCATATGGAAACTTCAAGCATTGATGATAAGTAGATGGAACAGCTTGCATATCATGGATCCATGGACCACCCAAGATTATTTTATAGGATAGATCCTAATCTAGAACCTGACAAAAGGTATTCTTCACAACAGGTCCCACTCTAATTGGTAGCATGATGAGGCCTTTAGAAGCTCTGTCCTCATCATCGTATGTCTTGATTTTAACTTCCTTCATGGATCTATATATTCTTCTGAATATCCCAAAGCAAGGACCAATTTCAAAGTACAAATGTTTAATCCAGCTCCCCCATCTATTAGGACACGTCTAATTAAGGCTTTGTGAACCATAACATCTAAGCAGAGTGATGAATTATATGGATGAATCATGGATGAGTCATCCTTCTGAGTAAAGGATAAACATGTGGATGTGGACAAGTGTCCCACCATGGCTTGAAATTTATTAATATCTAGATCAAGAGAGACAGTTGTATCAACAATTTTCTTTTCTAGAATGTCCTTATGCGCAGGTGATAACTTTAAGAGCTCCAAGATAGAAATTTGGGTTGATTTTTTTTGTAGTTGATCAACTAAATTGTTTTGACTTGGAGGGGGAACTACTGCTTTAGATGAGATTCCTTTTACAATAATTTTGGCTTGTCCCCTTTTTGTAGCATTGACCTCTCGATATTCTTGCTTACCTTTGATTCGGATAACATTGATTTGTTGATCGTCAGTATAAATATGATTGATAGTGGTGTCATAGACATGATTCACGTTCTTGCCTTTGTCACCCGAAGATTCCCCTTTTTGATAATTGGGGAGAGGATCCTTAAATGCCTGATGATCATCATTGGAATTATGTCCCTCAACCGTGATGCTATGGTTATTAATTATATCATGAACAATTTTTTTTAACCCTTGGCAATTATTTTTCTTATGACCTTTACACCTATGATAATCACAAAAGTGTGAGTCATTCCGCAATGTTGGTTTAACTCAAGGCTCATAATCTCTTTGTGGTGGCAACGTAATAGTGTTTTGATTCAACAGTTCTTTAAGAATGGATTCCAAAGACTAGCCCAAGGGAGTAAAACTCCATCGATTTAAAAAATATAAAGATCTAGGCACATTTGAATTTTGATTATTGCCAAAATTATTTCCATGATTGTTGGTCACATTCCCTTGATTGGAAATATTGCCTTGGGTACTAGAATTTCTAGTATTATTGCTATGTTGGACACCTGATACATTAAGAACGGTAGGCTTTACATTCACGTTGTTAGAATCTACTACACCATCATTCACAACATTTTTATTTCGAGTCAAAAATCGTGACTTGTCATTTTTGTTACTATTATTTTTGTTTTTGTTGTACGAATTTGAACCTTCTTTATCAATTTTCAAAACTCCATGCTTGACCAAGGCACCTTCAATAGTAATCGTGTTTTCAATCAATTTTTCAAATGATTGAGGATAGTGAAGGTTTAGTCTATAACTCATCTCTTGATTTAGACTATCAATAAATATCTCTATCTTTTTTGTTTCAGGAACAGGACGGGAGTATCTAGCAAACACTCTTCTCCACCTTTGCAAAAATATGGTGAAATATTCCCCTACCTTTTGTTTCACCTTACACAGATCAAGCATGGTTATCTGGTGTTGGATGTTGTAGAAGTATTGTGATATAAATTTATTCATTAACTCCTCAAATTTTATGATGGGGGGAGTGATCTTTGAAATCCACTCCATGGATTTTCCACCCAGACTTCGTGGAAACAATCGCATTAAGTAGGTATCTTCATGAGAAAATTCTAAGCTCATATTTTGGAAATCCCTCACATGTTCAATGGGGTTAGTTTTCCAATTATACCTACCAAATTTAGGGATTTCGCAATGTTTTGGAAAAGGAATCATTTGAAGACTCATGTCAAATGGATAAGGACATATATCATCCAAAACATACTTCTTTGTTGTACCCACTTAGATTTCCTTTATTTTCCCTTGTAATGCTTTTATCCATTGAGTGAGGGCATTAAAATCATTAGAAGGAGTTTCAGGACTCTCTTTAATCCCTTTTGTGTCAAAATTGGCAAGTAACTTAGCTCCTTGATTAGCTAATGAAAGGAAATATCTTTCCTTGTTTCGTTCTAAAATCCTTTCCATAAAAGTATGGAATTGGGAATCCTTCTCTACTTCTTGGAGCTTTTCTTTTGTTATCTCTTCAGTATTTGAATTATGAAAGGGATTCTCCTCCCTATCACCATTATCACCCATTTTGCTTACTGTACTTTCTCTTTCATCTCTTTCTATGTGCTTTCGAGATCTTGTGACAACAGGCATAAGCTTTTTCCAAATTTCTACTAACTTTGATCAAAAGAATGAAATAGTAGAACTTTGATGGATATGAAAGTCGAGATAGAATGAAGATTCTATGACTTATGAGATTTTTAATATTTAGCTCATGATTCCTCGATTGAAAGGATGATAATCTTGTTGGCGGTAATTAAACCAAAGATAAAAAAATAAAGATGATTTTTCACTTTGTGAAGTTTAATCGTAGCTTTGTAAAAAGAAGGATTTGTGATAAATTCCTAATGTGCTTGAGTTTCTCTATTGCAAAAATTGATTAGGATGAGTAGAGTATACGATTGTAGGTTGGGGAATGTAAGAGGAACGAATACATTGACTGTGATTATGCCTTTGAGAAAGAGCTCTTCTTTGAAAGAAAGCTTGTGAGTTTAATGGTTTTATAGCATAATCATTAGTGAAACATCTAACAAAGTTGTGATATCGATGAATAAAGGTACTGTGTTCAAGCAAGACCATTCGACTTTGGTATAAAAATTTCCTCTTTTTCAATAACTTCTTATAACTGAGAGATTTATTTGGCTTTCTAATCTTCCTCTCTAGGGACTTTTTGACAAAAGTTGCAAACTTTCAAACCCTGAGAATAGGAAAAGACTAGACTGAGATGATTGATTTATGAATGTCAAAAAATTACCTAGGCTCAGAACATAGATGCATCAAAACAGAGCATGAATGCGCTGAAACATAACACAGATGTGCCAAAACAGAGCACAGATGCGCTAAAATAGAGCACAAATGTGCCGAAACAGAGCACAAATGCACCGAAACAAAGCATAGATGTGTTGAAATAGGGAACAGATACGTCGAAATAGAGAACAGATACGCCGAAATAGAGAACAAATGCGTTGAAACAGAGCATAGATGCGTTGAAATAGAGCACAAATGCACCAAAATAGAGCACAAATGCGCTGAAACAAAGCATAGATGTACCAAAACAGAGCACATATGTGCTGAAACATAGCACATATGCACTGAAATAGAGTATAGATGTGCTGAAATAGAGCAGGGATGCGCTAAACTATCCAACTATTTTTCTAAGATAGACATGTTTTGACATTTTGATATTTTCGGATGATCTTAGTCTGATTTAAATGTGAAGAACGTGACATACAATAGCAGATAGTTATTTTGTTAATCCTAAAATCTAAACAAAGAGTGTATGTTCTTGATATTTCCACAGGTATTGAACAAAATAAGCATTTCAAACAAACTCACTCTTAGTTGTCAAATAGTTCACCATAATAGCCCACAGCCTAAAATTGCATTGACTCATATAGCGTGTCACCCCTAGAAGGCGCCCGTATTTTTTTATTTTCCAGGTGCATACTCAAGGTTAGATTTCTCGATCCCTTAAGCAAACAATCTGTGGTGATTATATGGTGAGTTTCTTGGGGGCAGATTCTTCCCTCCCCTTGCACTGTGATTAAAATGATGTTTGGATACTGAAACGGCTAACTTTCAACACTATGGTTCGTAGTAAAGGTTTTCATTCGACGTGGCAATAGATAAACTCCCTCTAGATACCTCCCAATCTTTAGAACAAATATTTTGGGGATGGTTATCTTTCTCACTTCCGTTGAATATGGGTTTCCCCAAAATTCACTTTTGATTAGAGTGGGTTGGAAAACCTGGCTTTGGTTGTTCCCACTTAGTTCGTTCCTACAGGGTGAGTACTTTTTCCCACTATGACAGACCTTCTAAAGGATGTAATAAAGCATGGATTGCATAAAATGAAATAAGTAATTCTGGTGTTTTGATCACCCAATAAAGGGGAGAGTATATACTTATTATCCAATAGTCACAACAAACAAATGACTCAATTTTAAGTCCAAATGAAATTTTTCTATGCTAAGTGAAGATTTTGCTTCACAACAAACATTGGATTCATTTTAACCAACATAAAATAAAGTTTGGTGACTATCCTAGGATTGATAAATTCTAGATTTTAAATGTCTATCCTAGGATTGCTTCATTTTACTTTAAAATCAAATTGAAAAATCTTGTCTGTTGATGGCATTAGAATCATAATTTTCTTTTACAACCATTGTATGTGCTAAAACAGGCCATCAATGCACCAAAATAATTAACAAATGCGCTAAATGATCAAATAGGGATACATGAAAATAGGTTTTCTATGCTCTAAAACAGTCCATGGATGCACTGAAACAGTTTGGGGATGTGCTAAACAAAGGCTCGTATACGCTAAAGTGCAACTCTAGTCTGTCACCTATCAAAAAAATCTGCAATAAAAAGATTAAAAATGAGGGGATGCCCCACGGTGGGCACCAAAAATGTGTTGTTAGAATATGTGAACTAATTGGAAAGTAAACTAACACACCAATGAAACATTAGATTGAAAGAAACTAATTAAAAAGGTAAAACAAACTCTAAATAACAGCAGCTTCTTCAAATTCATCCCATTGTTCTTTATCTCCAAGGATTTGATTAAAGTTACTAGCTCTTAGTTGTGTAAGCAGTAGCTTGTTGAAATGACAACTTACGAGAACAAGATTGATTGAAAATGCATGTCCATTGCTAATGACTTAAGTAATGAAATTGAAAAAATTACTAATATGCTGATTTGAATGCAACTATAGTAACTACGCATGAAATCTAAGATGAAATCTACTTACGAGAAGGTTGTATTTATAGATTTTCAAAATGCAAGAATCTAGTTGGCGGAGATCAACGGTTGAAATTCAAACCTGTCAAGATGAACGGTGTGAGATTCTAGAAGTTGAGAGAAAGGTGGAAGGTTGAGAGTAAATTGGAAGAATGTTTTCAACCCACGAAACTATCTCCATTCAAAAATGGAGACAAACATGGCATTTGTCTTTTCATTAATTGAAAAGTTAGTTGAAAATTGAGGATAATTGCTAATTAAATAAATAAATTTATTTAATTTCTTGTGACATTTTCAAATGGAAGCTTCCATAATTAAATAATTAATATTTAATTATGTGAGAAGTAAAAAAGATGAGTAATTAAATATTTTACAATATTTAATTAAGTGAGATGAAAAAGATTTGAATATAAAATATTTAATTTAAATGTGAAGTGAAGAATGAATATTCCATTGTTTAAATTTAAATGTTCAAACTTAGAAATAAAATGATAATCAAATAAATAAATTATGAAATTTATTTAATTTAATTAAGAGGAAAATAGAAATAATTAAATAAACTTATTTATTTAATTAAACTATAAGAATTAGAAAAATGAACGATATAAATAAATTTATTTATATGTAGATGACTTTAGAATATTAATTAAATAATTCATATTTAATTAATTAACAGGTTTGATTAACCGTGACCATTTTTAGATGTGTACACATGCATTACCCTTAGGTCTTCTATTTGTCCTTCCTTGATGTTGAGGAAACTCAAAGGCTCTATGTCCTTCTTCTCTACATTGGAAACAATTTCCACAGAAGCCAAATCTTCCCTATCCTCATCTAGATCTTCCTCTTCCTCTTTGGTATCCATTATTCTATTCATGAGGATGGTAGGTGTTATCTCCTTTCTAGTTCTAGCTGCTACTGGGTCCTTAACCCTTCTTTTGATCTTCATTTTGACCTCCATAAGATCATCCACTAGTTTAGGCCTCCACCTTGTTGTTTATTCTCAAACCTCTTGTTTAGTCATTATTTAACCTTTAGAGAACACTGATAAGCATCCTCAATGGTGGTCATTCTCACCAGTGCCAATTCTTCCTATATTCTTAGCTTCAACCCATTAATATAAAAATCAAATTTCTCTTTATTCATCTCAGAATGTCCTATCTAAATCAATACCTTATGAAATTCCTCTGTGTATTCTTTCACCATCCTTGTTTCTTGCCTCAAGCTCTACATCTTCTTGAGCAGCTCCAATTTGTAATCTACTAGAATAAATTGTTTCTTCAATTTTGACACCTTTATGTCCTATGGAAATTTTATCTTTCCCTTGTCTTCCTCTTTCTAACTGGACCTCTTTCCACCATATACTTGTGTGACCTTTCAATTGTGTCTTTGCAAACCTCACTCTATGAGGATCTTCAATCTCCTCAAACTCAAAAAAATTATCCATGTCATTGATCCAATCGATCAATATTTAGGATTCAGACTTCCATTGAAAGTTGAAACCTTCATTTTAGGTCTCTTCCCAATGCTTGAGATCACTCACAACAATGTTCTTTCTCCAGGATCCATTGGATCCTACTCTTCCTCTTCCATTTCATCTTCACTGTCATCTCTTTCTCGTTGCACATCTCTTCTTTGAACCTCTTGCTGCAAGGTTTTTGATTTAATCTCTAGGAAGATCTCTTCCTCCACCACCTTGGCCTCTACCTCTTCCATGTTGGGTAAGTCTTGGAGGCATCTTGAACTCAATCCACACTCATAGGTCCTATTACAATTGTCTCATGTTCAACACTTTGTTACAAGCTCGGGAACTCCTACTCCGATACCACTTGATGAGAGCCACACCACCTCAAACCCACAAAAATCACAACAATTGATACCAACACAGACGATACGAGACAAAAAAATAACTCTTTCAATTATTTTCAAAAAATGAAATTACAAATTCAAAACTTACATGATATAGCCTCATGGGCTTGATTCATTACAACAAAATCAAATCTAAAAATAAAATACATTATTCGAAGCCACAATCTGCACTAATGGAGCCACCTTCTACAACCCCCACTTAACCATTTTTATGATACCTCAATAACCACCCTAGAATGTTCTATAAAGTGTAACTTTCCCTATTGTTTCAATGACAAAAGTCCCACCGTTTGATTTCTTGCCTAGTAAGAAATTTTAATGAAATTCACTTTTTAGTGGGGCAACTTCGTGGGGCCATAACTTTTGATCCAAATGTCCAATTTTCTATTATAACATATCGTTGGAAATCTCTGGAAGATCATTGAAGAGATCTATAACACCAAACCATCGGAGGTCGGTTCATCCACTTTTCGAGTTGTTTCGGGGCCTCTAAAGTTTCATATTTGAATTTGAAACTGCATTGGAGAAATTTTTCAGGACGAAAACATTAATATCTCCCAAACCGTGCAGAGTATTGAGACAATTCTTTTGTGACCGGAAATTTTTTTTAGTTCTTCTCCTTGGGGTAAATTTTTAGGTCCATACATGCCCATTCAAGCAGAATCACTAAAAATAGTAAGTGACCGATTTTGGCCTTTTTTGACTTTTGACCATCTTACACCCCTTAAGTACCATCATAAAACTCAAAACAACTAGATAAATTAAGAAAAAAAAATTGGGTGATGCAATATTTCCCTACACTATTGGATGCTCCTACCTCAACACCTCTCCTCTCATGTCTACCTCTCGTATGAGTGCCTTGACATGCTCCTGCTCTATGCAATTTCTCTATGCCTATATTTTATCCATATCTCACTCCAACCTCAAGATATTTTCTCAAAGGGTGGACTTTGTACCGCTATTTGATAAACCTCGAGAGGCTTGGGGCTCATCCAATGCTATTTACAATGTTGAAAGCTATCATATAGCTAGGTCAGCACATCTAGTTGCACTCTCATATGTTGTCCTCAATCTGACAAATGACTTGAAGAGATCTTCATGTTGCCTTGTGGAGGACTCTAAGGTTATATCATCATCCATGTGCAATGAAGGCATCATCTCTGCAATCACATGCTAATAGATCTCACGCCACACTTGCATGGATCCTACAAGATGGAAATCATAGAAGATATCAGTACACATCATGGCATATATATAATATCATATGCACAAAGTTAAAGAGCATAAAGAAAACATAAATATCAAATCATCACCTGGATCTCCAGTCTACCAATCAAGGTATAATCATACAAAAATGGTCCCCCTCTGTGTAGAAAGTGTGGATGGCCCACTACTATTGGATTCCCCACACTCATGAGTGAGAATCTCTGATGTGGCCATTGGATGTGCTCTAGTGACCTTGATAGGAGGTGCATCTCTCCTCTCAAGGGCAACTAGATCATCCTATGTCTCATTCATATCATTTCTCATCGATTGGTTATCCTCATCCTCTGAATCCAAAAATATGTCATGTGTAGTGTCATCATCATTGATAGATCCATCAACCTGCTCATCATCCCTATCCTCTTTGCAACCTAGATGAGGTTTGGTGTGGCTTGCAAGGTAGTGCATGGGAATGAAATGGGTTGGTTGTGCTCCAACCCACCACTAGTCATTGGCTCATGTGGTGCCTAAGTCATCTACATCAAATATTGGGGGCATGTCATGATCGTCATCCTTTGAACCACTAATGTAAACATCCTCAATTGTAAGACAACAAGTGTCTCCAGGTCTAGGGGCACTTCATGCTAATTGTAGGTATCTTGGTCAATCCCACAATGGTACCTAAATATGTCTAAACTGGTGTATGACACAATCATAGTAGAAGGCTCTCATTACGCTATCATGTCTCCCTACAAAAAATTGACCTTGCTACTACCTGACTAGATCATTTCTATCATCTCTCTAGTGTGATATCTTGAGATATGGTCTCCATGAGATATCATCCTCATCTAATCAATCAAATATAATCTACGAGTGAATAAAATATCCCTCCTACCATGCCCACCTTAGTGCATAACTGTAGGCCTATGGGTAACCCATGGCCAATATGGTAGGAAATCTAGTGGGTCTAATACATGTGATGTACTTGAATCACCATACCTATAAGAGCATACAATTTACTATATTGTCTAGCTCTTGGTATACAAAACTTCCCAAATCATAGTATAAATGAGCCAACATACTACGACCCCAAGTATAAATGGTTTTATACTCCTCCATGTCTCGAATTATGTGAATTAATCCACCATCTAAGTGGGTGCCTCATTCATTTGGTACTAGTGCAAGTGTTGTAGTGATGGTCATGATCTACCGAAGTAGTGGTTTCTATGCATGTCATATCCATCTAAGCTCAATGCAAGGACCAATGGATGACAATGGAATGGGCTGTTATAAACAATATATAATGTCATCTCGCATCTCCCTATATGATTGCTCATCCACTGAGTGGACAACCTCACCCCGGATAGGTAACTATAGGATGTGGTGGATGTCCTCGAGGGTAACCATCATCTTTCCCATAGGAAGGTGAAAGGTACATGTATTTGCATCCCATCTCTCTACTAGGGCCATCAACATAGCATCATGATACCTCATAGGTGGCATGAGGTATACCCAGAATAATCCTATCCTATTAAATGCTAACCTCCTATAAAATCTGTGTGATGGACTCTTGAAGGAAACAAAATTGTCTCCCTCTGAGATGTTGTCAGGATCGAGGAGGAGACTAAAATAACAAAATACATAAAATAAATCCTAAATTTTCCAATTGAATAACACTAAAGTTTCTCAAGGACACTTTACGACAAATTTGGACACTTATGCCATTTTTGAATGGGGGTCTTGGACACTTTAGACAATTCTAAGCACTTTACACCAAAGTGGGAAACTTTGCACCAAGGTGGGACAATTTGTGCCACTAATGGAAGCTTTATGACAAACATGGACGCTTTGCAAAAATCTTTTCCAAGGTCCTAAAAATATTAAAAGTACATGAAAAAATATTGTAAATACATGAAAATGAAGAAAAAGCACAACATAATCCACACATTGTGTGTCGAAGTGTGCCTCATGCCACCTCGTCACAAACGACATTAAGTTTAGGCTACTTGTAAGCTTGTCTACTCAACATCCTTAATCACTCTGCACAAAGGTAATTTGCAAGAAGGTAAATGTCAAATGATAGTAAACATTGTCATTTTCTTTTGTATATACTAAACCCTAGTAAATAAATCTTATTTCATTTTGAGGGCATTTTATTCAAATGAGCATAATGGGGGATAGAGGACTCCATTTTTTATGTCGTTTGTTGTGTTGTAATTCCACTCTCATTCTCATCAAATTTTTATCACTATGCATTATGGTACTTGTAAATACCCTATGGTATGACTTACGTACTTCAATGTGCTTTCATGGCTACTCTGATTCCACCTCCATAAAGCAAGCAGAATTAGGAGGCATAAATCTACCCTCAAATTTGATTCTTTGTAGAAGTTTGATAAGAGGATTTTTGAACGAATAATGAATTTGTGTTGCAGGATGGGGTTTCTAACATTGTGGTTTTGCAAATGACTATAGTGGGGGCTTCATTCTCCCTAATGAATCCATATGAGTATCTTTTTATAAATTTTTTTAATTTTAATTCCTTTAGCTTACATATGCACGTAGTGTCATATGGCCACTAAAGTGGGGGCTAAATGTAGTGTAGAAAATTGTACCCCTTTTTAGGAGAAAGTATAATTCACACTTATTTGGACCTATTTTGGTGACCTTTCCATTAATATATTTTTATAATCCCATTAATAGGCCCCTAATACCCCTATATCATGCATCCCAAGTCCTATTTAACTTAATTTTATTTAATTCCCAACACCACAACTTGCATTGAACAAATAATAGGGATTTAATTAATGCCTTGACATTCTAGGAGTCCTTATGATTTAGGTTAGGCCCCATTTTCCATAGGGTGAATGGGTTCATCATTAAGTGCCCTAAACTTAGCTTTTGATATGTTTTGGGAAAAATTTGAAGGTTTCAAATTCAAATTTCACATGTCGAATTTCAAGACTTGGTAATTGGAAAATTAGGAAGGAAGCCTATAAATCTAAGTTTTACATTCATTATTCACCAGAACAATATCAAGAAAACAAGACAAGATAAAAAAAATAGTGTTACATGAGATTAAGCATTCAAGAGCAAGGAGCAAGCAAAAGTGAAGTCTTGGAGTAGCATTCTTTTGTTTTCAGGTCTTCAAGCTCATTTTGTCATCAAAAATCAAGCATCATTGAAGAACTAATGATAGATGCCTATGGAGAATCATGATGGATTCTAGGTTTTGGGAGAAGCACTATGAGATTCAACCTAACCTAATGAATTTTTTCCTAAGTGATTCCATCTTCTATGATCATTCTATTTTCAACCTAAAGAGAGGTATATTTAGATTTGTGACTTTTTAAAGGGATTTGAGGTCTCCTAAAGTAGGTCTCATTCATTGTTCAGGTTCATTTAGGGTCCTTTTCTAACACACTTGATTAGGGTTTCTTCGAATTATTTGAAATCTTAATCTTAGACACACTTAAGGTTAGGATTGCACACACATTTCATGTTTCAAATTTATATTTATCATCAAGGTTTAATTGTCAAACTTGGGGTTTGACCAAGGCAAACCCCTATCCACCAACAAATAAACAAATTTTTTTTCCAGATTTTTGACATATTCAGATCCGAGAGTAGGGTTATCAAGCTACAAGAAGGAATTGCAAGTTTCAAGCTTCAATCTTAGATTCATTTTTTTTTTCAGAAAATACTGCCATGACCCATTCGCCATAGGGTGAATGAGTCCCTATTAGGGTTACAAGAACAACAACTTTTGATAGGTGCACATCATTTATTACCTTCATATTTTCTAGAAATTTTGTTGGTTCCTTTTGCTTTATGTTAAATCTCCTAAATGCACTTTATAGATCTAAATTTGGAGTTAATTTTCTATTTTTAAGCTTTCTCCCCAAAGTGATGTTTGACCTAGAACCCCATCCTAGCATTAAAGGGAAATTTGTATATTCACACCTTGTTTTGACTCTCCTTGAGGTTTATTTTCATTTCATTGTGTGGATCTCATTTCCTAATGAATTGAGGAAAGATAGGACCCCTTTATCCCTCTTTGGATCCACTTTTCCATTTTGGGACACCCCTATCCTATTTTCTTTCATTTTAGGTCCTAATAATTGTTGGAGCCTTGGCGAAATGAGAATAATGTGTAGATGGTTTGTGTTGGTTGCTTTTGTGTTTTCATTGATGTCAACATGGTAACAGCTATATAGGAAGTTTACTTGGTTTATCAAAAGTTGTTCTATGTTGGTAATGTTCTTCTGTGATGAATCAATGTGTTGGTATTTGAGTTAAAAATTCACTACAAGAACTAATATGACTCTAATCTCTTAACCATGTTATCACGTCTCATTCAGATAGCTATATCCAAGATCTTGAGAAGTTTTGGGTTGTGAGCAAAAAGTTATCCCTGACAGAGTTCAACTCTGTACTCTGCATTTTCTTAAGGAGAACATTCTTATACTGTAGTTTTTTGGTAGTCTCTATGTTAGTAATATGATGAGAAATTGATGCGGTCTTGGATCCAGAAGGTGTTTGTTTTGAGGATTTTTGTTGGTTTGGAGATTCTATGAATTATGTCTAGTCTTGGTCGACCTAATGTATGCAATTCACTATGAAGACTAGTTATGCTTTATAGATGTTAGTCAAGTTGGTATAGTTCTCTACATGGATAAAATGTTTTAAATCATATATAGGGCCAAAAATAATATTTTGATTACTTTGTTTTTCATCTAATTAGGCTGACCTAATTGATAAATAAGATATTCTTGTATATATATATGAGATGTTTTGAAAGCAAGTGAGGAGAGGTGAGAATTAGTGGTAAAGGGAAGTGGAAGGAAGGTGAGAAAAGTATTAGGGTGTATGTGAAGATCCGATCCTAAATTCTTTATCAATTGGGATAAGAGTGTTTTTTGAGTGATTGTTGTGTTAGTCAGTACTTCATATTTTGAGCTTCAATAGAACTGAACCCTACACACTGAAGGTGCATTGTCTCAATTCAAACTCTTGGCAGTGAGCTACTATTGTATCTTTGTGGTTAGCCATCTTTTGTATTCAGACAATGAGTCTTTCAAGGACAGTTAGTCTTGGTAGTGAGCCCTGTAATATTTTGTATCTGGATATAATATATTGTGAGTTAACCCTCACTATGGTTTTTCCCTTTTTGAGTTTTCCATGTAAAATCTCGGTGTTCATGTGTGTGGTTGTATTAATTTTTTTTTATGTTCTCTCTTTTCAATTCAATAAAAATTATGATAATGGTTAGATGGATTTTATTAGAATCTCAGTATTCTGGATGTTCAACAATTGGTATCAGATCTTGTTTCCTCGGAAGAAGCCTAACAGCTTGAGGAAGGTCCCAAAATTTGTGTACAAGAAATTTCTTCCTCCGGAAGTGATCTCTGTTGGATATTCATAAAAAATGGAATATCTGAAGGATATGTTGATGAAATCAAATGAGTATATTGAAAAACTACAAAGTAAATGTGTTGAAGCATGTGATTTATTGCCTAAGGCAGATGAAATTATATCTAGCCTACTGCAGAAAATTGATGAAAATAAAAGAACTAAATAATATCAAGAAATTGAATTTCCAAGGAAGATGTATGAATGAGTGAATCTTGAGGAATAAGTAGAAATATTGAAATTTGATTTGGAAAAGGAAAGAAGTTTTGAAGATAAATTTAAGGTAAGCACTTCAATGCTTGATGAGTTAATTACTTCTCAAAAACCAACAATGGATAAGAGTGGTTTAGGGTTTGAAGAAGGTCATAATTCTAAAGCGAAGTAATCTACTGATAAGAAGACTCGGCGCAAAGATGGAAAAATCAAGAATATAAAAATAAATTTTGGAAGAACTCCCATCAAACAACCTAATGCTAAAAGGTATTTATCTTTCAATGGAATTTCTCATTCCTACAAGAAATTTGGTCATAAGGCAAAGGACTATAAAAGTAAAATGAATGATACTCTATCATTCTTCGGAAAAAAAAATTAAGTGCAAGGTTGGACATAAAGCTAATCAGTGTGAAAATAAGTTGAATAAGAGAAAGAATGGAATGAAAAATGTTGTCTATTGTAAGTGCAGCAATCTGAAACACCCAGTTAGTAACTACAAGAGAAGAAAAATATTTATCCGATGAAGAAGCATGAAAAAATTGATTTGGAAGAAGGAAAGGAATGAAAAGAATCTGGAGAAAGGAAGAAGAATTCAAGCAAGTTGAATCAAAATCATCAATCTTATATGTTTCGACCTTCGGTGTAGATACGCCCATCAATTTTTGAGTCTAGAAATGGCTAAGGGGGAGCAATTATCAAAAAATCTAATAAACCCCCTCTTCGATACTTATGTCACATCATGATAGATGTATATTTAATGTGGTAATGAATTTAAGGAATTTCTCAATAGCATGTGTGAAGAATGAAGTTTACAAAATTTGAAAGAATGGAGGGGCACACAATTTTCAAGGTAATCTACCTACAATTTGAAGCATTTATTGCAAAATCATTCGGAATGAAAGAAATAAATTTAGATAATTCAAGAGGCATATATATTTTCAAAGAAGCGTGCAAAAGAAGTTTGCAGAGTAATTCAAAGTTTCAAGGTTTGAAGGATAAATCAAGTGGATTTGAAGTGAGCTCCAGAAGCAAGATATCTATACATTCCTTGTTGGCATTTACAGAGGTATTCTTGTTTATACAATCTTTCAATTTTATTGCTATGGATAATTCAAAGGTTGTGACTAGTGTGGACAGAGTCCAAGTTAATTTGAGAAGATATTTGAAGAATGTGTCGGAAGATTTTGTTAGTGCATTCTCTTGCATCCCTCCTAGAGTGTTACCCACATCTATGCATGTTTTTACAGTAAGATTGAGGAAAATTCACTAGTCCAGTTGAGCATTCTATGGAAGAATGAATTGGAAGAGAATCATGATGCCTAAAAAGTGTTATTTGAGAAGAAGTTGGATGTTCGGAGGAAATCCCATGTGTTTGAGTTTGATAGGAAGTATGTTCGAATAGTTTTGAGTAGAATTCATAATGAATCTTTGTGGATTGATGAAGCGCATTTGATCACCAGAGAAGCAATCAGAGAGTAATTGGTTTGTGTTCCTCCAGACTAGTCCCAAAACGGAAGGTTGTGAATGAGCAAGAGATAATTCAGGTAACCGGTGTGACTTTTGAAAGAAAAGATATTGATTTGCAATTAATTATGGATCTGGTTATCAAGTATGTTGTTGTGGTCATTGGTCATAAAGTTTTCTTGTCTAGCAATGATCTCATAGTTTTTACTACTACTATACATACTATTGTTGATATGGTTAAAAGGGGTATGGATTATGACCTATGTGAATTACTTCAAATACATATTTTGAAGAATTTAAAGGAAATTAAGAAGAGTAAGAAGAATGCATTTCGGTATGGCAATCTGGTTGTCTCCTTAATTTTCTACTTTTTGAGAGAATTACTGGTGATACAAAGAATAGAATGGTCAAATACAAAGCCTATTTCCCATCAAATTAGGAAATTCATGATAATTCTTGGTAATTTGGATGCTCAAGAGATTACTCTTGTTGCATTATTTGGAACATTTCAAATGAGGATGAGCAGAAGATCAAGGATTCCAATAAGTGTTTTTGAAAATTATTTCAAAAAATATCAATTTTCTAGTTTCAATAGATTTCTATCACATGGAAGCAGTTGAATCAAGGTTGGTTTGGATATTTGAGTTAAATTATGAAGTGACAAAGGCTGAAGTTGATTATTATGCAAAAATTATTTTGGAAATCCCATAGAATCCCAATGTAGAAGGTACTTCAGTAGTGCAACTGGAATAGGGAAGAAAAGGAAGAGTGTTGTCAAACAAGAAGTTTTAGAAGGAAGTGAGTTAGAGAGAGCTCAACATGAGCATGAAAGAATAAACATTCAAGGAGATTCGGAAGAATTGCAGAAGGTTATTCTCGATGCTAATTTTGATTCATTTATTTATGTTGTGGATAATCTCATAAACATGGTTAATTCTTTTAGGGTCTACATCTCTGGACTAGAAATGCATGTTGGAATTGGGTATGTTGAAGAAAATCTAGAAGATATCAAAGAAAAATGTGAAAATGAACACAATCGAGTGATGAAGGAATTGGAGATTATACAAGGTTGTGAGAAAGAGGCACAAGAATTGATTCCTTTTTGCCTAGATTGGTTTGGCAGTAAATTGAACATAAGAGATGAGATAAATAACAATGAAACCCAGATGAGAACTAAATCATATACATACACATTGGTAGAAGATAGAGACAATCAGAGGTGGTCCTAAATTGTGCAACTTCAGGACAATTTTTTTCCCTCTAGAACCAAAGAACAAAATTTATTAAGAATTTTGTGGCACTCAAAGACATGGTTAAACTCAGGCACATTTTTGTCTCTAGCGCTCTTAACAGTGTTGGTGATTTATCAGAGACTAATCTTAGTCCCAATACTTTAGCAGATGGTATAGATTCTTTAACTAATTAGCTTGAATTATTCCACAAGACTCTTGTAAGTGCAAAAGGTTCATGGGAAGAAGGCAAAGCATCATGGAAGGTCATTCTGAAGAATGTCAAGGGTTCTCCTTCTTCAGGTTGATTCAATTTTGTTTTCATATCCTTTTGGTTATATTTTGATGTATATATACATATATTCTAGACCCATCCTTTGTCATTGATGTTTTAGGGGGAGAGATAAAGATCAGAAGAAGGAAAAACAATTTAATGAAGAACAATTTTGATAGGGGGGTATTCAATTGTAGTATATTTAAAAAAAAAATTGTCAAGCATGTTGCCATCAATGCCAAAGGGGAAGATTGTTGGAGCCTTGCAACATGAGCATGAAGTGTAGATGGTTTGTTTTGGTTGTTTCTATGTTTTCATTGATGCCAACATGGTAACAACTATATAGGAATTTTACTTGGTTTACTAAAAGATATTCTATGTCGGTAAAGTTCTTTTGTGATGAATCAGTATGTTGGTATTTGAGTCTGGAATTCACTGTAAGAACCGATATGACTCTAATTTCCTAACCATGTTATCATGTCTCATTCAAAAATTTATATCCTGGATCTTAAGAAGTTTTGGGTTGTGAGTAGAAATTTATCTTTGACAAAGTTCAACTATGTACTCTGTACTTTCTTAAGGAGAACATTCTTATACTGTGGTTTTGTTGGTAGTCTCTATGTTATTAATATGATCAGAATTTGATGAGGTCTTAGATTTGGAAGGATTTTTCTTCGAGGATTTTTTGGTTTGGAGATTCTATGAATTATGTCTAGTCTTGGTTGAACTAATGTATGCAATTCACTATGAAGACTAGTTATGCAAGATGGATGTTAGTCGACTTGGTATAATGCTCTACATGGATAAAATGTTTTAAATCATATATAGGGCCGACAAGAATATATTCATTACTTTTTTTTCCATCTAATTAGGTCGACCTAATTGATGAATACAATATACTTGTATATATATGAGATGTTTTGAAAGTGAGGAGAGGTGAGAAGTGGTGGTGAAGGGAAGTGGAAGAAAGGTGTGAAAAGGATTAGGGTGTATGTGAAGATCTGAGCCTAAATGTTTTATCGGTTGGAATCAAAGAATATTTATTGAGCAACTATTGTGTGAGGTAGTACTTCATATTTTGAGCTTCAATGGAATTGAACCCTACACACTGAAGGTGTATTCTCTTAGTTCAAAGTCTTGGTAGTGAGCCACTATTGTATTTTAGTGGTTAGAAATCTTTTTTATTCAAGAAGGGATCCTTTCAAGGATAGTGAGTCTTGGTTGTGAACCCTATAATATTTTGTACCCAGATATAATATATTGTGAGTTAACCCTCACTGTGGTTTTTCCCTTTTTGGATTTTCCACGTAAAAATCTCGATGTTCATGTGTGTGGTTGCATTGATTTTTTCTATGTTCTCTCTTGTTGATTCAATCAAAATTATGATAATGGTTAGATGGATTCTATTAGAATGGTTTTCTAGAATATTGACCACCCCACCTCTCAGTATTTTGGATGTTAAACAATAATAAATGATTAGGTGATAACCTTTTTCACTCTAATATATAGTGCAAACCCCCTTCCCTTGCTGAAGATCTTCATATCATTCTTGTCTCCACCACTTATGATGTGGAACATTAAATAAATATGCCTTATTGTTGATGAAATACACCCCACCACCTCATTTGCTTCTTCCTACACATCTTCCTCCTTACTCTCTTCTTATATGCCCAATGGGTCCCAAAATTATTTATCACTTCTAGAGGGATCAATCCACTTCAAGGCCCAGGATAGTTTTTTCTTGATGGTGAATAGGCCAACTCATCAATAAAATTTGAGTGACGACAACCTAATAAATGAGAGTGGATAAGCTATCCTTCACTTTGGTCTGAGCTAGATTGAGGATGGTGTTTCTAGAGGTAATATTGAAAGTAATTAATCATAACCAAATATATATAAATTGAAACAAGTGTAATAGTATTTAGTGTACACTTGATCCCCAAATTTTTCACTAGACCAAGGAATAACCTACTACACATATAACCTTGATTGATTTGATCAAGACATCATTACAAGAGTGCAAGGTG
Source organism: Sequoiadendron giganteum (assembly GCA_007115665.2). Lineage (NCBI taxonomy): Eukaryota > Viridiplantae > Streptophyta > Pinopsida > Cupressales > Cupressaceae > Sequoiadendron > Sequoiadendron giganteum. Next base: position 572,822,468 of record CM021100.1, on the reverse strand, counting down.
TGGGTATGCAAGACATGATTCTCCTAAGGTTAAATCCTTCAATGCTCACCATAAGTGTTTTCTTGGTTAAATTTTGAACCATGAAATAAATAAAAACTATTTCCTACTCCTAAACTACTAGTTAATGATATTTTTTATTTTTAAGGTGCATGGAGGGTCAACACTTCCAATATTAATAATTTATATTAGGTTATAGAGTCAAAATCAACCAAAAGATAACATATAGAAATGATAAAAGAGATATGATATCAACAACTAAACATTCTTAATAATCCCTCTCTAAAATTTTAAAAATTCATATGCAATATTGTAAAGACTATTAAAAATAACATCTGAAATCCATTAGTCAAAAAAGATGGAGCGCTTTAGTGGGAGGATCGGGGCTCCAAATTTGAATTCTACAGGTGAATATGGAGATGGAGAGTCAAAATCAAATGAGGATGATGAGGATTTTTTGACTTCTACCAATTTAGAGGCTCGATTTCTTTGTGTTGGGATTTAATGGGATTTTTTTATGACTTCTTGTTGATGATGTTGTATCCTTTATTGATGTTGTGGACATTTATTTGTGGAGGCTTTTCCTTGCCTAGCAAAAGGTTGAGATCTCTATCATGGTTTCCTATGTTCATGTCGTCTTGGTTAGCGGCGGATTTCATGGGAGGTCAGGAAAGGTTGTTTTCCTAGCTTCATGGTCTGTAATTTGTTTAGGTAGGTGTTGGCTCGTGCTTTTTATTCATTTGGGATTATAGGTTTAGGTGGGTTGGTGGAAGCCACTTTTGCATCTTGGTTTATGGTTCCTCCTTAGTTGGGATCTAGCTTTTGTGACTTCCTTTTCTCCCAATCTAGCTTTTTTCTCTTCATTGATTGGTTTATTTTGTGGTTACTACTTTCCTGCACTAGGTTTTGGTGTTGGGAAGATAGGGTACTTTGGAATGTTGGATTTGACTCATTTTTTTAGTCAAGGTTGCAAGTTGGTTTCTTTGAGCCTGAGAGAGTTTCAAAATTTTGGCCTCTACTTTTGAACAAATGTGGTATTTCTTTTAGTAGAGGAGGTGTGTCTAGCTCTTATGGGTTGTTTTTCCCATGGAGTCATGTGTTGGTGTTTAGGGAAACTTATGCTGCCCCTGTGAAGACTATCTTTTTGATGAGTTCAGGCATGTGTAAATGGTAGTTTTGTTGGTGGTGTCTTTGTTTGGATGTTGACTTTGTGGTTTTCATGGTTATTATTTTTGGGCCTATTTTTCTAAATCCCTTTTGGTGTGTGAAGCCTATGTTGGTGAAGGGGTTGGTCTTTGGTTTCTTGGAGATCTCTTGGTGTTGCAAAGGATTTTTTTTCTCCAAATCTTGGGGGGATTGTTTCCCTTGGAGTGGTGTCTATGATGCATTCATGTTTATGTTGTTGGGTTTTCTTGAGGTTGTTTGATGCATGAGCATCCAACGGTGTAGGGAAATCTTGCATCACCCAAAAAAAAATCTTAATTTCTTTAGTTGTTTTGATTTCCATGATGGCACTTAAGGGGTGTAAGACAGTGAGAAGTTAGAAAAGGAAAAAATTGGTCACTTACTATTTTTAGTAAGTTGTCCTAAACGATCTCATATGGACCTAAAAACTTACCCCAAGGAGAAGAACTAAAAAAAAAATTCAATCATAGAAGAATCGTCTCAATACCTTGCACGGTTTGGGAGATATTAAAGTTTTCATCCCGAGAAATTTCTCCAATGCGGCTTCAAATTTAAATATGAAACTTTAGAGGCCTCAAAACAACTCGAAAAGTGGATGAATCAAGCTTTGGTCATTTGACATTGTAGATATCTTTGAGATCTTTCTAACGATATGTTATAATAGAAAATCGGACACCTAGATCAAAATTTATGGCCCTATGAAGCTGCCCCACTAAAAAGTGAATTTCATTCAAATTTCTTCCTAGGCAAGAAATCAAACGACATGACTTTTGGCACCAAAATAAAAGGGAAAGTTACACTTTCTAGAACATTCTAGGGCGGTTATCAGGGTAAAATAAAAAAGGTTAAGTGGGGATTGTAGAAGGTGGCTCTATTAATGTAGATTGTGGCTCTGAATAATGTATTTTGTTTTCAGAGTTGATTTTGTTGTAATGAATCAAGCCCATGAGGTTGTAGCATGTGATTTTTGAATCTGCAATTTTATTTCTTGAAAATAATTGAAAGTGAGTTATTTTTTTTGTCTCACATATTTTGTGTTGGTATCTATTGTTGTGATTTGTGTGGTTTCGTGTGGTGTGGCCCTCATCACTGTTAGTTGGTTTTAGCTTGGTTTGTGGTTTCCTATGAACATGGTGTTCTTGGATCTCATGTTTTATGAGACCTTTGTGCTTTCTCAGGGGAGGTGATTCACCAAATGTGTGAATCTAATTGTTGTTGGTCTCATATCGAAGAGGTGTGTATTGGGGGTTGTCTCGAAGGCTCATTTGAAGATATTGTTTTTTGGACAACCCAAAAGATTTCAAAGGTTAAGGGTATTCTAATTTCCCTTTCTTCTTTTCTTCATACCCTCATGTTGGATCCTCAAAACATGGCTCCTATTGAGGTGGATTTTTCTCCTTTAGAGGTGGAGGTTGTGGAATTAGCTGGGGGATTTGTTCCTAGGATGGCTTCTCTTTTTGAGGTGGAGCTTTCTCCTATTGAAGTGGAGATAGGCATAGTTGGAGGGGCTTGGTATTTTTGCAAAGGGGTTTTTGTTGCATGTTTTTTGAAGCTAGAACATTTTCTTGGGAGGACTCACTGCCTTCTTTTTGAATCCTTTATCTTCTCTCATTTAGAGGTGGAGATGGAGATTTATGATGGGATCTTAGATCTACATCTAGTCTTCATGATTGTAAGATTTATCAGGCTAAAGGCTGTCACAATTAACATGTATTAGGCTTAGGACTTGTTTGTTCTGAGTAGATCTATAATTGGGTTTTTGCCTTGTTTAGATGTAGTCAATTTAGCTTGATCATTTTTTATAGGATTGTGTTTTGGTTGTTGGTGGGCTATGTTTTATCTTCTGGCAGCATGATCTTATTAGAAAGGGTTTTGAGTCCATTCAAAACCTATTTGTAATGGGTTTTGGGTCCCATCAAAACCTATTTTCCCCACTAATCAAAACATCTAAAATTCATTAAAGTGTTGCAACACTTATCAAAGCAATATACATTCACAATAGTAAATTTTGTAAGAGAAAACTCTAAGCTAAGAAAATCTACCAATCTTAATTTCTTAGAATTTCTCTTGAAAATGGAAAACTAGCCAAGGATGAATTCAATTACAAATACTTGGTACACAATAGCCACCTCTTTTTTATTTAAAAACTAGGTTACTTTAATGGTTATTGGACATGTAAATAGTGAAATCTTTGATCTTTCTCAACATTAGATTCATTTGGAAATATAGAAATGACCAATCATTTGCATAAGAAAGGAACTAATATTTATTGTACTCAGTTTTGTTGTTGAATAATCTTAAGAATTCCACTAAGAATTAGATATCGTCAATATTACATATGGAACAAGATAAAATCCCATGAAATATACTTCAAATGGAATCATGGAGATGGTGTATAATTAATTTCATTTTAAAACCCAACCATTTCAATCATGGTGGTATGTTTCTCTTCATCATCAATCATTGAATTTGAGTTTTACATTCACAGCCTTGCGATAAGCATGAGTTTCTAGGAGATAAAATCCAATTGGTAGTTGTGGGGATTGGGAGTGGAAGTTGATAAGGGGACATGAGAAAATAGGATCATATAGATCCCAACTGTAATCTCACAAAAGAAGAAGTGAAGGAATAAAAAGGAATGAAGGGTGTGAATATCCTTTTACAAGACGAGACAAGAGGACCAAATATGGAGGAAATATCATGTTATGGTTTGAAAATCCACAAGTGAGGTGGAATTAAGGGGAGAAAAAGGAATAAAATGGGTAAATGGATTTTTTGGATTTTCATGTAAAACAATATATAGGTTATTGATATAATATGAGATATATGTTTCCACATCAAAAGTCTACAACATAGTGAAATGAATGGAAAATAACTAGAGCACGTGTAGACTTAGATTTTTCTTGATATTTGGTAACTTAAAACTTATGATGGGAATATGGAGGATGAAGGAAAACACAATTAGGAAACTTTGAAAAAATGATACCCATTAAAATACCTCTTAGATTATTTATCTATCATAGGGAAACATAAGGCCTAAATTCTCAAAGGAGTTGAAATTGAAGAAAATTTTGGCACAATTAGATTAAGTCCCAACATTACCTTTGGTTGGGGATGTGTTTCTCTTATAGGAATAGTTAGAATATATATCTTTGGGAGAAAACCAAAAAATGGACATATAATGAGGGCACCAAGAAAACCAAACTTAATCTTGACCAAATATTATCAATATTGCACAAAGAAACAACACACACAAGATAAAATATATAAAAGGTATGGCATAATTACTTACATGAATAAATGCTTAAGATCTACTAACCATGAACTAAAAAATCCATTAATTCTCTTATTAGATTCTCAAAATGGAACACATTATGATCATAAGCCTTTAAATTTGTGTATGTCTAAGGAAAAAATAATCAAACTTCTCATGATTTCGTGTATCCTCTTATCTAATATTCCACACGAGGACCATATCTCCAACTTGGAAGTTTCTTACAATTCCTTCTTGTTAGAGATATATTTTGTCACCTACTGTGTGATAAGATTCTCTCATGTGAAATCATTTTATTCTCATTTATTCTATTAATTATATTATTCTCTAAGATATTTTTAGAATTTACTCCTTTAGTGTCATATATAGTTGATATATAGGAAACTCTGAGCTAACTAGGATTTTGGCATCTAGTTTGTATATTAGTTCAAGATGCCTCTTCCCCATGGTTGTCTTATAGGTCATTTTATCAACCATAGTTCATATTTAGACTTGTCATCCCATATTTTCTTGTTCATATCAAATGTTATTTTTATGATCTTCATGAGTCTCTTGTTGTTCAATTCGGCTCATCTATTTCCTTGAGGATGTTAGGGGCATAAGTGAAAGAAAAAAATCCCATACTTAGTGCATAAAACTAAAATTTCATTGGAACCTAAACACATGGAATTATCTACAATGGTTCCTGTAGGCACACAAAATTTGGCTATAGTGTTATTCAGTAAGAAGACAACTACCATCTTTGATGTAGAATTATAAGTTGGAATTGCCTCAACCCACTTGGTGAAGTAGTAAGTAGCTACAAGAACCCATTTATATTCATTGCTTGATCTTTCTTTAATTCCCCCTATGAAATAAATTTCCAACTTCTAGAATGGAGCCTCTACCATCACGAATGTCAAGGGTAGGGACCTGCAAACTTTAATTTTCCTAAAACACTTTGGCAAGTGTCACATTTTCTTGCTCTTCCAGCCACATCCTTGAAAAAAATATGCCACTAATATCCTTCTCTAAGGATTTTTTGCATAGTGGTATTGGCCTTTTAAAATTTCTCCATAAATTATTTGATGGCATTCATCCATCACTTTATTGGACTATTCTTGATCCAATAATTTGAGAGACAACGCTTTAGGATCTCTCAACTCTAGATCATAATGTACCAATGCATACCTTTATGATCTCAAATTGATAGTTTGTTTTTGGTTATCATTAATTTTAGGAGGAAATCTCATATATTTTAGGTAAGAGATAATATCCTTATATGATAATCCCTCAATTGACAACAAGTTGATGCATAATTAGAATTTATTCCATTAACTTTAAACACTGTAGATTTTTATTTGTCATTAATTTAACCAAGCCTTAAACTCTAACCAATTTTTTTTGTACCTCAATATCATATTATTTGATCTTATTGATCCATCTACATCTCTTTCCTAAGGCTCCTTGCTAAGTAAATATATCTTTTATTATTTTATCCAGTGTGTATGCAATGGTATTTTCATATATTAGACATGGCCTTTACATATATTAGATATGGCTTATAATTATTGATATATTTTATAAGGGTAAACAAATATTTTTTCATTATTGAATACTTCAATTTTTTACCTTGTAAAGACTGACTAAAACATGCAATAGGATTCTCATATCCATCCTTGTTCTTTTGAAATAATACAATAGAAATAATATGAAATGAGGAAAATGAGAAGAGTTGGAAGGGTTTGGAATATTCTCAACTTACCAGTACTAAAAATTCTTTGAGATATTCCTTGATCTTCACAAATACATTAGTTGGTTCATCGCTACACCCAATTGATTGATTTGTTCTCAACATATTGGAGATAGCTTTAATTTTCTCGGTAAAGTTAGGAATGAATATTATAAATTGATCTGACCAAAGAAGGATTGTATTAGCTTTGAATTTATAAGGCTTAGGGATGAGATAATTTTCCTTTAATATTTTTGGACCTATTCTTAACCAATTATTTTACACAATATTCCCCAACATCTTTCTTTCTTCCACACCAAATATGCACTTTTTAGAATTTAGGGAAATTTCATAATCAAGAAATCTTTTGAAGATAAGCTCCAAGTGTTTATAATGATCTTTTATATCTTTGGATTAGGTTGTTATGTCGTACTAGTATACCACCATGATCATATTGATGAGCATGAAAATGAAACATCAATTTATCTTTGAATTTTTGATCCTACATCTTAAAGAATAAATGGAACTCTCACAAAAATATAGGTATACAAAGGAGTTTTGAATGTAGTATTTTCTTGTTTTGACTCATTGACAACCATTTGGTTGTATCTAGAGAATTTTTCCATCATGGACATTATCTTTGATCCAATTACAAGTTCTACAAAAGTTGATCTATACTTGGGAGAGGATAGTTTTCCTTAAGATACTTAATGTTCAAGTTGCTAAATACACACACAACATTATCTCCCCATTCTTCCCAATTGGAGTAAAATTTGACACCCATTTAAAGTGTTAAACTGGCTTGATGATACATCCCTCTTTCAACATCATTAAGTATTTCTGCATTTGAGGGTAAAGCATATGATTGAGTGGCCTCTATTTTTATCATAATTTTTTGCATTAGGTTAGAGAGGAATATTATGTTAAAATAAATCCTCCATGTATGCCTTAAGTTCATCATAGGACCATACAGAGAGTTTCTAAATATTTTTAATAGTGTAATCAACATTTTATTTTCTATTAATTTCAACTTCTTACTAATGCAAATCATCTTTCAAGTTACTTTAGTACCTAAATTTATGCCTTCAATCTTATCACCATCAATAGGCTTACTTATGTTCTTATAGAAATTTATATTATAAAAAAATATTTCTAATTTAATAAATCCTTGACAAGTTTGTCGGTTCTTATTTTCACTACTTCATTCCCCAAAAACATTTCCTTACCATATTCATGTTAAACCACAGGCCCCTAAAAAATCATATTGTTGTCAAATTCATCCATTTAATTTGAGAACATATATATTTTTTGGCTATCATCAAATACCTACCAACTATGAATTTTATTAGGTTTGTTCATTCTTATGAGGATTTCAATAGTGAATTGATAATTTCAAGGGACCAACCTTAAATCAAATATAGATCCTTCAAAAACTAAAGCATCAACAAGAACATTTTTTTATCTATCTATCCATTCCAAGCCAATGACATCAAATAATTTAATGGTTTCCTAAATAACATTCTTGTATATCTTTAGTATGTCATTCCTTGTAGGAATATATATTCTTTATCTATAATGAAACCATCTCTAAATCTTTGAGAATCCTCGAGCATTTAATTTCATGCTTATGAGAAATATTCAATCTTAGCATTAAAGCCTCATACTATGCAACATTTTTAGTGTATTGGAATGTTAATTTGAATACAAATTTGAAATATTCACTGCATTTGTGCCTTAAGTTATGTTTCTAGACATCAAAATTTGTCCTAACCCTAATTTTCCATTTTATAACCCTAATTCCATTTGTCTAACCCCAATTATGTTCTTCTTTGCATCTGAATAATTAAATAATTTTAATTGTTTTAGCTTTCTTCTACGATTAATTAAATTAATTAATTAATCATCTCCCTTTGCTTCTTCATTAGTTAAATTATTTTAATTATTTAATTAATTTTTCTCTCTCGATTAAATAATTATTTTAATTATTTAATCCTTAACCTAACTTAGCCTACAATCAAATAAATATTTTTTATTTATTTAATTAAACTTAATCCTTAAGTTCTTCTATAATTGATTAAATTATTTTATTTAATTAATTATTCATATGAGGTGGAAAATAAATAAATTTTTATTTATTTATTTTCAAAAACTTACCACATTTTCTCCTTCACTTAATTCTTCCATTTTCTTTTTTTCTTTTTCAATTAACTCTTCCATTTCTTTATTTCCTTTTTCACTTAACTGGCCCTTTCTTCCACTTGACTACCTCTTTCTTATAGTTAACTCTTCCACTTTTCATTCTCTCCACTCATCTCTTACATTTTTCTATTTCCTCATTCACTTTTCTCTTCCATCTTTCTTACATTTGTCATTTTTTCAAATGAGCAACTCTTCCATTTTTTAATGGGAAACTTTCCCTTGCACATCCTCTCATTCGATCTTGTCCGTTGATTGACTATCAAATTTTGATCATTCATCATGCCAACATTTCCTATGAATTCATTTGTTATTCCTTCATAATTCAACCACATTCTTTGAAATCTTGTCATTGTTATCGTCTTGAGCTAATTGAATTTGTGCACAACAAATTTGAGAGAAACACAATACAGACTTGAAGAGTGAGATGGAGAAGAGTGATGGAGGTGATTTGATGCAGGAGCATCCTAGGTTGTGAGAGAAATCTCGCATCACCCAAAAATATTTTCTCTAGTCTAGTTTCTAATGCTTGGAATAATGTTTTGATGAATAATTTGATGTAATTTATTTTCCAGGACCTTTGGCAGTTGCATTCTTGTTGATTGCACTCATGATTGTGATTGTTTCAAAGAATGAATAGGGGATATTCCATTATGGCATCCAACTTGGGAATGGGAGTGTATTTCCTAATATTATTTTTTAGTATTTCATTTGTCATTGCATTAATTGGATATTCTCCACTGTGGGTGTATAGGAGGTAGTGGGTTTGCATTTATCTTTTTGAGATCCTACTAGTGGAGTGGAAATTGAAATTTGACCTCCACTTTGGAAAATGAGTTTGAATTTGCATCATGGAAAATTAATGACATTTTATATTTTATAGAGAACCCATGATAGGAGAGAGGGGGTGTCCTTTTCAAGGAGGCAAAAATCTGATTTTGAAGATAGTGCAAGTTGTTTTTCATTGGCAATTTGGAGCCTATCATTTTGGGAGACAAATTTTGGGGTTGAAGAAGGTATGGTGTAGCATCTTCATGGAGGGAATATTGAGAAAATTTTGTGCAGGTATGAAAGTGTGTTGCAGCAGAAAATGAAGACAAGAATCCATTGTTGAAGACTAGAACAGTTTTCAAGTTGAACTTTTCAAGTTGCAAGTTGCAGGTGGGAAGTTTGTATATGAAGGAGAAGGAGTTGTTTTTGATGTTGCATACCATTTTTTGTCTTAAATCAGATTGTAAATCATTTATATTTTTGTTCATCAATCCTTGAGACTATATAATCTAATATAATCATATTTTTCAGAAGTTGTAATCAATCGAACATTGCAAGTTACTAATCAAATATTTAAAACACCAATTTGTTGTTATTGTATGTGAGAGTTTTTGTAGATGGTTTCATGTAGACCCCTCTTGCATTAGTGTTATTTGAGAGTTTTGAAGGTCCCTTCATCAAGATTGAAGGGTGATGTGAGGAGGTATAACTATTTTTTTAATGTGTTTAATTCTCATGTTATTTTTTCTTCATTATTAGATCAGGATCTTTCATCTTAGATCTAACAGTTGTGTGATTGTTTGTGGTTTAAGCATCTAACCTATTCCTAGTCTTCAATTTTTATTTCTAAATATATTGTGCATTATCATATAAGAATACCCACCATGCAACAAGAATTGTATATTTCTATTTATATTCTAATGTTATTGTACATATTAGATATTTAGATCATAACATTACCTCTAAACACACACAATATTGGAAATAAATTATATTGACTACTCAACATAAAGGTATATTCTCTCCAAATAAGTCCTTTAATTTTTAATTTGGTGTGAAGTCTTGTATCATGACATTGAGTTTAAACATCAAGTCTCATTTAACTGTAAGTTTGTTGCACCTACATTGTATATCAAAAGGAATTTGTTGGACTCAATTCATTTTAACTACCTACAAAAATATCAAGAAACAATACTTCAAACATGTTTCCATACCCATCTCTAATATTTCCACCCACCCCTATAATAGTTGGATTCCCTTTGGATACTAATTAATATTAATTCCTAGTATTGTAGAGTAGTGAGCATTTAACTATTGACTGCTAGTTTTATGGAAACACCCTTTGGGGGAGCCATAAAATTTTCCTTAAAATAAAAATAAATAAATAAAATTGTTAGTTAAAAATATTTAAATTTTAGATGTTCGATTTAACCTAAGATTTGTTGTAGAAGTTATTTGTAACATCAACATTCAACTTCTTTAGAAATCATATTGGTAGACGAGATTCTAAACGAAGCATCAAGAGAGAACATTAATATTTTATATTTTAGATCTTGAAGAGAAAGATTTGTGCTATATTATGGAATTTGCAACATGTAACATTTGAACTAATTTGTTAGACAAGCTTTAATGGGTTTGTAATCTAACCTCTTTAAAGAAGTTAGAACTAAGAAACCTAAAATATACTAAAAAATACTTTCAATGGAAGGATCAACCTTAAGAGAAAATAGATATTATATTACTTACTCAAATTTAACTTCCACAACTTTTTATCTTAATGATGCTTGAATCTTGGGGTAACGTAAATTATTTTGGGCTTGTTGATGTTGATAAAATATCTCTCCTCTAGACATAACATTTAAAAGTTAATCAGGAAAAGGATGTCAGAATGGAATGGAAAAAAGTTCTAAAAAATGAAGAGATATTCTGGAAGCGAAAATCGAGAATCCAATGGCTAAAGGAAGGAGATAGGAACACATCCTTTTTTCATGTTTCTGTTGTCAAACACCGAAAAAGGAACCAAATCTCTAAACTGTTAAATAATTTTGGGGAGGTGATTTCTGACCAAGCTCTTATTAAGTCTTGTGTGGTTGATTATTTCAAGGAGGCTCTCTCAGCCCCTACAGGGGTACCAAACTTGAATATGGATGATTGGATTCTCCGGCACCTTCCTGAATCCATCTCTCTGGAGGATAACTTGAGCATTCTTAAGAGTGTTTCCATGGAAGAGGTTAGGCTGGCTACTTTTAGCATGGGGGCATTCAAAGCTCCTGGCCCTGATGGGTTTCCTCTGGGGTTCTTTCAAATATTTTGGGATACTGTGGGCTGGGACCTGGTGCTTGCGGCTAGGGATTTCTTCCAATCTGGTAAGATTCTTAAACAAATGAATCACAATTTCATTTCTCTTATACCTAATATTAGTGAGCCACTTTCAATGTCTGACTTTCGGCCTATTAGCCTATGTAACACTATCCACAAAATTCTCTCTAAAATTCTTGTTAACCGTCTCAAACCTCTACTTGACAAAATTATTAGCCACACTCAAAAGGGGTTTGTCCTGGGGAGGCATATTATTGATGTTGCTTTGACTACCCATGAACTATTCCACTCTATAGATAGATGTAATAATACGGGAATGGCACTTAAACTTGATATATCCAAAGCCTATGACAAGGTTCTGCGGGAATTCATTCCAAAGGTCCTAGCTAAGTTTGGCTTTAACAGTCAGGTCATTGAGCTCATTATGGAATGTGTTAGAACTGTTAAATTATCGGTCCTGGTTAATGGAACCCCCTATGGTTTCTTCTCTGCTAGTAGGGGGCTCAGGCAGGGAGACCCTCTCTCTCCCTACCTCTTTATTATAGTTGTTGATGTGCTTAGTATAAATTTTACTAGTCTATTGTCAGAGGGCTCCATATCTGGTGTTAGAGTGACTACCTCCCTCTATCTGATTGTTGTGCAACAATTTGTGGATGATACTTTCTTATTTGGGAAGGCTTCTGTTTTGGAAGCTAGGAAATGGAAAACATGTCTTAATAGCTATGCCTCCTACTCTGGGCAGTGCATCAACTACAACAAGAGTAAGATATACTTCTTTAATTGCTCTCCTAATTTGGAAAACAGGGTGACTGCGATTCTTGGATGTGTCAGTGATTCTCTCTTGTTGGTTTATCTGGGGCTTCCACTTACGGTCAAGGAGGTTCAACCGGAGTTTTGGAACTCTATTTTGGAAAGGATTCAGAGGAAGTTGGTTGGGTGGAAAGGATCCTTACTTAGTCATGCTGGCAAGTTGCAACTCATTACTACGGCCATACAAGGTATCCCCGCCTACTTTCTGACTATCTTTAGGATGCCTATGTATATAGTGGAAAAGTTGGAAAGGATTCAAAGGAATTTTCTTTGGGCCGGGACTGAGGAGAAAAAGAAGATTACTCTGGTTAAATGGGAAAAATTCAGTCGGGCTAAATCTAATGGGGGGCTTGGAATAAGGAAGATTGCTCCCTCTAATAGGGCACTGGTTGCTAAGGTTGGGCGGGATCATTTAAGGAATTCCAAGGACTGGTGTAAAATCCTGAATGCCAAGTACCTTCAAAACAGGTCTCTGATTGATTGTCTTTCGGAACCCCACCCTCTCGGTTCAGTAATCTAGAGGATATTTGTAGCATTCAAGGTCTGCTAAAAAAGGGGATAAAATGGACAATGGGGAATGGGATCAAAATTAAATTCTGGGAAGACACTTGGCTCTTAGATTTCCCTTTGGCTACTTTCGACTTTCAGGGGGTGATGATTACTGCTCAGAGATTCTTTGGGACTTACATCAGTGACTATGTGTTTGGCCCTCCTGGTGCTAGGATTTGGAGAGAGCTAGCCCTTTGTTGCCCCCACTCGTAGGATCTTAGTCGTCTTGCTAGATCGATTCAGGTGTTACTTTTTAGTTTTAGATTTCCTTCCTATGACAGAGAGGATGAATTCTTTTGGGCTTTAGATAAACAGGGGGATCTCTTAGTCAGATCCGCTTACAGACTGCTGACTAATGATAGTTCTATGGAGGAACACTAGAGGAGAGTTTGGAATAGGAGCATGATCCCTAAAATTAAAAAAATTTGGTGGATAGCCTGTCACAATAGGATTCTGACCCAGGATAATTTGAGAATCCGAGGATTATGCTTTCCCAATCGATGCTTTCTCTGCAAAGAGGGGGAAGAAACTGTCAATCATCTCTTGCTTCACTGCTCGTATGCTACTGAAGTGTGGGGGATGGCTTATGAGAAACTTGAGGTTCAGTGGGTAATGAGCAAGGATCTTTTATTGTTTATTATGGGTTGGAATGGGCCTTTTTTGCATCCTCTGGTTTGCGAAATTTGGAGGCAGACCCCCCTTATCATGGGTTGGTGTTTATGGAAGGAGAGGAATAACTGGGTCTTCAGGAATACTGAGCAGAGCCCTAAGGAGGTGTTTGGGATTGGTGTTAGGCTCATAGAGGATAATATCTTCCTCTTTGATGGAAAACTTCTTGAGTTTGGGCCGAGGGACTTTGAAATAAAAATGGCTAAGAAATGGCACTAGGACCTAAATTCTAATGCCTTCGACAATAGGAAACTTTTAGCTAGGAGGAACACCAAATGGGAGCCTCCGGATCGTGGATGGTTTAAAATTAATTTTGATGGTGCTGCTAAAGGGAGCCCAGGAAGGGCAAGTATAGGTGGGATTATAAGAGATTCTATGGGCAACATGGTGGCAGGGTTTGCTGGTGGCATAGGGATTCAGTCGGCCCTTGTTGTTGAGGCTCTGCATTGTTCATGGGACTCAAAATTGTTGTTTCTCTAGGAATTGTTAATCTTCATATTGAGGGAGATTCCAAGGTGGTGACGGATGCTATGGAAAAGGAAAGATTTATAGGTTGGAACACCAAGGACATTTTATTGGATGCTAGTTTTCTTATGTCTAAATTAAGAGACAAAAAAGTGACTCATATTTACAGAGAAGGTAATAGTGTGGCGGATGTGTTGGAAAATATTGGCTTAGGGTGGGACTCAACTAGATGTTGGAGGAAAACAGAACAACTGCTGCCAAACATTCAAGCTTTGATTGAGCGGGAAAAGGCTTCCATGGTCAATAATGACTTACAACTTCTGGATGACGAGGACTGACGGGGGGGGCCCACTGGCAATTTTTGGGTGTGTTGGTGGACTAATGCCTTTTGGGTTATGAAGGGCAGGTGGAGTGCCACGGGCAAAGATGAGAGGGTGTGGAGTAGGGGAAAGGGCATTCACGTGTTGTTTCTTTGGGATGGGAGAATGGGTATAGCTTATAAAAAAATGATGATGAGATGGCAGGGAGGAAACTTAATTGATGTGATCAAGCTTAGATTTGGTGACGTGATGCGGGTTATTGGGAAAGCCATGATTGCTTCTTGGGAGGATGACGGTACTGTGAGTATTAATTTTTGGGGGAAAAGGTTACTTGGTTTATCTCCTAATTATTTTTGGAGAAGTGAGTGTATGAATAATGATGGGACCATCCAAGATGTGTACTGGTTGTATTCTAGAGGTTTCACGCTGGCTAATTTAACTGGTGGTTCCTTTGGCTTCTTATGGTTGGTTACTAATTTTAGCTTGTTGGGTTATCTACATGGGATGTTGTGCCTTTCATGCCTTTCGGCCAACTTTTGGCTCCTCCACTATTATCAAAAAATCATTAATTGTGGTGTCTTTTCTCACTATTGCTTATTTCCCCTCTGCGCATGTAAATGGTTTGAGGGGATTAATTGTCGTAAGCCCTACATTAAACATCCTTGTATGATATTTGTGTGCAACATTTGTCTTTGGTATTTTTTGCATTTCAGTGTTTTTCCTGAACTTCCTGACAGAATGGGTGGAGATAGGGTTCAGACAGAGCCGGATAGTTGTGATGAATTCTGGAATAACCCTCTGGTCTGGCACATTTGAGTGGAGGGAGGTATTGCCCCGCTTATGGAACGACTGGTCGGCCATGATCCTATTCTTTCAGGACAATTTGCAAGTTCTTGGAAGGACAAAAGGGTTTCTGTTGGGGGGATTTCGTTTGAAGTTAGCAAGGAGGTCATTGCGCAGGCCACGGGCTTGAGCTGTGATGGGAAAAAATACCCTAAGCACACCAAAAAGCTAGACCACGAGAGCCTTAAGGCTTTCTTCAGAGGTGAGGAGACTCCGGTCAAGAATCAGGAAGGGTTCGAAAGAGCTGAGCTCCCCAAGCCGTGGGATATGGTTTGCATGGCTCTGATGAAATATGTGACGCTGGAAGGTAGGTACAAAACTTGTTTTTTCTATCACTTCCCTCTGCTTAACCATCTCAGACATAAAATTTTGCTTAGCTTTTCATTTTTCCTTCTTATGGACCTGGAGAGCTTGGTGGATAAATGTAATGCGACGGCCTGTCGTAATCTTGGTGATCTCTCGCCTCTCCCGCTCCATCAGGGGCTTATCCTTTGCCTGTACCACTTCCATCTTGCTCTTTGCCCACCTAAAGTCATCTCTGTCTGTGTTGAGAATATTGATCCCATTTCTTCGATTCACATCTCCCCGGTCGAGTCCACGAGCCCTCCTCGGAAGCCTGTAACTGATAATGTGGGGAGTGTCAAAACCAATTTGGCCACTAAGAAGCTTAAAGGTGGGTTAGGCTTGGCTCATGCCAGGGCGGTGAAAGGGCTCTGTGAGCTAAAGGCCACCCAGGTTGACATGGCTACTAATGTCACTAAGTCGAGAAAAGGCAAGGAGAAATGTTTGCAGGCTACGACTGTTAAGGAAGGCAAGGGCAAGGGCAAGAATGCGGTTGGGATTTATTCCAGAGGGGAAACGGTTGTAGGGACCACGGAGCTAACTAGTGGGGAAAGTGGTAGGAGTAGATCGGGGAGGCTGGCCAAGAACAGCAAAAAGAGATTAATTATTGAGGACTCAGAGGTGGAGCAGTCAGACAGCAAGGGTTACAAGGAGGAAGAGTCTGATGATGAGACTGATGATATGGGGGAGAAGCCCCTGCCTACTCCGATGGACAGCAAGACTCCTTGCCATGGCTCTGACTCGCACACTCCGTTGGTGACTGAGCCTGGTGAGATGCAGGAGACTAGGGATACTGGGGAAGATTCGGATATGGTGGCGAAGAGATTGAACACCCTGGACAAAAGATTTAGGGGCTTGACCCGCTTCACAATGAAACTAAGCCACTTTGTTACTAGTGCGCTATCAAATGTCATAAAAGAGGAATTGGAGGGGAATAATAGCCAGGAAAACAAAGAATGGGTGGGTGATGAGGCAGTGGACCTCCTGATCAAGAACTGGGATGATGCCAGTTAGCTGCGCCTGTTGGTGGTCTGTCGGTTGTTTTTCGGTTGTTTGTGTGTTGTCCCTGGGCTATCTCTGGTTTTTTTTCTGTTAATTTTTTATGTTGTTGTTTAGTTCCTTTTAGGCCCTAGTGGCTCATTGTGAGGGGTACAGTGCCCCGTAAATGTTGTTTAACTTTTCAAAAACATTTAAAAGTTAAAATTATCCTCATTACCAAATTTAAGTCCTAGATGTTTTCGTACACAATTCTTGTCAATGGATAATGGTTCTTGACATTCTTATTTGTGTATATACATGCATGTCACTATGAAAAGAAAAAGATAGCTAAATGAGCTTGCCAAGAACTACTCTTTTTTCACAATTTTATACTCCCTATTAATAAAGTGAAGAAAGGCCTAGTAAAAGTATGGTAAAATAATTCCAATTTTTAAGCTAAACAAGATCACTTTTATATTTTCAATTATTATTTTCCTAGTGATGTACAAAGCAATATGGGTTCATTTTATAACAAAAAATATATATAAAATGGCTTCCCAAAGCCAAAAAAATGCTCACTAAAGTATTAGTATCAACATAAATATTCCCTTTGCTATTCTCTCAATCTTCCATTCAGAGGATTTTTTTGAGTAATTTTCAACAATGGAGAGAAAACATATAAGTTGAATCAACTAAGCAAGTCCCTAGTCACACTCTCCTTTTCTCTTAAGTTTTTCTTAAAATTAGATATAGAATTCCACATATTGAAATCACTATACTAAAATAGAAACACACAAGGATCATCTCTCTTTGGTTATTTACCCTCGTTTCAATTAAGTGAACCTTTTATGTATTATCTTTTAAACATGTAGAATGCATATTGAAACAACGAATGATGAATGATTTCTAAATTTATTTGTTGATTAAAAGGGAAAGAATCCATGAATGTAGAGAGCCTATACTCATGCAAACTTTAAAATTTCCTAATATTAGAAATAAGATATGAAAATCATATCAAACCAAAATATATACAATTAATTATGGAATCTAATGCCTTTAGAACACTTATATTATTTACTTAATTTTCACCTAATTCATATATTTCATACCAACTAAACTAGAATAATAATAGGTTGGGTTCGGGGTTGGAGTTGGGCCTAGTCCCATCAATCAACTTTGTTTTGGCTTACACTCTAACTTGAGTAATTTGGGGCATGTGGAATCCCTTATGAATCAGAAGGGAACACCTTTATAGGATGGATTGGATCCACTATTATCAATCAATATTGGAGAAATTGAGATTAGGCCTTCTCACACCTATTAATCGATGGAGGGAAAGATTTGGTACATCTTTATTGGTAAACTATCTCCGAACAAGGCCAAGTGAATTCATATTTACATAAACCAACTCACTACCATCTTTTCATGAAGCCTTGCATGGTTGATTCAAAAATTATTGTTGGGCTTATACAAATAATCCTCTAGTACCAAATAACTAGAGAATTCATCTTCAATTGGAGTGGTTTAACAAGGAATTCCTCTCATTAAACTAACTAGGTGGAAAAGTGCCTCAGCTTATGAAGGCTATTTTATTGGTCAAGATCTAAGTTTATTTTCAAGAACTAAGATATGAATTTTGTTAAGACCTAATATTTTTTTCTCAAGTTGAGTTTGATTTCTACAATTCTATATCCCATTTTGAGAGAATATCACACCCATTTTCTATGAAAATTTTCACCATCCTTTTTTTTATTTTGAGTGATGAATTTCCTACAAGGTTGTTCAACTTTTGTTTCACTTTTTTGAGTGAAAATAAGATAACCTAGGTAATTGCACCCATGAGTAATATGTTTGTTGAAGAATGCATTAAATGACATGATTTTTTATCAAGTTAAAAATATGAACCACTTGTCAACCACTATATAGATATATAAATGACTATTCTTGTAGCACGAAAAATTTATGTCAAAAATGAAGGCACATGATGATCTCTCTCCTTACACGATCATCAAAAACCAAATACGTAGATATAAATGATAATGTTACAATGAAAATTATGCATGAACAATATGAGAATTCTCTTGTTGCATACTTGAATAACTTGAATCCTAATGTTTCTCCAAGTATCATGCTCAAAGAACTCAAAAAAATAAAATTATGATATTTCCGCCTCTAAGAAGAGAGTGGAGAGCTATTGGAAAAGTCTCCCTAGAAAAAGATTTGCATGAACCTATATAGAGATGCATAACCCAATGACACCCTATTGGAGTTTCATCACAAGTCTCCCTTAAGCCATACTTTTAGGTTTTCAACTTAATGGGGGGAGTTCATAAGCCAATATTTCAAGTTTTCAACTTATAACTCAAGTGATAAAGTATAATCAACAAGAGGCAATATCCATAGCCTTAAATAACTTTCACAATTGCATATTAGATTCTCAATGTCTCCATTATTAATATATCAATTAGAATGAGAAACCATAGGTACAAAAAATCAATGCTCCAACTAACACCATAGATACCAAGTGTATAATTATCCTCTATAGCAAATGAGTGCAACTCTACAATTTTTTACTAGATTATCACCCAACAACATTTGCAATGCTAATCTCATCGTCAAATAGATCGGAAATAACATTACATCTTAAGTGAACAAGATCAAAAAGCTTTCATAGTAATTCTCAACAATATCTATAATGTAGAGCTCATTATCGACTAGATCAACATCCCCATTACAAGTAGATGGTCTATCATCTAAAATAATGGATTGGATTTTCCATTTGGAATGATATATTCATCCAAATGCATATGCCTTATTGATTTTGTAGGTGGATCTATGGCATAACATTGTTTTGTAAAATGTGAGTGTTGGCCACATGATAGACAAGGATGTAGATCAAAAAAATCAAACAAGGCATATCCTCAATGTCCACAATGATAATATGTTTGGACTTGGCAAGTTCTATTAGAAGCTGATTTTGATTGACATGATAACTTACTAAAATTACATTGTTGACCAACAAGTGACAACTCAACTTGACAATTGTTTTGAATACCTCTAGGCATAAATTTTATAGGTTTAGAATTATTCTAATACATAAAAATTCACAATACCTATATCCTCTAGACCAATATGATATTTGTTGGGTGTTATTGTCTCCTAGACTCACACAATATGTGGAGATTCAACAATAGGACTAACATGTATTGTGTCCTTGGTGGATTTTGATACCACACTTTTTTCTTTACACAACAATATTATTTTGTGACACGAGAAGGGGCTCAACACTTTTCTTCAAGGAATTTGTCTTTTCTTACCTTCTAAAGTTGTACATCTTGAAAAAGCAACATCAACATCATTATTCTTTGCAACATTTATGTATGACACATGAGGGGTTTTCCTATCTTCTAATTTGTACCTCTTGAATAAGGAACGTCAACATTTTCTTCTTTGCAACATTGTTTTATGACACATGTGGGGGCTTAACACTTTTCTTCAAGAACTTTCTATCTTTACCAACTTTGTGAGTTGAACTACTCGAAAAAAGGAAAAATATTGTTGACAATATATTACTTATCTATTGAGCATTGGATATCTAATCTTGTAATTGATTTTGCATCCTATTGATTTATTGTCACAACATCTTCTATTGATTGTCAAACTACATAAATAGATACTTATATTGAAGTCATTATTTAGATATTATATGTACTTCTTATTTGTCAAAAATATTAGTTTGTAAATATAACATATCATCAATGTATAATTTAGACATGATTACAAATATTACACATTTCTGAGTCAAGTTCCACCAATAATGTTCAAATACAATACAATGTACAACACTTAATGAGTTTTGTTGTCAAATGGAGATGGATTGGTTCATTATCACTCCAATAGGTTTCATTTTTATATATTACCAAACTAATATACCAAACCTCTCGATATGCTTTCCCTTCCAATACAATTTTTAATACTATTGGGACTTAACTTGAAAATGCAAAATATCGTTTAAAACCCAACCCCCTTGTGTAATAGGCTTTATTTTTTTCATCAACTATAACTTATGAGAAAATATTGAATGGGTCTTAATTTCATAAAATTATCTATATGTTATTCCTTTTCATTCCCTATGTTCCTATCAGATGCTAGAGGTTGCAAAAAATCTAAAAAAATATAAGTCTAGGACATTTTTGATGATTTTCTATAGTTTTGGTGAAGTTACAAAGTTTTAGTGGAGTGTCAAACTTCTATTGTTCAACTTCCTCTGCTAACCAACGATCCTGCATATAAATTTCACTAAGTCTAACAAGTTCCTCCTTCCCTTTGTTCCCTTTATTCCATTAGTTTGTCAATCCTTGACAAACATTTGGACTTCAACTTCTTTGTGTCAACCTTTTGGCCTCTTTTGCATCCCCACATTCTCTCATTCCTAACTTTTAATCAAGTTTCATGTGCTTTGTGGATTTGTGAGGTTTGTCCAAACTTATTCGCATTCTCTTCTTCCTTTTGACCTTTGGTCCTCCATGCTCAACTCCTACAACCCTTGATCCCTTCTTTATTTCCCTTTTGTATACTTGTGGATTTCTAAAGGACTTCTTCCATTTTACCTTCACCTTCAAACATCCAAACATTTGGTTCCTCAACCATTACCTACATTCTATTCAATTCATTTTTGTAGAATCCTATTGCACTTTCAAAACTTTAGGCTTCCTCTACTTCCCTTAGGCACTTTTGAATGTTTTTCCTAGATCGTTTCCAATCCCTTATATGGAGTTTCAATAGACATATTTGGTTTCATCTTTCCACATCTAGAACTCACATCCTTTCATCTTTTCATGCATTTATTTTGGTAATTTTCTTGCGGACTTTGAATGGAATTCCAAACTACCATTCCAATGTTCTACCATGACTTCCACTTCCAACCACCAATTCCACATTGAGTTCCCACAAAGTGTTATAATTATTTTACCAATCATTTATTCCTAAAAGTTCAAGTTGACTTCTAGAATTGCAATCTTCCATCTAGACATCCCATCTTGATCTCCAGTTCCATAGCAAGATCCCACATTTCTCCTTAAGCACTTTCTTGGATCAATTCTTTCTTCTATAGATTTTCAATGGACTTCTGAACTTCCATTGTAACGCCCAATCCTAACCTTCGATCCTAAAAGAAAACTTTTCACCTCTTGTCTCAACCTGCCTTCCCATATCAATTTTTGCATTTCTTCGATTACCTCTATCAATCACAAAATCTTCACAAGACACCATTAATCCCCATATTTAACTCTTGCAATTTCTCTAAGAGGATTTTTCACCTAAAAAAACATTATTCATCCTAAGGGTGTGGATCTACATACAATTTCAAGGATGGATAATGAATAGGTCTAGTTCACCATGGATAATGAAGAGGTCTAGTTCACCATGTTAGTTTTAGGATTAGATTTAATAGAAAGTGGAAATACAACACCACATGAACAATAGAACACAACATATACCCTGGGAAAACCCTCCTCGAGGGAGAAAAACCCAACCAAAATTTATCTCCTATATATTGAATTGAATGAGCAGAAATCTACTTACAATCTTAGGCCAAACTCAAGGCCAATATGATGCAATGATAAATTGCACCTCTCTTAGATGCAAAATACACAAAGATACTAATCTCTCCTTGATATCGATATGCACTAAGCAATATTATACTTTTTTGTAGAAGTACGAACTCCTTGATGTCTTGTGAATGTATTTAGAATTATATATCATGTAAGAATGAGCATCGCCTTCTTTATATACAAGGTAAGGTGCCTCTTCACAAGCAAGGCGACTCTTCACAAGGGTCGGCCTCATTCAAGAAATATAAATTTAAAATATAATTTGCAATATGAAGGTCGCTTGCCTTTAATTAAGGAGAAAATATCTCCTGAAGCTACCAAACACTAACACTCCCTCTTAGCTAGGGAGATATTTTCCAAATATCTACATCATGGAGTCTCTCAACATAACGTCCACAACAGCTACACCCATTTGTGGAAAGCACAAAGGTTCATCACGAAGTCTCTCAACGTGATGTCATCATGGAGTCTCTCAACATGACATCCACCATGGCTACTCCCATTTGTGGAAATAAATACACGTACAAGTGCCCATCACGGAGTCTCTCAACATGATGTCGTCATGGAGTCTCTCAACATGATGTCATCATGGAGTCTCTCAACATGACGTCCACCATGGCTACTCCCATGTGTGGAAAAAACACAAGTAAAAAGGATTCATCACGGAGTCTCTCAACGTGATGTCTCATTTCAGTCTCAGAGATGAACAAGGGCTCGCACCTCATATTTCTTCGTCTCAGAGAAACATACACTACAAGGGATTTCACCTCATACTTCTCTGTCATAGAGAAATATACACTAACAAGGGCTTTCACCTCATACTTCTCCATCACAGAGAAGTATACACTAACAAGGGCTTTCACCTCATACTTCTCTGTCACAGAGAAGTATACACTAACAAGGGCTTTCACCTCATACTTCTTTGTCACAAAGAAATGCATTATAACAGATCTTCATGATGATGTGACTCCCTGTGAGGCTCCAAGTTCTTGCATCAACCTCCTGACCTCCTCGTCCAAGGTTGCCTCTGTTGGTTTTTCAGACTCCCTATGAAAGTTAATTTCTCCTCTTCGAAGAAATTGATCGCAATGATAGCGTGAACAGGTTCTTCCTCTTCGAGAGATGTCTCTAGTTATGTGCCACCCACTCAGTCCCATGGCAGCAAGTTGTGTCTCCATTCTTCAGCTTGTGTGACTTCCTCACAGGATGCATCAAGCTCTTCCTCCTTGAACGCAATCTCTCATCATCCTTTTGCTCCTCAATCCATCCTGGAATCATTTTATAGAGATATTACTAACAGTTCAAATTATCCCAAAGAGAAATACCAATGCTAGAAGCATACATGATTCACTATTCCAGTGTTATGAACATGAAATACTTATAGAAATTAGAATCTCTTGCATTCATGCCATGTAAATATTGTCACTGCTCCAGTTTCGATTTCATCACCAGTAGGATTGTTCTTTTCCATTTCTAATTCTTCCATGCCAACAACACTAGCGCAGTCCTCCCTAAGTCCTCAGACATATTCGTTCTGATCAAACTCAATCCATCAATGATATTGCATTGCCTAACCTGGAAACAACACCAACATGTAGGAAGTGCTTGAGCACGTTAAAATCCAAATATATACAGAGTCAACATGAGGGGCCCGCTAATTCTTGTTGAAAGGTTACGCACAGATAGAGACTTTTGAAGATACACGGCTTCACATAAGATTTATCCTTAACTAAAAATAATCTTCCACAGAGGCAAAAATCTCGACTTTCCTCCAATGCCTTCAACAACTATTGATTAATAGAACTCGTATAAGTTTGAGTCTTCAAATTATCCTGTGCCTTCAACATCGGCCTTCCTGATGTCTTCCCGCAAATGAGAATGGTGCCATATATTAATGAAGGTCTAGCAATATCGTGACTATTTGTGTAGGAAAGCTCAACGTCCACTATACTTGACCCGATCATAGGTGTACATAACAGGTCGTTCCCATCGTGATGAAGTTGTGGACATACAATAAGTCAGAAAAATGTAAATATCACGATGGTCGCAATTTTCAACAATATTCATCCTATATTCAATATCATTTGTTGCTTCCTCCAATATCAATGCAATATAGATATATCGGGATTTTCTTTGACCTACAAAGATAATATTGTTTCTCAATCTACTCCCAACCTCCTTTCTTGTTTGATTCCTGCAATGCTCTGGAAGTGTTGTTAGATGCCCTGGAGGAATCATGACACTTCAAGGTACAATGCTACAGGTAGAGAGCATCAACGAAAAGTGATGTACCTCTCACGAAAATAGAAACATGATTTGCTAATGGCGGCCAGAGCTTAGGCTCGGCCAGATCGGATTAATAATCCCTTCCCTTAGTACCACGCTTGCTAGAAACCAATAAGATTCAATGCCCAGTGGTAGTAAAAGTGAACGCTAAAATTCTCCAATAGTCCAAATCGTGATTTCCACCAGTCGTCTTTAATGGCTTCCAAAATTAACTTCATGGAGAATCTGCTTAATTAAATCTGATCGGATCTCTTGAACCCGCTTTGATACCATGTTAGTTTTAGGATCAGATATAACAGAAAGCAAAAATACAACAACACATGAACAATAGAACACAACATATACCCTGGGAAAACCCTCCTTCTCGAAGGAGAAAAACCTAGCCAAAATTTGTCTCCTATATATTGAATTGAATGAGCAAAAATATGCTTACAATCTTACGCCAAACTCAAGGCCAATATGATGCAATGATAAATTGCACCTCTCTTAGATGCAAAATACACTAAGATACTAATCTCTCCTTGATATCGATTTGCACTAAGCAATATTATAATTTGTTGTAGAAGTACGAACTCCTTGATGTCTTGTGAATGTCTTTAGAATTATATATCATGTAAGAATGAGCATTGCCTTCTTTATATACAAGGTAAGGTGCCTCTTCACAAGCAAGGCGACTCTTCACAAGGGTTGGCCTCATTCAAGAAATATAAATATAAAATATAATTTGCAATATGAAGGTCGCCTACCTTTAATTAAGGAGAAATATCTCCTAAAGCTACCAAACACTAACACATTTTAGCAATCAATTATCTTCATGCAAGCCCTAGACCACCCATTTTGCAAATTTCATGAGATTTTGCTTGCCTGGGATGCCACTTTAATGACCTATTCAGTGTCAAGTTATTGAAGCAACTAAGCTACCAAGCAAGCAATTATATATAAGTTTTCAATTAAGAAAAAAGAGATAAAAGGGGGGTTGTAGAGCTGAAACAAAAGAAAACAAGTTGTAGGCAATGGGTTTATCGTATTTTTGCAATGTAGTTCTCTAAGTTTTCTCCCAAAGGTTATGTTACCACATTGTAATCCTAAAGGAATGTTTTAATGTGTAGATTTGGCATCTTTTGAATGTCTTCATGAACATTATACGTAATTTTTATGATCTTATTATCCTAGTCATATTTGTTGATTTCAATGTTAGTTTGACTAGTTTGTCAATTGGAGGGCAATAAAAAAAATTATAAAGTGCTTGTAGGGCATCTTATCAAAATAACACAAGAAGTGTATAGGTTTGTCTATGGGTAACTCAAATGTGTCCAATTGATTGTTTTGCAATTTCATTTGCCTTCTTGCTTACATGCACAAATTCAGGCTTGTGTGTGGGATTGAGATGCTTACTCCTTATTGTTACCTGCATTAAGGTATCATATAGTGGGTTTTACTCAATGTTCCCCTTTAATTCATAAAATTTGAGACTATGTTGCCTTTATTGGATAAAGAAATCCACTTGCTTTGTGTTCAACCTCCCATCTCACCAACACAAACAAAATAAAATCAATCTCATTTTATTGTTTGATTTTGTTATCTTTACTTCCATGTCTAAATGTGTGCAGTGTCATTAGGGGTTACAAAAGAAACATTTTTAAACTCTTTACATGGTTGTTTGTCTACTTTATGAAGGTGCACGACCCTTGAATTGTCAAACTAGCAGATAAGCACTTAGTGGCAAACAAATAGGAGTGTTGTATGCAATAGGCATGATTTATTTTAGGGTTTAATTGCATTCCCTGTAGTTCTTATTTAATATAGCACCCTAGGGAATGCCCCCTTGGCCTAGTAGAGCCTAAAGTTAAAGAAGGCATTACTCACCTTAGCAAATTGGTCCATCGTTGTCCCTACCTAATCACAAGTCAATGGTCTTGTTCCTTGAGTTTGACACCCCATGCACTCAAAAATAGCCTAGCTTTAGAAAATTGGAAATCTACAACTTTGAGCACCAACAAGAACATGGAAGAAGCTCATCCTTTTGATACACACATAAATTTTAAAGCATGTGAGAATAGAGAGAATCGTGGCACTTAGGTAGCGCATGAAAAATATTTACCCTATCGATGGAACATGTTTAGAAAGGAATCAAGATATTCTTTCGTCAAGATTTATGCCTTACGATAGCAACAAATTGGTATTGCGAAAAATAGAGATGAAAATGATAGTGTCCTTATTTCTCCCTAATGATTTATAGGGACGAAGCTACAAATGATGTTGCTATAGTTATGCTAGTGGTTGACTGCAATAGTTCAATCACAACAGCTTGCCCTTGAACATTAACCAAAGGTACCTCATATACCAAACACTACGATTGCTTTAGGTTTGTAAACTTTGTTTTGATTTTTGAACAAAATTCACTTGTGTAGAAGATCTCAAAATCTTTGTTACATAAAAAGAGCGGGCATAACCCAATTTTGGCCACCATATGCAAAAGTTATGATATTCTAAAAAATATGAACAGTTTTAGACAAGATAAACCCATCTCTACTGCAGTTTCAGCAAACTATCATGATTTTTAGGGATTAAAATTTGTTTGTTGAAAAATTGGAACCCTAACCATTTGTACTTATTGTAATCATGGGTGAGTCTAGTTTCTAGAAAGCTAAATTTCAAACGAAAATTTGACCTGATGACCCAGATATGATGGTAATCAGGAGCAGAGTCTCTTATTTTTAGATAATAAATTCAAATATAATAGATTTGAACAAAATGAAGAGGGACAAATTTTGAACTTTCGAGCTTTTCAATATGAAAGGGATTACAAAATAATATTATCCTACTGCCATATGACTCTAATATGAGATGCACTATCATTGAACAAAAACTGACAATTTTAAAAAATAAGGTAGAGTATTAAGCAAATAACTAAACATGCCAAACTTGTTTTGCTTCAATAAGTTATGGTGATCCTCTCTTGCTTTCAATAGGCTACAACAATCTAACTTTATGTCTAGCAAATTGTAATAATAGTAAAAACATATATATATATATATATACACCAACAAAAATACCTTCAATGGTTCCTTCTAATAGCAAAAACTCCAACAATACCTCTTGAATAGGATTTTCAAGGGAATGAACACAAAATTTATTGGTTAAGGCACACCGAATAGTAGACAACAATAGTGACCCAAATAAACACAAAAACTATATTTCACATACGACATGAACAATAACTTAGGAAATCTTTCATTGGAAATCCTAAAACATTTGGATTTACTATTTTATTGTGAGAGTGGGGAACGAATGACCTACTTTGATACTCATTTTAGGCCTAGGAAGGTAATGCAAGAAAAGATTAACAAATAAAATGTACAAAACTTAGACAAGCAAACTAATATTCAATGAAAGCTTATTCTATTCAAATAAAATGTATATTGATCTACTATATAATTAAATTCTAGTATAGCTATGAAATACAAAAATACAATATATTATCCAGTTACTCTTAAAATTATGTAAATTGTTGATATAACCCTCCTTCATCAAATGCCATAAACGATTGCTCTTCTATAAATAATAAATTATTGAGTTAATTTACCATCTTTCTTATCAACCAATAACATATAAAAGGCTATCTCATGCATTTTTTCTTTGTTTCAAGATTGGTAGAAACTTGATATCTAACTCTATAGAACCCATTTTATTTTATTTTTTTCTTTAACTTCCTTTTGATTCTTTAAAACACAAAAGAATCCAAAGCTTTTCTCCAAGCCTCATGGAATGTGGAATCTCGGAATATTTAAATAGTTAGAGCCCTTATAATGTTATATTTTACTACCCTGTCTAATATACTTTAGATCGCATATGGTTATTATAGACTTACTAATTTACCCAACGTATTTCTTCTATTTAGGTTCATATGCTACATATACATATACCCACTAGCTTGTTCTAAATCCCTTGTTATTATTAATCGCTTTAACTTCTTATTAAAATTTATAATATATTTTATGGTACACCACAAACCCTCGTTTATTTGAAAAGCTGAAAAAAATTGCTAAGTCATTTCTTCACTAATATAGTCCAGCATATCATGAGTAATATAATAAGAAGCTTTTAGGGCCTGGTCAAACTCAAGTCCGTATGTTTGAAATTTGTGGATCACAAAATGGTAGGTAGTTGCTCACTTATGACTCTTAGCATTATTATTTTTCGAGCTCTAGTAAATAAAAACATAATTTTGTCAGTGTTACATGTAGTAGCACAGGAAGTGTGGGTAGTTCTGAAGCAATTGCAAAGGAAAATGTGAATAATCTCATCTTGCATCCCATTGTCTGGGCTACTCATCATGTTTGAAGGAAAAGCTCACACTTGTACCATGTCGAAAGACTTCTTTATACTTCAATTACTCCCTTATGTATCTTCTCTAAAGGCTTCTTAAACTATCATTCTCGAGTACAAAGCACTGTCAACAACATCAAGACAAGAAAAACCATGCAAGCTTAATATCTACGACCAGAACCTTGCTAAGCTCCAATACAATAAGAGATTACAGGTCATCAACATTTAACATGGAAAAGAGGTTACAAGTTTCCAAGTTGGAAAACTCTAAACCACCCTTCTTGCTTTTCAGTTTCAGATTTGTATTACAATGAATAAATTAAATTGATTTGTTGACGTCAACACCTTTGTCAGTATAGTTTCCTAAACAAATGTTCTCTGCAATTTAATCATTTGCTCTGATATTTACATGCATTCTTCAGACATTTCATGTGAAATTCAGTTTAAAATATCTTCTACATTGGAAGCAGTTATGCTCTTTGAATAGATAAAAAATGTTCATGGCATATTCCATTTTCAAGTGTTATTATATAAGCAATGCCTTGAGATATCAATTATTTGAGGCACACTCATCTCATTTTTGCAAACAAAAATATGTAGAAGTATTACTATTGACTAATCATGAATTTGAGATTCAACGAAGCATTGCTTAGAGTAACGCAACCACCTATCTTAGAATTAGACTAAATCATCAATCAACCCACCTTTGCTTATAAAATTGTGATTCAGTGTTTCCTAGTTATCCAATTTCCTATCAGCTGCTGGCAAAGGATGATGTTGGAAGAAACTGGCAACACAAAATTCAGAACTGATACAGTTTGATAATCAATACAAAACTGTTGTGAGGTGCTCGATATGTTAAATTCTGTAATAGAAGGCATGTCCACCAATTATGTCAAGTCATTGAACAAAACTTAAATACAAACTTAATGGCTGGATGAATGAATGTATAGTGTCTGAAACATGGGATAAGTCTAAGTAAATGTAACTTCCTTATCTAGTTAATTACTCATGTTAGCACATATTTCTAAATGCTCTCAGGCATAGTTCAAAACTCGGCAAGTTACTTGGTGACTCACAATAACTCAGGAGGCAAACCAGGCTTCCGAGTCACTCCCTGGCAAGTTGCAGGTGAGTTTTTGGCAAGTGACTTGCTGGAAAACTTGCCAAACTCTCTGATTCCAAGCCAAATATTTGGCAATCGGCACCTAATGATAGTCAGAGGCAGTAAAAACCAAAAAAAACCCTCATTTTTGCAATTTTTTACCTTTGCGCTTTCAATCTATCACCACTTTGACCAAATTGCATTCATTTCCAGGGATTTCAACTGATTCTGAGATTAATTTTACAATTTATGTGTTTTTTGATGTTTGGAAATTTTGCGAGTCCCAAATCCAAGTCAAAGTTTAGGTCTCTCAAACTTTTTGCCAAAACGAGTTTTTGAACCATATTCTCAGGTACCATTATCTTCAACTGTCTCAACTTGTTTGAAAAGATCCTTAATGAAGTTCTGATTGGGATAAAATCATGTGTATTGAACATGCATCCTTCCCATAGGCATTAAATATGTCATGCCCCAAAGAAATTATTTATACGAGTTGCAATTTCATTGCCAACAATGATGAACACCAATAAAGCAGAAAATATATGCTCTATTAAGTGTGTCATCAGATATCCCATAAAGGAAGATACATGAAAAAAAAATTATCAAAAAATAAACTGAGAAAATGCAGCATAAACACTTGGAATGATTTCTAACTCGGAAAGAAAATAAATGAAATTATAGAACAAAGGAGAACCGGTATGCTTAGAAAGAATTTTTGTACAAGAACCATTTTAAATAAATTTAGCTAATTTAAAGGGGAATCCATGTTCTATATAATCGCCAGCCTAGTGGAATCGTATAAGAAATAAAATTAAGTTGGACCTCAAAAACTAGTCAATATGAAAACTGTATTTTGTAGCAATGAAAAAGATTTGTATAAGTAACTAGATACTCGACATTTGTCCAGAGTAGGTTAAATTCAAAAACCTTCTGATATTCACGTGTTTAATTTCCAAAAAACTAAGGAAGCTAACATGATTCTAAATTCTAATAATTTTACCCAACCGGGGTCATAAAAGTGGGACCTGTAATTGTAGACTCTTTTAAACTTTCCTTGGAAAGGATTCAAGTTGAATCTAATGTAAATGTATAATGGCAACAAAAATATCAGACTAAAAGGAAAAAATCTCAAAGACAGACAAGAAATCTCTAGTCAGCACCTTCCAGATCATGAAATATGGGATTTGCTGCAAGTTGCTCAGCAAAGGTTTCAAGTATACCCTTTATTAGAACCTCAAACTCATTCCTCTCCAGCTGGCCACTATGGTCTTGATCAACACTAGCAAAGATTTGATCATAAAGCAAACCAACTGTGTCATTGGCTTCCAGCGGAGGCAAGCCCCATTCAGAACCTTTGCTCTCAAAGAATGGGCGCAGTTCTGCTTTGCTCACTTTACCATCTTTGTTCACATCCAACTCCTGGAATATGAGGTTTGTGACTTGTAAAAGTTTATCATCTGCCAGAAACTGCATTTTTAAAGAGATGCTCATATGAGAAACTGTGAGGTATTTTCCTGCAGAAACAATTATCTGAACAAAGTGTATAAACAATCACAACCTAAAAAGATGATCAATACCTTTCTCAATTGGGAGCCATTTATTATTTTAATGTCCTGGATGATGACAATTGGCTTGGATGCCAGAGAATCGGCAATATCTTGTAAGATACCCTGCAGTAATTGGGCAAACTGAGCTTGTCCTAATTCTTGATTCCCTTCTGCCCCGTGCTTCTTCAAAATGCTTGTAAGCAGCGCATCAGCTTCAGGCTTAACTGCATCGCAAAACATATAATAGTACATGAAATTTCACATTAAAAGATTTTTTTGGACCATCTAGTATTGAGACTAGTATTAATGGAACCAAAAGCAACTTAGTATATTACGAACCAGTACAGATATATTAAGCATCCAAACAACAAAAAACTTAAAAGTGCATATTAGTATTTTGGTTGCAAAAAACAAGGCTATATATTCAAAAGTAACTTGTGCAATAGGTAATATAATGCTTTTCCATCTGTTATAAATTATAATCTTTTCTTAAATAGTGAAAACAACAATTAATACAATATTGTGTTAGTAGTTGAATGAGCTGCTAGTCGATTATAGGCATATTATGTGTTCAAAAGGAGTCACTAAATATGACTACATCTCATATGTAGATTCTGCAACAATTAAATTGAATGTAATCAGGGTAACTCTCTTTAGAGGGTCAGCCCAGTCATGACTAGAAGCTGCCACTGAAGATCTACAAGAGAAGCTAACTTTTTCTATATTTATGTCCAACTTCTTGTTCAAGGCACATTGCTGTGCCAACTGATTCATGAGATACTTCTGCAGACTGCATGTATTGTTGAAGGGCATGCTTCAACCGTAGAGATATAAGAATGTGATGATTAGAACTACAAGGATGACATCCAAAAGGCCATAATTTATTTAGCTCCTGGTCTCTGTATACATTGAAGCCATATGTAAAGAAAGCAAATGGGAACTGTCTGAAACCCGAGAAACCTACCCTGCATGGGGCACAGTACACATTTCAGAGATGAAAAACATCTCAGAAATGGGAAACACTATAGATGTCTCACTTCTTCAGATGAGATCTCAACTATCTAGGAATCAGGGGATATTTTCTGATGGCATAGTGGAAATTTCCTGATACAAATAATAATATAAATATAAATATAAATATAAAAAAAACACATTAAAAAAAACAAACAACCAAAAAATTAGACAACCCTACATTTTGTTAGTGACACATGTTGCTGTGTAGGAATCTCTTATCTTATTTTTCTTTTTGACAAGTGGTTCATTTAAGCTATCTATAGCCATTGTAATGTACAATGGTTTAACTTTATATAATTACAATTTTACAATGGTAGTACATTTTAATAAATATAAGTTTGTACGGAAAACAGCTTGAAGAATGTCAATTGTAGTTATTTAGTTATAAAGGATAAATCAGTCAAGTCCATATGCAAGTAGATTAGTGGAGCTAGGTATATTATACAATAAACTGAAAAGGAAGTGGAGAGTGGGAATTTGGGAATTGGTAACATTAAATTTCATTTTAAGAGTTTTGACACAGACTTCTCTAACATATAAAAGCATTCAGAAACATACCATTTAATATAAGAGCCAAACAATCAGGCCTTTGCTATATTCCTAGTATATCTGAGCATCACTTACCTTGCTCATCTATTCAGGTAACTACAGCAGCATATTAGTTAAAAAGAGGATTTGGTTTACAGCTTCATTTTCTACAGAACTGGTCCTCTATTTTCTGTCTGTTGCCCTTCCAAGAGGCCTTCTTTTAACTACAGACACTGCAAATTTTCTTGAGCAGATTCTGGCTCAATTCCTGCACCCACAGCAGATCTAACTTCTCAACTGCTATCCCAGCACATTGTCTTCCACAGATGGATGCATGTTGACAGTTGAGGGGTTGTGATCCATCTTGATGTAGAAATGTCACCCAAAAAGATATGCCTATCTATAGCCAATGTAGAGTTGGGAAGGATAAAGCACAAAATGTCCCATGGTCTTCAAATTTGCAAAATAGGGCATCTGCCACAACATTCTCTTTTTCTTTGTAGACTATTTCATAATCATAACTCAAAAATTAAGTGGCCCATATTTGTTGTTTAAAGCAAGGGGACTCATTCCCAAAATACTTAAGGCTATGATGATCCAACTTGATGTAGAAATGTTGTCCCAAAAGAAATGCCCACTTGTATCCGATCTAGAGTTGGTAATGATAAAGCACATAATGCCCCATGGTCTTCAAATTTGTGAGATAGGTCATCTGCCACAACATCCTCCTTTGCCTTGTGTTTCATAATCATAACCCAAAAATTAAGTGACCCATTTTTGTTGTTTGGGAAAAGGAACTCATTCTTAAAAATACTTAAACCTATGATGATCCATCTTGATGTTTAACTTGAAACATCACACCAAAAGATATACTCACCAGTGAGCTATAGCATGAAGAATGGCTAACATTTCCTTTTCATAGGTAGACTTTACTAGATTTTTGCCCACATGAATGCATTTCATAATGAGTCTCTAGAGATTGTCGATCAAAATTTAGCAAGATGTGTCTATGAGAATGGATTGGCATTCAATGTTGTTCGCTCACAATATTGGATAGTGAAAGCAATTAATGAGGCTCCAAAAGAATACTAGGGCCCGAGTTATGAGGTGGTGTGTAGCACCTTATTAGAAAAAGAGGTGAAGTGTGCAGAGGAGTTCTTGAAGCCCATAAGGGATCCAACAGCCGAAACAAGGGTGTTCATCATGTCTAATGGATAGAAAGATGCAAGAAATCAGCCATCGATCAATGTTATTGCAATGTTCCCTAAAGGGGCAATTTTTTTGAGAGCAATGGATTGTGAAGGGGAGGTGAAGGATGGTGCATTTTTTGCTGACATTCTTTGTCAAGCCATTAAGGAAGTGGCCCTCGAAATGTTGTGCAAGTTATAACAGACAAAGCCAAAAATTGTACAGCGGCTAAATTATTGGTTGTGGAGCATTATTCACATATTTGTTGGACTCCTTGTTTTGTCCACTCCCTCAACCTTATGCTACAAAAATTTGGCACCAAAATTGATTGGATCAAGCAAGTGTACGTTGAGGCCGAAGGGATCCAAATGTTTGTCACCAACCACCATATGTCACAAGGCATATTTAGAACATTCTCAAAATTGTAGCTATTGAAGATAAGTTAAATATGTTTCACTTTAGTGAAAAAAAAATATATATATTTTGTAAGGTTTTTTTTTTAATTTTGATTTTCAAACAAGTTGCTTAGACCCATTGTGCCTCCAACACAATTGTGTTGAGACAACTTGTGAAGGTTTGTGAGGCACTTTCTAACATGGTCATCAGCCCAAATTGGTCCATATGGAGGCAATCTAGCACTACAAGGGCAGCAAAGGTTAGGCAAATGATCCTAGATGACATTTGGCGAGATCGTGTTGAGTATCTCCCCAATTTCACTGAGCCCAAATTGAGCATGATCCGTTATACCAACATGTATAGAATTTTTGGGTGAGATTTATTAAGGCATCGACTCAATGATTGAGAAGATGAAAGTCATCATAAATGAAAAAGAGCAAGATCCTAAAGAAAAATTATTCAAACTACACAAATCATTGAAGAGAGATGGAACAAAATGACCACTCTACTACATCTTTTTGCCTTTGCATTGAGTCCCAAATATAATAGTATTGAGCTCCTTTTTGTGACAACAAGAATTGCCCCATATAGAGATGCTAAAGTCAGTCGAGGGTACAAGGCAGCACTTCGTGGACTCTTCATTGATTGTGATATGCAGGATGCAATAAGGGGTTGAGTTCATAGATTTTGCATGCTCCAGCGACTTTAGTATTGATGCTCTTCAAGACAAGTATAAGGTTGATGCTCATAGTTGGTGGTACTTCCATAGCCAATCATTCACACACCTGCAACCTCTTGCAATCAAAATTTTATTGCAAGCTTCATAAAAAAATCTTTTATCCTTTAAATTTTATTTATATTTTAATTTTATAATTTAAATTTTTTATTTTGTAACTCTTAACTCTCTAATTTTATCTTAATAAGTGCAATCGACTACACTCAAAAAAGGCAAAGGACTTGGTGTATGTGCATTCAAACTTGCAACTCCTTACACACAAACAAAGTGGCTACAAGGAAGGGGACACAAAGAAGTGGGATATGGAGCCAAAGCATATTGACTTAGATGCTTCCACTTCCCACTTTGCTGCACTTGATGTTGACAATGAGCCAACTAGTGAGCATAAGAGTGCTAGTGTTAGTGCCAGTGCCAGTGCCAGTGCCACTATTTAGAGTTCTTCTAATTTACCAATACCTACATCATCTAATATGGATGGTGATGATGATATTTTTGAAGACCCATATGATTTTTGATCAATGATGACTGATTGTTGACACTTGACATTATTATTTTTCTTTAATGTATATTATGACATTCAAGTTTGACTAATATTTGACTATTAATATGGTAGTTTTGTGTATTATATAATATAAGATGCTATGTGTGGTGTATTTTAAACTTAATTACTGCTGCAAATATGTATATATTTATGGTTTTTATATGTTTTTGTATGGACGAACCCAAAACAAACCCAACCCCAAAAAAATATTTTACATAGCCTACGAACCAAACCATTGAACCCAAACCCGAACCAATACCAAGACCATCAACTTAGATTAAAATTGAGCCATTTTTTTTGGGCTTTGCTAATTGGATAAATGACTCAAGTGTCTCACATCATATGACTCATTCTCATAATCTTTCTTCATTTTTGATAGTAGCACTTCTCAAATTGCAATTGGAGACTCTACACAAATTCTAGTTTTAGGATCAAGCACTATGTAGTTGGTAAATGGTTGTGTCAAGGTGTTCAATTTTGAGATTTCTGCTAACTTTCTCTTAATTTATCAAATTTGTCATTTTGGTGATAGGAAGACAATAGATTTTTCTCCATATGATGTGGTCATTAGAGAGCTACATGATCCAAAGATTGTGGTTGCTATAGGGATTGTAGATCATGGTCCTATTTGTATAGATTTGATGATTTTGAGTCTTCATCAAGATTGTCTCTCATTGCTCATGCTAATTATTTGAATAAACTTAGGCACACACAATTTGGGCAGTGTATCATAGGTACTTGTAGCAATTAAGCACGTAGAATTTGGTGCTCAATCTTTCTAAGGTTTCTTGCACTAAGGGAGTTTGTCAAGGTTGTGTTCTTGGCAAACATCATATCATTTTCCTAAGGGAAGGTTGTTAGTGTTTCTTAGATCAGATTAAACAATGAAAGCACTTAATAAAATTACAACATATAAGACAATGAACACAACAGGATACCTTGGGAAAACCCTCCTCTTGAGGGAGAAAAACCCAGCAAATGAATCTCTTATATATAGTAGAACAAGAGCAGAAATCTGCTTACAACTTCGGCCCAACAATGGCCAACTTGATACAATGAAATCGCACCTCTTCCTAGATGCAAGATGAACAAATGAATGAGATCTTCCTTAAATCAAATCTGTTGCTTTAGAAGGTGCGAATTCTGCTCTTAAGGAAATGCGAACTTGACTTGAATGAATGAATGGTTACAATGAAAAATAAGACCTTGTATTTATACAAGTGTGGCGCCTCTTCAAGATAGGTCGGCCCACATAAAGGAAACATAATAAATAATAACCATGATAAGGTCGGCCCAAGTAATAACCAAAGTATGTGAACCATATAGGGTCGGCCCTCTTCATTTATTAAGTATTGTTTGTCATAAATTAAATAGCCGAATGGCTACTCATTTCATTTATGCTATCTTCTTGGAATTCGTGCAAAGGAAGTGTAGCCCTAAGCTGCTATAACATCAACACTCCCTCTCAGCTAGGGATGAACTTCCATCTGCACAAGACACATCATATCAAAATGAAAACAAAATAGAATATCACCTCATCGTGATATCAACCATTATGGCTACCTCCATAGATGGTATGAACAAGTGTTCAT
This sequence comes from Sequoiadendron giganteum, assembly GCA_007115665.2. Taxonomy (NCBI): domain Eukaryota; kingdom Viridiplantae; phylum Streptophyta; class Pinopsida; order Cupressales; family Cupressaceae; genus Sequoiadendron; species Sequoiadendron giganteum. Next base: position 572,785,165 of record CM021100.1, on the reverse strand, counting down.
CACTTAATGTGATGTTGTCACCTCAATGTGACTTTCACCATGGCTCTCCCAGAGGGTGATACACAAGCACAAAAATATCATCATGGATTCCCTCACGTGATGCTGTCATGGAGTCACACACATGACATCCACCATGGCTCTCCTAGAGGGTGGAAACAAGGACTTTCACCTCAAATCTCAAAGAGAAATGCATTAACAAAAATCATCACAGATTCCCTCACGTGATGCTGTCATGGAGTCACACACATGACATCCACCATGGCTCTCCCAGAGGGTGGAAACAAGGGCTTTCACCTCAAATCTCTCTCAATAGAGAAATGCATTATCAAGGGCTTACACCTCAAATCTCTCTCAATAGAGAAATGCATTATCAAGGGATTTCACCTCGAACTTCTCTCAAAGAAGAACTCATTAAACAAAGGAACACTGATAATGAGACTCCCTCTCAGCAAGAACTTCATTCTCCACCATATCAAGCTTGTCTCGAAGGTACACAACCATTATCCCAAAAAATGCTTGATGAGAATGACTGCCATCTGCTCATCAGTGCTGATATGCCTCAATACCATATCTTTCCTCAATACCATATCTTTCCTCAATACACATGAAAAATAGAAAGCTTCTCAAAGCTTTGATTAACACAAAGGATGACAGTTGGCTTCAATACTTGTTCAACCAATCTTGCAAGGAACTTTCGAAGCCACGAGCTGCCACACAATCTGTAATGTACTCAGCCTCTGCTATACTCAGTCCCACAGAAGACTGCTTTCTATTGAACCAGTATATCATTGCAGGCCTCAACTGAACCAGCATCTAGAGAAACACAACCATCTTCTTTAGGGTCAATCGGCTCCCTCTGAATCTTCAATCACTTGCATCAACCACTTGACCAAGATTGCCTGCAACGTTTGTTTATTCTTAGTGAGTCATAGAACTCCCTCTTGATCCCGGCTTCAGAGATTGCAAAGAAGACTTTTGGAGATGTACTCCCTCTAGCCACCAACTCAGTCCCTCTAGTGTTTACTCCCTCTTGATCATTTCTTTGGTTGACATGACTTCTTCACAAGATGCCTCAAGCTTTTCATCACTAAGTAATCTCTTATCATCTTCTTCCCCCTAAACCTGTCCAGGAAGCATTTTAGATAGAGATTACTAATAGTCCATAATTATCCGAAGAAATATCAAGATTAGAATCGTACAAGTTATATCATGAATGAAATTTTTCCAAAGATCTTATGCTAGTGAACACATCACAATTCAAGAGAATCTACTATCTCTCTTAATTACAAGATCCAAAGAATAAATAAATGATATAACTTAGCAACCAAAGAATACTTATCTTTTTAACTATTCTGATAGGTCCAAATGCTGGACATAGTGTGATATGTTGTACTTGAGCTCAAATCAATCCGTACCCTTCACAGTTTGAACACAATGACGACTTGAAAAGTACATTGACTTCAAGAGATATCTCCAGCCATCAATATAGCCCAATGATTGTAAGAAATGACTCCAGGCTTGATCATGACTTCGATATCCAATCTTTCCAGACGCAAATTGCTTGATGCTCAGGTTATCTCAATGTTATAGCATGAATTAATAACTACAAAAACAATTCATGAACATTATTCAACCATGCAATACTTATCTCATGGATTTCAAAAAAATTCCTGAGTAATTAATTCATCAATCATGACATGTCTTTTTTTCAATTTCTCAGAAGAGCTAATCTCAAAAGACAATCTTCACAAATTAGCATGATACTACTTGCAATGAATAAATCTAAAGAATCTTATCACAGTGATCACTATTTACTGGTCACAAATAATCCTAAGTAAATAATGTCAGATTTGCATAACTCAATAAATTGAATTTTAGCCTAGAATAATAATACAATAAAAAACAAAGAATACTTGTCTCTTAATTATTCAGAAGGGTGGACACCGTATGATATGTTGCTCTTGCGCTTTGTACACAACCTTCACAGCTTGAACATAGGCCCATGACTAGAGTAGAAATTCACTAGAATCATTTTGGGGAGAGATCTCAATCACATCCGCAAATGAAGCATGTTGATTAGGCCTGGTAGGACAATCCTTCGCATAGTGACCAAATTTGTCACATCTAAAGCATTGAACACGAGAGAGGTCCCACTTCTTCTTGAATGCAGGAGCACCGTCTGACCCATTATCTCGATTCCTCTTAAAGAATCCTTTCTTCCAAACTTTTCCTTTCTTCGATGAATGAGAGGCGAGAACATGTAGATCTTCATTCTTTGAACTTTGACTAATGCCCCTTGCCGATAGTCTCCACTCCTCTTGAATGCAATCAATCCTCAATCGATCAAACTTGGGAAGTTTAGATCTTGCACTGATTCCTTGAATAAACGATTCCCAAGATGAAGGAAGACCATTAAGAGCCAACATGGTCAAATCCTTGTCATCAACAATATGACCAATGGTAGAGAGTTGATCTCTCAATTCGGAAATCTTCATGAAGTAGGTGATGACAAACTCTTCTTCTGCCATCTTAATGTGAAGTAGTTGTTGCTTCAAGGTTAGGGCACGACTGGTGTTGTTGATTTCATACATCTCTTCCAATGTTTTGAACATCTCCCTTGCGGTATCCAACTTGAAGACAATCGGAACAATATGATCTTTGACGGAATCAACCAACACTTTCTTTGCCCTAGTATCTTTCTTCCTCCACTGCAACTTCTCTTCTTCCTCCTCAGGTTCGGGAACTTTTGTTTTCACAAACTCGGCCAAATCATTCTCTTCCAATGTGAGCATGATTCTGAACCTCCATGATGTGTAGTTCGAAATCCCTTCGAGTCTATCCTCGATTTTCAAACCATTCACCATCTTGAGAAATTTAGAAGATAGACTGAAAAAGAATAAGGTGAGTGTTGCAAACTAAAAATCTGATCACGATCTTTTTCACACCCGCTCTGATACCATGTTAGTGTTTCTTATATCAGATTAAACAATGAAAGCACTTAATAAAATTGCAACATATAAGACAATGAACACAACAGGATACCTTGGGAAAACCCTCCTCTTGAGGGAGAAAAACCCAGCAAATGAATCTCTTATATATAGTAGAACAAGAGCAGAAATCTGCTTACAACTTCGGCCCAACAATGGCCAACTTGATACAATGAAATCGCACCTCTTCCTAGATGCAAGATGAACAAATGAATGAGATCTTCCTTAAATCAAATCTGCTGCTTTAGAAGGTGCGAATTCTGCTCTTAAGGAAATGCAAACTTGACTTGAATGAATGAATGGTTACAATGACAAATAAGACCTTGTATTTATACAAGTGTGGCGCCTCTTCAAGATAGGTCGGCCCACATAAAGGAAACATAATAAATAATAACCATGATAAGGTCGGCCCAAGTAATAACCAAAGTATGCGAACCATATAGGGTCGGCCCTCTTCATTTATTAAATATTGTTTGTCATAAATTAAATAGCCGAATGGCTACTCATTTCATTTATGCTATCTTCTTGGAATTCGTGCAAAGGAAGTGCAGCCCTAAGCTTCTATAACATCAACAAAGGTCTTGTTGGAAATGAGACTGTTGGAAATTGGATTGCATCAAATGGTTGTCATTGATGTCAACACTGTACCAAAAGTATGAGACGCTTACCAAAAGCTATTCCCTATCAAAGATGTTCTTTATCAATGAATCGGTGTGCTAGTTTTTGGGTCCGGATTCTACCACAAGATAAGCTATGACTTTGATATCTTAACTACGTCATTATGATTCACTCGGACAACTATATTCGGGATCTTGAGAAGTTTTGCGTTGGGAGCAGTAAGTTATCATTGACAAAGTTTAACTCTATACACTACAGTTGGTTGACGGTTTGAAGCTTTTATGTTTGGGGTCTGGTCTTGGCCAACCTAACACATGTTATGTATTAAAATGATTGAATCTATCTTGGAGATGTTTTGTATAGATCCTAGCCAACTTAATATAATTATGCTGACAACAATTCTCCTTGATTATTTTGCTTTCATCCAATTAGGCCGACCTAATTGATGAATGAACTATACCTATATATATGTGTGTGTGTGTGTGTGGAGAAGAAAAAGCAGTAATGAGTGATTTGAGTTTGTGTATGGTGCGAGCCTAGATGATTTATTAGTTGAAGACCAAAACAAAATTATTGAGCGACTGTTGGGAGAAACAGTACTACTTATATTGAGCTTCATTTGGAACTGAATTCTGCACAAGAAAGGTGTATTTCATCAGTTCACACTTTTGGCAGTGAGCCATAACTTTTATTCTAGCAGTAAGCCATCTTTTGTATTTTCGGGTTGTAGCCTTGTGGACAATGAGTCCTTCTATTGACGGTGAGCCTCAGACAGTGAGCCTTTTTGTAATCAATTTTGATATTCTCTGTATTGTGAGTTAATCCTCACCGTGGTTTTTCCCTCATTGGGTTTTCCACATAAATTTAGTGTTACTGTGTTTTGTGATGGTTTTCAGTTTTTGTACTTGCACTTAATGCTTAATCATTTAAGAAGTGTTAAGGTTTTGTTTCGGTAAATGACTTACGGGTTTAATTTGGTGACAACTGATTCACCCCCCCCCCCCCCTCGGTTGTCCAGTTCAATAGGTTTTACATGCTAGAGCACTCATTTGGTTGGTACCACATCATTTCTAACTCTTTTTTAAGGGCCAAGTATGTGCTCACATTCATTGATGACTTCTCATGAAATACATGGGTGTAATTGATTAAGTACAAGAGTGAGATCTTGGTTACTTTTAAGGTCTTCAAAGCATTTGTTGAGAAGCAATATAGTCATTCTATCAAGAAAATATGCACAATGGTAAGGAGCATGTGAATAAAGCATTCATGGATTTTTGCAAAGAGCGTGGCATTCAACCTCACGGCGGTTTCATACTCTCCTCAGCCAAATAGTGTTGTTATGAGAAAGAATAGGGCTTTGAGAGAAATGGAGAAAACCCAACCATCGATTTTTTGTTGGCTATTATTATGATCCAAAGGCCTACAAGTTGTTTAATCCTATTTGGCTCCTTCACTAAGCTAAAATCATTGAGATCATAGTTGAAACAATGCAGGATTAAAAAAGAAGACACCCAATTAATCCTTAGTATTCTCTCCAAACATGGATCAAATTATTCAATTTCTATTTCTACCTTCTATGCCACTAAAGATGTCCTTGAATTTTTAGTTCACCATGCCATATCTTGATGACTTTGCCACAACTCTCACTAGGGAGTAGGACAAGCTCATCTAGATGGGTACTCTAAAATCTTCTAAGTCAAGTACCTTGGTTGCAAACAAGACACAAAAGAACATAAAGGATCAAGCAACAAAGACAAGAAACAAAAAAAAGGACAAGGAGGAAAAGGATAAAAAATCCACTGCTTCAAACGTAGCTTCTAAGACTCTTCAAAAGGTGACAAACCTAAGAAAGAAAAGGTCAAATGTTCTTACTATAAGAGACCTGATCATAATGATCATACATGTTTGAAAAAATAGATTGCTCACCTAACACATTATGGAAAAGAATAACATCAATGCTCTGAATTAATCAAACAAAGTCCATCAAATAGGGGTCTTCAAAATCAAAGGACAATAATGGGGAAAGGAATTGGCAAGGCCCTTATAGCAGTTGCAGCTCCATCCACTTAATGACACACCATTAAGGTATGCAGGCAATCAGGTTGAGTTCATTGCTAATACAATGGTTATTCAAGATGCACTATAGTTCTATAATGGTAGTTGGGTGAGCAAATCACCAATCTTAGTTATTTGCATTTTCTCGTTTTTATCCTAATTCTCCTTCCACTACACTTCTCACTCATCTGATAAGGTAAGTTGTGGCATGAACAATTTGGGCATTTGAACTACTGCTACTTGCCACAACTGAGCAAGGAGAGCATGGTTATAGAGTTTCCTTTTGTTCACTTTCTGCTTGGTTTGCCTGTTTGCCATGGCTAGATACTTGGTACACATCCCAAAGAGAAATTTGACAAAGGCAAAGCATGGAGGGCTACTCAAATTCTAGAGTTGATCCACAATGATTTATTGTTGGCCTTGTCATTGCACTGAAAGGTCGACCTCTCAATGCCTGATACAAGTGTCGGATAAGATCCACAGGAGGCAGTTAAACCATGTGGTGAACGCGGTCAGCGCTAACCAAGGGGTGGAAGCGTCAAGCTTCCAACAATCCCCCCCCCCCCCAAGCACGACCATGGGATTCAAACCCACGACCCGACTCTAATACCAACTGTTGGCCTTGTCGTTGCACCAAAAGGTTGACCTCTCAATGCCCGATACAAGCGTCAAATAAGATCCACGAGAGGCAGTTAAACCATGTCGCAAATCATGCGGTCAACGCTAACCAAGGGGTGGGAGCGTTTTGCATCCTTCATTCACAAGGTCAAATGCACTTTGACCTTCATTGATGACTTTTAGAGATACATGGATGTATTTTCTTCAAAAAAAGTTTGAGGTCTTTGAATAGTTTCAAGACTTCAAATAACTTGTGGAGAAACACTTAGGGAAAACCATTAGGGTTCTATGCACTAATAATGGTGGTGAATATATTAACCATCATTTTGAGTAACTTTGTACTTCAAAGGGGGTTTATTTGCAGCAAACAATTCTATACAATCTTCATCATAATGGTGTGGCAAAGCGAAAGAACAAATCCTTGAAGGAAATGGCTAGCTACAAGATTCACTCAAGCTCTTTGACACTATTGTACTAAGTGGAGGCCATTAACTACGCGAGTTATATTAAGGGAGTCACCCATTTCGAAGCTTGATGTAGTTGAAAACCCATAGTGAAAAATTTTAGGGTTTTTGATTCTCCAACATAGGCCCACATTCTAGTACAAAAGCATTAAGGCCATAGATCCATTAAACATGCTTTATATCTTTGTAGGCTATCTAAATGGTGTTAAGGGATATCCACTTCTCCACCCTACCACACATGAGTTGGTCATTGAGAGGAGTGTTCACTTTGAGGAGAGCTCTTTGAGTTCTACTCTTAATAACTCTCCACTTTCTACATTCACATTGGATTCACTCAATATTGATGACAGTACTTCTGAAAATTCAAATCCACCTAGACAGACAGATGGATCAATTTATAAGTTCAAAGCACAATTATTGGATAGATCAAACAAAATTTGCAATAAATGGATCAGCTTATAAGTTCAAAGCATAATTGTTTGCAAAGGGGTTTTAACAATTTCCCGGCATTGACTTCACTAAGAAATTTTCACTAATTGCAAAGATGAACTCTATTCAACTCACACTTGCTAGCGTTGTAGAACATCGTTAGAAGGTTCCCCAAATGGACATGAAGAGTGCTTTTCTTCACAGAGACCTTAAGGAGGAGATCTATATGGAGCAAATGCATGGATTTTTTTAAAGATTCTTCACGAGTTGCAAACTTCAAATATCAATCTATGGTCTAAAACAGTGCCCTTGGGCTTGGTACGTCAAGATGGATTCCTTCCTTCACATAGTTGGATTCTCTAGATGCCATTCTAGTCTAAACATCTACACCTTGCAACAAGATGATTCTCCCATTTCTAGTTTTGCATGTTGATGATCTATTGATCATGGGGAGTTATATATCCTCCATTGTGGTAATGAAAGCTACCCTTCATGACAAGTTTTCTACGATGGACTTGTTTTTGTTACATATATCTTAGTCTACTTCTGAGATTTTTATCGCACAATCCAAGCATGCACTTGACTTGCTCTTGCAGTTCAACATGGCTAATTGCGAACCTGCTTTGACTCCCTTTCTTTCTAGAGTCAAATTTGAGGCAAAGTGTTCTTAATTGTCGATCGATGCTACTTTGTATTGGCAGCTTATTAGCAGCCTCATTTACTTGATTTGCACATAGCTTGACATTTCATGCTCTATTGGTATGGTCTCTCAATTTATGCAAGAGACCCATGAGCTACACTAGAAGGCAACCAAGCAAATTCTCCAATACATATAGAGTACTCACAATTATGGGATTCATTATACAATAAATATTGATATTGACTTGGTTGGGTATACTAATTCAATTTGGGTGGGCAATTCTCAAAATCATAAGTCCACTTTAGGCTACAACTTCTCACTTGATTGAGGCCCTATATTTTGGTCAAACAAGAAGCAACATGCTATTGCTCTATCTTCCAGTAAGGTTAAGTATCAAGAGGTGGTGAATGCAGCCACTAAGACCATTTGGCTTTAGCACATTCTCACCAAGTTTGGTATCCAATTCAAACGGCCATCTATCACTTTTTGTGACAATCAGAATGCTATTCAAATTTTGTGGAACCTGGTCTATCATTAGCAAACCACGCACATAGAGGTTCATATACACTATATCCAAGAGCTTATTCATGGATAAGTCATTAATCTTTGATACTGCCCAACTTTGAGTTGATTGCCAACATCTTCACCAAACCCTTTATAGAATGCAAGTTTCTTCATTTAAAAGCTTTGCCAAAGGTGTGGGAGGCTACTTCTTCCAATGGGCTACCTAGTCCTCTCTTTCTATCTATACTTTTGGGGGCATCTTTCCTCTCTATTTGGGGGATAGTGGACAATGAAGGAGGCAAAGGAGGAGGGGGCTTCTTTTCTTTGGGAGGATTTTTATGTACATAGGTACCTCATCAAGCTTCATTTTACAAAACATATCTTTTCACCCACCTAAGCTACACATAAGGAGGGGTGTTAGCGTAGGTTTTTATTTTTGTTTATTTAGATCAATTGTGTATTTCATATCCAGTTCTTTAGCTTGCTAAGGTTGTTAAAAGTGGGTTATTAATGAGGGTACATGGCATCTTCCACGAGTGTAACTCCTACCTTTTTTGGTGGTTGAATTTACATCTCATTTAGTGGTTGTATTTGCCTCCTCTCTTATTTTGTTTGGGGGGGCAGTTGATCAATTGATGTTTCTCACTCTTGCCTCACCGGGAGATATATGTACTCCACTCACCTTGCATGTATTCATATATTGAGAGCTTTTGATTATGAAATAGTTTCAAAAATTGCCACTGACTATATATAGGTGAAATAATTCAAACTGGCAGATGAAATCTCTTCTAAAAGAGGGCCTGATCATTGCTAAGAATTTGCTAACATCTCCTTTGAAAATGAGTACAGACAGCAAAATAAGGTTGCTGATAGTGCTGCTAATGTTACAGTCATTTGATGAACTCCATAGTTATTTGCAATGAAAACAACTTTTGGGATGAATTAAGCAAGTTACAAATCAAGAAAATACAAATAATGAGGTGTGTATTCAAAAAAGGTATCAACAGACTTAAGACTGAATGTGACAAGCTGGGCGAGAACAGGTTTATGGCTGAAATGCAGACTGATTCAAAGCATTTCAAAGCCAGACTGAAAGACCACAACAAAGTTTGAGCAGTTCTGGTGCATCTCCTTGAGGTCATAAGCATTAAAATAAATATGCAGATGCCCAGGCATCTTGTTCATGAACCTCTGTTTTACTTATTAGATGATGCGCCTTCTGAAGCCCCCCAATCAGAATGCTAAGGAGGCAAATGAAGCTAGCCCCTCTAATCAGACAGAAGCAAGCCCCAGTAAACATAACAAGAATTTTGATCATCAAGAGGTTGCTTCTTCCAGTATATGCAGAGCAGTTGTTACAATATTTAAAGAATGCTTGATTATCAATTGAAGGTGTGCAACGCTATCACTAAGAATCATCTGACATATAGAAGATTTAGATACACATATACTGTTCCATGAGGTATTCTAGGAGTAAGGCAAATGCATGTATAAATATTAAGAAATAAGTTTCAAGCTAGCTGTGGAAATGATTTATGTAACCCTGAGAACTGGTAAATATTCAAACATATAAATTAATTCAAGTAACATTCTTATCAAAATAAAATTTCATAGTGGCCAGAACAATTTACAAAATTTTCTTACTAGAGGGCTACTTAGAACAATCATAACATTAACAAACACTTTTGTATCGGCAGAAAGTACAATCTCTTTCTGGAGACTACTGACTAACAAAATGATAGAAGCAATGTAAAATGGTTCTTGTTGAAATTTGGTTGAAACCATAAAAGATATCAAACAACAGTTGCTTTGCAAGCATTATTGTCTGTGAGAAATAGCCACTATGTCAACTGTATTTCAAGTATTAAGCACCTATCTACAGAAGAAATCATTGTTAAAATAGGCTCAAACTATATAGTAGTAGCAAACCAACTAGAACTGGGGACTTGAAAGTTAAAAGCACCTGCTTGGCAAGCCACAATTATGAATGTATTGGCCTTATGCCATCATTGAAGCTTTGGACATGCTGTGGGTACAGTATAGATAATATTGTTAATCCCTTGTATGTTTACTAAACATAGTTATATCAGTTAGAACGACTAGTACAAAATGTATGTTTAATAAAAATTGTTATATTGGTTAGAAAGATTAGTACAAGTATTATAATATCCTCAGAAAGTAGAAGGGTCATTGATTAACCCAAATGGCATACCATAAACTAATAATGCTCTTGCCTGAAGACTATAACTGCCTTTTGGCACATCCTTTGTATAGCTTAAGAAATCTGGAATCTAGTGGTTAATTTTGATTCTCTTCTATATAATGAAACTAAAGAAAGGTCATTAGGGCTTTTTTATGGGAAGTATACAATTGAACCTATCCTCCATTAAGTAAATTCATATGAATGACTTCAACCATTACCTGTTTGGCATCAATTATACATGAAATTCATTTCCTCATAATGGAATGAACATTTCGAGTATTAGTTCATTTGGGACAGAAATAGTAAAATATATTGAATGAACAATTAATAATGATTTGCCGATATTATGATACTCATAATTATTTTCCTAAAGGAAAGAATGGTCACATCTTGTGATAGGGACTCAATCTATTATCATAATTTATTACCATGTGTTTTTTGATTAAAAAACATTTTGAAGACATCTATCTGGGACCTCATCACTTGCTAAATATGTGATGTATATGATTCTAAAAAGAGTGTTCCCATTGAGCAAATTTCTTTGATTAGATCAGAATTCTTCATAAAAGTATTGTCTAAATATCCTACAGCTTCTTAGCTTACCATATCATCTAAAGCATGTTTGGAGGATTGATTTGATGTTTCTCAGCTGAAAAAACCTAGCCCAAACAAACATACTAAAAGTACAAACAACTACCAAAACATTGACTGAAATATAAAAGCAAGTTCATTCATGTTTATAATATATATATGTATGTATGTATGCTGTCTAAAATCCTGATTTTTGTGTAGAGAAGTTTTTTGGATTTCTTTATCCATGAGTCTGAATTGTTTCCCAAAATTAGCACAGAAATATTTTAAAGCAAAATGGAATTAAAGATTGCAGTTTTCTTCCAAAAGTATGCACAAAAATGCTTTCAAATTTCCCCCAGCATCTTCCCTAGCAAGGTAAACATCTTATATTTTTACCCCTATCTAAAGCTAAGGGTATCTCTTAGAGGATGCATTCTGGAATGGGGACATGTTGAAATGAGCCTTTGAGAATGTTATAGATGTGTACATCAGCTCAAACTGGCCATATGAACAGTCCCACTCCCAGCCAGTAATATCCAGTTAAGATCCTTAAATATCACCAACATGGACAACCCCGACAATTCTATGACACATTATACATGCACATGGCATGGATGTCATGTAGTCTCATATTCTGGACTTTTAACATTTGGCTTTATGGATACTTTTATGCAGGTTTATGCACAGGTAGTGGATGGTTACTCTTATGCATGTGAAACGCACAAAAAGATTGCATAGGTAAGATCAGCTAAAGATGAGGGCTCTGTAATGCCTAGATTGGAAGAAATTGCATTATGATCAACTTGGCATTTACCTTTTCTTAGCTTTGATAAGGGAACTCAAAGGCACTAAGATGAATTATGATGGAGGGGTACAGCTACAAATAAGATGCTTCTAATTTAATGGTTAAAGTGATAATCTAAGTTGCTGGTTCAGATATGGATTCGGAGTTCTGTTATGCCAGTGCAGCAATTTTTACCCAGGTATGGCCGTACCATATACATATATATATCCATAATTTGCAACAAAAAAATTACAGAATTGAAAACACAGTTTATAGTGATAAAGATAATTGATAATTGAAAAGAGATCAATCCTAAGTGGATACAAGAATAACAAAAGGTGCACAAAAAGAAAACTAAAAAGATATTTTAAAAGTCAAAATTGTAATTTTTGAGCAAATACCATGTAAATTATTTCATATGATGATTTCACATATCTGAAATTCACACACAACATAAACAACATAGTTGCAAGGAGTTTACACCCACACATCTAAAAGGGCTACTTGACCCACCAAATCTGAAGTCCACTCATACAATGAAGTATAACCCTGTATTTATATGTCTCCAGCCAATCCACATACCATCATAAAACTAGGCACAACGAACGCCCACAAACAGCCCACATCTCTACAGCAACAGGCACTACATTCCTGAAACAACTTGACCCCACACAAAGCTTTTGTGTGTCAATTATTTAGGGAAGGACCGCCAACACACTGAGACAATGTTATCAGATCACAAGGATGAGGCTGGGCATTAATTCCCCATCACATTTTCCCAACATGCAGAAAACAGTTGATCTTCAAGACAAAGAAGCAGCAGCAGATGAAGGCAGGTTGAATTCAGTGACGAACAGAGATGTATTAAAATATGCATGCACTTGCATAGATATCCCATCCTCTAAATTCTATGACTCAATCTCCTTTGGGCCTTGGCAAGGGCATGACCTCGCCCTGGCCAAACCTAGGCCCTGTCCTGTCCTGTCCTGTACCATATGGTGACAGGCAAAAAATGGAGGACCCAGTAACTTAGGTGATAAAAAGTGCAAGCAGTGCCAACTGTAGAACAGAACTGTTAGGGAAGGTTTTAATGGTCATGATTATTTTTTTATTGGTGTGCTATGGAGATAGACACAAAAGAAATTACTGAAGGTCATATGTCGCCTATGCCTATATACTATATAGGGTTGCACAGCATAATTGCTCTTTATCATTGTATATAACTCACATTATGATTGTGCTCTGTAACAAGTGTTTCCCAGAAATGTGATGTCTGCACACTAAGGGTGAGTCATTCCTGATATTGTGCAATTTAGGCTAGATACAAAGGTTGAATTAACCATTCCTAGAGGTATGTTTCTCCAAGTATGGGCAACTAGTCCATTAACAAAAGCACTCACAGAAAATTTTAAGTATTATATAACATTATTGAAAATATCACTTTTTCTAAGCAATCATATCTCAAACTCAAAGCTCGACATCAGACATATATGCATTGACTAAATATATGATTTGTGCCTGCATAAATAGGAAATTCTGAAAATTCTAATACAGAGTTAAACAGCTATACAGTTAAGTTAACTGACCTGATAATGGAGGAACACCCATCTCAACTCCCATTTGAACAAGGGCAGACCGAAGCTCATTTTTGCTAAGCTTGCCACTATCATCTGTATCTAAATCTGTAAACAAATTTTCCGCTAACATCGCAAAATCATCTTCATCCTCTAGAAACAGCCTTATAACACTCCCATCCAAAATAGACACGACCAATGGGTCATCTGCATTGAAAATATCCTGTAAATTAAGTCATGGATTGGAAGAAAGTCTCAGTTCAAAACCTCTTACAGAATATTGACTGAATAAGGATGGAAGAGAGTACAAGAACACCTAGATTATTAGGGTCGAAATATGTATATGATAAAATATTTTTGCACATATCTTAGACAATTTTTTGTTGTAAACTTCATAACAAATATATTATACATTAAAAAAAATTACAAAACCAGTTCATTTTATTATCAATTTGATAAATTTATTGTCTTTCAATAGATTCCAAGAACTTGTAAATGCTAATTTAAATCTCCAATTACGATGTTAGTGAGCTCATTTGAGATCACAGTTGGTTAAAATTTCAGTCAAGGGCTTTAAGCCTGTGACATAAAAGAGTTTTACTAGCATGCTACTCCATGGGCCTTTTGGCATTTGAAATTTATCTAACAGTAGTACTTTTATATGGAATTTCAAATAGACAATACTAGATAGTCATATAAATATTACTCTTACGTAGATAAAACAACTCGAAATTGATATTGCTTGACATTTTTTAGATAGATTTATTTAAGATAGCTGATAACTATACTAGTTGTTATCCATTCCTTCAAGTAATGGCTGGGGATGGAAACTTAATGAACTGGAAAAACAAGGCATAAATATACATAAGTCAGATCTCATAACTCGTGAATTTTAATTTTTAATTAAGAATTTTGTTTTTATCTACTTTGTTTACTTTATTTTTATTTTAATAGAGTTTTACTTTTGTATACAACTTTTAAATTTACTTTTGGAAAAGCAATTATTTTGTTTGTTTTTACTTTGATATATTTACTTTATATCATGTTCATTGTTAAATGTTAATACTTTGATGTGTAGATGACTATCAAATTTTAGGTAAAAGGTAAGAGTTTTTATTTACACGACCCATTATGAGCAACTGTCCATCATCTATGCAACTCTATACAGAACAGACTGCCTCATAGAATTGTCCAACCTGTTAGCCCTGCACTTTCCCTGACGAGCATTCGTAGATTCAGCATTGGTACTCCTATAGTGATCGATGACAATACTATTGGCTACTCCAAAACATCTCTAAACACTGACACCTAAGGATTTTGCTTTCCCCTCCTAGGTGGTCTTCATTTGTTTCTACTGCTTTGCAGGGTCTTCTCCCCTTATCTATTTATAGTTGACTATTTTGGAGCTTACTCTTTCTAGGTTAATCCCCATGTGTGTATTTTCATACTTCTCTCACTATTTTATTTTTAGTCTATTAATATTTTTTTTTCTTTCTTTCTCATATATGTGTTGAGAACTAAGTCTAATATTTGGTTTCCAATCTTGGTCTCCAATTATGTTCTGGTCTTGGAAAATAATTTTCAGTTCATTACTGAAGTCTATTGTAAAGTATTTAAGTAAATTGTCCTCATGTATTAATAGAATATTAATGTCCCATGGTCATATTATATTTCACTCTTCTAATCAACTGGAGTTAGTATTCCTATTAGCAAACCTAGAAACTCGTGTTCACAGTCGATATACAATCATTAATATTTTGGTAGTGTGCACCTTATAATATAATCTTTTACCTCAAAAAATATATATATATATAGGAAAAAATGGCCCACAGCCAAAAGACAATCATAGCTGTTTCAGCAAGGGAAAAGGTCAACAATTTCCTCAAGATGCTGAAAACAGAGTGATCTTTCCAAGCATTTCTGTAAATTTTGAAGATGACTTGGCAGTTGCCTCTCTTCAGGATTGTGCATTAATTGGGGGATTCATTGGAGAGAAACTCTCAAGAAATTACATAACAGAAAGGGCATTGGCAGCATAGAAAAACAAGCACTCATTCAATTTTCTGACAAAAGGTTTCTTCTCCGTCACTTTCAATCCCAATGTGGACCGAGGTTTTGTCCTCCATTATATGCCTATACAGAATTGGTGCCCCAATTTTAATACTCTAACTTGCTCTCCACAAAGCAATTCATGTTGGATACAGCTATACAATTTGCCATTGGAATATTGGTTCCCAAAAAGACTAATAAAGATTGCTAATACCATGGGATACACGGCTGCTATTGATATGGAGTTGCTGGAAGATAGTTCATATATCTATACCAGTGTTCGGATTGTTTCCATTTATGAGATTCCAAAGGAAAAAAAATTCTTCCCCAGCTAGGGAATGGCTCCAACAGGTGGAAGTGGAGGAAAAAAAAATCTTTTGTTTGAATTACAGAAGCCATGTCTATTCAGAAATTAATTGCCCTAAAAAGTCACAAGAGAAAGAAAGTTGGCAATGGGTAGCTAAGAGGAAAACAAAAGAGAACTGGATTGAGATAAGATGGAAATCAATTCTGAAAAGAATTTGGGTTATTCTTTAGATCCAAGAAAATTTGTTTCAGTTATGGAGGAATCTTCAAAGACGGATATCATCCCTTTCAACAATGACCCACAAGAGGAAGATGATCAGATGTTTGATGATAATGACTCAGATTGCTGGATAAGTTCAGAAAATGAAGCAAATGATGAGTTAGGAATCACTGATCTTCGATGCACAAATCAATCTGCTTCAAAATTGCTGAATGCCAACATAGAGTCAAGGAAGAAGTGCAGGAGGAAAAAAAACAAACAAAATAGGGAAGCAAATGCTTGACAAAGAAACAATCTACTTTAAATGAATACAAGCTGAGATCTAAGGGAGGAAAACCCTCCCTTAGAGAGCAAAAAAGATTGCTACTTGGAATGTTAGGGGCTTGAAATCTTTAACAAAAGGCATATGACCAATTGCTAATTTGATAGTTTGTTGGTCAACTTAATTTTGCTGCAAGAACAAAATTGAAGGAATCCAAAGTGAATTTGTTCATCTATCATTCAAAGGTTGAAAATTTTTTAGTATGGAGGCAATAGGAGCGGTTGGGGGTCTCGAAGTCCTTTGAAGACCAAATCGAGTCTATGTGGAATTGCTCCTTTCTTCCATGAACTGGATATTCTGTAAGGTAAGAAGTATTTTTCTAATTTATCTTTTTGTTTGATAAATGTGTATGGCCCCACAAGGACAAAGAACAAAAGCCGAATTTGGAACGAGATCCAATCTTTATTTCTTCCCCAATCGGATGAAAAATTCATACTTGTGGCAACTCTAATGCTATTCTTTCTCTAGCAGAAAAAAGTGGTCACCTCTCGTATGCTTCTCAAGCTCAACTTGATTCCCAAAAATTTGTCACAGATTTGAAATTAATGGATGTGGCACCTAAAAATAGTGTATTTACTTGGACTTATAGGAGGGCTAGTTTCGCTGATATTTCCAAACAACTTAATAGGTTTTTATACTCTGCTAATTGGTCGCAATCCCCATATCCTTTGGAATCCTTTGTTTTCTGATTTCTAGTACAAATCACTACCCTAAAAATCTTTCAATTTTGAAGGATAAGCCAGCCCTTAGATGTTTGTTCAAGTTCAAGCAAATATGGTTCAAAAGGGATGATTTGATAGAGATTAGAAGCAACAATTCCACTGGGGGCCAGGATGTTTAGCTTCTCCAACAAATTATCACCTCAAAAATCGGCTAAAAAATTGGAACAAGAATTCGTTTAAAAACATTTTCAATGTAAAGGAAAGAACCAAACTAGAACTGGAAGAGCTAAACCAACTGGAAGAGCTAAACCAAAGGATCATAGCCTCTAGAATGTACTAGGTGGATTATACAAAAGAAAAAGACTTGACAGCAAAGCATGGAAAGATCCTTACTAGAGAGATCCATTGGAAATCCAAATCAAGGAAAACTCGGCTAGCGGAAGGGGATTTAAATACAAAAATGTTCCACAATGCCTCCAAGGTTAGAAGAGGTCAAAACAATATTTCGATCAAATCTTCTAATAGACATTTTGTGACTAATGGAGAAGACATTCAGATAGATGTTGTTTCTTTTTTCAATGATTTGTTGGAAATAGATGGTGCATCAGATGTTAAGGATATAAATTATCTATTGGATAATATCCCTCAGCTTGTTAAAGACGAAGACAAACAAATGCTCATGGCTCCTATTTATGAAGATGAAGTGAAATGTGTAGTTTTTCAACTCCATCTGGGCAAGGCCCCTAGCCCAAATGGATTTCCTATGAATTTCTACCAGAAGTGTTGGTCTATCATAGGGAGAGAGGTATGGGAATCGGTGGAGGACTCATGGAAGTTAAAAAGATTCTAAAGGACCTAAACAATACACTCATTGCTCCCATCCCAAAGAACCTAGAATGTGATTCTTTTGTAGACTATCAATCTATCTCCTTATGCAACAACGTTTACAAAATAATCTCTAAGGTGATGGAAAACAAGTTGAAAGTTGTACTCCCCTATATCATTTCCTCTAAGCAAAGTGGCTTTATGCCTAGTAGGAACATTTTGGATGGAATCATCATAGTGCATGAAGCCATTTAATCAATAGTCAACAGTAATCAAAAGATCATGGTGATTAATTTGGACATACTAAGGCTTATGATCAAGTGAGTTGGTTGTTCCTAATGAAAATTATATGGAGATATGGCTTGGAGCAAGAGTGGCTTGAGTGGATTTCCAATTGCATTTCTAATCCAAGGTTCTCATTTTAGTCAATGGGAACCCTTGTGATTTCTTTTAAGTAGCTAGAGGATTAAAGCAAGGGAACCCACTCCACCCTTTTCTCTTCATGATTATGACAAAAGCACTTGGGAGAGCAATCAAAATGAGGGCTTCCATGGGTGACTGGCAAGGCATTCAAATAGCAAGGGATTTGGATCCCATTACTCACCAACAATTTGCATATGACACTATCATTTATGCAAAGGTTTGAATGGAGAAGGCTATCAAGATCAAAACCATCCTAGATAGTTATATTTCCTCTTTAGGCCAAATAGTTAATAGCAATAAATCGATCATCTTCTTTTTCATACTAAGATAGTGGCTCGAAGAAAGATAGCTGATTTTCTCTGGTTTGATATCCATTCCATCCCAAGTAAATATTTGAGTGTTCCACTATTCAAAGGTGTTGTTGATAGTGTTTCTTAGATCAGATTGAATAATGAAAGCACTTAAAATAATTGCAACACATAAGACAATGAACACACAAAGATACCCTGGGAAAACCCTCCTCTTGAGGGAGAAAAACCCAGCAATGAATCTCTTCTATAATATAGCACAAGAGCAGAAATCTGCTTACAACTCAGGCCCAGCAATGGCTAACAATGAATACAATGAGGTCGCACCTCTCCTAGATGCACAAGATACAAATGAATGTGTTATTCCTTGAAATCGGATCTGCTGCTATGAAGTGCGAATTTTGCTCTTAAGGAAATGCGAACTTGCTTGGGTGGATTGGATGATACAAAGACAAATGAGACCTTGTATTTATACAAGTGTGGCGCCTCTTCAACATAGGTCGGCCCACATACAAGATAAATAATAAATGCATAAAGTCGGCTCAAGCCAAGACTAAAATATGTGAACCAAGAAGGGTCGGCCCTTTAGCATTTACATTTATTGTTTGATATAAATTAAATAGCTGAGAGGCTATCCATTTAATTTATCTTTCCTTGGGAAGTGCAGACCGAAGCTGTCATAACATCAACACTCCCTCTCAACTAGGGATGAACTTCCATCTACACAGGACACATCATATTAGAATGAAAACAAAATAGGATATCACCTCAATGTGATATTAACCATTATGGCTACTTCCATAGATGGTATAAATAAAATCATCATGGATTCCCTCACGTGATGTTGTCATGGAGTCACACACATGACATCCACCATAGCTTTCCCAGAGGGTGGAAACAAGGGCTTTCACCTCAAATCTCTCTCAAATAGAGAATTGCATTATCAAGGGCTTACACCTCAACTCTCTCTCAACAGAGAATTGCATTATCAAGGGCTTGCACCTCAACTCTCTCTCAACAGAGAATTGCATTATCAAGGGCTTTCACCTCGAACTTCTCTCAAAGAAGAACTCATTAAACAAAGGAACACCGATACTGAGACTCCCTCTCGATCCTGGCTTCAGAGATTGCAAAGAAGACTTCTGGAGATGTACTCCCTCTAGCCACCAACTCAGTCCCTCTAGTGTTTACTCCCTCTTGATCATTTCTTTGGTTGACATGACTTCAAGCTTTTCATCACGAAGTAATCCCTTATCATCTTCTTCCCCCTAAACCTGTCCAGGAAGCATTTTAGATAGAGATTACTAACAGTCCATAATTATCCAAAGAAATATCAAGATTAGAATCGAACAAGTTATATCATGAATGAAATTTTTCTAAAGATCTTATGCTGGTGAACACAACACAATTCAAGAGAATCTACTATCTCTCTTAATTACAAGATCCAAAGAATAGATAAATGATATAATTCAGCAACCAATGAATACTTATCTTTTTAACTATTCTGATAGGTCCAAATGCTGGACATAGTGTCATACGTTGTACTTGAGCTCAGATCAATCCGTACCCTTCACAATTTGAACACAATGACGACCTGAAAGGGCAAGCTATGACTCCAAGCTTGATCATTTCTTCATTGGGTAAGACTTCGATATCCAATATTTCCAGATGCAGATTGCTAGATGCTCAGGATAACTCAATGTAAGAGCCTCTTAATAATTAAAAAAATAATTCATGAACATTATTCAACTATGCAATACTTATCTCATGGATTTCAAAAATCTCCTGAGTAATAGATAATTAATTCATTAATCATGACATGTCCTCCTTTAAATTTTCACAGAAGAGCTAATCTCAGCAAAACCAAAAGACAATTAACATGATCCTACTTGCAATGAAAAGAATCTTATTACAGTGATTGCTATTTACTGGTCACACATAATCCTAAGTAAATAATGTCAGAATTGCATAACTCAACAAATTGAATTTTAACCTAGAATAGTAAATACAATCAAAAAACAAAGAGTACTTATCTCTTAAATATTCTGAAGGGTGGGCACCGTATGATATGTTGCTCTTGCGCTTATTACACAACTTGAACATAGGCCCATGACTTAGAGTAGAAATTCACTAGAATCATTTTGGGGAGAGATCTCAATCACATCCGCAAATGAAGCATGTTGATTAGGCCTGGTAGGACAATCCCTTGCATAGTGACCAAATTTGTCACATTTAAAGCATTGAACACAAGAGAGGTCCCACTTCTTCTTGAATGCAGGAGCACCATCTAACCCATTATCTCGATTCCTTTTAAAGAATCCTTTCTTCCAAACTTTTCCTTTCTTCGATGAATGAGAGGCGAGAACATGTAGATCTTCATTCTTTGAATTTTGACCAATGCCCCTTGCAGTTAGTCTCGACTCCTGTTGAATGCAGTCAATCCTCAATCGATCAAACTTGGGAAGTTTAGATCTTGCACTGATTCCTTGAATAAACGACTCCCATGAAAGCAGAAGACCATTGAGAGCAATCATGGTCAAATCCTTGTCATCAACAATATGACCAATGGTAGAGAGTTGATCTCTCAATTCGGAAATCTTCATAAAGTAGGTGATGACAAACTCTTCTTCCGCCATCTTAATGTGAAGTAGTTGTTGCTTCAAGGTTAGGGCTCGACTGGTGTTGTTGATTTCGTACATCTCTTCCAAGGTTGTAAACATCTCTCTTGTTGTATCCAACTTGAAGACAATTGGTACAATATGATCCTTGACGGAATCAACCAATACTTTCTTTGCCCTAGTGTCTTTCTTTCTCCATTGCAACTTCTCTTCTTCCCCCTCAGGTTCGGGAACTTTTGTTTTCACAAACTCAGCCAAATCATTCTCTTCCAAAGTTAGCATGAACCTGAACCTCCATGATGTGTAGTTTGAGATCCCTTCGAGTCTATCCTCGATTTTCAGACCGTTCACCATCTTGAGAAATTTAGAAGATAGACTGAAAAGAAAAGATAATGAGAGTTGCAAACTAACAGATCTGAATCTGATCACGATCTTTTTCACACCCGCTCTGATACCATGTTAGTGTTTCTTAGATCAGATTGAATAATGAAAGCACTTAAAAGAATTGCAATACATAAGACAATGAACACACAAAGATACCCTGGGAAACCCTCCTCTTGAGGGAGAAAAACCCAGCAATGAATCTCTTCTATAATATAGCACAAGAGCAGAAATCTGCTTACAACTCAGGCCCAGCAATGGCCAACAATGAATACAATGAGGTCGCACCTCTCCTAGATGCACAAGATACAAATGAATGTGTTCTTCCTTGAAATCGGATCTGCTGCTATGAAGTGCGAATTTTGCTCTTAAGGAAATGCGAACTTGCTTGGGTGGATTGGATGATACAAAGACAAATGAGACCTTGTATTTATACAAGTGTGGCGCCTCTTCAACATAGGTCGGCCCACATACAAGATAAATAATAAATGCATAAAGTCGGCTCAAGCCAAGACTAAAATATGTGAACCAAGAAGGGTCGGCCCTTTAGCATTTACATTTATTGTTTGATATAAATTAAATAGCTGAGAGGCTATCCATTTAATTTATCTTTCCTTGGGAAGTGCAGACCGAAGCTGTCATAACATCAACAGTTGTTAGGACAAGGTTGTGGAATGACACTGTTGGCATGTGCAAAACAAAATCAGATGTTGGAAAGGCCACTAGTTATCGATGGCAAGAAAGATCCTCATGGTAAAAGCAATTTTATTGACAATTCATACTTATTTAATGTCTTTCCTCCAACTCACAAAGAATGCCACATGTGACTTGGATGGGATCATGAAAATATTTTTATGGGAAAGGTCCAATGAGCTTAATCAGGTGTTGTTGGTTAATCGGGATTTGGTGAGAAGTAAATCAAAGGGAGGCACTAACATCTATGGTATAACTAAACATAAAATTGCACTTGATGCGAAGCTAGTATGGCATATGTTTACTTGTTCAAATTCTCAAAGGTGCAAAGTTCTACAAAAAAAATACCTAGATAATGAAAATCCAAGCAAAATCCTTACTATTGCTAATCCTCCAAATGGCAAATGTGATTTATAATGTCTTGCAGACCCATCATCACAGATCATCTTTCATGGGTCAATAATGATGGAAATTTTGCTAATTTTTGGACTGGTTCATGGAATGGTTTTGAGCCTCTCTCAAAGGTCACAGAACTAAGTGCAAAGATATAATGTTGGATGTTTGGGGTGAAAAGGTTGCAAATTATGTTATAGAGAAGTCGAGGGATAATGGTTTAGAGTGGGTGTGGAAGGATTTTAGTAGCACAACCATCTCTACTATGACCAAAAGAAAAATAGCAGAACTTAGTAGAAGAAGAATCTTATTATCTCCCAGTCCTAATAAAACTATTTGGAGTGGAGCTAAGATTGGCTACTATTAAATCAAACTTGGGTGTTGGATCCAAAACACACCTACCTCCACCCCATATTGGCCATTGGATCTTTGTTGGGGTGCTTATGTGTTACCCAAGGCGGAAGCTTTTTTTGTGGACTATGTTGCACAAGCGGATCCTAATTGGTGATAGGCTAAGATCCATCTATATCTTGGGACCTTTGAGGTGTCCCCTATGTATGAACGTTGAAGAATCATGTGATCACTTGTCACTTTCTTGTCCCTATGGCCATGATTGTTGGAATTGGTTGATAGAGAGGCTAGTTGGGTAGGAGAGCTCCAGAAAGATATTTTACAACTTTTTCAAAGCTAGTTGTATCTTCACAGCAAAGCAGTTTCGGCAGGAATGTGTTCGGTAAGTCCCTCTATGTTAATATGCTAGTTATGGAAGGAGCAAAACAAGCAAATTTTTAATAGTAGGATTTAAGAGATCAAAATCTGTATATGTGAATTTCTAAATGTCAAGGTAAGAAACTTTAATCACAAGCATTTTAACAATTGGGACAAACAGGTTATGAAGTCTTGGGGCTTGTTGAAGAGCCCCAATAATCACTTTTCGTGTTCTTCTAAAGAGTGTTCTATAGAAAAAAGGAGAAAGCTAAAATAGATGGCCTCTCCGAGTGGAAGATTATGAATGAATTTTGATGGGGCCTCAAGTGCAGGTTGCATCATTCAAGATGAGGTGGGATCCATCATATGGGCAATGTCAAAAAACCTAACACCAGACACCAATAATGAAGCTGAGTTTGAAGCTTTATATGAAGGTTTGAAACTATGTGACCGAAAGAATATTAGAATCATTGATATAGAAGGATACTTTGTGATCTAGATAAATGCAATTAAATTGAGGAACATGCTTAATTGGAAGCTAAAGAAAATGATAATTTACCCAATTCTAGATAAATTGGAGGATTTTTCTATCTCACATGTTTATTGTGAATCCAAATTGGCAGTCGATTACCTTGCTAGCTATAAAATTGAGCAGGATAAATTCATTGAGTCCTCTCAAAGTGATGTTTGGAGAGATTTTTGCAGGATCCTTGAGGTAGATAAGACTATTGTACATGTCTAAAGGACTAACTGGAATCATGTGAAGATGAGTTTCTCACTATGAGTTCATAATCAGCAATAGCAAGAACATTCCTCATAATCTTACGACGTTTTCATAGAAAAAAATGCTTAAAATAGATAGCCATGAAAATTTCAAGCAAGAAAAATGGAGGGCAAAGTTGCCATCTCTAGGAGAAACTATAGCTATTTAGATGAGGACATGTTGATGCAAATTGGGAGATTATTCAACATTTTAGCCCCCCCAATTGAAGGAGCAATAATCTCCACAACTGGCACGAAAATGTTCAAAGGTGGGCATGTGCACAACAATGTGATCCTTGAAGAATTTGTGACGATCTTCATTGATGTTCAAGGTAGAAAAATGTATTGAAAACTAGTAGCAAAGTTAATTAACAATTCTTTGCAAAAGGAGGTGCTTGCAACCATCTCCAGTTTCAACCAAAGAGCAGCAACAAGTGACATTGGTGGGGTTTTCAATAAAGCAGCTTTGAAGAACAACATAACGCTCAATCAACCCATGAGTTGTTCACACATGGAATTCTAAAATGCAATCTTGAGGATTATAGAAAATTTCTGGCTCCACACCTTGAGCTTCTAACCACTCAATAGCAAGAGCAGATTTAGGAAATGAAGGAGGGTCTCTTGCTTATCATGCATGATAATATCCATGACAAATGCATTGTAATATTCTTTCTCCTCATAGGTGAGGTTTGTATCTAGTTGCTTGTTTTAATGGAAAGGGAGCTATCCCCTTGGTAGCAACTTACGAATCAAAAAGAACTCTTTTATCTCAAAAAATGTACACCTTCAAAACTAACCCTCTTTTACCATTTTGGGAAAAATGATGCTAGAGCAAATTCTAGGTGGAGGGAATTGTGTTCGGGATGCAGCTGGTGCAGTGTTGAATACAAGAGCTTGTGCAATTAGGTTAAATTCCATTTATCTGTGATTCTTAGATAAATGGGATTCTTCGCACTAAAATCAAAGCTGGCTTGAGAAGAACAACAGGGATTGTTCGAAGAACAGATTTTTTTAATCGACAAATGAGAAAGACAACACAGATGAAACAGATAAAATTACTTGATCAGAATCTCATCCTTCATCAAAAAAAGATCCCGATCAAAAAAAACAAAAAAAAAAAATTAGAGGTATAGCTCCTACACCAATTGTGGTTCACTCCTTTCTCCATTTGGCACTGTCTTCTTCAAAAGAAGATACTCCTCTTACCTCTAAGAGAACAAAAAATGTGGGATTGTTGGAAAGGACTTTTAAAATTGGGTCAAGAGATACTGATTATGAGCTCATTAGAAATTGTATTTATGCCAATGGGCTTTCACTTAACATTTTCAGGTTACCATACTGATAATAAATGGTGAAGAGTGTCAACGCAACCCTTAAAGGGTACTTGGGCCCAATTATGGAAATTTATGCTCCAAATTATTGAGCAAGGAGAAAGCATAGGTGGATATTTTGTTCATCCCATTAGAGATTCTTGGAATGACACAAGAATGTCCATAATCTATGATGGATGGAAAGACTATAAAAACAGACCCTTAATAAATGTGCTTGCAATGTTCCCTAAAGGGTGATGTTTTTGAAGGCATGAATATAAGGAGCAGTTCAAGGATTCACAATATTTCTAACACTCTCATAGAGACCACTTAGTCTTTGTGGGCTTAAAATGTTGTTCAAGTCAAACAGACAATGCCAAAATTTGTAAATTCACAAGGTTTTTAGTTGAAGAAAGCTACAAGCATATATATAATATATTTGAACATGTCATTCCTTTCATTCCCTCAACTTGATGCTACAAAAATTGGGCAGCCAAACTGAGTGAAAAAAAAAAATTATATTGGAACCAACAATTCAAAATGTTCACAAGCAATCATCACATGTTGCAGGCAATTTTCAAGATATTCTCAAAGCTGGAGCTATTGAAGGTAAAGAAAATGATTCTTTTTTAAATTGTTTTGATATTTTTTTTACATTATCTAAGTTATTTTGTAAATCTTTTAAAACAAACAAAAGAGGTTATTTGGTAGGTTCTTAATTATTTTTATAATTTCAAATTTTTGTTCTTGTTAAATAGATATCTCAAATTTATTTAAACTGTTTATAATTCCTATTCAATCCTTGAGACTAGATCTGCCTTGCACAAAATCCTCTTAAGACAGCTTGTGAAGGTAACACTGACAGAACCATTGTGCAGCATGTTAATCGGCAACATTTGGGCTACATGGAGGACCTGAACACAAAGAGAACCCAAAAAGTGAAAGGGTTGGGTTTAGATGACCCCTGTTGCACTTGTGAGTATTACTTGCTTATACTAATCAGCCATGTTTTGGTGAAATTTATGATAGCATCAACTCTATTAATGAAAATATGATGGTGAATAACCAAAGAGAAAGATGCTTTATAAAGATTTTACAAGCAAGTGCAAACATTCATGAATGAACAGTGAAACAGAATTACCCCTACTACTGCTCCTCACATTTCCCTTAATTCCAAAAAAATATAACACTGAGATACTTGCTTTATGACACCATGTAGGGATCATGAAGTTACTGATGGATATAGAGCAACAATCACAATTTACTGAAATATTTTCCTGATCCATTACTAAAAACACACTTGTAAGCAAGTTTGGGAAGTTCAAAACCTTAACTGGTCACAGTCTTAGCACTATTTGAGACAACCATAAGTAATACACTCATATGTGTCAGTACCTGCATGGCCAAGGATTTATGTACCTGCAGTTTTTTGCCATCACGTTTTTTTATCACGGGTATTTAATTTTTTTTTTAACTCTTTGGCACTTTGCAAATTATTTAAAATTTATAATTGAAATCATCTATAAAAAATTAAATTGACAACCATTTATTTTATGTCTTAACTTTTATCCTTTATTTAAATTCATAATTACATTTTTGTATTAACTTTATCTCTGAAGGTTACAAGTTCCTCCTTTATCCACTCAGTTAAACTCAGCTGATTGGCCTTACAGAAAACAAAGAATTAAAAAAAAAGATATGAAAACAAACAAAATCAACCATATTATTTTCTATACTGGACTTGGGATCCCAAGAAAACCAACAAAGACCTGTACCCTTACCCAAACCAGTAACTTAGGACAAAACTTTGAGGTTTAGAAGAACATTGCAACAGCAATCTAAATTGTCTCTTGATATTATTATTAACAAAATTCAGAAGAGACTTGTCTAAGATCATTGTAATATGTAGTGTGAATGGTAACTATTTATAATACTATCAACTAACATTTATAGGGTCTGGGACTTTTTCCTGCATGCATAAACACAGATACAAAGAGAAAACACATTTGTTATTGATGACCAAACTGACAATGCATATCAAAAAGAATTAATATCATATTTTGGGAAAACATGTTTGGTGATACTGACCAAACTGACTATGCATATGAAGAGAAATAATCTCATATTTATTGGACATAGTTCACATGGAAAGACGTGATATCAATAGTTACATCAGAATAATGAGACAATTCCATCAAACTCTTCAGTGCCCGCTTGCACCCACAATTTTGATCAGCTTTATGGGCCTATACTCCTCCAAGATTTTAAGTCAGCTGGATGGGCATGTACTCCTTGTTCTGTATGCTAAGAGTGTCATCAACATATTGTCAATACAATTGATGGGTTATCCTATCATTGTGTAATAAATCTGGAGCAATATCATCTAAGGGGTTTTGATAAGCATCATAGTATGGATGGAAGAGTTCAAAATAAATTGTTTTGGCAGAAGCATCAGCAGTGCACTCTAGATAAAAAAAAATTGCATAAGCACTGGTGGTTCCCAGATAAAGTTGTGAGTTTATTAAAGGAAAAAGCATCCATTCTTTTAACTTTTTATTAACGAGGATGTAAGTTGTAACCAACGTTTATCACTGAAAATCAAACTTTGCAATATAATTTCTTTGACAAATCATATTGTTACAGTAATTCAGTGTCTAATTAATCCAGGAAAAGAGTCGGACAGCATAATATATGTAAGCATTTGAGCAAGCAGAATGGCAGAGATGTAGAGAAGCACCAACCAAGTCAAGCAGACCTGCCACAGCTTCCAATGGCCAGATGATAGAAAAAATTTGGCATGCAATTTCATGTTGGCACATAACCAGACAGAATGGAATACCACTGGTAAAGGACTGCACTCAATCTAATAGACATCATGCTTTATCAATGGCAACATCAACTTCTGGCCACAACTTCGGGTATCCTTGACAACCACAATATCACCTTTTTTTTGCTTGCCGAGGAGTTAAGCTCTTAGCAGTAAAGATAGATGTCAATCGGTTGGGTCATTAAGACATGGTACTAGTTAAAAAATGGTGGTATTTTAAGGATGTTGCCAAAAGGAAGGAAAATACAGATCATCTCAAGTGGTGAGAAACCCACTAAGAAAGCAAAACCAATATTCATTGATGAGTGAGGAGGTATCCACTTCAAAATTTCGGAAACTTACTAGGGACATTATGAAAACATGACATTAAAACATATTACGACAGGAATTCATCAAAAGAAGAGCATGGAGTGAAAATAAACTGTCATAGAGACATTCTCTGTTTAAAGTACACAATTCTCCATCTCCCCAGTTCCGTCCCCATTCTATTTTGATACTCAAATATCAATCCTGGGATTTTGAGGATAACTTTAGATATCTCCTTCTCATGTTCCAGTGTTTCCCCATTCCCTGCAAATGGGGACTCATGGAACATAGCTATAATACTTGTCCATACGATCTGGGCAGAGCATACTATAGTCACAGGTTTTGAGATGCTTCTAACTATTAAACAAAATGGGTTCAGAAGGCATATACATAATCACAAATGCAATCATGAAGCAAACT
Organism: Sequoiadendron giganteum; assembly: GCA_007115665.2. Classification (NCBI taxonomy): domain Eukaryota; kingdom Viridiplantae; phylum Streptophyta; class Pinopsida; order Cupressales; family Cupressaceae; genus Sequoiadendron; species Sequoiadendron giganteum. The sequence continues at coordinate 572,756,183 of CM021100.1, read as the reverse complement.
AACCTAACAAACTTTCTCCACAGACCTAAATTCAATTAATGTTTTAGAAGAATAAATCTGTATTTGGTTACAGGATATAATGCAGAATTTATGTATGGTCTAGCATAACATCGTATCATCGGTAGTCCAGGCATCAGAATGTGTTCCAAACCAAACAGCTATACACGGAAAACAAGTAGTGTATTACATATTCCAGAAAAATGGAAAATAAGAAATATGAAAACTGTGAATAGGACAAATAGGTAATATGTTAGATATAAAGGTAAAATAGATCATGTCGCTAGGAGACAACTATTTTAAATAACAATGTTATTAGGTGTATAAAATAATGAAGTTTACAAATGGGTACAGAACACCAGATTCTAACAGCACTAGCAATAATATGAGCTAAACACCCCAACACTGTATAGGGCATACAAACCATCTACGTAAATTATGCTCATTAACAAGTTAAACTGTCCATTAGCCATATGCCCACATCCAACAATTTGTTGCCTTTAACAAAAACCTTTGCAAAGACATTCTGGTTACATGGGGTTTCGCTGAATTGCAACTTAAAATAAATGTCTCTGGCTTTCAGTCCATTGTTTACTTAAAACAAAGGCAAACATAAAGTGCCAAATACCTATGCATTGCAGCACAATTCGGGAATTTCTGTCAGTAAACAGAAATTACCATACCGAACCCCGATCTAAGGTACAATTTGCACGTACCTTTGAGTTCGTCGGCGAGAGCAAGCAGATACTCTTGCAGCTTGGGCAACACTGTACGGCTGTCAAATTGCAGAGACTCAATATTATCCGTCAGTTGCAATCTCTGCAATACGAGGGTTTTAAGATTTTCTGGCAAGGCGAGATCAAACAGAATTGAAGAAGCCACGGATTCAGCCAATGCCAAAAATGCAGATCCAGAAATTTGTCCGTCGAGATGACGGCCTTCTAGTCTTTGGTGAAGATTTGGCAGGGCATTCCTCAGATGAGATCCGTCCAAGACCACCACTCCGCCATCAGCCATTGTCGATCAAAGAAGGGAATAACCGGCTTAAATTTTACTTCTACGTTGAGACAGAAGGAAATGGAAGGGGATGTTACAGTGCAATAGTTTTAAAGGTTGTCTATGTCGTCCTGCTGTGGATTTCATAATTGGGTTTCCAACATTAACAATAATGGTAATAATTCGTTTGATTTGGTCTTTCTTCTTTGCTGTTGTTGAAGTGGCTCAGGCGATTTATTTGATTTGTTTGTACGTTTTCCGGCTGGAAAGTCATTACCAAGAAATTTCTGCCTTGACTTTGTATGTGTTTGTTTTATCTACCTAGAGCTGACGCTTTGTGCGTCTCCATGCTGTTCGCTGCTCCAAACCATCAAAATTTATTTAACCCTGAATATTCTTGTATAGAAAGACAAGGTTTCCTTAGGGTTTAGTAGAGGCTGAATAGTGATTAACAAATGTAAGGAATTGAAAATATGATAAATGGGTAAGTTATATGATCTTTTATTAAGATTGAACTGTATAACTTTTAGTCACTTTTATTAATTTATATTTCATGAGTATGAATGGTCAATTTATTATTCATTGTATTCTAGATAATGTTTGTAGAGGTAAAACATTTAGAGTTCTTGGAAGGTCACTCATGGACATCGTGATTATATTTATGATTGTTATCATTAAACACATTCAAATGTATTGCATTCTCATTTATTTAGGTCATACTAGAGTTTAGACAAACATTCCTTTTTAAAAACATAAATAAAATATAAGAAAACAAAGTTCAAATCAACACTTTCATATTGAAAATTCATAAATATTAATGGTACATCATATTTGAAATCAAAAAAGCCTAATTTGATAGTCAATGGTGGCTAGACTCGTTGAAAAATATCACAACACATCACACAAACCCTAAGAAAAATATATGTCAATGAAGCACAAAGATGTAAAAGGAAGTTTGGATTTGAAAATAAAAGGTAAACTCAAAAAATGGAGATATGAAAATTCTAATTTTATATTAAACCCTAGAAAGAAGATTAAATCATGTAGGATTGGTTAGGTTCACTAAAAATGTATACTAAAATAAAGATTCCTTTAAAGTTAGTCTAAGTTAATTAATAAATGCAATCAATTAAGCACAATTAGTCTAAATTAACTAAGTATAGAAATGAGACTAAAAATATGACAAATGTGTAAGCTATTCTAAGAAATATAAATGTGATGAAAGTGATACTCAATTCATGACTTGAATAATAAGTGTCTTTGTTAAATATTATTGAATCGATCTTATGTTTATTCTAGAAATAATGCCTCTTTGTAAATGGAGTTTGCATTGAATTTATGATCTATCAAAGGACAAATTCACAATTAAGGGCAAAGTCATTAAATCTATACTCTAAATTTAGACTCATTCCTACACATAGTAATATTATGTTTGCTTGATAGATAAGTGTCTACTATGCTCTTTCTAAAGATCTAGAGACTTGGTTGTATTTATAAATACTTTGAGGGTTGTCAATTCATCATAAGGAGACAAATTATTCTAGATAAATCTTTGGAAAGTGAATAAAGATCAAAACAAGAAGCAAGGGACCTAGTGCATATTTGCTACTCTTTTTAGTGCACCAAATCAAAATGTGTCACTATTAATTGTTCATTCAATGCTCTAAAACAATGTATTTCAAATGGTATGTGGATGATTAGAATGAATTCATTGGAAGTCTATATATAGTAGCACATAACATCAAATTACATCAGATGTTCATTTAGACAATTCAATGAGGAAGGGTGGATGGAGCCAATCATTTAATCTTGAATTTTAAATTTATAAAAGGAAGAGGAAAAAATATAGGTGGCAAATAGATAAATGAAGGTAAGTGCATAAGTTAATGTGATAAATGAATGGATAAGGAAAATGTGTGTATGATGATAAGGTAGGTATATATGTATGTATAGATGGATAAAAGGCTAGGGGAATGGGTCCAACTTCACACAAGATCATGTCATTTGTCACTATGTATATGTACCGAGATATTTCTTCAAAATGGACAAAAAACTAAATCATAAATAACATGGGCATATAAATTGCATCATTACAATTATTATGGGTTGAATAAAGCTTATAATGCTTAGAAATATCAATATTTTACTAAAGATTACTTAAAATTATTTGGTGAAGCTATGAAAGTCTATATAGCGCATTTGTTTAGGTTGAGTATTGACTAACTCACATCTATCTTGTTGGGAATTTATTTTTTTAATGTATATCTAACTTATATGATGACATGTAACTTAAATGTCATTAGGTTGTGAGTTGAGTCATGAGTTATGGATCTAGTGTGCCTTTAGAGGTTTAATATTTGTATTAAATTTTCTAAATCATCTTATGGAAAGAAAGGAAGAGGATTTGGCTAGGTTGTAATTGTAGACACTGAAAAATGTCGAGCCTACAACAAAAAAATTGTATTATTTTTCATCTTTCCTACATAATTAAATAATTATTCCTTAATAACCACTTTCTTCTATTAATTAAATAATTTTATATTATTTAATTAATTCATTCTATCTTTATTCTTCTTGGATTAATTAAATAAATTTTAATTTATTTAATTGTGTCACTAATTACCTTTTTTCCATCTATAATAAAAAAAATATTATTTAATTAATTATTCACTCATTTTCTTCTATAGTTAAACAAATGGTTATTTATTTAATTACTTATCATTCTTTTTATTCCATAATTAAATAATTATTTCTAGTTATTTAATTATTTGTCATCTCCTTTCTTTTATAGTTAAATAGTTATTTTCAATTATTTAATTATTTATCATCTTTTCTCATCTAGCATTAAATAATTGTTCATCTCTCTCTTCTTCTATAATTAAATAATTATTCATCCACTACCTCCTAAATTAAATAATTGTTATAATGATTTAATTCATCTATCCCTATCCATCATTTAATTCATTTACCTATGCCACAATAATTAATGACTCTTATAATTATTGTTTCCTCAAACAATCTTTGACATTGATCATCATACCACATCACACAAACCCTAAGAAAAAGATATGTCAATGAAGCACAAAGATGTAAAAGGAAGTTTAGATTTGAAAATAAAATGTAAACTCAAAAAATAGAGATATGAAAGCTCTAGTTTTATATTAAACCTGTTGATGGTTAAAATGACACAAACAACATTAAAACAAAATATTTCTAATCTATCTCTCCTGAAAAAGAAAGACAACATATAGTGGCCTAACTCCCAAGGTCCTGGTAGTTGGTTCTCAACTGTCTGGTGTCACTCAATCGGTTCATGCAACTGTAATATTCAAGGGGCCTGTGCTAGTAACAAAAGATTCAAGCAATGACTCTTTTCATCAAAATAGTTCTTGTAATTAAAGGGGTTTTAAACAAAAGAAAAAGATGGAACAAAGGGGGTAACTAGTAAATTTGAATCAACTTTATCTAACACCTGGACATATATCTTCAATAATGAATGTTTTTCCAATCAGATCAAGAAAACCATAAGATGACATAATCTATAGAATAATCTATACCATTGCATATATTTTAGGTGCTTAATTAATTTCACACTTACATATCATGAATACTTCAAGGATTTTAGAACAACACACATTCATTCATCATCAAGATTATAGATCAACAAACTTCAATAAATTTAATTCAATGTCAATCTAACAAGATAATCCTTAAATCTGGTTTCTTCTAATGATTTTCACCACATAAGAAACTATCATGCTTCAGCACAATCACTGGCATTCAGATAGATTATAACTTATCAGCCTTATCAAATAAAACAACTCAATTTGAACTCCATATTGCGTTAAAACCTATGATTCTATTAACTGTAAAAAGATCAAGTAGCAATGTATCTCAAAAATGATCACTACAAAATTCTATCTCCTAGCATTAGGTAAGCCAATTCTATTCTCAATTAACCGACCTTTACAATATGATACCCATTGGGTATTTATAGATATACAAAAGTTCGAACTCTACTTCTATTTTAGGCTATCCACCCTTTTACGAACTAAACTTTCTTGGAAACTCAGATCAATTTGATCTTGAGTTCTTACATTTAAACATTCAGTTTAGCTAAAAATAGAAGATAGAAGAGAAGAAGAAATCGTGCGCTCAAAATCTATCAATGTTGCATGCAACATGCAAAGAAGCAGAACATTATGCATGCAGGGATTCATGCATGTGAAGCCGGATCCGCAATAAACTCATCATAACTGGTGAAGACTTGTTGTAATGTATCCATCTCTGGCCCATCAATCTAGCTATCTTCAAACTTGATCTGATCCAACTCTGCTGCAGCAAATTCCCTTATACTCTTTATTTTTATTAATTCTCTCCCGACAACTTTTATCTCTTCTTTGACCTCTACTAGCCGATCTATTACCAAGTCTTCTCCATCATCCTTTTCCTACATGAGTCCTTTCAACCTTTCATCCCATTTCTCTTTAATTTGACTCAAAGGCATGCCATCTTTTGTCAACACACTTACATCTACAATTATGGCAATGACTACTTCCAACTCTTCCAATTGCTCAGTCAAATTATTAACTGCTTCCTGAATCTCATCCTTGTGTTTACCCAAAAAAGCCAGTCCTAAACCAGAGTATGTGAGAAGTTTTCTCCACAAAATCCTTGTTGTCTTCCTCAAGTATGGATTGCTCCAGAAGAGTTGTTAGAGACAATGCACTTACCTTTTCTAACTTCCGACTATATTATTTGTACTCTTCCTCTTGTTTTTCTGATGCCTCAATGTATTGATGCATCTCTTTTATCAATCCTTTTCTATCCCTGTAGGCTTCAAATCCTTTCACTAAAACTTCAACTACCTCTTGGTTCAATTTGTCCACCCATCGGTCTACCATCTTCGCCTTACCTCTAACCTGCACCAAATCATCTACCTCCTTTTTGCTTAACAAAATAGGAGCTTCAATAGCTGCTACCTGTTGTGATCTTGGAGAGGAGACACTTTTCAAGAATGAATGCAATTGATCTAATTGAGCTTTAAGCTCATCCTTCTTTCGCTTATCCTTGATCAATCTTGATTTGGTCGTTGAAGCCACTACATCGATTAAGTCCATTTGTTGATTCCTAGTGGGTCTTCCCAAATTGACCGTACTCAGCTGATAATTTGTTAGCTGCATATCCCCTACCTCCTTTTCTGTCATCGGCATGGCACATTCAACAACAATTTCCCCTTTATCTGTGAGTCAGGTAGAATGTAAAATTTTAGCTTTCTTCTTAGGCTTTTCCTGCTCAATCCCCATCATCATATCCTCCCAATTGAGAGGTTGTGGAGGTGTTCTTGCCCTTTTCTGCAGGTCCAATTTCAGCCAAGTAGGAGCACTTAGAGCAGCAGTCATCATAGAAGAGGAAGCAACAATTGTAGAAGGTGGTTGAACATCTACCTTAGGTTGAGAGTCAACCTTTGATTTCTCTTGTTGCTCTTGCAGTACATACATCTGCACCAACTTCTCAGCCTCTTCTCTATCTCTTTGTTCTTTTCTTTTCCTTTCTTCCTCTTCTTTTTCTAGAGCTTCTTTTTCCAAAGCCTCTAGTCTTTCTTTCTCCAATCTCTCCGCCTCAAAGGCCTTAAGTTTCTCTGCCTTTTCCTTTTCTTCCTTAGCTTGCTGCTTCTTTACCAGCTCCTCAGCATCTCTCTTCTCTCTCAAGCTTTATGCTTCTTCTTCTTTCTGACGAGCTTCCTCTGCAAGCTTTAATTTAGCAACCAAGATTTCTCTTTCCCTTCGGTTCCTTGCTTTCTCTTCCTCAAGGTCATGAATTTTCTGTATCAATTCCAACTTTTCATTCTCTTCTTTGACCTTGAGCTCCTGTTCTTGTTGCCTTCTTTGCTTCTCCACTTCATCAGTTGTTGCCTTAGTTTCTATTTCCTTTTATTTCTCCACTGCAGCCCTTGCACCAGAATCTCTTTTTGCATCCTCAAATAGCTTCCACTACTCTTCATGTGTTAACATCTGTTCAATATCCTCCTCTAGAGGCATGTTCTCTTGTAGATCTTTCTCTTACAGAGTCTCATCTGAATCTGTCTCTACTTCCAGAACTTCTTTCTCCATTGCTTTTCCCTTAGCAGCTTCAACCATGCTATGAAGAGCTCCTTCTTGAATCTTTTTACTCTTCTTCCTTGTAATTGGAACTTGTGCAGATGATTCACCTAAGGTAGGTGTAGAAACAATAGATTCTATTGGAACATCTCCTTCTTGTACTCCTTCTTCATCATCTACCACCTCAAGTTCTATTTCTTCAACGTCCGGAGGAAGGAATTCTAATGGCTCCTTGGGAGGTGTTTTTCTGTTGATTCTCTTGTATCCCTTGCCCTTCTTAAGGACTGGTCCTTGAGGAGCTTGAGTTCTCAACATCAACCATTGCACACTCCTATCCAAGACTGTCCTTCCAATTTTCTTGATGTTAATTGTTTCTTCAGCATCCCAGTCAATTGGATCCAGATTCTTGGTGCCAATACTCAAAGCTTCATAAGATGGATATAATAAAACTCCATCATCCACCAAAGTGTTAGGAATGTTTTCTTTAATACCTAGTTTTGCCATGAGTGCAACCGGCAATATTTCATAGTTCTTCTTTCTCAAATCATACTCATCCTGTCGATCACTCCAAAAGTCTTCTAACAAGTTGAAATGTCTAGTGAACACTGAAGGCAATAAGGCATACATCTTTTTCTTTGGATAAAAATACTTACGAGCAGTATACAATCCCAATTTCAATTGTATTAATTCACTACATACCACCTTTTCTCCTACCAAGTGTTGACAACTATATTCCCCCAACTTCATGGGAAATTTATGACATCCAGTTTTATGCTTGATCCCAAACCGAGCATTAACTCCAATAGCCTAGTATACAAACTCCATTAGCACTATCCTGTTACTACAACATCTTGGAAGCAAATGTGGATGACCTTCAAAACCAACCAACCTGAAGTATGTAAACTTAGGGTATTGGATATACCAACATCCCCATTCAACAATGAATGCCATAGCTTCTTGACTCAACTAGTATCCAGCATCTCCATTCAATTGGTTGATAATCACATATAAAAATGTATCATTGACTCTTCTAAAATGAGTCTCAGCAACTTGAAGAGACAATTGATCATAATGATCCCATACCTTCTTCTACCCATCCAAATCTCCCATTATGCCTACTCTATTCAAACCTGGGAAAATCCCCAATCTGGCTGCTGCATATACAATGTAAGAAGTCATGAAGAAACACTTAGTGTTTTTGATGTTAGTCAACTGATCATGGATAGCATTTGACATAATCATTGGCCAGTCAAACTGATAATCACCATGTAAGATTATTTGGATGAAAGGAAACATCCATTCCTTGAACCGTAGTGTGTCTCTCTTCCCAAACACCCTGGACAACATCAATATTGAATCAGATACTTCCTTCTTGAAATTTGCCCTCTTCGGCTGATCTGCAAGTTTGCTCAAGGATTTCTTGTTCATCTTCAACCATTTCTTGTTTAAATGAGACTTATTTGAATCCTTATGCTTGCTATACTTCTCCAAGGCCTCTGCTTTAGTTAGCTGCACCAAGTTCTTGGGATCCAGAACATCATATATATTTTGAAACATCTAAGGAGTAAGATCAATGATCACATTATTATGTGAGTCCATGCATAGTCTTGTAGCAGGATTATAGGCACTGGTTGTTGTTAAGATCAACTCAGGGCACTGAACTGATATGCTAGGTTAGAATCAACAATCCTTTGTGTCCTTCCTGTCAAATTTTCTCATTTTGCAAAGGTTTCTCCATATAACTCTTCAAAGTTATACTGGCCCAAGTTGGTATCCGTGATATCTGCCCAATCTAATTCCACCTTGCTCACCTTCACCACCGGACCCCTATGATTATACCTCAAGGTATAAGGCAGTTGTTCTGGCTTTAACTTCTTTGGCTTTGGTGCTGCCTTTGATGTTCCAATGGGTTGATTCCTTCGAGTAGCTTCCCCTGATGTTCTTGACATCTTTCAACTTTCCTGCAAAGCAAACCTCTAATTAGATCTTTAGACATCATCATAAAACATGCTTTTAAAACATACCTTTCATATATGCATCGGAGGCAGAACCAGACAAAAACTTAACCTAAAACAATCTCTTTTACCATACTACCAAACTCGGAGCCAAAACAGATATAGATACTTCACTTAACAATGAACAGGCTTAGAGTCGGAACTGGGATGGTGACCGGAACTGGAATCGAAATGAAAAGGGATTTGATTATTTTTCAGATTTTCATACTTTTATATTCCATTTCCACTCCGCCTTACCTCTTCCGTCCAGGTTATCATTATTCCCCAAAGAAGACCTTTTATCATACGCGGAGCCAGAAATGGGATGGAAATGGAATCAATAACTTTTGTAAAACAAAATTCTTAAGTTCATAATCAATTCTGATCCCGCCTCCACCTAGGTTAACCATGACCTCATCAAATGATTTTGTTGATTTAACATATAACTTCATGATTAAAACCAAGGTCGCTTTAAATGAAAAAGGGACTTTAAAACACTTCACCCATATGACCGTGGGGAACGACTGTACTTAGGGCATCATATTTAAATCATTTAATTGTGATCACTAAAAGATACAAAACCCTAAACTAACAAAACCTGATAAAACTAGGGCATGAATTTTAAACCTTGTCATTTACCAGATCGAAGCACACGACAAAACTCTAAGTAAAAACAATAAATCTATCTACCTCACTGTAGATCCCTAACTTTAACAAACACCATTAAAAACCCTAATTTAATCTAATCTACTGTAAATCAAAAATAACATGACACAATCACAATTAAGACGTGAAAGCGACCATGCCCAAAAATAGAAAGAAACAACATGACAGTACAAGAAACAAAAGACTAAAGCAAACAAACAACAAAAACAAGAACCTACTCATATAATCATGCCAAGAAACGTAGATCCAATCGAAACTAAATAATCGAAAGCACGATCAGATATAAAACAAAACGCAACAAACATGACATTAAATAAACAAAGAACAAAAATGATAAGAAAACCCTACCTCAAACGCAAAAGAACCTGAGCTAACCTTCTGAACTGATTCGCACACAATATCCTTCCTCTCTTTCGATCAATTTGCTCAAACGAACTCTGTTGTTGCTCTTTCATACTCTTAGATTTTTAACAATGACAATAATGATTCGTTGAACCCTTAATGAAGGTAGAAATGTTGATTTCTACCTACACGAGCAGATGTCATTAATGCATTAAAACGTAGTTAAGGCGGAGTCGGAACTGTGAGAGAACAAACACTTCTCTGTAGTGTCACTTCAGTCAAAAATTCAACGATCCAAAAGTGGCGGGGGCGGAACCAAAGTGGAAACTGATTCTCAAACTTATGAAATTTCCAACTTAATTCCCATTCCGGGTCCGATTCCGCCAACTAAACACTAAAAAAAACCAAACACAAAAAGTAAAGTAAAAGACCGACATAATAAAACTAAACATAAAGACCAAGACTAAAGCATAAATAAAAATAGCGGAGGCGGGGTTGGAATATACTATGATTTTGCAATTGTTGATAAAGACAACTTAACACTCACTTTGGCTCCGGTTTTGCTAAAGACAAACAAAAAGCTAAAAAGAAAGACCGTCGGGGTGGGAACCAAAACAAACTTCAAAAGAACTTTCATAACGTGATTCAGTTCCGCTTCTGCTTCCGACAAACTAAATCAAAAATAAACAAAGTGTTGGAAGCAAAAAGACTCCAAACTTTATTTGAAAAACAACAAAGGATAAAAAATAACAAGGGGGACCCATTTTGACCAAGGCAAAAGATGGGGTGGTTATGCAAGGCATAAAAAATGGCGACTCGACTGGGAAAATGGTTTACCCATTTTCAAGATACCCAAAGAAAATTTTAGTCACCCAAAAACAACTGACTTATAAACACTTTAATTTGAATAAAATCAGATATTTGTAGGATAAGTTTGAGCTAGAATCTCAGATGTATGTGCCCATGAGTTATCTCTGAATCTGAGTGTGTGCTTATATTGTGCATCATTCTTCATAGATACTTTCTCTATTCTTTGAACCACCATACCTAAAATTCAAGCTACATGAGTTGAGTCTTTTAACTATTGTGCAATAAAATCTTGGGTATTGCTCCGCTGCCAAACAGGCATCCATAGCCCTAATGGAGATGCCTCTAGTTCTCACAAATCATTGCTCTACTAGCAACCAAGCGTCCATAGCCCCGATAGAGATACTTGATTACCCCACTTGATATTGAGCTTGCTTCTTCTCTTCTTTTTTTTTTTTTACTTGTAGAAATTCTTTTATGCATCTCTCAATACTCAAATTCAATGAATCTAAAAATGTGGGTTGAGTACTACAATGGATTTCATGATAGTCTTGGAATCGGATTTTTCACTTGAATCAAAGGTAGAGTTATTCTAAAATAGATAGGCATTTACTCATGCAGATGTTTTATCTAATTTGGTGACAGATTTTTGATGATAATGCATGAGATATTCACAATGTATCTTCTTATCTTTAAATATCTTTTGAAACCCAAACTAGAATGATCATAGGACATAAGTTTCAGAATGACATAGTTTTCAATGATGATAATGAAAATATCTAAACCAATTTCTCTCCTAGTACCAATAGTATACTTTGAATAACAACCCCAAGTCTTGAGATAAACAAAATAAAGATCCCCAACGAAACAAAAACTCAAAAATCAAAACAAAACAAAGAAAACAAAGAAAACCAAAACAAACAAAACAAAACAAAAACCTAACTAAAAAAAAACTAAACTAAAACCTAACTAAAACTAAAACTAAACTAAACTAAAACCTAACTAAAACAAAAACAAAACTAAAACCAAAAAACTTAATTACATATGATACAGTATAATACATTCTCCTTCCAAAAAAATATCAGACCTTCTATGCACCAAAATAGTGCTTGAGAAACTGACCATTAATGGGTAATGGTACAAGCTCTCCTGTTAAGGTACTCAAACGAAAAGCATTCTCACCTAAGATTTCAGCTACTTGATAGGGACCTAACCAAAGTCTATCAAACTTCTGGTGATCTCCCTTCTTTTCTCTAGCCTTATCCCATAATAACACAAGGTTTGATATTCTAAAAGATTTTATCTCGGCTCTCTTGTCAAACCAACATTTGACAATAGCCTGATGTTTAGAGAATTGCTGCAAAGCAGCATCTCTTTGTTCTTCCATATTTAACAAATTAAGCAGTCTAACCTCAATCCTATCATCCTTGGAGTAAAATTCTTGCATGAACTTCAAAACAGGTATTTGTAAATCAATAGGAAATATTGGATCTTGGCCATAGACCAACTTAAAGGGTGAATTCCTTAGGGTTGCTTTGATTCTGGTTCAATCTGCCCATAAGGAAAATCTCAACTGGGTATGCCAGTCTCTAGGGTTACTTTCTAACAACTTTCTTATAACTTCCAATAAGTTCTTATTTGTGGACTCAGCCACTCCATTCCCCTGAGGGTAATAATTGGAAGAATATTTTAACACAATCTTATGCTCGTATGCCCATGAAATAAAATCAGTAGAAGAAAAAGCAAGGCCGTTATCACATACCAAAGCAAATGGAACTCCAAACCTGGTTGTGATGTTTTCAGTTAGAAACTTGATGACCACTTCCGTGGTGCTATTGTTGCAAGGTTGTGTCTCCGTCCAACATGTGCAGTAATCAATTGCAGTCAAGATGAATTTATGTCCTACAGAAGAATTTGGATTAACCACACCTACAAAATCTAGTGCCCATTGAGCAAATGGCCTTACCTCATATACTGGTTGTAGGGGCATTGCAGGATTTCTTTCTCTAGGTGCAGAAGTTTGACATACATGAAAAGTCCTGTAGTGTTGGTGTGCATCTCTAAACACATAAGGCCAATAATAGTCTGACCTTAAAATCTGATGTGCCAAAGCATCAGCTGATCCATGTCCTATTCTGTGCCTACCATGAAATTCATTTATAGCATGTTTAGCTTCTTGCCGATCCAGACAGCGTAAATAGATTCCTTGGAAATTCTTCCTGTAGATTGATCCCCCTTTAAGCATATAATGGGCACTCTTCATCCTCAATGCTCTCCTTTGAGTAGCATTCATTCCTTCTGGACACTTGTTATTGAGGAGGAAGAAGACTAAATCTATATACCAGGGATCTTTTGTGAATGATTGAACAGTGTATTGTTGGCAAGTTATACTTCTGTCCACTTCAACCATTGCCTTTGACAAACCTTGACCTCTCACAAGCTTCATTGGATGAATCTCCAGATCAAACTCTTGTAAGATTTCCATCCATTTCCCTCTTCTTTCCCCTAATTCACTTTGCATTAGGAGGGATTTTACAGCTGGATCTTGGACTATGGCCATAACCTGACTTCTGATTATGTAATGCCTAAACTTGTTTACTGCTCTAACCAATGCAAAGGCTTGTTTTTCCAATGATGAATATCTTACTTCTGCATTTTTAAAGGGAGAGCTCATAAAAGCAATTGGTCTCTCCTCATTCTCTTCCCTTCTCTGTGTCAAAACTGTTGCACATGAATGTTCAGAAGCAAAAGAATAAAGGTAGAAAGGTTTTAGATAATCTGGGCTTGTCAAAACAGGTGCCTCAGATATAGCTTGTTTAATCTGCATGAAAGAAAACTTGGCCTCTTCACTCCATTCAATCTTTGCATCCTTCTTCATCATTTCGTTGAGTGGTTTGACAATCTCTGCAAACCCTGTTATAAACTTCCTGACAAAATTGATCCTTCCAAAGAAAGATCTCATTTCCTTCTTACTTCCTGGCCTTGTCAACTTCAAAATGGCCTCTACTCGATCATGATCTATAGAAATCCCCTCCTCTGATATAATGTGACCTAAAAGCTTTCCTTTAGAAACTCCAAATACACATTTCTTTGGGAAGGGAAACACCATAATTGATACATTTCTTTAGCACCTTCTCCAAATCAGCAGCATGATCTTCCCTATTCTTAGAGAAGATGGTCAAATCATCAACATAGATGATTATACATTTCCCTATCAGATCTTTAAAAGCTACATCCATCACTCTCTGAAAAGTAGCATCAGCATTGATTAGACCAAATGGCATCCTTATGTAGGCAAATGTGCCCCATTTTGTAGTGAAAGTCGTCTGCATCCTATCTTCATGATTTACAAGGACTTGATTGTATCCTGAATACCCATCCAAGAAAGACATCATCTGAGATCCATTGACCTTTTGCAATACTTCATCAAGGGAAGGTAATGGATAGTTTTCCTTCCCAGAGGCCTTGTTTAAATTCCTAAAATCCACACACAACCTGATCTCACCATTTTTCTTCCTTACAGGAACTAGATTAGCCACCCAACTAGAGTGTCTAACTGGAAAGATTATTCTTGTAGCCAATAGTTTTTGTACCTCTTTCTGAATTAGAGGTTCAATTAATGCATTGACTGGGCGTTGCTTTTGGTGAAATGGCTTGGCTTCTGGCTTAAGAGGAATTGTATGTGTGATGACAGATGTATCAAAAGTTTTCAAGTCATCATAGCTCCAAGCAATTGCTTCAATATTTTGTTTCAAGACTTTGATTATCTCATCTTTAATCTCTTGAGAACAAGTTTTCCCTATAAGAACATTCCTTTCTAGGCCTGAGTGAGCCAAATTAACAGATTCATACTTACCTCCCTCACTCTTCGTAGGCATTCTTTGATAAGCTCATGGATCTGAATCAAATATTCTTTCCAATGTTATCATCCCTTTTGGGATGTTATTGCTCTTTAAATCCAATATCCCTTCTGGATTATCACTTTCTGGATTCCAGTCTCCTTGATCTCCGTCAGAGTCATCTATTATCTGTCCTTGAAACACATCAGAACTCTCCAAAAAGGCCAAAATGTGTTGATCATCATTAAACACCTGAAAATGCCTGACATTATCAGGAATGGCCGAAACTGAAACCAACTCCACAAAAAACTTCTTCAAATTTGAATCTTGCATAGGCTCTAGTGTACTTGCTGCAACAATAAGAGCATCTGCAATTTGATTTGCTTCCCTTGAAATGAGAGTAATCCCAGAGGCATCAAAATCTTCTATTAAATTCCAAACCCTATTTCTATATGCAGCCAATCTTTTATTATGGCATGTGTATTGGCTACGAACCTGTTTCACAATTACCTCAGAACCTCCCATCACTGCAAGAGCAGTTACCTTTTTCTTATGAGCAAACATGAGCCCTCTTACAAGTGCTTCATATTCTGCCACATTATTAGTACAACCAAACTACAATCTATAAGAAGCAAAGTAAGTTTTTCCTTTCAGATTGGTTAGTTCTATCCCTGCTCCACTTCCTGCTTTATATTTAGAACCATCAAATTTAAGAGTCCATAACTGGTCTTTGGCTGGGAGTTCTTTCTTTTTAGAAGCAACAGGGAATTTGTCACTTGTGACCTGTGGCGGCTCGGACTTTTGCTGATCATCAGCAATAATCTTGAGGCTAGGCTCAGTTGAAGGTTCTCCTATGTTCCCAATTTCAACAATTATCTCCTAAGTGATCTCTTGAGTTAATTTACCATCTAATTCATCTTTCATTAACAACTTGGGCATTGGTAAAGCATCTAGAGTAGGGATATTGAAATGAAACTGAGATACTTCCACTTCTTCTTGATCTGGGAAACCTAAGACCTGAATCTACTCTACTGGTAAGGAAACTTCCTCTTGAGAAAGACTGACCCGTGTAAGAATATTTGCATCCTTAACTTGGAAGGAGAACTCATTGATGGGAGTCTCAGATCCCTCTTGAAATTTTTGTTTGGGTTGATTTACATGACTTAGAATATCCATGCATGACTGACATGTCAACTCCGAATGGCTATGATAGTGAATCCTACACCAATTAGGAAGCAATAAACTACTCAAATCAGTTTCTGCTCCTAAAACCAACCTATCTTGTTGTAATTTCCTTATTAGAACTTGTTGGTTGATGTGAATCATCGAATCACTATGATCTAGGATAATGTATCCTCATGATTAACTACAGAGAAAGTAAGGACTTCCTCTTGTTTGTAAACACCTATCTTAGTCTCAAAGAATGCTACTTCATTTGGAGTATCATACTCTGTAATCATGTGTTTGATTCTAGGTTCACTTTCAATTCTTATCTGGGTGGCAACTCCTTTCCAGGGTAACCACATGTGCGAGAAATCCAAAGATAGATATCCTCCTATGCTTTTTATTAGCTCTCTACTTAAGAGCATACCATACATTTCTGGGATATCAGCTATTTGGATATCTATATAGGTCTGGATCCTTGGGTCTGATACAACTTGGACATGCATGTTCTTCAACTCACCTACAACATTGACTTCGATTTTATCCAACTGAATTACCTTTTTATTGGTTGGGATAGGACTCAATCCTAACTTTTTACAAATCGAAAAAGGCATAACATTCCCTGATGCTCCAAAATCTAATAAACAATTGTGTAGATTCTTTCCAAAGATTCTCAAACTTAACAAGAAAGGTGGGGTACTGGTCTTACCTTTATACATAGTTGCATTTGTCTCCTTTGCGAAAGTCACTTTACCTTTCCCTTTTAGGTGATCTGCCTCTTCCAAAGCTTTTAATACCACCTCTCGTTGAGCTGGGCACCACTTCATGATGTCAAAGAAAGATAGTGATGTCTTCTGCCTATGTAATTCTGCAACAAAGTCAAATTCTAAATCATTCCTAAATTGGTACTTAGGAAGAGAAGGCTGATTACTTTTGTTCTGAGAATCAGAAGGTCCCTTTGGTGGAGGTGGATTATTATCTGCATTCTGATTTGGTGGAACCATGTTATTCGGGGGTGCAGATGTAGTAAATGGCCCCTTGTTCTGATTTCTTAGAAAGTGGCCACCCTTAGATTGGAAGGCTTGAGCATCATAAATATCTTCCTTTGGCTGATTATCCCCTTGCATAGGGAATTGATACTTCTCTTCAATGGTTTCCTAAGTCATGGCAGTGTTGACTAACCCATTATCCTGATTGGAATTTTCTGTTGGAGGATGAGCATCAGCATGTGCAATTTTCACCATCTTCTCCATTTCTGGGCAATTGACCTCAGAATGGGATGTTGTATCATGCAGCCTACACCAATTTGTCATAAAATTCAAATCAGCAACATTAGCAGTATGTGGTCTTCCTTCATCTGCTTGATAATTATGAGGAACTCCCCCATTGTTGGGTCCAGTGTTCCATTGCCTATTGTTGTTGTTGTTGTTGAACCTTTGATTATATCCTCTATTCTAATTTTGATAATTCTGGTTTGAGGAGTTCTAATTTTGGAAATTCCTATTGGTGTTCTGATTCTGGTAATTTCCCTGATAGTTATAACCTCCTTGATTGTTGTAATTCTGGTTTTGATTATTGGGAGGGTTTTGCCTGAGTTGTGCCATGTCATTTGACATCTGAGAGAGAGTCTTTTTAAGAGTCTCTAACTCACTTGTGAGTTGAATAGTTTGTTTATTCTGCACATTTTGGACTATGGTAGGGGAATGGACATGGGTTGGTCCTCCCCCTTGTTGGGGTTTCTTTTGAGATTGTTGTTGTTGTGGTTGATGTGAGGCATCTTGTACACCATTGCTAAAGAAGGGCACCGTGGGTGGAGCTTTCAACTCAGATATAGGTCCATCTTGGGAATAAGACATCCCTGGGATAGTGTTGTATAACAATGGATTAGGCATCTGATAATTCATTGGAGGAAGAATTGCTCCTAACCCTCCAGATTGCAAACTTATCTACTGTTGCAATTTGATAGCCAAATGATAAATCTTAGACAATGAGTCAATTTCTTTAGGTTGATAAATTATTTGCAAAAACAGGCCAATCAAAGGATCAACAGCTCTTAAATATGCATGTATGGCCATACCCTCTGGTACTAAGTAAGGCTCTTATAGCCTACGATACATCCTTTGGAACCCAGTGTTAAACAAGGGCAATGGTTCATGATGTTCTTTCCTTATGGTGGCAAACTGGTGATATAATATTGCAGGATCCACATAAACCCTGAACTGATTAATGAAAGCATTTTCTAAATCTGTCCAACCTAGGATAGATCCCTGAGGCAGATTTAGATACCAATTATATGCCATATCTCCCAAACAATAAGGAAACAGTCTACATACCACATCTTGGTGAGCAACTTGAGCTCTTGTGCAAGCATCTTTGAATGCTTGTATATGTTCTTCAACACTTCTCGACTCTCCATGCATGTATTTCAGTCAGAACCTCTCTGGGTTCTTTGGTAAATCATGGAATCCCCCAGGAATAGTCCCTAACGGGGAGGGATTAATCACAAAGTAAGCCATTGGTGGGATTGGTTGGACATATGGTGATATAGGCCGAATTGGTGGTGACACAGGCCTATTTGGAGGTGATGATGTAGGTGGAATTGGTGGTGGTGTAGGTGGATTTGGAGGAAATCTAGGTGGAGTGAGCGGTGGTGGCAGTGTAGGTATCAAAACCCTACGGGCATGAGGTTTTGCAATTCGTGTAACAGTTCAGGGTCAATAGAGGATCTCAAAATCCTCCCATATTTCTCCAGTGAGAGAAGATCCTGTGCGAGCCAACTTGTTTTTCTTAGGCCCTCCTTCTAGTGCCAACTTCTGTTGATGGTTAAAATGACATAAACAACATTAAAACAGAATATTTCTAATCTATTTCTCCTGAAACAGAAAGACAACATATAGTGGCCTAACTCTCAAGGTCCTGGTAGTTGGTTCTCAACTATCTTGTGTCACTCAATCGATTCATGCAACAGTAATATTCAAGGGGCCTATGTTGGTAAAAAAAGATTCAAGCAATGACTCTTTTCATCAAAATAGTTCCTGTAATTAAAGGGGTTTTAAACAAAAGAAAAAGATGGAACAAAGGGGGTAACCAATAAATTTGAATCAACTTTATCTGACACCTGGACATATATCTTCAATAATGAATGTTTTTCCAATAAGATCAAGAAAACCATAAGATGACACAATCTATAGAATAATCTATACCATTGCATACATTTTAGGTGCTTAATTAATTTCACACTTACATATCATGAATACTTCAAGGATTTCAAAACAACACACTTTCATTCATCATCAAGATTATAGATCAACAAACTTCAATAAATTTAATTCAATGACAATCTAACAAGATAATCTTTAAATCTAGTTTCTTCTAATGATTTTCACCACATAAGAAACTATCATGCTTCAACAAAATCACTGACATTCAGATAGATTATAACTTATCAGCCTTATCAAATAAAACAACTCAATTTGAACTCCATATTGCGTAAAAACCTGTGATTGTATTAACTGTAAAAAGATCAAGTAACAATGTATCTCAAAAATGATCACCATAAAATTCTATCTCCTAGCAATAGGTAAGCCAATTCTATTCTCAATTAGCCGACCTTTACAATATGATACCCATTGGGTATTTATAGATATACAAAAGTTCGAACTCTACTTCTATTTTAGGCTATCCACACTTTTACGAACTAAACTTTCTTGGAAACTCAGATCAATTTGATCTTGAGTTCTTACATTTAAACATTCAGTTTAGCTAAAAATAGAAGATAGAAGCGAAGAAGAAATCATGCGCTCAAAATCTATCAATGTTGCATGCAACATGCAAAGAAGGAGAACATTATGCATGCAGGGAATCATGCATGTGAAGCCGGATCCACAATAAACTCATCATAACTGGTGAAGACTTGCCGTAATGTATCCATCTTTGGCCCATCAATCTAGCTATCTTCAAACTTGATCCGATCCAACACTGCTGCAGCAAATTCCCTCATACTCTTTATTTTTATTAATTCTCTCCCTGCAACTTTTATCTCTTCTTTGACCTCTACTAGCCGATCTATTACCAAGTCTTCTCCATCATCCTTTTCCTACATGAGTCCTTTGAACCTTTCATCCCATTTCTCTTTAATTTGACTCAAAGGCATGCCATATTTTTTCAACACACTTACATCTACAATCATGGCAATGACTACTTCCAACTCTTCCAATTGCTCAGTCAAATTATTAACTGCTTCCTGAATCTCATCCTTGTGTTTACCCAAAAAAGCTAGTCCTAAATCGGAGTATGTGACAATTTTTATCCACAAAATCCTTGTTGTCTTCCTCAAGTATGGATTGCTCCAAAAGAATTGTTGGAGGCAATGCACTTACCTTTTCTAACTTTCGACTATATTCTTTATACTCTTCCTCTTGTTTTTCTGATGCCTCAATTTATTGATGCATCTCTTTTATCAATCCTTTTGTATCCTTGTAGGCTTCAAATCCTTTCACTAAAACTTCAACTACCTCTTGGTTCAATTTGTCCACCCATCAGTCTACCATCTTCACCTTACCTCTAACCTACAGCAAATCATCTACCTCCTTTTTGCTTAACAAAATAGGAGTTTCAATAGCTGCTACCTATTGTGATCTTGGAGAGGAGACACTTTTCAAGAATGAATGCAATTGATCTAATTGAGCTTTAAGCTCATCCTTCTTTTGCTTATCCTTGATCATTCTTGATTTTGTCATTGAAGCCACTACATCGATTAAGTCCATTTGTTGATTCCCAGTGGGTCTTCCCAAATTGACCGTACTCAGCTGATAATCTGTTAGCTGCATATCCCCTACCTCCTTTTCTGTCATCGACATGACACATTCAACAACAATTTTTCCTTTATCTGTGAGTTGGGTAGAATGTAAAATTTTAGCTTTCTTCTTAGGCCTTTCCTGCTCGATCCCCTTCATCATATCCTCCCAATTGAGAGGTTATGGAGGTGTTCTTGCCCTTTTTTGCAAGTCCAATTTCAGCCAAGTAGGAGCACTTGGAGCAGTAGTCATCATGGAAGAGGAAGCAACAATTGTAGAAGGTGGCTGAACATCTACCTGAGGTTGAGAGTCAACCTTTGATTTCTCTTGTTACTCTTGCAGTACATGCATCTATACCAACTTCTCAGCCTCTTCTCTATCTCTTTGTTCTTTTCTTTTCCTTTCTTCCTCTTCTTTTTCTAGAGCTTCTTTTTCCAAAGCCTCTAGTATTTCTTTCTCCAATCTCTTTGCCTCTAAGGCCTTAAGTTTCTTTGCCTTTGCCGTTTCTTCCTCAGCCTGTTGCTTCTTTACCAGCTCCTCAGCATCTCTCTTCTCTCTCAAGCTTTATGCTTCTTCTTCTTTCTGATGAGCTTCCTCTGGAAGCTTTAATTTAGCAACCAAGATTTCTCTTTCCCTTCAGTTCCTTGCTTTCTCTTCCTCAAGGTCATGAATTTTCTGTATCAATTCCAACTTGTCATTCTCTTCTTTGACCTTGAGCTCCTGTTCTTGTTGCCTTCTTTGCTTCTCCACTTCATCAGTTGTTGTCTTAGTTTCTATTTCCTTTTGTTTCTCCACTGCAGCCCTTACATCAGAATCTCTTTTTGCATCCTCAAATAGCTTCCACTACTCTTCATGTGTTAACATTTGTTCAATATCCTCCTCTAGAGGCATGTTCTCTTATAAATCTTTCTCTGACAGAGTCTCATCCGAATCTGTCTCTACTTCCAGAACTTCTTTCTCCATTGCTTTTCCCTTAGCAGCTTTAGCCATGCTATGAAGAGCTCCTTCTTGAATCTCTTTACTCTTCTTCCTCATAATTGGAACTTGTGCAAATGATTCACCTAAGGTAGGTGTAGAAATAGTAGATTCTATTGGAACATCTCCTTCTTGTACTCCTTCTTCATCATCGACCGCCTCAAGTTCTATTTCTTCAACGTCCGGAGGAAGGAATTCTAATGGCTCCTTGGGAGGTGTTTTTTTGTTGATTCTCTTGTATCCCTTGCCCTTCTTAAGGACTGGTCCTTGAGGAGCTTGAGTTCTCAACATCAACCATTGCACACTCCTATCCAAGACTGTCCTTCCAGTTTTCTTGATGTCCATTGTTTCTTCAACATCCCAGTCAATTGGATCCAGATTCTTGGTGCCAATACTCAAAGCTTCATAAGATGGATCTAATACAAATCCATCATCCACCAACGTGTCAGGAATGTTTTCTTTAATACCTAGTTCTGCCATGAGTGCAATCGACAATCTTTTGTAGTTCTTCTTTCTCAAATCATACTCATCCTGCCGATCACTCCAAAAGTCTTCTAACAAGTTGAAATGTCTAGGAAACATAGAAGGCAATAAGGCGTACATCTTTTTCTTTGGATCAAAATACTTACGAGTAGTATACAATCCCAATTTCAATTGTATTAATTCACTACATACCACCTTTGCTCCTACCAAGTGTTGAAAACTATATTCCCCCAACTTCATGGGAAATTTATGACATCCAATTTTATGCTTAATCCCAAACCGAGCATTAACTCCAATAGCTTGGTATACAAACTCCATTAGCACTATCCTATTACTACAACATCTTGGAAGCAAATGTGGATGACCTTCAAAACTATCCAACCTGAAGTATGTAAACTTAGGGTATTGGATATACCAACATCCCCATTCAATAATGAATGCCATAACTTCTTGACTGAATTGGTATCCAACATCTCCATTCAATTGGTTGATAAACACATATAAAAATGCATCATTGACTCTTCTGAAATGAGTCTCAGCAACTTGAAGAGACAATTGATCATCATGATCCCATACCTTCTTCTGCCCATCCAAATCTCCCATTATGCCTACTCTATTCAAACCTGGGAAAATCCCCAATCTGGTTGCTGCATATACAATGTAAGAAGTCATGAAGAAACACTTAGTGTTTCTGATGTTAGTCAACTGATCATGGATAGCATTTGACACAATCATTGGCCAGTCAAACTGATAATCACCATGTAAGATTATATGGATGAAAGGAAACATCCATTCCTTGAACCGTAGTGTGTCTCTCTTCCCAAACACCCTGGACAACATCAATATTAAATCAGATACTTCCTTCTTGAAATCTGCCCTCTTCGGCTGATCTACAAGTTTGCTCAAGGATTTCTTCTCTGTTTTCAACCATTTCTTGTTTAAATGAGACTTGTTTGAATCCTTATGCTTGCTATACTTCTCCAAGGCCTCTTCTTCAGTTAGCTGCACCAAGTTCTTGGGATCCGAAACATCATATATATTTTCAAACATTTGAGGAGTAAGATCAATGATCACATTATTCTGTGAATCCATGTGTAGTCTTGTAGCAGGATTGTAGGCACTGGCTACTATTAATATCAACTCAGGGCACTGAATTGATAAAGGGAACACAGTGATATGTGCCAGGCCGAACTCAAAAATCCTTTGTGTCCTTCTTGTCAAATTTTCTCATTCTACAAAGGTTTCTCCATATAAATCTTCAAAGTTATACTGGCCCAAGTTGGTATCCATGATATCTGCCTAGTCTGATTCCACCTTGCTTACCTTCACCACCAGACTCCTGTGAGTATAGCTCAAGGTATAAGGCAGTTGTTCTAGCTTTAACTTCTTTGGCTTTGGCACTGCCTTTGATGTTCCAGCGGGCTGATTCCTTCGAGCAGCTTCCCCTGATGTTCCTGACATCTTTCAACTTTCCTGCAAAGCAAACCTCTAATTAGATCTTTAGACATCATCATAAAACATGCTTTTAAAACATACCTTTCATATATGCATCGAATTCGAAACCAGACAAAAACTTAACCTAAAACAATCTCTTTTATGATACTGCCAGACTCAGAGCCAAAATAGATATAGATACTTCACTTAACAATGAACAGGCTCGGAGTCAGAACTGGGATGGTGATCAGAACCGGAATCAGAATGAAAAGGGATTTGATTATTTTTTAGATTTTCATACTTTCATATTCCATTTCCACTCCACCTTACCTCTTCCATCTAGGTTATCATTATTCCCCAAAGAAGACCTTTTTATCATATGCGGAGCCGGAAACGGGATGGAAACGGAATCAATAACTTTTGTAAAACAAAATTCTTAAGTTCATAATCAATTCTGATCCCACCTCCACCTAGGTTAACCATGACCTCATCAAATGATTTTGTTGATTTAACATATAACTTCATGATTAAAACCAAGGTCGCTTTAAACGAAAAAGGGACTTTAAAACACTTCACCCATATGACAGTGGGGAATGACTGTACTTAGGGAATCATATTTAAATCATTTAACTATGATCACTAAAAGATACAAAACCCTAAACTAAAAAAACCTGATAAAACTAGGGCACGACTTCTAAACCTTGCCATTTACCAGATCGAAAGACATGACAAAACCCTAAGTAAAAACGATAAATCTATCTACCTCACTGTAGATCCCTAACTTTAACAAACACCATTAAAAACCCTAATTTAATCTAATCTACTGTAAATCAAAAATAACACGACGCAATCATGATTAAGACGTGAAAGCGACCATGCCCAAAAATAGAAAGAAACAACACGACAGTACAAGAAACAAAAGACTAAAGCAAACAAAGAACAAAAACAAGAACCTACTCATATAATCATGCCAAGAAATGTAGATCCAATCAAAACTAAATAATCAAAAGCACAAGCAGATATAAAACAAAACGCAACAACACGACAGTAAATAAACAAAGAACAAAAATGATAAGAAAACCCTACCTCAAACGCAAAAGAACTCGAGCTAACCTTATGAACTGATTCGCACACAATATCCTTCCTCTCTTTCGATCAATTTTCTCAAACGAACTCCGCTACTACTCTTTCGTGCTCTTAGATTTTTAACAATGACAATAATGATTCGTTTAACCCTTAATGAAGGTAAAAATGTTGATTTCTACCTACACGAGTAGATGCCATTAATGCATTAAAACGTAGTTAAGGTGGAGTCAGAATTGTGAGAGAATGAACACTTCTCTGTAGTGTCACTTCAGTCAAAAAGTCAACGATCCAAAAGTGGCTAGGGCGGAACCAAAGTGGAAACTGATTCTCAAACTTATGAAATTTCCAAACTTAATTCCCATTCTGGGTCTGCTTCCGCCAACTAAACACTAAACAAAACCAAACACAAAAAGTAAAGTAAAAGACCGACATAATAAAACTAAACACAAAGACCAAGACTAAAGCATGTAAATAAAAATAGTGGAGGTGGGGTCGGAATAGACTATGATTTTGCAATTGTTGATAAAGACCAACTTAACACTCACTCCAACTTCGGTTCCGCTAAAGACAAACAAAAAGCTAAAAAGAAAGACCGTCGGGGTGGGAACCGAAACAAACTTCGAAAGAACTTTCATAACCTGATTCAGTTCCGCTTCCACTTCCGACAGACTAAATAAAAAATAAACAAAGTGTTGGAAGCAAAAAGACTCCAAACTTTATTTGAAAACAACAAAGGATAAAAAATAACAGGGGGGACCCATTTTGACCAAGGCAAAAGATAGGGTGGTTATGCAAGGCATAACAAAACTTTAGAAAGAAGGTTGAGTCATGTAGGATTGGTTGGGTTCACTAAAAATGTATACTAAAATAAGGCTCCCTTTAAAGTTAACCTAAGTTAAGTAATAAATACAATCAATTAAGTACAATTAGTCTAGATTAACTAAATATAGAAGTGAGACTAAAAATATGATAAATGTGTAAGCTATTCTAAGAAATGTAAGTGTGATGAAAGTGATACTTAGCTCTATGACTAAAGAATAAGTGTCTTTGTTAAATATTATAGAATCTATATAATGTTTAGTCTAGAAATAATGCCTCTTTGTAAATGAAATTCCTTGGAGTTTGCATTGAATTTATGCTCTATTAAATCACAAATTCACAAATCAAGGGAAAAGTCATAGTTGTAAATCTATATTCTAAATTCATACTCATTCCTACACATAGTAATGTTATGTTTGCTTGATGGATAAATGTCTACTATGCTCTCTTTAAACATCTATAGACTTAGTGGTATTTATAAATATTTTAAGGGGTGTCAATTCATCATAAGGAGACAAATTATCCTAGATAAATCCCTAGAAAGTGAACACAGATCAAAAACAACAAGCTAGGGACCTAGGATGCATATTTGCTACTCTTTTTAGTGCACCAAGTCAAAATGTGGCACCATTAATTGTTCCTTCAATGCTCTAAAAAATTGTATTTCAAATAATATGTGGATGATTAGAATGAATTCATTGGATGTATATATATAGTACCACATGATGCAGAGCATCAACTGACTTCAAGGGTTCTAAAGACCCAAAACAAAAACTTGAGAAGATCAATTAAACATTCACCAATATTTCACTACTTTGCAACTTGATTCCATAAGTCCAAAAAGACACCAAATCATCAAACTTTGCTTCTAAACTCTTACCACACCCTTCATCTTGATTTTGACAGAAATAAAGCAAAAAATTTTGCTTACAATATTGTTCTATCAGTTTTCCAATAGCTTGCACCCAGAGACCAAATTTCTTGTAGTAGTCCATATTGATGAAATCGAGTATATCTCTGAAACCACATTGAATATCCACAAAAAAATACATTTTAAGGGACCCATTACAGCCTCATTTAACATACTTCAATAGTAGGTGTTGGTGTTTTGAAAAGAGCATGAAAAAAATGTCTGTCTTGCAGCCTTTAAGCTTCAAATAAGCCTATTTAACAAAGCAGGTATCATCTATTTCACTCCAAAACCTCAAATAAACTTGGAAATAATTTCAACAGGCTAAAAAACTTCTAAAACATCAATCTTAATAAAAGAAAACACTCACCAAAGCAACAAAACACAAAACCCTTGTTTCATGCTCAAACCAAGCTCAAACAATGAGGGTTTATAGAAAATATGCATTCCAAACCTCAAATCCATTTTCCAATGACTAAAAAACCCTAGAATATTTTTTCACATGGTAAATAAACTGATTCCCAACCTTAAACACTTTGGTTTCATCAAAACCCTACTTGTAGCCATCAACTTTAAGCCAAAATTCATACATTTTCAACTATGGAATCACCCCAACTTGCAAAAAACAAATAAATTAAGAACTCTCCATTGGAGGAGTTATGTACAACATGAAAAAAGACCTTCACACCAATTTTCATCCATTTCCAATGTTGGGAAATCAAGATATCAATTTTTCTTCAAACTGGAGCCTTGACTTCTAAACAGGGCTGCTAGAAAGATTCGACCATTAGACAACTTAAACGACCTTTTATTTCAACCTAGTAAGAATGAAAATTTATGAAATTAAACCATATTTCCATCCATATAATTCTCAGACCCGTACTAGTTCGTACAGGGCCATACAAAGCAAAGAAACTACAAAAAATGCACTAAAATTGCAGAATAACAGAGCTTGTTCACTTTCTTTCTTCTCCAAAGGTTACAATCTTCATGCCTCGAGGTTTGTGAGGCTCAAAACATAACATGAAACTATAACTTATTAGTTACAAACAAGAAAACACTCAAGTGACTTTTCATATTCCTCCTACATGCAATTTTGCCAAGTTGCAAAGCAACTTTTACATTCCTGCAACAACTTTACCCAATGCCTAAAAGTGACCCCAAATGACACTAAAATATACAAAAATGGTCTTATGTCGACCTTATTACATCTATTAAGTGAAAAAACACCCAAAATACTAAACTAAACACCTAAATGCATCACTAAGTCTAACATGACCATGGTGCCCCTACACCATACAACCGGCCTAAAAAGATTCCAAGTCCCTGTGGAAATTGAATAGGAGCTTGTCCATATTTTATCACTTCAT
The DNA here is from genome assembly GCA_007115665.2 of Sequoiadendron giganteum. Taxonomy (NCBI): domain Eukaryota; kingdom Viridiplantae; phylum Streptophyta; class Pinopsida; order Cupressales; family Cupressaceae; genus Sequoiadendron; species Sequoiadendron giganteum. The sequence goes on along the minus strand of CM021100.1, from coordinate 572,728,404 downwards.
GTCTCTGACCTCCAAGGACTCTTTCAACTGGTCTACCCTTCCAATGAACTAGGTACAAAATTCTTGCACTATCTTTGACCCTTGTGAATGGTTTCGCATCCAAATGTTGCTCTAACTACAGAGATCTGTTTGATAAGTGATCCTTGGATCCTTCCTCACTTGAAAAAATCATTGAACCTGCCTCAAAATCCTTCTTCATCTTGAATGTAGGTTTTCCCTTCCTTAAAGCTGCAAAAACAATAAGAAAATAGTGCATCCCATCCTCCTCATTAAATGCATGCTCCACCTTTTGTACCAAATCACTTGTGTTCTCACCTTTGTTTTCCATCTTGTTTATTTGATATCTTGCCCCTAAGATTGCTACTTTAGCAGGTCCACCAACCTTTGGTATGACAAAAACTGTAAGACCTTCATCCATTTTAGAAAATAATGAAGAAAACACCAATTCAACATACCTTTGTAGCCAACCTTGATCCTCCAAGGTCAATTCATCCTTGACCTTATCTAGGTCTATTTTTGACATCATCTCATCACCTTTCCCTTCCAACAAGGAATCATTCTCCAAACTAATTGTCCCCACATCTTCCTTTTTAAGGATGGCTGCATACTCTTCTTTTTTGTCTTCTTCAAGTGTCACAAACTCTTTTCCTATCATTATCACCTCATGTTCATCATCATCTTTTATCAACAAAGGTTCCTTCACACGTGGTTTGGCTATCTCCTCTTGTCTTCTCCACTAAATAATCCTTCTAATAGGCCATGTAGCCTTCCTCTTCACTGACAAGTGCCAATTTGATTCTTGCCTTTCTAATTTTTCCAACTTAACCTTCCATTCCTCTACCATATTTTCTCTCATGTCTTGTTGTTGTTCCATAGCTTTCCTCAACTCCTTTATCTCTTGGTCTATTGTCTTTTGTTTTGCATTTTCTCCTTCCTTCTTCATCTTTTCTTTCCTTTCTTGTTTCCTCTTTCCTACAACACATAGACACAATATTTATTTTTCCAAAGTCTTCTAGCTTTGATACCAATTGATGTAGAGAATCTACTGACTTCAAGGGTTCTAAAGACCCAAAACACAAACTTGAGAAGAGCAATTAAACATTCACTAATATTTCACTACTTTGCAACTCGATTCCATAAGTCCAAAAAGACACCAAATCATCAAACTTTACTTATAAACTCTTACCACACCCTAATAAACCTCAATCATCTTGATTTTGACAGAAACAAAGAAAAAACACTTTCTTACAATACTGTTCTATCAATTTTCCAATAGCTTGCACCTAGAGACCAAATTTCTTGTAGTAGTCCATATTGATGAGATCGAGTATATCTCTAAAACCATGTTGAATCTCCATAAAAAAATTACATTTTCAAGGACCCATTACAACCTCATTTAAAATACTTCAACAGTAGGTGTCGATGTTTTGAAAAGAACATCAAAAAAATGATTTTTTAGTAGCCTTTAGGCTTCAAATAGGCCTATTTAACAAAGAAAGCATAGTTGGAAGACTTGCCCCAAAAAAAAACTCGCCAAGCCAAAAATTGGAGTCTTTTAAAACTCGAAAAAACTCGGGAACTCAAAAAAAATGCTTAAATTTCATTAGAAACCCTTTTTTTCTGCAAACCCGAGTTTTTTCGAAAAACTCGGCAAAAGCTCGCGATTTTTTTGAAAAAACTTGGAAAAACTCATCCAGTGAGTTAAACTCATAAAAACTCATTTTGAAAAAAAACTTGCGTGTTTTTGAAAACTTGCCGAGTTTTCTGCAAGTTTGCCAACTATGAAAGAAAGTATCATCTATTTCACTCCAAAACCTCAAATAACCTTGGACATAATTTCAACAGGCTAAAAAAACTTCTAAAACATCAATCTTCATCAAATAAAACACTCACCAAAGCAGCAAAACACAAAACCCTGATCTCATGCTCAAGCCAAGCTCAAACAATGAGGGTTTATAGAAAATATACATTCCAAACCTCAAATACCTTTGCCAATGATTCAAAAACCCTAGAATATGTCTTCACATGGTAAATAAACTAATTCCCAACCTTAAACACTTCGGTTTCATCAAAACCCTATTTGTAGCCATCAACTTTAAGCCAAAATTCATGCATTTTCAACTAGGGCATCACCCCAACTTGCACAAAACAAATAAATTAAGAACAATCCATTGGATTAGTTATGGAAAACATAAAAATAGACCTTCACACCAATTTTCATCCATTTCCAACCTTGGAAAATCAAGATATCAATTTTTCTTCAAAACTAGAAGCTTGATTTCTGAATAGGGCTGCTAGAAAGATTTGACCATTATAAAAATTAAACAAAATTTTATTTTGACCTAGTAAGAATGAAAAATGTCTGAAATTAAACCATATTTCCATCCATATAAGTCTCAAACCCGTACTAGTTCGTACAGGTCCGTACAAAGCCAATAAACTACAAAAAATGCATTAAAATTGTAGAAAAATAGAGCTTCTTCACTTTCTTTCTTCTCCAAAAGTCACAATATTCATGCCTAAAAGTTTGTGAAGCTCAAAACATAACATGAAACTGTAACTCATCAGTTACAAACAAGAAAAAATTCAAGTGATTGTTCATATTCCTCTTACATGCAATTTTGCCAAGTTGCAAAGCAACTTTTACATTTCTGCAACAACTTTACCCAATGCCTAAAAATGACCCTAAATGACACTAAAACATGCAAAAATGGTCTTATGTCGACCTTATTACATCCATTAAGTGAAAAAACATGCAAAATTCTAAACTAAACACCTAAATGCATCACAAAGTCTAACATGACCATGGTGCCCTTGCACCACCACATAACATCAAATCATGTCAAATATCCATTTAGTCAATTCAATGTGGAAGGGTGGATGAATACAATCATCGAATCATGAATTTTAAATTTATAAAAGACCACAAATTTCCCCCCATGACTACAAAATGTCCCATTGTGGACAAGTAATCAAATGTAGGTGGCAAATAAATAAATGAAGTCAGTGCATAAGTTAATGTGATAAATACATGGATAAGGAAAATGTATAGAAGTGTGTGTGTATGATGATAAGGTAGGGATATATATGTATATATAGATAGAAAAAATGCTAGGAGAATGTTCCCAACTTCACACAAGATCATGTCTTTTGTCACTATTACATGTACCAAGACATTTCTTCAAAATAGACAAAAAACTAAATGATAAATGACATGGGCATACAAAATTCACCATTACAAATATTATGGGTTGAATAAAGCTTATAATACTTAAAAATATCAATTTTCTTAGTAAAGGTTACTTTAGAATTACTTGATCAAGCTATAAAATTCTATAGTACATTTTTTAGGTTGAGTGTTGACTAACACATCTAATCTTGTTGGGAATTCAACTTTTTTTTTAGTTCATATATAACATATGATGGTATGTCATGCCCCCGCCATGATCAATTGCAACACTAAAGTATAAAATAAACCAAGCATTAAAATGCAATAATTAACAATATATAAATATTGACAATTTAGTTATTATCATAATCATTATAATATATAAAAATTAATATATATATATATATATATATATATATATAACTAATATTAAAATAATAATAATAAATATATTTTAATAAGAAATATAATATAAAATAATATCAACAAGATTATTTTATCAACTAATCTTCATACCCCTCTTATTTTGGTTGACCATTACAAAGGAGGTGAAGTCGGTGATTGAAAACAACATTAATAAATAATCACAAAACAACAATAAAAGTAAAATGGGAAGAAATAAAAGATGCAATGTTGGGGATCAGAAGTCTATATGAAAGCAAAATATTTGTAAAGGTAGCAAAAATTATAGTTGGTAAAGGGTTGTGGATTAGTTAATAAAAGAATGATAATTAATATGTGAATAGTCATTACTCTTTCCAATGATAAGCCATTATCAAAAGGTGTGTTTATTGTTAAATAAATGAATGTGGCTCTCCCCACCATGGAAGATATTAAAGGGGGAATAAATGAGTGGGGAGAGGTAGGAAGGAAAAAAGACTCAAAAATAAATAATAATAGGCACTCAAAAAGGCAATGAAATGGAATATAATCAGATTCAAACATAGATATATAAATAGAGAATGAGGACAAAAATAGGAGTATTTCCTGAGCATAGCAGAAAATACATTAATATGATATACTCATATTTGGGAAGAAGGAATAAGAAGTCTGATATGGAAAGTATGTATGAAGAAGAAGACAGTTCAATGGAAGATAGATGAAGATAAATGGTAAATCAATAAGGGAAGTAAGTCAAATATAAGTACATATATGTAACATACCTCGGTGTTTAACCCAAAGAATTTACCATGTTTTAACCGACATGTGAATAACATATGCTTGTAAAATATAGAAATAAAAAATTTCTTTCCTAATATAATAATAAGATACACATTTGGAATAGACCCATTCCAAACTCCCATTGCATTTCAATAATAAAAAATGCATATTCAAAATTAATCCCATTTCAAATTTCCATTGCCTTTTCATAAAGTGCATTACATGATTTCCATGTAATGATTATTTATTACATAATCCTATGTAATGATATCATTTTTCCAATTTACAATTTCTCAATAAGATTAGAGATACATGTTTACATACATTGTTGCAAGGGTTTCACCCTTGGTCTCCTTGTGTTGTGCAGCACAATGCTCAAGTTCATGACATTGCTTAACCACCTCCCATGGATCTTGTATGAATTCGGTGGTTGTATCGGGCATTAACAGGTCGATCTTTTGGTGCAACAACAACTGCTTCCAATAATTGGTATCAGAGTTGAGGTCATGAGTTCGAACCCCTCACTTCCGTTGGGGGGATTGTTGCAAGAGTTTCACCCTTGGTCTCCTTGTGTTGTGCAACATAGCACTAGGGTTTGTGACATGGCCTAACCACCTCCCATGGATCTTGTATAAATATGGTGGTTGTATCATGCATTAATAGGTCGATCTTTTGGTGCAACGATAACTGCTTCCAACATACATAGCTTCCATGAGCTTAATGAAATAGATATACAAATGGTTTGGATGTCCCTTCCTGGGCATACATCCTAGATGTCCCCCACATTGGTGCATATAGTCTATATGTCCCTACCACTGGTGCATACATTCTAGTTGTCCCCAATACTGGCGTGTGCATCCTCAAATCTTGGTCGCCAATTATATGAGGGAGAGCATCACTCAAGTGCTTTTATACCAACCATCGACTTACTACGGTCCCTCACACATCTACCTAATTGGTAAGATGGACCTACCCTTCGACAAAGAGATTGGTTTGATAACCTCATAATATTGGCCTTCATGAGCATAGTGTTGTATCCCACATATCTAGAGCTACCATACCTTGGTTTCCCTACCTAGAATGCAATCATGAATCACAATGAACTGACAGTGTAAATAGTGGCTACTTACACTACTTTGGCCAAAGAATTCAACACCCAATAATTTGAGTGAGAGTCATCTATCCACCCACCCTTAAGCTCAATTTGACTTTGACCATTAACATAACACATACTCACTCTAAGGTGATGGTATAATAAAATGTACAACAAGGTAATTCCCTTAACCATGGATTACCCTAACCCCAGGAATATCCAAGTCTATAACAAATTTATTATCTAGGTTACACCCTTTCCCATGGATTCCTCTAACCCTATGTATAACCACACTAGCCATACATGTACACATACTAGTGTCTAGCTAGGTTAGCCCATTTCCCATGGATTTATCTAACCTTGGGAATAACCTAATTAACCACCTTGGGTAATCATAACGTCATAACATTAAATGAGTCTAGTCAAAGGTATGATCACAACATTAAGTGCCTTCTTTTCAGAAGTATGACCTCATTCAAAAGTATAGTCTCATCAATAAATGAATCTATTCAAGAGTAAAATATCATCAATAAATTACTCCATTCAAGATTATAATCAACAATCAAATGATCAATTAGATCATATAGATTAATCCCAACCTATTTGCTTCATTAATAATCAAGTAAACTACCCAACCAAATAGGTTATTCCCAACCTAGGGTTTCAATCAAAAGTGATGCAATAATCAAGTGATCAAATACAAATCATAAAAACTCTCTCTCAATACACCTCAAATATTCACATGTTCACAATGTTCACTACAATTGTATATAATTTGGAGGACATTATCCTGAGAGGATTTTGTGCTTCTGCACCTATAAGTCCTCTTCTCAATACGACTTTGGGTTATCGGAACGTGAGTCCTCATCAAGAATTTTATAAATACGAATAGACTCCTAATCAGGTATATGATTATAACATAACCAAAAAAGATATCTCTCAACCCTACTATTGAATATTGATTTAACAATTAAGTATACACCCTAACCTTAGGGAAAAGACTATCTCCCTACTTCAATGAGATATGAGTAATCCATCAAGTATAGACTATCATCATGGTATACATAACATTACAACCTATCAATGATGTCATTTCTATCATGCCATCATTCTCGTTGTATTACTAACCTTTTTATCCACAAAGGTTTACCTAGAATCATAATATAATAAATCAAGATAGCAACATACCCTACATCTCACTTTTAATGCAATATCCATATAGACTTAACAAACTAAGTATAGTTTTAATATTGAATTTAAGCCACCAATACTTCAACATTATATAAATGTATTCCCAAAATAATATGGTTTCACTAATTTAATACTCGTTCAAGAATCACATAAGAATATTCCATTCTAGGAAATAACTAGGTTCATAAGTACAAGCATATCATGCAATCCAAGATTATTCCAAGACTAGGAAATAATTAAGTTCATAAGAACAAGCATAAATAATAGAGGAATAGAAATCAACATGCCTAGATATAATGTTCCAACTTAATTAGGCCACTTCCAATCCTCAACCTCCACAAATGTTACTTCCCCAAAGTTCAACTGATCTCCAAATTCTAGCCCCCTCTCAAGAATTCTCAACAAACTTAACTTACAAACAATTCTCTCTCTTTCACTAAAACTCTCACAATAATGCCTGCACAAAAATTATAGTAGAATAACAACAAAGAAATCAAAATGAAAAGTGTATCAAATGGTAGAGTGAGCACCTCTATATATACTTAAATTTGAGCTTCCAAAGGCTACAAATAAGCTAATAATTTTGCCACTTCCTATCCTCATGTAATGACAGTTGAGTAAACTCTCAGCTTGCAACACATATCAGTCCACACATTTCCAATTACATGGAATAGCTATGTCGACCTCATGTTTGTGACAACAAGACTCCATTTTGTTGGTCAAACATAAAAATGCATTTTTACACATTTCCTAAATGGTTTGCAAGTTGACTACCCTCTCAAATCTCTGACATCTATGTTTTGATTGAGTTACATGCTTATCTCATGGCTTTACCAAGTTCTGGCACAGGTTAAAGAATTCTTATTGGTTTCACATTCTATAGATTTGGTGCCACATATTCATATATTAGCACCCTCAAATATAGAACAATCCAAGACCATTTCAACATTGTTCAATTTACCTTTATTCCCCTTCCAACACATAAATTGTATTCCTATTGCTATGCGTTGTTTATAAGTCTTCATTGACTTATTCCATCATATGCATTTGATTTGCAACATTTAAACTTTGATTCTCATTTATATTTACAGTGCTATATCATGGGCTTTATACACACCAAGCATCAATTTTGACTTCACATATGCATTGTTACAAAGGCATTAGACTTAGACTCACATGTGCTTCCCTTTACACTTTCCTGTGCACTAGTTTTAATGTTTTAAGACTTAGTTTCACATTAGGCTATTTTAACGCAACAATAGACTCTCATTTCAACTCACCCTTCCTTATTATATTGAGTGTTTGTGTTTACTATCATTATAATTTTTAAACGAATTGCATGCTCTTCTAAATGTAACAAATGGCTTAATATAGACCACGCTATGTATAACACAATAAAAAATGGAAAAACTCAATTTCTTTTCTATAGGGTTATTTTTTGTCCAAAATAAAAAATTCTTGGTTGATCTGCATCCCCTATGGCGATGCCCTTCATGTAGATCTCTTCAATTACTTCAATTTATAGAAGTAGGCTCAATCAACCTATTAGATCAAAAGTTATGACCTCCAAAATTTTGTGTAAGAAATGTAAAAAGTTTATTGATGCATAAGAGAGTTGTAAATGGGAGTTACATTTGTTGACCAAATTATGATGCATATTATATGTGACCTGAAATTTCTGAGACATTGGGTGCAAGAAAACCTCAGGAAAATTGTGAGATGACTTGGCATGATATGGCAACACAAGTGGAAGAAGGTTGGATTATTGTTAAGGGCAAAAAAGCTAAATTCTCTCGACCTTCTTTTGATATGACTCTTCGCTCCCACAAGAGTAGTTCTAAATGTAAATATTGACGGGTCTTGTTTGGGGGCTGGCTTTTGGTTGGTTGCAAGCTATTCTTTTTGCAGCCTTGTTTTTTATTGTAAAGAGTTTTAGGTCCCTTCAAAACCTGTTTTTACCTGAATCAAAAACTTATGATGCATATTATGACACACCATAAGGTATCTTTGATTAGGGGATAATTTGGCAACCACTTTTAAGTTTTTCTAGCTCATGGATTTCTACTTACCATTTGATGGTTTCAATTTTTGTATCTCCTATATATTAGGTGCTTAAGATGGAAGTTGTGTGTAGAGTTTTGTAGACATTATTACATTGTGACAATTCCTCTAGATCTCTAGTTAGTGATATTCATGAAATCTTTCTCTACAAGTGTACTGTAATTTTGTTTTAATGAATAATACATTGAGATGCTTTGGAGTGTGGGAGTTTTATTTTGAAAGGGTTTTCCCCACATACACATATGTTATGGTATTTATTGTTTATTTTTTAATTAAAAATGTTTTTTCTTTCTATAATTGTTAAAATATTGAAATTTTCACAACACTCCCCTCATAATATTAGTGTAGGAAACATTTTTGTGTCCCCTTCTTCCTTTCAAAGAAGTACATACATCTCTTTAAAATGTTAACAATTAGAGTTGAGAGAGGGGTAGTCAAAAGGTTGATATCTAACTTATTCTCCCAATCATTGAAAATAGTATGGGAAATTTCGATTGAAATTTTTGATTTACTCATCGGGGTTAAATATTTAGTATTGCTATTGGGGAATGTTAGGCTTGTGGAAGGGTTAAGAGAGCGGTAAGGGTATTCTAAGATAGGCTTAATTTTAGGTTTATATGATAATGTAAACTAAAATGAGGATTTTATTGGGAAAAGTGTCACATGTATATTGGTGTGAGCATGAGAGAAGGAGTTTTGGTTTGGGGAGACCAATAACACACAAGATATGAGACACACCATAATTATTTAAAATTTTACAAATAAGAGATACAAATTCATTATGGATGTTGTTAACAACTTTGCTAATAGTTAAACTATTATAACATGACACAACAACTTATTGAGACATGAAAAAGTTAAAATTAACAATGTGGTTGATGTTTTATGGGTTGTTACTTGAAGGAGAAATTGAACTATTCTTGAAAGAAGAATCACTTACACCCATTGACATGGCAATGATGATTATTAGACTCATATTATTTCTCATTAAATAAGATATGAATGTTGATATTGGAGTAAAAAAATATTCTTGCTCTTCCATCACCCCACCCATGTTATTGAAAAAAATATTAAGTGAGAACGTTTCAAGATCACTTTCATCACATAATTGCATTGTTGTAGTAAACTAGTTATGGAAAGTTTGTTCAATGAATCCTACATGTCTAAGTTGATTATGTATGACTTCAAGAGTATTTCATAACCATTCACATTTTGATTGTTAGGATAGTGTTATATTAATTTGTAATCCTAATGTATAATGCAAGGTGTACAACTTTATTATAATGGGTAACTTGGACATCCACATGGAGTTGAAAGGTATTATTTTACTATTATTATTCTTTAGATTATGTGAGATATCATTGCAATGACATTATATAAGGTAAATTATAAAAGTAAAATAAGGGGATCATAGAGCATCTTTCTCAAGATAGGTAATGATAATGGATTTAGTGCGCTCATGGAGCACCTATAAAAGAGAAAGTGGGATTAATGGAATCTCATGATGAGATATATAATGCATCAATGTGTAATAGGAATTACTTTCCATTTTGGAGATCATCCTCATGTAGTGGGTTATGATAATTTTACCATAGTATTTAGAGGCCATGTTAAGGTCTATGTTAAAGTATATATATTGAGAGGTTGGTATGGGGGAGATCTAGTCATTATATAGAAACTCTCACAAATTACCAAAATTTTGTTTGATTAAAAAAATTGTATGATTTATATTGATGCACTTATTTATACTTGATTAATACAAGCTCAATATCTCTTTGGTGGTGGAGTTTTCTTGTAAGGGTTTCTTAGCATATAATTAGAAATCCTATAATTTTAGTGACAATGATGCATTATTTATCTCTACTACTATTACTAAAGAGGACTCTTGGATGATTAATTTTGGCTCCTCCTACCATATGACTTGTTACAAGGAGTGGTTCACATAATATCGATATTACAATGGAGGAGAATTTTTTTGGTGACAAAAATTCACATTAGATTTTTGGTAAATGAAGGATTCAATTGTGATTCAATGATGATAGGATAAAACACTCAATACAAATTTGCACATTTCAAGAATTGTAAGAATTTTTTGTTGTTGTATCTAAGTTGAATGCTTTTAGAGTGCATGTGAATTTTTAGTGATAGTGAGGGGCACATAGTGTGGGACTCTATTATTTCTTGATGCATCCATATTTTATAATTCTACTAATGTAACAAAAACTTATAAAAATGAATGTATGTTATAGCATCGATGTTCAGTCCATGCTGGTGAAAAAGGTCTTCAAATCTTAATTAATAAGAAATATTTGATGATTATCTATTTAGCTTGATACACATTTTGATTTCTATCATCATTATATATTTGGAAGTAGTAAATTCAATATATTATTAGAATTTATTTACTCAAATGTGTTTGGTCCAATGGATGTTAGTTCAATGGGTAAATGTCATCACTATGCTACAATTCATTGATGATTACTACAGATATACTTGAGTTTATTCTTTAAGGTATAAATTTTATTTTTTCTCTAAATTTAAATATTTTAAGGAACTTGTATATACATAGACAAAAGAATGTTTTTGATTAAAGGAAAAGAAGGTTTTGAAGTGCCCTCAAAACCCTTTACATTAAAGCATATATAATAACAAAATCACTATAACATAACAAAAAAATGTTTGCACCTAAGCGCATCATTCTCTCTGATATCAAGGATATAGAGGTGGGGTTGGAAGATTCATCTCCCAAGAAAGTGGAGTTGGTTGCTGGTCGGGGTGAGGCTGATGTTGGTAATAAGGAGGGTTTGTAGGAGAACATGCCCAACTCATAGGCTAAGGACCAGCTAAGGAGATCATCTATTCAGATTGCTAAGTTAAAGAACCAGGTTTCTATTTTTTTGGTGAAGGATGCTAAGGTGTTAGATGAGGAGAAGGATTCTAGTGAGTATGCAGTGAATATTGAGGACACTCCGGCCCATAACTTACTTGATGATACAATGCAAGTTCAGATTAAGGTTCAAGGTGAAGATGACTTAGAGAGGATGAAAACTAAGATGGAGCCCCTGAACTTAGATCACCTCTCTGAGGATTTTTCTTATTTAAATGACAAATCTCCCTCTATGTTTCATTTGTTGGATATGGCTAGGGCTAGGGCCATAGGTACTTTTAAGCTTGCTAAGTGGACTCTTTAGGAGTTCAATAAAGTGAATATTAAAATTAGGGGTTTGAAGGAAAACATGAAGAATGTGCCGAAGAATTATGTCTCAGACATTCTTATTGACATGATTGTGGACATTGAAGGCTCGCTACAGGATTTCAATTCCCGATTTGATGAACGAATGGATGGGTTGGAAGCAAAGGTTGTGGGCACCAATGAAAACATCAAAAAGTTGTTGCATGCATGTCATATCTTTGTGAAAAATAACGCGGACTCCCTAGAGGTTCTGTTTAAAAAGATTAGTGATTTAAGAGAGGACCAATTGTACTTCTTTGAGCTTATGGAGAAGGAGCACACGACTAAAGGAAAAGGAAAGAAGGGTGTGAAAGATGATACTAAAGGCCCTGCATCTAAAGGGTCGGCTGATTGGAAAAGATCTTTTGAAGCCAAGAAGAAGGAGCTATTGGAAATGATTGAACTACACGGGAGCTAGGAGCTTGAGGTGGCAACACCTTAAGCAACATGAATTAGTGGTAGCTTTGGTATTTTTTCTTTGTTGGTATGTAGGTGGTCTTGCATTGTTTTTCTATTTTTTCACTATTGAGTGTTGATGTTGGTTCACTGTTGTTTCCTTTGTTCAACACTCTTTTTTTCCTTAGTTTATTATTCGTTGGTTTGCTGCTAGTACTCTATGATCCTTATTTTTAGTAGAATTTTGTTTTACTTTCTATAAAGGGTTTCGGGTCCCTTCAAAACCTGTTTTTACCGCTTAATCAAAACAAAAAAATGTTTGCTCATGTGAACACCCAATATAACACAACATAAAATAAAATAAAAAGGAAAAACATGGATGAAACCACTTAAAGGTGCTTTAATTTCTTATTAGATTTCATTAATTTCTTGTAGAAATCCTCTTAAATCTTGGTAAAATCTACAAGATATTTTTTCTTAGCTTCAAATGGTTTTTTCTTACTATCCTATGTCCTCATGCTTAGCCTTGATTGATTATTTTTGTTTTCTTATTCCATGTCCTACTTGAACTACCCCTCATGGAGATATTTTATCTCTTCAATCAATCTTTTTTATACTAGCAGTACTTTTTCTAATGACTCATTTACTAAATTGCACCACTCTCTCCAAGTTTCCATTTATAAAATTTAGATCTTTTGTAAGCTGATAACTCTATCATTAATTTATTTCTTCCCATTTTCCATATTCTCCACTACCCACCTCAAATTCTTCAAATCCTTCTCAAATTAATTAATTTAAGGGATGACTTCCCACTCCTAAAGGATATTCTCATCCTGCTCTTGAGATACACTACTTTACCCACCAAATTTTCTATATACATATTATCTAGATTGGATTTAGATGGTTAATTTCAACATAGAACCATTTATTTATCAAATACTATGAAGATACAACATCCCTCATAGTTTCCCAGAATATCTTCCAACTATTCCCAATTGTAGGTCATAAAAACCAACTTTGTAAAGTCTTCAACCACATCTAGTGTATCATTTAGAATGGTAGGGAAGGGAGCCCCTATCTTTGGCTCACCAAAATTGAATTTATCACCCTGATTAAAAATTGGAGTAGGGGGATCATATTTGGTTTCAAAACCCAAAACCAAACCCAAACCATCATCACAATCTTTAAAATTTTTCGCTTTCATGTCTTCACCACTATCATAGCCTTCCAACCCAAAAACTTTCCCCTTTCCTTTAACTTTTTGCTAACTAAGTTTTGGGGGTGTTTGGTTTCCTCTTCCTTTGAGTGGTATTAGGCTCCTCTTCCTTTTAGAACTTCCCATTTCCACATCCTCACTAGTATTATAACCCACTAAACCAAAATTTCTTCTTTTATTTAGCTTTTGTCTCTAGCTAGGTTCTAGGGGTGACTGGTTTTAAAATTCTCTTTTTTTTGTGAGGATTTTATGTTCCTCTTATTTTTCTTCATAATATTTGTCTAAAAAAGGACCAAAAACCTCTTGAATAGAGTCCCCTACATCATCACCTTCCTCCTCCCCAACAATAGTATCCTCCTTCAATGGCTCAAAGGAGGAAATATAAACAAAAATATTCATCAAAATGATTTTTTTTCTTAGAGTGTCTCGAGGATTATCTACTAGGGGTATTAGCCTTCATGTAATTAAATGGTAATAACATGAGACCTTGGTGTATAGGAACCATATCAGGTTCCTTCTTGCTATCTTTAAGAGTTCTCCATAGACACTGAAAAATAAAATGAAAAGTAAATTTGCATTTTATGATGAAAATGATTCAACAACACAAAATGATAACTACAAGTTGACTTGTAACTCCCTTTAAGGGAGACATACCTCATTACCACCTCTACCATTATATCCAAACTTATTTTTAAATAAATACACTCACTATTCACTTGCTTAATGAACTCATTTATTATGTACTCCCAAGAAAACATCTCCACCTTCCTATTCTTCCAAACTTTTGGAAAAATATTTTGTCACCATAGGGTCATGATTATGTGATGTCTCTAGGAATGAGGTTAAGAATCCATCAATCAAGATTTTCCAAACTTGGGGCCTATTATTGACCCCCTCATAATTTAGGGGCTCCACTCTATTCTTTCCATTACCCATTTTATCTATGTTATTTTTGTAGAATTCCTCAAACCCTTCAAAATTTCTTCACAATTAAGGTTTAGCTATGAAAAATACAATAAAGTAGAATTAATCATTACTTAAACATTGAATATCCTCTCATTTTATCACAAATGCCTCTTGGGTGTAACATACCTCTTGTGAAATAATCATTAGCCTAAGTGGACTTCACTTACATGGAAGAAGTTGATAAATCCTCCCAAACACTTATATAATCAATATTGACACCTAAGATCATGAGGGAATCAACCAAACTATTGTTCTCATGGAACACATGCTAGAAAAAAATCCCCTCAAGGCTATGAGAAATTCTAAGGGAGTCATTTATAAAGTTATCTATCATCCAAATAGGAATTTGGTTATCTTGCAAACATTAAATTATATTGAAGTAATCTCATTCCAAAATGAATTTTTTAAACCCTTTGGATTGAGAAATATTTATATCATTAAAGGTAATTGCCACTTCAACATAGTGGCTAGTTTGAATACCAAGAGGATAGAAAACACTAGAGTAAATTGACCCTTATCATTCCTCATGAAACCACCACCTCGAGTAGCAATGGGGTTCCCCTTGGATGCACCATAAAAATTCAACTTTATCCACCACATGGGACGAGTGTTCCAAACTACTCCCTCTGTAGAGGTTGTAGAACTTTTGAGGGAAAAATATCTATGTAAAAGTTTAAGTTCACCTCTTAGCAATTTAAGTTTCACCTCTTAGAAATTTGGATATTATAGAAAGATATTTCAATTCTAAAGTTCTTCACAAACTTATGCATAATTTCCACCACCAATTTGTAGCCAAAGATATTTTTCTAGTGAATCTAAAAGGACAGCACTCTTTATCTCTAAAGATCCTATTATTTCTCTCTTTCAATAGACGCCAAGCAACACATAGGAGTAAAAGGGACCATCGAAGCCTAAGGGAAGTATTAGGGGAAGGGGAAACCCATTGAACCAAAACATACTTAAAGGAACTAGGGAAGACACAACTAACATACCAAATGGAGAAGAGAGAGCCCCAAATAGCTTGAGAGAAAGAACAATGCAATGAAAAATGGACACTTTTAGCTCTATCTTCACAAAGAACACACCTATTAGGAAAAGAAAAACCATGTTTCACAAGGTTGTTTAGGGTAAGAACCTTATTTGGGGCCAAGATCCAAAATAAAATGTTCACCTTAGGGATTAAGAGTGGGTTTAAAACCTTGGCCCAATAGGGAGGAGGAGAGGCCAAACTAGCGAGGGCACCAAAACTAGAGGCCATTGAGTAAGAACTAGAAGAGGAATCATGGTAAAAAAATAGTATCTTTCCTAGAAAAATAAGCCAATAAGTTACCCAAAAAACCAAAATTTTCCATGAAATTTAGTAGAAAATCCCATCTAACTCTATCATAGGATTTTATGAGGTCAATTTTGAGAAGAAAAAATTCCTTCTTATTCATAGATAAAAAATGCAAAACCTCATGAATGGTTATAATGAAATCAAATATTTTCCTTCTTTAGCAAACCCACTTTACTTCAAGTCAAAATAAATTTGGGAATAACCACTTGTAGCTTGGAAGCTATAATTTTAGAAATTGTTTTAAAGATAGAGTTACAAAGGTTGAGAAGAGATGAAAGTCACCAAAGGAATTAATTCCCATTTTTTTAGAATAAGGACAATGAAAGAATAATTTATTTCCTTTAAACTCTTCTATTGAAAAAAAATCTATTATCGCAGAAACCACATCCTTAGCTAAAAAAATCAGCACATCTTAAAAAATAAGAGGGGAAAACCATCTAGGATAGTATCCTTGTTTCCTTCGAAAGAAAAGACAACTCTAATATCCTCTTCCGAAGGAGTTTTTCACATTTTAAGATTATCCAACTCATTTAAAATTCTAGGAATCTCCTCTGAGATTCTTCTTTCAAAGTCCAAATTTTCCAAAGGACTATCCAAGAGGAGAAACCAACAAACACATTAAAAATTTCAGCTTCCTTTGTATATTTGATTCTATTTAATTGTATTTCTTTACTTATATTAGAATACCTATGTTTAATAGTAGTGAGGTGGAAAAAATTAATGTTTTGACATTCACTTTTCAACCACATAGTTCTTGAACTTTGCCTCTAGTAATCCTCTTCCTTAGAAATGATCAAGTGGATATCTAAAAGGAGAGTATTATATTTACTTAAGAAAATAATCATCCAACCCTTAATCAACTACAGTCTACTCTTAATCTTCTTTTTTTTAAAGATATGGCCAATTTTTTTCTAATCTACTCATAAATATTAGTAACATTTGAGTTTTTTAGCTACCGTGTTTATGGCCGGTCAATCCATTTTTATATTCCACCACTTAAGAGTTTTTCATTTGAAAACCTAGATGGAGAGTTCACATATTTTCAAATCTAAAGGTAATTTTTTTCTTCTATCTAAAGAGTTAGCAAAAAAATGATCAAAAGATAGTTTGAACCAGTCTTGATAATCTAGCTGAATGGGAGTAGAAATATAAGGACAATAAATGAAAATAAGTTAAGGACCTATCAAGTCTCAAATAAATGAGGGAAGGTCCAATACACCTATTTGGCCAAGTAAAGTTTTTTCCTTGAACTCTAAGTCCATAAGTACTTGGTTATCGATGAAATCCACAAAGTGTTCTCTACCAACCAATAAAGATTGAAAAAATCCCATATTTTCCTTATCCTTCAAGGGAGTGTTGAAATATCCCATAAACAACCACATGCTATTAGGAAAGTAGATTTGAAGCTCCTAAGATTATTTTGTAAGGTCTTCCTAGCACCATAAGTGTTTGGAGCATAAATAATTAGGAGTCTAGGATTTTTTGTCTTTGATTCTACATAGTTTAATGGAGAGGAGTCTTGATATACATCTCTGCTCACCACCTTGGGATTCCAAAATATACCAATACAACTAGAGGCACCCACCATATTAACCCCACGAAGCGCAAAATCCTTGAAAAACCTATTCTTAAACTTACTTAGCTTTTCCATGTCCATCTTAGTTTCTTGAAAGCATAAAATATTTGGTTTGTGTTCCTTAACAAGATCTATCAAGAGATCTTGTTTATGATGGTTATTTAAGTCCCTATTATTCCAAGAGAGTTTTCATTTCTTTGGAGGGGGTGTTCTCTTTGAGTAGAGGTATTTTATGGTTCGTTGCAAACTATCAACAATGTCTTTTATAATATCCATTTGCCTAGCACTTCTCGTTGACACTCTACCTATATTTTTTGACTCTGAGCCACAATCCACAAATCTATTCTTTTTTAGTTTGTATCTTGTTATTTGATTCTTCCCCTTTCCCATTTGTGGGAGAAGACCAACAAATTACTCTTTTTTCCTTTTGTGCCTAATTTCTAATTCTAGAGTTTGGGAATTCCATCTTTCCTATAATCCTTCCTCTAGAATAATTAAGTTCCCCTCCTTCTGGTGGATTAGGATATTTGATTGATTAGGAGAGGCAAGGATATTTAGAATCTCTCCTTGAATCAAGGTTTCAATAGGCTTTTCAACCTTCTCTAAAATTGTCTAGGGAGAGACAAGGGCTTCTTGAAGTACTATCTTTGAGGCATGGGGATTCTCCTCTAGAGAATTCATATTCTTAGAAGAGACCCTTCCATTCTTAAAACAATCATAAGGAGGATGAGAAATAAGTAGATCCTTACAATAACACAACCCATCATGGTTTTGTGATCACTATCTTGAATAAGGATATCCTCAACCCCTTGGGCCTTCTTTTAAGAGTCGAGTATCCAATCCCATACTTTTGCCCACTTCTTTTTTCTTCCAAACATTTTGTGTTCTTTTTTGTAAGTTGGTTAGGGAAATTTTTACCCAATGCCCAAACATTTTACACTTAAAACATGCAAAGGGAAAAAGATCAAAATCCAAAGGTTGTTTCTAGGTGCCAAGTTTAGAATTCATGGGGATTTGAGAAGGAATATTTATAAACTACTCAATACACACATAAATTTTAGAAAACACAAGACTTCTTCTCAAACTCATCATAGAATCAACAATAAGAAGTTGAAAAAAATCATTGGAAACCCCTTTGAAGACCTCTTCATCCAAAAAATCCAACTATAAACTAGGTAATCTTGTCCATATAGGGACAATTTTGAAAGAGATTGCAATGGGATAAAATCCTATTTACCATCTTTTTAGAGCCAAGACAAAATTGTTGATGAACCAAGGACCAACAAGGACATTACATAGATATTCCTCACAAGTAAATGTGTAGGAAAAAATTCCTTAGGCATAGAAATGATTTCCTAATGTCCTTTAATCCTCTATTTCTTTAGCACCCAAGCTCTAACCAAATAAACATTAGGTCTAGGACCCAAAAAATTTCCCATCAAGGTCATTTGAATTTTAGAGATGCTTTTTTATACTATAGATCTAGGAATATTATTGGACAACTCACCTAAAAGAGGGTAAAAATAAACAAAAACCAAAGAAGAAATACTATTCCCTTTAATTGAAAATACCACAAGAGAATCCCAAGTGTTAGGGCTTGGCCCTTTGATTGGAGAGTAAAAAAATAGGACACTCATGACCCTTAGACTGACCATTAATAATAGATTGAGCATAAGTAAAGGGCCCCCAATTGATACATTATGTCCCACCTTTGTTGTCGAGCTTTGAAATACCCCCCTTATGTGAAACACGACTTGGGTCAAGAAATTTAAACAATGGAACTGACACCAATCAACTCGTTCCATTCACAATACGGGAAGTTGATGAGTGGTACATAGTTGGGCTAGTGATTTTTGGTAGAAGCTATGAGTACTACTTGATACTTGATAAATTGATCTCCTTGTTTAGATATTATGAAAAAGAGTCCTTGCAAAGTGTGGATAGTTGAAAAAACCTTTTATGCCACATTTAAGGGTATTTGGATATGGGATTTTTTTTACATGCCTAAGGAAAATGATCAAAGTTGGATCCAAAAGCATAGCAAAGCATCTTCATTGGTTATGATGATAATGCAAGAGGTTATAAGATTTGTAATACACTAACTTAGAAATTGATTTATTCTAAGGATGTGATTTTTAGGGAGCTTAGCTTATTTTAGCCAAATGAAAAATAAAGAAGGAAAATAATACATTTTGAGACTAAGGTCAAGAAGTAGGAAGATGCACATTTTGAAGAATAAAATGATGGATTAGAGGATGTAGATGAAGAAGATGATTTAGGTGATATTTTTGATTATTCTAAACATGTAGAGACCCTTAATCCACCTTGAGATGATCCATAAGACAATAATTTTGAAAATGAAGGTAAAACTATAGTAAAAATGTAGCTTAAAATTTGTAAATCTTGTGTAGCTGTAGATTCAATTTTAGTATTCTTTGTCAAAATTCCTTGTGTATGATTAATATTGAATTAGATCAATTTTAATGTTGTAGAAAGTAGATATAAGATTGTAAAAGAAATATAAGACATAATAGAAAGGACACAACATGTACATGGACAAACCCTTTTAGAAAAAACTCCACCATAATTGGTCTTGCTTGTATTATTTAACCTTTGAATAAATTACAATAACATTGATTCAATTCTCCTTGATATGCTTCCTTGTTCTTCAACAAATATTATTCACAACCTACAATATTAAAATGAAGGTAAAATTGTAGTAAAAATGTAGCTTAAAATTTGTAAATCCTGTGTAACTGTAGATTCAATTTTAGTATTCTTTGTCACAATTCCTTGTGTATGATAAATCTTGAATTAGATCAATTTTAATGTTGTACAAAGTAGACAAAAGATTATAGAAGAAATATAAGATAGAATAGAAAGGACACAACATGTATGTGGAGAAACCCTTTCGAAAAAAAATCCACCATAATTGGTCTTTCTTGTATTATTTAACCTTTGAATAAGTTACAATAACACTGATTCAATTCTCCTTGATATGCTTCCTTGTTCTTCAACAAATCTTCTTCACAACCTACAATATTTTCTCACAAAACTCTCTCATATAATTGCTACAATAATAGACAATGTTCTTTCTTACAAACTCATAAGAGTTATCAAATATATGATCACAAAGCCTCTTGAGAAAATCCATGCCTAGGGTTGCCAAGTTGAGTTCAAACCATGCATGACAAAGTCAAACAAGAGTCTCCCTCAAATTTTGCACCCAACATTGAAGTGTTAACCTCGTAGTTGTCAAAAATATCTTATGCAAGCTCATCCTCGAAGTAGGCGCCCAAACTGGGTCCCACTTAATTGAACATTATAAATATCTTTTCCATGCAATATTTGTAACTCAAAGATGCCAAATTGGGTGCCTAAGGTGGGCCCAAGTTAATCTTTGTTAACTGAAACATTGTTGTGCATATTTTGCACACACGCCCCGCCGTAGGCAGGGACCCTCTTTTTTCGCTCCCGACGGGCTTCTTTGCTCCCGCCTTGTTTTGTGTGCCCCTCATTTTGCTGTCTTAGTTGGTCAACGTGCCCTTCAAAGTCTCATTTTTGGCTGACCATATTTTGCCCCTAAAATAAAAATGGCTAAGTCTTGGGTTTTTGGGGCTTCGCCCCCCCCTCCCCGCTCGCTCGATTCAATTTTTCCTTCATTCTTAGACTTTGGGGATATATTTCCTATGGATTTTGGATGTTTTTGTGGTGCCTAAGTAAAATGACAAGGTTTTATTAAGTTTTAGGAAGTTTTGAAAATTCCAAAACTGTATTTTTGCAGTAGCATTCCTACAACAACATTCCTACAGCGACATTCCGGCCTCACGTTTCCGGAACGTACGAGCGCACCTCCAAATAAAAAATGGACTTCGACCCAGATGCTAAAATGGGGTCTTATCCTCCCTTGAATTTTCAAATTCCAAAATTGCAGCCGGTAAGTACTATCTGGAGTTTCGTGCTCTGTCGGCCATTTCAAAACAACATTCTTATAGCAGCATTCCGACCTCACGTTTCCAGAACGTACAAGCACACCTCCAAATCAAAAACGGACTTTGACCCAGATGCTAAAATGAGGTCTTATCCTCCCTTGACTTTTAAAATTCCAAAATTGCAGCCGGGAAGTACCATTCGAAGTTCCGTGCCCTTCGGTCGTTTCAAAACAACATTCCTATAGCAGCATTCCAACCTCACGTTTCCGGAACGTACAAGCGCACCTCCAAATCAAAAACGAACTTCGACCCAAATGCTAAAATGGGGTCTTATCCTCCCTGGAACTTTCAAATTCCAAAATTGCAGCCGGGAAGTACCATCCGAAGTTCCGTGCTCCGTCGGCCATTTCAAAACAGCATTCCTACTGTGGCATTTCAGCCTCACGTTTCCGGAACGTACATGCACACCTCCAAATAAAAAATGGACTTAAAATCAGATGATAAAATGGGGTCTTATCCTCCCTAAAACTTTCAAATTCCAAAATTGCAGTCGGGAAGTACCATCCGGAGTTCTGTGCTCCATCGGCCGTTTCAAAATAGCATTCCTATTGCGGCATTCCGACCTCACGTTTCCAGAACGTACAAGCGCACCTCCAAATAAAAAACAGACTTCGACCCAGATGTTAAAATGGGGTCTTATCCTCCCCTAACTTTTCAAATTCCAAAATTACAGCTGGGAAGTACCATCCGGAGTTCCATGCTCCATCGGCCGTTTCAAAATAACATTCCTATAGCGGTATTCTGGCCTCACGTTTCCAGAACGTACAAGTGCACCTCCAAATCAAAAACGAACTTCGACCCAGATGCTAAAATGGGGTCTTATCCTCCCTGGAAGTTTCAAATTGCAAAATTGCAGTCGAGAAATACCATCTGGAGTTCCGTGCTCCGTCGGTCATTTTCAAATCAACATTCCTAAAACAACATTTCAGCCTCTCATTTCTGATTTCAAGAAGCCTACCATGGGTACGTCAATAGAACCATTTGATCCAATGAGGAATGTTGAAATTCCATTGGCAAGAAGGCAGCTTTCAGGTAGTTTCAGCTACAGTAAAAGAGAAATTAGCTAGGAGACAAAACTGCTACAGTGATTGGCCACTACAAGACAAAATAGGGAAAAGACAAAGATGTATTTTAAATTGCTGAATATTGTGGGGTAGGTGAAGCCCTAATGTAATTGAATCTGAGCCACACAATGTAAATCAATCCTTTCCATTCATTTGGGTTTTGGAAAACTATAAATAGGGGTCTTCCCCTCATTTGTAAATGTTGGAGAGCTGTTGTAAAAACATTCTGGAGTAATAGAAAGCAACATTGCATGATCTATGGGTGTTATTTTTGAGTTTTCTCATTATGTGTGCATGGTTCTACCTTCCAAGTTAGTTTTAGTTTTAGTTTCTTGAATGGAAGTGGTAATGGTGATTACTGTTCCAGTATTTGATGAATTTCCAGCCCATACTTTTGGCACTTGTTGATGACAAGTTACTGTGCAAAGTTAGCCTGGGCTTCTTTATTTTATTGCTACAACCTAGTTCACTTGCATGTTCATGATATGTGTATGCAAACAAAAAATCTACAGTCCTTAGAAGATTGCACTGGTTTTGTGTAACTGTAGGATCCTCTTGGCCAAGCAAAACCCAGTATAGAGAATTTGTCTACTGCAGCAGCCTCCATGATCACTGTTCATTGGTAGTTTCAGATCCAGGAACCTTCTCTCTTCCCTGCCCTTTTTCCTTTTTTTTAATAAGTAACCTTAGGCCAGGTTCATTGCACATTGTAAAGCTAAATCTAATGTTGAAATGGAGTTTCAGACAACTGTTTGAACTTGCAGCAAATGCACAACAACTCTCCCATTTTGAAAACTCCATTTGCTGATCCAACTTTCCCACTTTGTAACTCATTCATAAGTCCACCTTGTGATTCCAACAAATCACATAAATCAACTGAGATATTCCAAGCCTCGTCATGACCTGACATCTGAGAGACCTTGGGATAGTGTTCTGCAATTTGATTGTGGAAGATTGTCTTTCAAGAGAGGTGATGCACCTACATATTATCTTTGTTGTGAAGTGCATAAAAACACCATCAACAGAATTGGCGCTAGAAGGAGGGCATGACATGTTGAGGCTACAAAGCTGAATGTTGGATGTCGATAAGAGCACTTTCAAAGAAAAAATATGAGATAAGGAGATCTCTTTTAATGCGGAAGCTTAAAATCAAAAAAATTTGAAGGCAAAAGGAAGCTGAGTTGAAATGGAGTAGCATGTACAAATCAACATTGCTCAACTACATGCAGATTTGAATAGGAGATTGAAGAGACCATTGCAGCAATTTGCATTGGAAAATAAGTGTAGGATCCATTGCACTTACAGACACAATGAATTGGAGTGTCTAACCTTCTTGAGCAGAATTGAAAGAGTCTTGCAAGGAGAGATTCCTTTTGGGAAATATATCATCCTTTAGCCCTTGTAGATCCAGAGGAGGAATTGACAACCATGGCAGCCAAGGGATTTGAAGAGCTGATCCAAGAATGTTTGAGCAACAAGGACAGACTAAGATTGGAGGAGACACTAATGTCAAGTTGGTGCAGATTTCACAATGCACCACATTTAGAATTTACTTGTCTGTCATGTGCAAACATCATTACCCAAGTCAAAAGAAATTTGAACAAGTTGGAGTAGCAAACTGTCAAGGAAGATGATTCATTCCATGAAGAAAAGAGGTTGTCAACCTTTGGAGGACAACACATTGTAGATAGACCAAGAAGCTCCACATAAATAGATGCTGGGACAACAAACGTTGAAGCTAAAAATGAAAAGGAAGAAGCTGATTTCCTTGGGACAACAGAAAGCTTTGGTGAAGGTTCACTAGGAATGGAGTTGAAAAGCCTCTCCTTTGCCAGTAAGGGGCAATCCTCCACTCAGGAAGAGGAGCCATTGGAAGTTGAGGATGAGTCAATCAATTTTGCAGCAGTGTATGCTGGGGCAGCCAATGAAGATGCTGAAAATCAGCAAGAGGAAGAGGCTGACAACCTTGGGATAGCAGAAAGTGATGATGAGGACCCAGTAGTAGAAATATATGACTAGCTCATCTCCAAATTAGCAAAGGATTGGTCAGAGCTGAAATGTCAGGTGGATTTGGAGGTATTGCTGCTACCAAATTGGTGCAGGCTCCATGATTCATCCCACTCTGAGTTCACGCGCGGACTGTGCCAAGAAGCTATCCAACAAGTTAGAGAACAAGCAAGGCAACCAAGCACACTACTTCTTGCAGTTGCTTCATGAACGAAATGTGAGGACCAAGAGCCCGAGCCAAGTAATGACTCAACTGGGGGCAATCCTCAAGAGGATGTTGGGACTGAAATAGAAGAAGGACATCAATACAGTCTCGAGCTTTCAAGTGATGTAGTAGATCAAACATGAATGATGTCCACCAGTCATCAAGAGTTTCTTCCTCTCGAAGGGCATTTGTGCACCGTGGACGATGGGCTTCATGAAAGGTCCTTGGAGGGAGATTGCATAATGGATTTTGGTCCCCTTGATGAGGTGCCATCAATTGATGACTTCTTTCCATTGGGAGTTGTGCTGCAGAGGTATGCTCATGTCGAGGAAGAACACATCCCAGAAGATGGTAGCAATGAGGGCATACTCCTTGAGCCTCTGAATGGTAATGCACAAGAGTTTCTAGATTGGGAGAGGGGTTCCTTCTTCGTTTATAGTAATAGTGAGCAAGGGGAAATGAGTGAATGTCATGATGAGTTGCATGAACAAAAAAGAGAAAAAGACAAAGGCGGGGTGCTGAGATAGCTACTAACAGAGATGAAACACTCGGTCGACTACTAGATGCATCTTAGAGTCCTTCTGCCATGATCGTTGCTGATCCTCCTTCATATTCATATGGCTGCAATAGGAAAGATTCGTACATGCCATCATCCCATGATATTGAGCATCATGAAGATAGGGTCAACACTTTGGAAAGGAGATGGGATAGCGTGCTACCTTTTGAGGGCAGCAATCAAGTGGATCCCAAGTTTGTGGATGATCAACGAGATGAAGTACTTCTTTTTGAAGAACTGTCAAGGGGGATTGCGGATCCTACACAAGATGTGGAAGAAGTGTTTGCTGCCTCATTCTCCCTGCCTTATGCAGGCTTGATTCCTGAAGTGCTGCACCCTCCACCATGCCTGCCCGAGGTTGCTGATGCAAGGACTAACGATGCGATGCTCGCTCTCAATTTTCAAGTGATGCCACCTCCATGTGATGAAATCCAGGTTTTATCCTTCCTTGCTCCTATTAATTTTCATAGCTACACTTATCATTTTGATTATGGGAATGAGAAAAAAAAACATATTTATGGATTAATCACAGGTTTAATGAGCCTCCTCAATTGTTGATTCTTCGTGATGTTGGGGTAGAATTTGAATGCTGCCATATTGAATTTATTCCCTCTGAACATAAGGATAAATCTACATGGTTGAGAACTATAACAATTGCCCATCTGCTTGTGCACACATTGCGAAATCCAATGAGCATGAGTGTCATCTCGACTTACCCGAACATAGTTCTTTGTAAATATCTTTGTACATAGCTCGTTTTGAGTAGTGTAGGTTTCCTGTAAATACCCCTCTTTCCTACTTTCCTTAGGTTAGTTGGTTTGCTGTCGATTGCTTGCTTTGGGGTGTTTTCTTTCGTTGTTTTCTTTCGCTGTCTCGTTTTGGTGTTTGCTTTTGTTTTCTCTCGCTTTACTTGGGGTCCCTCTATTTTTGGCTGGGTGTGCACACAACAACCATTCTTATTTCTTGGGGTTGTTTTATGTATTTCTTTGTCAAACTCTAATCAAGTTTTCAAAGTGGATGGTGAGGATCTTCTGTTAGTATCAAGTGATCTAGATGTTTGATTCAAAGTGGATAAGTCATTGGTTGGTCTGATTTTGAAGTATTCTTGAATCTTATATCTCTCACAAATTTTAAGAATCTGATGGTCACTGTAGGCCCTTTGTGAAGTCTAGTTAAGTGAAAAATCTAAAATTCTGCTCCGGCGCCACTGTGATTCTCAGCCCTGAGCGCGAGCTTCATTGCTTGTGGGTTGAAATAAAATAAATGAAAAGAGAAAAAGAAACAAAAGAAAGAAAGCAAAATATTGAAAATCAAAAGAAAATAAATTCAACTTTTTAGGGGTATATGAGCAACTCTACTGGGGCTATGGACGCCCGGTCGCTAGTAGAGAAATGTTCGAGAGAATCATAGCGACAACCTCATCAGGGCTATGGACGCCTGACTAGCAGCAAGGCAATGTCCCAGATGCATTTGGAGTTAGAATAAACTATGTAGCTTAACTTGATGGAGCTTAGGTTCTTGTAGCAACTGAAGGATGAGAATTAACGCAATTGCACACACTTGGATTTTCAGCATACTGAAGGTTGGGTTAACTAGTGGTTTTGATCCTTTGATTGAGTGTCTGGCTTGTTTTCCCTAGAATGAATGTTGGAACTAGAGATTTCGGGTTCATGATTCTAGTTTGTCATCGAAGTGCTCTAGAGCATTTCGACCAACGAGTTGCCATTTGTTGTGCATATTTTGCACACATGCCCCGCCGTAGGTAGGGACCCTCTTTTTCGCTCCCGACGGGCTTCTTTTCTCCCGCCTTGTTTTGTGTGCCCCTCATTTTGCTGTCCTAGTTGGTCAACATGCCCTTCAAAGTCTCATTTTGGCTGACCATAATTTTCCCCTAAAATAAAAATGGCCAAGTCTTGGGTTTTTCGGGCTTCGCCCCCCCCCCCCGCTCGCTCGATTCAATTTTTCCTTCATTCTTTGACTTTGGGGATAGATTTCCTATGGATTTTGGATGTTTTTGTGGTGCCTAAGTGACATGACAAGGTTTTATTAAGTTTCAGGAAGTTTTGAAAATTTCAAAACTGTATTTCTGCAGTAGCATTCCTGCAACAACATTCCTACAACGACATTCCGGCCTCACGTTTCCGGAACGTACGAGCGCACCTCCAAATAAAAAACGGACTTCAACCCAGATGCTAAAATGGGGTCTTATCCTCCCTTGAATTTTCAAATTCCAAAATTGCAGCTGATAAGTACCATCTGGAGTTCCATGCTCCGTCGACCGTTTCAAAACAACATTCCTACAACGGCATTCCGGCCTCACGTTTTCGGAGCGTACAAGTGCACCTCCAAATAAAAAATGGACTTCGACCTAGATGCTAAAATGGGGTCTTATCCTCCCCTGACTTTTCAAATTCCAAAATTGCAATCGGGAAGTACCATTCAGAGTTTTGTACTCCGTTGGCCGTTTCAAAACATCATTCTTACAATAGCATTCCGGCCTCACGTTTCCGGAATGTACAAATGCACCTCCAAATCAAAAATGGACTTTGACCCAGATGCTAAAATGGGGTCTTATCCTCCTTGGAACTTTCAAATTCCAAAATTGCAGTCGAGAAGTACCATTCGGAGTTTTGTGCTCCGTCGGCCATTTCAAAACAGCATTTCTACAACGACATTCTAGCCTCACGTTTCCGAAACATACAAGCGCACCTCCAAATAAAAAATGGACTTTGAACCAGATGCTGAAATGGGGTCTTATCCTCCCTGGAAATTTCAAATTCCAAAATTGCAGCCGGGAAGTACCAGCCAGAGTTCCGTGCCTCGTCGACCGTTTCAAAACAACATTCCTACAGTGGCATTTTGGCCTCACATTTCCAGAACATACAAGCGCACCTCCAAATCAAAAACGGACTTCGACCCAGATGCTAAAATGGGGTCTTATCCTCCCTTGAAATTTCAAATTCCAAAATTGCAGTAGGGAAGTACCATCCGGAGTTCTGTGCTCCGTCGGCCGTTTCAAAACAACATTTCTACAACGACATTCTGGCCTCACGTTTCCGAAACGTACAAGCGCACCTCCAAATCAAAAACGGACTTTGACCTAGATGCTAAAATGGGGTCTTATCCTCATTGGAACTTTCAAATTGCAAAATTGCAGCCGAGAAATAGCATTCGGAGTTCCATGCTCCGTCGGCCATTTTCAAATCAGCATTCCTCAAACAACATTTTGGCCTCTCATTTCCGGTTTCAAGAAGCCTACCATGGGTATGTCGATAAAACCATTTGATCCAATGAGGAATGTTGAAAGTCCATTGGGGAGAAGGCAACTTTCAGGCAGTTTCAGCTATAGTAAAAGGGAAATTAGCTAGGAGACAAAACTGCTACAGTGACTAGCCACTACAAGACAAAATAGGGAAAAGACAAAGATGTATTTTAAATTGCTGAATATTGTGGGGTAGGTGAAGCCCTAATGTAATTGAATCTGAGCCACATAATGTAAATCAATCCTTGCCATTCATTTGGGTTTTGGAAAACTATAAATAGGGGTCTTCCCCTCATTTGTGTGTGCATGGTTCTACCTTCCAAGTTAGTTTTAGTTTTAGTTTCTTGAATGGAAGTGGTAATGGTGATTGCTATTCCAGTATTTGATGAATTTCCAGCCCATACTTTTGGCACTTGTTGATGACAAACTGCTGTGCAAAGTTAGCCTGAGCTTCTTTATTTGATTGCTGCAACCTAGTTCACTTGCATGTTCATGATATGTGTATGCAAATAGAAAATCTGTAGTCCTTAGAAGATTGCACTAGTTTTGTGTAACTGTAGGATCCTCTTGGCCAAGCAAAACCCAGTATAGGGAATTTGTCTACTGTAGCAGCCTCCATGATCACTGTTCATTGGTAGTTTCAGATCCAGGAACCTTCTCTCTTCCCTGCCCTTTTTCCTTTTTTTTTAATAAGTAACCTTAGGCGAGGTTCATTGCACATTGTAAAGCTAAATCTAATGTTGAAATGGAGTTCCAGACTGTTGTTTGAACCTGCAGCAAATGCACAACAACTCTTCCATTTTGAAAACTCTATTTGTTGATCCAACTTTCCCACTTTGTAACTCATCCATAAGTCCACCTTGTGATTCCAGGAAATCACATAAATCAATGAGATATTCCAAGCCTCATCATGACCTAACATCTGAGAGACCTTGGGATAGTGTTCTGCAATTTGATTGTGGAAGATTGTCTTTCAAGAGAGGTAATGCACCTACGTATTACCTGTGTTGTGAAGTGCATAAAAACACCATTAACAAACATATCTGTGATCGATTCATGCAAAAAAATATGCATGAATGATCCTCCATTTGTTAACTGAATGTGTCCACCTATTATTTGTCCATGCAACTCAAGTCAACTGAGATTAACTAACATGCAACTGAAGATAACTGAAACATAACTGAACTGAATTGAACCTCATAAACATCAATCCCTATTTTATAGGAACTCAACATGTACAAATCAAAATCCCTATTTTGTACCTGAACCTGAGATGCATTTATGAAGTGTGTTCAATTCATCAACCAATTAACTGAACCAAGGTGGATCCCACCTCCCATGTAGGCGCCCATGTGCTCCTATTTTGTAGGAGCTCTCCCAAGGTGTCCCCACATGCTCCTATCATTTAGAAATAACTACAAATGTCAAATTAAATGCTTATTTCATTCCAAATTAATCTCTTCCTAATCCTAGTGTTGTGAAACACATTCCAAGGACTTAGGAGATACATGAAATATGTTTAGAATGCAATTAAATGGCATCCTATTCCCAACAAATAAAACCTACTCGATAGGTATAACCCACCATATTTTTCTTGTGCATTTAATTTTTCATGCATCAATAATGAACCAATATCTTCTTAGGGAAGCTGTTTATTTAGATGAGCATGATTCTTGGATGGAGGCCATGTTAGAGGAGATGATGATATTGGAAATATGTAACATCTTGGATGTTATTATTTTCCCCAAGGGAAGGAATCTCATTGGTTGCAAGCGGGTTTTTAGAAAAAATATGAAGTAGAAACAATAAGTTAGAGAATTACAAAGCCAAACTACTGACTAAGGGTTACTCCTAAAGAGGAAGTTTATTTTGGTAAAAAATCCATCTTGTTTCTGAATTGGCTTCCATTACATTCCTACTTTCTATTATTATTACTTGTGATTTGGAGTAGAGAAAATGAATGTTAAAACTAATTTATTGTATGGGGATCTTGAAGAGGAAGTTTACATGCAACATGGTCAACCCACAATATTGTGTCCCACTTTTTGGCCAAAGTAGGACATTGTAATCAACATTTTTCACCAAAATTTCATTTTATGGAACCTATAGAAACTAAACCATTAATAATTTGGAGATGATGTGAACTAGTGATTTTTGAGCTTTTGTCTATAGATTATAAATATATATTTTTAAATTTTAAGAAATAATTTGTGAATTTTTTTACCTAAATTTTAATAACTTATTTTTTATTGTTAACAACAATTTTAAAAAGTGACATTACTTATGTAAAGCATAAATTTATTTGTAGAAATAATAAAATTATAAAGTTTTAGACAAATTTGTAACACCAATATCTAGTACACAAATATTTTTTCATAATTTTTTGTTGCATAATTTTTTTAATAACTTTTTAAAGTGAGATTTACTATAATTTAGACATAGGTTTTGATTAAGATAAGATGGGAAGGGCCTGTACCCATTACAAAATGGTCATAGAGGCCAAGAAAAAGGAGCTCACAAGAAGTGAGATAATTTGAAAACGAAAAAAATAGAACTAAAGAAAGACCATTAGTCAACAACAAAAATGCAGAACTAGCTAGCGATTAGTAAGAACCTAGAAACTAGCTACTAACCTCCAAGAAGGCAAATACCCTTGATTTCCTACCATTCCTTTAAAAGGAATTGGAGATTTTCTTCAAAGGATAGAGCTTTCTAGTTCTTGCTACCTTAATTTCCACTTTCTTTCCCTTCTTTTTGGAGTTCGACTGAGAGGCCTGCAAGTGATCTTCTCTAGCACGCTTTCCCTGGGAATTCTTGAGATCCCATTGGAAAATATGTATGGTGACAAAAATATTTTTAACCATTTCTTTACTGTACTGGACAGTCTCTTACAAATTATGAAGACCTTTGTCCTAGTTGCTTTTCAGAATAGCAACCTCTTCCTGCAGTTTCTTTCTCTCCTCAATGGTCCAAATAGTAGACTTTAGCTGCATAACTTCTTTCTCAATGTTATCCCAATTATCAAATGTCTTAGCCATATCAAACAATAAATTTCAATGGCCAATATCCTCCACTTCACTTGGCCCAAGGTTTTGTTAAGCACACACAACTCCAAATTCTAGATTTTATTTTTATCGGATGAATTGAGACAACAACCACTTCATAAAGCTATTTTGAATGTTAGTGGCCTGACTTATCTCATCTGATTTCACCTGCAAGGGAGCATAACTCTTGCAAACTGTAGTATCCAAGGGAGTGCCCTCAAGCTCTTAAACATGGTCAAAATTTTGTAAAGGGGAGTCTAGGGGACTAAGAGGAGAGATATTCATGGGAGATCTTGGAGGAGAGAAATTAGAGGAAGCATCCCTAGGGGGGGAGTCAACAAGCGAATCCTTGAGGGTATAATTTAGACATAGGTTACTTCCATAACACAATTTTTTTTGTGCATATTAATTAACTTATTTTTTTGTTGAAATAAGGACATCAATACCTAGGGCATAGATATATTTTAGATTTTTTTCTCTTTTTTCCTAATTTTTTGAAAGACCTTAACGTTCAATGAAAAACCTAAATTTGCAACAAATAATAAAAAAAAATAATAATCAAATTAAATATATTAATTAAATTCATTTTTTGTTGAAATAAGGACATCAAAACCTAGAGCATAAATATATTATAGATTTTTTTTCTCTATTTTCCTATTTTTTGTGTGTGTGAAACAAAGACCTTGATGATAAGTAAACAACCTAAATTCACAAGAAATAATAAATAAATATAGAAATCAAATTAAATGTATTAAAAATTATAATTTTTGGAAAACTTATAATAAGGACATACAAAACATAATTTCTAAATGACTTCATTTGATCCCCAAAAAGGTAAAGAAAAAGTAGTTTTTTGTCAGAATTTTGATAGGTGCAGAGGAGACTCCATTGCGGGTTTGATTTAAGACTAAAGGGGTTCTATCCAAGGGGGTTTGATCTGAAAAGGTTTGATCTGACCCTCTTCAATTAAAACCATTTAGATGGAACCTTTCAAGGCTTAAATCATTAAATTATCTAAAAAAGATGTGATTGCAAGCAAAAATAAGGATGTCCTAGAAGTTGGACACACTATATTGTGGTAGCACCCAACAACTATTTGAGGTAAAATGGAAATACAAATTGGTTTATAGGTTGCAAAAATATATTGTATGGTTTGAAACAATCACCTTAGAAGTGGTATAAGAAGTTTTATGATTTTGCATTGATTTTGGGTTTTGTTAAAATTGAAGAGGATTGGTATGTTTACATTAAATGTATTGATGGTTAGATTCTAATCATTGTCTTATTTTTTAAGATATGTTTATTATCAATAGTAAGTTTATGATTAGGGAGATTTTTTTTTTCTAGTTCCTTTGACATGAAGGATATAGGGGTAATTTTTTTAATCTTGAAAATAGAAATTGGTAGGGACTAAGTTTACATAAAACTTTGGCTTAGCTAGAGTAAGTACGTTGGTTCACTATTTTATGGTGGTTTTCCATGTACAATTGTGAACTAGCGAGTATTTCTCTATTTGTAAAAACTAATATTTCATTAGATATGTGTCCTAAACTAGATGATGATTTTGAGGATATGTATAGTATTCCTTATGCTAGTGCTAATGGTAGCTTGATGTGTGTAATTGCATGTACTAGACTAAATACTCCCCAAGCAATGCAATTTATTAGTAGGTTTATGTCTAACTCTAATAGAGAGAATTATAATTATATTAAGATGACATTTATATATTTTAAGGAACTTATAATTATTTCTTACGATATCATGATTCTAATAATGTGAGCAATATATCATACATGTATCTAGGGCTTTGTTAATATAGATTGGGTAGGTGCCTTAGTTAGTCAAAGGTCCACTAGTGATTATGTTTTTCTCTACTTGGTGGTCCTATTAGTTGGATGAGTAAGATTAATCCCATAAATTCTTTGCTATTGAAAGTAGAGTATATGACTGCTACACAAGTTTATAAAACACGGTTTAGTTACAAAGATTATATTCAAGATAAAAAATTGATGGCAAGTTGTTTCAAATCAAATGTAGCAATCAAAGTGATATTTATCTGAATAGGAATCCAATGCACCATGATCATATGAATAATATTGATTGTTGGTACAAATTTATAGTGAGATGGTGTAGAGTGGTAAGGTCATGATTTAGAAAGTTGACAATTTGGTTAATGTTATAAACTCACTTACAAAACTAGTGAATATGAATAGTCTTAAGGTATAGGGGGCCATGGGCCTTTAATCCTAATATTTGATTTATTTCATGCTTTTTTTTATGCTATTGCAATATATAATATCAAGTGGGATAATGCTAGGATAGTGTGATATTGATTTGTAATCCTAATTTATAATGTAAGGTCTTTAGCTTTCTTGGAATGGGTAACTTGGACGCCCATGAGGAATTGAGAGATATTATTTTATTATTATTCTTTTGATTATGTAATATATTTTTATAATGAAATTAAATAAGGGAATGCACAAAATGAAGTCAAATATAGATAGTTTATAAAACGTCTTTCTTAGTAAAGATAATAAAAATGCATATATACTACACTCATGGAATGCATAGGAAAAAGAAAGTGGGTTTAATGGAATATTATGATAATATTTATGATGTGTTAATGTGCATGAGGAGTTTATATTTTAGATACCACTCTCATGTAGTGGGTTACATGCAAATTTTTACCATGGTATTTTAAGATCATATTTGGGTCTATGGTATTATTTTGTAATTATTTTTTATTCTTCTTAAGTTTATATATTAATGGATTGGTATGGAGGAGTTCTAGTGTAATGTCCCCTTTTCTTAAAATAACAAATGTTACTATTTTTTAGTAAACCTAGTTTACTAAAAATAGTAAGTTAGGACCTGTGGATAAATTGGAAAAGTTTGGTTTTTCAAATTATATTAATCAAATCAGTCATGTTGACAATGAATTAATATTTTTGAAATATTAAAGGGGTCCAAGGTAGGCATGGTTTTTTGGGAAAAATCAAATGACTTTAGGTTGATTTTTGGGTAGTTTGGAGTGGAGTGTTTAATGGTGATTCCATTGTTGGCATTGGGAGTTACAATATTTCAAATTCAAGTTTCCCTCCCTTGTGCATGGGTTTTTGGTGCCCAAATTGATGCTAGAAAAAAGGAGTTGAATATAATGTAATTTCCCTCTCAAGCTTCTATTATTGTAGATATTATTTCCTTTCACAGGTTTATGATTTTTCTTCAGAGCCTGGTGAACCAATGAAGAAAGAAATATTCGAGGCTAGTAAACCAAGGAGATAAGGCTCAGAGATAGTGGTTCCAAGAGTCTCCAGGAACAATTTCACTTAGAAGTTGCATTGGTGCTAAAGGATATTTTTTGGGGTGTTTCCATCAAATAGCTGGTAGAGATAGTAGTTTTGAGTGCCGAGTTTTTTGTGTGAATTTACCTTGCTGTTGTTATCAGTATTTTAAAAAATTTATAGATGTTTATTTATGTATTTTTTGCCCTAGACTTTGTATGAAGTGCTAGATATTTTGTATTGGAAGCTATAGTTGCCTTTGTTTAAAGTTGGGTATTAATTTTCATTGCAAAATATATTATAATTTGCAGCATGTTTAAGGCTGATGTTTGCTTCTGTTATTAGTAGAAAAATATTATTAAATCATTCTTTTTCTGTAGCAAGGCATGCTTATTTCATTGGGACAATATTTAGTGATAAATCTAGAATTTATTGGTGAAGTTTCATACATTATTTGGTGATGTAAGCATTGAAACATTACAAAAGATTTGTGAGTATTGCTCGCTGTTGTAAATGACAGCATATTAATGTCAAAATCATGTTTTAATACAACAAAGTATTCCATTTCATTTAAAAAATTAGAAAAAACAAAAATCAAGATTAGTGTTGTAATTTCATTTTACCCGATTTCATATTTTGGATGTTTAAGAAAAATCATTGTAGAACATTTGAAATTAATTTTAAAGGGGATATTACAGTGGTATCAAAGCTATGATCGTACTAGCCCGAGGGCTTTATCATAGTTTTCAAAAATAAAGAGGTAAAATATGGTTGATCCCATGGAATATTTGACCAAAGAGCTTTCAACAATACAAAGAAACATATATTAACCAAGATGAAGGATTTAGAAATGCAATCCCATATAGTGATTATGTCACTCATATGAAAAGCATGATGACCATCAAGGTCCATAGACAACATTCATACTTGGGTGGAAGAGATTCTAGTATAAGACTTACAAAATCTTCAGCTCCAACTTTTGATGGGTCAGGCAAGATCAAAGTCATAACATGGCTATTCGAGATGCAAAACCCTTACTTCCTTAGTTCAATGGAGGAGCAAGTTTCCATTCAATATGATATCCTACATCTTAAAAGAGCTCCCCATGATTTTTGGTACTGAGGTATGAACACCCAAGTCCACATTCAGGTAGATTCTTTTGATGAATTTTTTCAAAGGTTGATTGATAGATATGAACAAAAGGTTGAAGAGGAGCAAACAATTTTAGAAGAATTCATAGCAGGAGAGTCTAATGTTGTGAGTGTTTTGAAGAATGATGAATGTGTGAAAATTTTTCAGAATGTCTCCTTGGACAAGCATGCAATAATGGAGGATAATGTTGTGGATGAAAAATAAGATAAATTGATAGCCTTGAATCCTAGTTTAGATTCATTCAATGATCGCTCCAAGCCTAATATCTACTTTGATGTTTCTAGTGGAGAAAATATTTATGATGAGCTCTTTGATGCACTTTCAAATGATGGTCATGAAGAAATCAAAGATGATGATGTATCTAGATTAGTTTTTGATGATCACTCATCCTATTCCCCTGATGAGATTTTAGGTGGTTTTGGGTTTGGATTCCAAACCAAGCCTATGAAGATGGATGTTGATGAATATTTTGGTCCAGGGGAGATGGAGAGTGAATATTTCAAAGTGGCAACCACTCATGAGGATAACGATGAATAATCATACCTTGACCAAAGCAATCAAACCTCTTTCACATGGGATCTAGGTGTGTTTGCATATAAGTTTGATGAGGATCTATCTTGGGATGAATCTCTCTTTCATTCCAATGTTATTTTTAATTCAGCATGCATAGTGGATGGATTAAAGGAGCTGATGTTGCAAGGTATGCTAATGATATCGATCACAAATCTAATTTATTGCTGCTTGATGCTAATTTTGAGCAAAAACATAGAAGCCATGATTATGAGAATAAACATAAAAACCTTGTGGCTTTGAATCCTCAACCCAATGCTACACAGTTTCATCAAGTTGGTCAAAGTGATATCTATGAGATTTGGGACAATCATGATGCAGTTGACAACAGGTATGAAGAAGGTTTTCATTCTTGCATGCATTAGATATACAAAAATTTGGCTTGCATGAGGGAAGTTGGGGAAGGAAATCATTGGTGTATGTTAAAAATGAAATCAAAATTTTATCTAGATTGGATGATACACACATGCATGTAGAAAACATCATAAAAAATGCACCGAGGGATCAATATGGGCTTAGTGGTACATATGTTGATTTGCAAACAATGAAAGGAATTGTAGAGGAAATCAAAGTAGCTTACTTGTGCATGTTTCATGATAGAGATATGGCTAACAAATTTAAAGGTGAGACCCTATCCATGACTATGCAATTAAGGGAAGAGGTTGGTGATCTCACTAGTAAGCTTAAATCTACAAAGCTTACTTTGGAAGGTGTTCAAGAGGCACTTCTAAAGGAAATTGATTGGCTCAATGAGGATCAATAGTTTAGGGAGATATTACATTCAAGAGGAGTATGATCTGACATATTTAGATAGGGGTTTGGGCCAGCAAGAGGATGGATCTAATCTTCAGCCTTTTGCTGATCATTTATTTGAGATAGATGCTAATTTGAATCATGATAGTCCTTTATTTGAGCTGGGTAATAAATATCTAGTCAATTACAGTGATGAGATTGGACTTGATTGTAGGATTCAAGACCCAAGTGTAGTCCCTTACCATGATATGTTGTCTCAAAATTAGAGTGTTGGGTCAACCTCCAATATGAGTACTACTGCCCATTCTCATATCATCTTGCACATGACTTTAGATATTGATCCACAAATGAGTTGGATGATCTTTTCAGCCCAACGGTTGAACATTTCTTCACTGAGGTTGGATGGTAGGTGTAATTTAACCATAGGGGATGATCCTATTGCTACTACCATACTCAAATTTCCTATCCTTTTAGTTGTATTTTAGTTAAATGGCTATTTTTTCCTTTACATATATTTTTTTGGCTAGGGAGATAACTTTTCATGCACAAATTATTATTGAGCATCGAAAGGATTATTGACAGTTGGTTGCAAGAAATTTTCTAGACATAGTTCATTCTTACATTGATTCCACCTTGGTGAGCAAGGGTTATTGCATATACTTCTTGGAGATGGTATATATGATTCCAAATGCTAGCTTAATGATTGCAGTAATGGGGGTGTGTTGGTGTGCCTATAACTCTCCATTTGACACTTGGAGGTTAAGTGTTGATGATATGATTCAGGTTGGCAACAACCAATGGATTTCTTGGTTGGTAGATCTCAAAGATGTGATAGTTATTTCAATTTTCTTTATATTTTTGGTATTGATGTTGGAGATTATGTTTTATGGTTAAGTAGGATATCTTGTATTTTACCCAGGATCATGATTGGCAGTGATTTTTCTAAAATGGTCTTCTCTGAGTCACTTTGGTAAGATATATTCCATAGCATTGGTTCTATTATTCTCAAGGATTTTAGTATTGGGTTGGATGGTGTTTCCTTTGTGAGGTTCCATATGAGGAGAGTTCAATTGGAGCATGATGATTTGTAGAGGCTTAGTCTCAACTGG
Organism: Sequoiadendron giganteum; assembly: GCA_007115665.2. Taxonomy (NCBI): domain Eukaryota; kingdom Viridiplantae; phylum Streptophyta; class Pinopsida; order Cupressales; family Cupressaceae; genus Sequoiadendron; species Sequoiadendron giganteum. The sequence continues at coordinate 572,690,009 of CM021100.1, read as the reverse complement.
TATTTGGGTAAGATGGTTGTATAGATGGAAATATTGTTATAATACCTTCTATCACATGTACATTGGTATGCCCTTATTCTAGGCTCTTTATTATCATGATGCACTCTCTTTTATTGATTCATTATTCTCAAAAGGTAGAATCCCTGCAGCAAGTGACTCTGTCCAACAAATTCAGGAGTTCATGTGGTTATTCAAAGACAACTTACATCTTGCAACAAATCAACAAAAATTACATGCAAATAGGAAGAAAATGAAGAGAGCTTCTGAAGTTGGTGTTTTCTCTAGCTTGGGTGTGCATTCTAGTTTCCATATTGAAGGCTTCATTGAATTGCAGCTATATCACATGAAGAAAAGTAGAGCAGGAAGGTTCAATGGATCTTACAAAGTCATCAAGAAGGAAGGAGAAGTAGCTTGTGAGTTAGATGTGCCCCTAGCTTCCAGAATACACAAAGTTTTTCATGCTACCCACTTCTAGAAAGTGTTGGGACAAAAAAATATGATTTTTCTTGAGTTGCCACCATTAGATGATGAGGGAAAGTAGGATGTGATACTTGGAAGAGTTCAAGTAACAAGAGGAGAGAAGCTAAGAAATAAAGGTATCATCCAACACTCAGTCAAATGGAAATATTTTCGTAGAGGAGATGCAACATGGGGAGAGATAGAAGATCAATCCCATACAAGACTTCATTGCTTGAGGACAAGCAGTCTTGGGAAGGGAGAACATATAATGTCCCCTTTTAAAAAAGTAACATTTACTATTTTTAGCAATCCTGTTTTCTTAAAAATAGTAAGTCAAGACCTATGGATAAATTGGAAAAGTTGTTTTTTCAAATTATATTAATTAAATCAATCATGTTGACAAATGAATTAATATTTTTTAAATATTAAAGGGGTCCAAGGTAGGCATGGATTTTTGGGAAAAATCAAATGACTTGTAATTTGGCTTTTAGTAGTGAGAGTTAACAATTGATTTTTGGGTAGTTTGGAGTAGAGTGTTTAATGGTGATTCCATTGTTGGCATTGAGACTTACAATATTTAAAATTCAAGTTTCCCTTGCTTGGGCATGGTTTTTTGGTGCCCAAATTGATGCTAGAAAAAAGGAGTTGAATATAATGTAATTTCCCTCTCAAGCTTCCATTATTGCAGATATTACTTTCAACAGGTTTGTGATTTTTCTTTAGAGGCTAGTAAACCAATGAAGAAAGAAGTCTCCAAGGCTGGTAAACCAAGGAGAAAAAGCTTAGGTACAATGGTTCCAAGAGTATCTAGGCATAATTTCACTCATAAGTTGCATTGGTGCTAAAGGATATTTATTGTGGTGTTTCTGTCAAACAGTTGGCAGAGATAGTTTTGAGTGTCGAGTTTTTGGTGTGGATTTACCTTGCTATTGTTATCAGTATTTTAGCAGATTTATAGATTTTTTATTTATGTATTTTTTCCCTAGACTTTGTATGAAGTGCTGGAGATTTTGTATTGGAAGCTATAGTTGCCTTTGTTGAAAGTTGGGTATTAATTTTCATTGCAAAAGATATTATAATTTGCAACATGTTTATGGCCGATGTTTTCTCTTGTTATTAGCAAAAAACTATTATTAAATCATGCTTTTTCTATAGCAAGGCATGCTTATTTCATTGGAGCAATATTTAATGATAAATCTGGAGTTTGTTGGTGAAGTTTCATACATTATTTAGTGATGTAAGTATTGAAAGATTACAAAAAAATTGTGAGTATTGCTTGTTGTTGTAAATGACAACATATTAATGTAAAAATCATGTTTTAATACAACGAAGTATTCTATTTCATTTAAAAAATTAGAAAAAGAAAAAATCATAATTAGTGTTGCAATTTCATTTTACTCGATTTCATATTTGGATGTTTGAGCAAAATCATTGTAGAAGATTTGAAATTAATTTTAAAGGGGATATTACATCTAGTTATTATGTAGGTACTCCCACACTACCAAAATGCCATCATTTTAAATAATATTTATATAATTTGTATTGATATACTTATTTCTACTTGGTTGATACAAGATCGATATTTATTTAGTGGTGGAGTTTTTTATATGAATTTTTTCTTCATGTATACCAAGTGTCATATGTTATGAATTTTCTTAGTGCTATTATACATAATTTTCTATGTTATATATAAATTTTAATGGCTAATTACATGTACCTCTAACTAGGTTAATTAGATTTATACACTTTAAGTTTATATTTTCTCTAATATTGTTCATCAATTTACTCAACATTGGAAGATGGTGATCATGATTCCATTGTCCTTAACCTTGGAAATAATATTACCAATCAACTTGAAATTAGCCAAAGGTGAATTTGGATTTGAGACACCATTTCTAAATTTCCTTAAGCATTAAATCAAGTATTCCTTAAGTTGAATATGAGATGATCCTTAAGTTGAAGCTTAAATAGGTAATCATGTTGAATAAGAAATATGATATTAGTAGCAAGGAATCCAATTTGACTATCAAGATGCTCAACCATGTGTAAATTTTTACCTACAATGAGATAATTAGGTTATAATTTTATTCAAATAATTTAAAGAAATTCTACCTTAATATTTCCTATTCTTTTGATTATAACCACCTTTTAATTATGCATTTTATGCAATGTTCGATTATTATATTTGTATCATTAAATTTTTCTCAAGACATATGCCTTAGTATTTTTCTACCATCTTGAGTCCACAACCATATAAAGGGCCCAAACATCCTTTTCAATGAACTATAATAACTTTCCACTTTATCTTTGTTGTCCTTTTCACCTTTTGCTTTATCAACCTAATATTTGTAAATTCTCATTACTTAATGTAATGTAAACATGCCATACAATCATATTTATTAAGTAAATTAACATTAAATAGAATGGTTTCACATGCTTCAAAGAAAATATGGTTCATAATTATAAAAGTAAAACCTTGAGCTATACATATTGAATAAGATGGTTGATGTGAACAACGACTTTATTAATAGTTTGGAAACCATATTTTAGATATCCTCTCATCTACTAGGCTCAACTAAACTTATTTTATAGTTTAAAAAATAATCATTCCCACAAACACACTCACTTGTAATACACTCACTTGTAATTTTACAAGCTATATGCTCTAGCTTAGATCAAAATATGCTAGCAATGGTTTTTCTGGTGGGTGATATGCTCTATAGATTTAGATTTATATTTTACAAGCTCTTAGAATATTAAAGGAAATGAATCAAGAAAATTTTCATCTATGGTCTGAAAACCTCAAAATTTCCCCAAAGTATTGTATGGTCCAACATAAACATGGAATTTTTATTTAGTTTATTCTTCACACCCTTCACAAGGTAATTATGTTGTTTCAAGCCTTTACCATATATAATAGAAACCTTATATATTATAGAAATGTAGTGTGGGTTACTTATTAAGAAATTGAGTGGAAACTCACAAGTATGCCTTAATCAATGGCCATTTTTATTTTGAATAATGAATCTTTGGACTTTAGTTTTTTCATGTTTATGGTTATATTTTTTTTTTTGAACAAAAGTGGCAAGCCACTATATATATAATTATTATATGTAAATACGAGTACATTCTTCTAGCTCAAAGGACATACCGGCAAGAAAGAGCCAGTGAGAAAACCTCCGGTTTTAGCCCAAAATAAAAAAAAGATCGATATTTTAAAGTTTCTGATTACAAAATGATGAATTTTTAGAGTCATACCTTCAAATCAAAGTCTATCTATCTAAGAGTGTAAACATATCTGATACCAATAATACTATCTGGCTGCTTGCTCAAAAGCAATTACATAATCTGCAACACCTGCAAAATTTAAATACGTTTCCATTGACTCCTCCATCTGCATGAAGTCGTTTAAGTTGTCACCCTGATCTTCATGTCCTTCTTTTTCCATCATCATATGAGAGCCTTCATTAGCTTGAGTGTACACTTGACTCATATTTCTTTTTAGTGAAGATGCTACATAATGACAATTATGATGAAGAAGAAATGAAATGTAATAGAAATTCTCCCTGAAACTATCAGTCATATCCCTCCCCAAATGATGAGAGTATTTCGTTAGAGCCTTATTCAAATGACTTGGGTCAGAAAGTTGTAAAGATAATTTTAAAGCATCAAAAACATTAACCATTGCCTTATTATGAGGAAGAAAGTGAGGAGGGAAGATACTATTAATGTTTTCTACTACATTGTTATTTTTAACCCATCATTTCAATGTCTAATAATATGACACTATCAATTTTGGAATATTCAAAATTTAGTGTTGTAATATTTTATTGGTGGTCTAAGAAGAAGGAAAATATTTGTTGCATTAATGACACAAATATATAATAGCTAAAAAATATTTCTTAATGTTAGCAAAGAAATTTAATTCATTAGAAATTTTGACGCTATTAATTTTCATTGGGCTTTAGGTGGCTTATATTTGTTATGCAATTCTTTATTTTTAGATGGGTTTGTGATAAAAAAGATAAACACCATCTTGCCATTTTGTTCAAAGGCAAAAGCATCAATGATTGTGGGATCCTTTCCAAAACTTATGCTCCTAATTTAAAATATCATGGAAATACTCTTTGGAGAGGTCTTTTGGATATCTAAAAGGACTTCAAAGGTTTAAAATTGATTCTCATAGGGGATTTTAACACCCCTTTATTTCCTTTTATTTTTTTGGGACTCTCTTGATTATTCTTGTAGTATTGGATACTTGGTGAAGTTAATGGTTGATGGAGAGCTCATGGATATTGAAATGGGGGGATTTTGCTTCACTTGGTATAATATGTGTATTCATTCTAACTTTATTTTGGTTAAACTTGATAGATTATTAGTTTCCATTGATTGGAATATATCAATAAATAGCTATTTGTTAGCTCTATTATGATTGGGATTTGACCAGAAACCTCTTCTCCTATGCCTTGATCATGATTGTAGAATAATGATATACCTCTTTAGGCTTATTAAAATGTGGCTTTCACACCCAAATATCTAAGAATAAGTTAAGAAATGGAGTATATATGTTAGAGGAACAACAATGTTTAGGGTGGCCAGTTTTTTTTAAGAAAATTAAAATAAAAGTGAAAAATGGAATAAAACCTCCTTTGGTAATATTTTACTCAAAATTAATCCATCAAGGCCAAACTAGAAGAAATCCAAAAATAAATTCAATTTAATGGAATGGAATAGACCATATGTTCAAGGGAAAAAGAGATTCTTTGTACTCTCCATAATTTGATCAATACATAAGAAAATATTTTGAAGCAAAAATTGAGGGTTTTATGGCTCAAGGAGGGGGACCAAAATACTAAATTCTTCAACTAATCTACTCTCAAGCATATTTTATTTCTTATGTAGTTGACTATTGGGATAATTAAGCTCATGGTAAGTATTGGAAAAATTTCCAAGCTCCTACCCCAACCACCTAAATCAAAATCTTATTTCTAACCTTGTGGAATGCCTAAATGGATTCTACATAAGTCATTTGATAGTGAGGATGAAATAATTTGGACTATTTATTTTTTGGGAGATTATAGTTTTGTTTCAGGATACTTCTTGCTAGAAATCTCTCCTAAAGAATATGAATGACATAATATTTAGAATAAATCTATTTTACCTAAATTTAACTTGTTTTGGTGGGTGGCTTATTAGAATATAATTTTGATAATTGATAATTTAATCAAGAAAGGGTTCATTATCCCCAACATTTGTGTAATTTGTGAGAATTGTGTTGAATATATCTCTCATGTATTTTTTGAATTCCTATTTACTTGGCAAAGCTTCATATGAATACCATATGACTTTGAATAAATATATAATTCCTAAAGTAAACTTCTTCTAGTTGGTATTTTGTCAAAATAAATTTTTGATAGTTGATAATTTAATCAAGAGAGGATTCATGATTCCCAAAGTGTGTTCTTTGTGAGAATTATGTTGAATATATCTTTCAATTCTTCCTTGAATTCCATTTTACTTAGAAAAGCTTCAATATTTTGATAAGGAAGTTTAAACTAAATTAGGCCCTTGTTGGCTCTATGAGAGATTTTTCTTTATGTTGGAACTCTCCTTTATCTTTGTCAATGGTCAAGGAAATTTGGTACTTATCCTTTCTTAATTTCTTCTAGGGAATATGGCTTTAAATAAATGTGACAATCTTTAAAGAGAGGAATACAAGTGTGAAAGAAGTAAGGGAATATCTCAATAAATTATTAAAAATATCTCTATTTTCAAATCCATAGAGAACTATTTCCACCTTTGGAAGTTGAAATGATAAGTGATACTAATTAGGGGTCAAGTATTAGCAATTCAATTCCTTACAACATAAAGTTATTAAGGAGAAAATCCACTGAATGGATTAGTCCTATACCTAATTGGGCTAAATTGAATTTCAAAGGGGCCACTAAAGGTAATCCAACCTTGATGGGAGGGTAGTAGGGTTGGGATCATAAGAGATAGTCTAGGGTAATTTGTGGTTTCCTATTTTGGTTGTTGGGTTCTTAATCTACTCATATTGAAGTTATTGTAACATTTTGGTGTATACAAACTACTAGATACCTTAAGGTTTCTCACTTGATTGTCTAAGGGGACTCTACCAATGTCATTAATGATCTCAATGACCTAACTTCCACTTCTTGAAATATCATACACATCATAAAGGATGCTAGGGAACTTTAATTCCTTCATTGAAGTTAGAATTGAACATGCTTATCCTGAACAAAACTTATTGACTAATTTATTCACCAATTTAGGTATTTTTATGGAAGACCTTAAACATTGAAAATAAATAAAAAATTTACCTTTTGATTTAGTTTGTGAAATTAATAACGAGATTTTTTTTAATCTTTATTTTGTGGTAAAAAATGATTATTGGAATGAATTGAAGGCAATATGGCCTTCACAAAATGACTCTACACGATCCTTCTCTTGATTTCCCTTGATATGTAGCCCTAATAATACTTGTGACATAATCATTTTTGTTACCTCATAGTGGTGTAAGTTTTCCATAAATCATCTTAATAGTCTCTCATCAAATAGCTATTTGTATCTCATATCTCTAATTTTTTTAAAGAAAATTCTTAATTTTTAACCTTTGACATGTATTTGTGTTTCTTTCTTGAATTAGGGAATTGGGAAGAATACAGTGAGAGGAGATAGGTTATACAATAAGCCTTCCTCTTGCAAGGAGGCCAAGAAGAAAACAACAATATAGCACGTTCTACATTAAGGCAATTTGGGTCTATTTCTTGAATGTTTTAATGGTTAAATGATCCCCTTGTTTCTAAAGAATTTATTGCATCTTGGAAGAGAAGGAAATAACTATTATAATTGAGACCTATCTACCAATAGAACTAAGACCTACAAAGCTAGCAAATCTAGGAGAAAATAACATATTAATGCCTTTCTCAAAGGACTAGAAAATTTGGTCAGGTTTCAAGTTGGTTACCAATGTGAGACTTTATTGCTACCTTTGTGAGATAATATTTTACCTAATCAAGTATTTCACTTTGAAAGGATGATATATATATATATATGGTTTTCTATCATTTCCCTCTCTTGACTCACCTCAAACATATACTTAGAGCTTTCCATTCTATCTCTCATGGACCTTTAGACTAGTTGGTGGTCGATGTGGTTTTAGACAAGATGGAGCCAACCCTTCATCAAGGTCTTATTGTCAGATCCCCTAGGACTCATAATTTTCTAGCATGACACCTAGCCCCATAGTAATTTGGACTAGGGGAGGATTTATGACCCTATTATGATAAAAAACTTCTATGAGTGTGATGATTATGTTTTGGACATGCTACTATTAATGAATATATACACAACCTTATCATGTTTTGATTAAATTTAAATGCTTAATTTTTATTTATACTGATTCACACTAATGACTTGGTTGGTGGACTTGTGTGAGGTTTGTTGTTGGATGAAGGTACTCGAGGTGCAAGATGAGGTGGATTCTATGGTATGGTGATGAGAGATGGGTAAACTTAGAGCCAAACCCCAATGACAAACTCTTTAGGTAACTTTACCTTAACCTAAATTTTACCAGATTTAGCATAGAGTAAGAAATTTTGTTAGATGATCTTAATAGTTGAACTTGCAAGGTTGTCTAGGGTGATAATTCCATGACCATGAATTTAGTTCTTGAGGATATTAATTCTCTTTTAACCATAAAATGTTTGATGTTGAGGCTATTTCCATCACTTGTTTAGAAGACATCAATATTGATCAAATTATTACGGTCTATTAAAACATTGTTGATAATGTAAATCCATAGACACTCATGCATAAATATAAACACAATATTTAATAAATCCCACCTAAACAATGAAATAAAATAATAATTAAAAAAATAATAAAATAATAAAATACACTTGAATAGAAATCCCTATAAATAATAACTAAAACTAAATAAACAAATAAATGAAATAAATAATAAGAAAAATATGCATAATGTATGGCTAAATAAATTAACCAGTCTCATAAAAGAAAAAAACACTATTAAAAATAAAAATACAAAAACCTTAGAAAGCCATCAAATGGCAAGACAAAAGGAAAGAAAAAAAAGAGAAACAAAAAGAAACCAAAAACGTGAAGCTGGAGGGAGGTGTGACTAGTAGAAATGAATAATTCCCAACCATTAATATTTAAGCTTCTCACTCCATAGCCAGGAGATAGACATGATTAATGAGGAGAGGGAAAGTATAAGAAAAGAGGAGCAATTGTGTCATTAAAAGGCATGGTGACCCCCAATTTTTGTAGAAGAATGGCTCGATTTGACCCACAAACGGTGTGCCTATACACATGAATCTCTTCTTTCTTTAAATCAACAATATGGGAGTTCATTCAGGCATAAAAAAAATAGAAGAGAAGGTGAAGGAGCATAGCAAAGGTGTGGAGTCTCTGGGTGAAGTTGTAGGTGTGAGGCAACAACTTGAAGTCCAAAACAACCTACCATTTTAGATGCCATTCTTCTAGGTCTCTTCTTTTATGTGCCTTCCTTTCATTTTCTGATTTTGCTTTAGAATGCATAGACAATATCACGAAGGGACTGTTAAAAAATATTTTGGTAGTTGCTGCAACTTAGGGTATGAGATTCTATTTTATGTTGGAAGTAAATCCAACTCATAGCCAACTCCAAATTGTCCTTTAAGCTTAGTTCACCCACTCAGTACTCTTGAAAATTCTGATATGTAAAAAATCATAGTTAAAGTTGAATGGGATGCCATTATAGTCGGGATTAAATATTGAGTGGGACTTGTGTATTATCCTCCTTTATGCTGCTTGAAACTCTAGATGCCTATTCTTCTAGGTCTCCTTCATTTTTGGGCAGATTGGATTTGATATGGTTAAATCATATGTAGTTATGCATTAATTGTTACAAATACATATTAACCATTAGATCTCCATTCCATTTTGGTATTGACCTTTGTCTAAAAAATGAAAGTGTTCAGTTGAAAAATTTGGGGCTATAAATGAAAACATATTTTAAAAAATGATAAATAATTTATTACTTAGTGGTTGTTAGGCAAAAGATTTTCTACCTAGAACTTTAGCTTGCATTGGAAGAGGTCTCATTAATTAAAAAGAAGATTTTAGGCCTACAATGATCTTTTCTACCTAAGATATAAACATAAATTCATTACCTTCTGCTAGTGAAATAAACCCTACATAAAAGGTCCTCTAATTATTACCATTCAGTCATTTTATTCTCATGGAAAGATAAAGCAACAACTAGCTGGTTGCTTCCTTTTTATAGGAAACTCAACTATAGTAAAGTGATAGCAGAAATAATTTTATCATTATCTCCCTTAAATAATATCAAAGTAGCTTAAGCTCGGCTCATATGGTTGTTGGGATTCTACATATTTAGTTAATAGTAGATGTGAAGCTTAAACTCAAATAATAAAAACCCTATTTATTTATTTGAAGACAAAAGCACTCAAAGAGATAAAGTAATAAACTATAAAACTCCTTGAAGCGAAACCATAAATCATAGATATGTGACTACTTGTTGTTAGGTAGGTAAAACCATGAAATAAGTAAATAACTTGATAATGGGGTTAAAAGGGAATGGTCTATAATGGTAAAAATTAGGAAAGAATTACTAAAATTAAGGTTGGAGTGAGAGGACTTACAAAAATAGATATGTTAAAGGCAGAATCAGTTAACTTCTAAATTACTCGGAGGTATTGGGGCAAGGAATCCTCTCTTCAACTCCTTCCTAGTGTTCTAGTTTCCCAATCAACAATGCAATTAAACTTAGAACAACTGCAATACCTTTAAGTTGGGGGAAGAGTAGTAGTGAACCATCACTGAATGGGTAGTTGAACCTCGAGGTGGTTGAGTTTAGAACCTACTTATTTTGAGTTAGGAACCTCTTTCTAGTTATAGTGCTAAGTTGGGTGCAGGTGCTAACTTTTACGATAATCGATGGAGTAGGACTCTATGAGGGCATAGGTCGAGGTGGTAATCCTTTGATCATGTAGGCTATTCTTATCCATCCTAGGTGATCACCGATGGAAAATCTTATGGCCCACTCATAGATAAGCTTATCCATGCTCGATATTGATAAGAGTTAAGGAGAATAGTACGTCGGTGGACTGTTAGCTATGTGATCCTAATAAAATGCTGCTTCCTAATGTGAGATGCTAGATTAAACTAATAGTGCAATAAAGAGAAACAACAAGATAATAGGGCACCTCAATGATTAGCCTAAGAAAATGAACAACATAGAAGTAAGATAAACAAAATGATTGCTATTATACCTTCATGTTGTTGTCTCCTCCCTTGGTTGGCCCTTGATGTTGGAGTCTTGTGTGCTTCTTGGATGGCAATGAAGTGAAGTGGATGCAAGATGCAAGATGATGCTAAGTGCTTATGATAGATGATAGTTTGAATGAAAAATTTGCAAGAGTTTTGTTGCAAAAGAATTCCTCTAAAATGAAGGAATTGAAGGGGTATTTATAGGCTAATTTGAATTCTCTAGAGAATTCAAAGGTTGGGATTGATCCAACAAAGATCAAGAGGAAGGGCTATAGTGAGTTGAGGACTCACAAGCCCTCACATCTTGACATGTGGAATGTGAGATGTCTTAGGGTGGAGTGATGTAGAAATGAGGTGGATCTTGGGGGATGAGAAGATTCCTTGGAGGAATAAAAGTAAATTAAAAATTCACAATGATTGGAAGAATCTGGTGGATAAGAGAGTGTCTCCAAAAAGCTGGAGATTTGTCACATGTGGGTGATGTGACAAGTCCAAGGTTCTAGAAGCCCTTGGCACATGTGAAGTGACAAGTCAAAGCTTCTAGAATCTTGCATGGGGGATGGGGAAGACCTTGGAAAGATAAAAGTGAATTAAAAATTCACATGGGGAAGAGAGTCCAAGCTAAAAATGGTAAGTGGGAAGGTTGACCAGAAAAGGTAAGCCAAATGTGGCTAATGATTCCGATTAAGGTTGTGCAAACACATGATTAAAGTAATTAATGAGAGATTAGAGGCAAGTGGGAGATTATGGAGGATGTGACACTTAATCTTGATTCAGTGGTGCACATCCTAATCACAGATTAATTAATTTAATCCGGATCAGGAGAGGGTTATGGAGAATGTGACAAGGAGAGAGAAAAAGGGGAATTAAAAATTGGTTTTCATTCAAATGGGTTAAAAGAATAAATTAAATAATTTGTCATATTTATTTAATTTAGAGAAGAAAAGGGGTAAGGTAAAGATTTAATTTATTTAATTACATACTTTAGGAACCTTAAGCAGAAAATGAAATAATGATTAAATAAATTATTTAATCACTATTAATGAAATAGATGAATAAAGTAGACAATTTTGATCATATGGAAGTGATCAAATTTGGATGTCTACATTTTGCCCCTCTTCGAAGTACCGTTAGAATAATCGTACTTTGAAGAAAAGAAAGTGCAGATGACTCTATAGAGGAATTCACTAGAGGATGATGCCCCAGCGTGGGGAAGAGGATTTTAGACAAAATTAGTGGAGTAATGGATGGATATGTCCCAATCCAGGAATGAGTTAATTACGGCTGAGAAAAATGGTGAATGTGAAGGGTATGCCCCCTCGAGAGGGTGACGGGGGAAAAAGAAGGGTCTCAGGCAACATCTCGATAAGAAGAAACAGATGGTACAATTGGAAAGAGGGCAAAAAATTAGGCAAGTTTTCCTTTTGAGTGAAGTCAATCGGACAAACGGGGTGCAGATGGTGGCACCGGGAAGGGAAGGGCTTAGTCAAAGGAATAAAACGGTAAATAAAAAGTAAAAATACCTTTTAAAAGGGGAGGGAAGAGAGAGAGGTCCAAAAAAAATCTCTCAATAGAAAGAAATGGAGGGTATGGTTGGAAAGAGCTCAAAAAAATAAGCAACTTTTCCTTTTGAACGAAGTCGATCCGATGCATGGTTTGCAAATGGCGGCCCCGGGAAGAAAAAGGAGAAAAAGTGCTGCAGAGGGGCGAATGTGCCCCACTGTAGAAGGGAAAATACGCCTCGGGAAAGGTGGGTAAGCCCCGAGAGGGCGAGTTCACCCCGGGAAGGAGCGGATCCACCCCGGGAGGGCGTGTTCGCCTCGGGAAGGGGCGAATCCACCCCAGGAGGGCGTGTTCACCCCGAGAAGGGGCGGATCAGCCCTGGTAGAGCGTGTTCACCCTGGGAAGGGGCGGATCCACCCCATGAGGGTGTGTTCACCCCAGGAAGGGGCGGATCCACCCCGGCCGGCCAAGGGTGGGTCTGCCCCATTGTAGGGGGCAGATCTGCCCCGCTGTAGGCCGAGAGTGGGTTTGCCTCGACAGGCCGAGGGTGGGTCCGCCCAGCTGCAAGCCGAGGGTGAGTTTGCCTCGGTAGTCCAAGGGTGTGTCCGCCCCGTTGCAAGGGTGAGTCTACCCTGCAAGCAGGAAGAAAGAGGGATGAAGGATGAAGGGATGATGGAAGGGGAGAAAAGATGAGAGATGAGATGATGAAAGGGAATATGAAGATGATGATGTAAGTTGATGGATAAGAAATGATGATAAGCGATGGGAGATAAAGGCGATCACAAAAGAAATATGATGTTGCCCCAGGCAAGCTGTAGAAGTGCGGAGACACCCTCTGGATTGCTGCAGAAGTGCAAATACACCCTCTGGATTGCTGCAGAAGTGCGAATACACCCTCTAATTGTTGCAGAAGTGCGAATACACCCTCTGGATTGTTGTAGAAGTGCGAATACGCCCTCTAATTGCTGCAGAAGTGAAAATACGCTCTCTAGATTACTGCAGAAGTGCGAATACGCCCTCTTGAGTGCTGCAAAAGTGTGTATATGCCCTCCAATTTACTACAGAGGGGCGGATGAGTGATGAAAGATGAAGGGATGTGGGAAAAGATGAGAAATGAGATGATGAAAGGGGATATGAAGACGATTATGTGAGTTGATGTCTACAAGTTGTACCCTTGGATGATGGGATAAATTCTTCTAGGAGCATGTGGGCCTTGGAGCCAACAACATGCTGAAGATGGACCCCTTACTTGCTTAGTTGTCTATTGGATTGCAAGGAAGGAATTTTCTAATGAGGCTTGAAGTAGGTAGTAGAATAGACACACCTCATGTTATTGATGTGGTATAACCGAAAATGGTTTTGGTATCTTAAATTTTCATTGGTTAGAACACCTTGGGTAGATGGTCATTAAGATATTGATCTTGCATGCAACAAGCTGGTATAATTTCTATCTCTCTCATCTCGGGCCACATAATCTGCTTGGAGGGGTGGATAGGGATTAAATCCACATGGAGGGATCATATGGCACCCCTAAAATGAACTAAGGTAGGTAGAAGACATGGAGTCCCCATAAACTTGCAGAACAATTATGGTAAGTTTTAGGTATTGTAATTTTGGGTTTACTTCTTAGATTTTCTATTCTAATCACTAGCATTAAGGTTTAACTAGTTGTATGCATAAATGGTAAATGCCCTTGTTGCTGGAAATAAATTTGTATTGTTGATATTGGTAGTAAGTTAACTTGATATCATGATTATAATGTTGAAAAAAAATAGTGCTCTTTTTTTGGATTTCATTGGGGTTGTCGTCACATAGGTATTAGAGCTTAGAACTCAACACTAGAACCTGAGTGCTCACTCTTTCATTGCACTAATATGACTATTTGGAATTGGTGGTCATGGGTCATAGGAAAAAAGGAAAAGGAAAGAAGAAGGCCTCAAAAAAACATCCCCAACAAAATAAACTAGAAGGATCCAAGACCATTACTACCGCATGTCCAAAAATTGAAAACGAAACCATGTTTGACACAGAGCCATTGGTAGAAACTATCAAGTGACTAAAATTCCAGAAAGGAAAGCAAATGGCCAAACTAGATGATAGTCATGTACCACCAAAGAATGCCCATGACCAAACCCAAAAACCAAACTCTCCACTATTAGGGACTTCCCTTTTGGTTATGGACGCAATGCTCCTACTCTCTCTAAGGAAGCCATTGCAGAATACAATCATGTCCATGCTAATATTTTTGTAACTGTGGGAACCTCGAATGAGGAAGAACTCGAGGAGGAGGAGGTACCTACTCTGTAACTGAAACTATGTAAAAGATGATGAGCTGGTATTAAATAACCATCATCATACTTATGTACCAAGTATTAACTACTAATGACGAATATGAAGATATATTAATATATATTTTACAAATAATGTGTACAAATAATGTGCTATGATGATTTTGAGAATTAAATGTAATGAATTTCTAAATGTTGTGAATCATATGCTGTCTTGAATTTTTTCCATAAAATTTAAGACAAGATTTAAATGGAGAACATAAATAATTAAATAATACTCTCCTTTAACTCATAGAATCATTTTGATACAATGAGGAGGACTATAAGGTGAGGAACAAGCCCTAGCCTCGCTAAAATAATATGCGTGAGTAAGGATGCAATGTATTCACCTCCTACTACATACCTAAAGAGTTACAAGTTGAATTGAATGCACTTCATGCTAAGATAGCATCACAAGAGCAAAAAATTGAGGATCTAACAAGGCAAAAGGAGCAAGGAACCTATTGGAAATAAGCTACACTGAGAGGGGGGTGAATCAGTGTTGTGTAAAAATTAACTTTATTAACCTTTAATTTCAAAGCATTAACAACATTCAACCATAATGCACAAACATGAAGCAAATGAGCACAACACCATAACATAAATATTTTTACATGGAAACCCTATTAGGGGAAAAACCACGGTGGATGGCTAATCCACAAGTTAATCTGAGTATACTCAAATGAAGTTTACAATAAGGGGAATGCACTTGCATTCAGGCACACTGCCTAGAGCTCACTGCTCAAAGGGAAGGCTCACTTTCTTACAAAGAAAATCAGACTAAAACCATTTGAGAGTTTGAATTGAGAAAAATAGAATCTACATATGCCTGATTATAGTTCTGATTAAGTGCAATATACAATGTTCTGTCTTGCAGACTGATTCTGTACTTCTGCTCTATTCTACTCATACTCGCAACACAAATTCTCTATGTGCAAGTGAAACTGCACATTATCGCTCTTCTTCTCTGCTTTAACTTGCAATTCACATCAACACATAGTTCATACTACTTTTAAAATGATACAAATGATCTTATATATATATATATATAGCCACAACATAGAATTCAATTACACTTTGTCGGCTTCAATAAAACACAAAAATAATTACCACCGTCGGCTAGATCCTTAATTAAATATTTATGCGCATCCTCCAAAGTCAGTTAAGACATAGAAAGGACCCAAACAAACATAATCAAGCATGGATTATTTTAGTTAACTACTCCTTATACATCCGCGACATAGTAGATTCATGAATTCGACTCTAATACAAGAAAAATTGAGAATAAGCCAATCAAATATTCTTAATTCCACATGAGTTGATATGAGCTATTGAGATTTAGTAGTAACAAAGATAATATACCAAAACATATTTCTTGAGATGTGCAACACGAAACAATAATATGAAATCTTCCTACAAATCGATGAAGACTGTGTTACCGGATATAATATTCTTTCTTGTTAATCTTCAATCTGTCTGCCGATGTGATCAAATGATGATATGTGTATCTGATCATCGATTAGAGTTGTCATTAATGACAACACCAAATGATATTGTAGTGTCTCTTGGAATCAATCTCCCCCTTTGGCATTGATGGCAACACTTAGTGAAAAATGACTAAGTGTTGTATCATTACCAAGATAGACTACACTACCATCTCCAAAATTCCAAAAATACTATTCTACCCCTGAGATGATTAATAATTTTTCACTCCAATCTTCTCCCCCTTTGAAATCAATGGAAAAGGTAGGGATCACATACCAAAAATGGATCAATCAAAATTGTTATGCAAAAATGCTTCTTTAACTTACATAAGCTAAAAAATGTGTCCAAAATCTTTCTTCAGTTGGACTAGATTAGTGTCCCAAACTCTTTTGAGACTCTCCATGATTGTTATATGACCACATATTAGGTAGGAATGTGTCTCTACAGATTCCAATTTGGTCAGATCACCAAATTCTATAGTGTCCTCTCCTTCCTTTAGAGCACTTGACATTATCTCAATTTTTGGATTAATTATGCCTCTGAGTTCACATGTTCTAGCAACAATCTTATCATTCTCATGCTTCAAGCCTTTTATATTGTTAAGCACATACATCAATTCACCTTCTATTTTCCCAATACCACTAGTTAGAGGATTAAATGTTTCAAAAATAGTACTTAACTATTTTTCTAGATCTTTGATCTTCTTCTCATTAGCTTTAGTAAATTTTGAAAAACATAAACATGATTTTTAGATCTTACCACCTTCTGATAAAGAATTATGTACATTCTTCACACATGTGGCTAAAATGGTTTTATCTTTACCAATCAATACCTTCAATCCACTAAAGCTTTTGAAATCAAATTCTTTTTGTACTTTCACCATAGCAGATTTTTCGAGTGACTCAAAATGAGTACTAACAGAGTTGATAAGATTTTTCAATTCACTGGAGGAGGAACCAGTTGAATCTTTCACATAAGAAGGCATTGTCTTCTCTAATACTTCAGATGAAAGATTTAGTAGTTCAATATCTTCAATGTGTGACTTCAATAACTCTTCTCTGGCTTGTGCTTGAGCAAACGAAGCTACTTTCATCTTCTGGATTGGACTTAAAGTGGACAGGTCAATGGGTGCTTCAATCAATTCCGGATCCAATTCTTCTTTCTGTTCAACCAAAAATTTCTTCATTGCCTCAACAGTGTCTCTTGCCTCAACTGGGATTGGTTTTACATCATCTTTGTTTTCTTTCGATGTTACTCCACAGTTGCAAGGTCTAGTTTACCTTCAATGATTTATATTTCCTCAATAGATACATTTTCAGGTATCTCAACTTCCATAGGAATTTCTGTGTTGTCCTCTACAAGAGGAATATGAGAATTCTCAATTGTACCAAATTTTTCTTCTTCTACTTCCTTTTCCAGACTAGATGGGGCATCATCAACATGAGTTTCCTCAACTATAACATCATTTCTATCATTTAACAGTTTCTCCCTCAGAATTTTATCTGTTTCTTTTGTAACTTCATCAGTTAAACCAATCATTAGCTTGTTCACCCTTGTTTTGCTTTTGAATTTCCTTTTGGCTTTGTTCAAGAATACCTTCATGTCATCCATAGACATCACTAGACACAGTTCTGCAAGAATCTTTTCTCTCATCTATTCTTCTTTTGTTCTAGCACCGATTCTCCTCATTTCCAGAATGTTATATAGACTTTTGGGTAGACTAGGCATAATTTCAATCAAAACTTTATTGAAAATATTCATATGTTTTATTGTCGCTTCTTCAAGAATTATTTTATTAGAATCACCAAAAGACTCATATCATTTACAAAGAGGTTTGAGATTTCCATCCTTGACTATTGCCTTTTCAACTTCTACAACTGACATACCTGAATTGTTAGTCTTTGTCTTATTCTTCACTTGAACATCTTCACCAGAGGGTTTTCCCTTTGTGACAGTTGTTGTCTTGGTGCCTTGATGTTTGATTTCTTCAACATCTTCATCAGAAAATCTGTTTCCTCATCATAAAAAACAACCATATATACTCTTTTCCTCTTATCTTTCTTCCTTTTTCCTTCTTTGTTGGATCCCTTGGCTTCAGTTTTTACAAGGATGGACTTTGCTGCAGGAGCTGAAAGGGATGCAAAGCTTCTAGTTGTTCTAGCTTAGGCAGATGGTGCTGTTAGACCAGCTAGTTGAGTTTTTATTGCCTCCTTTGCTGATTTTTTTCCTTCTTCAGCTTCTTCCCTTTTCTTTCTAGATTTTTTTAGTTTCTTTGCAAGTATGCACATACTTTCTGCAAGAACTTCCACCTCTTTTCTGACTCTTTTAGTTACCATAGGTTTTCTGAGCTCATTATGAACCTGTATGTCCTTCTCAACATAGGTACCAAACCTTTCTTCTGTTGGATCTAGAGGTTTACTTAGAAAGTGTTGTGTATACATGTCCAAAATGATCTCTTCAACTTCATACCCCATAGGCATGATCTAGATAGTTCTTGGATCAACAACTTCCATCATACACTGATCAACATCCACCATGAAGAAAATTGAATCTTTGTACTTCTCTATGATTGAGGTGAGAATTATCTCTCTCGCTTACATCATAGCCTAAAAACTTTTAAAGTACCCCCAAATAGCTGCATTCTTTGTTTTGGTGTCTACAAAATTGTACAACATATCTCTAATTTGTATGGCTACTAGCTTATCCTTTTGCCAATGGACCTTTCCAACTCCCAAAACTTCACCCATGAAATAATAGAATAAACACAAAAGCAAGTTACCATACTTGAAAGAGTTTTTCTTAGATCTTTCTTTATCTTGGCAAGATTTTCCATTAGCTGACTTCTCAGTAGTTCATAGAGATCATAATTTGCATCTTCCTTCACCATTTGGTAGGCGACATAAATTTTTGTGCCAAACACAGAGTTGTCTCGGCTAGAATGATAAATCTTGTATCTGATGACCATAGATGCAAATTTGACATCTATATCATTAATTTTATCAATAGTCATTGCCCTTCTGTCATATGTAGAGCCTGTAGCATCAGTGATCATCTGATTTTTCACAAACATCAGGATTGGTAGTCCACTGAAAGAGTTTAGATCAGTTACTGCATTGATAGCTTCCTTTGTAATTTTGAATGGAATGCTTAGCCACATAAATTCATCATGCACTCGACTCAAAACATAACAAATGCACTCTGACTCTTCAAACACGGGAAATTGACAACTTGTGTAAATTTCTTTGTTTCAAGGATTTTATGTTCTGGCTTTACACATTAATCTTCACCAATGATATGATTATTGTATAAATCCAACAATTGTGAACTTCCCAGTTCTTCAATATTTGCATGAATGTAAACCCTAATATCCTCTATGTGTAATACTTTGTGTGGAACAAATGAAAATTCTCCTAACGGATTGGTCTCAAGAGACTTGTAAGGATGCCATTTGAATTTAGGACGAGGTCTGTCTTTGACTTTAACTACTAGAGGAGTATTCATTTTGACCAAATCATAGATTCGCAAAGTTTTCTGAAAAATACCTTTTTTGTCAGATCAAAATTTGATTGTTGAATCACTTCCATGCTTGAATCTCGCCTCAATTCACCAAATTTATCCTACGAGCTCTCCAAAATTCTTTTCTTCCAAATGCAAAGTGAAAAGTGAAGAATATAAATTAATTTTTATCACTTGCATACCTAACCCTTTTTTTCATAATAAATGCTTTAACCCTAATACATCTGGTTGCCCTATTTCTATATAGTGTGATGGGTGAATCTTATGTGGACCTCCAATATAGCATACCACTTCCTCCAATGAGTTCAACAAAATCTATTGAGAATCTATGCATCTATTGTACACATCCACATCTGGTGTCACTTACCAATTGGGGGGTTAGATGATTTTCTTGACTACTCCCCCTAGGCCAGAGGGCCTGAAACTAATTCCCAGAGGAATTACCAAAAGTAGGTTCTGGTGTTGGAACACTTTCTTCAATAGAGGGTTCTTTCTTCACCCATTTCTTCTGCATCTATTGTTTGACTGCATCTGTAGCGACTTTTCCTTTTCCTTTGATATCCTTTTGCATGTTTTTCATTTGATTTACCAAAACTTTTCTATTCCAATAGAGTGTAGCAACGTGTCCTATTTTATTGCAGTTATAGTACACAACATTTCTTTTTCTAGACTAGTTGTTCCACTGATTTCCTCTTGATCTGCACTGGTTAGCAGTATGGCCAAGTCTATTGCATGTGTAGCATCTGATATTTCTATGAAACTGATTCATCATATTTCTACATTCATTTGACTTATGACCAATCTTATGACAATTAAAACACTGACCTGAGAAAGATGGACCACTTTGATTCATTATACTTCTACATTGAGTAGCCATGTGTCCAAATTTATTGCAACTAAAATAGTGTCCATTAAATCTCTAAGCATTAGGTTGCCTTATCGGATACCTTCCATATTTATTCACTTGATTTCCTTGTCTGAATCTCTTTTGCTCTGATCCAAAACTTTCTCCTTCTTCACATCCAAGACCTCGCTTGTCACCATGAGTCCTCTGACTGCTAATTAGTTCATCAAGCATGGTAGAGCTAGCTTTTAACTTCTCTTTGCAATAATTTGCAATAGAAATTTCATTTCTGAGATCATCCATCTACTTTTCAAGTGCCTCTTCACTATTTTTAGATTGTTTGAATTCATCATCCAATCGACTACATAATTTAGATTTTTCTTTTAGGGATTGTGCTATATTCTCTTCATTCTTCTTTTTTGTCTTCAATCTCCTTGGTCATCTTCATCATGATAGGTTCCATTTCATGCTTTAGGACTGTATTATCTCTGGTAAGCTTTTCACATTCTTCTATCTTTTCTTTCAGGGCTTGACTAAGTTTTTCTTCTTCAATGCTCTTACTATCACTCTACTTAATTTGATCAAAAAGTTCCTTTCTCTTCCCTCTAGACTTATTGATTTTGTCTTTCAAAGACTCAATAAATTTATCAACATCTAAGAGGTTTGCTTGTAATTTCTGAACTTCAGCCTTAGATTGATCAAGATCATCCAAGGCCACCAAAAGCTATTGTTGAAGACTGCTTGAATCCATTAGAATGCCTTCCAAGATCTCCCCAAGTTGTTAGTCTTCTTTCAGAGGAACTAGCTCTGATACCAATTGTTGGAAACAAGCTACACTGAGAGGGGGGGCTGAATTAGTGTTGTGTAAAAATTAACTTTATTAACATTTAACTTCAAAGCATTAACAACATCTAGCCATAATGCACAAACATGAAGCAAATGAACACAAAACCATAACACAAGGATTTTTACATGGAAACCCTATTAGGGGAAAAACCACGGTGGATGGCCAATCCACAAGTTAATCTGAGTATACTCAAATGAAGTTTATAATAAGGGGAATGCACTTGCATTCAAGCATACTACCTAGAGCTCACTGCTCAAAGGGAAGGCTCATTGCCTTACAAAGAAAATTAGATTAAAACCATTTGAGAGTTTGAACTAAGGAAAATAGCATCTACATATGCCTGATTATAGTTCCGACCTTAGGCGCAATATACAATCTTTTTTCCCGCAGACTGATTCTGCACTTCTGCTCTATTCTACTCACACTAGCAACACAAAATCTCTATGCACAAGTGAAACTGCACATTATTGCTCTTTTTCTCTGATCTAACTCATAATTTGCATCAATACACACTTCATACTACTTTTAAAATGATACAGATGATCTTATATATATATCCGCAACATATAATTCAATTACACTTTGTTGGCTTCAATAGAACACAAAAATAATTACCACCATTGGCTAGATCCTTAATTAAATCTTTATGCACATCCTCCAAAGTCTCTTAAGACATAAAGAGGACCCAAACAAACATAATCAAGCACAAAAACATTTATTTAACTACTCCTTATACATCTGCGACATAGTACATTCATTAAGTCGGTTCCAATACAAGAAAAAATGAGAATAAGCCAACCGGATCTTATGACTTCCACACGAATTGATACGAGCCATTGCGATTCAGTAGTAACAGAGATAATATACCAAATTATTTTTTCTGAGATGCACAACACAGAACAATAACATGAAATTTCATACAAATTGATGAACACTGTGTTATCGGATATACTGTTCTTCCTTGTCAATATTCAATCTATATGTTGGTGTGATCGAATGATGATATGCATATCTGATCATTGATTAAAGTTGCCATCAATGAAAACACCAAGTGATACTATAGTGTCTCTTGGAAACATAACCAATCAAAACATTGTCATAGGAATTGAAGAGCCTAGTAGAGAGCACAATGAGCATAAAAATTAGGAGCATGAAAGCAACTCTAGAATTCCCACATGTAGTCACTCGCTGTGAGATCAACAATGAGGTGTGGGAAAGGACCCAATGATTTGTGAATTGAAAATGATGCAAGAACCTAAGTTTGATGGTACCAAGGGTGGAGATGTAGTTGAAGCTTGGCTAGTGGGGATGAATAAATATTTTGGTCTTTTGGAATTAAACACCAATATCAAGGCTAGAATCGCCATCTACCAACTAGAAGGTGAAGCCTCACTGTGGTGGGACCATCTGGTGGAAATAAAAAATTGTGACATAAGTCAAATGACTTGGGACAAGTTCATTAGGAGGTTTCATAAGGATTATTTGTGTTCCCATCATCAAGATCAAAAGATGATTGAATTTTACTCCATATGTCAAGGGGGAATTTCGGTATTAGAATACAAGGCCAAGTTCATGAACCTACTTCGACATGTGCACTACATGAAAGAAGAATAGGATCAGGTGAACAAGTTCATTTTGGGATTGAATAAATTTTTTTTGTATGCTACCAAGATATCTCAACCTAAAAATTTGAACCAGGCTATGGAGATAGCCTTAATTGCTAAGGAGAAGCAAAAAATCAAGTAGGAATGCAAACAAAAGGACCATTCTTCCAACTACTCAGATAATAAATAGAAAGATTCTCAAGAATCTAAGCCTAAAGGAAAGGCTTCTCGATGATTTAAGAGGGGTCAAAATTACAGGGAGAATCAAGGGTCAAAAATTTGGGAAGGCAAGGTGTTATGCCTTGCATAACCACCCCATCTTTTGCCTTGGTCAAAAGGGGTCCCCCTTGTTGTTTTTCAAATAAATTTTGGAGTCATTTTGCTTCCAACACTTTGTTTGTTTTGGTTTAGTCTGTCGGAAGTGGAACCAGAATTGAATCGGGTTATGAAAGTCCTTTTAAAGCTTGTTTTGGTTCCTATCCCGACGATTTTTCTTTTTTTTGGTCTTTTATTTGTCTTCAGCGGAACCAGAGCCAGAGTGGGTGTTAAGTTGGTTGTTACAAAAAAATTGCAAAATCATAATCTATTCTACCACCGCCTCCGCTGTTTCTTTTTTGGTTTTAGTTTAAGTCCTTGTGTTTAGTTTTGTTGTTCGGTCTTTTACTTTACTTTTTGTGTTTGGTTCTGTTTAGTGTTTAGTTGGCAGACCCGAACCCGAAATGGGAATTAAGTTTGGAAATTTCATAAAGTTGAGAATCAGTTTCCATTTTGGTTCCACCCCTACCATTTTTGGATCATTGACTTTTTGAC
This sequence comes from Sequoiadendron giganteum, assembly GCA_007115665.2. Classification (NCBI taxonomy): domain Eukaryota; kingdom Viridiplantae; phylum Streptophyta; class Pinopsida; order Cupressales; family Cupressaceae; genus Sequoiadendron; species Sequoiadendron giganteum. The sequence goes on along the minus strand of CM021100.1, from coordinate 572,666,300 downwards.
TGAAGTGGCACAACAAAGAAGTGTTCGTTCTCTCACAGTTCCGACTCCGCCTTAACTGCGTTTTAAGGCATTAATGACAGCTGCTCGTGTAGGTGGAAATCAACATTTTTACCTTCATTAAGGGTTAAATGAATCATTATTATCATTGTTAAGAGATTAATGAGCACGAAAGAGCAGTGGCGAAGTTCATTTGAGCAAATTGATCAAAAGAGAGGAAGGTTATTGTGTGAGAATCAATCAGAAGGTTAGCTCGGGTTCTTTTGCGTTTGAGGTAGGGTTTTCTTATCATTGTTGTTCTTTGTTTATCTACAATTGTGTTGTTGCGTTTTCATTTTATATCTACTTGTGCTTTCAATCATTTAGTTCTAAATGGATTTGTGCTTCTTGGCATGATTATACGAGTAGTTTCTTGTTTTATTTTGTTTGTTTGGTTTATGTTCTTTGGTTTCTTGTGCTGTTATTTTTGAGCATGATCACTCTCACGTCTTAATCATGATTGCATCGTGCTATTTTTGATTTACAGTAGATTAGATTAAATTAGGGTTTTTAATGGTGTTTATTAAAGTTAGGGATCTACAGTGAGGTAGATTAGGTTCTTTGTTTTTTCTTAGGGTTTTATCATGTGTTTCGATCTGGTAAAATGGCAAGGTTTAAAAATCTGTGCCCTAGTTTTATCGGGTTTGTTAGATTAGGGTTTCGTGTCTTGAAGTGATCACAATTAAATGATTAAATATGATGCCCTAAGTACAGTCGTTCCCCATGGTCATATGGGTGTAGTGTTTTTAAAGCCCCTTTTTCATTTAAAGCGACCTTGGTTTTAATCATGAAGTTATATGTTAAATCAACAAAATCATTTGATGACGTCATGATCAACCTAGGCATAGGCGGGATTGGAATCGATTGTGAACTTGAGAATTATGTTTTACAAAAGTTATTGATTCCATTTCCATCCCGTTTCCAGCTCCGCGTATCAACAAAAGTCTTCTTTGGGAAATAACGATAACCTAGATGAAAGCGGAGGCGGAGTGGAAATGGAGTATGAAAATATGAAAATATGAAAAAAATCAAATCCCTTTTTCATTCCGATCCTGGTTCCGGTCACCTTCTTGATTCCGACTCCAAGCCTGTTTATTATTAGTGAAGTATCTATATCGGTTTTGGTTCCGAGTCCGGCAAGATTGTAAAAGAGACTGTGTTAGGTTGAGTTTTTGCCTTGTTTTGACTCCGAAGCATATATGAAAGTGTAATGATCTAAATAATATAAATCCTGCAAGACAGATCTTTAGTTAAAACATGCATGCAATAATAATAATCATTCAATGGAATGCAAAGGAGAATATGAAAGAAAAGGAATGAGACTAGAACAATCTCACCCATTTCTCTCCTCCATGACTACTTCCATTGTACCTCCTCAAGCTTGTTGTAATGAAAATGAATGCCCTTAGCTTTGTGAGCTAACTCTAAAATGCCTAGCCTTAGCAAAAACCTTTGAAGGATTTTTAAATAAACTAATATGCAAATAGAAATTTAATCCTATTATGAAAATAATTAAGATGTGCCTATGTGTGATAATGAAAGATGATAGTGAGTTTATAAAAATGCTAAGAAATAATAATGATTCATCCATCCCGAAAATGAGATTAATATTGTCATTTTATAAAAATGCAATCTTGAACGGACAGACAAGATGAGAGATTTGAAGAATGCCCTAGAATCAAAGGTCAAGATTCAATAAGGCAACTCTCATTTAGGGTTAGGTCAAAATACCCATATGTGTGAATAAGATTTAATTAAATGAATTAAATCAAGACTGAATGTGATAGTTGAGATGAAATTAGTAAAAATCAGAAGACAAGAAGATGTGATTTTAGAAAATCAATAATTTTAGAAATTACTTGATTTGTAGAAGAATATTTCCCTTTTGAATTAAATTAATTCAAAATAAAGATTTTGTGAGGTAATTAGTAATTGATTTTTGAAATTAATTACTAAATGAAGAATTAGTTAACCATGTGAGATATTTTTAAATGATTTGTTTTATTTAAAAATATAAAAGTGTCACATGTCATAATTAAATAATTATTTAATTTAGCAGAAGTAGTGAATTAATTAAATAAACTATCAAATCTATTTAATTAAGAGGATTTAGGAATTAGTGACACATTAAATAAATATATTTTAAATATATTCATTTAATAATCAAGAGGACATTAATGATAAGGATTAATTAAATAAATTGATGACTTTATTTAATTATTAGAAGACTTTGACAATTAGTGACATATTAAATTAAATAAATAAGATTTATTTATTTAATAATCATGAAGAACGAAAGATTATGAATTAATTAAATAATCATGAATTATTTAATTAATAGTTGAATGTGGGTTAGGGACATAATTCAAATGTTATAATTATGCTAGGACGAAAGGTGGTAAAATATTGCTTGCAGGCCTAAGTCATTTTTAGGTGTCTACATTTGCCCCTTTTTGTCATAATGCAGCTTCTCGCGTTATGGCAAAGAAAATAAGTCTATAATATGCCCCAGTGCAAAATAAGTTGAGGAAGAATGACGAGGAGGTAGCGGTATGCCCCCTCGAGAGGATAGTTGGGTTCCAAGAACACGGGTGTGCTCTCGAAATTCATGAGACGACTAGAATATGATGAGACAAAGAAATGTATAGGAGAGATATATAAGGATGATAATGATGAGGACTAGAAGAAATGTTTAGAGAGAAAAAGTTGAATGTTAGGATATAAGACATGGATGTCGATATGGGGAAGGAGATGCAAGTTAGTGCAGAAAATGAAATACATGTTAGAATCCTACAATGTTTGCCAAGGTACTAATAGTGTTGCTCGAATCATCATTGGGCAGTAAAAATGACACAAATGGACAACAAACACCAGGTTATGACATAGACCAAGGTGTGCAAGGTCATCCAATTGCAAAACAAACAATCGCAGACAAGGAATGTCCTAACTCATACTAGAGGCCCATTTGCCCTAGTCTTTTTGTTAAGACACTCCATAAACAACAACCAAAGAAAAAAATAAAAATAGGTCAATTAGACGTCGTCACACCTCTAAATCCTTCATGGGACATCCTCGAGGTAGCTAGTAACATGACCAAAAGACAAGTCAGATAAAAAGATAAGACAAGATAGCCAAAATTTTACAGCCATTTAATTGGATTGCCAATGTTTGTTTGTCGAAGATTAATTGTTTGAAAGCTTGATAGTTTTGATGGTTTGACGGTTTGACGGTGCCTAAGGTCAGGAAGGACACATCCTGAAAAGGCAAATGACACTTTGACGAGATCCAAATCCAAGAAGGACACATCTTGAAGAGGACCAAAAAGTGACAAGAGATTGACATTTTGACCAATGCTTTGGCAAGCTGACTGATTTTGATTGTATAATTGATTGGACTATATTGTTTGATTTTGACGAATTGTGACATTTGACATTTTGAATGACTATTTTGACAGACTCGACCATTTTTGACCTATGATTTTATTTTGACAAACCTAAAGGATTGGCCTAATGTCTCGGGGATTCAAAGATGAATCTTGCCTATGTAGCAAATGCGCAGAGACAACGCAGTTCAGACAGATGACGAAGACTGACTGACAAGACTGATTGGACTGACTAGATAGAGATTGACTTTGACTCTGTTTTTGGGATTTTGACACTTTTTTGAATGTTTTTGTATTTTCTCAAGACATTTTTCAATTTTTAGGTCTTTTTCGAAACTTTTTCTAATTTTTATGACTTTTTGATGTTTTCCAAAAATTGTGACAAATGCATGTGAGTGATGCCGACGCACATGAATCCAAGGACAACCATGATTTTGCTGCTAACCAAGCTGAATACCGATGGACAGGTGACGATGACGATGACAATGTTGTTTGACGTGGGAAGGACACATCTCAAAACAATGTGAAGATGACAATGTTGTTTGACGTGGGAAGGACACATCCCAAAACAACGTGAAGATGACAATGTTATGACAAGAGTATAAAAGTCTGCAGCAGGTCTAGGGACAAAGCCAAGGAATGTTTTGGATAATGTGCTAGGGTGCCATATTGTTGCATTTGAAATGACTTGGTGAGGACTAAATGGGATGACGGAGGATCTATAAACCATTGACAAGGGAAACCAAGATGGGTGATAGGTATAAGGCAAGAGAGATTGATGACTTGGACTAGGAGAATTATCAAATGGTCTCCCAAGATGATGTCGTATAGCAAAAAGGAGGATATGATGGTAATGACATGATATTTTGTGACTAGTGCATGCCCAAAGGATGGACATGTCAAATTTTTTACAAAGTATGATTTGTGTTTGTGCCTTAGTCTTTGTCAAGATCAAAATAGGTAGAAAAATGGATGGACATGATAGAGCCAAGATGGATGAATGGAAAATGTCATGGGAAATGCATGGGAGATGAGACAACTTGCCCCCAAGTGTAATGGTCCACATAGATGATTTATTCTACACATGATGCCTATTTGCCATGTTTTCATCATGGTACTTATCCAAAGCGCCTGTTTGCCAGGTTTTCACTATTGGATGAAATTTTTCTCTTCATTGTTTTTGATATTTTCTGATTTTTTTGGTGTCACCAAGATGTCTGTTTGCCAGGTTTTCATCAAGGGACGATTTTTTGAGTTTTGATTTTTTTGTATTTTTGCATTTTTGCCGGATAGCCTTGATGCTTTATATGACCACTGACTATGTTGAAGCCTTTGACGATGCCAATAGTGACCTTTCTGAAGTAGTTGCCTTGTCAGGATGATAGCGCTTGCATACACCTGATTGATGCCATTGTGATCTTTTTTGATACTAGAGTTGGCTTTATCAGAATACACACATCGTGATAGAGTGCCATGAGAGTCCTTATGATAGAGAGTTGTTGCCAAGATGCGACGGATTTTTGACATGGGATGTTTGGACTTTAAGGATGATGTAGGATTATGATGGATGGTGGTGGACATGGACGGGTTGGTTGGATGTTTGGATGTAGCTGTTTTTACTCTCCAAACTTGGGGTAATGGATTAGGATGTTGTTTGGAACCAACATTTTCATATGTCTTTCTTGATGGCCATTTTGACGGAGGTGGACATGTATTGTATGTGGGAATCCTCTTGTGCTATGGCTCCACATTTTGATTGACTTTTGAATTTGGCATATTTTCTTTTCCTGATTCTCGACTTGATCCGTTTTGTTTTGGGATCCATTTTAGCTTCATTTGTCCATTTGAATTTTTGTCTAATTTGAGGGCCTTTGTCATTTGACTTTGGATTTTAGGCTTGTAAGAATTTTGTTTTTGTTGGTTCCAAATGGAAGGTTTATGCATGATGGAATGATGGATTGGGGTGTGGAGGGAAGGGGTATTGGCAACAAGCTTATGTCAAGGACTACTCATGATACCCATTTTGACATTTGTATTAGATAAATTTGCCCCTAGTATCGAAGAGTGACCACTAATATTATCTGATTTTTTGACTGATGAATAGCCAAGACCTTGATGTCTGTAATGTGCTTGAACTTGTACAGGTTCCAAAATTCCTTGCTCGTGTAGGCCTAATCCTTTTCCTTGATAATGCATGTTCTAACAAATTTTGTTGGTGATGGGATACTTGTTACTTTGGAAGAAAGATGCTAACCCATCATTATTGGGGAAATTAATGCTTGAAATATTTTCCTCTGTAAGAAAGCTTGCTCTGAAAAAGATAGATGATCCTAATTGATAGGATGTTGTAGCTTTATTGACATGTTGGACAGATTTTTGATGAATATATTTAGTTTGATTTTCTGACATGTTAGATTCTGATGATTTTGTTGGTGCTTCCAAGTCTATGTCAAAACCGTCTTCATGGTCATTTTCATAGACCCACTAAATTCAGCTATAGCTTGATCATTTGCAAATATGTCCATGCTAGAATATTCTTGTTCTAGTGGTAGATCATCTATGTGTCCCATGAAGGCAAGTGTCTCACTTTTGGGAGTGTCATTACTTGAAGTTTGAATGGAATCGTCTTCAAGCGTTTCATTGTGAATGGCATAGAGGTCAAGGAGTGGATCAGTTTGGACTTCTTGATCAAATATAGTGTCTTGATCAAAGATGGGCGCATTTTGGATGTCATGATTGGAAATAAGATCTTGATCAAGGATAGGGTCATCTTGAATGACATGGTTTAGGATGGATTCTTGACCAAAGATAGGTGTATTTGGTATGCCATTATTATCTAGGAGGACTTCTTGAATGGATGTAAAGATGGAGTCATGGAATGGACTACTTTGATCTTGACATGACGGTGATGTTATAATGTTGTGCTTTGGACTTGCCTCTTGACATGTATCCTCAAGTTTATGAGATGGGATGGGACTTTGGAGACCATGACTAAATGTGTTTTCCTAATCCAATGGAATGTCTTGAAATGGATTGGTGCATGATGGAGTAGGATATGACATGGAGTTTTGGACTTGGTTGAGAGATGATGGGCTAGAGTAGGACATGAATGTATGACAAGCATTTGTCATGGATGAAGGGCTAGGATTAGGATGTGATGTGGGTGGAGGACTAGTATATGATGAAGGACTAGGATATGACATGAATAGAAGACTCTGATATGAAGTGGATGGAGGACTAGCATATGATGAAGGACTAGGATATGACATGAATGGAAGATTTTGATATGATGTGGATGAAGGACTAAGATAAGATGAAGGACTAAGATATGATGTGGAGGCTTGGAATGGATTAATGGAGGGTTGGTTTCCCTTGTCAAAGTTAGGGTGGGTATGACTAATGGAAGTTTGTTGTGACTCAGTGCCATGGATGGTGTTAGGAGACCCTTGATAGTAGATGGATAGAGGACCAAGGCTATTGGACTGTTGGTAAGAGGGATGGATGGATGAAGGACTAAAGGGTGAGGTGCATTTGGACTTGCATTGTAGGTATAGCATTTTGAAGTCCCTAGCAAGTTGTGCTTGACCCTTACTATTGAATTGGCATTCGATTTGACTAGCAAGCATGTCATCGTGACTTGAAGACATGATGGTGGATGAAATGAGACTAAGACTATGCAAAGGGACAATGCAAAGTGATAAAAGGGGATGCCTTATGTTGAATGATTTTGAGGAAAGGTTTTCTAACCACTCAAAGTTTAGCCAATGTCTCGGTTTGAATTGTCAAAGGACCGATTTGTAGGACAAGACGATAAAATGACAAGGTGAGACTTCCACACTAGACTTATGAGTTGGAAGTAGCTCACCAAAGGACGATGACTTAGGACCGATTTGCTTTGACTTGGTCCAATGACAATGTAATTTTGAGACAAATGGTTTGACAAAGGAAGGATAGTTTTCCTATCCCAAAGGTGTAAATTTGAGGACTTAAGACTTTTCCTATGTTGATGACAATGACGGATTGCAAGCTAGATGAAGACTAAAATGAAAAGATGGATGACTTGGACAAGTGCTTTGTTGGTTTTAGATAGACACTTCTGGGAAAAGATGCCAGGGAAAAAAAATGTTTGAAAAATTTTGGCCTCTGGTTTTTGACAGAATTAATGTTTTCGTAATTGACAGACAAATGCGTCGTTTAAGGTCTCATATGCGCTGTAGTCTTAGATGCATCAATCCAAGAAGCGAATGCGTTGCAGGATTTTGATGTGTTCTACAAATTGGAAAATGCATTGTTTCAGATTGCAAATGTGGTGTGTTATGACGAATGTGTCGTTTGACGAGGCCAATGCGTGACAGACAGTCGATTGTGGTTTTAGGACTTGCCAATGTGACTCAATATATCAAATGCGGTGGGACACTGGCAAATGTGATAGTATGTTTTAATTACGGCTCATCAGAGCGAATGCGGCTCATCAGAGTGAATGCGGCGCACAAGGTGATGCTTGTAGTTTATCAGAGCAATTGCATTGCAGAGGTCATTTTTTTTTTAGAAACCCGAACACTATTTTATCGTTTTTGACAAGTTTTTGTTTTGACTCAGAATTTTGATGTTTAGTTTGTTGAAGTTTGTGTCAAAATAGTTGACAAACACAAAACTAAACTACTTCAAATAGACTCACTCTTAATAGTCAAATGGGTCATCCTCGCAATCACAACCCACATCTTAAAATCATGTCGACTCACACAACCTTGTCACCCCCTAGAGGGCGCCCGTGTTTTTGTCTTTTCCAGGTGCGTACTCAAGGTGACGGAAGTGGATACCAAATCCCTTGAGAAAATAGTCCATAATAATTATATGGTGAGTGTCTTAGGGGGAGATTCTTCCCTCCCCTTACATCGTGATTGAAACGATTTTTGGTTACTGACTCGGCTGGCTACTACACTAGGTTCTTAGTAAGGATTTCCGTTCAGTGTGGCAATAGATATACTCCCTCGAGAGACTTCCCAACCTTTAGAACAAAGGATTTGGGGATGGTTATCTTTCCTACTACTGTCAAGTTGGATTTTCATCAACTTGCTTTTGATTAGAGTGGGTTGGAAACCTTGGCTTTAGGTGTTCCCACTTAGGTCGTTCCCGTAGGGTGAGTACTTTTTCCCACTACGACAGGCCTTCTAAGGGTTGTAAGAAAACATAAATGCATAAGTATGAAAATGGATAGGCCTGGCTTTTTGATCACCCAGTAAAGGGGAGAGCATATGCCTATTATCCAATCAAACACAAAAAGCAAGTTGTTCAATTTTAAACCCAAAATAAAAATTTTCTATGCTAGGTGAAGATGTTGCTTCACAAAAACATGGTGTTCATTGTTAATCCAAAAAGAAAAATTTGGTGACTACCCTAGGGTTGATAAATTCTAATTAAATTAGATGTCTACCCTAGGATTGATAAATTCCATTAATGTGTCTATCCTAGGATTGGTTCGTTTTAAGCACCAAAAAGGAAATCAATAATCAAACTCTGGTCGTAGATGCGTCGGATCCAGATTACAACAACAACCCAATAAAAATCAAACCTTTTTTACCAGTTACCTGCGGCTCGATTTCTAGAAAATGCTTCACATTGCATCAAATGTGTCGTTTGAAGGATCGTATGCATTGCGATAGAGCGATTGTGTCGCTCATGATCGCAAATGCGATACGATAGAGAGATTGCATCGTTTCGACCTGCAAATGCATCGTTCCGTACTTTTAACTTGCAAAAAAAAAATTGAAGCCGTACAACACCTACAAAAGTTTGTTAGAATGTCAGGTTCACCAATGTAATGATCTAGAATATTCCTGCAAGATCAAATCAATGACTAGTTGTACCTGCAAGTTAATATATATATCAAACAATAGAATGCAAAGGAATATAAATAAATGGAAGAAAACTAAAAAGATCTCACCCATCTAGTATTTTATGGCTGACTTCCATTGCACCTTCTCCAGTTTTGGAATGATGGATGCCCTCAGGTTTGTGTGTGAGCAACTCTCTAAGCCTAGCCTCAACAAAGCTTTTGAAGGATTTAATAAAATGAACTAATGCAATATAGAATATTACTTCTATTATGCAAATGGTTAAATAAACAAAAGCCTAAAATGTGAGATTGAAATGCCTATAATAAAAGTATGCTAAGCAAATAATCATGGATCCGAAAATGAGATCAAGATTGTCATTTTATTTGGAGAACTAGGGCATCTATCATTCCAAAGCTAGAGAAGGTGCAATGGAAGTCAGCCATGGAATACTAAATGGGTGAGATCTTTCTAGTTCTTCCATTTATTTATTTATATTCCTTTGCATTCTATTGCTTGATTTATTTATATTAACTTGCAGGTACAACTAATCATTGATTTGATTTTGCAGGATAATATTTTATATCATTACATTGGTGAACTAGAAAGATCTCACCCATTTAGTATTCCATGGCTAACTTCCATTGCACCTTCTCTAGCTTTGGAATGATGGATGCCCTAGTTCTCCAGATAAAAAATATCTAATTAGAGGTTTTCTTTGCAGGAAAGTTGAAAGATGTTAGGAACATCAGGGGAAGCTGCTCGAAGGGACCAGCCTGCAGGAACATCAAAGGCAACACCAAAACCAAAGAATTTAAAGCCAAAACAACTGACTTATACCTTGAGGTATAATCATAGGAGTTCGATTGTGAAGGTGAGCAAGGTGGAATCAGACTGGTCAGACATCACTGATATGAACTTGGGCCAGTACAACTTTGAGGAGTTACATGGAGAAACCTTTGCAGAACAAGAAAATCTGATAGGAAGCATGCAAAGGATTGTTGATTCTGGCTTGGCACATATTATTGTGTTCCCTTTATTAGTTTAGTGCCCGGAGTTGATCTTAACAACAACCAGTGCCTACAATCCTGCTACAAGACTATGCATGGATTCACAGAATAATGTGATCATTGATCTTACTCCTCAAATGTTTCAAAATATATTTAATGTTCTAGATCCCAAGAACTTGGTGCAACTAACTGAGGTAGAGGCCTTGGAGAAGTATAGCAAGCATAAGGAATCCACTAAGTCTCATCTAAACAAAAAGTGGTTGAAGACGAAAAAGAAATCTCTGAGCAAACTTGCAAACCAGCCAAAGTGGACAAATTTCAAGAAGGAAGTATCAGATCTAATATTGATGCTGTCCAGGGTGTTTGGGAAGAGGGATACATTCCACTTCAAGGAATGGATGTTTCCTTTCATCCAAATAATCTTACATGGTGACCATCAGTTTGATTGGCTAATGATTATGTCAAATGCTATCCATGATCAACTGACTAACATCATAAACACTAAGTGTTTCTCTATGACTTCTTACATTGTATATGCAGCAACAAGATTGGGGATTTTCCTAGGTTTGAACAGAGTAGGCATAATGAGAGCCTTGGATGGGAAAAAGAAGGTATGGGAGCACTATGATCAGTTGTCTCTTCAAGTTGTTGAGACTCATTTCAGAAGAGTCAATGATGCATTTTTATATGTGATTATCAACCAATTGAATGGAGATTCTAGATACCGGTTGAGTCAAGAAGCTATGGAATTCATCGCTGAATGGGGATGTTGGTACATCCAATACCCTAAATTTACATACTTCAGGTTGGATGGTTTTGAAGGCCATCCACATTTGCTTCCAAGGTGCTACAGTAACAGGATAGTGCTAATGGAGTTTGTATATCAAGCTATTGGAGTTAATGCTCGGTTTGGGATCAAGCATAAAACTGGATGTCATAAATTTCCCATGAAGTTGGGTGAATATAACTGTCAACACTTGGTAGGAGAAAAGGTGGTCTCTAGTGAATTGATATAGTTGAAATTGGGATTGTACATAGCTCGTAAGTATTTTGATCCAATGAAAAAGATGTATGCCTTATTACCTTCAGTGTTCACTAGACATTTCAATTTGTTAGAAGACTTTTGGAGTGATCGGCAGGATGAGTATGATTTAAGAAAGAAGAACTATGAAAGATTGCCAGTTGCACTCATGGTAGAATTAGGTGTTAAAGAAAACATTCCTAACACATTGGTGGATGATGGAATTGTATTGGATCCATCCTATGAAGCTTTGAATGTTGGCACCAAGAGTCTAGATCCAATTGACTAGGATGCTAAAGAAATAATTGATATCAAGAAGATTGGAAGGACAGTATTGGATAGGAGTGTGCAATGGTTAATGTTGAGAACTCAAGCTCCTCAAGGACCAATCCTTAGAAAGGGTAAAGGATACAAGAGAATCAAGAGAAAGATACCTCCCAAAGAGCCATTAGAATTCCTTCCTTTGGACATTGAAGAAATAGAACTTGAGGTGATAGATGATGAAGAAGAAACACCAGAGGGAGATGTTCCAATAGGATCTGCTGTTTTGACACCTAGATTAGGTGAATCATCTGCACAAGTCCCACTTACAAGGAAGAAGAGTAAAGAAATTCAAGAAGGAGCTCTTCATAGCATGGCTGAAACTGCCAAGGGAAAAGAAGTGGAGGAGGAAATTCTGGAGGTTGAGACAGATTCAGATGAGACTCTATTAGAGAAATATTTGCAAGAGAACATGCCTCTAGAGGAGGATATTGAGTAGATCTTAACACAAGAAGATCAATAGAAGCTATTTGTAGATGTGAAAAGAAGTTCTGATTCAAGGGCTGCAGTGGAGAAACAAAAGGAAATAGAAACTAAGGCAGTAGCTGATGAAGTGGAGAAACAAAGAAGGCAACAAGAAGATGAGCTCAAGGTCAGAGAAGAGAACGACAAGTTGGAGTTGATACAGAAAATTCATGACCTTGAGGAAGAAAAAGCAAGGAACCGAAGGGAAAGAGAAATCTTGGTTGCTAAACTAAAACTTGCAAAGGAAGCTCACTAGAAAGAAGAAGAAGTAGAAAGCTTGGGAAAGAAAAGGGATGCTGAGGAGCTAATTAAGAAGTAGCAAGCAAAAGAAGAGAAGGAAAAGGCAAAGAAACTTAAGGCCTTAGAGGCAGAGAGATTAGAGAAAGAGAGACTAGAGGCTTTGAAAAAAGAGAAACTAGAAAAGGAAGCTCTAGAGAGGAAAGAAGAGGAAGAAAGGAAAAGGAAAGAACAAAGAGATAGAGAAGAGGCTGAGAAGTTGGCGCAGATGCATATACTACAAGAGCAACAAGAGAAATCAAGGGCTGACTCTCAACCTCAGGTAAATGTTCAACCACCTTCTACAGTTGTTGCTTCCTCTTCTATGATGACTACTACTCCAAGTGCTCCTAGTTGGCTAAAATTGGACCTACAAAAGAGGGAAATAACACCTCCACAACCTCTCAATTGGGAGGATATGATGAAGGGAATTGAGTAGGAAAGGCCTAAAAAGAAGGCTAAGATTCTACATTCTACCCGACTCACAGACAAAGGAGAAATTGTTGTTGAATGTGCCATGCCGATGACAAAAAAGGAGGTAGGGGTCATGTAACTAACAGATTATCAGCTGAGTACGGACAATTTGGGAAGGCCCACTAGGAATCAGCAAATGAATTTGATTGATGTGGTGGCTTCAATGAACAAGTCAAGAATTATCAAGGATAAGAAAAAGAAGGATGAGCTTAAAGCTCAATTAGATCAATTGCATTCATTCTTGAAGAGTGTCTCCTCTCCAAGATCACAACAGGTAGTAGCCATTGAGACTCCTATTTTGTTAAGCAAAAAGGAGGTAGATGATTTGGTGTAGGTTAGAGGTAAGGCGAAGATGGTAGACCGGTGGGTAGACAAATTGAACCGAGAGGTAGGTGAAGTTTTAGTTAAAGGTTTTGAAGCCTACAAGGACACAAAAGGGTTAATAAACGAGATGCATCAATACATTGAGGCATTAGAAAAACAAGAAGAAGAGTACAAAGAATACAATTAGAAGTTAGAAAAGGTAAGTGCGTTGCCTTTAGCTACTCTTCTGGAACAATCAATACTTGAGGAGGACAACAAGGATTTTGTGGAGAAAACTTCTCGTATACTCTGGTTTAGAACTGAATTTTTGTGTAAGCATAAGGATGAAATCCAAGAGGCTATTAATAATTTGACTGAGAAATTGGAAGAGCTGGAAGCAATCATTGCTATAATTGTAGATGTAAATGTGTTGACAAAAGATGGCATGCCTTTGAGTCAAATTAAAGAGAAATGGGATGAAAGGTTCAAAGGACTCATGCAGGAAAAGGATGGGGGAGAAGAGTTGATAATAGATCGACTAGTAGAGGTCAAAGAAGAGATAAAAGCTGCTGGGAGAGAGTTAATAAAAATAAAAAGCATGAGGGAATTTGCTACAGCAGAATTGGATCGAATCAAGTTTGAAGATAGCTAGATTGATGGGCCAGAGATGGATACATTACAGCAAGTCTTCACCAGCTACGATGAGTTTATTGCATATACAGCTTTGCATGCATGAGTCTCTGCATGCATAATTTTCCTCTTCTTTGCATGTTGCATGCAGCACTGACAACTTTTTGAGCGCATGATTTCTTCTTCTCTTCTGTCTTCCATTTTTAGTTAAACTGAATGTCTAAATGTAAGAACTCAAGATCAAATTGATCTAGTTCCTAAAAGGGTGAATAGCCTAAAATAGAAGTAGAGTTCGAGGTTTTGTATATCTATAAATACTCGATGGGTATCATATTGTAAGGGTTGGCTAATTGAGAATAGAATTGGCTTACCTAATGCTAGGAGATAGAATTTTGTAGTGATCACTTTTGAGATATATTGTTACTAGATGTTTTACAGTTAATAAAATTACAGGTTTTCTTGCAATATGGTGTTAGAGTTAAATTTTTTGTGTGATAAGGCTGATAAGTTATAATCTATCTGTATGTAGTGATTGTGCTAAACATAAAAGTTTCTTGAGTGATAAAAGTCATTTGAAGGAATCAGATTTAAGGATTGTCTTATTAGATTATCATTGAATTGAAGCTATTAAAGTCTGTTGATCTATGACCTTAGCAATGAATGGATGTATGTTTTGAAATCTTGGAGATAGTTGTGGTAAGCGAAAAGTGGTCTTGAATTAAGCACCTTAGATGCATGCAATGGTATAGTTTTATGTTGTAGATTGTGTCATGCTTTGGTTTTGTGATTTGTTGGAGAAAATTCATTGTTGAAAGTATATGTCCAGATGTTAGATAAATTTGATTCAAATTTATTGGTTACCCCTTTGTTCCATCTTTTTCTTTTGTTTGAAACTCCTTTATTTATAGGAACTATTTTGATAAAAAGAGTCATTGCTTGAATCTTTTGTTACTAGCACAAGCCCCTTGAACATTACAGTTGCATGAACCGATTGAGTGACACTAGACAGTTGAGAACTAGCTACCAGGACCTTGGGAGTTAGGCCACTACATGTTGTCTTTCTTTTTCAGGAGAAAGAGTAGAAATATTCTATTTTAATGTTGTTTGTGTCATTTTAACCATCAACACAAGGGGTATAAATGAAAGAAATCATCCAAGCAAGGGGCTCAGGGTGACTCCACGAGAGGCAAGGAAGTCAAAAGAGGACCGATTGATGGTTGTTGGACATGTGAAGGTGAACACTACATGAATGGGTGTCCCAAGAATCGAAACAAGAACACCAATCCCACAACTCAAATTTATGCATATGTGGATAATTGACAAGAAGACCAATAGGCACCCCTAATAGAGCTGCAAGGTACACTTTTCAGGCAACTTATTTCTATTCTAGTAGATTTAGGAGCCATAGGTAGCTTTATATCTCCTAATGTAATAAAAAAATGTAAAATTGATCATAAGAGTCTAATTCGAGAGGAGATGGAGGTTGAGTTTGGTTCAGGTAAGACACAAAAGATCAAGTTTTGATTATGAGGAGTTGAAATTGACAAGAATTATTAAGACTAAGGTAAACCTATAGGTCACCAAGTTAGGATCCTATGACCTCATCTTAGGAATGGATTGGTTTCGGGAGCATCAAGCCAAGTTGGATTATTACAATAAGAAGATTGAATTTCTAGATGATCAAGGGAGACCCATGACTCTCCAGGGAATCTAGAGACCTTTAGTGCTAAGAATGATCTCAATCATGCAAGCTAAGAGGGTAGAAAGGAAGGGAAGAAAAAATTATATAGTGAAGGCAGAGGAGGGAAACAAGGAACCAACTCCTAGCTTTGAAGATCATCCAATCCTCTAGGAATACTATGATGTCTTTCTCGAAGAGTTGCCAGGATTATTGATGGGAAAGGTCGTTGGTGTCAATACTTGCATCATTTAATTTCTCATCTATCAAAATGGGTGTGTCTCAGAGCTATATGCAATAAGGATGACTCCAAAAATTGGGGGGTTCTGTACTGTAAACAATTACTTTGATTTCGGTCAGTCTCCTTCAGGAGCTCTCAGGAGTGGAACATAACAACTAATTTCTAAAGGCTAACTTGATCTTATCAACTGAATAATGCTTATCTAGGCCTAATTTTGATCCCAACAGCTTAGTTTAGATTTCACTTCACTTGAATATAATTGGTTCATGGAAAGATCTATGAAATAACTCAAATTAACTAAGTCTAAAATGCAGAATTGAAATTGCTTGAAAAAGGAAGTCTATTTACGCTTGCTAATAATGAACATTAATCCAGAAAATAGTGAATCTATTTATGTTTGTAGGAAATTAAACATTAATCTAGAAATAATTAATACTAATTCCCATGAAAAAATTCCAATTAAGCCTCAGTTTGATCCTCACATCAGTCTTTATTATCAATCTCATTATAGTTACATGCATTTGAAAATAAGTACTGATCTAATTTCTAAAAATAGTAATGGAATTTATAGTATGTAAATGAACTTTGATCTACAACAAAACATCTTAACTAATTTAAATAATAGTAAACTAATATGAGTAAATGCAATTACTGAACATTGATCAACAAGAATTGAAATGCTTAACTTGAAACCAATGTAAACAAAATAGAATTTAACTGAATCAAATAACATAAAATAGGGTCACCTCCTTCGGTTGAGCGGGCCCTGCTCTTCAACTGGTGGGACCTCTAACACAAAGATTCAGATTAACTTCTTATTTTCATTCCAATTGGCCAAAATAGGCGAGTAGAACAAAAGTATGTAGTACCATAAATTACAATATTCAACAAAAGATTGACTAACTCAAACTAAACTTTATCACATATATTTATAAGAATATCTCTTAATTTGAATTCAAAAACATGGTGCTATCTGCTAAGATACAAAGTGCCAACTAAAAGACTAAAATAGAACTAAAAATAGATAGAGGGAATTCACCAAGTCACTGTTGGAACAAGGATATCCCAAACCGACTAGAAGGAACCGATTTGAAACTTCAGTGAATCATCATCCAACTGGAGTGTGATTGACTTCATGCGGTTAAACAAAGAGTTTAACTTTTATCTTTGAAATAAGTCATTAATCACCAGGCTTTAATTACCTAAACAGGATCATTAGAAATAGGTTACTAATCATGACAACAAAAGATTCAAATTGCATAATTATCTCATCATTAACACCACTAAAGAAACACATTCAATGCAAATTATTACTTCTAATATATTCACTAATTTAGCTAAACATAAGGCAAAACAAGAAAATATATGAGCATATAGTTTACCTCCACTAATGTTAATTAATAGTAACAAAGTCTTTTTAAAAACAAAACATCTATTTTAAAAGTACCATTGAGGGCTCTCATCAATTATCTCCTAAATGATAGATGGATTTTGAAATAAATCTAGTCCTAGGGGTTGAACCTATTTCAAAAGAACCTTATAGAATGAACATGGTTGAGTTACAAGAGCTTAAGATGCAGTTGCAAGATCTAATGGAGAAAGGATTAATTCGACTTGGTGTGTCACCTTGGGGAGTGTTGGTGTTTATTTTTCCCAACTAAGGCTTTGTAATTCTCTAAGAGGTAGCCAACCTCTATACTCAAGAATTAACAAAGGCTAGTGGCCAACTAACGAGATTCAGTCAAAGACTAACATCTCCTACACTTTTGGCTCTGTGAAACCAAGGAGGGTAAACCTAAGTGTGTTCATAAGAGTGTTTTATAATTGGTAAGAAAACTTCTTCTTACAGATTACAATCCCTACATACGCACTGAGATAGTAATTACTCTGGTATTGGCAAACCAAAGAATAATAATAGTTATCTTAGAGAAATGGGACTGAATATTTTAATATAAGATTTGCATCTCGTAAAGAGAAAGGGTTTAATATTTTGGTTTGTTTAGATCTTAGAACACCATGTTTAGAATTACAACCCCGTAGTAATCCTGAAGAAAATAGCCAGTTCCTCATCCATTGGGTAGGATTCATAAAAAATGTAATTCATATATTATGGACATATCACCATAATGATTTACATCATGTGAATTTTAGTTTTAAAACAACACTCCTTAACAAATCCTGAGTGTAGAATCATAAATCTGTAACTCATTTTCAAGCAATTTTATTAACTCATTGAGTTAAAGTAGGGAAATGAAGAACACATTCAAATATACCATTGAAATTCAAATGAAAATATCATTAATAGGCTCATTCACGACTTATGACATACAATTAGGAGAGAAATTGTTCCAAAATGATTATCATTTATTGCTTTAATATTTGTAATTACATCACCATAGCTTGCTTGCTTCATAGAAATCCTGACCAGAAAAGATATTAACTAAAACCTTCAAGAAAACTATAGTAAACAAACTAAATGTACATATATTCAAAACCTCCTAGATCCAAAATCTAACCATAACAATGAGCCGTGAAATCTCCTTTATAGACAAGAGACCAACAAGCACCGAGCTACATTGTTAATTTCAAAAATGAATTTCATTCTAAATGAAATTCTAAATTACATTTCAAACATTCCTCATCATTGGAAAACAAAGTGCATGATCTGAGGAATCAAAAAATGGTTACACCCAGTAACTAGTTGGAGAGAAAACAAAAAACGTACTAGGCACGCACACATCCATATCAATGAAAACCAACCACCAGGAAAGCAACACCCACCAACCACTATCACCACCCATGAGCAACACACCCAACACTAGCAATCATTAAGCTGAACCATGACCCTGGTACAAGCGACTGCTACTAGTTCTCACCTCAGGTTGAGGTGGAACCACCTTCTTCTTACCATCCACATCAACACAAACTCCAATAGCTTGGCACGGTGCCATTGCAGTTATTGGTGAAACTGTAAGGACCTCTTCATCAAAACCCACAAGTTAAGTCATGGCCACCAGGTAACATCGGTACTCTGATTTAGTCTTAGACCCGTTGCCATCAGAACCTGAAGAAAGCACAACAGGGGACACACAATGCTCAGGCCTTTTGCTAGTATTTTGAGTAGCAACATCGAGTGTATGGGGAAAAGGTTGCTCCTTCTCGAGTAGCGACCTCTTGGCCTTTACTCTGGCACTTCTATGCCCCATGGAATTGTCCATTGAAAAATAATAACTTGCATAATATAGGAGAAAAACCACCACTTGCAAAGAAAACAACTCAAACTGCAATGATAATACTGGGTAACATAGCAAGCATTTATAGAGTGAATTGGTGTGAGGGCTATTAATTGCTTAAATGTAGTACAAGCATTTGAGCGATTAGTGGCTGACGTAACCACCACAAAATTATTCCAGGCTCATGAAGAAATGACGTACATCCCATCATTGCACTCAACAGGAGGGCATCGTTCACACACAAGAAAATCAGGAGAAGATCCTCTGAAAAACCTATGCCATTAATGAAACAAGTTACAGAGCACAAAAATTCCTCACACAGATGAATAGTACCCCCTTTGAATTTGAACCATTGATGTGGAATAGACGTGGCAAGTCAGACGACTCAGATCGAGTCAATGAGTGTTGGAAATCCACATCAGCACCTAGGAAAAACAACAACCAATCACAACTCATGAAGACAGGAAAATGTGATCGAGCAGTAGGCCCCACCTAGCCTCTGTTGCTTCAAGATCCAGGTCATGTGTTGCTATTTTGCAAACCTCATAGTACTTTAGGAAAATTTACTCTGATCGTGCGAGGCCTATGAGGGATATTCATTATTAATCCCCATCATTAAATTCCTTCGTTGGTGAAAAGATGGCTATCTATCACTAGTAGTGCATTGGGAAAGACCCCCATCCCTTTGTACATGACAGATGACAATATCTTGCATACCTCGCACCACTTGAATGACATCAGCAAGAAAACCTGCGAGGTCTACGAGGAACGGTCCAGATCACCTGTGATTGGACGCTTCACCAAGCTGAATGTAAACAGATATATAATAGTGGTGGGGCCGGCTGGAAAACCTTCGACAACACAAATATTAAAAGCTAAAGTGGTAGATAGGAAACCGGTAGGTTAGATGAAAAGAGGCCGGTAAGAGCACGAAGGAAAGGCTCAACCAGACAACTTAAGTGACTGGTTACCCTCGATAGCAAGTCAATGTTGAAATATAACGTGAGGGTTTCAAAAGTTGATAATTTATATTACCATGGGTAATATAAAACCTAAACCCTTAAGCCTCCCTTCTTACAAATTTTTAAAGTCCCACCAGTGGCTCCAACTGGGGATGTATGCCCCCTGCGGGCATAGCAAGAATCTAGAATCTCTGATTTCATAGACCAGATCACTAAAATACATAAGTGCCTTGATATATATTTCACCATGCTTTGTCAATTGGACTTGTGCATACTAACTTTGTGGCCCCAGGTCACCAAACAAGAAAATCAAAACTTGCCCCTGTCAAAAACAAAATTCTCAGGTACCTGGAGTAAACCAAGTCTACAATCTTTACTTATTGATGCTTCAAAATTAATGGGGTAATTAATATGCATGGAAGTATCATAATGTTTACTAATACTCCCCTGCACCAATTTAGTCAATGCCCTATACCCAAACTTTAAAAGCAACATATGACCATGATAATATTTCACCTTACTCTGCCCCTAGTCATATTTCATATAATGTTGGCTTAATTGAGCTAAGAAGTGGAAACATTCATAATTTATCTAGTTTGCAACATCACACATTCTGGCATCATCATCAGCTTGTTCATAGAACTGAAAAATTTCATATAAAATTGTGTGAATGTTATCCATACTTCCATTGCTCAACAAAGATGATACATAACTTAGGGAATCCCCATCATGGAATTTCCCACATAAGCTTGGTTGCCAGCACCTAAATTCTATCAATTTGGAATACGTCCTAGTATTATAAATGTTGGCAATACTAGCTATATCATTCTCCAGGGAATGTGTAAACACATTCATCTCAGGCCTCTCAATATACATCTTCCCCTGCACTTCTTCATTTATTCTCAAATGAAAACCCTAAAAAACAGAGTCAAATATATCAATTTCAACCTGGTCAAAAGAGAAACAAAAATATGCACTAGCCTCTTTTTTCTCAGTACCACCTATGGTATGTGTTAATTTATAAGTGAAAATTTTGACACAAGCTGAAAACTTTTCACCAGCAATATCAATGTCACCTTCATTATAAGCTGGAAAATTTTCACCAACAATATCAATGTTACCTGGTAACAACAAATCACTCTTAGCTTCATACAAACAGTCAAGAAAATTAATAGTACCAATATTTTCATTAATATATTGGTTATCTCTAGTACTATTATTTTGATCACACATCTCATTGTCCTCAAGTTCCTCAACAATTATACAATAAACTTGTTCCATTGCTACTATACCTGGAGTATACTCTAAATATTTATCATTTGAAAGTTTTTCCTTCACTTGGAAACAATTAAAATCATGAGGTTCCATATTTCCATAAAACTCTCGTAAAAAGAAAAGCTCAGTTCCATCCTCAGTACTGCAATTTTTCCTTCTAAAATCACAATCACTAGCCTGTAACAAAATATTAGTGATATGAGCATTACAATCAGGATTAGGAAACACAATGGGTGTCTCACATAATCCTTCATCATGCTGCCCCTCAAATTCCTTTGCAGTTATCCAACTTTCTTCAAAAGGGCCAGCATTATCTTCATTTTGTGTAGATACATTCTTAGTTGATTTTGTAATCTCCATCCATTTAATGACTTGGGCCAAATTAGTAGGTTTCAATTCTTCTGGCAAAGCACTGAGCCCCGATTCATAAAGTTCACAAAATAAATCAATGCATTCATAGTCATTAGGTCTATGACTTCTAGGAATTCGTATTAAAACACCTAAAAATCTCAAGAAAAACTCATATGGTGATTCTTTCTCTTGCCTCTTCATTTCATACAATTCTGGCACAAGAGAAGTTTTATCATCATCATTCAAACTGGATTGGCTTTCAACTTGGATCTCATTATCATCACAGTGTAGTGGTGAAGATATTATAGTTTTCAAAGCACCCTTATCATAATCAGTATTATGAGCAGCCAACTCTGACATTTTACTAGTACGAGTTAGGCTAGTGTAATCAACACTTGCAGCCATATACCCTTTCATCATTGAGTATTTCATGTTGTTTTCAATTTCCATAGCCATTTGATATGCTTGGTGTAGGTCTGTAGGTTCTTTATATCTTAATAAGTAACCCATCTGTTTGTCAAAAGCACCAAGATATACAACTAAGAATTCAGCCTCACTTGGTCTAATTTCTTTAGGAAATTCCCTTAAAGCTCTTGAAAATCTGAGATTAAAATATGAGATTAGCTCCTCTTCTTTTATGTGGATTCCCATTAAAATTTTTCTTAATATGTTGGGATTGACTCTTTCACCAAATTGTTCCATAAAAACTATCACCAACTGATTCCATGAGTTAACAGAATAGGCAGGCAAATAGGAAAACCAATCCCTGGCATCACCCCTCAAGGATTGCACAAAAATCTTCATGACAACATCCTCATGAATAATTTCATAATCCCCCATTACCTCTACAAAATGTTGTAAATGCTAAGAGGCTGATTCTGCACTTTGCCCTGTATATTTAGGCAAATATTTCCTAATATTTTTAGGAATTGGATTAGGGTAACCACTGGCATTACTGAAAATAAAAGGCATATACCTTTGAGTTATAAAACCCCCTGAAGGGCTTAATTAAACTTGTTCTCTTTTCATATTTATGTCTGACCTTACATATGGGAAATCACTTATACCCATTTCAAATTTGTCAAATCAATGCATGTTTATCAAACATATCATTTACCATCTCAATCATGATTCCATTAGTGACTGAAGTTATTATTCTTTTCCTTTAGAAGTATGATGCAACATAAACATGTTTCATAAGACTTTTTACATATGGCATCATTAGAAGTATGGAAAATATAATCATTGTTCCCTTTCTTGATGCTAAACATCTAGTTTGGAACCATCTTTCATCCTTAATTACAAACACCCTTTACAATTAGAAATAGTGAACCCCTTTACAATTATAAATAATGAACTATTAGGATTTAATGAAATACCTGGTAATTTTGGCAGTGGTTATTAATCTTTTCCTTTATATATCAACTGGTTCTTCAGACAGAGTCGCCACCTCTTCAATAGAGGACTGAATTTCAATAGAAATATGAAGTTCCTTCTCAAAACTTGTTAGATTCTGGGTCTTTGTGCATAACAAAATCATACCTCAAACATTCTGACACCATGCCGCTACCAATTTCTTTCAAAACCACAATTTGTCACCATTCAACTCTACTTAGACAAATGATTTTGGATAGCCGCCTCCAACTGTTGTGGTTTCTTTTTCTCTTTTTCTTTTAAATTTCTTAGAAGTTCTCCCAAATAAAAAACCATTCAACTAAAACTCTTGAATCAATGGGACACCACAGATCATGAGACTTTCAGGTTCATTTCAACAACCTCTTCCTTCTAGGGTTGAAAATGTTCACTTATGGAAATTTAGAATGACAAATCATTTGAATCTATGCAATGACTCTTAAGAACACCGTGTACAACCAAACGTTTGAATTTGTTCCCCAACAGAGTCACCATTTTTTGGGTGTTTATATTTCCCAGCTAAGGCTTTGTAATTCTCTAAGAGGTAGCCAACCTCTATACTCAAGAATTAACAAAGGCTAGTGGCCAACTAATGAGATTCAGTCAAAGACTGACATCTCCTACACTTTTGGCTCTGTGAAACCAAGGTGGGTAAACCTAAGTGTGTTCATAAGAATGTTTTATAACTGGTAAGAACATGTCTTCTTACAGATTACAATCGCTACACACACATTGAGATAGTAATTACTCTGGTATTGACAGACCAAAGAATAATAGCAGTTATCTTAGAGCAACAAGACTGAAGATTTTAATATAAGATTTGCATCTCGTAAAGAGAAAGGGTTTAATATTTTGGTTTGTTCAGATCTTAGACCACCATGTTTAGAATTACAACCCCGTAGTAATCCTAAAGAAAATAGCCAGTGCCTCATCCATTGGGAAAGAGTCATACAAAACCTAATCCAGATATTATGGAAATATCACCATAATGATTTACATCATGCAAATTTTAGTTTTAAAACAACACTCCTTAACAAATCCTGAGTGTAGAATCATAAATCTGTAACTCATTTTCAAGCAATTTTATTAACTCATTGAGTTAAAGTAGGGAAATGAAGAACACATTCAAATATACCATTGAAAGTGAAATGAAAATATCATTAATAGGCTCATTCACAACTTATGACATGCAATTAGGAGGTAAATTGTTCCAAAATGATTATCATATATTGCTTTAATATTTGTAATTACATCAACATAGCTTGCTTTCTTCATAGAAATCATGACCAGAAAAGATATTAACTAAAAATTTCAAGAAAACTACAATAAATGAACTGATTGTACATATATTCAAAACCTCTTGGATTCAAAATTTGACCATAACAATGAGCCGTGAAATCTCCTTTATAGACAGGAGAGCAACAAGCACCAGGCTAAATTGTTAATTTGAAAAATGAATTTCATTCTAAATGAAATTCAAAATTACATTTCAAACATTCCTTATCATTGGAAAAAAAAGTGCACGATCTAAGGAATCAAAAAATGGTTACACCCAGTAACCATTCAGAGAGAAAACAAAAAATGTGCCAGGCACGTGCATGTTCATATCAACAAAAACCAACCACCGGGAAAGCAACACCCATCGACCACTATCACTACTCACGAGCAACACACCTAACACCAGCAAGAATTAAGGTGACCCATGGCCCTGGTATAGGCGACCACTTCTGGTTCTCACCTCAGGTTGAGGCGGAACCACCTTCTTCCTACCATCCACATCAACACAAACTCCAGAAGCTTGGCACATTTCCATTGTAGTTATTGGTGAAATTGCAAGGACCTCTTCATCCACTCCCACAAGTTTAGTCATGGCCATCAAGTAAAATCGGTAGTTTGAGTCAGTCTTGGACCTATTGCCATTAGAACTTGAAGAAATCGCAGTAGGGGACACACAACGCTTAGGCCTTTTGCTAGTATTTTGAGTAGCAACATCAGGTGTTTCGGTAACAAGTTGCTCCTTCTCAAGCATCAACCTCCTAGCCTTTACTCTGGCACTTATGCGCCCCATGGATTTGTCCATTGAAGAAAAATAGCTTGTAGAATACAAGAGAAAAACCATCACCTACAAACAAAACAAGTCAAAATGCAACGATAACACTGGGTAACATAGCAAGCATTTATAGAGTGAATTGGTGTGAGGGATACTAATTGCTTAAATGCAGTACAAGAATTTGGGCGATTAGTGGCTGACGTAGCCACCACAAAAGTATTCCAGGCTCATGAAGAAACAACGTACAACCCATCATTGCACTCAATAGGAGGGCATTGTTCAAACGCAAGAAAATTAGGAGAAGATCCTCTAAAAAACCCACGCCATTAATGAGACAAGTTATAGAGCGCAAAAATTCCTCACACAGATGAACAGTACCCCCTTTGAATTTGAACCATTGATGCGGAACAGACTTGGCAAGTCAGACAACTTAGATTGAGTCAATGAGTGTTGAAAATCCACATCAACGCTTGGGGAAAACCACAACCAATCACAATTTAGGAAGACAGGAAAATGTGATCGGGCAGTAGGCCCCACCTAGCCTCCGTTGCTTCAAGAGCCAAGCCACATGTTGCCATTTCACAAAACTCGCATTACTTTAGGAACATTTACTCTGATCATGCGAGGCCTACGAGGGACATTCATTATGAATCCTCGTCATTAAATTTCCTTCGTTGGTAAAAATATGGCCATCTGTTACCGTCGACGCATTGGGAAATGGCTCCATCCCTTTGTACATGACAAATGGGAGTATCTCACATACCTCGCACCACCTGCATGACATCAATAGGAAAACCTTCGAAGTCTGCGAGGAACGGTCTAGATCACCCGTGATCGGACAGTACACCAAGCTGAATGTAAACAAATATATAATAGTGGTGGGTCCAATCGAAAAACTCTCGATGATACAAATATTAAAATCCAAAGTGGTAGATAGGAAACCGGTAGATCAGATGAAAAGGGGCTGGTAAGAGCACGAAGGAAAGGCTCAACCAGACAACTTAAGTGACCGATTACCCTCGATAGCAAGTCAACGTTGAAATATAACGTGAGGGTTTCAAAAGTTGATAATTTATATTACCATGGGTAATATAAAATGTAAAACCTTAAGCCTCCCTTACAAATTTTTAAAAGTCCCACTAGGGAGCCCTAGTGTTGTTCATCAAAAAGAAGGACGGAACCTTGAGGTTGAGCATAGACTACCTGATTCAGGGGCATCCATTTTAATGCTTTTGTTGTCATTTTTGTAAAGGTTTATAATTTGTTCTCCAACCTTTTTTTGAGTTGATTCGTGTTGTTTTGTGCAAATAATTTCATTTTGGACCATTTGGGGTCATGCAAGTACCTTTTTCATGGCTAAGTTAGAAAATTGTAAAAGTTGTTAAAAGTTGTCAATAAAAGTGCAAAAGTGCATATAACTTTGCAACCTTAGAGTTTTGAATAGGAAATCGGCTTTTGGAAGCTAGAATGAATTTATTTTGAAGGTTAAAGTGATTTCTCACGCCCAACAAATGTGGAGAGAGATTTGGAATGAAAAACACCAATTCTTGCAATATTTTCTTATGTTTTTCTCTGTGTATCAATTTGAAAACCAAGTTGTATGGACCTGTACGGGTTGGTACTGTGAACTCCAATCCTATTCCTACATAAACAAAACAAAAAAACACATAGTTAGGTTCATATACAAGATAAAACAAGGATTCCCCATGAAATCCATTTATAAATACTCAAAATAGGAAAAACAAGAACAAACATGAAATATAGATGAAATCCTAAATTAACCAAATGCAAACTCTTGATCCCATGGGGAGGTGGTGCCAATTGGTGTGTTGAAATTGACCCTTTCCCAACTCTTTTGTAATTTTGATGATGATTTGATGAGTGATTGATCCACTTTGTTGATGAAAAACAAGATGAGTTTTTGAGAAAACCTGCAATAACCTAAAGATCTTGCATTAAGGATGAAGTTGAGTAGAGTAAGTTTACTCAAGTTGTGGATGTTAGAATGAGAGGAAGAGTATCTCATTTATAGATTTCAAATTGGAATAATGAGAAATATTTGAGCAATGTGGGACAAAAGACTAACCAATGAGAGAAGGCCACTTGTCCACATGTGATTGGAGGAGGAATGAGCACATTTTGGTCAATGTGCATGTTAAATGCTATGAGATTCAAATTTGAAATTTGAATGTGACATGTTGGAGGGAGAAAGAAATGGAGTTAATGTCACTTGACTCAATGCACAAGGACATGTAAGAGGAGTGAATGCCCTGTTGGAAGTACCCATCCACTTGGATTTTGAATTCAAATTTGAGGGAATATTCTCCATTTATGCCATGTGAGGGAAACTAAGAGATTAATAGATCACAGTAATTGATTTATTGTGCAAGTTGCATTCTCTAGAGGATTTTAGTGATTGAGATTAAATTAATCAAGATTTGATCAATTTAATGAGAGATTAGGTGATTTGACCATTTTGACTTAGATTTTAGGATTAATTTAAATCAAAATGAGAGGGAAATGATTAGAGACTTAATTAAATAAAGATTTGATTTATTCAATTAAAGAGGGATGATGTTATATTTAAACCAAATAAAGATTTATTTAATTTAAATGAGATGACTTTAGTCATTAATTAAATAAAATTATTTATTTAATTAAAAGGGGGATTACAAAAATAATTAAATAAAATTGATTTATTTAATTAATAGGAGATGATGACTTAATTAGATAAAGTTGATTTATTTAATTAAGAGTGATGAATTTAATCAAATATAGATTATTCGATTAAATAACTAGTAAATAAGATGATTGAGGATGAAATTGTGTTGGTAAATCAGGATCCAGTGTGTCAGATCGAATTATATATTTTTCATGTCTACATTTTGCCCCTCTTTGAAGCAATGTACTTGTTGCATTGATTCAAAGAATAAACTACTGTGATCGAAGTTCAAATTTTTCGAATGCCCCACTATTTCCCCAATGGAAGGATTATGCCGGTATATGGCTCCCTCGAGAGATCAAGCGAAAATGCTAATTTTTAGATCGAGATAGCGATAAAATGCGAGAAGAGCTATTTTATTGATTAGAGGACGAAAGATAATTCTTTAGAAAGATCAGATATTTGATATAGACAACTTTGATGATGTATAGAAAATGATCGACCATGGGTAGCCTCATGTATATTTTAGGATCTCACACCTAATTTAGATAGAAATGTTAGTAAAATAGAAGAATAAGAAGAATAAGATGGATGGAAGGAGGATCCAACAAGCCTACGTTATTAATGATGATGATGATGATTTGCTTACCAGGAGTTGGGATTTTCAAAGGGCCAATTACTTTATGTTTGATAACACATGTAGGTATGATGCATCAAGGTATAAAGAACTAGGATGACATTGTACCTAATGTGATTGACTTTGACTTGACAATCAGATAAGAGTATTCTTGTTCACACTTGACATACAAAAACCTTGCTAGGATAGACCTAACAAAGTAAGTATTCACCAAGTTATTTTATAAGAGTATCCAACAAGCACAACAGAAAAAATATATTGATCGTTACCCCATTCCTTTCTCTCTAAACCTATTTTTGTTTAGGAATCATCAAGAGGTCCTTAGAATGAGAACAATAAGATAAGTCAAAAAGACCAAGATAAAGTAAACAAACAAGCTAATGTTTTTCATACCACTAACCAAATCTAAACTACCGCGAGATACCTACTACTTATGTCCATCGTGAGAAAGATACAACCTAGGACATGTTGTGATTAGGGTTTTGGTGAGATTGATTGGGTGATAAACTATTGATACTCCGAGTTGACCAACTTTCTTGCTTATTGACCTAGACTTGAGACTTTTGACGATTAGGGTGTTCACTTTGGAACCTGCTAGACTTGCTTCCGAATGACTCACCAAAGGATGAAGGTGATGATTGACTTATTAGGAGCTAGACAATCGCGACTGAAAGTGAGATGAGATGGATGCACCATTTTGGGTTTTTTTAAATTTTTGAGGCTGTTTTTTGGTATTTTTGAAATTTTTCAATGTTTTGGTATTTTTGAGATTTGTGAATATTTTTGGATTTTGTGTCTCAGGGGCCGATTAAGGATGGCCTTGTCTACATTTAAGCTCAGATACGATGTAGTTAAGATGACAATTGAATTGACTGTTGATGAGATAGAAGGGAAAACAGATTGCCATTGTGACAAAAGCCTAAAGGATTGGCCTAAAATATGAAATAGATGGGAAAGCAGATTTCCATTGTGATGGACACCTAAAGGACTAACCTAAAATGTGAAATAGATGGGAAAACGGATTGCCATTGTGACAAATGCTTAAATGATTGACCTAAATGTGAAATAGATGGGCAAACAGATTGCCATTGAGACAGACGCCTAAAGGACTAACTTAAAATGTCTCAGGGGATGATCAAAGATCAACCTTTCCTACATTCAAGCTCAAAGATGACGTAGTTCAACAAGATGACAAACTGAAAAGACTTGATGATGATTTTTTTGAAGACTTTTGAGATTTTTATGATGTTTTGGATTTTTTGATTTTCACATGATTTTGACGTTTTGGATATGGATATGTGATGATATCAGTGCTTTGTTTTGAGATTTTGTTGAGAACTAAGCTTAATGTTGATCGATTGGATTGATGGATTGATATTTGACTGTGTGTTAAATTAAAAAAAAGTGATAATGCACTTGTAAATTCCAGGAAGTTGTGTTATCCTAGAGTAAACTTGTACATAAGAGAATGGTTTGACTAAGTGTGTTAAGTCAAACAAGTTGATGATGGATTGGATAATTTGACTAAGTGTGTTAAGTCAAATAAGAAGATAATGCACTTGTAAACTCTAGGAAGTTGTGTTATCCTAGAGTAAACTCGTACACAAGAGGGTGGTTTGACTAAGTGTGTTAAGTCAAACAAGGTGATAATTGATTGGATTCAATTGATCAAGATTGATGAAGCTTGTTTTGGAAAAAAATTGTTTTGATGATTTAATGTGACGCTAACACACAAGTTAGATGCGACTGATATGAATTTTTGGATTGATGTTCAAAAAAAGATAAAGCTTGATAAGGAAGACCGTCTTGTCAAAATATTCCATGGGCTAGTGATTCAGATTTGTGCTCACAAATGCTTTGACCAATTTGATTTCATGTTTTCCAATGTTCGGATCATCACATAAGCTAGAGGATATATATCAAGATTTATTCTTGAAGCAAGATGTAAACATTTTCCCCCAGTGTCTAGCAATGTATGGAATGTCATGGATGGATGCTTGGATCAGTATATAGATGGATAGATATGGTAAGCATGCAAAGGATGCCAAAGATTATCTTGTGGTAAGATAAGGCATTTGAACAGAGGATGCTCATTTGGATAATGATTCAAGGCTCAGATATTGTTGGGTAAGATAGGATCAATGAAAATGACCCATGTCAAGATGTTTACCATAAGCAAGTGTGAAGTGTGCACCCAACCTGCCAAGATCAAGATAAGGTGGATAAATGGTAATGGGTAGGATAAACGGTTCATGGATGAACGAATAATATGTCTGGAATGTTGGATTTATTATGGATGCGATAAGATTCTTTTAATTGAATTGACACACATAGATGCTCAATTCTACATATGATGCTTATTTTCTAGGTTTTCATCATGGTACCTATATAAAGCGCCACCAAAGCGGTTTTCACTAGAGGACAATTTTTTTCTTTACTATTTTCAATCCTTTTTTTGATTTTTATATTTTTTATATTTTTTTGTATTTTTCCATGAAATATTTTAAGCTCATGTTGAACTACCTGGTGGTGCTGATGTTGATGCTTATATCATAATGTGCCACTGATATCCTCCTTGAAGAAGATTCTTTGCCAAGATACGTGTACTTGAATGCAAATTTTGAGATTCCTGATCTGCTTTGATGACACCGGAGTTAACTTCGTCTTTGTGCGCACATTGCGATAGAGTGTCTTCTGAATCCTTATGATGAAGTGTCGTTGCCAATACATGGTCAATGTGAGAATTAGATATCATGCATGGAGGCACGGATGGTGGAGTTTGTTTAGGAATAAAAAATGGATTGGTTGACAGTTTGGAACCTTTGACTCTCCAAACTTGGGAAGATGAGCAATAATGGGTGGATATGGAAGTGTGCATGGAATTATGACCAGATACTTGACACACTTTGTATGTTTCTTGAGAATCCTAATTTTTCCTTTGTGGAAATCTTTGATGGATACTTGCCCCGTTTTTATTTTTCCCCATAGTTTCTTTGACTAATGGAGTATGATAGGGATCATCTTTCTTTGTATTTTTTGGTATCGACTTATATTTGATTTGTCTGATATGCTTCTTAGCTTCTTTTCTTTTATTCAAATATCCCTTTTGATGTTGGTCCCGATTCATGGATGGGGTGATGGGTGGATGAAGATTCATGATGTGGCTGGTTGTAGTATTGACATTGGTTTCATCATAAGGATTCTTTGTGCTCCCTATGTTGACGTTTGCTTGAGACAAAGTTTCCCCTAGTTTTATAGAGGTATCACTTACATGTTTAGATCCCTTAATTTTCGAATAACCAAGACCTTGATGCTTAGGATTGCCAATAATCTGCACTGATTCCAAGATACCTTGTTCATGTAGGCCTAATCCTTTGCCTTGATAATTCATCTGTTGAAACATTTTATTTGCAATAGGATATGATTTACCTTGGAAATAAGGTGCTACTCTTTCTCTACTCCGTGGTGGATCTTCAAAGGTAACATTTTCTTAATTGATGAGGTAGCTTTCCCTAAGAGAGGTAAGTGATCCAAGTTTATAAGTGATAGGATCCTCCATATGTGGGATGAATTCTTGATTGATATATTTAGTTTGATCTTGTGAGATATCATATTGTAGCACTTCTTCAAGAAGTGTTGATGATTCATTGTCCTCATAAAACTCTTCCTCATGATTCATTTCACAGGATGTTTCTGATTCACGACTTCTGTAGGATCCCTCTTCACGACCTATTTCTACTATGTTTCCATAGGATTTTTCTAACTTACCACTTCTTTAGGAGACTTTTTTCATGACCTATTTCTACTATGTCTCCATAGGATGTTTTTTGATTTACCACTTCTGTAGGAGCCTTCTTCATGACCTATTTATACTATGTCTCCATAGGATGTTTATGATTTACCACTTATGTAGGAGCCTTCTTCATGACACATTTATGATATGTCTCTATATTTATCCATATCTTGACCATGTGTATAAATGTTAAGAGTAAGAGACTCTTGTTCCTTGGTAATGATGTCAAGAGTATGAGACTCTTGTTTTGAATGAAGATCATCTATGTGTCCATCCAAAGAAAGCATCTCATGGGTAGATGGAGGAGTATGTGTTATATGGATATGATCATCATTTGTGATATCTCGTATAGTTAAGGGAGTGTCCATTATATCATTGTAGTAGCTTGGAGATACAAATTCTTGATCTTGAATGATTTTGTAATTTTTTTCGACATGCTTTGGATCAAGTTCTTGACATGGGTCAATTTCAAAGAATGGATTGCCTATAAAGGGCTCTTGGATATCTTCATTAGGCATAGGATGTTGCTCAAATGTCATGAGGTCAAAGGATGTCCATATGTTTTGGAAATGATCATTGCTAGACCTTGGTGAAAGATGTTGATCATGCTTTGGAATAAATTCTTGAGATATGTCCTCTAGCTCATTAGGTGATGTAGAGACATTTTCAACATGATCATTAGTTGAAGGATCTTGATCATAATTTTCAACGATTGCAGTGGGAATCTGTTGCAAGCCTTGTTGTGGGAGTAATGCCTGCGTTTTTTGTTGAACCAAGAATGCTTGTTGTTGGTCATATTGTTGTTGGGCTAGTAACTGGGTTGCTTTTTGTTGCGCTTGATACTCTTGTAGGCCTTGTTCAAATTTTTGTTGTCGAGCTGCTTGCAATTGTGCATGGTATTGAGTGTGGGCTTGAGCATGCATTTTTTGGACTGCTTGCAATGTGATGTTGGATGAATTTTCCATTTTGTGTTTTGGCCTTATTGCAAAAGTGAAATGATCTAAAGTTTAAACCCTCTAAGCAAAATGAAATCTTTTTAAAACACCAATTCAAATGTGGAAGTTGCCTTGTTAAATTTTTAAACCTCAACCAAATCTATTAAGATTGTTTCTAAGGTTCATTTTAAGCCCTTTGTTTGCAATTTTTTTTTTGAAAGAATTTGTAATGTTCTTTTTAGGACCCAAATGAAATTTAGTGTTTCTTAAAGCATAAAGTAAACAAATCCTTAGAAAGGGATTATAAGTTCTCCCAAAGTGTTTAAAAACACTTGATACAATGAGATGATAACATCATAAAGAACCCTTGGCCTTCGTTTTTCTTCCTTCACTTTTGATCAAGAAATTTCCTTTTTTGGCAGATTTCAACAATTATTAGATTTTTTCCATTTTTGGTAATTTTGCATGCATGAATTTGAGAGTCCTATTTTTTTCCAAAAAATTTCTAAAACTAAGATAGGATGAATTGCCAACTAACATCTGAAATTTGAAACATGGGTTTTGAGTTTTTAACAAAAACAACTTTTAAAAAACTAGGAAAAAACACTAAAATGTCATTTTGAGGGCCAAGATGAAAGTTTCAAGCCCCAAAAATGTGCCAAAGTGGCCACCAACCCATCTAGGATTAATTGCCAAACCACATGCCACCTCATAACAAAACCACTTGTAAAATTTCAGCCAAAACCCACATCCGAGTCAAAAGTTATGACCTTGGGAAGTTCCCACATCACAAAAAATATTAAAAAAAATCAGAAATCCACAGGTGCGGCGCAGTTTGGAAAATCAGTGGCGCAATATAGTGCCACACCCAGACTAAAAGCGACGCTCTGCAAAAAACAAAGAGCGCAAATGCGATGCTGTTTGAGCATGCAACGCAGTTTGGAGAGCGATGAAGTTTGAAAATTCAAATTTCTTAGGCGGGAAACAAGTGCGACGGAGTTTGGGAATTTGTGCATGGTTCTATATAGCACCGCGTCTCTGAATGCGGTACAATATGACACCATGTCTCTAAAAGCGGTGCAATATAGAGCCACAGGACTGTGTGCGACACAATTTCCTGGGACCTACAAAAAAATTAGAAAAACACAAAATTTTCCAAAAAACGTGATTATAACTTGAGATTCGCCCTCCTTTTAGTGCCAAAATGTAAACCCCAATCTTATTCCTGCATAAAAACAACAAACAAACACATAGTTAGGTTCATATGCAAAATAAAACAAAGATTCCCCATGAAATCTATTTACAAATACTCAAAATAGGAAAAACAAGAACAAACATGAAATATAGATGAAATCCTAAATTAAGCAAATGCAAACTCTTGATCCCATGGGGGAGGTGGTGCCAATTGGTGTGTAGAAATTGGTCCTTTCCCAAGATCTTGCATTGAAGATGAAGTTGAGTAGAGTAAGTTTACTCAAGTTGTGGATGTTAGAATGAGAGGACTAGTCTCTCATTTATAGATTTCAAATTGGAAAAATGAGCAATATTTGAACAATGTGGGACAAAAGACTAAGCAATGAGAGAAGGCCACTTGTCCACATGTGATTGGAGGAGGAATGAGCACATTTTGGTCAATGTGCATGATAAATGCTATGAGATTCAAATTTGAAATTTGAATGTGACATGTTGGAGTGAGAAAGAAATGGAGTTAATGCCACTTGGCTCAATGCACAAGGACATGTAAGAGGAGTGAATGCCTTGTTGGAAGTACCCATCCACTTGGATTTTGAATTCAAATTTGAGGGAATATTCCCCTTTTATGCCATGTGAGGGAAAATAAGAGATTAATAAATCAAAGTAATTGATTTATTATGCAAGTTGCATTCTCTAGAGGATTTTAGTGATTGAGATTAAATTAATCAAGATTTGATCAATTTAATGAGAGATTAGGTGATTTGACCATTTTGACTTAGATTTTAGGATTGATTTAAATCAAAATGAGTGAGAAATGATTAGAGACTTAATTAAATAAAGATTTGATTTATTTAATTAAAAAGGGATGATGTTAGATATAAACCAAATACATATTTATTTAATTTAAATGAGATGACTTTAGGGATTAATTAAATAAAATGATTTATTTAATTAAAAGGGGGATTATAGAAATAATTAAATAAAATTGATTTATTTAATTAACAAAAGATGATGGATTAATTAGATAAAGTTGATTTATTTAATTTAGAGATGAAGAGTGACAAGTTTAATCAAATATAGATTATTTGATTAAATGAATAGCAAAGAAGATGATTCATGATGAAATGGTGTTAGTAAATCAAGATCCAATGTGTCAGATCAAATTGTATATATTCCATGTCTATAGGTACAAACTTGTAACTGATTGGGAAAGTTGAAGAATATTTTACTCTTCCAAATGTAATTGGTTTCATGAACTTTCATTTCATTTTGCAAAAGTTTTAGTATTTTTAGTGTTGATAACCCCAAACCCTAGCCAAGGTTTCCAACAAGCAAAAATAATTCATGGACGGAGTTTCCACCATGGAAAATTGATGAAACTTGGTGGAAATATTTGTACCATTTCTTCCCACACTTCTGCAAAAAGAGAACCTTTGATTTTATCTTTTGAGTGAGTTATCTCAGACAACATGCTTCATTTTTGTAGGGAATAGTCAAGAAAACCTAGTTGCTTGAGAGTTTTGCAAAATGTACATGTTATTTGATTTTCCAATGGAATGATGAGTTTAAAATCATCAAAATGCATTGTAAGAGGACTTGAATATTCAAAGATTTCATGTGTCATGTTGTTTTATTCCTTGTTTAGTTTCATTGGTTACAAGAGCAAAGTGCCTAAGATGAACTAGGATACACCTAGTCATTGTTTGTAATGAATCATTGTATGAATGTGTCAAGTGAATCATAACTAAGTCCTTCCTCTACATCGCTACTGAATGCTGAAAAAGGTGAAAATTCAAAATAGATATCCTCTACATAGAATTGATGACTTGTTCGATCAGATGAAGGGAGCATTTATCTTCTCCAAAATAGATTTAAGGTCATGTTATCACAAGTTAAGAATCAAGGAAGAGGATATTCCAAAAACAACATTCAAAACAAGGTATAGTGCTACTATGAGTTCTTGGTAGTATCCTTTGGCTTAAAAAATTCTCCCTCTACTTTCATGAGTCTCATGAACCATGTTTTCCATGACTGTCTAGACAAATTTGTGTTATTATTCCTTGATGACATCCTAATTTACTCTAAAAATCTACAAGAACATGAGGAATATTTGAGAATAATTTTGCAAAGGCTAAGAGATCATAAATTGTATGGGAAATTATCCAAGTGTTCTTTCTTTCATCCCAAGGTACATTATCTCAGGCATATCACATCAGCCTAGGGAATTGTAGTGGATCCAACCAAGGTACAAGCAATCATAGAATGACCTATTCCTAAGAATGTGGCTGAAGTAATAAGTTTCATGGGATTGACAGGGTATTATTGGAGGTTTATAGAGAATTTCTCAAAAATAGTCAACCCCATAACCTCCCTTCAACAAAAAGGAAATAATTTTGAATGGATAGAGAAATGCAATATCTCTTTTCAAGAGTTGAAGGAAGCTCTTACCATCACACCAATCTTGCAATTACCTGATCCAAAAAAGAGAGTTGTAGTATGGATGAATGCTTCTCTAGATGGGTTAGGTGGAGTTCTAATGCAAAACAGATGTGTGATCGCCTTCGAGTCTAGGAACCTGAAGGATCATGAACTCAACTATCCCACCCATGACTTAGAGCTAGCTGGAATTGTGCATGCCTTAAAGGTATGGAAACACTATTTGGTAGGGAGACCCTTCAATTTGAACACAGATCACAAAGGACTCCAATATCTATTCACACAAACTAATTTGAATGCACGACAAAGAAGATGGTTGGAATTCCTAAGCAACTATGAAATAGATATTTCTTATGTTAGGGGAAAGAAAATCGAGTTGCATATGCCTTGAGACATAAGGCTAGATTAGCTACAATCACTCAACTAAAATTTTTATTACCAAAGAAGATCAAGAAAATGCAATCACGAGACCCTTTTTGTCAGCAAATGAAGTGGGAAGTGTAGCGAAAAATTAACCCAGCTGAATATCACATGGGAAATGATGGGATTATTCATTACCTACATCAAATTTATGTACCAGAAGAGGGAGAATTGAGACTAAAAAATTCTCGTAGAAGGGCATAATGTTCCTTATCAAGCATACCCAAGGGTGACTAAAATATATGAGGATTTAAAAAATATACTTTTGGATAGGAATAAAGAAGGAGATAGCTACTTATGTTGCCAAATGTCTTGAATTCCATCGAGTTAAAGTGGAACATTGTTATCCTATAGGAATCCTCTATCCTCATGATCTGCCTTGGCACAAATGGTCAGTGATTTCCATGGATTTTGTGATAGGTCTTCTGAAAAATTGGAACCAATGTGATAGTATTCTGGTAGTGATTGATAAACTAACCAAGGTAGCACACTTCATACCAGGTGTATACACCTAAAAATGGTCTGGAGGATCCGATTAATTAAATACAAATTATTTGATTAATTATCCTAATTTCCTCTACTATTGAATAAATAGAAATATTTATTTATATAGTTCACATCTAAATTCATCTTAATTAAATAAACAAAATTAAATACTTTGTTTGATTTAATTATCATTTCCCTATTTCAATCTATCACATTGATTCTAAATTAATTAAATAAAGATCAAAACACTTTATTTATTAATTGCCACATTCTTTTGTTTAATTTAGTAAACAACTATCCTATAGTTTGTTTTATTAAATTATTTGTCTTTCTTTTGCTAATTTAAATAAATCAAAAATATTTGAATTAAAGCACAAAGAATATTCCATCTATATTCTCTCAAAAATGAATTAGATATCCTATGTCTAAATCATGTCTAAAATATATCAAAATTAATTGATTGAAACTTCACGGGAAGTTTTGGAGACAAATTGGAGACAAATTTTGAATTTGATCTCTCAATCCTCCTCCATCAATTCTTCCTCTTCTCTTTCCTGGTGTTTTCATGGGTAGAGAAAATCTCCATCTTTCTCTCAATCTCTTCCATCTCTCACCATTCAATTCTCCAGATTGAATCCAAGCCTCTCAAAGCTTTCCCTGTGCATTTCTATAGCCAGGGAATCTATAAATACAACCTCATTCAACCAAGAAAGGATCTAGATAATCAATTTTATGCACTCTTACTCTATAGGAATTCAAGCATCAAGCATCAAGCAATCAAGTTTTCAACCATGGCTGCCTCCTGTAGCTGCAATTATCTGTTTCATATATGCTAGTTTACATTTTTTATCATTTAGCATTGCATTAGCATCATCTCGTTCTTTGAATAGTCATTTTAACAATCATAGTGCACTCACGATCTGAGAGCAATCAAGATTTAATAAATCTTTCGAGGTAGAGAGCAATATGACGCTTTTGATAGATAATTCCTTTGAATTGATTCATTTAACTTGTTTATTGATATAATGTCGTATTAAGAAGTGTTTTGTGCTTATTCACTTATTATACACTTACACCAGGAAATTTAAAGGATGATGCAACACTCTTAGCTAAAAGATTCATAAAGGAAGTCATTAGATTGCATGGGATGCTCGAGGTGATCATTTCAGATAGAGATAATTTGTTTACTTCCAGGTTGTGGACCTCTCTTATGGCTACATTAGGTACCAAACTTAATTTTAGCACTGCTTACCACCTTGAGACAGGTGGGCAAATAAAAAAAGTCAACCAAATCATGGAAGACATGCTCTGAATGTATTCCATGGATTAGCCCACTAGGTGGGAGGATTATTTGTCTTTAGTAGATTTTGCATGTAACAATTCATACCATTCCTCCATTCAAATGACACCATTCGAAGAATTATATGGTAGTAAGTGCAAAACGCTTGTAGGATGGAATAGTTTAGAAACTTGTGTAACTATTCGCCAAAGGTTCTTCAAGAATATGACAATCAAGTGAAAATTATAAGGGAAAGGTTGAAGGAAGCTTCATATCATCAAAAGAGTTATGTTGATTCAAAGAGGACTTCGAGGGAGTTTTTAGTAGGTGACAAGGTGTTTTCATGTGTTCGACCTCATAAAATCTCAATAAATTTTGGCAAGGTTGCTAAACTAGCTCTGTGATACATAGCTCGCCATTTGAGATACTTGAGAAGATTAGCCATGTAGCTTACTAACTAGCTCTTCCACCATCACTCTCTCACATTCATGATGTATTCCATGTATCCTTGCTTAAGAAATATATTGTTGACCCCACACATGTAATTGATTGGCAGCCAATGCAGGTGGAAGGTGCAAGAGATATCTACCTCGAACAACTCACAATTATATATAGGTGCAACCTTCAGTTTCAAAACCAAACCATCCAACAAGTTAAGGTCCTTTGGGACCAATATGAGGAACAGGGAGCCACTTGGGAAGATAAAAATATAATTAAACTAGAATATCCATACTTGTTTAACTAAGCCGAGTCAAATTAATCCTAAGGGGGGAGTATGTCATATCCCCCTAGGACTCATAATTTTCTAGCATGACCCCTAGCCCTGTGGTAATTTGGACTAGGGGAGGATTTATGACCCTATTATGATAAACAAACTTTTATGAGTGTGATGATTATGTTTTGGACATGATACTATTAATGAATGTATGAATAACCTTATCATGTTTTGATTAAATTTAAATGATTGATTTTTATTTATATTGATTCAGACTAATGACTTGGTTGGTGGACTTGTGTGAGGTTTTTTGTTGGATGTAGGTACTCGGGGTGCAAGATGAGGTGGATTCTATGGTATGGTGATGAGACATGGTAAACTTAGAGCCAGACCCCAATGATGAACTTTGTAGGTAATTTTTCCTTAACCTAAAGTTTACTAGATTTGGGACAAAGTAAGAAATGTCATTAGACAATTTTAATAGTCGAACTTGCAAGGTTGTCTAGGGTGATAATTCCAAAACCATGAATTTAGTTCTTGGGGATATTAAATTCTCTTGTAACCTTAAAATGTTAGGCATTAAGGCTATTTCCATCATTTCTTTGGAAGAGATCAATGCTGGTCAAATTATTATAGTCCATTAAAACATTGTTGATAATGTAAATCCATAAGCAGTCATGTATAAATATAAATACAATATTTAATAGAGCCCACCTAAACAATAAAATAAGATAACAATTAAAAAAATAAAAAAATACAATTGAATAGAAATCCCTATAAATAATAACTAAAACTAAATAAACATATAAATGAAATAAATAGTAAGAAAAATATGTGTAATGTATGGCTAAATAAATTAACTATAGTCTCATAAAAGAAGGAAATACTATTAAAAATAAAAATAAAAAACCTTAGAAATCCATCAAATGGAAAGAAAAAAGGAAAGAAAAAAAAGAGAAACAAAAAGAAAGCAAAAATATGAAGAAGTTGGAGGGAGGCATGACTAGAAAAAATGAATAATCTCCTACCATTACTATTTAAGCTTCTCACTCCATGGCTAGGAGACAAACATGATTAATGAGGAGAGGGAAAGCATAAGAAAAAAGGGGTGATTGATGAGGTAAAAATAACCTCATCATAATAACATAATAAAATGCTATTTCACATATGCAAAACGTTGAGCCTCTGCCAATTAATTAAACTTTAGAAGAAATAATTGCTTGTCTTTTTAAGAAAGTTGTACAAACTTTATTTCCTTGTGATTTATCAAAGTTTCTTACTAATGCAAATTTAATGGGTTGTTTTAAGTGTTTTGTAGGTTAATAATTGGACATTATGCAGTAGCACGTGCTCCAAAAAAAGTTGAAGATATGCGCTTGAAGCCTGCTCCTAAACTATAGGATAATGGACCAAAATTTCAGTTAGTTTTTATTTCAGTTATGTTTTAAAGTTCAAAAGAATTTATGGCTCAACTTGATCCTCTTTAATACTTATGTAATGGATGTTTAAAGTTTTTTGAAATCTGTTAGAATTTTTCAATGGTTATTTGCGCCATCTAAAATTTAGGATTTAGTTGGAATTTTTCTATAAAGATGCAATCTCTAGAAACCGAAGATAATGAAAGATATAGTAATTTTATGCTGTCAACTTGTTTCCTAAAATTCTGTGAATAAATAGATTATTACGTATCATTTTCTGAGTTATTGAGTTATTAATGGAAATTATCTTTAATGGAAGAGTTTTTGAACCAGTTGTGTATGTGACTTGAGGATGAATGTAGGAACCCACGAGTTGGCCACTTGAGGGAGGATAGATCAAATAGATGAGTAATTTCCTTTCTATCGTTTTACTGCATGAATAATCATTCTATAGGAAATCGTTAAGTCTGTCGTTGTCGAGTCTGATGTTCTAGAGCACTTATTGTATCTCATTGTTGTAGTTACTTATTGCTAACTGTTAGAATCATTACTATTTAATAAGAATGTTTCATGGATTATTTACAAGCTTTTCTACTTTTGTAGTTTACCCGCTCTTTAGTATAATCGTTTCCATGATTTCTAGTTTAATTATCATGTTTTCTAGGTTAGTTCTTTTATGCTTTCTAGTTCAAATATTTCCAGTTTTCTTAGATAAATTGTTTCAGTTCAATAGTTAAATGGCCTTAGATTAAAATTAATTTCAGTTGTCCTAAAAAAAAAGAAAATCTAAAAGGTTTAGTTAAGCTGCCTTCTATTGCAAATAGCCTTGGACACTACCCGGTTGATATATTGATGTTTTATCTTCTAAAGTAATGTGACCTAACAACAACCTATCACTTTTTGGTGCCATTGTCGGGGATAGATTTCTTGCTTGAGTGTTAATAGGAGATTCCTTGAATACCTATTTTTAGGCTAAAATACGACCCTCTTGGCTTCCTTTTCTGCATGGACTAGGCTCAAGTATTTCATCAACAAAGTGGTCCACTTGAGGCTTTCCATTATCTTCCCAAAGATCATCCTGTAGAATAACCCGTTATCAAAGAAATTATCTTAGAGGAACATATTCCTCTGAACATCATGGGTGATCGTAGGGTTGAGCCCAACCAAAATAATGCCAACCATAATAACAATGATCCTCAACCAACTTGAACTTTCACATATCCTATTACTCTGGATGTAGATAATGATACCACAATGAAAAATATTTCTCCAACTTTCCTACCAGCTTTTTGTGGATTTTCCTTAGAAGACTCAGACCAGTTTCTTTTCGAATTCAAGGTCCTTTGTTAAACCTACGACTATAAAAATGATAACCAGAAATTGAAGTTGTCTCCTTCTACCTTGAAGGATACAACCATGCATTGGTTTATGGGCTTATCTTTAGGGTCTATTACGTCTTGGACAGACATGGAGAATTATTTCTTAATTAAATACTAGAGTTTTTGTAGGGTGAGTGATTGAAAAGAGGAGCAGTTTAAACTTAGAAAAAATGAGGATGAGAGTTTGGAGGTCTACCTAGACAGGTTTCTTTTCTTGAATAAATGATGTGGAGAAGAGACCATTAGTGATGACATTCTCAAAACCATATTTATTAAGGGACTCGACGAGGATGCAAGGTGAAGCCTTGATTTGATGGGAAAAGGAGACGTGTCTCAAATGGCCCTCGAAAAAATATGTAAGTTCTGTCAGAATTTCTCACGTACTCGTGGGGGAATTCATAAAACTACTTTTTTTAAAGGGCCCAACAACATAGGTAAACTCTGGGAGGAAGTTAAAAACCTTAAAATGGACATACTCATGCAATTAACCACTACTCTGAATGGCATACAAGCTAAAACTCACAATCCTGAGACTTTGTCCATCTATTGTCCAAGATGTTGAAATAAAAATATTTTGAGGGAATTTCCTCTTGACAAGGTTAATGTCTATCAAATTTTTGAGAAAAACCATCCTAAAAACTAGTGTGAGATTCTTACTGATCTCAAGAATACTAAGAAAAAAATTGCTTAGGTTGAAGAAGAAATAAATGTGCTAAACCAATGCCAAGGAGGTAACTTCTCTTATGGAAAAAATTCCAACCTTGCATGGAGACCTCAAAACAACTAGGCTAGTAATCAATGGAATCCATTCTAGAATCAACCACCACCTCCACAAC
Source organism: Sequoiadendron giganteum (assembly GCA_007115665.2). Lineage (NCBI taxonomy): Eukaryota > Viridiplantae > Streptophyta > Pinopsida > Cupressales > Cupressaceae > Sequoiadendron > Sequoiadendron giganteum. The sequence continues at coordinate 572,623,155 of CM021100.1, read as the reverse complement.
CTAATTGGGGAACTCCTTATTAGGAACTCCCCGAATGGACAATCATGGGGAACTTAGCAGTGGCCAAACCAACCACAAAAACAATTGTATCCACAACATACGGCTCCTCAATGTAATCAAGGACATAATCAATTTTATACTGGTCCTAGGAGGAATCAACAACAAAATCTGCTACCAGCACCTTAGAATCCTCCTCAAAATGAGTAGATAAATCAACCTTAGCTCCCAGTGCAACCACTTCCCAATCCTAAGAACAATCAACAAAATACTCCGATATACTCTACTGAACAAGATAATGTTACTAGACTTAATGCAATACATTGTGGAAATGTTCAGTTGCGCTCTGGCAGAACACTTCAACCACCAACCATTGAAGAAATTGTAGATGAACCTATTCCCAGAAGTCTTGAGAAGGATACTCCACCCAACCACACTGCTTTCACAAATAATACAATCCCTCCTTCAATAGAAGGAGTTGCTGACTTACCTTAGGAGGAGGAAGGTCAGTCTCCAACTAAATATAGAAAGGCTACCTCTCCAAAAGAGAAAACTCAAGCTCCATTTCTGAAGTGTTTGAAATCGATAACGTTGGAGGATACTCCAGAAATGTCCTTGACCTCTGAAACTACATTAATTTAGGAGATCAAATAACTAAAAATAGAGGTTCCTTTGCTGCAAGCAATAAAGGAAATTCTTGAGTTGAATCAACTGATCAAAAAATTGTGTATTAAAACCCCAAGGAGGAAACCACAAAAAATAAATACTATGCACATCAATGGCTATTTAGCTGAATTTTTGTCTGGAAAGACTCTCGCTCCAAAATATGATGATCCTGATAGTCCACTTATAAATATCACAATTAATGAGGTAGAAATACCTAATGCATTAGTGGATTTAGGAGCAGCTATTAACATGGTGACTTTGGATGTGATGGAAAAATTAGGTCTTACTGACTTACGTCCCATAACTATAGTCTTGCAGATGGAAAATCAGGCTATAGCCATTCTTAAAAATGTTCTTGTCAAAGTTGATGGATGGGAATATCCAGTTGACTTCTAGGTAATTCAATCGCTTACACCCAAAGATAGCTATCCAATAATTCTTGGAAGACCATGGTTGGCCATTGTCATAGACAAAATTGATTGTAGAGAAGGAGGAATGACCATTTCACATGTTCTAGACAATAAACATTTATTCTTATACCCTCCTACTAAACCCATTGAAAATAACAAAGTTTGGGTTGATGACCCAAAAAAGTCTAATAGTAAAAACAGTTTGGATTCTTTAGCCATGGTAGTAATTATGAAACATGGAGAAGAATTAGAGGATGACTTAGTAGATGATATTGCACACCTTACTATAGGCTCGAGTGATGAGGAAATGGTGGATGTGCCAGAAATTTTGGAACAAACGATTGATATAAGTGGGATGGAATTGAGCTACACTACCATGGGAATGCCTTGTCCTTTGGCCAATATGATTCCCAAAATGAGCCATTTTTTTGAGGAAATTACTAGATTTCATCAACTTATACCTCATAGTTGTCCTCTCAACACCTTGTTATGATTGATACAAACTATCACTTCGGCCCATCCAAGAACAAAATCAATTCTGCTATTGTCGGGAAAAACATTGAACGCCAATAGTTGGCTGACAAAAATAAAAGAGGATAAATTATTTGATGTGTTGGTGAAAAGGTCTAAAGCTTTTTCTTGGGACTGTACAGACATGAGGGGAGTTCACCTGAGTGTTTGTACACATCACATTTACACTGATCCTAATATAAGGCTTGTACGTCAGCCATAGAGGAGACTCAATCTTGCATTGAAGGATCTTGTCAAAATTGAAATTGAAAAACTCCTTCGTGCAGGATTTATTTATCCTATCTCTGACAGTAAATGGGTGTCACCTATGGTTTTTGTGCCAAAGAAAAATGGGAAATGGAGAATCTATGTAGATTAAAGAGAACTCAACAAGGCCACTCATTGAGACTATTTTCCCTTACCATTTGTTGACCAGGTTCTCGACAACTTGTCTGGAAGGAACTATTTCTCCTTTTTAGATGGATTTAGTGTTTACAACTAGATTCAAGTAGCACTAGAAGACCAAGATAAGACATCGTTTACATGTCCATGGGGCACATTTTCATACCAAGTTCTTCCCTTTGGACTTTGTAACACTCCTACAACTTTCCAAAGAGCCATTTTGGCTATATTTTCTAAGCTTGTCAATGACTGTGTAGAGGTTTATATGGATGAATTCACAGCCTATGGGTCAACCTATGATGAAGCCCTTCAAAACTTGGATAGGGTTTTAGAAGTTTGCGAAGATAACTGATTGTCCCTTAGCCACAAAAAAATGTTTAATAATGGTGGAACAAGGAATAGTCTTAGGTCACCATATCTCCTTTGAAGGGATTAAGGTTGATCCCAAGAAGATTGAAGTCATCCAGCAATCAAATACTCCTCAGATGCAAAAAAATGTTAGAAGTTTTCTTGGGCATGCTGGATACTACAGAAGGTTCATAAAAGCTTCAGTAAAATAGCAGCCCCTTTTTTTTCCCTTCTCTAGAAATATGTAGAGTTTATCTCGACACCTGAGTGTCAACTATCTTTTGAAACCATAAAAGAGAAGCTTGTCTCTACTCCTATCCTGCATGGGCCAAATTGGAATCTTCCATTCCACATTTATGCCGATGCTTTAGACGACACAATTGGTGTTGTATTGAGGCAAGAAGATGAGAATGGGGGTAAATATGCCATATAGTTTATTAGTAAAAAATTGACATCTGTTGAGAAGAACTACACGACAAAAAAAGAGAGTTATTGGATGTGGTTCATGCCATTAAAAAGTTCCGCCATTATATTACAGGATATAAAATTACAGTATATACATATCATTCAGTTGTAAAATATTTAATGGATAAACCTATAGTTAATGGTAAAATAATGAGGTGGTTACTACTCCTTCAGGAGTTCAATGTAACAATACTTGACAAGCCAGGGAGATTTAATGTAGTGGCAAAATTTCTGTCTCGAATCAAACAAGAAGAGGGTGAATTTTCTCCTGTGCAAGATGATTTTCCAAATGAAAATTTGTTTGCCATCTCTACAAAGACCCCTTGGTTCATTGACATTGCCAACTATTTAGCCGCCTCTAAAGTACCTCCTAGGTTTAAATCAAAACAAAAGAAGTGACTTATTCGTGAGAGTGCACCATTTAAATGGATTATGGGATTTTATTCCATTGTGGACCCGATATGGTCTTGAGAAGATGTGTCAGGGACGATAAGACGTATAGTATTATGAGGGCCTGCCATGATGATCCTTTTGGGGGTCATTACTCTGCAAAAAGAACTTCCCATAAAAGTTTAGGCATTGTATACTATTGGCCTTCAATGCATAAAGATGCCAACAACTATGTTCATTGTTTTAATGAATGCCAAATGGTAGGAAGACAAACAACTTCTGCTGAAATGCCTTTGTAGCCTTAGGTAGTCCTTGAACCATTCAAAAAATGGGGTTTAGATTTTATTAGCCCCATAGATCCTTTCTCTCAAGGGAAAGAGTACATATTAGTTTGTACCGATTACCTAAAAAATGGGTATAATTTCAAGCCTTATGAGTCGCTAGGGTGGAGCAAGTCACTGAATTCCTCTATAATAAGATCTTCCTTAGATTTGGAGCTCCCAAGACCATTGTTACCGATCAGGGACCCCAATTCATTTCCAAAGTACTCTTGGAATTCACCAACCATTTTCAAGCGATTCATAGGAAGTCATCCCCTTATCACCCTAAGGAAAATGGTTAGGTGGAAGTGACTAATAGAGATCTAGAGAACATATTAACGAAAACAGTTTCTTCCGGGAGAAGAGATTGGACTAGGAAATCGCCCAAAGCCATTTGGGCGTACAACACAACATGGAAATCCACAACTGGATTCAACCCCTATGAGCTTTTTTTTGGAAAGAAACCTCTTTTTCCCATTGAGTTTGAACTCCAAACTCTTAGAACTACTATGGAGTTGGGTTTAGATTTGAAAAAATCCCAAGTGGAATGAGTGTTGCAGTTAAGTGAGTTGGATAAATTTTTTTTAGATGTCGTCCACCAAACTGAGCTGGTTCAGCACCAACAAAAAATTTGGCATGAAAAAAAATTAAAGAGAGAGAGTTTAATAATGGGGATTGGGATTTGCTATTTGATTCCAAATATGAAGATCACACAGGAAAACTTAGGACTCATTGGCTGGGGCCTTATGAAATTTCTGAAGTTTCCTCGAATGGCATAGTTCAGGTGAAACCTATCGATGGTGACACACAAACTCTCTTGGTCAATGGTCATCACCTACATATCTACCATAAGCTTGTTAATAAAGAAGAATTTACAAAATTGGTAGAAATGGAGGGAGAAATCCAATGCATTGACTCTACCAAGGCATAGTCCACTTAACCTATCAAAAAAAAGAAAAAAAAAAAATATATATATATATATACTATGAAAAAATTGTATTAAAAAGGCATGTGTACAAATTTGTCTCAAAGCATTCTTTGTTAATTCTTCTCTTTTTGGACTTGGCTGATTTTTTTTGTTTCCATTCTTGTAGGACTTCATTATAAAATAACTTCTGAAGCACCTTCTTGAGATGCTCCAGAATTTATAAGCTCGAATGTGGAGGTGCACCAGAACTTGTCAATACAATGCCTAGCTTCTATGGAACTTTCACTACAATTCACCACATCGTGTGCCTTGCTCCTATCAAATGGTGATTGATCAAGAAAATCTCTGAAAGGTCAAAGCTATCCTTACATCCATTTTTCTACTTTCTGGCTGCATCTTTCGACAATGCTCTGAACCCTTCATTCAGTTGCTGCTTCGACTGCATCTTTCGATGATGCTCCAAAACCTTCATTTGGTTGCTATTCCGACTGCATCTTTCGACAATGCTCCAAAACCTTCAATTGGTTGCTGCTCCAATTGCATCTTTCGATGATGCTCTTAAACCTTCATTCGGTTGTTGCTTCGGCTACATCTTTCGACGATGCTCTGAAACTTATCCACCTTCTTCGTTTTGAATGCATGCCGTATGCATACTCCAAAACTCATTTGCTAGTTTTGAGTGCGTACTCATAAGTGTGCTCTAGAAATTATCCATTTTAATTCTGCTCGCCTCATTCCATAAAATTCAAATTTCTTGCCGATGATTTGATTCATCAAACACATGTACACCACCCTCATTGTTAAGTTTTTAGTTGTCACATGAATATCTGAATTTATTTTGGTTATTTCGACATTCACCATCTTCTCATCATAAATGAAACTGCTATGACAACTTTTCCTCATCGATGACTCCATCATTCACAAGCTTCCTCATTTATGTCATAATAAATCTATCATCACCTCAATCAACACGATGCCATCATATCGTTAAATCGGTAAAGGTACGAAATCTTCATGCGATCAAAAAATGTAAGTAAGCACAATTTTTGATTAAAGTAAGTAGTTATTCTGAATGAGTTGTAATTAATTGGCATGAGATCCTCTGTTCTAATTTAGTAACTTGAGCCACTCTGCAATTAACTGCTTGTATGACACTTTTTTCACATACCTCCATGCAAATTATTATCATTGCATAGTAAGCACCGAGTAGAGACAAATTAAATAAAATCACTCCTTGATTATAATTTCAAAACAAAATTGTGCAAGTTTCTTGCATTGTTGAATTCTTCAGTAAAGTTCTCAATTTGGAGATAAAAATGGGGGTGCAAATAAGAAATCAGAGCCAACTTCTACGGAGAAGTTATTGGGATTGAGTAATATTTTTAGTCTGTTCAAGGAGGTAGGATTGTTAGATTTCATCAAAATTTTTGAGGGCTATAATAAAAAGCAAGTAAATGCATTTGTAGAGAATTACTCCAATGGTCAAGTAACACTCCATGGAAAGCATTTCAAGGTAAGTGCAAAAATCATCTCTCACCTCTCTGGGTTAAGTAATTTCGACATTAAATTGTCTGAAACATCTCAAATTACATACCGAAAATTATCTGAGTTATTTCTTTGAGAGGGGGACCCACATCCTATCTTAGTTATCAGTACTAGAGGGAAAAATAAGGGATTTCAATGAACTTCTATACTGGAACCCTGGGGAATTGTGGTGGCTTGGATTATAAAATATTTCACTTGTGAAGGCCAACTCACTATGGTGGTAGGACCTACATTTTGCATGTTAATTCATTTGCGTCATGGAAAAGAAAACCCTACTCTTAGGGTTAATTTGCCAGAATTTTTGTGTGATTCTGTAAATTATTCTATAAAAAGATACAAGACTGGTTCAGGGCCATTAAAACATCATGGGTTAATTCAACTAATTTGTAGATATCATTTCCGTAAGAAACCTAAAATTAAATGTGAAATTTTTTTGTGGAAATTTGAGAAGCCTATGCCCAAAAGAACATTAGAATCAAGGGAATATTTTAAACAAGCTCCTCCACATTCCGAAGAAACTTCCCCCAAGGCTTCCAGAGCTCCTAAAGTCCAAATTACCACAACCCTTGGTGAAGAAGTACTAGAATTTATAAATGAGGAATTTAAAACCCCAGACCAACCGAAAGATGTGGAGATTATTTAACCAAGTGTAGGTAGAATTCCCATGAAGAAAAGGAAAAGAAGAACAATTATCACTTATCAGAATGCCCCTCCTTTGAGAAGTAAAAGATTATCTTTTGATTCCATTGAAACCCCACTGCCAAGTGTTGAAAGTGAAACAAAGAAGAAGAAATCCAAGAAGCAGAAAAATACTATAGAGGACATTGATCCCATTGATAGCATATAAATGAGGGAACTAGGAGAAAAATTTCATCAATCTCCGAAAAAAGAAACTCCTGTTGAGGAATGTCGTCCCACGTTGGATATGAAGAATAAGTTTTTGCTGAGGAGATTCAAGAAATAAGAAAGGAGCAATCTCCACCTTCTATGGAAATTGAGGACAAAACTTTAGAAAGATTACCCCCCCTTGTAAATGAAACTATTGAGACTATTGAAAAAGTTGAGATTATAAATTGGTGAGTTAAAAGATCAGTTGCATAGAAATGAGGAAAAGATGGTACAACAACAAGAAGAAATTATAGTACATATTGTGGTAATTGGGAAAAGGGATCAGGAAGTGCAAAAGTTAAAATTGCAAATAGAAGAAAAAGATACATGTATTCATGAATTTCAAAAAAAAATTCAAAAGTTGACTCAAGAAAATAGGACTTCTAATGCTAATCTTTCTGACAAAAATAAAGAAATTGAAATGTTGAAAAATAATTTTATGCTTATGTTTTCAGCTTTTGAGGAAGAAAAGAAAACACAGAAAGAAGAATTTAATGCCTCTCTTAGTAAGATTATGGAGTTAGAACAGGACTTATAGGAAAGCACCACTAAACCAATTGTAACTGAATGGTTCCAGGTTCGAATTCCTCCATTATTGATGAAATGGATGGAAAGGTGCTATTTATTAAGAGATGATAAGATTGAAAACTATAGATTAAAAAAGGAGTTGATACTTCTGAAGGAGTCATTTCATAAGGCTTATAGAGGAAAACAGGATGCATGTTAGATAGTAGAATAATTATTATCCTGTAGAAGGCCATCAAGACTATATTCGATATTTCTAAATGAACAATGGTTAAGATGGAAATTGTTAAGAATTTATAATGATTAGCCTTATGAACTTGATGACAAAGAATTTGTTAAGGTGTTTATAGAATCAACTCCTAAAGAATAGGATATGTTGTGTGAATTATTTGTTCATGATCTTTTCTTGGAAAACTATACTGATTTCTTTGTCAATCTTTTTGTTGGAGAAATGCAAATAAGGTCTTTGTTGTCCACCATGAGAATTCAGGTTCATTGGCAAGAGCGTAGCAGGGAATATGCTCAGGTAGAGAAAAGTGTGGGTCTTCAAATGAGATCCCCAAATAGTAGACCTGCAGACTTTAAGGCTACCTTTTTAGCTCTCACAATGGATGAGAAAATGAAAGAAAGATATGATGGAAGCCTGCAAATTTGTTATAATCACTTCATGGAACATGAGCAGAAGTTGATTGGTCTAGCTTGGCATGCTTGTGAGGATAGATACACCCCTTTACCTGCATATTTAAAGAAAAGATAAGCGATATTCCCTCTAAATATTAAATGGTCCTTCATAAGAGTAGATTCTTTAGCTAAAATTTTGAAAAACCTCATAATAGATTGGATAGGAATGAGATATAGGCCTCCCTTGTTGCTCTTTTCACCTCCTTCTTATCACATGAATACAGACTAGGATAATAAAACCTTCAATGAATGGCAAGAGGGTGTTGATTTCCATAGAGGTTTCCTCCATGCACCTATATAATTTGATAAAACAACCAAAGATATATAAGATATTAGTGCTAAATATGAAGAATGAAACATAAATATTGGATAGGGCCACAACAGAGGAGCAGGAGGACCTGTTAGGAATTAGGAAGGGGAGGAAATGATGAGGTAAAAATAACCTCATCATAATAACATAATAAAATTTTATTTCACATATGCAAAACCTTGAGCCTTTGCCAATTAATTAAAATTTAGGAGAAATAATTGCTTGTCTTTTTAAGAAAGTTGCACAAACTTTATTTCCTTGTGATTTATCAAAGTTTCTTAATAATGCAGATTTAATGGGTTGTTTTAAGTGTTTTGTAGGTTAATAATTGGACATTATGCAGCAGCACGTGCTCTAGAAATTTTTTAAGATATGCGCTTGAAGCCTACTCCTGAACTATAGGATAATGGACCAAAATTTTAGTTATTGTTAGTTTTTATTTTAGTTATGTTTTAAAGTTAAAAAGACTTTATGACTTGAATTGAGCCTTTTTAATACCTATGTAATGGATGTTTAAAGTTTGTTGAAATCTGTTAAAGACTTTTTCAATGGTCATCTGCGCCATCTGAAATTTAGGATTTAGTTGGAAGTTTTCTATAAAGATGTAATCTCTAGAAAGAGAAGGTAACAAAAGATATAGTAATGTTATGCTGTCAACTTGTTTCCTGAAATTCTATGAATAAAGAGATTATTACATATCATTTTTTGAGTTATTGAGTTATGGATGAAAATTATCTTTAATGGAAGAGTTTTTGAACTAGTTGTGTATGTGATGTAAGGACAAACGTAGGAACTCGTGATCTGGTCAATCGAGGGAGGATAGATCAAATAGATGAGTACTTTCCTTTCTTTCATTTTACTACATGGATAATCATTTTGTAGGAAATTGTTAAGTCCGTCATTGTCGTGTCTGAAGTTTTGGAGCACTCATTGCCTCTCATTGTCAATGTTACTTATTGCTAACTATTTGAGTCATTATTGCTTAATAAGAATGTTTCATGGATAGTTTACAAGCTTTTCTACTTTTTTAGTTTATCCGCTCTTTAGTTTAATCGTTTATGTGCTTTCTAGTTTAATTATCATGTTTTCTCAGTTAGTTCTTTTATGCTTTCTAGTTTAAATATTTCTAGTTTTCTTAGATAAATTGTTTTAGTTTAATAGTTAAATGGCCTTAGATTAAAATTAACTTCAGTTGTCCTGAAAAAATTAAGAAAATCTAAAAGGGTTAGTTAAGCTACCTTCTATTGCAAATAGCCTTGGACACTACCCGATCGATATATTGATGTTTTATCTTCTAAAGTAATGGGACATAACGACAACCTATTAGTGATCATGCCATTAAAAGGCATGGTGAACCCTAATTTTTGTAGAAGAATGGATTGATTTGACCCACAAATGACACACCTATACACAAGAAACCCTTCTTTCTTTAAATCTACAATATGAGAGTTAATTCAGGAAAAAAAATTAGAAGAGAAGTTGAAGGGGCATAGTAGAGGTGTGGAGTCTCTGGGTGAAGTTGTAGGTGTGAGGCAGCAACTTGAAGTCCAAAACAACTGTGAAGAACCTTGCTAGTTCTAACTCTGCCTTTGATGCTAAAACACTCTTTTTTTTTTTTTTTGTTTTCACTTGTTTTGATGAATTTTATGCAAATAATATAGAAGTACGCTAGGCAAGATATAGTACTAAACTGAATAAACAAGCAGTAATGGAGTAATTGTAATTATATTACAAATTTGGCAATTGATACAAGTAAATCTTATTCAACAAATATACTCGAAGGTTCTTAGCTTAATTAAATAAGAAACTTCTCGAACATGCTAGGCAATACATGAGAAATGTTAAAATTAGCTGCCCACCTCCAGATTTGGTTTCTCCCTGATGGAAATGTAATGAATCAACTTGAATGTGCAAGGTGTCTAAGGAGGAACAAATAGAAGACCCAAAATGAAGGTGTTTCAACCTCCTAGTTCACATGCCCAACAAGAAGTAAACACGCCTCCCAATGATGAAGTACAACCAATAATGAGGAAGGTACAGTCAACTTATTAAATACTTTGGAACTATGAATGAAGGTGCCACAATCTAGTTTGACCCTTCCTTATTGTAAACTGCAAAGAAAATGATGAATTAACCCACTGCAAGCACAAATGGAATCTTGAATGGAGCCCTCTCAAAAGAAATAATTTAACTGGTATTTCATAGCCTCACAATCACAGAACACTGAAGAATTATCGTTCTCCAATGCTGGAAGATAGGCAAGAAATAATGTCAAATGATCAAGGATGAGGTCGACTTGTTTCCTTTTGCTTCTTATATTCCTCAAAAGACATGATTTTCCAAAAAGGCATGACTTTTGTCTTTAAAATACATTTTAAATGTATTTAAGTCACTTTACAATCTTTTAAATGTTTCGTCAACTTGGACGTACTTTTTTGACTTAAATGTTCTAATCTCGCTTTATTAAATTTAAGTGGCTCAATTTATAAAGTTAAAATATAACTTTATAATATCCCTTTAAATAATCAAATATAACTTAACCACTTAAATATTAATATCTCCCTCAATACTCAGTATTTTGATGTGCCGTCAGAAGCTGGGGTCAACACTGTATAACCCCCATGTGTCTAGGTGCCATGACTAAAAATAGCATCACTACTAGATTGAATTACTATAAATAGTAAGTCCCTCAAATAGAGCCAAACATTGATCTGCAAAGGCCTGAAACTGAACCCAATACTGAATTGAAGAAATGGAGAGACAACAATCTCCATTAACTACCACTGAGACCCTCTATCCAAACATATTAGCCTACGAGAGTCCAAGTAATAGGCTTACCCATCTTCAACTGATATTGACTAGAGTGGGGACATTACAGTCCGTCCTCCCCGAATTTACTCGTCCTCAAGCAAACTTAACGTTGGATGCTATAAAATGCTCTCGCTCTCCCAAGTAGCATCCTCTACCGACAGATCTCTCCACTTAACCAAATATTCCTTGATAGGCCATCTCTGAAGATGAAGCTCTCAGGAATCCAAGATGGTCTCAAGTACTGATATCAACTTCCCCTCTTCATCCAAGAGTGGTAGTCTTAAGAAGGAAATATATGTTGTCCCAATGCCTTCTTGAGGCATGACACATGGAACACATTGTGCAACTTACTATCCACTGATAAGTCTAACTCATAAGCCACCTCGCCAACTTTCCTGATAATCCTGAATGACCCATAATAGCGTGGCTTGAGTTTCTCGACACCCCTCTTCCTAAGAGTGGACTGTCTATATGGCTACAATATCATATACACCATATCCATGATCTTAAATGATTGCTCAACCCTCCTTTGATCAACATATTGCTTTTGTTGATTTTAATCTTCTAAATGTTGACATGAAGGGATCTCATGATATTCTGGTTCTCCTGTAACAGATCCCTAGCACTTAGTACACTGTAATCGCGCACCAATAAATCAAGGAAACTAGGACCATCATAGCCATATAGTTCTCTGAAAGGTGTCATCTGAATAGTCATAAGGTGAGTGGAATTATAACAGTACTCAAAAAGATGCAACCACTTAACCCAAGCCTTTTTCTGCCCAAAAATTTAGTTCCACAGGTATTCCTCCACCCATTTGTTAACAATATCTGTTTGCCCATCAGTCTAGGGGTGGTAGCTAGTGCTCGAAGTAAGCTCTATCCTGCATAGTTTGAATAACTCCTATCAGAAGTGACCCATGAACCTACTGTCTCTGTCATTGAAAATAATCTGAGGAAATTAGTGCAATCTGAATACCTCATGAAAGAATAGATCTGCTACTTGTGTAGCTAAATAGGTAATCATGATCGAGAAGAAATGTGCATACTTAGTCAACCAATATACTACCATAAAAATGTTGTCTCTCCCTTGAGCTTTCGACAAGCCCATAATAAAATCCATAGATAAGAATTCCCACTTCCTCTCAAGAATAGGAAGCAACTGAAGCAACCCAAAAGGGTAAGTATTCTCTTGCTTGTTCTACTGAAAAACAAAGCACTCCTTGACATAATGAAGAACATCAGATTTGAGACCCTTCCAAGTGAATCTCTCCTATACCTACCCATAGGTCTTAAAGTATCCAAGATGACCAGCCATGGGTGAACCGTGGAAAGTCCTCAACACCTTGTTCCTCACATTTGAACCTGGGACAAAATATTCTCTCTTGTAAATGATGAGGTCATTCACAAGAGAGTACCTGCTGTCCTGTACTGTCTCATTGTTAATGCCAAAATCCCACACCTTCTTGACATACTCTGCTATGATCATGTGTCTCCAATCCTCTGTAATCTTTGCCATTGAGCTCAAATAGGGATGATGAGGTAAGGCATCAAAAATGATGTTCTGAGTCCCCTTGAAATAGGAGATGTCAAAATCATAAGACTGTAACATGCTGACCCATTTCTATTGAAGTTCATTTAGATCCTGCTATCCAAGGAAATGCCTAAAGCTGTTATGATCAGTTTTGACACAAAACTTACTACCAACTAGGTACTGCCTGAACTTGGCCATTGCATGCATGATGGCCAACATTTCCTTTTTGTATATACTATAGCTCCTCTTAGGACCCCTTAGCTTCCTACTCTCGAAAGCTATTGGGTGATGTTCCTGCATAATCAACACCAATAACCTCTCCACAAGCATCACAATGAAGCTCAAAAGGCTTGGTGAAATCTAACAAAGCTAGAACTGGACATGTAGTCATCAACTATTTGAACTTCTCAAAACACTCCTATGCTTGAGGTGTCCAAACAAATGCTCCCTTATTAGTCAAATTCATAAGTGGTGCAACATGCCACGAGAATCCATTGAAAAACTGATGGTAGAAGGAACATAACCCCACAAATCCCTTGAGTTGAGTCAAAGTCTCAAGAGTAGTCCAATCAATAATGGCATGAACCTTATCAAGATCCATGCGAAATCCCTCTCCGCTGATGATGTGACCCAAATATAAAAGTTATGCCATGCCTAATACACACTTGGACTCCTTGGAATACAAGGACTCCCTATCAAGTATGCCCAAAAAAATATCCAGGTGAACCATGTGCTCTTCCAAGATCTGTTGTAAACAAAAATGTCGTCAAAGAATACCGAAAAAATCTCCTCAACTGAGACTGGAAGACCCTATTCATAGTGGACTGAAAAGTAGCTGGAGCATTGGTTAAGCCAAAGGGCATAACCAAAAGATCATATTGTCCACAATGACATCTGAATGCAGTCTTCTCAACATCTTTCTCTCTGACTCTGATTTGGTGGTATCTTGTTCTCAAGTCTATCTTGGAGAAGTAACAAGCTCCATGAAGCTCATCTATCAACTCATCAATGCGAGGAATGGGATATCTATTCTTAATTGTCCTCTTGTTCAAAATTCGATAATCAATGCACATCTTGAGTGTACCATATTTATTCTTCACCAAAACAACCGATGAAGCGAAAGGAGACTTAATCGGCCTTATGTGTCCCATAGCTAAAAGTTCCTTGATTGTTTTCTCAATTTCATCCTTCAAACGCTTTGGGTTCTAGTAAGGTGTAATCATGATTGGCTTGGTGCCCTCCTCCAACTCAATGATGTGCTCTATGCCTCTATCGGGAGGTCTACCAGGTGGTATATCACTGAACACCTTTGTATGTTTAAATCCGAGCTCCTGAAAAATTTGGATGATAGGGCATTTTGTTCTGCTCATCATACAAAGGCATCAACTTCCACTTTGCTACCCACTCCACCATATCATGTTTAACAAGTCTATCCATTCTCCTGAGAGTGGTTACCTTCAAGTTGTTGTCCTTAATGGCTTTAAGTACATGATTAGTCCCGTAAACCTTGAATTTCATTTCCATTTCTCTAAGGTTGAGTGTAAATTCACCAATTGCATGAAGCCACTTCATGCCAAGGACCACATTGGTGCCTCCCATATTAACCACATGAAAATATGCCTTAAAATCATAGTTATTGAGTTCCATAGGCAGATCTCAAATCATTCTCTCACATTTGAGAGTGTAACCATCAACAAATTTTACCCTTATCCCTTCAAACTCCTAAGTTTGAATTCCACACTTTGCCACCAACCGTGCTTCTATGAAATTGCATGTTGCACCTATATCAAGAAAATAAATGAATCTTTGACTAGCCAAGAGTCCATGCAACTTGAAGGATCCTTCCCTTTGCATGCTAGACATATGAGCTTCCTGTAGCTCCATTTCTCCTTCATTTTCTACTTCAATTTCTGAGTTTTGAATCCCTGAATCCTCTTGATCAACTTGCTAGTCTATCATTTCAGTTATGTTTTCATCCTCATAAAACCACTCCATATGCCTATTTTGACCCTTAGGCTTAGAGGAAAATTGTTGTTAAGATCATAAGGACCCTTGCAATAGAAACACAACTTCCTCCTATACAAATCATTAATTGTTTCCCTATCCAAAGGGGCTACAAATTTCTTCTTTTAATCATCATTTTATGATTTCTTTGGATCTGATTTGCTGTCATTAAAGGATTAAGATGGTTTTTTGGTTGAACTTAATACATGGAGTTGTAAGTTCCATTCTATGAGCTTTCCTCATAGCTGCTTACAAGGTAGGGGGATCAAAATCCTTGATCCAACCCTTCATAGGCTCATAAAGACCCTCTACAAATAATATGACCAACCTCTTCTTTGAGATACCTGTAACCATGACCGAAAGCTTTTGGAATTCACTAATTTAAGATTCCAAACTTCCCATTTGTTTCAGCCGAGCTAGATCTCTGAAGTACAACTCTGGATCTCTTTTGTCAAAATTCTCAACTAACCTGTCAGTGAAATCTTGATATGTAATGATGAGGTCACGCTACAAGGTAACCATCCCATGGTGCCACCAGTCATCAGCTACCCCATCCAAATGCAAGGCTGCAAAATTAATGCAATCTTCTTCTACCATAGGACATAGGGTCAAGAAAGTGTCCAACTTGCTAACCTAAGCTTTGGCTGTAACCCTTCTGGTTCCATCAAAAGTGGAGAGTGTGAGCTTGTTGGTTGCATGTCTAAGATCATTGTTTTTATTCCTTTGTCTCCGGTCAGTCCTATTCCTATTGTGCTCTCCTTTTTGACTCATGAACCTGTCAAAGTTAAGATGATCTTTAACTCTCCATGGTAATTCTTCCCACTCATCATGCAATGTCATCATGTTATCTACAAATACCACATCACTCCTCAGATTCATTTATCACAAATATTGGGCATGTAGGCCTATTGTAGGTGCATGTGGGTGCTACTTTGATCCACGGGACTCCAGCCACACTACTATCCTCCTCTTGATCCTGATTCAGTCTCCTAGGAATAGTCAAATGCTGAATGGCTGTACTAAGTTGCTGCAACACATTTTCTACCTGTTCCTTCCCAACTACAAGACCCCTCAAAATGTCTCTAACTTATCTGTCCTCATTGTTATCATGGTTTTTGGGTGGCTCAACATCATCCATGTCTCCCATGATTTCTAATGGCATCTCCTCAAACTAGTTTCCCAATGGTATCCCCTCAAACTGGTACTGGTTTCTTTGTAATCTAGGTCTCCTGCATGAGTAATACCTATGAGGCCCGAATTGATGCAACTGCATATGAACTTCTAATCCTCCAAGATGGCAGGATCAGAGCTTTGATAGCACTGTGAAGAACCCTGCTGGATCTAACTCTGCCTCTGATGCTAAAACGTACTGTTTTTGTGTTTTCACTTGTTTTGATGAGTTTTATGCAAATATTAAAGAACTGTGCTAGGCAAGAAATAGTACTAAACTGAATAAACAAGCAATAATGGAGTAACTACAATTATATTATGAATTTAGAAATTGCTACAAGTAAATCGTATTCAACAAACATACTTAGAGGTCCTTAGCTTAATTAAATAAGAAACTTCTGGAACATTCTAGGTAATACATGAGAAATGTTAAAATTAGCCGCCCACCTCCAGATCTAGTTTGTCCCTGATGGAAATGTAATGAATCGACCTGAATGTGCAAGGAATCCAAGGACCTGAACAAATAGAAGACCCAAAATGAAGGTGTTTTAGCCTCCCAGTTCACACGCCTAGCAAGAAGCAAACACGCCTCTCAATGATGAAGTGCAAACAAAAATGAGGAAGGTCTGACCAACTTATTGAATGATATGGAACTATGAATGAAGGTGCCACAATCTAGTTTGACCCTTCCTTATTGTAAACTACAAAGAAAATGATGAATTAACCCATTGCAGGCATAAATGGACTCTTGAATGAAGCCATCTTAGAAGCAATAATTCAGTTGGTATTTCATAGCCTCACAATCGTAGAACATTGAAGAATTTTCGTTCTCCAATGCTGGAAGATTGTTGAAACCCTTGTCTTAGGCACAAATATCAAGAAGCCAAGAAATAATGTCAAACAATCAATGATGAGGTTGACTTGTTTCCTTTTGCTTCTTATATTCCTCAAAAGGCATGATTTTCCAAAAAGGCACGACTTTTGTCTTTAAAATACATTTTAAATGTATTTAAGTCACTTTACAATATTTTAAATGTTTCATCAACTTGGGCATACCTTTTTGACTTAAATGTTTTAATCTCACTTTATTAAATTTAAGTGGCTCACTTTATAAAGTTAAAGTATAACTTTATAATATCCCTTTAAATAATCAGATATAACTTAACCACTTAAATATTAATATCTTCCTCAAAACTCAGTATTTTGACGTGCCGTAAGAAGCTGGGGTCAACATTGTATACCCAAGTGTCTAGGTGCCTTGACTAAAAATAGAATCACTACCAAATTGTCTTACTATAAATAGTAAGTCCCTCAAACAAAGCTAAACACTTATCTACAAAGGCCTAGAGCTGAACCCAATACTGAACTAAGGAAATGGAGTGACAACAACCTCCATTAACTGCCACTGAGACCCTCTATCCAAACATATTAGCCTACAAGAGTCCAAGTAATAGGCTAACCTATCTACATATGATATTGACTAGAGTGGGGACATTACAACAACCTATCATTTTGGATGCCATTCTTCTAGGTCTCTTCTATTATGTGCCTTCCATTCATTTTCTGATTTTGCTGTAGAATACATAAATAATATCATGAAGGGAATGTTAAAAATCTTTTGGTAGTTGCTACAACTTAGAGTATGAGATTTTATTTTATACTAGAAGTAAATATGACTCATAGCCAACTCCAAATCACCCTTTAAGCTCAGTTCACCCACTCACTACTCTTGAAAATTCTGATATGTAAAACATCATAGTTAAATTTTATTAGGATTCCATTACAGTCGGGATTAAATATTGAGAAAGACTTGTGTATTATCCTCCTTTATGCTACTTGAAACTCTAGATGCATATTCTTTTAGGTCTCCTTCATTTCTGGGCATATTGGATTTGATAAGGTTAGATCATATGTAGTTATGCATTAATTGTTACAAATACATATTAACCATTAGATCTCCATTCCATTTTGGTATTGAACTCTATCTGAAAAGTGAAAGTGTTCAGTTGAAACATTTGGGGCTATAGATGAAAACATAGTTGAAAAATTGATAGATAATTTATTGTTTAGTGGTTGTTAAGAAAAATATTTTCCACCCAACACTTTAGCTTGCATTGGAAGAGGTCTCGTTAATTAATTTAAAAGTATATTTTAGGCCTACAATGATTTTCTATCTAAGATATATACATAAATAATAATTCATTGCCTTCTGCTAGTGAAATAAACCCTACATAAAAGGTCCTCCAATTCCTTACCGTTCAATCATTTTATTCTCATGGTAAGCTGAAGCAACAACTAGCTTCCTTATAAAATTTAAAGCTGCAAATAGTTAGTAACTAAACCTTGTGACAAGCAATATCTCTCCTCTATTTATATTGTTTTGATGTAATTGCATCAAGTATCATAGTCTCAACGGGTTGCTGCCCTTTTATATGAAACTCAACTAGAGTAAAGTGACAACACAAATAATTTTATCATTATCTCCCTTAAATAATATCAAAGTAGCTTAATCTCGACTCATATGGTTGTTGGGATTCTACATATTTAGTTAATAGAAGGTGTGAAGCTTAAACTCAAATAATAATAGTCCTATTTATTCATTTGAAGAGAAAAGCACTAAAAGAGATAAAGGAATAAACTATAAAACTCCTTGTAGCGAAACCATAAATCATGAATATGTGACTACTTGTTGTTAGGTAGGTAAAACCATGAAATAAGTAAATAACTTGATAATGGGGTTAAAAGGGAATGGCCTATAATGGTAAACATTAGGCAGGAATTACTAAAATTAAGGTTGGAGTGAGAGGACTTACACAAATAGATATGTTAAAGGAAGAATATCGGTTAACTTTTAAATTACCTAGAGATATTGGGAAAGAAATCCTATCTTCAACTCCTTCCTAGTTTTCCAGTTGCTCAATCAACAACGTAATTAAACTTAGAACAGTTGTGATACCTTTAAGCTGGATGAAGGGTAGTAGCGAACCATCACTGAATGGGTAGTTGAACCTTGAGGTGGCTGAGTTTAGAACCTACTTATTCCAATTTAGGAACCTCTTTCCAGTTATAGTGCTAAGCTGGGTGCAGGCGCTAACTTTTACGACAATGGATGGAGTAGGACCCTATGAGGGCATAGGTTGAGGTGGTAATCCTTTGATCACATAGGCTATTCCTATTCATCCTAGGTGATCACTGATGGAAAATCCTATGGCCTGCTTATAGATAAGCTTATCAATGCTCGAGATTCACAGTAGTCAAGGAGCATTTTACGCTAGTGGAGTGTTAGCCGTACCCTTGGATATTTGAATAGATTTTTCCAAGAGCATGTGGGCCTTGGAGCCAACACCATGCTAGTGATGGACCCCTTAATTGCTTATCCATTTGTTGGATTGCAGGGAAGAAATTTTCTAATGAGGCTTGAAGCAAGTAGTAGAATAGACACACCTTGTGTCATTGATGTGGTATAACTGGAAATGGTTTTGGTATCTTAATTTTTCATTGGTTAGAACACCTTCGATAGATGGTCATTAGGATGTTGATCTTGCATGCAACAAGTTAGTATAGTTTCCAACTCTCTCATCCTAGGCCATATAATCTGCTTGGAGGGGTGGATAGGGATTAAATCCACATGGAGGGATCATATTGTACCCCTAAACAAAAATAAGGCAAGTAGAAGACATGGAGTCCCCATAACCCAGTAGAACAATTATGGTAAGTTTTCGGTATTATTATTTTAGGTTTAATTCTTAGATTTTATATTCTAATCACTAGCATTACCATTTAACTGGATGTGTGCATAAATGGTAAATGCTCTTGTTTCTAGAAATAAATGTGTATTGTTGACAACGGTAGTAAGTTTAACTTGATATCATGATTATAATGAAAAAATAACACTTTTTTTTGGATTTCATTGGGGTTGTCATCACACTTATTTACCACTTGTTCATGTTTAATTTTTTTCAAAAACTCCTTCCCTTGACTAAACCATATGGTGGTAGTTAAATAAATTGTGACTCCTTGTCTGCAGTTGAAACCAATTGCATTCCCTCTCTGAAGGTGGTTACTATTAAAATCCTTGCTCCTAAATCCTCCACTATTAAATCTACTACAAAGATTGACCTTAGTGGGTCCCTTGTCCCAAAAAAATACATATGTTTATAACCTTATTACTTACAAACCCTTTGTTAATAGGCCCACCACTAGAGAAAGCCTTGGCATATTCCTTGTCCCTACCATTTATCTTACTATTCAAAATCCTCTTGGTGAATATTGTTGCTAAAGCACCCCCCTCTATAAAAAAGAGAAAAGTTCTAGAGATTGAAGACCACTCAAAGTATGGTTTATGAGCCCTATAATGATGACATCAACAATATGGATGAGGAGTATGTTATCAAGGTAGAGGTAGGGAGTAGTAAAGTTGCTGATAAAATTATCAATATCGGTTCTTGCTTTGCTTGTGAGGTATTGGACTCTAAAATGAAATATTTTGAAGATAAAATAAATTTACAATACAACATCCTTATGTAGTTTAGAAACAAAAATGAAAGAGCGAAGTTGAGAATGAATGCCCTCTATAGATAGATTAATGGTGATGCATCAAAATTTAGGGTTAAGGTGATGTTTAAATTGAAAGGGAGTGAGCCAATACTAGTAAATTCAACATTATGTTCTCTAATATTAATGAAAGAAAGAATTAAGGTGGTTGGGAAGAAACAAGATTCCTTGATGACATCCTTGGATAAGGTCACCAACCCTATAATGACTATTATAAAGAACTTTTCTACAAGTATTGCCATTTTTTATGAAAATTTTCTTAAGAGGGAATGATAGGCTAATATAATTGTGTGCTTATTAAAGTACTTTATTGATATGGATTACCGCTTGTATTTATCGATTTTCTAAAAATGTTAATTGGATTACATTGTATTTATAGGAAAAAATTGCTGAATGTTACTCAAACACCTTTTAACCGATTCAACTCAAAATTTGGGCATTTTGGTATTTTTAATTTTTCATAATATTGGTATGTAACCAATTAGTTGTTGCTAATGACACCTTTTATAATGGCAAATGTGACAAACTATGAAACCACTAACCATCAAGTCCACAACACTAATTATCAAGTCCAAAATACCAACTATTAAACCAAATTAATGATGGCCATATCGACCACTACTAGATGAAACCAAATAGGGGTGGGGCCCAAGTTATATGCCTTACACCCAACATACTAGCCAAGGAGGCTACATTCTAAGCAATGTTTAAATGGGGAATTATCAATAATCATTAGGTATTACAATATATCAATGACCTACTCACATCATACATCATTTTCTCTTCTCTACCCTATGCCTTATGCATTAGCCACATGATCAACTTCTCACCCTCTTGTTCTTAAGCTTGGAAAATGTTCCAAAGATAAATGTAGATGTCAAAATTAACAAGTTTCTATTATCTCCAAAATATAGAAGGATGTCATTGCACATTTAGAAAATGTCTTATGCCCACGGATATTATCAAAATTCTTCTCTTCTTTAAAAAAATAATCTTAGTAAAAGAAAAAATTTGTAACCCAACACACAATGAAAAATCATGACTTCTTTGTACGGCTTCACAATAATTAATAATCAATTTTTTATTTTTTTTAATATAATTCAAATATAATTTCATGTTAAATTAATATGACAAATCTATAATTAATCAAATAACCTCTACAAATAAAAAGAAAGAACACAATCTACAACAGTCTCCACAAATACTCTACAATAAAAAGAAAGAACAACAATCTACAACAGCCTCAACAAATAATTTACAAATAAAAAAAAGAACAACAATCTACAATAATCTCAATAAATATATAATAAAAAATATCACTGAAAACTAAATTTTATAAATAAACTTAAACTAAGTTTTACTAAAAAGATGAGAGACATCACTAAGTGACATATAAATGTATAATAACTCAACAAAACAAGTCAAGATGGATTTTGCACTGTAATCATAGTATCTTGTGTTCTCACTTATGGAGCATGATGCAGTGTGATAGCATCAAATTTTCAATACCCAGTCAATATCTATGTTCTCACTTATGGAGCATGATACTTTGTGCAATACCCAGTCAATATCAGATTTTCTGTATAAAAAAATGTTTAATATGATGCATTTTCTCATCCACTCATGGAAGGTGCCCACTTCAGCATATGGTAAAAATATGAAAAAATCATGTTGTACATGTGTAAACAGATTTCAACAATACAATGGAACCTATATTTTGTCACTCCTTTTGCCATGATAGTTGTCACATATATCAATGGCAGACATTGATGATTTGTTGGTCTGTTCTTGGTTGGTGACTAAACTCTGTGTTGGCAGCTGGGTTTGCTGGGCAATTCGTATGTAGGACAGTATATTTGTCTGTATATATGGCTGTTTTTTCTTTGGGCAGCACTGGTATGACTGTGTTCTGGACATTCACTAGTCTATGCATAAAGCTATTCTAATTCAGCAACTGTAGTTAATGTCAGTCTCTAACTAGCTGGGCTTGTATGTTTTGATTGTTAGACTGTATTCTGGTGGTCTCTGACTGTTACCAGTATTCTGTAATCCTTGATACAGAAAAAAACTAAATGATTTTCAAGGAAAATATACATAAATTGAGGTTAGTCTTCTTCACAAGTTACATCCCTTCCGACAAAGCTATCAATCTCTCGTTTTATTTTATGATTCCACTGGGTATCTCCACGTCGTTTTCAATAATGAGAAGATTATATAAACATGGATGAAGAAGTAGAAGATTTCTTGTGTTTCCCTCCAAGCAAACAAAGAATGATGGAGACTAAGACTATTTTCAAATAGATAATGATGTGTTTATCAACATGGGAGAGAGTGCAAATTGAAGGCTGTCCACAAATTTCTGGACCATGAGTTGCATTTGGAATTTAAATTTCAAAGCTTACTTTAGAAGTCAAGTTAGAAAGTTGCCCATGATTGGAAAAGAGAAATTAAAAGGATGATTTTGATTATTGTTTTAATTTAAAAGATGATTTGGTTATTGTTCTAATATTCTTGATGAAGGAAAGAAACTTTATTATATGTTGTTATAATGGTGAAAATTAGATATATATATTTTTATTCATTTTAATTTAGTTTTGAATCTATTTTTATATGTTGTAATGGTGAAATTTGTATATTTATATCGATTTTATTTTATTTTAATCTTTTTTGTTTTTGAAATGTTTTTGATTGGAGTTATGAATTGACAAGGTCACAAATGGGCAAACATATATGTTGTAATAGTGAAATTTGTATATTTATATTGATTTTATTTAGTTTTAAATTTAGCTTTTAAATGTTTTTGATAGGAGCTATGAACCGGCTAGGTCACAAATGGGGGACGTCATCCTTGACATTAGCACTGGACAATAACACCCAAGTAGGGGTTTGAACCTTGGTGGCAAGAAATACAACACCATGATTTAATCATCACACCTTGCCATTATTGGCTAGTTTTAATCTATTTTGATGGAATGATTAACACAAGATTATATATTGAAAATTGTTGTATTTTTGTTTAAAGTTATTTTGTAATCTCTTATTCATTTTTATTTATACATAGTTTTATATATTCGCTCTTATTTACACATATTTTCATATATCTAATATTTATTATTCTTATTATTACTCTCATGTCTAGACGTTCGTTCCCCTATTCAAAATCCACTTCTTTGTCTAGGCCAATCTTAAGGCATGTGAGATCAATGTCATGACATGAAATTGATTTAAAATTTAAAATTTCAATTTTCATTCCCACCTATTCCACTAGCCATTATGAGTTGATTTGGTACATATCTATGTGGATACTTACTATGCCTTGGTATTAAAAAACTCTCAACGTGCATTAAAATATAAACAAGAACTAATTAAAAATCCTTAGCTTTGCAAGAAATATCATTCTAGGAATCTTTTTCTTTTGAGCACTAAAAGGGACCTAATTTTGCATCAATCATTCTAGAACATTCAAATGATTAAAGAGTGTCATCTTCAATCATTTCCACATCCATAAAAAAAGGTTCAATGAAGGAGGTCAATCTATGAGAACTTGGCCCTTGTGATCAAGTGATTTCTCAAGGTATTTTTAAATGACACCAATACTTAACAGTCAATAAAAAGTGGAGATCATGGTAAAATAGGTTGTATCAATCCACTTTGAATAGGTTCATTCCTATGGGTTCAAAATTAATTTCATCTGATATATCATTTTGGTGGTGGAAGAAATTGATCTTGCATAATGCATAATTTTTTATAGACTAGATTATAACTATGAGGCAAAGTATAATAAAGAATATTATTATCAATCCCAAGGCAATTGGAATTATGTCCTACATTAGACTTATTGTTCATCATTATTTTCAAAGTTAAGTGCCCTATCCCATTTGCATTTAATTTCATAATTTCTAGAATAATAATTTAATAATTTTGATTTATTTTACTTAACTTTGATTACATAGGATATTTTATAAATTGTTTGTTAGAATTAATTAACTAGCCTAGGTAAATCCTTAAGGAAAGTGTATTTTTTATTTTCATTTCGATGAAATTATTTGCTCTTATGTGACCCAATCCCCCATATGATTTCTCATTAATATTAAGATTTTTAGATTTATTATTTTCTAATTATTACATCTTATTTCCAAATTTGACCCCCCTCCCATCCCTATGATTCATTGATGTACATTTTTTTCTAAGGTTTAGTGTGCTTACTTCCATACCCTATCTTTTCCCCACCCTTTCTCTTAATTTAATTTTATACCATTTCTCTACATCTTTTAGGGTCTTGGGCCTTTAGGGCACAAAGTTTTAGATACCTACCCTTGAGGTGATTTTTTGTTGCTCTCTCTTTCATCATGAAATCTCAC
This sequence comes from Sequoiadendron giganteum, assembly GCA_007115665.2. Lineage (NCBI taxonomy): Eukaryota > Viridiplantae > Streptophyta > Pinopsida > Cupressales > Cupressaceae > Sequoiadendron > Sequoiadendron giganteum. The sequence continues at coordinate 572,598,337 of CM021100.1, read as the reverse complement.
GATCTTTCTTATCCTTGGTTTTTATTCATGATTCCATTATAAAATTGACATGATTATATAATTTGTGATATGTGATCCTTTGATTATTGATGCACTCATGATATTTTATCATATTAATTGGATCATATTATCTATGAAAGAATTATACCATCACATATGTACTTCCTCCTTTAGGGATTCAACCATAATTTTCCTTCTATTTTTTGGATACCCTTATTACACTTGTACATGATTCTCATGCATGCCCTCTAATTCTACAAATAGTAATAATAGTGTGTCAGAGTATAATGATATGTTTCCATTAAGAACACCTTTTCTACACATAAATTATCTCATTAAACATATATTGTGAAGGATATAGATATAGATATAACATATCTTTACCTCTTATTTCTATAAATGATATATTATTTGACAAAGTTACACCTATGATAAGGCATAACCGATTATTAATTAAACTTAAAATTTGACTAGTTAGCATAATTTAATATTCTCATTAGATATAATAGTTGATTAGTAGAATATAATAATATTTTGTATTGAGATTTATAGATGCTTCTTTCTTTTAGAAGAGTATTTCTTCTAGAACCACCTTTGTATTTATTTAAAAGACTTTTATGAAGATGTTCTAGATTAAGTTATTGAGATAATCTCTCTCTCTTGATTTATATTCATGAGTGATCATATCAATTAGAGTCAAAGACAAAGGACAATGACCTTAGATCTAGTATTCTTGAAGGTTTGATCAAACCTTAACAAATCCCTCCATTTTTTGTTGCCATAGATCTAGACTCCTTGAGGGTTTCATTTGGTATTCCCTTATAAATATTTACTTGAACCCCAAGACATAATCTCCTTGAGTGTTTCTAGCTTTTACACATGATTAAGATTTATATTCTCTTTTTCTCAAGTTGATTGTAAAAAAATATAGCTTATTTTTGGGCTCTTCTAAGTGGTTGTTGAAGATTTTAATGACCACTAAATTGATATTTAATTAGTTTAACATGTCTAAATCATTGCTATATTTGATTTACATTTTTTGACCAAAATAAAAAATATGGATCAAAAATTATACCCTCTGAAAGGTACTCTACTAGATATCCTAAATATATATTTTTTAATTTTTTCCTCACCATCTAGTAATGTATTATAAGTGAGATACTTAGCAAGAATATACTTCTAAAGAGTTATTTAACACAACTAGTATCTAATAAATTTTGGAGAATCAAGTAGAGAACCAAAGTTGTATCATGCAAGATATAATTACAAATTTTCAAACAACACTCCAACACCCTCTAGATAACATGCCTACCACTCAAACCCTTGGTTTCCAACTTGAAATAAAGGTTTCCATTCCAAAATTTTATGGAATTTTTGATGGTGAAAAGCTAGACTCTTGGATTTGTAGTCATTAGGCATATTTCAAGACAACTTTATTTGATTGACTCCTAAAAGGTGAAAATAATGGAGGTCCATTTATCAAATTTCACCTTGGATTAGTGGAAAAATCAATAGATAATGCTCGTGATAGAGTTGAAACATAAGGAAAGGGGATCCCTAATTCCTAAGTGCATAGAACCTAGGATCAGTTCCACTTTTCCAAGGGTTTCATTAGGATGCAAATCAATAAGGTGCATAGATTAAATTTCAACCTCAAAGGTGAGCCAATTAGACCTGGATTTGATCCTTTTGAGTCTTAGAAATAAATTGGAAATGATTAACCTAATTGGACTATATGACATAATATAAAAAAATGCAATATCCTAAAGATGAATCGACTAGAACAATGATTAGTAGGTGGATCTAGGAGAGGTAGAGTGATGTGTACCTATCACCGAAATCTAGATCTAGTATGTGCAAAGGGACTCAGTCACCCATGGGCGAATGGGTATTTGATGAGGGGTCTTGGAACTGATTTCGTAGTCCTCTAATGCTGGATCTGAGCTCTTGATTCCCGCTTGGAAAATTATCAGAATGCCATTAGTAAATTCTATACCTGTGAGTTTTTGTGGCTTGACAACTTCAATGACAAGAAATGCAACAATGAATGAATTCAATTTAAACTTTCCTTGATCCTCCTTGAACCTATAACCTTCACATTCACAAAGAGAAGAGATGTTGGTCCATTTAGGGGATTACCCCAGTCAAGCCCTACGTAAGTGTTTCCACTTCCACAATGGAAAAATGTCAATGGTAAATGATAATGGAAAGGAAGGTATGTTGAAATGATAATGTGTTGTAACTCACCACTCTTTAATGGTTTCCTTGAAGGAATAAATTCGTACACATATCGTAAAGGATTTTGATCTTTCTCAATTGAATGCTTGAGTGCTTTGGAGACCTAAAAAAAGATGTTAGCCTTCACAAAGTAATGAAAACATGAACACATACAAACTTTGACATGATGTTGGATCTTGAATTACTGCAATAAATATTTGAAATGTTTCTCTTGATTTTCTTAATAGTTCTCTTGATTATAAGTTTTCCAAGATGTTTTCACTTAGACTTCAAATGATGAAAATACTAGGTATTTATATGCAATTGTTCTAATTTCCCAAAAAGTAGATTCCAAAAGCTGACACTAGTAATTTAAATTAAGTGGATGTAAAAATGATGCCAACAACATATTTGAATTTGGGTCCTAAATGGGAACTGGGGGACCCATTTTCCCATGGTCGAATGGGAACTGGGGGACCCATTTTCCCATGGTCGAATAGGAATTGGGGGACCCATTTTCCCATGATTGAATGGGAATTGGCTCCCAAATTTCTAGGACACACTTAGTTGGGAGAAAAATAACAATTAGATGCATGTATTAAATGCTTGCAATCCTTTGGAAAATGGTAAAAACTATGCCTTTGAATGCATAATTTGGAAAATTAGGAGCTTAATTTTTTCAATAGTACAATTGAGAGGGGTGGGGGTGAGCCAATTGTCACAAAATTAAACCTTTAATTCAATCACTAGAAATAACACTTAATACTGCTTAAATGATTAATCATCAAATGCCAATGCAAAAACTTAAATCCAATACATAAACACAAAAACAACAGATTTACATGGAAAACCCAATAAGGGAAAAACATGGTGAGGATTAGCTCACACTATAGAGAATATCAAAATCGATTACCAAAATTCTCACTTCCTAAAATAAGGCTCACTGCCTGAAATAAGTGTTAGAGTAATTGGGTATTTACTTTATTAATTAAACAATATTTGTTTAATTACGTAAAGTTCCCTTTTACCTCTTTTCACTTAAGCTAACATTAGGTGCATAATAATTAATTACTTTATTAATTATTATTGTGCAAGCCTAGGGTTTTCCTTTTTAGGGTTTTCATCTATATGTAGTTGAAAACTATCTTTTGTATCATTAATTCATTTTACATTTTGTGTGAATTCATGGCTCCACATTCTTGAGCATTTCCTTTGTTGCTTCTCTTTGTTTCTCCTTGTAACAGGTTATTTGCTTGCAAAGATCTTTTGGGCTTCTGTGGTGTTGTATCTTCTCAACTCCAACATGGTATCAAAGCTTCAGATTTGCAGCTGCTTGTTCTTGTTTTGAGATTTTGCATTGGAAGCAAATCTAGGGTTCTAAGTTTTTTGGGTGGATTCAGCATACTCCATTTTTTGGGTTCACTTTGGGCTCAAATGGATAGTGCCATTGGATTCGTAGCGCCCAAAAACCCCTAAAACGACTGTCAAATCGTCGATTTTAGTTACAGTCAATTTGGAAGGCAAAATTTTTTTGCCCTAGGCCGTACGGAGCAAAAATCGAAAAAAAAAAAAAAATCGCAAAAATTTCAATTTTTTTTCGGTTTTTTTATTGCGGCCGGTGTAAATTTGGGCGCTGCCCTGCGGCGCCCGACAGCCACCACTCAGCCCCACCACTGGCCGCTCTGCCTGGCTCCTCAGTCCTCCCCCGCCGAGTTCCCTCCCGAGCTCCCCGGCTCCCTGCGCCCAACCCAGCCGACACCGCCGAGTTCCCGACTCGCTCCAGCCAACACGGCCGAGCTCCCAGCTCAACCCTCCGAGCCGCCGACTTCGCCGACACCCGTGACAACCCCTGCGGCGTCCAGAGCCGATCTTATGGGTGACCGAGGGTTTCGGCCCAGCCCCCAGCCGCCAGCCCCCTGGTCGTCCATGTGACCAGGGGCCGAAGACTTTAGCCCTTGAGGGCTCCAAATAATTTTTTTTGCACATTGGAGCAGCTTGCGCTAAATCGGGCGTAGAATGGGCAATTTTTTCTTCGTTTTTGCAAATGAGATATCGTCAGAAAGCTGGTTCCGGCACCGTTCCAGTGGTACTGGTAATTTTTCCTGATTTTGCAGTTTTGCTATGTTTTTTTCAGTCAAAGTTAGAACTTGGTTTTTTCACTCCAAGGGGCGTATCTTTTGCGTCCGAACTCCGTTTTGCGCAAACGAATAGGCGTTGGAAAGGTGTTACAGTGCTCTTTCCAGATTTATAGTCTATTTTACCAGTTCGTTTACCAGGTATTTTTTATTCAGCTTTGTGTGTTTTTACACTTTGCTCAATTACTTGGTCATTCTGGCTCCTACATGAGTTTTGTTTGCATGGGATGGGTTATATTAATTTGATCTAAATGTTGTAAGGTCAGATTTCTCAGTTTGTTTTTCATTTGAAGAGTTATCATGGGTTTCTCTACTCACCCTTCAGTTGTTCTTCTGGAACGGGGTAATTATGAGTCATGGGCAAAGGGTATACTTACACATTGTAGGTGGCTTAATATTTTGCCTTATTTGTATGATCTCATACCTGAACCAACAACTTTAGAGGGCAGATTAGCATGGGATATTATTAGAAATCACATTGCAGGAGTTATATTGTCTAGTGTTGATCATGACACTGTGTTGGTTATATCGGACATTGATTGTCCTCACCCACTTTGGACACATCTTTGGGAGATCTATGGAGACCCTATTCTATCTCCATTCCTAGAGGATCCTGCTTCAGATTGTCTCATACCCATTTCTTGGAGAGAGAATACACCATTTGATCATGATACTTTAGAGGAGCTTGAGTATTTAGACACCCTTACTTATTCCGATGGATCAGAGGTTTGTCTCACAGTTCCTACTCTTCAGACTGAGACTTCATCAGCATCTCTTGTTGTTCTTGATTCAGTACAGCAGGGAATCATACATCTTCCAGACATAGCTACTTTGGACTCTTATGTTGCAGACATATCTTTCTTGTTTGTTGAGTCCTATATTGCAGATTTGGAGGATTATTTTGAGGACATTCATCTCCTCTACCTTGACAGTCAGGTTATCACTGTTCACCCACCATTATCCGTGCATTCAGAGGTTGCATTTCAGTATTCTCCACATCATTTGGATTTGGCATTATTTGTTTCCATTCAGACAGTGAGACTCTTCAGCATCCTATCATGACACACATCTTGAGACAGATTGGTTCATCATTCTTCACAGGGTTTCTTCGATACAGGTCCATGGATCCGTTTCTTCCCAAGGGGAGGAATATCATTTGCCGCTTCAGGATCTCCTTTTGGATTCTACATCAGGCATCTACCATTGTGACAGGAGTTTCTTCATTGTGGGGGGGCCTTCTTCTCTCTTTCTATCTCTCCTATGGAGATCATTGTACATGTACTTATATGATAGAAGTTGTCTATGGGGGGTATCATGTTATCCACCTCCTATCCTTCTTTCATTAGTGCATTGCATTTCTTCCTTGCATTCTATTTTGGGGAGGAGTTTTGTTCCCACTGGGTTTTCTCCTTTACCCCATTTCATTTAGTTTGCATTGATTTTTGTACATGGGTACCTGATCTGGCCTTGTTGTCGGGACCCATTGCTTTTGCTTTCAGTAGCTTCTTCTAGGTTTTAGCTTCTCCCTATGTCTATCTTAAGGGGGGGTGTTAGAGTAATTGGGTATTTACTTTATTAATTAAACAATATTTGTTTAATTACGTAAAGTTCCCTTTTACCTCTTTTCACTTAAGCTAACATTAGGTGCATAATAATTAATTACTTTATTAATTATTATTGTGCAAGCCTAGGGTTTTCCTTTTTAGGGTTTTCATCTATATGTAGTTGAAAACTATCTTTTGTATCATTAATTCATTTTACATTTTGTGTGAATTCATGGCTCCACATTCTTGAGCATTTCCTTTGTTGCTTCTCTTTGTTTCTCCTTGTAACAGGTTATTTGCTTGCAAAGATCTTTTGGGCTTCTGTGGTGTTGTATCTTCTCAACTCCAACAATAAGGACTCACTGTCCAATAGGGCTAATAACTTGGAGGGCTCACTGCCATAGAGATACAAAAAATAAAAGGAAGACTTGTTACAAAGAGACTACAATCCCAATGCAACAAAGGATTCCATCACAATTATTCACACACTCGCATGAATGATACAGTTCACCTTCTGCTGACTGTATCCAAAAACTCAACATTGAGCTTCACACTTGTCTACCACTCTCAACACCCACTCACTAAATAGAATCAATTTCACATCAAATTTCACTTCCTCTTTTCTCTTATCGCTCTTCTTCTTTTATCTTGTATCATATTTCACCATTAAATCATCTTGCATTTATACCATATTCAACTTTGGAGCATATCTAAAGTCAGCCATCCAAATTCAAATTCAGATTAGGTTGGTTCCAAAACATCCTAGGTAGAGAATGAGGGAAAACCAAACACACACTTCAAGGGACCCAAAAATATCCAACACACTTCATCAACCTCAAAATTAGTATTTCACTCAAGGTTGGCCAAACCAGTGTAAAACACATAAAAATATTAAGCACGAATCTTCCAATGCTGAAACTATCTTCAATAGAATCAAGAAAACACAAATCTAGGACCGCAAGTCATAATAATTCATCAAAGAGAAATCTAAACCAAGAATATTTTCTCTTGGACGTCAACCAGAAACACAAAAAACCATAGTTCACAATTGGTGAACATAACTTACACTGTACAACAAATCAAAAAATAAAATGGATATAACATCTACTAACAATCATGATCGACATATCTGAACCACACAACCACAAGATAAAATCTAGAATAAAACTCAGAGCAAACACTGAGCACTTGCAACATCTCTTTATTACAATTTTCTCAATATCCTTGACATATACAACCAACATGAACTAGTAGATAACCAGTTGACTAGCTGACATCAATGAAAAAACCTTCAATCTTTCCATAATACTTTCATTCTTGCAATAATCTCCCCCTTTGTCATTTATGGTAACACATGATGTGAAAAACCATCAAAGACAACATACTAGCTTTGAATACATTTTTCTATTTTCTCCCCCTTAGAAGATAATCTCTTATATGTTTATTTTTTTTCTTTTTTCCACATGATTCTTTCTCTCCCCCTTTGACATCAATGGAAAGAGAAAAAGAATATTTTCCATTGACCTATCCTTTGACATGAAAAACAAAATACTCACAATGACAACACCTGACACTACTTGCTCCCCCTAAGAGGTAGCCACCACAACATCAGTCCAGAAGAAAGATAGATCCATAGATCCACCAGAATGATGCATCTCCATATGTATCTAGTTCAAGAAAGGAGGGTAAATAACCCTAAATTATCCTAGAGATACTCAAAAGTATCTTTAGGAAGAGCCTTCGTGAAAATATCAATAATCTGATCCTTCATCGGAACATACTCAAGTTTTACATCATTCTCCATGACCTTCTCTCTCAAGAAATGATACCTAATAGATATATGCTTTGTCCTCAAGTGCATCATAGGATTCTTATAAATATTAATTGCACTTGTATTATCACAAAAAATAGAAATGGGATCATCATATAGCATTGTGATATCTTTCAATATTTGTTTCATCAATAGAACTTGTGTATAGCAAGATGCAAAAAAAATGTACTCAACTTCAGTAGTAGACAAAGAGATTGAATCTTTCTTTTTACTCGACCATGCCACCAATCTACATCTAAGAAATAATTCACCACCACTTGTACTCTTTTTTTCATCTACACATACAACCCAATTTGCATATGTATAGGCACTAAGTGTAAAGTCAATATCTTTAGGATACCACAATCCATAATCTAGAGTTCCATTCAAGTATTTGAATATTCTTTTAACAAAAACATGTGTTTTCTTAGGATCTTCTTGAAATATATCCATAAGACAAACAACATGCATGATATCCAATTTAGTAGCAGTCAAATATATTAGTCCACCAATCATAGATCTATACTTTCTCTAATCAACCTTAGGTGAATTATCATCTTTACCCTATTTGCAACCACTCACCATAGGAGTACTTACTAGTTTGGAAACATCCATCTCAAACTTCTTCAACATCTCTCTCACATAATTAGACTATGAAATGAAAATTACTTTTTCTATTTGATTAATCTATAGCCCAAGAAAGAAATTCATCTCCCCAAACATAGACATTTCAAATTATTTCTACATCTCTTCCACAAAAATCTTGCACATATTTTCACTTCCTCCAAAGATAATACCATCAACATATACAACTACAATCAATATTTTGTCATTTTCAATCTTAAAGTACAAATTACTATTTGTCGTACCTTTGTTAAAACCTTGCTAAATCAAATATCTATCTAAACTCACATACCAAGCTCTAGGAGATTGCTTCAATCCAAATAAATCTTTCTTCAATCTGCACACCATATTTGGTTGATCTATCAACTGAAATCCTTCTGGTTGTTCAATAAAGACTTCTTCTTTTAGATCACCATTTAAAAATGGTGACTTGACATCCATCTAATAGACCTTAAAGTCTTTATGAGAAAAAATGCCAAGAATATCCTTATAGCTTCTATTCTTGCTACTGGAGAAAAAGTTTCGTAAAAACCTATGCCTTCTACTTGTGAGTAACCTTTACACACAAGCCTCACTTTGTTTCTAATAACTTCTCCATTCTCATTCAACTTATTTCTGAATACCCACTTTGATCCAATGATATTTTTATCTTTCAATCTTGGGACCAATTCCCGAGTTTGATTCTTCTCAATCTACATAAGTTCTTCTTTCATTGCTTCCTTCCAATGTTCATCTTTACATGCTTCACTTATAGTCTTCAGATCAATCTCAAAAAATAAACACAAATTCACCTCAATAACAACTTTGTTTCTAGTTAATACACCTTTTGTCTTGTCTCCAATAATCCGACTTTCTAAATGATTCTTTTACATATATCTAGGTGCCCTAGGGGACATCACCAAAGAATCTTCTTCACTTTAATTCTATTGATCCTAATTTTATTTTTCATTGCTTTCCCATTCTTCCACAATTTCTTCTATTCTTGCACAATCATGTTCATTAGATACATACCTGTTGATGGTGAAAATGACACAAACAACATTAAAACATAATATTTCTACTCTATTCCTCTTGAAAAAGAAAGACAACATATAGTAGCCTAACTTCCAAGGTCCTGGTAGTTGGTTCTCAACTGTCTGGTGTCACTCAATCGGTTCATGCAACTATAATATTCAAGGGGCCTGTGCTAGTAGCAAAAGATTCAAGCAATGACTCATTTCATCGAACAGTTCTTGTAAGTAAAAATGGGGTTTTAAAGAAAAGAAAAAGATAGATCAAAGGGGTAAACTAGTAAGTATGAATCAAATTTATCTAGCATCCAGACATATACCTCCAACAATGAAAGTTTTCTAGCATATCACAAAACCAAAGCATGACACAATTTACAGAATAAACTATACCATTGCATGTATCTAAGGTGCTTAATTAATACCACTATTCGCATATCACAACTATCTCCAAGATTTCAAAAGAACACACATCCATTCATTGCCAAGGTCATAGATCAACAAAATTTAATAACTTCAATTCAATGATAATCTAACAAGATAATCCTTAAATCTAGTTTCTTCTAATGACTTTCATTACATAAGAAACTAGCATGCTTCAACACAATCACTGGCATTCAGATAGATTATAACTTATCAGCCTTGTCAGGTAAAACTCAATTCTAACACCATATTGCGTAAACTTGTAATTTTGTATTAACTGTAAAGCATCTGGTAACAATATATCTTTGTAATCACTACAAAATTCTATCTCCTAATCTTAGGTAGGCCAATTCTATTCTCTATTAGTCGACCCTTACAATATGATACCCATAGGGTATTTATAGATATACAAAATTTGAACTCCACTTCTATTTTAAGCTCGATCCACCTTTTTAAGAACTAAAAAATTTCTTGGAAACTTAGATCAATTTGATCTTGAGTTCTTACATTAGATGTTCAGTTAAACTAGAGATCAGAAAATAGAGGAAAGAAAGAAGAAAGTCATTTGCTTTGAACTATCAGTCCTGCATGCAACATGCAAAGAAGAAGAATGCCATGCATGCATTAAATTTAGGCATGTGAAGTCGGATCTGCAATGTACTCATCATAGCTAAAGAAGAATTGTTGTAGTGTGTCTAATTCAAGGCCATCCACCTAGCTATCTTCAAATTTAATTCGCTCCAACTCAGTTGCAACAAACTCCTTCATACCTTTCATCTTTGTTAACTCTCTTTTAGCAGCCTTTACCTCTTCCTTGACATCCATCAGCCGATCCATCATTAAGTCTTCACCATCATCCCCTTTTTGCACAAGTCCTCTAAACCTTTCATCCCATTTCTCTATGATCTGACTCAGAGGCATACCTTCCTTTGTTAATACATTGACATCTACTATGATAGCAATAACCACCTCCAATTCCTCAAACTATTCAGTTAGATTATTAACAGCCTCTTGGACCTCATTTTTATGTTTGCACAAGAAATCAGTTCTGAATCGAAGTATACGAGAGGTCTTTCCCACAAAATCTTTATTATCCTCCTCAAGTATTGACTGTTCAAGAAGAGTAGTCAAAGGCAATGTATTAACCTTCTCCAATTTTTGACTATACTATTTATACTCCTCTTCTTGCTTCTCCGATGCTTCAATATATTGATGCATTTCTCTTATTAACTCTTCAGTGCCTTTGTAAACTTCAAAACCCTCAACCAAAACTTCACCTACCTCTTGATTTAACTTGGCTATCCATCTGTCTACCATCTCCTCTTTGCCTCTTACCTACACCAAATCATCTACCTCCTTTTTGCTTAACAAAATTGGAGTCTCAATGGCCGTTACCTATTGTGATCTCAGAGAGGAGACATTTTTCAAAAATGAATGTAATTGATCCAACTGAGCTTTAAGCTCATCCTTCTTCTATTTATCTTTTAACATTCTTGACTTAGTTGTTGAAGCCACCACATCAATTAGGTTCATCTGCTGATTCTTGGTGGGCCTTCCCAAGTTGAGAGTACTCAATTGATAATCTGTTAATTGCATGTCCCCTACCTCCTTTTCTGTCATTGGTATGGAACACTCAACAACAATCTCTCCTTTGTCCGTGAGTCTGGTAGAGTGTAGGATCTTGGCCTTCTTCTTAGGCCTCTCTTGTTCAATCTCCTTCATCATATCCTCCCAATTGAGAGGTTGTGAAGGTATCACTACCCTTTTCTGTAGATCCAATTTCAACCAAGTGGGAGCATTTGGAGCAGCAATCATCATGGTGAAAGAAGAAGTAATGGTAGTAGTAGAAGGTGGCTGCACATTTACTTGGGGTTGAGAATCAACCCTTGATTCCTCTTGCTATCTTTGTAACTCATGCATCTGCACAAGCTTTTTAGCCTCTTCCCTATCTTTCTGTTCTTGTATCTTCTTCTCTTTTTCTTCTTTCCTCAACCTTTCTTCCTCCAATCAGTCTCTCTCCAAATTTTCCCTTTCCAATATTTCCTTATCTAATTTTTCCTTCTCCAATTTTTCTAGTATTTCTTTCTCTATCCTCTCTGCCTCTAAAGCCCTAAGATTTTTTGCCTCTGCTTCTTCTTCTTGTTGTTTCTTAACCAGCTCTTCGGCCTCTCTTTCCTTTCGGCGAGTTTCCTCAGTAAGTTTTAACTTGACAACCAAGATTTCTTTCTCCCTCCAGTTTCTTGCCTTCTCTTCTTCAAGGTCATGAATCTTTTGTATTAGTTCCAACTTTTCATTCTCTTCTTTAACCTTGAGTTCATGTTCTTGTTGCCTTTTCTATCTCTGCACTTCATCAACTCTTGCCTTATCTTCTTTTTGTTGTTGCAACTTGATGGCATCAGCTTGTGTTTTGGCATCCATTTATTTTTGTTCCTCCATTGCTGCAGCCTTTGCATCACAATCCTTCTTTGCCTCCTCAAACAATGCCCACTGATCTTCTTGTGTCAAAACCTACTCAGTATCCTCCTCTAGAGGCATATTTTCTTGCACATCTTTTTCTGACGTAGTCTTATCTGAATCCGTTCCAACATCATGTATCTCTACCCCTTTTCCCTTCAAGGTCTCAGCTATATCATAAAGAGTTTCTTTTCCAACCTCTTTACTCTGCTACTTTGCAAGTGGGACCTGTGTGGAAGATTCACCTAATGTAGGTGTTGAAACAACTGATCCTATTTGAGCCTCTCCTTGTGGTGTTTCTGATTCATCACCTACTGCTTCAAGTTCTATCACTTTGATGTCTAGAGGAAAGAACTCCAAAGGCTCTTTAGGAGGTGTCTTCCTTTAGATCCTTTTGTATCCTTTACCCTTTTTAGGGGTTGGTCCTTGAGGAGTCTTAGTTCTTAGAACTAACCATTGCACACTCCTATCCAATACTATCCTTCCTACCACCTTTTCTCCTACCAATGCTGACAGCTATACTCACCCAACTTCATGGGGAACTTGTGACATCCCGTCTTATGTTTCAATCCAAACCAAGCATTAAATCCTAGAGCTTGATATACAAACTCCATCAACACTATCCTGTTATTGCAACACCTTGGAAGCAGATGTGGATAGCCTTCAAAGCCAGCAAGCCTGAAGTATGTAAATCTAGGGTATTGAATATACCAACACCCCCATTGAACAATGAATGCCATGGCTTCTTGAATCAGCCTATACCCCGCATCTCCATTCAATTGGTTGATGACTACATATATGAATGCATCATTGAATCTTCTGAATTGAGTCTCAATAACTTGTAGAGACAGCTGGTTATAGTGCTCCCATACCTTCTTCTGTCCATCCAACACTCCCATTATTCCCACTCTATTTAAACCTGGGAAGATACCCAATCTTGCTGCTACATATACAATGTAAAAAGTCATAAAGAAACACTTGGTTTCTCTAATCCTTGTTAGCTGATCATGTATGGCATCAAACACCACCATCGACCAATAAAACTATTGCTTTCCATTTAAAATAATTTGAATGAAAGGAAACATCCACTCCTTAAAGTGAAATGCATCCCTCTTCCCAAACACCCTAGACAACATCATGATTAAATCTGATACCTCTTTGTAAAAATCTACCCTCTTTGGCTGATCTGCAAGCTTGGTTAAAGACTTCTTCTCCATCTTCAACCATTTCTTATTCAAATAGGCTTTGTTAGATGCTTTACTCTTGCTATATGCTTCCAATGCTTCAGCCTTCCTCAGCTATACCAAGTTCTTAGGATCCGAAACACTAAATATGCTTTGAAATGCTTGAGGAGTGAGATCAATAATTACATTATTTTGTGAATCCATGCATTGTCTGGTAGCAGGGTTGTAGGCACTGGTTGCTGTCAAGATCAACTTCGGGCATTGAATTGACAAAGGAAATATAGTGATGTGAGCTAAACCAGAATCCATTATTGTTTTAGCTATGGGTGTCACATCCTCACTGAATATATCAACATATAACTCCTCAAAATTTTATTGACCCAAATTGGTATCAGTGATATCTGACCAATCTAATTCTACTTTGCTCACTTTCACAATAGGACTCCTGTGATTATACCTCAAGGTATAAGGCAATTGTTTCGGCTTCATCTTCTTTGGTTTAGGTGCTGCCTTTGATGTCCTTGCAGGCCGGTTTCTTTGAGAAGCTTCTCCTAATGTTCCTAACATCTTCTTAGTTTTCCTGCAACAAAACCTCTAGTTAGATTCTTGAATAAAACATCTCAAAATATATTTTTAAACTCATACCTTTCAACATACATTGAAAGTGGAACCAAGTAGAAATATATTAAAGAATCTTCCTTTGAAACACTGTCGGGATCAGAATTAGAAATGGAATGGTAACCTACTAATAAGAAGCGGGCTCGGAATCAGAAATCAAATAGTCATCAAAACCGGAACCGGAATGGAAACTGATTCGGTTTCCTTCAGATTTTTTGTTTTCATATTCGGGTTCGGTTTCGGTTCCACTTCCGACAGGTACACATTTTTATAAAGTAAAGCTTCTTACAATAATCGGAGTCAGAGATAGGATGGAAGATGGAATTGACACTAAACATAAAAGACATCCAAAACTCTAAATCAATTCCGATTCCGCTTCCGACTATGTTGATCATGACGTCATCAAAGATTTTATCAATTTAACGCATAACTCTATGATTAAAGCTAAGGTCATATTAAATGAAAAGAGGGCTTGAATATATCATAAAATCGATCATGCCCATATGACCGTGGGGACGACTGTATTTTAGGGCATCATATTTCAAACCTTTTTTCATTTAATCACTGAAACACATAAAAAACCTAATCTAGAAAAACACGATAAAAATAGGGCACAAATTTAACCCCTCCCATTTCACTAGACTAAATGCTCGATAAAACCCTAAGTAAAAACAAGATTCAACTAACCCTAAATCACTATAAAAACATGAATTTAATCTACCTCACTGTGCAAAACCCTAACCAAATCCCCGTATTAAAAACCCTAACCTAGCACGACGCGATCATGACAAAACATGAAAGCAACCGTGCCCTAACTCACTATAACATAAGAAACACAACACAAAATAAGAACAACAAACCAAAAATAACGAACACACCAAAGAAAAATTTCATCAAATCAAACCTGTACAAATATCCAAATCAAACAAAACGAAAGAAAAGCACGAAAGCAAATTAAAGAAAAACGAGAGCAGAACCCTACCTCGAATGCAAGACCCAGCTAACCTTCTGAATTGATTCGCAAGCAATAATCTTCTCCTCCTTTCAATCGATTCCCTCAAATGAACTCCTCCGTTGCTCTTCCTCGCTCTTTAATCTTTTAACAATGATAATAATGATACGTTTAATCCTTAATGATGGTAAAAATGAGAATTTCTATGTACACGGGCAACTGTCATTAATGTAGTTTAGGTGGAGTTGGAACTAAAAGAGAACCAACACTTCACTACAGTGTGACTTCAATCAAAAAAGTCAATGACCCATAAAACGGCGGGGGTGGAATCAAAATGAAAACTGATTCGGAAACTTAAGAAATTTTGCAACTTCATTCCCGTTCTGGGTCCGGTTCCGCCAACAAAGGACAAAACAAAACCAAACACAAAAAGTAAACAAAAATACTGAAATAAGAAAAATGTAACCAAAAGAATTAGCCAAAAAAAAACCTCTAAAAAGTGAAAGTGGAGGCGGAACAAAATGTGATTTTGTAATTTTGACTAAACATCAACTTAACGCCCGCTCCAGCTCCGATTCCGACAGAGATAAAACAAAAGAGATAAAAGAAAGACTGTTGGGATGGGAACCAAAACAAGTTTGAAAATAAATTTCAGAACTCGATTCAGATCCGGTTCCAGTTCCGACAGTGAAGCCAAAGAAAAACAAAGTGTTGGCAAAAACAAGACTCCAAACTTTGTTTCAAAAACAACTAAGTAAAAAAACAAAAAACAAAAAGGGGGACCCATTTTGACCAAGGCAAAAGAATATTCACTTTAATTCTATTCATCCTGATTTCATTTCTCATCGCTTTCCCGTTCTTCCATAATTTCTTCTATTCTTGCACAATCATGTTCATTAGATACATACCCATCCATGTCAATAGAATTTTTAATTGTCTCATCAACCTTCACATTCAAGTTTTCTACAATATTTCTCAGTCTTTTATTGAAACATTTGTATGCCTTGCTTTTAGTAGAGTATCCAAGAAACATTCCTTCATCACTTCTTTCATCAAACTTTCCCATAGTTTCTTCATCTCTTCTGATATAAAATTTGCTTCTGAATACCTTTAAATACTTAACTGTAGGAATTCTTCCATGCCATAGCTCATATGGAGTCTTTGTAATATTTTATCTTGCTTAAAATTGATTGAACACATAAAAACTACTATGAATAACTTCTTTCCAATAAACTTCTATTAAACCAACCTCAGTAATCATTAACCTAGTAGCTTCTTGAACTATTCTATTTTTCCTTTCAACAAATCGATTCTGCTGAGGAGTTCTCGGAGTAGATAACTGTCTCTTTATTCCATGCACTTCACAAAAAAATTAAACTAATGGGAGGTGAATTCTCCACCTTTGTTAGATCTTAAGAATTTTATCTTCAAATTCACTTTATTTTCAACCATTTCTTTGAATGCCTTGAATCTATCTAATGCATCTGATTTCTCTCTAAGAAATGTAGCCCATGTATATCTAGAATAATCATCAATTAAAATAATAAAGTACCTTTCACCAAGTAGAATTCTCACTCTTGTAGGACCATAGAGATCTGTATGAACTAAATCCAGTAGTTTGGTGGTAGACTATTCCTTTGATCTGTAATGTTTTCTTGCTTGCTTTCAAAACTAACAATTATTGCAAATATCATTAACAAGCTTTTTAATTCTCGACAAATCTCTCACGGCTTGAACAACACTAATCCTTTCCAAGTTATCAAAAATCATGTGACACATTCTCCTATTCCATAACCAGTTGTCATTTATATGAGTCATAAAGAATCATCCATCAACATCCTTAAGTTGATAAATATTCCCTTCAAATTTCTTTCTTGTAGTAATCAATGTTTTGAATCCTTTCCAGATCTCAAATTTATCATCCTTAAACACAATATCATATCATTTTCTGCACATCTGACCAATGCTCAATAGATTATGCCTTAAACCATTAACATAGTAAACATCATCAGTATGATGCTTTCCATAAAAAATTATTGAACCTATCCCATATATTTTAGCACCAGTATCATCTCCAAACAGAACCAAGCCTCCATCATATTTCTCAGGCTTAACAAACTTACTTTATCACCAATCATGTGATGTGAATAACCAATATCAGCTACCCAATTTTTTTTATCTTATTTAGCATGTAGGGCAGAGATAACCATACCTTTCTTTTTCTCCTTCTTCGAAGGGCTTTCCTTTACCCATTTTTCAAAATTAGTAGAAGTAGGTTCATCCTTAATTGCCAAGAACAAGCATTCATTTTCATCGAGATCTTTGTATTATAAATCCTCATCAGATATAATAACATTCTCATTCACATAGTAAGCTCTGTTAATCTTCTTTCCTTTCTTTTCCTTCTCATATCTTTGTTTATTCTTTTTAGCTCTTTCCAGACACTTTGTAGCATAATGACCTATCTCTCCACAACTAAAGAATTTAAAGGGAAACTTACCTTCATACTTACCAAAACCTTTCCTCATCCTTATTACAAAGTTAGCTTCTATTTCATCAAAGTTCTCTTCATTCAGATCTTCAACTTTTTTAGCTTTAAAAGTAGTCTCTGATTTTCTTCCATTCCTTAGACTCACCTTCCTCATATCCAAATATGTCAAAAATCCTTAGTATGAGTCTTATAATCTATAGTCTACTCAATATCACTCACCTTCTCACTATAAGCATCAGTAAGAGTTATGATAATATTCTTTACAATTCTAGTTTCATCTATAGTGGCACCAAGTCCTCACATTCCAACCACTATCTCATCCAATCTTTGTACATAAGCTTTAGCATTTTCATCCTTAGAAATATGTAGAAGGCCAAATTGTGTCTCCAAATTCTACAATTTCACCTCTTTAACTCTTTCATGACCATCACACACTCTTTCCAAATCATCCTAGACTTCCTTAGCCGTCTTCAAATTCTGAACCTTAATCACCTCAGAATGTACCAGACTATTCTTCAAGATGTAGTTTTCCTTATTGTTCACTTCATGTTCTTTGATATCTTCAGGTGTACTCAAACCATTAGCAAGAGGAGTGTAAAGATTCTTGTAAGATTTATCCACATCATATCCGAAATACTCAAGATATTCTTCCATCAATACTTTCCAGATACCATAATTAGTTCCATCGAACCTCATATAATCATAAACCATTTTTCCAACCATCCTAAACCTTCCTCAAGTGGTTAAACTCTTCACCAAGGAACCAGGCTTTGATACCAATTGTTGAATATGACAACTGAGAGGGGGGCTGAATTAGTTGTCACATAATCAAACCTTTAATTCAATCATTGAAACTAACACTTAATACTACTTCAATGATTAATAATCAAATGCCAATGCATAAACTTAAATCCAACACATAAAACACAATAACACTAGACTTATGTGGAAAACCCAATAAGGGAAAAACCACGGTGAGGATTAACTCATACTATAGAGAATATCAGAATTGATTATAAAAAGGATCACTGCCTGAAACAAGGCTCACTTCCTAAAATAACGACTCACTGTCTAGATCAAGGACTCACTATCCAACGAGGCTAATAAACTGGAGGGATCATTGCCACATAAATACAAATAAGACTTGTTATAGAGAGACTACAATCCAAATGAAAAAAATGATTCCACCACAATTATTCACACACTCACATGAATGATAGAGTTCACCTTCTGCTCATTGCATCCAGAAACTCAACATTAAGCTTCACACTCTCAACACAAACTCTCACTAAATAGAATCAATGTCACATTAAACTACACTTCCTATTTTCTCTTATCACTCTTATTATTTTCTCTTGTATCATATTTCACCATTAAACCATCTTGCATTTATACCATCTTCAACTTTGAAACATATCCAAAGTCAGTTATCCAAATTCAAATTCAAATCAGGTCGACACCAAAATATCATAGGGTGGAATTAGAATGAGGGCGACCCAAACACATGCTTCATCAACCTTGAAAGTAGTATTTCACACGAGGTCAGCCAAACCGGTGTAAACACATAGAACCATTAAGCACAAATCTTCCAAATGCCAAACTACCTTCAATGGAACCAAGGCAACACAACTCTAGAAGCATAAAAGAGAAATCTGGACCATCAAAATTTTCTCCTAGACCTCAACCAAAAACATAGAAAACCATAGTTCCCAACTAGTGAAAACAGATTGCATTGTACAAAAAATCAACAACCAAAAATCTGCATATAACATCTACTAACAATCATGATCACTATATATGAACCATACAACCACATGAGAAAATCCGGACCAAAACGTAGAGCAACCACTGAACACTTGCAACATATCTTTATTACAATTTCCTCAATACCCTTGACATATACAACCAACAATAACTAGTAGATAACTAGTTGTTCGGTTGACATCAATGACAACACGTTCAATCTTTCCACAATACTTTCATTCTTGCAACATAATTAAGTCCAATAAATTAGGGGGACAAAAAATAATGTGAAATTATTAAGGGTGATAGTTTTCGACAGTAAATTTAGCCCCACTTTAGTGAGAGTATGAACTTATGTTTAGACTCACACAAAATTAGAGAAACATATGTCAAAAGAGGTCCAATTGTCTAAATGTTGAAAATATAGGATGAAAAAGGATCAAGGGAGGTGATCATGCCCCTAGTATCTAATATCTTATGGAAAACCAATATAGGCACAAAGTAACACATACACATATATGATATGTAGCAAGACAACATACAAAACCATACATGTAAGAAAACATGAAGCATACACAATGAAAATAAACATGACATGATGGAACATAAATATGACAACAAAAGGAAAATAAATACGATATAAGCATGAAGAAGAAACATGATCAACACATAACAGTAAACAAAGCATAAGGTTAGTACTAAAAGATTTGAGTCAATAAGGCAAAGAGACATTAGTCTTAAATTGTCTCAAATACCAAATGTCATCCATCAAACAAATATTAGCTCTCATGAGGACTAGCAAGTTGTATTGTGCCACACCACTCATGAAACACATAGCTCCATTGGAAAGAAAGGTGCATTATTCTAGGTGGCCTTGTAATATGATGTGTTCCATAAGGCTAGCATAATGCATTATGCCAAGCACTCATGAAACACATGGATCCATTGGAAAGAAAATTGTATTATGCTAGGTGGCCATGTTAAGGGTGTTCATGACCCACACCATAGTAAAGCTTGGTGAATCACAAACTAGAAGGCACACGGGCTAGTGAGGACCAAGTTTCACTAGATGAGCCCCCAAGACAAGATAAAATGAGAAACACACAAGGTCTAGTGAAGACTACTTTTCACTAGGTGTGTACCCATAAACAACCATACCAAGAGTTATACTCCTTGATAACCTTGATAAGGTGCCATGTTATCAATGACAAACTAAGCTCAATACCTATGAACAAAGTGAAGAAAAAATACCAAACTCACCTTAGGGGGTGCAAAAAAAACTCACCTTAGGGTGTGCAAAAAAAAATTCACCTCAGAGGGTGCAAAAAAAACTCACCTCAGGGGGTGCAAATAAAACTCATCTCAAGGGGTACAAAGAAATAATGACAAGACAAGGCCAAGACCACAATGGATATTATGATAACATCACCTCAAAAGTTCATTTAAAAAAAATCAAAGGGGCATTGCTTAATGCATGAAAGGTCACACCTTAGGGAACATCATACATGATATAACCACCAAGAGAGGACAAGTCAAGGAATAAAAGATCTCACCCTAGGGAACACTAGCCATAGTATTACCACTAAGGAGAAAATCATATGACAATAAATATCACACTCTTATAGGACATCGAGTCTAATAATACCACAAAGGAGACACATCACATGTATTAAGACGACCACACTTTGGTTAACAAGGTAACACTTCCTAGGAGATGTATACTATCATCACTAAAAAGAGACCATTTCTTATGCAAATAATAAGCAGGGGAAAAAATGCTCCCCTTAAAATATTGGTGTACTTGCTACACCTAAAATTTTAAGGAGATAAAGAGGGATCCCTTGCTATAAGGAATGCACCTAGGACAAGAATAACTAACCCCTTGTCCCCCAAGTGTAGGGACAAAGAGGGGACCAAAATGGATGATAATATGCTACCCAAATCCTTGAAAAAAGATGATTTGCATAGAATCTAACACATGTGGTAGTGAGCATAATTGATACTATAACTATCACATGGCAAAGATCAAATGAAACAATTTTTAATTTATCATGCAATCATATTGAGCTGCATAAGGATCAATTTCTCTCAATTCCTTCTTTAAAGCATGTCATTCATTGATAAGATTTCTAAGTGTTCTATGGTATACATAGTAAGACATTTTTGTACTCTTTCCCTTCTTATCTTCTCATTCATGGATAATTGGTAATGTAATGAGTCATAGTTTGAGAATTATTTGTAAGGCTTGTTTGGTCTTGGTTATAATATGTAGAAAAGGTAACTTCTTAAGTTTATAAGGGATTTTTTCTTATTTGGCTAACCAAATGTTTGATGTGAAGGTGGAGGATCTTGATAACCTAATCCATTAGTATCTTCTAATGGCATTTGTTCCAAAAGATAATGTATTTCATGCTCATTCTTTATGTCACATCCTTGTTTTGTCAAAATTCTAAATCCTTGGCCATAACATTTCTCTAGGTTGATGGGTGTGTTGGTGACTTTGTTATAATAAGATGGAGGGACTTTAAAAGGTATTTTTTCATTGTGAGTGTGGTCCATAAAATCTTTCACGATTATTGGTTGAGGTATGTCTTGTGATTTGGTTTCAGGATGTTAAAGGTTGAACATGTCAAGTGGCAAAATTGTAGGAGGTGTTGGTTGTTGACATGGGTTATTAAGCCATTGCATTGAGGGATAAAATGATGCATTATTTTAAGGTTACACAAGGAATTTTATATGAATTCTTGCATCCTCTTTTCATCTTTACCCAAATTATCTATTTCATTAAGACATGTATTGGGAGGTGAAGGACCATGAATGTCTATTTCAAGATTAGGATCATCACCGAATACACAAATTGAAACATCAACCAAAGATTTCAAAGAAATCCAAATTTTACCAAAACACATATCCATAATGATATTTTTACAATGAGCTTTAGTTTGCTAAACAATGGGTTAAGGGAACTCGGATATCAACCTTGGACAAAGGTACTTGAGAGTATTCTATCACAAAAAAAAAACTGATGCCCAAATAACATGACAAAGTTGCCAAAGAGCGTTTGGGTCCTGGTTAGAGAATCTGAAATTTCCAAGTTTTACTATGTACTATACAACTTAAGGATTTTGATTCTACTTGCAAACAACTGTAATACTATTTTTTTTTCCAAAATTTTCTTAATGTATCCCAATTTGATACAAAATACTAGTATATAATGATTTTGAAGATGTTTAAACAAGTTTGAGTGCAAATTTTAGACTTGAAATGTAATAATTGAATGATTGTAAGATGCAAAGACCTAAAAATGATTAATTTTGAATGCAAATTTTGACCCTAAAAAATGCACTTTATTTCACAAAATGAAGTAAATTCCAAGTGATTTAGAATATGTAGTTATGAATTTCAAATAGAGATCTACAAGTATAAAAAAGTTGGGTAGACATAAATAGATAATTGTGAAAATAATATTGATGCACCTTTACAAGGACAGGGTCACCCAAGGGCATCTGAGTCCATGTTCAAGGTTTTTAAATTTGAAAAACTATATGTCTAAGTTGTTGTTCCTATTTGCAAACCAGTTTGTCAGTGACTATTTTTCCAAAAATTTCCAATGTAATGCAAATACAAATGTATGACAATTTTGGAACAAAATGACACTTTTTTTAATATAATTTTGAAATGAAAATATGATATAAGTTACTAAAAAACACCCTGATGCAAGTTATGATGCAATATTTTTATATATTTTTTATGACTTTTTATGATGCAACTATGAAACCCTAAATGAGAAATGCAAGACAAAATGATGCAAGACCTATATCTAGGGTTTGGAAGACTACCAAATCATAGAGCTATGATGTCAAATACTAGGTTCACTAAAATGAAACATAGGGAAAGGGTGCCCCTAAGTCCTAAGTGCACAAAACCAAGGATCAATTCCACTTTTCCAAGGGCTTCATTAGGATGCAAATCAAGAAGGTGCATAGATTCAATTTCAACCTCAAAGGTGAGCCAATTAGACCTAGATTTGATCCTTTTGAGTCTTAGAAATGAATTATTTTTTTTTGGGAATGATTAACCTAATTGGACTATATGACCTTATATAAAAATGCAATATCCCGAAGATGAATAAACCAAAACAATGATTTTTAGGTGGATCTAGGAGAGGTAGAGTGATGTAACTATCACCAAAAGTTGGATATAGCATGTGCAGAGAGACTTGGTCACCCATGGGAAAATGGGTCTTTGATGAGGGGTCCTGAAACTGATTTTGTAGTCCTCTGATGCTAGATCTAAGCTCTTGATTCCCACTTGCAAAATTGTCAGAATTCCATTAGTAAATTTTGTAGGTGAGTCTCCATGGCTTCAAAAATTTGATGAAAAAAAATAAAACAATGAATGAATTGACTTCAAAATTTCATTGATCCTCCTCAAGTCTATAACTTGGAAATTCATAAAGAGAAGAGCTATTGGGCCATTTAGGGGCTTGCCTTAGTCAAACCCCGTGTAAGTGTTTCCATTTCCACAATGGTAAAATGAAGTGATAAATGATAATGGAAAGAAAGGTATGATGAAATAATAATGTGTTGTAACTCACCACCCTTCAATGGTTGCAGGGAAGGATTGAAATAATACACATCTTCTCAAGGATTTGGATCTTGCTTGATTGAATGCTCGAGTTCTTTGGAGACCTACAAAAAGATGTTAGCCTTCACAAAGTAATTATAATATGAACACATAAAATTTGACATGATGTTGGATCTTGAATTTCTGAAATAAATCTTTGAAATGCTGCTCTTGAATTGCTCAATAGTTCTCTTGATCATAAGTTTTTCAATATGTTTTCACTTAGACTTGAAATGATGAAAATACTAGGTATTAATATGCAATTGTTTTAATTTCCTAAAAATATATTCCAAAAGTTGAAACTTGTAATTTGAATTTTGGATGTTAAAATTCTACAAACAACATATTTGAATTTGGTTCTTGGCTAAGAAGGGGGACCCATTCACCCATGGGTGAATGGGTCCTAGCCCAAATTTCCAAGACACACTTAGTCAAGAGAAAAATAAAAACTGGATGTATTTACTAAATGCTTACAATCCTTTGAAAAATGGTAAAAATTAGGCCTTGGAATACATAATTTGGAAAATTAGGAGCTTGATTAAGTCTAATAAATTACAGGGACAAAGCATAATGTGAAACTATACTTAAGGGTGATTTTTTTTGACAAGTTGCTACAAGAGAAAAGGAGATCACTAGATGGTTAGATCTACAATAAGCTCTTATGAAAGATTCTGTCCCTTTGTATATTTGTGGAATAGGTTAGGTCGATGGCTAAAACTCAAGAAAGATCAACAATGCAAGAGTCTATTGATAACTTTGGAAAGCTTCGATTGAAGCTTAATTTTTTAGAGAGGCACATATTGTTAAATTTAATTTTGATCCATCTTCTTTCCTTTATAAAGAGCTGGATATGTTTGAAGTTTAATAGTTATATAGGTATTTTAAGCTTTCAATGACTACAAAATAAATTAGTGTTCAAAAAAGGGATGGGGGTACCTCTAAAACCTCCAACAATCATGCTAGCTAACCAAAACTTCCAAATAATTTATCCTCCCTTTTCAATATTATTAAGAAATAGTTTTATAGCTATCAAAAGTACTAGGGTCATTCCATTGAAGAGTGTAGGTTTCTCCAAAGGAAGAGAGAAGGAATGAAAATCCTTGTAGAAAAAAATGAAGGAATGTGGAAGAGGTGGAGTATTTTCCCATAGTGAAGGTTGATAATCCTACATAATTTAACCCTTACCTTGTCTTGATAACTATGAACTACTATAAGGAATCTTGTGAGACTATTGTCACATATAGCTAAAAAATCAAGAATACTATGGATCTTTTGATGATTTATAATGAAAGTGAAAATAACCAAGTTAGTGAAATATTTTTCACCATTCTTCAAATCCCTACATATGGTCATCCTCAACCATACCATATGGGTTGGATACATGAAATAAGACTCATAAGTCATTTGAGGATATAATTGAATGTGATGTAAAAATATTGTATTGCTTATATCTCCTTCTTGGATGACCATATAGTACAATATATGATGGAAGACATATAAAAAATATGGTAAGGTGTATTAGATTAATTATAGTTTTTGTGCTAAATCACATTTCATTTTAGGTGAGCCTACTGTTAAACATGACAAATTTTCAAAATAATTGACACTTTGTATCATTCACCAAGTTAAAGAGGATAATTAGGATAATTTTCCAATCCATGTCATTGTAGTGTTGAAAATTGAACCATATGCCAATTTCACACTTATGTATTGTGCCCGATGCATTTACGATAAAATTCATGATCAATATTTTATAATTTTTATCTAATGAATGGAGATGATGAAGCATTAGTAGCCCATGGTTTGAATTTTTGAAGGATTTGGTTAGACAAAAGTGCAACACGTAGACGTCTACATGACACACAAATTTATTGATAAAATTTGAGATTCAAATGAGAATTACCCATGTATTTTATTTGTGGTGTGTTTCCCAGTGCCCAAACATGGCTATAACGACTATTGTTGCCCATTCCAAGAACAAAACTTGATTCTCTTCCTCATTTTCACAAGTGGTTGGACCTTTTGGACTTGGACCTCTCTATCTCTCTTAACAAAACTCTATCAAAATACTCTCATATCTTAGACATTTGTAGCAACAAAGACTCCTCTTTCTCATGATCTTGTCATGTCTATTATCTCGAGAGGGGGGCCACAATTTTTGATAACTCTCTCTTTCTTATCATTCAAACAATCTTGTCTATTATCATATTTATATAATCTTGTCTAACATATTTTAATTGTTATAGGGATTCTCCTCCATAGCGACTTTTTTTTCTATCACACATATATTTTAATTTTTATGTATTACAATCTTATCTAGATATTTATGGAGGTTGAAAAACCAAAGTGAGGGTTTGATTGTTGAAAACCCCTATACAAATTGAACAATTTTCCCCATCTCCACGTGTGCAAGTGACGAATGAGTTCAACTAGGAAATAGCTTCATCCTATAAATTTTTGAGCTCTATTCATATATATGACAATGTGATTGCATAGACATCCTCATGACACATTGACATCCAAGGCTAAGACTTCACCCGGATGGTATCATATTATCTATATTTAGAGATTTTCATTTCTATGAACTAAATATTTTTATCAGTCTATATCTACAAGTTATTTGAAAATTTTAATTATATCTATTATTGAGCATAACTTAGAATTTGATTTTAAATATCTCTATTTTCGATTCACTTTAGTTGTGTCAATTGACGTATTTGAGAGCCATTTCCTCCTCAATATCTTGTTATCTTGGGCATATCAAATTTCCTCCTCAAGATACTAGTCCTCCTACTTCTCAGGAAATGTAATTGCATTATGGGCCAAGATTTAATATTCTCTCTAAAATTGGTCACATGGGTAAAGGTTGTGGATGTGATGAGAAAGGTATTAGAGTCCCCTTAGAAGTTGATCTACGTGGATCTAAGACTAGACTTGGATATCTCCCTACAACATCTAAGGAAAAATTATGGTTGAATATCACCATGTTTTAGATGAGATTCTTCCTCTCAGACTTGTTCATTTCGAGTATATTGAAAGCAAAGTAAATTCTAATGAAGTTCCTCTAAATTTTTTCTCTTTGGAATAAACTCTAGAATAATTCTTGGGTGTCTATTATAATATTCCTTCTTATCACTATAAGCGTTGATTTTCATATCTCTTGAATAGTCGGGCATACTTTGGAGAGTTTGTTATAAGTGTTGATAAGAAAAATTCTTTATCTTATGATGGTGAGAAAATTTCTATGCTCCATCTTGAATACCATAGTACTCTCCTTAAGGGAGATACTTTTGATGTCCTCATGGATCCAAAATCTTTTGAAAAGGTGATTTATATTGGAAAATGACTTTCTTCAAAAGAATCAAAATCATATTCTAATATTCTACATCATTATCCTGATATCTTTGCTTGGTCATATGAGAACATGCCCAATATTGATGCATCTATTATGGTTCATAATATCATTCTATGTCCTAATGCCAAGCCCATCAAGCAAAAGGATTGCAAAATGAATCCCAAGGTTGTCTTGTTAGTCAAGATTGAGATAGAAAAGCTCTTAAAATTTGGTTTTATTCATCCCATTGACTACTCACCTTGGATTTCAAATATTATAGCCATTAGTAAACTTGATGGTTGTACTCATGTTTGCATTGAATTTCATGATCTTAATAAGGCTTCTCTTAAAGATGATTTTTCATTACCAAATATTGATATGATTATTGATTTGACTAGAAGCCATACCATACTTTACTTTATGGATTTCTTCTCATGATACAGCCAAATCCTTATTAATTTAGAAGATCAATACAATATGACCTTTACAACCCATCGAGATACCTTTTTCTATAGTCATGTTGTTTGGGTTGAAAATGTTGGAGCAACCTATCAACGTGTGATGAATCAGATCTTTCATGATTTCATTCATTAGATCCTAAAAGATTAAATTGAAGATATTTTGGCTAAGTCTGTAACTCATCAAGATCACAGTAAAAATATTCATCTTATCTTTGAAAGGATTCAACTCTATAAGATGAGATTAAATCCTCTTAAGTGTGTCTTTGGCATAGATGCTGGAAAATCATTGGGGTTTATCTTCTATTGTGGAATCAAAGTTGATACAAATAAGATCAATGCAAATATTACTATGCCTCCAACTAAGAACATCTCTCAACTTTATAGTTTGCAAGGGATGCTTTAGGTAATTCGTAGGTTCATATCTCAATTGGTTGAATGTACCCTTTTGTTCACATATTTGTTGAAGAAAGATGTGTATTTTTAGTGGGATGATGGGTTTCTAGAAGCTTTTGAGTCAATTACAAGTTACTTGGCTAACCCTCACATCTTAATTATAGTTATGCAATATAGACCCTTTCTGCTGTACATTTTAGCATCACCTCATGCTTTAGCAACTTTACTAGCTCAACATGATGATGATGGTAAAGAAAGAGTAGTCTATTATTTATCCATGTTCTATTTTATTATTAAACTCACTACTTTGTGATAGAAAAGTAATTTCTTGCTCACGTATTTGCATTGCACAAGCTAAGGAACTATCTTCTTGATGTGAAGACTCATGTAATAGTTAAAAGTGATCTTCTTAAGCACTTGTTTTCTAGAACTCATCTCTCTAGAAGGCTAGAAAATGGGTGATGTTATTGTCTGAGTTTGACCTTAAGTTTGTCACTCATAAAGTAATTAAAGGTCAAGTTTTCATTGACCAGTTAGCAGAAGCTCCCTCACTTAATGCCTTCCCTAATATAGATTTGTTCCTAGATGAAAATCTATTTACTTTGAATCATAAGTGTATTTGGGAAATGTATTTTGATGGATCGAGATGTCAAACTAGCTCTAGAACATGTGTAATTCTAATTTCACCTATAGGAAAGCTAATTCCTCTTTCCTTTTGATTAGAGTTTCATTGTACAAATAATATTTTTGATTATGAAGCCCTTATTGCTAGATTGCATGCCATGATAGCCTCTTAAATTAAACATATCCATATTCATGGTGACTCTGAATTAATTGTAAATCAAATCATGAGAATGAATCAAAATAAGCAGTGCAAGCTATCTTAGTATCAAGATTTTTCTTTATCTTTGCTTAACTACTTCACTTTTTATACCATTGATAATGTTCTTAGGAGAGAGAACCGTCACATGGATGCAATGGTGAGTGATGCTTCCCTTGTATGCTCTGACTATAGTACAAATGAGTATAACTTCATGATCCAAATTATTTGACCTTTTATTATCTCAAATAAACTTGAACTCAATACTCTTATGTGTGCATATATAGACTTAGGGGAACAATACTTGCATATCTATAAATATCTAAAAATTATAAACTTTCTCAATGATGCAAATAAGAATAATCATGTATGATACAAAATATTTTAGCACGTTATATCATCCTATCAATGCTCTTTATTGTAGACCTTATAATGATCTTCTTCTTTGATGCCTTACTAATGTTGAGATGCCCCTTGCCATTAAATAAGCCCATTCAAGATTTGGGGGTGGAAATTTTGTTGGTAAATCATTAATGCATAAACTAATACAAATGGGATAATTTTGGAAAATTATGGAGAAATTCTCCTTTTCCTTTGTCAAGAAATATCCTCAATATCAACAACATAACAATCTTATCCGAGCTCCTACACAGGAACTTTGTACTCAAAATTCTCCTTTTCTTTTTTAAACATGGGGTTTGAATATCTTTGGAAAGATACCCCCCTTCTTCTAAGGGACACACCATCATAACATCAACAAATTACTTCATGAAGTGGGTTGAAGCTATTTTGCGTCGATCTATGAACACTAAAGCAATATGTGGATTTATTCTATACAACATAATTTATCACTTCATATTGCCTTCTACTCTTGTCTTAGATAAGCATAACATTTAACAACAAGGAGGTAAAAAAATTCTTGGATAAATTCCATATTCAACATCAATTATCTATAATTTATTATACTTAGTCCAATGGCCAAGCTAAAGCATCAAATAAAATCATTGAGAAAATTTTGCACAAGATAGTTAATAAGTGTAGCATCATGAATTTTCACCCTTGAAAATTTCAAACTATGTTTCCCCCCTAAGTGCATGGACCTAATTTCCTAAATTATGCATTTTATATCCCATTTGGATAAATTATCAATAAAAACCATGTGGAAAACCAATGCATGAATTTAATATTTTTCTCTCGACCTTTACACTTTGTGAAATAGGGATAGGACTAAGTTGCCCTAGGTGACTTGGTCCTATTTTTCCTCCAAAATTTAGTATTTTAGAGTTGACATTTTATTATTTGAATTTCAAATTAAAAATGTTAGCTATCATGATTTATTTTTTGGAAAATTAGATTAAATGTCTATAAATACCTAGTCATTGCATCATTTGAAAACTAACTAGCATCAAGGGGTAATTTTAAAATAAAGAGTACTATCAAGCAAGTCAAGATCATTCAAGAGTAGATTTATCATGAAAATTCAATATCAAAGCATAAAGTCCAATTTTATGTGAGTTTGTTCATGTTTATGTTATCATATTGTTTGTGAGATCTAGCCCTTGTAGGTCTTCAAGAAAATCAAGCCTTAAGGAGATGTGTATGAATTTAGTCCTTCAAGGAAGCCATTTTTGAGTGGTGAGTTGTAGTAAATTTTTGATTCATCATTCATTTATCATTTAGCATCTATCCCTCAAAAGGATAAGTTCTCTTTCATCGAAATTTCCATTGTATAGATGGAAACACCAAAATGAGGTTTGATCGAGGAAAACCCCTATATGGAATAATCCTTCTCCTCTCTTTGAATGTGTAGGTTTTCGATCTAAGGAAAACTGAGAGAAATTTGAGGGTCAATTACTTATTATTGAATTTGAATTCTACACCTTGAAAACATACGAAAAATTAATTATCTCAGCACCCAACAAAGATCCAACAGTGGAACAACTAGGGAAAGAAAGCTCTGATCTAGCTCTAGAGGATTGCGAAATAAGATCTGAAATTTAAATACAAGGATAGTGGCACCTTGGGTGACTTAGTCCTCCATTTTCAACCCAAAATTTATATCATAGGTGCACAAGAGTCTGCTCAGTCTATTTTTGAAGTCTGAATTTGTTCATGACTTCCTAGATCTGTTGTTTTTGCATCAAAATAGTTATTTGTTTTATTAGCCTAGTCATTTTATTACATTTCATTCCAAAATCCATCCCAAGTTTGTTCAATGGTAGGTTCACTCACCTTTCAAGTTATAATTTAGTTCTATATGTTGTCCAAATTCATCAAACACCTTCTACCTCAAATCTTAAATGAAATGTTATGGATAGGGAACCATTGAAATCCTAGGGTGAAGATCTAAGGTTTCACTTTTCCTTCATCTCATTTTGTAAAACCTGAAATTTTAGCATTATAAACCTTCTGAAATTTGAGACAATTCATCCTAGACCTAGGTTCGGTATTGCATTGTGTTGCATTGTTCATTTATGCATTAATTTTTGCATTGTTAAAAGCATGAAAAATTAAAAAATTGCATACAATATTACATTATAGGCTGCAATAGGGTTAATTTTAGTAATTTTAGGTCAAACTACATTCCAATTGCATTTACAAGTTCACATTAGGTCATTTAAATCTGAAATCAAATCTGAAAGTGCTCATTGCATTCATTTATGTACCTTACATATAGCTCAAAAAGTGAAAAATTGTATTGTTTTATTTCAAAAAATATCAACATCGTCATTTTCAAATTTTGGCATATTAGAATTAGTCAATTTTTGCACCTTAGACCTAGATATTACAAATTTACAATTATCTTTTATTGCTTGAAAATTTTGCAAATTTTTCCACACTTGTATTTTGAATTAAATATAAGCATAAATTGGGCAAATTATGGAGAACTATTCATTATCACGCCTATATACACAAAAAAATAGGTACCTTAAATAGTAACATAGAAAATCAAAATTTGAAATTTGTAAAAACTTGTGTAGGACATAGCTGCCCTAGGCACCCTTGTCTAGTCATTTTGAGCTGATTTTTTTGTAGAGATCCCTATGTGTGTCCTCTATTTAAATCTGATTTCTATTTTGCAACTGAATTTTTAGACCTATCTGATTTTTCTCATTTGATGCATAAGGAAAGTAACAACATGTTTCATTTTTAAAGATGTAGTTTTGATATGGTAATGCATGACCTCTATAAGTATAATTTTTCTACTTATGATCACAATATGAGGAAACACAATGAAATCATTAACAATCATGTTCGTTCTTCTCCCAATATTTCTCCTACTTGTGAGAGTGTTTTGGTGCAAGAGGATGCAACCATGGACAATCATGACGATCATAGTCGTTATTCTCATAATACCTCACCTACTTGTGAAGAAGGTATATTGGTTTTAGAGGGTCCAATCATGGAGCATCATAAGAATCTTGTTTGTTTCTTTGCCAATACTTCTCCCACTTAGAAAGATATTGTGGCACAAGAGGATGACACCATTGATATATTTATTTCAAAAGATAGTAAGACAAATTTCATAAATGAATATGCTAAGGTGACATTAGATCCCCCATTGATAGAATATCATCAACAAGTGATTAACTTAGTTGAGGTTATGAACACTCAATTGACTATTATATCTCCTTGAGTTATTGGACCTATTAAAACTAATTTAGTTATTGGAAACCTAAAATTCCTTTAATTATTATACCTCCTAAATCACCTCTCGTTATAGGACCTCTTAAACCTCATGGCCATATCCTTAACTTTGAAAAAAAACTCACTAGTAATTATGTGTCAAAGAAACCAAGTTATCATGTAGTTTCTCACACATATAACACTAGAAATAGTAAGCAAACAAAAAAATTCCAACATCCATCCCATTACCCCAACCATACCTTCCAACTAATGAGCCGAGAATATGCTCATAATTTGAATATCATAATGTATTTTTAAATACCCTTACTCTTTTTAATGGTTGTTTTAAACTCTATGGTTATAAACTTTTATCTTAAAACGGGTAGTATCCTATGACAATGCATTCCTATATTCCTACAGCCTAATATCTCTGTATGTCTACATTCATTGCCCTATTTTGATCTCCCAATTGACTGATATGATGCGTGTGGTTTTTGGATAAATGAGATGAATTTAATGTATGTGATTAATGATGAGTATCATGTTATTATATGCATGCTTTCTTTCGCCTCTGTTGCCATGTGTTCAATAGGTTGTTAAAGTTAGTATGAACGAGTCAATGCACAACGAAACTTAGCCTTGCAGAAAAGTCCATTTCCAGCATGACATCGAAGAAGTTGTTCCTACGAAGGCTTGTTGCCCAGATCGTTGGAAGGAGATCTAAATGGTCATCAATCTAGGAAGAGTGGAATACTAGATTCTCTCTGAATTAGTTGGATAGATATAATTTCATTTATGGAAGTCTATTCCTCAGAATTAGGAAGCATCTATATCCGCATCTTTCTCTGTTAAGTTAGTTAGTTAGTTGTTCTTCTATAAATAAATGTTCCTCCTGCGTGAGTGAACAGGTTAGAAGAGATTAGACAAAATTAGAGAGTAGAATCAGAATAGAGTATGTTAAGAGCAGTGTTATAATGAGAAATAGAGTTTTGTGTTAGTTTTCTTACAAGCAGAACAACCATGTATATGATTCCGAGTTATGAATAAAAGATGAAGAAGTTTTGAGTTCAAATCTTGCATAATTTGGTTGATGCTTGCTAAGGGGGCCCACTTAGTAAGTATATGTAGTTAGTTGTTTATTTCATGTTGTTTATCAGTTATAATTTCATTCCAGGAAGTTTCAGTAAAAACTCAGTCTTATATTGTTCCTGCAGCATAAGGAATCCATCCCTGTGTCTGTTCCTACAACATAAGGCCAGTCCATGGTTTGTTTCTCAATATTAGTTGTCATGATTTATGCTTTAATTAAGTTATGTTCAAGTTGATAAGACTTTGCCTTACGTTCCTACATTAGAAGTAGAATTCTTTCCACACATTTATTTCAAGTAGGTTGTGGCTAAAATTGGTTCTTAGTGCACATATAGTGCCGCTCCATTTCAAGTATATGTTCCCTGGTTTGACAAAGTAAATGAACGGCCATGAGAAAATGTTAGTCACCTGCTGGAATGTCCAATTCCCAAGTTAGGATTTTCCATGACTTTTATATCCTTTTGTGGGTGACAACCACCAACCACACATAATATTCCTTAGCATAGTAGTAGAGAATATTATCTTGTTGAGAAACTTCGTAATAATCTAGCAAAAATATCCCTTTGGTATTTGATTCAAAAATCACCTACATACCATAGGATTCTCCAAGAGGATTTGTGGAAGATTTATGTCCCAGCTTCTATTCAATAAAATCATGTAGCAACCTTATTTGATTGTATTCAAGTGAAAAATTTGGATATTACATTCCGTGAACATGAATTACCCTTGTTTGAGATACAAAAGAAAAATGATGCCTTGATGATAATGGTTGCCATTAAAAAGACTGGGATTAGGTGTACCCTTATTGATAATGGGTCATGAATTAATTCTTTTAGTGTTCACATCTTGGAAAAACTTGGAGAAGATAAAAATTTAATCTAACTTGATGCCTTGTCTATTTGTGGTTTTGATAATATGGGAAGATAACCGCTTGGTGTGATAACATTAACAATTAAATTTTTCCTTGTTGAGATACCAACTACTATCCATGTCATGCATGATATCCTTTCATATAATCTTCTATTAGGTAGACCATGAATTCATGAGATGAAAGGAGTTCCTTTGACACTTCATCATTCAATGAAATACACATATAACAATAAGGTTTAGATGATAAAATTTGACCCTAAATTTTAGAACTATTTATAAATTTAAATAGGAACTAAGAGACCCTTTAACACATTGATTCCAGCCTCAAAAGTGAAACCTTTATAAAGTGAAGATAAAGATGAGTGCCTTTCATTTGTGATGAAGATTTTAGAATATTATTGGGTATCATTAGATTTCATGCCTTCATTCATGGGGAATATAATATTTCACCATCAAAATTAGAAAAATAGAAAGAAGTTATGGTATTATCAACACAAATTAGTAAGGAACTAGCAAAAAATATAATTTGACAACTTCTAACAATGAGAAGATATAAATTACACATCCACATATGATGAAAATGATTATAAAAATTACCTGCTGCAAAAGAAATGGAATCCATTTATGAAAGAGGTTATCAACTCTTGAAATAATTTGGTTATAATGGAAAGAGATGTGGTGTAAAAGAACAAGTTATTCATGTCCCTATAGTTTTGAACATGGAAGAAACAACAAGAGTTCTTGGTTATTGTCCTTAGAAATCATGAAAACATCAAAGAAAAATTCACTTAATGTCAATGTTATCACATAAAATCCTCTTAGGACAAATACAAATGTTGATCATGATATTTCTTCATCTTCAAACACATGTTTTGGTGATGATTGGGGTTTATTATATTTTACACCCACCTTTATGGTAGAGTACAGATATCATAATCTAAACCTAAAGAGTCTTGTATTTTATCTTGTTCTACATTAACAGATTCAAAATAACCATCCCATGATGGCGATGGGGGATCTTGAAGATTATGTATATATTTGATATGCAATTGTATATCCATCTTTAGTCCTATAATAAATGATTAATATTTAGCTATTTTATAACTTGTGCATGGGAATTCTAGCCGATATGACTTTGGTATGAAATCACCTTGAGGGGTGATAAATAGAACTCCTACCCTTGAACCATGCTGTGTGTGTGACCCTTCAAAATATAACTTCCATTAAATTTTAGGAGTGATGTTGAAGATGAATTCATATGGGAATTTTGATATGAGAGGATTCTCATCATATAATGGTGCCTCTGCTAATTGATCTTTTATGATTTTTCCTTTGATAATTTTTTAATCTACATATTCTATATCAAATTCATAGTTTTATTACCCATTTATTTATGTGGCCTATGAGTGTTTCTTTTGATAACAAATACTTTAATAGATGTACTCTAGAGATGAGCTTAGTTTCATAGTTGAGAATATAGTGTCAAAAATTTATCAAGCA
Source organism: Sequoiadendron giganteum (assembly GCA_007115665.2). Taxonomy (NCBI): domain Eukaryota; kingdom Viridiplantae; phylum Streptophyta; class Pinopsida; order Cupressales; family Cupressaceae; genus Sequoiadendron; species Sequoiadendron giganteum. Next base: position 572,562,415 of record CM021100.1, on the reverse strand, counting down.
AATACAATAGCTAAACATGATCGATCGATGGGGATATAGTTAAGCTCATAGCCTACTAAGGTTTGGTTGGTTTAGTAAATTTCTCTTACATTCCTAGAATTGTTATGTTGTATCAGTAGATTGCCTAATGTTGTAGATGTGGCTGAAATGTATAATATCAAAGGTATATTTAGAACTAGATGGAAGAATGAAGAAGATCAGTCTTTGTGTTTCCATTGATTTGACCATGATGATTAAGGTGTCAGGATGGTCCGGTACTATGAACTAGTATGAAGAACAGGTTTACATTCTTTGATGTTTTTGGTCTAGTATTTTGGTCTACATTGCCCCTTCGATGATCATTGTTGGTTGTGATTTTGGGAAAAGGTTTATGAATGTTGGAAGCATGCAAGTATGCAATCTGGTGTGTTCATATGAATGTTGGAATTGAATCTACACTTAAGGTGTAACCCCATCAGTTCATATTCTAGCTATAATCCATTTTGTTAGTGTAATTCTTTTGTAGGTAGTGAGTCTCCTTATTTGAACAGTGAGTCCTACTTGTAAGCAATGAGATTTTGTATTTGGAAGCTTGAGCCTCTTTTGTATCTAGTTTTGATACTACTATATATTGTGAGCGAATCCTCACTGTGGTTTTCCACATAAAATTCTGGTGTTTATGTGTTATGTGATTTCATTTTGTGTTATTTCTCTTGCTTATCTTTCTGTTATCTGCATTAGAGTAGTTGATGGTGTTTGTTCAATAAGTTTAAGAAGATATCAATTCACCCCCCTCTTAGTATCTTGAATATTCAAAAATTGGTATCAGATTTTTGGTTCCTTTGAGGAAGCCTAAAAACTTGAGGAAGATCCTACAAATTGAAGATCTTGACAAGGAAAAAATTGAAAACAAAGATCTGCAAGAAAATCTTGATGAGGCAATTGAATGCATTCGAAAATTGAAAGAGAAATTGAAGAAATTGAAAGAGAGACATAGAGAAGTGAGTGCGAAATTGAAAAAAGAAAATGAAGAGATTACCATATCAAAGGTGAAAGTGGAAGAAAATAAGAGAGTTGACGAGTGTCTAAATACAATGGTGCAAAGTAAGTCTGATGAATGCTCAAGGCTTGAACAAGAAGTGATGAACCTGAAAACAGATCTGGAGAAAGAAAAAAATTGTGAAGATAATTTCAAGACAAGCTCCACCAAGCTTGATGAATTGATAGTAGGATAGAGACCTTCTAAAGACAAAGGTGGTTTGGGAAATGAAGCTGGTGAAAATGTGTAGAACTCAAATCTAGTAGAAAATCAAAAGACTCAAGATAAAGGGAAGCAAAAAATAAATTCAGGAAGAAGACTGCCTATTAGACAACCAAATGCTCAAAGGTACCCATATTTCAATGGTATTTGTTTTTCATGTAAGAAATTTAGTCACAAGGCAACTGAGTGTAGGAGTAGGATGAATCAGTTTTCTGGCTCCTTCTCCATAAAATGTTATGTATGCAAGAAGATTGGACATAGATCTAGTGATGCATAACTCATATGATGAATTGGTTTAATGGAGGTAGAGTGAATCAATATTTTTATACCTGTAACAAATTTGGACACAAAGAAAATTAGTGCAGATCAAGGATTAATGGAATTCAAACAAACTAGAGAAATGTTGTCCGCTACAATTGCAACAAACTGGGACATATTTCAAGGGTATGTAGAAGTAAAAAGGGAAAGCAGACTACTCCGGTAAAGGAAAATGAACCTATGAAGAAGATTGAAAAAGATGAAATTAAGCAAGAAATGGACAAGATATGGAAGAAGAAAGAAGAACCTGAGATGATAGATGTGTCTGTGCCCTCATCCAGTGCAGACGATTCCTACAGAAATTATACCTAGCATGGTCTTAAGGAGAGATTTAATGGAAAATTGTTCAAACCCCCTAAAAATATGGCATGCCAACTGTTAACACGAGGATATGTTGTAAGGATTTGATGGAAAAAGGTTATGAAAAACAAACCAAAAGAAAAAGTGCAAGCATGTTCTCTTGCAGAGTGAATTAGGGTTCCTCAGTGTAGTGGAAGAAGGTTTTTATCAGCTTTTATTAGCTTATTGAATTTAATGCAAATTAGGGAAGAGCGATAGTGTGTAAAGTGAAATTTACAAGTCATTTTTGATCACCTATGCAATTTAAGAACTGAAAGAATGAATTGGATCAATCTTGGAGTGATTCTAAAGCAATTTAGAGCAATTCTAAGAGATCATTGTGAACAATCAAGAACAAGTGACATAAGTTTTCTCTCGTGGCTACAGAGTAAGGTAAGAGAACAATTTTTTGTTGTGTAAAGAAGAATTTGAAGAAGTTAAGTACTATGATGGAATCTATTAATAGGGGATCAAGTGAAAATATTCTACTGAGGTTGAAAGGAGTTGAATCGGAAGAATTTGATCATTGAAAAATTAAGGAAATGGAATTACAGCTAGAGTCAAATGATTTACATAACATAAAAATCCCAGGAATGGATTTATGTGGAGAATTCCCTTTGTTCATAGACAAAGAATACATCTTGTTTCTATTGAGAAAAGTCAAGGATGGCAACATTGTGTTGGAAAAACCCTACCCTATTACGAAGGAAGTGATTAAAGCCATCATTGGGTTATGTAGTGTCAGTGACCTCCCTAGAACGAAAATAGTTAAATACAAAGAGATGGAAGAATTCACTGGAATCAACAAAGACCCTAGAGCCTTATTGATAAATACTATTGGCGACCTCACTGTAAGGTATGTTGTGTATGGTGTTTAATACAAAGTCTATTTCAGAAATTGAGAAAGTTCTTCTTTGGCTATTGTTGTGTATCTAGCGCATAAAATGTTGAAGGAAGTAAGCAATTTGATCTGTTTAGCTTGATTTTGGAAAAATTAATTGAAAATGTATGAATTTCCTTGGTTGAGGGATACCCTTTCCAATTCGGGTCTTTTCTTACATGTTTGGTATTCTATCTTTCTAATCTCGCTACTGAGAAAATAAAATATCAAATGGGAATCAGGGATTCCTGTTGGAAAACAAATCTACAAATATTTGGAAGGTATGGAGGATAATGAAAGTTCCTATAAAGTATTTTTCTTATCCTTACAAAAGGATTTGTGCTTCGGTACAACTATGTCTAGTCGGTTTGAGGAGGGTTCATCCTCTGGTACAAAGGAATTGGAAGTTATTGTTGGTGATTCCCTTCAGAATCTAAGAAGAGAAATGTTATCACAGAAGATATTGTCACCATTCTAGAAGAAAAGGAGAATGAAGAAGAATCCCTGTCTAGATCTGAATCTTCTAATCCAGATGATATCCAGACAATGTTAGTTAAAGGTAAGATGAAGAAGATTGGTGAATTATGGAATGCATCCTCTCTGATGGACATACTCAAAATTGATGATGCTCCATTTGAGTATCTGCTTAGAAAAGGTATTGATGTTTCAAGTGTTTCTGATTCTTTACCGGATAATTTATTTGAAGTTGTTGAAGAGAGAATGTTACTGGAAGGTCTGGAAGGACCTAAGTTAGAAGCCATGGTTAAGAAAAGATGTGATAAAGCTAAGAAGAAATTATTTGAACACATTAATGAGAAATAAATGCATTAATGAAATGTCAGACATCTACAAGTATTGTCTTCGATGGCCTGCTATAGTTGACAATTTCAGAATCAAGATTGAAGCAATTGAATATGAGATGAATAGCATTGGAAAGGATTTTGACATCTTTAAAGACAAAAGGAAAAAAAGAGATAGTAGTTGGATAATTGAAAGTAGAGTTGATTAATGTTCAAAGACAAAGAGAATATGTGGTGAAAACTTTCTAGCTTGTTAAGAAAATTGTTGACGTATGGTTAGATCATCTCTCTGGAAATACTCCATGATGTAGAAGATTGTGAAAGTTAATGCTCATCCATAGATTGGTCATACTCTTTCACATTGTTGGCTTTGTTGGAGAGAATGTGTGTGAGAATGGATTCTACTATGTTTTCCTAGAAGAAGATCCTTGCAGTTATGAAAGAGAGATACAATAAATTGTTTTAGGTGAAGAGTGTTATTTTTACTTGAGTTTTTGAATGTTCAATTCTATTGTTTTTCTATTGTGGAAAAAAGGAGAGAAAAGAAAAGTGAAAAGAAAATGAAAACAAGAAGAGAAAAGTTGAATTGATGAACAAAGGGGGAGTTTTTGGAAGTTTTTTAAGCTTTGAAATTTTTGAATGTTTGAATTTTTTTGGAAATTTTTGAGTTTTTTAAATTTGAAAATAAAATGTCACCATGTACATACATTCACATCCTATTTTTGGTCTCCCTTTGCCATTTATGTTGAAGGGGGAGAGATTTGGAGAGATTTGGAGAGTTTTAAAGAAATTGTAGGGGAAAGATTTTTGGAGAGATTGTCATACATTTTTTTTTGGCACATGTTGCCATCAATGAAAAAGGGGGAGATTGTTGGAAGAATTAAGAAGACCAGTCTTTGTGTTGTCATTGATGTCATGATTAAGGTGTTAGGATGGTCCGGTACTCTGAACCGGTATGAAAAAAAGGTTTACATCCTCTGATATTTTTGGTTAAGTATTTTGGTCCACATTGCTCCTTCGGTGATCATTATTGGTTGTGGTTTTGGGAAAAGGTTTATGAATATTGGAAGCATGCAAGTATGCAATCCGGTGTGTTCATATGATTATATGGCAAGTTGGTATTGGTTTGGTATTACATTTTGTTATTAGGTCTATTCATGACTGACCTAATAATCAGTTAATGGTTAAATTTATGTTGCGGATATATGAGCGACCTATCTTTGGTCCTAGCCAACATGATATAGCATGATGCACAGTTGAATTAATTTTGGATAAGCTTTGTATATGAATGAAGCTGAAATCTATCCTTTTATGTATTGCATCTAATTAGGCTGACCTAATTGATGCCTATGGACAAGTCATATATATACAAGATGATTTGGAGATTGAAGGATATATGAAGAAGTGTGAGTAGTATGTGAATGCAAAGAAGAGCGAATATGAGTTTGCTAACATGCAAATTATCTGAGCATTAAAGGAACTCGATTTGTACTTTAGGTGTAACTCCATCAATTCATATTCTGGCTATACGCCATTTTGTTACTATAATCCTTTTGTAGGTAGTGAGCCTCCTTATTTGGATAGTGAGTCCTACTTTTAAGTAGTGAGTTTTTGTATTTGGTAGTGAGCCTCTTTTGTATCCAATTTTGGAACTACTATATATTGTGAGATAATCCTCACCATGGTTTTTCCCTCATTGAGTTTTCCACATAAAATTATGGTGTTTATGTGTTGTGTGGTTTCATGTTATGTTATTGATATTGCTTATCTTTCTATTATCTGCATTAGATTAGTTGATGGTGTTTGTTCAATAAGTTTAAGAAGATATTGATTCACCCCCTCTCAATATCTTGAATATTCAACATAACCAAAGGCATCAATAGTAGAAGTGATTCTAGGTAATTCTTAAGCTTTTGGAAGGCTTGATGACATTTCTCATCCCATTTTAATGAACATCCTTGTGTAGGAGGTGAGTAAATGGGTGACACTTATTTGTCAATTGTGATATGAACCTTCTGATGGATTGGAGCTTTCCTTGGATACTATGAAGTCGCTTTATAGTTATTGGAGGAGGCATATTAATAATTTATTTTACCTTTTTGGGGTCCACTTTGATACCTCTACGAGATACTATGTATCCCAATAGTTTTCCTAACATGACACCAAATACACACTTCTTCGAATTGAGCCTCACTTGTTACTTCTCTAGATATCAAATATGTATGCTAGAACTTCTAGATCTATCATTTCCTTGTGATTTATTTTTCTAATATGTCATCCACATAGGCCTCCATAATTTCATGAAGCATGTCATGAAAGATTATTGTCATATCTCATTAATAGGTTGCACTAATATTTTAAAGACCAAATGAAAAGACATTCCAATAGTAAATACCCCAAGGGCTTATGAAATTTATCTTATGTTGGTATTCCTATGCTATCTAGATTTTATTATACCCTAAAAACCATCCATGAGGGAAGTTATCTCATGAGCAACTATCAAATCCACTATGATGTCTATGTTGGGCAATGTGAAGTTGTCCTTAGGAAAAGCCTTATTGAGATCCCTAAAATATATGTAGATGCATATGTCACTCGTGGGCTTAGAAATGAGAACTAGATTGGAAACCCATTATAGATAATCAATTCGTATTATGAAACCAACATCAAGAAGAATTTTTAGTTCAACTTTGACTGTCAATGCAATCTATGGGTGCATCTTTCATAGATTTTGCTTCACTAGTTTTGCTTGATCTAGATATACTATTAAGTGATGTACCACTAATGTTGTATCTAATCTAGGCATGTCAACATAAGAACAAGAAAAAATTACTCTTCATTCCTCCAAGAATGATGTAAAATTTTGTTTCTTATCAAGATCTAGAGATGAAACATAGAATGTTACTAGGATTATTGAGAGTTCCAAAATTGATATGCTCCAAGTCTTCGACTAATATCGTTGATTTTTCTTGATGCTTAGTGATACTAGGGAGGTAAAATACTTTATCCTTAGGTGTCTCAAAGGGGTTTTGACCCTTGGATAGGTCCTTTATTTTATTTTTTCTTGATCTGAAAGTGTCACATTGTGGTTTTCACTAGGGGATCTATTTTTAATATGCCTAAAATTGGTGCTTGTTTTTGGTCCCAATTGATAAGTTGGGGGTAAACGAGTTGAAGAATGTCATATTGTGAAGATGAGGTAAATGAAAAGGTTGTGATGGTGTTTATGGATGCATTCTTAAATATATCCATGATGTACATGGGAGAGTCCTTGATGGTATCATCATTAGGAGTGTCAATCATGGGAGAAACTCCAACTAACTCACTATGGATACTCTTAATATTAGGGGTAACATTATTTTGTGAACCATACCCAACCCAAGGTATTTTTATCATTTTTCTAAAACAATGGTTTCTCTTATTCCTTGTTGATGTATACTAAGGCCACAATGGCCTGTAAATACCATTTATTATTGATCAAGAAATGATTTCTATTTGGATCAACTGGGAGAGTAGCTTGCTCCTTTGACTCTTGGTACAACCATTCTTCCTCTATGACCTCTTTGTTGAGCTCTCCCCACTTGAAGAAAATAATAGGCTCAAATTTTATAGTAGTAGATGTTTTATCTATGTGTTGTGTTTTTCCTCATGTCTTAGGAGAAGATAGAAGTTATCCTACATAAAGGATAGTTTAAGAAAATGATCTTAAAAATCATTATCTTGTACTTGAAACTTGATATCTGGAAAAAATTTATGAATGGTGGATGAGGAGGCTAATGTTGATGGATCCATGCAAGATTTTAAATGGGATTCTATATCATAGTTAGGTACTTGGAATAATTTTTGATATTTTTCTTTGAAATTATAATAATAATGGAAAGGTTGATGGTCCCCATAATGGTAACCTTGGTTACATTTGTGAGAAAAATTTAGGAATTGATGATAGGTAGAAGGGACATATTAAATGAAATGTATCCATGGGAATCTTAAGAGGATTTTATAAGGTAAATCAAGGTCCAAGCCTTGACATGTTGTTTCTGCAATAGTTGGACCAACTTGAATAGGGAGTGTGAAAGTCCCTTCTTATTCAAGTTAATTATTATCATATTCTCTAATTGTAATAACCTTTTGTTTCTTCATAACCTCATTGAAGTATCCCAATTGTTTGACCAGTTTTAAAGTACAAGTATTTAAGTCCGATCCACCATCTACCAAGACTCTTTTGATATTATACTTGTGGATGAAGACTTCTAAATTTAAGGCATGATTATGATATGTATTTGAAGGGATATCATTTCCAGTGAATAATAGATGGTGATTAGATGTGATATGTCCTACTATGGCTTGGAAATGATTAGTATCTATGTTGGTATGAATTTTTTTCCTTATCTAAGATTTGTTTATGCGATGGAGAAATCCTAAAAAGCTCTAAAATGGATATTTGAGCTAGAGTTTTCTCAGTATTTTCTATGAGACTATAATTGTTTGGTTCCACCTTAGTTAAGCTTTTGGATTGGGATGGAGATCCTTGGATGGTGACTTTGCCTCATTGTGTTGTAACTCCACACTTAGGTTTCTTACCAGGTATAGTGATAACAAAAAATGCAATTGTTAGATTCTTAGATATGTCCCACTACATTATCCTATCAGGAGTGGTTAACTTTGTTATAATCTTTTTATTTTTTTCAAGTTATTTCCCTTACCATGGCTCAAGATTGGATCCTTTTATATCATTATTTCTAGAAGTTCCAAGATGTTGATAGATGCTAACGTATCCTTGATCGATGAGATCTTGTATACGATTTTTAAGTTTTATGCATGTTTTTGTTTTATGAAATTTTATCCTATAGTATTCATAGTGATCATTATCATTATAATATGCGGGTTTGAATTGAGGTTCATCATAATTTTGAAGTTATATAAGGGTGATAAAATTTTATTGAATTATTTTTTTCAAGACTCTATCAATTGGTTCCCCAAAGGGAGTGCACTTACATCTAGTGGTGTTGTTAGGTCTTGGTGGTCCTCTTGGAGGATTCAAATTTTTCTTGTTATGTTGATTGTTTGATGTGGTTGTATATTTTATACAAATTTTTCATCTATGACCCCATAATTATTGAAATTCTTGTTTTTATCCCATAGGAAAGGTTTATAATTAAAGTTTGATGTTTGATCCTTGTTATCCTTGTAAATTTTAACATGCCCTTTAGTGATCTAAATTCTTTTTCAATTGTGACCCCTTTTTATACGACTTCCTCAAAGGTGTTAGTATATTGCATAGTTAAGTGGAAGCCAGTTTTGGAGTTAAGGTTCTAGAAAAATATATCCACGTATTATTTCTTAAAGATAGGCCATTTGCATTTGCTAGCCTTATGTCTCCAATGTTGTAGGAAGGAAGAAAATGTTTCTCTTGGGTTTTGTTTTTGTAGACATGTAAAATTGACCTAACACTTATCACACAATTTAAATGAAATTTTCACATCATCAACATCATTATCATCAAACACCACTGCATTTCACACCAATTACACAAAAAACCCTAATTTCCTCTATTAATTGAATAATAGAACATTATTTAATTAATTCACCCTTTTCATCATTTTTGACCAATTAAATAAAGTCAATTTTTAATAAAGTCCTGAAACCCCATTTTTCCTATTAATTGAATAATACAACATTATTTAATTAATTCACGTTTTATCATTTCAACCAATTAAATAAATTACATTTATTTAATGAAGTCCCAATCTAACTTTAATTCCTCCTGATTAGTTAAACAACACCAATTATTTAATTACGTCGCTAATTCACTTTATTACCCTATCGATTAAATTATTAAATCATAATAATTTAATTAACTCACTTTCCCTCCAAATTGAATAATTTGAATAAAATATTCAAAACATCATCAAGAATCAAATAAAACTAATGCAAATTTGTTTGCAAAAGTCAAAATTGATTTGCACATTCAAATATGGAAGGAATGAATTAATTAAATCAATTAATTAAACATTTCTCAACCACTTTTTTGATTGAGTAAATTATGATCCCCCGATTTCTCAATCTATTCCTGACTGATCAATCTATTCTTGAATGATTAATCTAATTCTTAATAGACCAATCTATCTCTCAATCCCAAAAATTATTCAATCTATTCCTCAATCACACAAATTGTGTAATATATTTTTCATAGATTATTCTTGTCTAAATCCTCTCAACAACCTTCAACCGTCGATCTTGATTCAACATTGTTTAATCCTAATTGTCCATTTCAAATCACAAATTATATATAACAAACATCTTTCCTCATTAAAAAGGATCAAAGAATCAACATCATTTGTAAAATGAAGTACTGCCGATATTCACAATCACCATTAACAAAGCTTCAACATATCTTTGATCAACCAATACTCGCATCACATCAAAGCTTCTCACACACAACAATGAAGGTTTCACAGTGATATGAACAACCCAAAAACTTGCGAACACACTTTGACATAGGATGGTAACCTCTCTTTATTTTTGAATTCAATTGGTAATTGTAGGATTTTAATCATGTGTTTTCAATAGCTTAGAAAGTCATTTAGTGAGTGAAGGAATAGATCTAGATTAGTGTTTTTGATTTATATTAGATCTAGATTAGTGTTTTTTATATTAGATCTCTATTTCATTGCATTTTACTTGTTTACGCTCTATGATTTTTCCCCCTCACACATTCTAGAATGCCTGGTGGGACCTTGGTCCCCAACACTAATGTTTTTGTGAGAAAAATTTGAAGTTACAGGTCCCAAAGGCGCTCTAGAAAAATCTTCACACATAAGTTTCTTAAAGCTGTTGCATTGAATTTCATGAAATTGGTGCACTTGATCTTGAAATTGGCACACTTGACTCTGAAAATGGCGCCTTTGAATTTTTCCAGTTCCTTTGTCTATTGAAAAAGAGTGCACTTGCATTTTCCCAACACTTTTTATCTCTGAAAAAGGGTGCACTTGCTGATTTTTTTGCACTTTTTCTCTGACAAACTAGTGTCTGAGATCTTCAAGTTTAATTTGATTTTTTTAATGCTAACAGATGCATGTTTGGAATGTGTGACAGGCATTAATGGTTATGTATGTAGGATCGAGAAACTACTAACACTTTTTTTGTAGGGGAGATGAACGGTCAAAGGAATCACGATTTTCACAACTTCTCTTTTTAAATTAGGAATTTTTATTTAGTGCATAAAAAGAACAACACAAACGAGCACTTCATTTTTGGTGCTTCTTAAATTGAACCATTTCAAAGTTTTCTAAATTAGAAATTTTATTTGGTGCATAAAAATAACAACACAAATGAACACTTCATTTTTTGATGCTTCTAAAATTGAACCATTTCAAAGCATTTTAAATTAGGAATTTTTATTTGGTGCATAAAAAGAACAACACAAATGAACACTTCATTTTTTGGTGCTCTAAAAATGAACTATTTCAAAGCTTTCTAATTTAGGAATTTTTATTTGGTGCATAGAAAGAACAACACAAACAAACAATTCATTTGGTTCTCTAAAAGGTTTTTAAGCTTTCAATATTAAAACACTTGGAATGTTTGATTTTTGTTTAAATGACAAAAATAGTTTCCTTTTATTGACACATGCTCGAATTTGTTTTTTTGACCAAGTAAGACCAGGATCAATTTAGAAACACTCAAAATTTGGCCTTAAAAATGAAAAAATGATTCGTTTGTTTTGCACCTTTGCTAGGATATTGACTAATATCCATAACACTTCCATCAGATGCTTATAAAAAGAACCATTATAATGCTTTTCACACATTATTTTAAGGATAGAACCACTCGAGTCACTTAAAAATAATCAAACTACTATGAATTATATTCTGTGCATTCAGTGTTTGGAAAGCCAGGTGTTTGTCTTCTCCCATCACACCTTTTGGCGATCTTACGTGAGTGAACACATTTTGAACTTTGCAATTTTATTTTCAAAGCATACCTATAGAGGGTTTGCCTATTGAGACACATCCCACATTGAAGAAATCATAGGCAACCCAAGTGGTATTCTCATTTTGGACCACTATATAAATTATTGTGGGTGTGAGGATAGTTTCCACCCATCGGGTGATGCTGTTTTATACCGATGTTAGTCTCTCCCAGTATCCATGTGATATGTTAAAAATCGAAAGGGTTGGGAGGCCTCTTAAGTGAGAAAAATGTTGCATGTATAGACATCTAAAACTAATAACCCCAAAACAATCATTAAAAACCTTGTTAGTAGTGGCCATCCAAGTCTGAATTCAAAGCGTATTTTAAAGTGGTGCATTGGAATAAAAGCGTTCCAAGAAGATAATTACCATGTTTAGTTTTTGGTTGAGGAAATAAAGCAAATAGGGAAGGGAATCTTTTGCTTGGCATGCCAAGATGGTACATTTCCTTGACATAACCTATTTTTCCATTCCATCTTCATAAATTAATCATCTCTTAGGGGATGATTGGTAGGCCTACTAAGAAATATGTACCCACTTGAGCTAGGGTTGTACATTCTTGTGAGTCAATCCAAACACAGTGCGTGGTTCCAAAAACAACTCAAACAAACATTAACATATCAGTCAAAATCTCAAACACTTTAAGGTTAGTGTGAATACTTTGAAAAGATCCCTATGTTTGCACTCCCTAAAAGGTATCCTAAAAAACTATCTTTGAAAGGTTTATAGACATTTAGGCTTATATTTCAAGTCACACCAAATGTGAAGTCAACATTGGAAAACTATAGCCTTTTATTGGTATCTTGATTTTCACTTTTGGTGGAAAGAAACATACTTTTAAAAGTTATAGATATTTAGAGCCAAAACAAGTGTTTGTTATTGTGAATGGTGTTTCTATACCTACACAACCACAAAGAACAATCATAAAATTAGATCAAAGTGCAAGTTAGAATTAACATTCCCCATGAAATTAGATTGAAACATCAAAATAGTAAGTAAAATGAAGAACCACACAATACAAGCTAATTAAATCCTATCTAATGAGAAAAATTTAAATCCCATGGGGGAATTGGTGCCATTTTGATGTGGAAAATGGCCCTTTCCCAACTCCTTGATGTGATTTGATGATATTTGATGATGATTCTTGATTCCTTGATGCAATGTGATGATAATCTTGATGAATCTGATAAAGAACTATGAATTTCGAATGCAATGGATGAAGTTGTGAGTGAAATTGAGTATAGTAAACTTGCTTGGATTGTAGATGATCCATTCAATAGGGGAAGTCCTCTATTTATAGATTTGAAGAATGGAAGATTGAAGAATTTGGATGAATGTGGGACTAAAGGATAAACCAATAACATAATGCCACTTGTCATCATGCTAATGAATCTTAGAGGAGATGTGCTCACACATGTGTGAGAAATTTTTGGGAGATGTGAAGGTTGTTGGATTTTGTGGTTGTGTTACTAATATGTGGTTGATATTGATGTCAACACTATTAGCATTGAATCTCCTTAAGGGTGTATATGTCAAGGATATTGAGAAAATTATAAAAAATATAGTACAGATAGCTAGTGGAGATGAGAAGGTCAGAATGTTGGAAAGCTCTGTGTGTTGAAGATATAAGGGTGTGCTTCAAAGGGTTTGTTGCTGAAGATTTCTAGTATGTTTTCTGAAAGTTTCAGAGGTTCACATAAAGATTTATGGAAGTTATGAAGATCTATGTGCCTACAGTTACTCAGTTTCTGTAGATGGCGTTCTTGGTTGAAACAGATGAAATTATGGTATTTCATGTGTTGCGCATGTACCTGTGACATTCATGGATGAGTATAGATTGTGATCTATCCTTTTTGTACATTCGCATTGATTGAAGTGTTCATGATCGAAGATTCTTTTGATGTGTGCCCGAGTTTTCATGTTCTTGGCCAACATGATGATGTTAGCATGTTGTGGATCCATGAGGCTTACTATTTTATTGTTTGGAGTGTTTGGAGGTGTTTTTTTGGGTCCTCACTATGTTGTGAATAACTTATGTTGGTGCGCATTGTAATTTATTCATATATCAAGGCTGACATTTGTAATTCATTCTTTATTTATGGCTGACTAAATAGTGGTTGTAAATCCATGTAGCGGATATATACAAGATTGTTTTGCTCATTTAGTGTGAAGTGCTCAAGTGTACAAGTGTGTACATGTGCGAATAAAGGTCAAATCATTTAGAGCAGAGTGTGGAAGAGCTTGATCAGAGGGTGGAAGAGTTTGAAGAAGTTTTTATGCACCTAACTTGAACTGCAATTAGGCTTTTGTAGAAGCTAATTTATCAGTTCAACTTCATCAGATGGATTTAATTTGATTACTGTATGTAAGGAAGTGAGCCTTCCCTTTGAGTAGTGTGCTCTAGGTAGTGCGCTTGAATGCAAGTGAATTCCCTTTTTATTCTTCATTATAATTCTAATAGGGTATAATCTTGTGGACTAACATCCACCATGGTTTTTACCCTAACAGGGTTTCCACGTATAAAATATTGGTGTTCATGTGTCTCTGATTTGTTGTTGATTTAATGCTTGCATTATTAATTATCATATATGTGATATAAGGTTGATTAATGTTGTATAAGTTTGATTTTTGTAACTGATTCACCCCCCCTCTTAGTTGTCTATCCTTATTTTTCCAACAATTGGTATCAAAGCTAGTTGCTACGAAAGAATCTTAACAACTTGAGGTAATCTAAGATGACATCATTCAAAAAGGATAGTCCTATATTTAATGTTACAAAATAATCTTTATGGAGAGTCAAGATGGAATGTCATTTGAGGTGCATTGGTGAATCTTTCTAGTAGATGACACAAATTGCATATACTATTCCTCAGAATGGTCCTTCCTCTAAAGATGAGATCAAGTAAGCATAAATTAATACCAAGGTAGTAGAAACACTGGTGAGTGCTTTGAAAGATTCAGAGATGTCAAATGTGATGGGATTGAAGACTGCATACCATATTTGGAAAAATCTAGAAACACTGTATGAAGGAGATGCATTAGTGAAAAGTGCTAAGCTACAAAGTCTAAAAGGAAAATGGGAGAGCTTCAAGATGAGTGAAGACGAGAACATATTTTCCTTCTCACATAAGATAAATGAATTGGTGATGGAAATTAGATGTGCCGATGGAAATTTGGATGATGATGAAATTGTGGCTAAGATTCTTAGATCTGTGCCCCCTTCTTACAAGACAAAAGCTCATGATATTGATGACCTCAGGACAGTGAAAAATATTACAAAAGATATGTTGATTGGAAAACTTGCTGCATTTGAATTGAGTGAATTCAGTGAGTCTGCTCCTAAGATTGGATTTGCTTTCAAGGCTACTATATTTGGGAAAAGAAACTAGAGATATGATTCAGGAGAAAGTTCTAAGAGAACATTCAGGTATGAAGATGAAGAAAAGGAATTGGAAGAACTAAAAGCATTGACTGTGAAAAGAGAATCAAGAGGTCATGGTAAGTACAAAGGAAAGTTACCTATTAAATGTTTTTCTTGCAGTAAGATAGGTATTTTTTCATGTAGATGTCTTGAAAGAGTTTCAAAGTATAAACCTGAGAAAACTAGATTTCAAAGAAAGTTCTATTATGATGAAGAAGGTGTAACTGATGAAGAATCTGATAAAGAAAATGGAAATGAAGATGAATGGGTATTTATTTCTATCAAAGAAAATGGTCAGGTGTCCACTGAATCTACTAGTAATGTGAATGTTGAGAAATCTCTTGCAGCCAAAGTTGAAGAGAAAGATGAATGGGTGATTGACAATAGATGCTCACATCATATGACTGGTGAATTTTTTTTTTTGTAAGTTTGGAAAACTATGATGGTGGTTTTGTGAGGTTTAGAGACAACACTTAAGGTGTGATTCGTGGTAGAGGCACTATTTATTTTGGTGGTAAGAACAATACTAATGATTTTCTTTATGTAGAAGGCTTAACGCATAACTTGTTGAGTGTTGGACAGATGGTAGACAAAGGTTACAATATGAAATTCAAGAATGGTAAGTGAAAAATAATGGGAAGTTCAAGAAATATGATTGCTTCAGGAACAAAGACAAAAGGTAATCTTTCAATTGAGTTCTACTAGTGAAAGTTGTTTGATTTCTCAAATTGATGTAAGATGGTTATGGCATAGGAGGTTGTGTCATGTGAAATTTGATAAAATTGTCAAGATAATCTCTACTCAAGTAGTTAGAGATCTACCTAAGTTAGTGAAGCCTACTAACACTATGTGCAAGGAATGTCAGATGGGAAAGAAAACAAGAAATTATTTTTGGATAAAATAGTATAGCTCTAATGGAGTACTGAACTTGATACATATTGATCTATGTGGTTCTTCTAGAATAAAAAGCCTAAAAGGTGAAAGGTAATTTATGTTTCTCATTGATGATTATTCTAGAATGATATGGGTTGCTAGAATGATATGGGTTGCTTTATAGAGAGAAAAAAATGAAGCATTAAAAAATTTCAATTTTTTTAAAGCTATGGTAGAGGATGAGACAGGTCAAAGGATCAAATGTCTAAGGTTAGATAGAGGTGGTGAATTTACTTCATGAGAATTCAATTCTTTTTGTGAAGAGCATGGAATCCAAAGACAACTATCTACTCCCCGGACCCCTTAACATAATGGAGTGTTGAAATAAAGAACATAACCATTCTAGAAACTACTAGAACCATGATGTTGGAAGAAAATGTTCCTCATTTCTACTGGAGAGAAGCTATAAGTACTGTTGTGCACACCATTAACTGGGTGAATGTCAACAATAATTTTGGTAAGACACCTTTTGAGCTATGGTTTGGTTATAAGCCTACTGTCAAGTATTTCAATTTTTTTGGAAGAAAATGCTACATCAAGAGAGATGATGATATAGGAAAGTTTGATGTTAGAAGTGATGAAGAAAATGGTTGAAAGTGAAAATGTCAAGGTTGATGAAGATATTAGTAAATCATCCAGATCTAGTGGTTATGATTCAGATGATCAACATGATGGTGCTAACAATGAAAGTAATGTTCAAGCACATAATCAACTTCAAATTGTTCTGGTGACCAAGGGAATCAAGAAGAAGAAAATAGTAGAAGTGTAGAAGAAAGAACACAAGAACAAGAGGTAAGAGAAAATTTCAAAACTCCTAAGTATGTAAGATGAAATCATTCTGATAGTCAGATCATAGGAGATAAGAGAAAAGGTGTGCAAACTAGAAGAAGAATTCTAGAAGAATATTGTCTAATCTCTAAAGCCGAGCCTAGAAATATTAGTGAAGCATGAAAGGATGAACATTGGATGAAAGCCATGAAAGAAGAACTATTGCAGATAAAAAAAAATGATACATGGGATCTTGTTCCTAGACCTCAGAACAAAAATATGATTGGAACCAAGTGGGTGTTCCAGAATAAGCTAAATGAACAAGGTAATGTGGTCATAAACAAATAAAGATTGGTTTGCAAAGGATAATCACAGATGGAAGGTACTGATTTTGAAGAAACTTTTGATCTTGTTGCTAGAATTGAAGCTGTTAGATTATTTATTACTTATGCTACTTTAAATATTTATAGATTTTATCAAATGGATGTAAAGTCAACATTTCTAAATGGTGAATTAGAAGAATAAATTTATATTAAACAACCAGATGGATTTCAGTTGACTGATGAAAAGGACATGGTGTGCCGACTGAAGAAAGCTCTTTATGGACTAAAGCAAGCTCCTAGAGCTTGTTATGCAAGATTGAATAAATACTTGTTGAAACTTGGATTCATTAAAGGTACTACAGACAACAATCTATATTTCAAGTTGGATACGAGAAAAAAACTGATCACTGAAGCCTTTGTTGATGATATTATTTTTGAAGGTGATGATGATTTGTGTATGAAGTTTTCCAATGAAATGAAAAGTGAATTTGAAATTTCAATGATAGGAGAGCTGAAATTATTTTTAGGATTTCAAATCACTTAGTTAGATGATGGAATCTTTGTATCTTAGTCTAAGTATGTGAAAGAGTTATTGAACAGGTTTTGCATGGAAGATTCAAAACTAGTTGGTACACCTATGGTGACCAGATGCAAACTTACATAGAAAGATGATTCTCTCAAAGAAAATCAGACAAGATACAGGTCAATGATTGGTGGATTACTCTATTTGACTCAGACTAGGCCAGATATAATGAATGCTGTGTGCATGGTTGCTAGATTTAAAGTTGATACTAAATAATCCCATGTGATTGCTGTAATAACAATATTCAGATATCTAAAAGGGACAGTTGATCTTGGTTGATGATCTTACTCTAAGTGATTTTACTAATGCTAATTGGGCAGGAGATGTAGATGACTGGAAGAGTACCGGTGGTGGTGCATTCTTCTTAGGTAAGAACCTAGTATCATGGTTAAGCAAAAAGTAGATCTCAATTTCATTATCTACTGCTGAGGCTGAGTACATTGCTGCTGCTAATAGTTGTACCCAAGTATTGTGGATGAAGCAAATGTTAGAGATGTTAGAATTGAGTATGAAGAACCTGTTGCAATATTCTGTGAAAATTCAAGCGCCATTAACATTTATAAGAATCTAGTGTTGCATTCAAAGACAAAGCATATATCCATAAAGTATCACTTCTTGAGAGATAAAGTAAGTGAAAAAGAAGTTAGATTGTAGTACATACCTACCAAAAATTGCAGATATCTTTACCAAGCCATTGCCTAAGGATACTTTTGAGTACCTCAAAGGAAAGTTAGGGGTGATTTCCCCTCCTGATTAGAACAAAGATGCAGGTATTTGCATTAGTCCATGAATTCATAGCATTATCTCATTCCAGATTGATGTGGTGGCTGCTACTTAGGGGGAGTAGTCAGATGATTCAAATTTGTGATTAGAGCATGTGTAAATTTTCTATTGATGTCAAAAGGGGAGAGAAACAATTTGAAAAATGTGGGAAAGAAGAGCAATGAAGGAAACAAGAAAGAGTGCACAATATTAGGGGGAGATTGTTAGATGTTGTGGTTGTGTTGTTGATATGTGGTTGTCATTGATGTTAACACTATTAGAATTAAATCTCCTTAAGGTTGTATATGTCAAGGATATTGAGAAAATTGTAAAAAATATAGTATAAGCAACCAATGGAGCTGAGAAGGTTAGAATATTGGAAAGCTCTATGTGTTGAAGATCTGAAGGTGTAGTATGTTGTCCAAAATTTTCAGAGCTTTGCATAAATATTTGTGGAAGTTATAAAGATCTATGTGTCTATAGTTACTTAGTTTCTATAGATGGTGTTCTTGGTTGAAGAAGATGAAATTTTGGAAATTTCATGTGTTGTGAATGTACCTATGATGTTCATGGATGAGTCTAGATTGTGCTCTATCCTTGTTGTACATCCACATTGATTGAAGTGTTTGTGATCAAAGATTCTTCCGATGTGTGCCCGATTTTTTATGTTCTTGGCTGACATGATGATGTTAGCATGTTGCGAATCCATGAGGATTAATATTTTATTGTTTGGAGTGTTTGGAGGTGTTTGTTTGGTTCCTCACTATGTTCTGACCAACTTGTGTTGGTGCGCATTGTAATTTATTCATGTATCAAGGCTGACAGTTGTAATTCATTCTTTACTTATGGCTGACTAAATAGTGGTTGTAAATCCATGTAGCGGATATATATAATATTGTTTTCCTCATTTAGTGTGAAGTGATCAAGTGTAAAAGTGATGCACATGTGCGAATAAAGGTCAGATCATTTAGAGCAGAGTGTGGAAGATTTTGAAGAAGTTTTTGTGCGCTTAACAGGAACTGCAATCAGGCTTTTGTAGAAGCTAATTTCTCAGTTCAACTTCATTAGATGGATTTAATCTAATTAATGTTTGTAAGGCAATGAGCCTTCCCTTTGAGTAGTGTTCTCTAGGTAGTGTTCCTGAATGCAAGTGCATTCCCTTTTTATTCTTCATTATACTTCTAACAGGGTATAATCTTGTGAACTAACATCCACCATGGTTTTTCCCCTAACAGGGTTTCCACGTATAAAATCTTGGTGTTCATGTGTCTCTGATGTGTTTTTGATTTAATGCTTGCATTTTTAATTATCAAATATGTGATATAAGGTTGATTACTATTGTATAAGTTTGATTTTTGTAACAATTTATTCATCCCCCCTCTCAATTGTCTATCCTTTTTTTGCCAACAAAGGTGGCTTGTGTAAGAGGATATGTAAGATGCATCTAAAGCCAAGGTGGCTTGTGTAAGAAGAGGTGTAAGATAAATAAATGCCAAGGTGGCTCAAGAAAGAGGATAAAAGTCCTTTGGGAGGGAAAAGTCAAATGGGTAGAATATTCTAGGAATATGCCACTTTTTTGAATGAAAGTAGGGTAATATGTAAATTACATAAATTGATTTACATGCACACCTTGGTTAGTTGACCAAGGTGGACTTATCCTAGAGTGGAGTCAAAAGCTAGAGGAACGAGAAATTAGTGTTAGTAGTTAAATTTAGGATTAATTAACTTAAGTGTAATTAGTTAATTTGACAATTTTGACTAAGATTTTAGGATTTAAATAAATCAAAGTTGAGAGGAATAATAGATTTAGATTTAATTAAATAAAAGTTTGATTTATTTAATTAAAGGGGGATGATGTTAGATTAAATCAAATAAAGATTAATTAATTTAATTTAAGGAGATGACCTTAGAGATTAATTAAATAAAGTGCATTATTTAATTGCAAGAGGGATTATAAGATTAATTAAACAACATGATTTATTTAATTAATAGAAGAGAATGACTTAATCATATAAATTTGATTTATTTAATTAAGAGAAGAAATATGATGAATTTAATTAAATAAAGATTATTCAATTAAATTAATTAGTAAAGAGGATGATTTAGGAAAAAACGATGTTAGTAAGATTAGGATTAGGTGTATAGGATGAATCTGTATATTTTTCGTGTCTACATTTTGCCCCTCTTTGAAGCAATGTACCTATTGCATTGGTTCAAAGAATAAATTGTCAAGATCAATTTTTTTTTTTTTTTTTTCAGATCCCCCATTGCTGCCCCAGTGAGAAGGATAATGGTGGTATATTGTGCCCTCGAGAGATTAGATGAAAATTTGGATTTTTGGGTGATCTCATGAATAAAGAGGACAAGCTACCCGATAGGTCTAGAAAGGGTCCAAGATGCCAAAAATGTGCCAAAATGCAAAAAAACAATGCAAAACAGCCCTTGGTTGGGCAAAAAGAAGATCGAGGGTCCAAAACCTTAGCTAGACGACTAAACAGGGTCAAAAAACCCTAATTTTCTAGCTTAAATAGACCCTAGGGGTCAGTTTCCATTCATTTTCACACTTAGCCTTCAAAATTTTTTGCACTTTGTGCTTTGAGTACTAATCGATATGACACAAATATTGCTTCCAAAAAATGTGTCAGATCGATTATGAGTGCACCCGTGGCCAACAGACATAGGTCTAGTGGTATGTGACCCTTACCCACCTTTTGATTTTGATTTTTTCATGCAATTAACAAGGTCAAGCAGTGCTATATAGCACTGTTGAGGGTACAAAATTGATGCTACGTGATGTCAAAGTGCATCGCATATGTGAAGAGCACCACCACAACTCAGTTTAGAAAATTAGGGTTTATGGTAATTTTCATCGCATATGAGAAGTGCGCTGCGATAGTGTAATTTAAGATTTAGGGTTTGTGGGTGCAGACAAACTGCATCGCGATGACACAGTTTGGAATTTGCAAACTGCACCACAACTGCAAACATAGCCGCATACTTTGTTTCAATTATGAAAACCAAGGGCGAGAACCCAATTTTTTTATGAAACTTGACGCACTAACTTTTCTTGCACAGGAGGACCTTGAGATATTGCATTCATGGGAGAAAAGGTCTCCAGTAATCAACAAACTAGTTGGTATGCATGATTTTCTTCAGGAGCACCTTGGGGCAATAGGACATTGGTATATCACTTATGCTCGTCCCATTCAAACACACCTAGGGATAATGACGACCTTAGTAGAGAGATGGCATAGTGAGACATCCTCGTTTCACTTGCCTACAGGAGAGGCTATTGCCACATTGGAGGATGTCAGACACATCCTTTGACTACCCATCCATGGGCGAGAGTTATTTATGATGTGGATGCAAGGAGGGACAAATTCTATGAGGTCATGGATCTTGAGGTGATTGTCTTCTCCGAGGGGTAGATTGATCTTGAGTGATATAGGGGTACAATGCCCACCTTCAGATTGGTTGTTGCTGCCATAATTTTTGGACTTGTGGCACTAGATCAGTGGGGCCGATATTTCAGCCCAGGATGGGGTTTGGCATGGTAGTGGATGCTCCATCAGAGGGAGTGCTTTGCATGGGCCCCAGTGATTATGGCCTCACTCTACCAAGACCTCCATGATTTTTCTTATTTAGATAGTTGGGCCATTAGGGCCGAAGTTACATTATTGCATGTCTAGGCCTGGTTGCACATTGGAGTGCTCCACCCATAGATTACAGTGGTTGTCTTGGAACTGGATGATTCCATTTTTCTAGCAATAAAGAGTGGCCTAGATTACTTTCACATATGTAGGGGCAGGTGGTATCGCCCATTGGAGGAGGGTCACTGATGAGATGACAGTTTTCACCTGGTGGCTTTGGCTTGGCATGGGTCCATGGTACAATGATGCATAACATCTATATTTTTTCTTGATAGGACAAAATGATGCAAGGCCGAGAGCACATGATGATTGAGAGATACCTGCTCGATAGGGTGGCTCGATAGTTTAGGGACATACAAGACTGTCTTGATGACCAATACGTGGCCATATTTTCCTGTACTATGAGGGAGACTGCATGGGGTAGACCCATCCTGATCGATGAGGCTGTGAATTCTTTTAGATAGCTGGTGGCTAGGTTGTGGCCATATGATCAGGGATAGGGGGAAGGAAGGGTTACAATAGGATAAAAAATTTGGTTTAGACCACCCCTTCAATTGAAAGATCCAAGTGCAGTACCCCCACGATGGAGGCCCAAAGGTAGATTAGCAGGCCAAGGTCGAGGGTAGGGAGGCAGAGGGGACAAAGATGGGGATGGAAATGGGGATAGAGGAGGAGGTGGGCCACCTCTACACCAACCACAATAGACACCACCTCGAGGGCAACCATGATAGACACGACCTTGAGAGAAGACTAGAGATGGGGAGAGAGAGATCCCAAGGGACCCACAACAACAACCCCCATCACCACGACTAGTGCAACCGGATCATAGAGATGCATTGATTTAGTAGCTACAGACACATGTGAAGGTTCTCAAGGATGAGAGGGACCAGGCTAGATAGCAGGCCTAGGTGCTTACTACAAAGAGAGAGATCAGGCCCAATCATAGTGGGACTAGGAGATATGCCAGAGAAAACAACTTGAGTGCATGGCTTTTGCATCCCAGGGTAGGACAATGTCTACATGGGTATACCGGGATGTAGTGAGAGAGGCAGAGTACTACCAGATGCATTACAGGAAGACAATACTAACAAGGGCTAGAGTGCCAAATTTTTCACAACATATAGACATGACCAAGAGACAAGAGGGTGAGGGGTTTATCTAGTAGGCCAACCTCGCATTTTGATCAGAGATAATATTTTTTTGATCTATGGGCTCCGATTTTTTATTACCCTGATTATATCGTATATTTTGATTTATACACATATGATCCCGATCTTTGTACCATGAGAGTTACTTTTGATGATATATATATATATATATATATATAAGATGGTTTCATTTATTTATAAGATGTCTTAATTTATTTATGCATTGATGGATGGATGTATTTTATTTCCCATGTGTTATGATTCATGATATACAGATGTAATGTGATGCAATGCATTTATTTTTGTATATTTTCTATGCACTTTATGATGATGATGTATGGATGCAAATTAATGTTTATGAGATTCTTAATGATCCTATGCGATGCGTAAATGCAATGTGTTAATGTGAAATGATAATGTATCATACGAGATGACTTATGATATGAAAATGTTAATATTCTTTGTGATTTATAAATGCAATGCAATAATATGAATGTGATGGTATAGATGCAATCATTTAAGATGATGTGATATGTGATGCACATTATTATGATACGATGATGATGTGAGATGTTTATGCGATGAATTATGACTTATGGAATGCATGCAATGATAATGTTTTTGTTTCTTTTCCTTATGAACTTATGATGGATGATATATGGATGATGCAGATGTATGCTTATGTGATGATGTGAAATGTCCCATGATATCTATGATGTATGATATGCAATGGTAAAATGTAATGAATGAATGCAATGATTTATTAAGATGCTTAGAATAAAAAATCTCTATTAATATTCATAACTTAAGATGATAATGCAATGTAATTATGTGTTATGATTAGTGTTTCCTACATGATATGATATGATATGTCTTATGCTGATGAATTATGGATGAAGGATGAATGCATTTATTGATTCTTTTGATTAACTGCCATGGTATCGTGTTAGTGCAGAGAGAAGATAGAAGAAATGAAAAGAGGATCCAATCAAGCCTACACTATGAATGATGATGATGATAATGATAATCAAGAATTGAGATTTTAAAAGGGCAGTTTACCTTATGTTTGATAACACATAGGTATGATGCATCAAGGTATAAAGAATCAGGATGGCATTGTACCTAGTGTGATGGACTTTGAATCGAAAATTATATAGGAGTACTCCTATTCACACCTGACATACAAAAACCTTATTGAAAATGCAGTTCATATATTCTAAACATCTCAGACCAAAATATAGAAAAGAAAGCCTTCCTATGTGGTCAAAAAGACACCTAAAACACCCCCCTTCAAACCAAACAAAGCATGCATGATGAAGTTATATTACAAGAATATCCAACAAGAACAACAGATAAAAAGATAATGATCGTTTCCCCATTCCTTTCTCTCTAAATATTTCCATTTAGATATCATCGAGAGGTCATTGGGATGAGCACAAAATAAGATAAGTCAAGAACACAAATAAATAAACAAGCTAATGCTCTTCATACCGCTAGCCAAGATTAAACTGTGATGATGCCTAATGTTGATTTCCATTATAGGAAGGATGCATACTAGGACATGTTATCAGATGATGATAAGATTGCCAGGACAATAAGCTATTGATACGTCGAGTTGATTAACTTGCTGAATTACTGACCTAGACTTGAGACTTTGATGTTTGAGATTTCACTTTAGAACCCGCTAGTCTTGCTTCTATCTGCTTTACCAAAGGATGAAGGCAATGATTAATTTATTATTTGTGATGATTATTTTAGGTGAGAGCGAGATGATACAAATGGATTTTTTCAAATATTTGGATGTTTTTGGTATTTTGAAATGTTTTGAGGCTGTTTTGATTTTTGGATTTTCCAATGTTTTTGTATTTTTTGAGATTTTGACCAAGAGACTAACTTAAAGACCTATCCTAGGGGTCTCAGGAGCTGATCAAAAGATTAGCCTTGCCTATGTTATACATGCAGAGACCACATAGTTTGACTAACACAAACCTGATTAAATAATGAGATAGATGGACAAATGGATTGCTAGATTATTGTGAAAAATGCCTAAAGGACTGACCTAAGTGTCTTGGGGGATGATCAAAGATCAACCTTGCCTATGTTCAAGCTTAGAGACAATTTAGTTTGAGAAGATGACTCCACTTTTTTTATTTTTTAGATTTTTGACATGTTTTGGATTTTGATATGATTTGGATGTTTTTAGATTTTGATGAAGGATTTTATGAATGTTTTTGGATTTTCGAAGGATTTAAAGGAAGAATTCAAGGATGTACATGAATCTAATCTAATGCAGGTAAAAGAACATGCCCCTAGTGTGATGCAATAGACTACTTCGATAAAGGCAAGGCAAATTGACCTTGTGAATATGCCAGGCAGTATTAGGGAGATCATGATATGAAAAAAGGATCAAGCTATGATATGGACGTAGATGGATGATGGAAGGATGTGTTGAAATGCAATTGATAAACGGGTGATGTAAAGTCAATGATAGAGATCCTGGTGGATGGAGAGTGCTTTATTTACATAAGGTGCATGTTTGCCAAGTTTTCACCAAGGTACTTGCCCAAAGTGCCACCAAAGTGGTTTTCACTAGAGGACAATTTTTTTTATCTTTACTGTTTTTCAATCCTTTTTCTGATTTTTTGGATTTTTGATATTTTTTGATATTTTTGTATTTTTGGTTTCACACCCTAAAAGATCTAGCATAATTTTTTTTGAGATGAGAGCTATTCATGGGATCCTATAGAGGTTCCCCTTTGGGTGTTGATAGCTGATATTCCCCTAACTTGTAGCTCATTGTGATGATGAATGGTCCTAACAAGTTGGGTTTGAACTTACCCTTGATATCTAGATTTGGCACATTCTTCTGATTTTCCTTTAGTACCAACTCGCCGAATTGGAAGGTCCGACTCCATATTTTCTTGTTGTAGCTTCACTTGAGATAGTTCTGATATACTTGCAAATGATTCAAGGCATCCATACACCCCTCATCTAGTATTTCCAACTCATTTAATCATGAGACCTGATATTCTTCATTTATTTTGAGATTCTACAGGGATATCCTCAGGGATGGGAGCTTGATCTCAATGGGGAGTATGGATTTTGATCTGTAGACCAGGGAGAAGGGGATGGCACCTATTGGTGTGCGGTAGGCCCATAAGGCAAGATTCACCTATAAATTTGAGTCATGACCAACATCATTAACTATTTTCTTAAGGATTTTTAGGATGGTCTTATTGGTAGCTTTTGCTTGGCCATTGCATTGGGGATAATATGGAGTGGAGAAGCGATGTTGGATTTTGAAATTTTTGCATGAGTCATGAATGTCCTAATTTTTGAAAGGTGTCCCGTTATTTGAGATAATGGCTTGAGGGACACCATAGTGGTAAATTAGGTAATTCAGGATGAACTTGGATATCTACTTCTGTGTAATGTAGCTCATGGGAATGGCTTCCACTTACTTCGTGAAGTATTCCATGGTGATGATGATGAACTTATGCCCATTGGATGAGGTGGGAGTGATTTTTCCAATGAGATTGAGCCCCCACTATGAAAAGGGCCATGGTGTGATTATGGGGTTGAGCTCCTGAGTTGGTGCATGGATGAGGTACTCGTGTTTTTGACACTGTAAACACCTTTTGACATAGTCATGTGCTTCTCTTTCCATTGTAGGCCAATAGTACCTTATCATCAACAGTTTCTTGGCCAGGGTTATATCGGTCGAGTGTGAGCCACAAATGCCATTATGTACCTTGGTTAAAGAGATCAAGTCTTCCTTAGTGTTTAGGCAATATAAAAGGGTCCCTTCAATGCTCCTACAGTAAAAGGTTTCTCCTAGGATGAAAAAACAAGATGCCTTTTTGACCAAGGCTCGTTTGAGGTTTAGGGTTATGTCAACGAGGAGGACTCCTATTCTCAGATAAGTATAAATATCATGGTACCAAGGATCACCGAGACCAAAAATTTGCACATGAATTCAGACTTTGGTACCTTGAATTCCGGTACAAGAAGTTTCTCCATGAGGAATTATTTCTTTGGGACATTGTGCGAGATCTCTAGGAGTGATCCAATCATAGCCATTGTATCTGCTACTCTGTTATTTTCTTTGGGTAGCTGTTCCAATGTGATATCAATAAAGAACTCCTTGATATTTTACACCAATTTTTGTATGGAGTCAACTTGTCATCCTTCATTTGATATTCATTATTTACTTGATTGATTATGAGTTGTGAGTCTCTATAGACCTTAAGAGCCATGATCTTCCACTCTACTGCAATTCTTAGCCCTATGACAAGAGCCTCATATTTTGCGATGTTGTTTGTGCATGGGAATAACAACTCGTATGATTTTGGTATATATTCCCCTTGCGGAGTGATACAGAATATTCCCATTCTTGACCCATGTTGTGTGTAGGATCCATAAAAATACATCTTCCAGTGATCTGCCACACTAAGGTTGAAGATTGATTCATCGGGGAACTCTAAAACAAGTGGATTCTTTGCATATATAGGAGCTTCTACCAGTTGATCTCTGATTTCTTGTACTTTGATAGCCTTGCATTCTACATACTCAATGCCATTCTTTGTCAGGATCATAACCCACTTCGTCGTTCACCTTGTGAGAGTTACTTTGGAGAGTATGTACTTGGGCGAGTCTATTTTTGCAATGAGCTTGATTTGATGAACTAACATGTAATGTTTGAACTTCTATGCTGGAAAAAAGACTACCAAGCAAGCTTTATCAATGGGTTTGTAGTTCAGCTCATGTCCTACCATGGTCTTGCTGATGTAATATATAGCTCTCTCTTTTTAGTTTTCATCATGTTGTGCCAAAAGAGCACCAAGGGGTGCTGTTGTTGTTGACATGTATAAGATCAAGGGTTTTACCAAAATTGGTGGCATAAGGATTGGAGGTGTGAGTAAATACTCCTTGATCTTGTTAAAAACCTGGTCGCATTTATCATCCCATTTTTATGCTACCCCCTTGTGGAGTAGATGAGAATATCGGATTTTCTTGTTTTCCAGTTGTGCTATGAATCAACAGATAGACTAGAGTCTTCCTTGTAGGCCTCTTAGCTGCTTCAATGTCCTGGGTGCCTCCATTTTGAGGATTTCCTTGAACTTGGTGGGGTCTACCTCGATTCCTCTCATGGATATGATGTACCCTAGGAGATATCCTGATTGTACCCCAAAGACACACTTATTTAGATTAAGTCAGACCTTATACTTTTCCAGTTTGTAAAAAATGGAGCTTAGGGATGATATGTGATCCTCTTGATTCTTTGATTTAACTATAATTTCATCGAGATAAAATTCCACAGTTTTATGGATCATGTCATGAAATATTAGTGTCATGGCCCTCTAGTAAGTTGCTCCTACATTCTTCAACCCAAATGGCACCATATTCCAGTAGTATGTTCCCCACAGACAAGTGAACCATATATTATGTTGGTCTTCCTTAGCTATCATGATCTGATTATATTCTGAGAATCCATCCATTAGTGATAGCAGCTCGTGTCCGACCATCATATCCACAAGCATGTCAATGTTTACAAGTGGAAAGTCATGACATGCTTTGTTCAAATCTCTAAAATTCTTGTAGATGCGTATGCCCCCATTCAGTTTTGAAATAGGTACAAGATTTTAGACCCACTTTGGATAGTCAATCAACCGTATGAACCCTGTATCTAGGAGCTTTTGTAATTCCATTTTGACCAATAATGCTATTTAGGGATGCATTTTTCTCAACATTTGTCTAACTGGCTTTGCATTGGGATACACAGCTAGGTGATGACCTACAACTTCCAGATCAAGTCTAGGCATGTCAACATAGTTCCATATAGATTTAACCTTTCTTTCCTTTAGGAATGCAACTAGGAATTCCTGTTCTTCTATGATAAATGAATCGACATAGAATGTTACGTGTGGTAGTTCCTCTTTTCCCAGAATGATTGGATTGCACTATTCTACCAGAACCATTGACTTCTATTGGTGAATGGAATTGAGAGAAATATTGAATCCTTCATCCTCTGGTGCCTCATAGAGGTTTTCACCATTGTATACGTCCTTTATTTTTACTATTTTTGGGTTAGAAAGTGCTACAGTGTGGTTTTTACTCAAAGACCTTGAGATTATTCTCAATTTTTTCACTTTTGTGATTGAAGGATTCAATCGTTTCCTCGTAATAGGCTTGTGTATCTAGTATGATTTCAAACCAATATTTATGATCTCCATATGGTACCGTATCCCATAATCCCATGAATTTTGAGAGCACCTCATTATTTTTGAATGTGTCTAGAATTGGTGGTCCTCGTTGGTTGTAATCGATGAGTTGGGGGTAGACTAGGTTTATTTCTTGGGTTTGATGGTCTGACTCAAAATATAGGGTGCTGATCATGAGTAGGGAGGTATCTTAAAAAATAATAGGTAAGTCAGTTATGGTATCCTCATCATCACTGCTACTACACACATCAATTATCTCAAAGGTAAAGTTGTCTATGACTTGACCTGTGGATACGAGTAATTGAATGATGACTGCCAATAGTTGAGGGGGAGTATTAACTACTTTAATGGGGGAAATTCTACCATGTATGGTTATAATCAGAGGGGTACATCCAAGGCCAATATTTTTCATGCATGTCTCCGGAATGATAGGTTCCAATCGTCCATTGCTATTTTTTCCAAGAATTTCATTTTTGTTATAGCCCATACTAAGCATCATTTGTAATCCTTTGCTTCTTTCATCCATGGGAAGATTAGGCACATGCCTTTCACCTTGGTATAGTGAGATTTATATGTCTCCTTCATCTACTGTCTCCCGACTTAGATCCCCCCAACATAGGAGTCTAGAAGGGTTTGGCCTAAAAGTTTAGGATGGTGTTTCAGCTGGTTGGGGTCATCGATGTGACCTAGGAGATTGAGGTAACTATCCTATGATGAAATAGATTTTCTTCATTTTATAATCCCCACACCCATTGTCTTAGATAATGAGTTTGATTTCATATATACCAAGAATGGCGGATGTATTTGTCCCAGAAGTGGAGGCAATGTTGGCTGGGTCTATATACGATGTTGAAGGGCATTCATAATTCTTTAGGACTTGAGGGATTTTATAGCATTTTCTTCTAGGTTCTTGCAGTAGGTGAAGGGCTTAGGATCAACATAGATTATGACCTCTTAGTTTTGATATGTGAACTTGATGCACTGATGGAAGGTTGATGCAACAAATTTCATCCCATGGATCCATGGATGCCCCAAGAGGATATTATAAGGCAAATCAAGGTCAAGGACCTGATAGGTGGTGTCCATAATAGCTGGCCCTAGTTGAATAGGGAGTTGGATAGTGCCCTGAGACACTCTTTCTTGATCATCATACACTCTGATTGTGATGCCCTTTCCTTTTTCAATGGAATTCTCAAAGAATACTAGATTCTTTATGAGCTTGAGAGAACAAATGTTTAAACCTACAACACCATCCACCAAGACCCTCTTAATATTTTTTTTAAGAACCAAGACTTCAAGGTGGAGTGCATGGTTACGAGATGCTTGAGTTGGGAAGTCATGATAAAAAATGTGAGGATATTTAGGGTGGTAATATTTTCGGTCATAGCTTGGAATTATTCTATATCAAGATTGGTGGAGATGGTAGATGAAGCCAATGCTTCCTCAAGGATTTCTCTATGGGTGGATGAGATCTTCAGCAACTCCATGATGGATATTTAAGCAAGATTTATTTTTAATTGGTCCAAGACATTGTAGCCATTAGGAATGGATTTTGGATTTGAGGTGGATTCCCTAGGTGGCTGTGATGACCCAAAAATGGTGAATTTTCCACCACGTGTGGTGACTCCACAATCAACTTTGGATCCCTTGATGCTAACAAAAGTGACCAATTCATCTAGGGATGTGAAAAATCCTTTGTACACATGGTTTACATTGCCATAATTTTTCTTCCCTTTGTTATTTACTTAGGTATGATCAAACATTGAATTTGTGTAGATCTTTAGATCTTGATTGCCAGCTGGTTGTTCCACGTTTATAATCTTGTCATTGATGAGGTCTTGGATTATATTTTTAGCTTCATGCAATTGGCTATTGTGTGCCTTTGATTTTATGATAATCACAAAGGTAATTTTCATTGTACTAAGGTGGTTTTACCATGGGCTCCTGATAGTTCTCAAAAGTGGGAAATTTAATGAGATTCTCGTCTATTAATTTCTTCATGATGGATTTGATTGATTCCCCAAGAGCAGTAAAATTTATCTTTGGGAGATATTTGTTCTACAAGGGTGGTTCACCTTGATTATTTAGATTGTTGATTTGATTATTGGATGGTGGATGTGATAATGCATTGGTCTATGTGTTGTTGTAATTGTTTTTTTGCGGTTGCTGATATGTTGGGGTGTTCTATTTTAGATCACTGATCATGACTTTAGCATCAACCACCCCGTCATTGGTGACATTTCTATTTTTCACCCATGTGCAAGGTTTTTTGTTATAGCTGGTAGAAGGATGGTTGTCCTAATGTAATAGATACGTGGATGACCCCCCTTGTGCAATAAGGGATCATTCAATGTTAAGCACCTTATGGATCAATTGTTCATACATGGTGATGCACTGCATCTTTAGATGGAATGCCAAGGTTTTCTAAAGATTGGAAATGATGGTGCAAATTTTTTGCTCCTTCAACATGGACCACTTGCTCCTATTGGCCTCGGATCGCCAACATTTTAGGAAGGAAGTGAATGATCCCCCCTTTCCTTGTTTGAGTGCAAATAGTTCCTCAAGAATAACATCCATACCAATGTTGAATGCATAATTCCTTAAGAATGCGTCTACAATCTCTTGGAACATTTTGATGCCAACAGGGAGGCGAGAAAACCACTCCATGGTAGGGCTAACTAAACTTCAAGGAAATAGCCGCATCAGATATGTATCATCATATGCGACTTCCATTCAATGTACTTGGAATTCCCTGATATGATCCTTAGGGTTTCCCAACCCATGATATTTGTCAAATTTAGGGATTTCAAATCCCTTAGGAAATGGTACCATTGCTAGACTCCTATCAAAAGGATAGAGGCACAACTTTCTTGGTGTCTTCATTGTTTTCCCTAATTGGAGATCAAGCACTTTTTGTGAGAGAAACTTGATTTGTGTTGTCATGTCATCTTGTGGATCAGGGGGTGAAATAAATATGTTCTGAAGTGGTCAGATCACTTGAGTGATGGATGGAGTGTTGGTGGGAGTTTTCTGCAACCTTTGCTATGTGATTAAGGCTTACTTATATACCTGCATTTGCTATTGTGCAAACAATGCTTGTTGTCATGCCAACAAATCTTGTTGTTAGTCTTGCTGTTGTTGTGCCAAAAAAACTTGTTGTTGGGCTAATAATTGAGTTGCTTCCTATTGTGCTTGATACTATTGCAAGGCTT
This sequence comes from Sequoiadendron giganteum, assembly GCA_007115665.2. Taxonomy (NCBI): domain Eukaryota; kingdom Viridiplantae; phylum Streptophyta; class Pinopsida; order Cupressales; family Cupressaceae; genus Sequoiadendron; species Sequoiadendron giganteum. Next base: position 572,529,844 of record CM021100.1, on the reverse strand, counting down.
GTTTATACACTTGTTGTTGATCTGCTTGTAGTTGTGCTTAGTATTTGGCTTGAGTTGAGCCTATGCTTGTTGGGCTTGAGCTTGAGCATGTCCTTGTTGGTCTGCCTATGTGACCTGGATAGCCTGCACAACTTGTGTGGCTTGAGCTACTTGTGTAACTTGGGAAGCTTGCTGTTGTTGTAGTAAAGCTTGAGCTTGGGAAACCTGTTGTGCCTATTGTACTTGTTATGCCGCTAATTTTACTTGCACTTTCTAGGCAACTAGTTGTCCAACTTTTTGATTTTGAATTTGCTAAAGTGCCTTTTGATAGGTGGCTTGTTCAACTGCTTGCAATGTGAGGCTAAATGAGTTTGTCATGTTGGGTTTTGGTGGTGGTGGTGGATTAGGAATGGTGTTCTCTATTGTGATGAGGGGGACCATTGTATTGATAACTGGGTTTTGTGTGGTGGATGGTGCGATCGATATGCTTGGTCCTTGGGAGACCATGTTTTGAGATACTTGGGGGATGGTAGATGATGTGTTGATTGTTGGGGTTGCTTGGATGGTTTCCACCTGTTGTTGCGATATTGATGGCATGATGGGAGGATTTGGTATGATGTTTTGATTTATGGTTAGAGGGTTGCTCAAATTTTGTTGATTGATGGTTGGTAAAGGTGAAAGGCCCAACCCAAGGAGTGGTGTGGATGTTAATGACAATGGTGGAAGCGGTGGTGTATTTCCTTGAAAAAGTGATGATGAGGAGGGATCAAAGGTTCCCCCTATTCCAAATAATCTACCCTCACCTTGTGAGATCGTGGGGAGAGAGGTTTGCATGTTGAGGGGATACTCTGGTGTTGCGTGAAAAGAGGTTAGATTGGTGGGATAATGAAATGAGAGTGGAACATATGGGTGTAAAAAATTCACCGGGATAGATTGATTTGGTATGGTGTTTGCATCCAAACCTTGGTTGCACACAAGGGGATGTGTTTGAAGTGCATGAATCAATAATCTTCCCTTGTTAGCAATCAGTTGAGTTGGAGAAATGGATGATGTGATTTGCAGGATTCTTTGAGTGATGCTTTGAAATCGAGGTGTGGATGAGATTGGGGGCATGATCCCAAGAGGTCCTTCCATAATAGTGCTTATGTCATAATCGAAATGGAGCTTGGCCCCTTTTTTTTCCAACTCAAGCATGTATTGGGAGGGATTGAGACTCAACATGGAATTGACAATTCTATAAGTCTCAGGGTTTTGAACCATTTCAATTATTTCATCTTGTGTCATCCCTAAGACATTGTTGGTGATGTATTCCACTTGTCCCTCCTCTTGAGGATTTTGTGATGGTGGAGGAATATTGGATAGGGGATTGCTTGATGCAATGGGATTCATTTCAGGAGCAGTTTGGATTAGGTCACTCGAAGTTGATTTTTCTTTGTTGATTTCTATATTCTTCTTGTGTTGTGATATATTATGCACCATAAAATAGGGATCAATTTTCAAGAGTGTGCAAGATGAACCTCTAATTATTTAGATTGATCTAATTTTAGGCATAAAAAGAGAAAAAACTAGGATGATTAAGGATCAAAGTGTGATGATGAAATACACAGAAGGTGGATGATATGATTGAACTCTTGAGAAATCTTGAAGGAGATACTATACTTTAGGACTTGATTTGATTTGATTTGATCTTGACCTTGGATTGATTGAGTTTTTATTTGGATAAACTCTAAGAGGTTGGATGTTTTCCTAGAGTAGACTTGTACACAAGATGATAATTTGGCTAAGTGTGTAAAGAAGGATTCATCTATACACCCTATCTAAACAAGATGATTTTGATTTGATTTACCTTTTGATCTTGGATAATGAACTTATATGTTGGTGTAATTAATATTTAATTACACTTGCATAACATTACTTAGGTTTTTCTTAGGTAATAATTAGTTTACTTAATTAATAAGTAAGATTTATTTAGTTGATCTGTTTTAGGTCAACATTAGGGTTGCATACTTTGCTTTTATAAAGAAAATCATCTCATTGTAATCATTGAATTCCTGAATATATCAATTTGTACATCTTCATGCAAAGCTCTGCTTTTTCATTGTTTTTCTCTTTTGTGGAAGGTGTTTAGGTTTGCATGTTTGATCTTGGTTTCTAACATGAAAGAAAAGATGATTATGATATGGTTTCTTGTAAATAGAAGTATCTTTCCTTGCTTCTCAGATTGTGGTTCTAGTGTTACTCTACAGTTTTCTTCTAGTGCTTCTTTGCAACAGTTATCTCACTGTAGGGGGGTTGTCCCACTGGGTTTTGCTTCTCTACCTCATTATTGCATTTGTACATGGGTACCTGATCAGGCCTTGTTGCTGGGACCCATTCATGATTTCTTGTATTCATCTTAGTTTTAGGTGCATGCTTATTTAGTCTCCCTAAGTTGCACTTATGGGGGGGGGGGTGTTAGTGTAATTAATATTTAATTACACTTGCATAACTTTACTTAGGTTTTTCTTAGGTAATAATTAGTTTACTTAATTAATAAGTAAGATTTATTTAGTTGAGCTGTTTTAGGTCAACATTAGGGTTGCATACTTTTATTTTATAAAGAAAATAATCTCATTGTAATCATTGAATTCCCGAATATATCAATTTGCACATTTTCATGCAAAGCTCTGCTTTTTCATTGTTTTTCTCTTTTGTGGAAGGTGTTTAGGTTTGCATGTTTGATCTTGGTTTCTAACATTATAAACCCTAAGATGTTGGATGTTATAGAAGTATAGAATTGTTCACAAGGATTGATAATTTGATCAAAGATGTGGAGAAGGATTCATCTAGACACATTTAATCAAACAAGATGATTTGGATTTGCCAAAAGTCTAGCATGAGTGACGTTTTCAAGATTTTCAAGAGTTGTCGGTGAGATGATTTTTTGATTTTGATTTTGAGGGATGGATGAGAGTGATGAATTTGATCCTAGATTACACCTAGATACTCCTTTCTATAGACCTCAGTGTTGAAGAACATGCTTGATACCTCCTATGTGAGAAAAGAAAACTTTTGAAACAAACTTGGATTTTGTTGAATATAAAACTCATACAAATTTGGATTTCTCTTTGATGCATGTTTGTAAAAGTTGAAAGTAAATATTTCTTTGAATTCATAAAGCATAGACAAACATTTCTTGTGAGCCTTTTGACTAAGACCTTTGGGTCCTTTGGTTTTTGGATTTTGATCTTTTGGGAAATCATTTGAAAGAGCGCATGTGTGGGGATCAATTGATTCTTAAATTTTCTTAATGAATTATTTTTACCACAAACATATCTTGATTAGGTTTTCAAACTAGATGTATAATTTCCTAACTTCTTATCATCCCACAAAGTCCATTATGTGAGAATAAGGAAATTAAGGCAAATTTTTCCTAATGTTGACTTTAGTGAGAACAAATTGTGGTTAAATCCAAATACTTAGAAGCCTCTAAGGATGAAATCCCTAGGGCAAGCAAGAGTACTTGTATTTTTCAAAGGTATTTTGTTCCCCTAAAGGGTTTGAAATATTGAGGATTTTGTGAATGTTTTTTTTCAATTTTTTTGAGATCCAAGAAAAGTGTTTTGATTCCAAGAATATGCACAATCCTAGGATGAAAAGACAATATTTGTTGGGTCCCCACTTGGATAAATCAAGCTATGCTTACTCTTAGTGGATGATTATATGCTTGACCACATAGGCTCCCCCTTATAGTGCACTCACTTCTCAGGTCAACCAAGCATCAATACCCATGAAATTCCCCTGGAATACTTCTCATCTCTACTAAAAGATGTAAGAATATGAGATAAGAATATGAGATAAGGATTTTGGCCTTTCTAAATAAGGGGTTTTATTGTAGGCATTCCATTCGTGGGGACCATCCATGTGGCAAGAGACAATTTCATCCCTTCTTGTTGGAATGATCCTCTTGATACTTGAACTTTTCTTGAGTACCCACACTTATATACTAGTTGGAAGTTGCTTAGATTTAGCGTGTTACCGGTTGGGTCATTCCCTTGGGGCGAGTAATTTTTCCCACCAAGACAAACCATCTATGGATAAACAAAATCGAACAAGTACATACGTAGTTTGATCAATCTTTGTTAATGAACAAAGAGATAACACTCACACTCACAAGATTTGTTCAATTTTAGAAACCCAAATTGAAATGTGGAGGTAATCACTTACACAACTTAATATCAAAAATATAATTTTGATTCTCAAGATCGCTATGAAGCGTGAGAGAATTGCATATGTCTTTTGATGACATTAACTTGTGAAAGGGATTACAAAACAAAGAATACACATGTTAATTATAACCACAAAGAAATGATACAAATTATTTTTAAGCACCACTTTTGAATTGTGAGGTTTGGTTGCTCATTTATTCATCCCCAAAAAAAATCTAGTAAGTTTTCCTATGGTTATATTTTTAATCCCTTTGTTTTTTTGTTCTTTTTAAGCCCAAATAAAATTTAGTGAGTTCTAAAAGGAAAGAATATAAAAAATCCTTAAAAAAGGGATTATAATTTCTCCCCAAAGTGTTTAAAAACACTTGATACAATGATATAATGATAACATAGAGAACTCTTTGTCTTCATTTTCTTCCTTCACCTTGATCAACCCAACCTACAAAAAGATGGTTAATACTGCAAAACCAGAGACTAAAAACTAGTTAGAAGTCAAAATAATCAAAATGAAAAAAGAACATGTCAAAATAGCCAGAAATCTGCCTTTTCCCAAATCTAGTGGTGCAATTCACGGGTGCAGCGCAGTTTGGGAAGGTCAGCAACATAATATAGTGTCACTTAGGACTGAGAGTGGTGGTCTATAGAAAAACACTGACTGCGATTGTGGCACTATTTGGCAAGCGGTGCAGTTTGAAATTTAGAAAACCAATGATTCAGTTTAAAATTCAAATTTTGTAGGTATGAAGACTCCAGCGACACAGTTTGAAATTTGGAGTGACACAATATAGCACAACTGGACTGATAGTGACAGAGTTTCCTGTAGACACAAAAAAAAAAAAACCACAGTTTTTTTAGAAAAATGTGATTAATTTCTCTAGATTCGCCTTCCTTCTAGTGCCAAAATGTGAATGTTGTTTCTATACCTGCACAAACACAAAGAAAAATCATAAATTTAGATCAAAGTGCAAGTTAGAATCAACATTCCCCATGAAATTAGATTGAAACATCAAAATAGGAAGTAAAATGAAGAACCACATAATAAAAGCTAATTAAATCCTATCCAATAAGAAAATTTTCAATCCCATGGGGGAATTGGTGGCATTTTGATGTGGAAAATGGTTCTTTCCCAACTCCTTGATGTGATTTGATGATTATTCTTGATTCTTTGATGTAATGTGATGATAATCTTGATGAATTTGATAAAGAACTATGAAATTCAAATGCAATGGATGGAGTTGAGTGAAATTGAGTATAGTAAACTTGCTTGGATTGTGGATGATCCATTCAATAGGGGAAGCCATATATTTATAGATTTTAAGAATGCAATATTGAATAATTTAGATGAATGCGGGACTAAAGGATAGACCAATAGCATAATACCACTTGTCATCATGCTAATGAATCTTAGAGGAGATGTGCTCACAAATGTGTGAGCACATTCTGGGAGATGTGAAGGTGTCTTGTGTAAGAGGATGTGTAAGATGCACTTAAAGCCAGTGAGGCTTGTGTAAGAAGAGGTGTAAGAGGAGGTGTAAGAGCAATAAATGCAAAGGTGGCTCAAGAAACAAGAAAAAAATCATTTAGGAGGGAAAAGTCAAATGGGTGGAATATTCTAAGAATATGCCACTTTTTTGAATGAAAATAGGGTAATATGTAAATTATAAAATAAATTTATTTACATGTGCACCTTGGTTAGTTGACCAAGGTGGAATTACCCTAGAGTGGAGTCAAAAGCTAGAGGAATGAGAAATAGTGTTAGTAGTTAATTAATTTAGGATTAATTAACTTAGGTGGAATTAGTTAATTTGATAATTTTGACTTAGATTTTAGGATTTAAATAAATCAAAGTTGAGAGGAATAATAGATTTAGATTTAATTAAATAAAAGTTTGATTTATTTAATTAAAGGGGGATGATGTTAGATTAAATCAAATAAAGATTACTTTATTTAATTTAAGGAGATGACCTTAGAGATTAATTAAATAAAGTGCATTATTTAATTGCAAGAGGAATTATAGGATTAATTAAACAATATGATTTATTTAATTAATAGAAGAGAATGACTTAATCAGATAAATTTGATTTATTTAATTAAGAGAAGAAATATGATGAATTTAATCAAATACATATTATTCAATTAAATTAATTAGTAAAGGGGATGATTTAGGAAGAAACAATGTTAGTAAGATTAGGATCGGGTGTATAGGATCAATCTATATATTTTTTGTGTCTACAATTATGAGAAGATTCATGCCACTCCATATTTTTTATTGGTATCACTTGTTGTATCTCAAAAATAGAGCACTTGAAGAAAACAAAATCACCCAAAACTACGAATTACCCAATTTATTGTAAAACATTGAAACTAGAAAACCAATTTACACAAAGGTTGCTTTTTCTACTGTTTCTAGTGTACTTGATCCAATATTGGGTGCACTTGCTAGAAAAATCCTGCTTTTGCTCTCTGCCCATGAAATTTCACTAATGAAAATTAGTTGCATTTGACAAAATCTGTGCAGTTGATGCAAAACCAATGCACTTGCTTATTTTTTCTCATACTTACTTCTCATAAACTAACACAATTAACTATAATATGCTTGCAATTACCAGGAAAAACTCACTTTTGACTGAGTAAACACCACATTTGGTAAAAATATAGAGGCTAATTTTGACATTTCTACTCACACTTGCTTCTTAGAAGCTAGCGCACTTGCCACATTTCGTACTGTAGTTGATAAATCTAGCCACTATTGCTCACAATCTATCACTTTTTCTATAAACACATCGCTTCTACTCTAACCTATTGATAATAATTTTTTTATGAAAAGCTTCTTATAGGATCCTTATTAGAACAAAATAATTAGAAACCCAAATAAATCATATAGTCCTTCATCCACCCTCAACATCCATCCTACTTTTGGAAATCAAAATCAAAACAACCAGCTTGGATTATTCCCTCACTCACACTTCTAAGATATCAATAGTTACTTGGAACTCGTAGATAGTTCAAGTAAGCTTTTCCACAACATATCCTTTAGAAGGAGAAGTGAGATATCAATCCAAGAATTTTAGAATTTTGAATTCCAAGAATAGTGCCACCTCCAAAACAAAAATCAAACCTTAGGGTCTTGAGCTTCATACTAAACCATATCAAAACATCCACACTTCCACCATATGACTGTTACCATTTTTTCACTACAATTCAATTGGTGGAGTTGATTAAAGTTTGTTATATCTTAAAGTGGAAATTCAGTTAGTGCTACTTGGTTTAAAATTGCTGATTGCATCTATTCTATTAAGTATCAGTTATGCATGATTGAGATAACAAAGTTTAAGAGGTATTCCTATATTCTTATTGAACAAATAAAGTACAAGCTGATTATACAAATGATTAAGCATTCATTGCTTTCATTTATTTCATGACATTGTTACATTACAAATTTCATTCGATAGCAAGAATACAAATGATGGTACAATTTTGCATTTTTGATGCATTTCTTTTTAGAATTAAAATAAGAAGGAGAAATTAAAAGATCCACACAAGCCGTGGTTTTAGCTAGTCCTATTCATCACAAGAAAGGAAATATACAACTAAAAGAAAGTGACAAATAACATAGAACATATTCATCCTCTTCATTTCAGAGTTTCATTTGAAAGGAGAGAAAGTGCATAGAGCAATTTTTTTTATAAAGTGGACATAAATTATGAAGAGTGTCAAGATTAGGAAGCCCAAATATGTGAACACATAATGAAAAAGTGTTGCATTTTGAGAATCGGTAAAATCAATTTACAATTGCATACATCAATGGAGAATGGAGTTGTATTGTTTCTCCATGAAAATAAGTAATGCCATTTTGGAAATAGTTTTCTAAATAGATGAGGGCATTTTTAGTTCACACTGTGCAATGCCATTAAATCATTTCACGATAGAATTTGAAGTTATGCTCAAATTTTAAGGGGACCCATTTGGGGTTATCATGTAGTTTTAAGTTTTTCACAAAAAAATCTACAGGAAAGGTGAAGAACCAATACACAAAAGAAGTGAGAATGCTCATGCTGGAGTTATATTCAAAATGTAGAATGTAGCCATGAAGTCTTACAATGAAGAAGCAATGCAAGAGGCGAAGAGAGCTACAAGCTGTGAGCTACATGAGAATTTTGACATGGAAGAAAAATGTTGAAAGATGCCATGTTGGGTTTGAATTCAAATACAGATTTACTCTTATACCCACATGGGGTTTTATTAAAAATACAAATTTACCATGATTTCTAGCATACCCACATGAGGGTTTGTTTTAAAAATGCAGATTTATTCAAAATGATGAATACCCACTTTGGGGTTTTTCATAAAATACAATTTTCTTCATTTTTCTACAAGAACCCATATGAGGTTTTTGTGTTGCAAGGATGAGAACACTAGAGTATACAAGAATAGGCTTGAAGGCTCCCCAAAGTAATGGAAAAAAAAACATGATAGGTGTGGCCATTAAGCTCTATGAGATTATGAACAATAATACAAGAAGATACAATGAGTAAAGTACAGTTTACAAGCACTCATTTGTAATTTCATGGCATGGCCAGCTCGGTCTGCATCTTATATGTTTAAAAACAACATCATATTTTTCACATTTTGAAGATTTTAAAATCTTTTTCATTGACAGAGAAATACAGAGAATAAGCAGTGGATAAGTGAGTTTACCTTGTGATGCTTTTAAAATCACAATGTAAAATCACATCTTATGTATTAAAAAAAACTTCATATATTTCACATTTTGAAGCTTATAAAATATTTTACATTGATAGATAAATAAAGAGAATAAGCGATGGAGAAGGGAGTAGAGTGGCGCGACCAAGCTCATGGGAGCTCACAAACATAAGGATCAAACCTCACTAATGGCAGCCAACATGAATGGAATCAAACACAGGAAATGAACACACAAAATCAGAGGTAAACCAAGCCTATGTCGTAGTCTTAATGGCTATTTTCCCCCAAAATACAGTGGATGGAGCTCACATAAATGATGAGATCAACTTACCATAGTTGCAGAAAGGAGAATCGACCATTTGAAGACAAATCATGGAGTTCCCAAGCTTCCCCAAGCTGAAACCCTATCATGCATATGGTGGTGCATTTTTCTTCATACAAAGCCAAGCTCTCCAAGTCACAAAATGCAAATGAATTTTTTTTAGGGTTTCTCCTTGTTTTGTTCAAACTTGACCTAGGTCGAATTTAGGTTAAAGATATTCACCTTTTGAGTGGAGAAATTCAAACTTAGGATTTTAGTGTTTTCATATTCAAATTAATGCCTTAGAGTTTATTCATTATGACCCTTTCTCATGCCTAGGTCGAGCCTTCTAGGGATTTCATAAGACTGCTTAAGTCTTAAACTTTATTGACTTTAGGTTTTGATTAAAGAATAAGGCATTTGATTTTAGAATCAACTATTTGTCTATGCCTTAAAATTAAAATGAAGAAAGGATAAATAATTTAGAGCTTTTAATTTATTTGGAGAGATCAATTAGAAATAGATATTGGAATTATTCATGCCTTAGATTTAATTCCATATTTGAGGAATTTTATTTTTCAATTATTTTTTGAAGAAAATCAATTAAATATGTAATAGAGGTGGCTATTATTTTTATGATTTTTAATAAGAAAAATCAAGTATTGTATTGGAGAAATAAGGTTAATATTTCGCAAAAGTTTCCATCTTTAATTGCAAAATAAAACAATTGTACTGCAAATCTTGTCAAGGAAGAATAAAACAATGCTTTATAAATTGTTTTATTTCTTTGCTATTTTTAGCAGATTGATATTGATTTTTTCTCTTGGTTGGATTTGAGCTTCTTGGTGGAAAGATAAGGTGTTTTTTTTTTCTTTTAAAGAAAAACAAATCTATTTTTAGGTGGTTTTCAACATGCACATCCAAAGAGTGAGACTTTTCCATTTCAGTTACTCTTTTTGGGGCAATTTTTGATGCCTTTCCTGGAGATTTTTCTTTGAGCTCGGATAAGGGTTTTGAGGTATATCTTAGAGAAAAACTTAGTGTTTTTCAACTCAAAATTTTGGCTTCTTCCTCTCTTGTTCATGTAGAGAGTCTTGTAAGTAGTTTTGTACTCAGATTTCAGATAAAGTACTCCTTTAGTTTCAATAAAGCAACATATTTCTTCTCATATTTTTGTCTCATTTCATAATAAGAAATTTGATGTCTTTGTGATTCAATTAAAATCCTTTTATGTCTTTCTGTTGTGAGATTGTGTTCAGAATTGCATAGTTTTAGGTTGTGTGTTGTATTCAATTTATAGATCTTCATGCAAATTATTGATGAAATTATGTGTCAAATGAGATTGTGAGAATTATTGTGACAGAGAGATTGTTGTGATTGGTGTTGTTTGAATCTCATAAGTTATGATAAATCATCCATTAGATTTAAGTTATCTTTTCATTCATCCTTCTAACTCTTTTCCTAGAAAAACACTTAGAATAGGATTCATCATTCAGAGAACCAAATCACTCTAGAGATTCCCTTTTCGCATAGATCTCCCACATTTGAAAAGGGTTTCCATGTTTCAACAGATAGTTTGATTTATACAATCTAACACAGGGTGCATATTTGATTGATAAAAATGACCATTTGGTGACTTGTTGATCTAGTTCAACAAACAAACCTTATAAAATCAATCCTACAACCAATTCTCACACACATTGAAGGTGAACAAACTAATACCATTAACAGTTTAAGGACGCTCATATTTGAGAAGAAAGAAACACCCAAATAGTGAAGAAATGCAAAAAACATCTTAGATAAAGAGGAAGAGAAGGTAGACCTACCATTTAGAAGATCCGTGTTACCACCTCCTGCATGGAAATAGATATACACCCTTCATGATCTCTGGCAAGAGAAAAATACTTTAGCAAAAATCCATATTACGAATTTCAAATAACTGCCCTACTCTAAATTTTGCCAAAGGGTACATATTGAGAGGATATCACACCCATCAAAATTTACTAGAACATTTCTATTTACGCTTTGCAAGAGGCCAACATTTTCCATAGCTAGGAGTCACAAAAGCTTGGTAGTTGTTTATGACAACTACAAGATCACAACATAGGAAGAACATGGAAGACAACAAGAACAATGCAAATACACCACTAAAAAGTAACACAAATGACGAAAGTGGCCCATGGGGCTATAGGCCAAGTGACCTTGAAACACCCCAAAAGAGACCTATGTATAGAGACACATTCGGTGAGGAAGAGATAAACCACAAATGAAAAGAAGTGATAAAAAAAACAACTAGGAATCAGAAAGAGTAATCATAAAGGAGCTAGATATTGAGGAGGAGATAGATGATGAAGAACTATTTGAACATTCCAACAACTCCAAGGTGCTTAAACTAATGGAAAAATTGTTGAAAAAGGACCCAAATTCATACTTCTTTAAGCTAGCACAAAGTGGTGCTAAACTACCAGTAGATTTTACCGTGGAGGCCCTCAAGGATCCTAATATTATTTCCTTAGGGAATAACTCAATTGTGAGATAGATAACCAAACCCACAAAGATTACAAACATGCCACCCATATTCTCAAAAAATAATGGTCAAACTAAGGAAAACCCCTTGTACAAAAAACCAACTCAGATTCAAATAAGTAGTAGTAACACAACAATATCAAGGAGGTCCATCATAGTACATACCACAAAACAACAACCCACCTCCTAGAAAATATGTACTTCAAAAAAATTTGAATGTCAAACCTTCCCAAAACACTCAGTACCATCAACAAGGTGGAGCATAGGGTCCCCTTATGAATCAATACCACCAACAAGGTGGAGCATAGGGCCCCCTTCCAAATCAGTACCACCAACAAGGTGGAGCATAGGGTCCCCTTCTCTAAATGCAATACCATCAACAAGGTGGACCAAAGGGTCCCCTTCCATATCATCCCCAACAAAAAGGTGTGTCACAGGGTACCATTCTTCAGTCATCCCATCAACAAGGTAACCCACCAATGCAACATTAAGGAAACCTTTACTATATTCCATCCTAGTTTGTCACCAAAAATTGTATACCTTTGAAGAAAATGAAAATTTTGTGCCCATTCTAGTGCTACTTTAGGTCCCCTTTCATCAATAATCATCCTAAAACAACATTTATAGGCCCCTGAGGTTCATTATTTTTGACTTTGAGGCTTATTTTACCTAAGGAATCATGCAAGCCTTGAAAAATAACATCAAAATTACTCAAATATCACTAATCCCACCACAAAAACCCTTGGTGGGACTAGGTTACCTAGGTTGGTGACCTAGTCCTTTTTAGTGATTTTTACATTTTTAAATAGAAAATGTCCATCTTGCTAAAAATTCCCAATGGATGTCGGCCTCTTAGGTCAAAATTATCGACAATTAGGTATTGTTGCTTATAAATTCTTGTTTTTAGGTCATTTTTTCTCTCTCTCTCTTGGTCTTTCTTCACAAGAAACTTCAAGAATTAAGTGCAAAACATCTTCCTCAAGAAGTTTCATCTCTCCTTTACAACAAAGTTGAAGTTTTTGGACAAAAAACTAGGGATTTTGTAGGTCTTCAAGCTCACTTCCCATTCAAGATCTCACATGTCCAAAGGTTGAACATGGATACCTATGAGGAATCATGGAGAAATCGAGGTTGAGGAGGTGCAACTAGCCACCAAATCATACCTAAAGACTGTTTTCAAAGTGACTCCATCCATTTTCAGCCCATCTTCAGATTTTAGGTTTGCATCCTGTTTGCATTCCTTTCACATTAATTTGTAATGTTGTAGGGTTTCTTGGATTAAAGTCTTGCATCATTCAAATATCTTGCATGCATCTTATTCTAGCACAATAGAATAGGGTTTTGTCTTATTTCAGGATTTCCTAGTTCTAGACACACTTAGGGCTAGGGTTTTTGGATGTTGTGATCAAGTTGCTGATATGTGGTTGTCATTAATGTCAACACTATTAGCATTGATATCTTTAAGAATGTATATGTCGAGGATATTGAGAAAATTGTAATAAAATATGTTACACGTTATTTGTGAAGCAATGAAGATCAGTATGGTAGAAAGTTCATTGTGTTGATAGTGAGGTGTTGCGGATTAAAGGGTTTGTTTTCAAGCCTATCTAGTTTCTACTCCAAAATTTTTAGAGGTGTGCATGAAGATTTGAGGAATTTATAAGTTTCTGTATTCTAACAACTATTTTGTTACTGCAAATGGTGTTCATGGAAGAAGATAATGTGATTATGGTAATCTGAGTTGTTGTGTATGTTACTATGTTGTTCATGGATGTTTCTAGATCATGTTCTATCTGTGCTACATGTCCGTATTGATCATTGTGCTCTCGATTTGATATTTTCTCTTGCATGTTCATGTTTTTCATGTTCATGGTCGACAAGGTGTTTGAAGCATGTTGTGGATCTTTGAGGGAAAATATTTGAAGGATTTTTGTATTCAAGAACATTATTTTATGTCTCTACTATGTTGTGGCTGAATTTGGTTGATGCGCATTGATAATATTTATTTATTTGGGTCAACAGTTTGCATTCATTCTATTATTGTGTTGAAGTCGACATAAAGCAATGTAATTTCTTGTTGTGGATATATATACGTGATTGATTATCTCATTTGAGAAATATGTGATGCAAAGTGTGCAAGTGCTATGTGTGAAAAATGTTAAATCATTCGAAGTCAAAGTAGAGTGTGAAGAAGAGTGAAAGAAAGTAAAGAAGTGTTCATGTGCTTAACCAAAATTATACTTAGGCATTAGTAGATGCTACTTTCTCAATTCAAATTCTTCAGATGGATTTAATCTAAATATTTTCTATAAGACAATTAGTCTTCCTTTGAGTAGTGAGCTCTAGGTAGTGTGCCTAAATGCATGTGCATTCCTATTATATTCTTCTTATACTTTTAACAAGGTATAACTTGTCGATTAACCTCCACTGCGGTTTTTCCTCTAACAAGGTTTCCACACAAAAAATCTTGGTGTTGTGTGTGTTTATGATGTGTTGTTGATTCATTCTTTCACTGTTATTAATCAAATATGAGATTAAATGTTAATAAGTTTAATAAGTTTGAAAATTTGTGACAATTGATTCACCCCCCTCTGAGTTGTCTGCCCTTGTGTTGCCAACAAGGGTTTATGTAGATTTTCTATTTCTTTACAAGTTTAAATACAAAATATGGGTTTGACCAAGCAAAACCCCACATTAGAAACCAAAGTATACTCTATTTTGTAGGTGATTTTGTAGATCTGAGTCCGAATTTTAGCGAAGAAGCAAAGTGCGGAACATAGGCCTTCATGTCCACTTTCAATTTTCCCAAAAATATGAAAGGGACTAGGTCACCAATAGTGGTGACCTAGTCCCACTGGAGGTTTTTTTCAAAGATTTTTGTATATTTGAGCACCCAGTTGGCTAGAATGAAGTTTGGAGCAGTTTGCTAGAAAAGGGACTAGGTCACCCACTTGGCGTAAGTGTCCCAATAGGCATAAAACTTAGATTTTCTAGATTTTCAGAGGCTTCTACAATCTCTACCTTGGCCCTCTTTAGTTTCCAAGTGAATTTATTTGATTTATTAGGTTATCTTATTTCATATTGTCTTTAATTTATCCTTATTGCATTACATAATGTGTTTTCAAAAAACACCGGTGCTCTTAGTTTAGGTGCAATAGTTAATTTCTTTTATCAAATCATAGCATTTAGTTTGATTCACATTAACATTCCAATCACACATTTCAATTCCTAACAATTGAATGAATCAGAAGATTTATGCTCCCACAAAGGGACATCCTCTTCCTTCTAGGTGAAAACCTTAGAAAGTTGTAGGGGATCTGTCCCCTTATTATCCCAAAAGCATAAATTTTGTGGTTCATTTTGGTGAACCTGCATTTACACACATATTACTTCTAGTTTTTTCTGCATTTGATCCTAGGAACTTCTTCTTTTAGCATTGCATTGAATGTTGCATTGTTTAAAAAGGCATCCTAGGGTTTCATACTTTACCCTTAGTGAAATTGACTCATTTTTGCATTCATTTCCTTTTATATCAAATAAATTTTGCATATACCATATACTGATGCACATTACATTCCAGAACACTGTATTTTTCATCTGAAAAACTAAAAAAAGCCCAAAAAACCCATACTGGGACTAAGTCGCCACCTTGGGCGACATAGTCCTAGTACACATTTTTCATTAGTAATTTCTGAATTTATTTGCTAGTTTTTGCACTTTCTATTTGTTTTAATTTATGCCTTGTTTCGGCTTAGTTAATTTTTGTTATATGGTTGTCATTAGCTTAAACAGTTTTTATTGTAATGGAATTCATGAGTAGCATTAGATCTTTACAAGTTTCATTTTCCACTTTAGTTCCTAGTTATTTTAAAGAAAATTTAGTAGAACATGAAAACAAAAACATAGAAATCTCACATGATACAACACACACACTTCTTCACTTTAGGAAAACTATATCATCCAAACCTTTTAGTAGTGATGAATTGGATAAGTTAGACGAAGCCCTTCAGGGCTTCCTCTCACTAAGCTCATCCACTAAGGTTTGCAATGATAAAGTCAAAACCACCCCTCCCTTGCCTTCCAAACCTTTTAGTTGTGATGATATGGGTATGTTAGATGATGTTCTTTAGGATTTCATCTCACCTAACTCATCCACTATGATTTGTTATGAACAACCCCAAACAAAAGATGTCAATTCCATCCAACCTCAACTTGTTCTCTACACACCTTCCCATAAACCCCAAACACCCTCTAAACCTAAATTTACCCTTTTCCCACCTAAGCATGATATCATTTCCCATAATCATTATACTCGCAATAAACCACATCCCCAATAACCAACTACCTCAACATCCTTACCATTTCCCAACCCCATCTTACCTACTGCACCTTGTTTAAACTCATAACTAAGGGAGTATGAATTGGTTGAACAACTTAAGGATACTCTCATGAAGATATCCCTTTGGGATCTTCTTCAGAACTCCCCTAACTATCATTCTATGCTTCAAAAGGAATTGCAACAGATAGTGGTCCCTCCTGGTACAAATGCTAATGATGTGGAAAATCTCTTATAAGACATGGACACAAATAATGTGGACATTAATTTCTATCAACATGAGCTCTCTCCATTAGAATTGAGAAAACAAAATGAAGCTTTATGATAATAGACCAATATGATTGGATAGGCATCAAAAGGACCCTCGTTGACAATGACTTTTCCCTAAATGTCTATAGTGAGAAGCTTCTTGATAGGTTACATGTGGATAAATCACAAATCCAATTTGATTCCTTATCCATTAGAGGATTTGACAATGTTACAAAGCAACCCCTTGTTGTCATCACCTCCCATTACTGTCAAAATGGTTATGCTGCAAAATCCTATTCATGTCATGCCCTATTAAATTTCTTACAATCTCCTCTTGGGAATACCATGGATACATGAGATGCAGGCAGTACCCTCGACCCTTCATCACAAAATGAAATATGTCTATCATAACAAAGTTTATCAAATTGAAATAGAACCCGATCCTGAGAGTTGCTTACAACTTGAAAAGGGAACATCAAGTCTTCTCAATACCTTAATTTCCACCTCCAATATTTCCCCTTCTGAGAAGAATCAACCAAAATATAAATCCAAGTTTAATTTATTTGGTGATGATTGGGGATCTTTAGAGTTTACATCTTCATTTATGGGTGAGTGTATTGTCACATGAAAAGAGGATGACCAACAAGAGAAATCAATTTTCCTCTCTACCCAACATGAATAACACCATTCCCACACATGTACCTCATTTATTTTGGAAGAAAATACAACATCTACAACAAATTTTGATGAGATATATTATCAACAATAACCTAAACCACAAGAAATGGAAAGACTTTATGGATGTGGTTATGATCTTTTGAAACAATTAGGCTACAATGGTAAGGGATATGGCAATCATGAGCAAGGAATCCATGTACCCATTGAGCCTAATACACAAGGAACTAAGACCGGTCTTAGGTTTTCCTTTTCTAAAACAAAGGCCAATCAACAACCCTCTCTCAACATCAACACTATCACTTGGACATCAAGAACCAATCTCATGCTTAAGCATCCTGAATTTCTTGATATGGATTCTCCCTATTCACCTATGTTCATGATGATGAAGCTTTGAAACACTTGTTAGGTGCTTCAAATAGGACTTCTTGCTCCAAGGGTCATACCTCTTGTGCTATGATAAGTTCTAAGCTCCATGTTCATGACATTAAAGAAAATCCTGCACACATGGAACCGTATGATCTTGAAGTTCCTAAGTCCAATGCACTCCCTTTAGGAGATACGCTTGAAATACCAATGGATGTAGATGATAAAGACAAAGTCATTAAAATTGGGAAGTGCCTTGATGATGAAGAACAAGAGAATTTTGCAACCTTGCTTCACAATTTTCTTGAACTATTTTCTTGGAAATATTTCAATATGCCTGGAATAGATCCAAAGATAGTCACCCATAACATTGTTCTTGCTGAAAATGCTAAGCTCGTTCACCAAAAGATATGAAAGATGAATCCTAAGATAGCCTTGCATGTTAAAGGAGAACTTGAAAAAATCCTTGACATAGGTTTCATTCGCCCTATCGATTATTCTCCTTGGATATCAAACATTGTCGTTGTGGCCAAACCCGATAATCATGTTAGGATATGTAATAATTTTAGAGACTTGAATAAATCCTCCTTAAAAGACGACTTTCCTCTTCCTAACATCAACTTGATCATGGATTCAATTGCTAGAAATTCTTTGTTATCCTTTATGGATAGATTTTCTAGAAATAATCAAATATTCATAAACCCATAAGATCAATACAAGATGACCTTTACATCCGCTTGGGGAACATTTTGTTGGGTTAAGATGCCTTTTGGTTTAAAGAATGCTATCGCTACCTATCAATGAGCAATGACCTTAATATTCCATGATTACATCCATAAGATCTTAGAAGATTATGTTGATGAAATTCTAGCTAAATCCCTAACCCAAAACGATAATATGTATGTCCAATAAATCTTCGAGCGCATGCATAAATATAACATGCGCTTAAATTTGAAAAAGTGTCTTTGTTGTAGATAGCGGTAAAATTTTAGGGTTTATCATATCTCATAGAGGCATTGAGGTGGACACGAAGACAACTGATGCTATAATTAACATGCCACCTCCTTGTAACATCTCCCAATTATGTAAATTACGAGGAAGGATCCAAGCCATCCATCATTTTGTCGCATCCTTAGCCGATCGTACATTATCCTTTATGCATCTCCTCAAAAAGGATGTAAATATTTATTGGAATGATGATTGTAAACAAGCCTTCAATAGTTTGAAAGAATACCTTGCAACTCCACCCGTCTTACAACTTGCTATACCAAACCAACCTTTCATACTTTATATAGCTGCTCCTACCAATGCTCTTGCTGTATTGTTGGCTCAACAAGACACCAATGGAAAAGAGCATCCTCTTTATTATATTAGTAGAACACTGATAGATTATGAGACCCATTACACAACAATAGAAAAATAAAGTTTTGGCTCTTGTATTCACTACTAGTAAGTTGTGATATTAGTTACTAAACGCTGAAATATAAGTGATGAAAAAGTTTGATCCTCTTAAATATATTTTCTATTAGGAAAGAAAAGGTGTGAAAAAGCCTTCCTAATGCTAATTCTAAGAGGAATAATGCAAAATATAGGTTAAAAAATAGTTACAGTTCATTAAATTGCACATTATTGGAAACAAAATTGAAAATTAAAGCATACACAAAATTGGACACCAGTATTTAACATGGGAAAACCCTTATGGGAGAAAAACCCACCACACCAAGAAAAACATTGTGTATTATAGTAAATGACAATTACATACAAAGTTGTAGTTCTCCTTTGTAGATATCAATTTCACAACAACAAAATTTCCCTGATCAAACTTGTACAAACCAAATCCTGATTACAGTTGCTATGACTCATTGTTACAATGCTTATGTAACATATAATGAATAACACACACTTTCAAAAAAACCACATCCATTCATCCATCTACATGCAATTTTGTTCATCATCCAAAACTAGTTTGATTTAGTTTCCTTTGTAGAGCAACTGTCGATGTTACCAGTCAGTGAACGGTCACCACAACCTCAACACAATCCTCCAATATCCATTTTACAACTCAGTAGGTCAACCCAGTCAACATTCATTCAACCATAGTCATCCTTTGAGTCCATCGACATGAAAAACACTATTGATGAAAGACTGGATAGTCACATTGACATCCCATGTCTCCCCGATGTCCCAAAAGAACCATCACAACCATGAGCATCGAATTAGAAAAAGTCTCCTCGACAAACCTCTCCATCCAGACTTCTATCATCAATGAGAATTAGAACACTTACACTGATAGTTCGTGTCACATTGACAAATTTCGCTCGGATTGGCAAGAGTCTCCCCGATGTCAACCAATCAACCTTATCGGCAAGACAATAAGCATCAAAGATAGCCCAAAATATCCCACCAAGGTCTCAAGTCATCCTGATGTCCTTAAGTTCAACTGCAATTCGAAACACCTCATCGACAAGAGTCACACTGATGTTCAACTAGAACAGAGTCATTGGAAAAACAATGTGCTTCAAAAGAAGTTCAAAATGTCTTATCAAAGTTCCATGTCTCCCCGATGACCTAGGATGGATGACCTTTCCTCAGTTCGACGAGTCACACCAACATTCAATAGCCATCGACAAGACCACCAAAGTTGGTATTAAATTCTTAGGTTCAACCGAAGGCTAATGTTACCTCGATGCCACTGAGATCAGTAAGACTCTCCTTGATGAAAATTCTCAGCCATAATTCTAGCATCGATATGAGTTAGAAAACTCACATCGATAGTTTAGGTCATATTGATGATTGTCGCCAGAAAGACTGACCACATGTCTCATCGATCTGACCTCTTTGAGCCTTTAGAGATAAACTACATGTCAGAAAGACATCCCAAGTGTCTTACCAATTTTTCTCTTTCAAGAGGTTCAGGTCAGAAGATTGAGGCAAATGTTTCCAAAAAACTCCCACTTGATGAAGATCTTCTGACACCTCCATAGAATTCAAGAACTATTGAGATTCATGGGCTCCAAGGCCCATCAAACTAGCACACCACCTATACTTGTCTGTGCTCACTAGTTTCATTAATTCATCTGCATCATTTTCCAAAGTATCCACTTTTTCTAAACATAACTTTCCATCCTTCACCATATGCCGTACAAAGTGATACTGTACATCAATATATTTCATCCTAGCATGGAAAGTTGGATAAAGTGACTTCAGCCTTCTGCTTGCTCATCTAACTAGCTACACCACCATTTAACATGAAATATATCCACTGGTGGACCTTCTTCTATCAATGTCCCTTGCCCAATAAAAATCCACATAACCACAAATGTTGAGTGATCTCTGTGAACTAACTGAGTTTCCATAATAGCACAAAGCGTACTGTGATGTACCTTTTTAATATCTAAATACTCTTTTCACAACATCCCAATGTGTCCTTCCTGGATTTTCTATAAATTGGCTAAGTACTCCTACTACTTTGGCAATGTCTAGTCTTGTATAGATCATTGCATACATTAAACTGCTAACTGCACTTGTATAAGGCACTCTAGTCATGTCCATCTCAGTAGAAGAATTTGGACAATTTTCAATACACAACTTCGTTCCCTATAAAATTGGAACAACTAGTTGCTTGCAATTGTTCATACCAAATCTCTCTAGAATAGTGTTAATATACTTACTTTGGCTGAGCCAAATCTTTATGGATTTTTTGTCCCTAGCTATTTCCATCTTGAGAATATACCTTGCTGCACCAAGATCCTTCATTTCAAACTTTGCAGACAACTGAGATTTTAGATCATAATTCATAAACTTACTATTTCCTATGAACAACATATCATCAACATAGAGGGCAATGATAAGAATACGATCAATTTCAGTTTTAAAGTACACACAATGATCTGATTTCGATTTTACAAATCCCAATGACAAAAAAAATGTGTAAAATTTTTGGTACCACATTTTAGGCGACTATTTCAAACCATACAATGATTTCTTTAAATTGCAAACCAGATTTTCTTTACCTTTTTCCACAACATGCTTAGGTTGGGACATATA
The DNA here is from genome assembly GCA_007115665.2 of Sequoiadendron giganteum. Lineage (NCBI taxonomy): Eukaryota > Viridiplantae > Streptophyta > Pinopsida > Cupressales > Cupressaceae > Sequoiadendron > Sequoiadendron giganteum. The sequence continues at coordinate 572,508,453 of CM021100.1, read as the reverse complement.
GATTTATTCTTCAAGATCACCATGAAGAAAATTTGTCTTCACATCCATCTACTCAATCTCCATGTCATATGCTACTACAAGTGACAAAAGAAATATGATAGATGTCAGCTTGGCTATAGGAGAAAATATTTCTCCATAATCAATTCCCTCTACTTGGGAATATCCCTTCACAACCAACCTCACTTTATATTTTTCAACACTGCCATCTAGAATGATTTTATTTTTAAATACCCATTTACAACCAACAAATTTCCTATCTTCAAGCAAGGGCACCAAACTCCAAGTTTCATTCTTCTCTAATGATACCATTTTTTCCTTCATGGCTTCCAACCAAGAGTTTGAGTCAGGAATTCCAATTGCCTCTTTTATAGTCCTAGGCTCATCAGTGCTTGTAATTAAAGCATAGAAACATGTATAATCTAATATAGAGAATCCATACCTATTAGGTTGCTTCTTCTCATGTTTAGAACTCCCCATAGACTAAGGATGAGGTTGTGGTTCTTCTTCAAAACTCTCAAAGTTGCTCAAAATCTCCTTAGATTCAAGTACATTGTTAATTTGTTGTTCCTCTTTTTCTGGTGTTAAAGGAATTTAAACAACACCATTTTCATCCTTGACTTCATTCATCCCTGAGTGTAGATCCACTAAAGAAGGTTTCAACTCACGAAAAATAACACTTTTTCTATACACAATTTTTTCAGTTATAGGATTCCAAAGCTTGTATCCTTCCACACCAATGCTATAGCCAATGAAGATACACTTAACAAATTTGTTCTCCAATTTAGTTCTCTTCTCATTCAAAACATAAACATATGCTTCGTAGCCAAAGACACAAACATGTCTCAGAGAGGGCTTATGACCAGACCATGCTTCCAAATGCATTTTATCAACAATTTTTGATGAAGGAGACTGATTCAAGAAGTAACATTTTGTAGCCATAGCCTCAGCCTAAAACTTCTTCTCTAGACCAACACTACTCAACATACCTCTTGCCTTCTCCATCAACATCCTGTTCAACCTTTCAACAACTCCATTTTGTTGTGGTGTGTAAGGTGTTGTTTTATTTCTTTTAATTCCATGGTCTTTACAATACCTTTCAAAATATGTAGAACAAAATTCACCACTGTTATTTATCCTCAAGCATTTAATTTTTCTTCCATTCTGATTTTCAACCAAGTTCTTAAACTCTTTAAACCAACTGAACACTTATGATTTTATTTTCAAAAAAATATACAAATTCCCTTCTCAAATAATCATCAATGAAAGATACATAGTATTTTGAATTTGAAAACGAAGGAACATTTACTAGACCAAAAACATTAGAGTAAATATAATCTAAAACACCAGAAGATTTGTGAGGACTAGAGTAAAAAGAAACACGATAATTTTTTCCATATATACAATGTTCACATAACTCAAATTCTAGGTTACAATCATCAAGCCCCTCAAACAGGTTTTTATTTTTCAAGGATTTTAAAACTTTCTCACAAATGTGACCAAGCCTTTGATGCTAGAGCATAGTCTTATCCATTGGAAATTTAACTTCCACCGAGTTTGCACTAACATGAATATTTTCCTCCTCTTCACGAGCAACTTTTTGTGACTTTACAGAGACATTGTTAAATTGAACAACAAGTGCTTGCATCTTGTATAGAGTACCTATTCGAGCACACCTTGTCAGCACTATGGAGTCTCTAGTCATTTTGTAGCCATTGCTTGAGAAAGAGACTTGCACTCCAACATCATTTAGCTTTCTTACAAAAAGTAAATTCTGAGCCAGACCTGTATATGTATTATGCCATCAATTCCTTTGATTCTTCCATAAGGGAATTGAATTCTGACTCTTCCAAGACCAACTATTTCCAAAGATGAATTACTTGAAAAATAAACCTTTCCATTATTGTATTTTGTATACTTTGTGAACTATTCTCTATGAGATGTCATGTGGAAAGATGCTCTAGAATCAATCAGCCAAACATCATCTGATGCTCGAGTTGCCAAGGATGCAATGAAGGCATCTGCACCACTCTAAGAAGAACCATTTTCTAAAGAGTTTTTCTTCTTCTTTTTCTCCTCTTAACAATCCTTTTGGGCATGACCAGGCTGCCCACAGTTCTAGCACTTCACCTTGTAATTCTTGCCAATAGACTTTGATATCCCTTCTGATTTCGATTTGGACTTCTCATCCTTCTTCTTCTTGCCTTTTTTCTTTTGATCTACCACAAACAACAAGGGCCTCTTTTTCCATCTCAGAAGACTTCCTTCTCATCTCTTTTGATAACAAAAAAAGAAACCACATCTTCCATCTTGAAAGTGGTTTTCATACTCCCTATAACCATTACTAAATGATCCCAAGAGTTAGACAAAGAACATAAAGAATCATCCAATGATCTTCATCATCAATTTTCACACTCACAAATATTGACTAAGCAATGAACATGTTAAATGTATTCAAGTGATAAAAAATAAACCCTCCTTCCTCCATCTTCAAGGAATATAGCTTCTTCCTTAGAAATAACTTATTCACGAAGGTCTTGCCCTGATAAATATCTCCTAGCTTCTTCCATAAATAAGATGCAGTATTCTCTTTATGAACATTTAGAAGGAAAAAGTATGCCAAACAAAGCCTTATTATCCCCTTTGTTTTTTGATTTTCCATATCCCATTCTTCTTGATTCATGCTAGAAGGTTTCGCTCCAAACATAGAAAACCAAAGATCACGATCCACTAATAAATCTTCCATTTTAAGTTTTCATAACTCAAAATTGCTTCCATTGAACTTTTCGAATTCTAATCTTCTAGATGTGCTTGCCATTTTAATATGCAATTTCAATTACCAGATTTCTACAAGACCCCCACTTCAGAATTGACACAAAAAACCAACCCTACCCACAAGGATAACACAACTGTCCAGGCTCTGATACCACTTGTAAGGAAATAAAAGGCACGAAAACACCTTCCTAATGCTAATTCAAAGAGGAATAGTGCATAATACAGGTTCAAAAACAATTACAGTTCATTAAAATTGCACATTACTAGAAAAAAATAGACAATTAAAGCATACACATAATTGGACACCAATATTTAATGTGGGAAAACCCTTATGGGAGAAAAACCCACCACACCAAGAAAAACACTTTGTATTATAGTAAATGACAATTACATACAAAGTTGCAATTCTCCTTTGCAGATATCAATTTCACAAAAACAACATTTCCTTGATTTACCTTGTACAAATAAAATCCTGATTACAGTTTGTTATGACTCACTGTTACAATGCTTATGCAACATACAATGAATAACACACACTGTCAAAAAAACCATATCCATTCAGCCATCTACATTCAGTTTTGTTCATTGTCCAAATCTAGTTTGATTAAGTTTCCTTTGTAGGCCAACTATCAATCTTACCAGTTAGTGAATAGTCACCACCAACTCATCACAATCATCCAATGTCCATCCTACAACTCAGCAGGTCAACCAAGTCAACATTCATTCAACCACAATCCACCTTCGAGTCCATCGACATGACCAACACTATTGATGAAAGACTGGAAAGTCACATCGATATCCCATGTCTCCCTGATGTCCCAAAAAAACCATCATGACCATGAGCATTGTATTGGCAAGGTATCCCCAATGCAACTCTTCAGCTAGAATTCTATCATTGATGAGAATTAGAAAACTCACACCAATAGTTTGGGTCACATCGACGAATTTCGCTGAGATCCGCAAGAGTCTCCCCAATGTCAACCAATCAGCCTTATCGGCAAGACAACGAGCATCGAAGATAGTATGAAATGTCCCACCGATGTCTCAAGTCATCTCGATGTCCATAAGTTCAACTGCAGTTTCAAACACCTCATCGTTAGAATTCACACCGATGTAACTAGAATAGACTCATCGAAAAAACAATGTGCTTCAGAAGAAGTTCAAAATGTATCATCAAAGTTCCATGTCTCTCTGATGACCCAGGCCAGACGACCTTTCCTCAAATTGGCAAGAGTCACACCAATGCTCAATATCCATCGAAAAGACTACCAAATTTGGTATAATATTCTTAGATCCAACTGAAGGCAAAGGTTACCCCGATGCCACTAAGATCGGTAAAGCTCTCTATTGTGCACTTTTTGAACACACACCCCACCAGAGGCGGGGACCCTCTTTTTCTTCTACATATTTGTACCTTGGCTTTGTCGATTTATGGTTTTTCTCTTCTTGGAGGTTATTTTTGGGATTAAGTCTAGATTTGGTTTGATTGGGGTGGTATTTTGAAGCATTTTGGGGCCTTGGATTTTAGAAATGGGGATTTTTCAAGTTAATTTTCAATGTGATGTGTAAATATTTTTGCATTGATGGATAGAGGACAAAAAATTAGGCCAAGTTTCTTTTTGAACTTTTCAAAAATTCCTTCGGGAAAAAAAGTTATGGGGTTTCAAAGTTTTTCTCCAGATTTCTGGTCAAATTCGGGATTTTCCACCCCGTCCGGATTTTGGCGAGTTTTTGTCAAATCTAGGATTTTCCACCCTGTCCGGATTTTGGTGGATTTTTGTCATTTTTCGGGATTTTCCAACCCGTCTAGAATTTGGCAGATATTTGTCATTTTTAGGGATTATCCACCCTGTCCAAATTTTTCTGGATTTCTGGCCATTTTTCGGGATTTTCCCTTTCAGGTGGATTTTTCCGGATTCCTTGTCATTTTTTGGGATTTTCCCTTCTTGACGGATTTTTCTGAACTTCCTATCACGATTTTCTCGAACTTCAAAATTTATTAATAAGGTTAAATTTCCAAAATTTTATGACGGAGTTGAAATTTCCAAGGGTTTATTTATGCTTTAATTTTATTATTTTGTGGTTGGATTTTCACATGTGAGCTATTAATGATTGTATTTGTTTTTCAGGAATAAATAAAAAAGGAGGACTTGCATATGGATTTGTGCCAGGAGGAAAATCTGGAAAATATTTAAAATGCACCTACAAAAGAATTTGTGTGATAATCTATCTATAGTTGGAATATATGTTTCAAACATGGAGTGACATGTGATGCTGTTTTCACTCTCCAATAATATTTTTTTTATTAAAATCGAGGTGGCAGATTATTGATTTCTTATTGCTCCTGGATGTAACTGCTTTTATGCTATTGACTAATGATGTACCACATTTTTTTAAACCCTAATGTACATTCTTAGGGTTTCTTGAGGATTAATTGCATCCATTGGATTGAATTTAATCCTGGCCCTTGATTTAAAAATATAATATCTATAAAAGGTTGTGCCTTCTCATTTGTTATGAGTTAGAAGAAAAGGTTAGAGAATAGTTGATCAGAGGCTGAAAAATCAAAATTGGCTAATTTAGAAGCTAGATTTTGCAATTCAATAGTTGTAGGAGAGGAGAGAAACTAGAAATTGTTATGTAATGTTGGAGAAGATAATGCAAATGGGTTGTTGATTTGGCAAACTTTGTGTTTACCTTTGACAATTTATGCTTTCTTGTTCTTGATTCTCAATGTTAGATGTTAGTTTTTAGTTCTTTCATGATAATGGTGAAATGTTAATGATGTTGATTGATCTTCGGTCCATACTTTTAGCAATTTGCTGATTGTAAGTTTTTGCGTAAAGTTAGTCTTGGCCTTATTTTGTGCTAAGTTCAACTATGGATGCTTGTTTACATTGTGCCATTTATTGGGTATGTGGATGAATGTTTATAGTCTGAAAATCTTTAGTTTCCTTTGAAGATTGCACCATTTCTGTAGAGTTGTGAGCTTGTCCTTGATTAAGCAGAAATTGGTTTTATTGGAGATTTGTTTGTTTGCGATATTGATCATTGTTGTGATTGATTTTAGGAGCAATTTTAATCTTAGGATCTCTCTTAAACTCTTATCTTTTTCTATTTCTTTTATTATCTGGGTTCAATTGAGGATTCCAAGTATCAATTCATTGCTTGATCTGATAAATTCGAGTCTAGTATTTTCTTGTAGTAAGGTCCCTTTGTGATTACCAACATTTTCACATTATCTTTGAGTTGTTTCACTACATTGTCAAGACTTGACATTAGAGACCTTGGGGTTATCTCTTTTCCCATAGAGATTTACCTTTCAAGAGAGATAGGATATCATATTCTGTCTGAGTTGTTGCTGTGCATAAAACACCATCAACAAATTGGCACTAGAAGGAGGGCCTGAACATGCAAGATGGATCGATTTCTATTTGTCATTTTTCCTAAGACGTTCAGAAGAAGAACTAGATCTACTCCTAGAGAGGAAGAATTTCAAGAGCTGCGAGCCCCTACTAGGTCAAGAAGGGCCAAAAGAAGGGGACAATCATCATCCACCAAGCCAATCCCATCATCTTCATTCTCATCCGATTCTGCGGGCAGTCCTATTCAACATCCTCAACCAGTCATAAATTAGCTACTACCGCTCCCACCTCCACTAATGGCTTTCCTGGGAAATAACCTGTCCCCTCTATCCTTCAACAACTACAATGCTATGCCAAAGAACCCTGAGCACTTTTGCTCTAGGTTTCACATAAATGATCCCAAAAGTATTGTTGAAGAGCATGTTATGATTTTTAAAATTACCTCCAGGATAGGGGAATTAATCATGAGGATGTTGCCTGAAGACTTTTGCCCTATTCTCTAGGAGATGAGGCATTCTGTTGGTATAACCATCTTCTTGCTGGGTCTATCACTGCTTGGCTTCAGTTGGAGACTGCATTTTTATAGAGATTTGGGGTCCCAATCAGTTCCAATGGGCTTTATCTACAGTTTACTAGAGTAAAGAGGGAGGCAAATGAACCAATAAGGGCTTTCAATAATAGGTTCCATAGGGCTTATGCTAGGCTGCAACCCCCTTATGTTGTGGATGTTGCCCCTACCAGGGAGGTTTATTATGAGGCTTTGGATAGTTTAACATTTACCTTTGTGAAGTGGAGAGAAAACCCTCCTAACATTCTACTTGAAGCTTATGATGTGGCTATTAAAGTGAGCAAAAATTTGAGACAACACTTGTATGGACCCCTACCATTAGTTGGTCAAACAGTTATGTTGGGTTCAACTCCTCAACTGCCTTTGGTTTCACACCCATTTCAACCCTTGAATCAAGCCCCACCCATGCCAAATTACTATCCAAATGTGAATCAGCTTGCATTCTCTCACCAACAAGCTAATGTACCCAGTTACTTGCAGAGCTCCGAGACATTTAACCAATCCTGGAACCATGGGTTCCATTCTGTTTATATGAAAGATTTAGCTGGTGTTCTTCCTCCATCAGATAATGTAGATAAGGGGAGGCTGGATGAACTCATAGAGCTAGTCAAGAAGTTGGCCACCGAAGTCACCTACCTAAGGAACCAAAAAAATCAACCTTAGGTCATTCAAAGGGAAAATCAGTTCAATTATGATCAAGATCAGGGGAAAATCTTGATAGAGGACAATATTTTAAAGATCAAATTTTAGGGCCAACATTTGATAGAAGGAAGCTACCATGCCAAAATAGGACTTGGGATATAAGGCCTGATAATGAAGGAGTCCTAGCATCTTTGGAGCATCCAAACAATCAAGAAAAGCCCCTAGCTAGTGTATATCAAGCAGAAGCACTCTATCCGGATGGTGTACGCTTCATAACACCAATCAACACTCTGAATTGGATTGTCAAGAATTTCAGACTGCTGCATCTATTTTCCAATAGGAGATCCAACATACCAATAGAAATTTGAGTGGACAAGAGATAGTACTATCTAATCCTTATGACATATCGGTCTTGGTGGTGGATCATGCACCATTTCCAAGGAGTGAAGAGAACGGACTAGAAGAAAAACTAGACAAAAGTGCTGAAACAAAGTATGCATACAATGAAGAATCTATAGTTAAATCTTTTGAAAGTGATGAGGAGAATGGAAATGGTCCACTAGAGGTGGAAAAGAAAGTCTGGTTGTCAGATCATTCAAAGGATGCACATCAAACTGCAAAGAATGAGTCTCCAATAGAAGAATTTCAACAAGCTACCGAAGAATGCCCGGTAGAAGAGTCAACTGGCATTGGATCCAAGAAAGGCATAGCAGTAAACGCTGAGGTAGCCTTGGAGGGGGTTGAGATTTCAATTGAGAAGCCTCAAAAAATTATCAATGAGTGTCCCATGAAGAAAATTGAAGGAGATGATGTTGCTGATAAAGAACCTGATGTTCCCGAGGGTTAAGTTAAAAGCCTAAACCAGTGCCAACAAAATAATTTAGGGAGTCTTCTTATTCATCTAATTATTTTCTTTCTCTATCTATTGATGGGATAAATATTAGAAATTCATAGATTTTATGCATTGATGATGGGATAGCTAATGTGGTTCATTTTGATGCATAGAGAAAATTGAATGATGTTGAAAACAATAATATTACAGTCAAAATTGAGCACATGGTTGTACGTGAAATTTTTCTTGAGAATCAGTTTGCCATGACTCCTGATGAACATCCTGCTGAGAAACTTGCCATGCATGACAAAGCTGATGCTGTTTCATCATTGATTCCTCATGAAGATACTCAAACAGGTGAAAAGTTACATGATGTTAATTCTAAATTTGTTCACTCTAATTTTCACCCTAAATTGCTCATTGATGACTCTAATTTTGTTGTGCATGTTTCAAATGCAAGAGGCATACTACATCATCAATTGAGACCTCATGACCTCATGGATGTTAACTCTGCATGATTAGAGGACAATAAATTTAACATTTAGTCTAAACAAGCGCAACACCAGGTTGTTTCTTTCCTTGCAAAAAATTCTAAAGTTTATCATTTTGATTATGGAGGTTTAGGGAAGACAACGTGCATATGGATTTGTCATGGTTTCAAAGAGTTACCTCAATTGGTGATTATTCTTGTTGAGAATTTTGAGTTTGAATGTTGCATTGTTGAGGTTTATTTTTCTAAATATAAGGATGAATTTGCATTCTTGAGGACTGTTACTATCACCTTACTACTTGTCCATGCACTGAAAAGAAAAATAGTTGTGGGTATCAACTCACCTTGTTTGATCATCAGTCATTTTGAGTCCCTTTGTACATAATGTTGATTTGAATAAATGCAGCTTGCCCTGCTATCCTTTCGCTTTAAGTCTATTTTTTGGGTTTTCTTTAGGATAGATGGCTTTACTTTAGATTGCTTTGCTTTTCCTTTGGTTGGCTTTTCTACTGCTTTTGGTTTCGGTTTGGTTGTTGCTTTGCTTCTCCAGCTTGGTTTCCTTTGTTTTATGTTGGGAGTGTCTTATTTGCACAACAACAATGATTTTATCTGGGATTGTTTTTGGTATTCCTTTTATAAACTCTAATTATCCTTCCAGGATATGCTGGTGGAAATATTCTATTCAGTGTCACATGTGCTAAATATTTAAAGTGGATAGGTCATTGGATTGAATTAGCTCCTAAATGTGCTCAAATCTTACATTTTACACACATCTTAAGAATCTTGAGGTTTTTGTAGGATCTTTGCGAGGTCTTGTTAAGTGAAAAATCTTATATTTCTACTTCATTGCCACTGTGATTCTCAGCCCTAAGTGTGAGCTTCATTGCTTACAGGTTGAAATAAAAGAATGAAAATAAATCAAAAAAAAGAAAAGAAAGAAAGAATTTTTTTTCTTTGAATATCAAAAGAAAGTGAGTTCAACCTTTTAGGGGGATCTGAATATCTCTACTGGGGCTATGGACGCCTGGATGGTAATAGAGCTATGTTCAGGAGAATCACAACGATAACCTTGTCTGGGCTATGGATGCCTGACTGGCAATGAGGCTCTATCCAGGTTGCTTTTGAAGTTAAAATCTTTATGTAGCTTAAAATGACTGAACTTGGTTTCTTGCAAACAACCTAAGGAGGGAAATTTATACACTTACACACACTTGGATTTCCAGTACAGGAAAGGCTAACTTGTCCATTGATTTTGAAACTTTAGTTTTTTTGGTTGACTTGATGTGAGGAACAAAACTAGAGATTCTGGGTTCTTGATTCCAGTTTGTCATCAAAATGCTTTGAAGCATTTCCCCAGCGGAGTCGCCATTTGTTGTGCACTTTTTGCACACACACCCCACCAGAGGCGGGGACCCTCTTTTTCTTCTACATCTTTGTACCTTGGCTTTGTCAATTTCTGCTTTTTCTCTTCTTGGAGGTTATTTTTGGGATTAAGTCAGGATTTGGTTTGATTGGGGTGGTATTTTGAAGAATTTTGAGGCCTTGTATTTTAGAAATGGGGATTTTTCAAGTTAATTTTCAATGTGTTGTGTAAATATTTTTTCACCAATGGATAGAGGACAAAAAATTAGGCCAAGTTGCTTTTGAACTTTTCAAAAATTCCTTTGGGAAAAAAAGTTATGGGGTTTCGAAGTTTTTCTCCGGATTTCTGGTCAAATCCGAGATTTTCCACCCCGTCCGGATTTTGGCGGATTTTTGTCATTTTTCAGGATTTTCCACCCCATCCAGATTTTGGAGGATATTTGTCATTTTTCAGGATTATCCACCCTATCCAAATGTTTCTGGATTTCTGGCCATTTTCGGGATTTTCCCTTTCAGGTGGATTTTTCCGGATTCCTTGTCATTTTTTCGGGATTTTCCCTTCTTGACAGATTTTTCCAAACTTCCTATCACAATTTTCTTGAACTTAGAAATTTATTAATAGGGTTAAATTTTTGATATTTTATGATGAAGTTGAAATTTCCAAGAGTTTATTTATGCTTAATTTTAATATTTTGTGGTTGGATTTTCACATGTGAGCTATTAATGATTGTATCTGTTTTTCAGGAATAAATAAAAAAGGAGGACTTGCATATGGATTCGTGCCAGGAGGAAAATTTGGAAAATATTTAAAATGCACCTACATAAGAATTTGTGCCACAACCTGTCTACAGCTAGAATACATGTTTCAAACATGAAGTGATGTGTGATGTTGTTTTCACTCTCCAATCATATTTTTTATTATTAAAATCGAGGTGGCAGATTATTGATTTCTTATTGCTACTGGATGTAACTGCTTTTATGTTATTGGATGATAATGTACCACATTTTTTAAAACCCTAATGTAAATTCTTAGGGTTTTTTGAAGATTAATTGCATCCATTGGATTGAATTTAATCTTGGCCCTTGATTTAAAAATATAATATTTATAAAAGGCTATGCCTTCTCATTTGTAATGAGTTAGAAGCAAAGGTTAGAGAATAGTTGATCAGAGGCTGAAAAGCCAGAATTGGCTAAGTTAGAAGTTAGATTTTGCAAGTCAGTAGCTGTAGGAGAGGAGAGAAACTGGAAATTGTTATGTAATGTTGGAGAAAATAATGCAAATGGGTTGTTGATTTGGCAAACTTTGTGTTTACTTTTGACAGTTTATGGTTTCTTGTTCTTGATTCTCAATGTTAGATGTCAGTTTTTAGTTCTTTCATGGTAATGGTGAAATGTTAATGATGTTGATCAATCTTCAATCCATACTTTTAGCAATTTGCTGATTGTAAGTTGTTGTGTAAAGTTAGTATTGGCCTTATTTTGTGCTAAGTTCAACTATGGATGCTTGTTTACATTGTGCCATTTATTAGGTATGTGGATGAATGTTCATAGTCTGAAAATCTTTAGTTTCCTTTGAAGATTGCACCATTTCTGCAGAGTTGTGGGCATGTCCTTGATTAAGCAGAATTGGTTTTATTGGAGATTTGTCTATTCGCGACATTCATCATTGTTGTGATTGATTTTAGGAGTAATTTTAATCTTAGGATATCTCTTAAACTCTTATCTTTTTCTATTTCTTTTATTATCTGGGTTCAATTGAGGATTCCAAGTATCAATTCATTACTAGATCTGATAAATTTGAGTCCAGTATTTTCTTGTAGTAAGGTCCCTTTGTGATTACCAATATTTTCACATTATCTCTGAGTTGTTTCACTGCATTGCCAAGACCTGACATTAGAGACCTTGGGGTTATCTCTTTTCCCATAGAGATTTACCTTTCAAGAGAGATAGGATATCATATTCTGTATGAGTTGTTGCTATGCAGAAAACACCATCAACACTCTCCCCAATGAAACTTCTTGGTTGGAATTCTAGCATTGACATGAGTTAGATAACTCACACTGACAGCTCAAGTCATAACAATGGTTGTTGTCGGCAAGACGAACCACATGTCTCACCAATTTGACCACTTTGAGCCTTTAGAGATAAAATTCCTATCATAAAGACATCCCAGGTGTCATACAAATTTTGTTCTTTTAGGAGGTTTAGGTTAGAAGATTAAGGCACATGTTTCCAATATTTTTCAATAAAACGGATCTTTTAGGACGTCTTGCTAAATGGGTAATGTTGTTAGCTGAATTTGGCCTTAAGTTTGTTTCTGAAAAAGAAAACAAAGGCCAAGCCTTAATTGACCATTTAGTTGATGCTCCTTCACCTTTAGCGTTACCTACCAATGACTTTCCCCGATGACAATGTGTTTACCATAGACCTTCCTACCTGGGAACTGTACTTTGATGGATCTAAGTGTCAAATAGGCTCTAGTGTTGGAGTTAGTTTAATTCTACCTATAGTTAAGCCTATTACCTTATCTTATCACCTCAATTTCCTATGTACAACTAACACAACTAAGTATGAAGATTTAATCGTTGGATTGTGTGCTGCTTTAGTTATGGGAGTCAAAGATATAAATATCTATGGTAATTCATAATTAGTGATTAAACAAATCAATGGTCTCTATCAAACTAAACATGATAAAATATCACAATATAAGGATCTCATCCTAACCTTGTTAGAGAATTTTGACTGATTCACCATTGATAACATCCCTTGAAAAGATAATCGACATGTAGATGCAATGGCTAGTGCCGCCTCCCTTATCTCCCCTATAGATCCTTCTAAAAAAGTCACCTTCACCATCCACCCCATTATGAAACCTTCCATCAATGATAAACTTGATGATGTCCTCCCAACCTTTCTAGACAATTAGTGTGAATGGTATGATGCCATCTATAACTATTTAAAGGATAGTACCATTCCCGAGCCTATGACTAGAAATACCCGCATTCGCCTTAAGAAGTTAGCCACTAAGTATATAATCCTTGCTAATACATTATACATAAGATACTTTGATGGAATTATTCTGTGATGTCTCAAGGATTCTAAAACTCAAATTTCCCTTGAACAAGCTCATTCTAGCACTTGTGTAGGTCACTTTGGAGGAAAAACCTTAGTGCAAATCTCCTTTACTAGAAAAACATGGAAAAATATTGCTATGCGTATGTTAAGTGATGTCATAAATGCTAAGAGCATAGCCATTTGATCCATGCTCCTGCTTTTGAGATCCATTCCCAAATTCCTATTTGATCGTTCTGTGTGTGGGGATTGGACTTAATTAGAAAAATCTCGCCACCTTCTTCTACTGGAAATACGTTTATCATTAGTGCTATTGACTATTTTACCATATGGGTAGAAGCTATTCCTCTCCGTTCTACCACTACATATGTGATATGTCATTTCTTATTGGAACACATCATCACTCGCTTTGTCCTTCCTTCTACATTAGTTTCAGATAATGGAACACCATTTAAAAATAATGATGTGAGGAAGTTTCTTGAGAAATTTCATATTCAACTTCAATTTTCAACACCTTACTACGCACAGTCTAATGGTCAAGCCGAAAGTACTAATAAAATCCTCAAAAAAATCCTTAAGAAGAATGTTAATGAAAATAAAAAATATTGCCATACACAATTGCAATATGCATTATGGGCCTATTGTATAAGTGTTCACTCTTCCATAGGTAATACACCTTTCAACCTTGTTTACGGTATCAAGGATATCCTACCTTTAGAGTTAGAAATCCCCACATTGCGGATTTTTCTCCAAAGTCTTGTTGATAATGACACCTATGCAGAACAACGATTACACTAGCTTGAAATTCTTGATGAAAAATGTATCAACACTCTTGGGAATCTTCAATCTTACACCAAACAATTACAATGCAAACACGATATTGGTGTCATTCCTCAGAAATTTAACAAAGGATATTTGGTTTTATATGAAGACCAACATAATACTACTATCGACTACGTTGAAAAAGGCAAGTTCAATCCTAATTGGTTAGGCCCCTATGTGATCAATATAAATTATGGATCTGGTGCTTATACCTTGACCAAGCACGATGTCACTCCTCTTAAAGACCCCATTAATTCCACAAATTTTCCTTGGTATTATGTCTAATCCCATTTTCGAATGGTATGAAGCATAGATAAGTGTTGTTAGAGATATTAGATTATATCCTATATGCTTTCTCATTGCTTTGTTCTTGAAAAACCATTATGCATGAGTATTGAACACTAAAGTGATTATTTAATTCATGTTATAATTACTTTAGATCTTATACTATTCAATATATCTCCTTGTGTGTTATGTTAATGAAAATAAGTGCATAACATACTTAATATTTATGTTGTATCTAATAGAAACTTTACTAAGTTTTTACATTATATCACATTAATCTTGTTAAAGCATGTAGACATTTGTTGAATAATTCTATTTAATTAATCACGTTGCTATTTAACATTCAAACATAAACTTATAAAATCAAACTGCATATATATATATATCAGAAAAATGTCTGTACATATCATCATAATCGACAATGTTACTGAGGACTGTGATTACCAGATCCCTCAAGATATGGTACTCATGCTACATCAATATTAGGATGATGAGAGACAATCGTGCATGATCGTGAACATGATCTGCTAAATATGATCACAAATCCCCTCCATTCGTGCAAGTTTCACCCACTTCTCTCTTGCTATTCGATCCCTCTCTGCTTGCAACCGTGCCACCTCTCTCTCTAGTATCTCCACATTTGCTGGAGTTTGTGATGATTGTGCCTATGGTGCAGCCCTGACTCAATAGATCTATCTCCTTAGGCCCTTATATGTTTCCCATAGTCTTGCAAAGGGTCTCAATGTCTCTAGATCTCGCTCCACAAAATGTGGGGGCACGTAATCAAAGTCCATCTCCTCTTTGTTGAAAGATACTGACACTATCTTTATGACTATTTGATGGTAGAGTCTCGCCAATCCTCTAAGGGCCCTACAAAATAGAAACACAATTAATTAGTACACATCATGATATATATATGCATCAAATAATACATCAAATCTAAAATACATGTATCAAAATCAAATAGCATCACCTATATCTTTGGTGGGATGAGTGATATCAACCTCATCCTATGTAGGGGGCATAGATGATGTGCTAGCCTCTCCTCGACTATGAGTGTTGGTGCTTGCTGCTACTACTATCTGAGCTCTATTCATATGGATGGGTGTAGTCTCTCCCCAATCATATCAATCTCCAGCTACTTCCTCATCTCCCTCACTCAAGGGGGGATCCTCAACTCTATCCTCCTCCTCCTCCTCCTCCTCCTCTTGATCTTGATCTTGATCCTCCTCTTCTCCCTCCTATCTGTCATAATATGGGTCTACCTCCTTATCATACTCCTCATCGATGATGTCAGTAAATATATTTGTAGCCCTGTATCATGTCTCCTCGACTCTGTCCTCCCTCCCCTCTCCCTCATTTGGTATAGGTCCTACATCCCCTATTGTCTCATCCATTAGAAACACCAGATTTGGTTGTGATGTTATCCACCACTCCTCATGATGCCAAGTGGCACTTACATCATCTACATTGGATATCGGTGGCTGATCATGATTAGAATAGTTGAAGTCACTATAGGAAACATCATCCAGTGTGAACCAAACTATATCACCCAGCCTCTAGGCACTCCGAATGGATCTCCTAAAAGATGACCGTGGTTGGGGTGGTGTCTGTACTTGTCCAAATTGTCTCATCACCTGATCATAGTAGAAGGGCCGCACTATGTGATCGTGCCACCCCACCAAAAACTTGTCCAACTACAGTCTCCTCAACTATTTGGTGTGATTTGACCACTATAATGCAAGATAGTATGGTATCCATAGAATGTCATCCTCCTCTAGTCAGTCCAGCCTCACCCTCCAAAAAGGTAGATCCCCATACTGCCATAGCCATCGTAGAGGATAACCAAATGCTCATGGATACCCTACTGCTGTCAGACATGGGAAGCGAATCAGATTGGAACATGTGATATGATCCAGGAATCACACCTATAGAAGTGTATAATGTACCATGCTATCCAGCTCTTGAAAGACAAATCACCCCAAATGATAATATAGGTGAGCCAAGATGCACCATCCCCAGACATACACTATCCTACACTCCACCATCCATCGTATTAGATGCACTACCCACCCTTGAGGTGTGTTGCTGGTCCATCAGGTAGGAGTCCCAATGTGATAGTGTTCATCATGATCCGCCTCACTATTGGTGCTCGTGAGTACAATAATAGTGCTAAATCAATCCATCCTGCCACTTTGTCATCATGGAATGGTCCACCAAGGAAATACTATAGGTCTTCCTATTGCTCATGGAAAGGCTGAACCCTTTGGAGGCCCACTTGGTCCCCCCAAATAGGGACTTGGATTATCCTGTGTAGATCCTCTAAATTTATGGTCATCTCTCCTTTCTGAAGGTGGAAAGTGCAAGTATCTATGTTCCAACATTGCATCGTGGTACCTCATGGGGGAATGAGGTATAGCCAATATATGCCCACCTTTTGTAGGTGCTCTATATATGCTGTTGAAAAAGCATGGGCTAGATCTCTAAGAAAACTGAGCTATCTCCCTCTGAGACACTAATGGGATCGTGTGGGTACCTATCTAAATCATCAAAATATGTTATCTAAATCATCTAATTTATTCAATTTTACTCTAATTCATCATGCAAGTGTGATAACGTTGTTATAGTGTGATTTTTCTAAGGCCCTAGACACTTTAGAACCCTTTTGGGACACTTCACAAAGAAACAAGACACTTTGCAAACAAAAGGGACATTGCAAAAAAAGGGACACTTTGTGAACTTTTTTTCTAGGATCCTAAATTAACCTAAATATGCATTAAATTCATCCCATAATTGAAAAATCACAAAGCAAAGGCTCTAAAATTGACTCACCTCATGTTGTCGCTCACCGCTGGTTACTTGGTCACACAACATGTCCAATCTCATAGGTGTGAATCCACATGTGCTTGGAATCCTTTCATTCTCTCCTTGTCACTCTCATGCTACAATAGATAAATGAACAAGTGACAAATTACTCTATTTTCATTCCTTTTAACTCTATCTCATTTTTCATATATGCACATTTGCACTTTTACCATGTTAGACCTTTTAGTGTGCTTTTCATTCAAATCAACATATAGAGTGCTAGTGATCTCTATTTTTGATGTCATTTTTGGTACTAGAATCATGTTTCCATGCCCTACATCATCACTCACCTATCACAATGTGGCATGGTACTTGGAAATTCCCTTCGATATGTGTGTCCTCATTCGATGTGGCTAGATTTTTGCCTTGATTCTACCTCCATGAAGCAAGAAAAATCGAGGGGGGGCATACATATACCCTCAAATTTGACCTATAGGAATTAGATAAGAGGATTTTTGGACTTCTAATGAGTTTGTGTTATAGGATGCAGGTCCTAATGTTGCAATTTTGTAGATAACTACACTGGGGGCTTCATTCTCCCACCATTGAATGAGTATCCTTTTATGCAAACAAAGTGCATTGATTGTTTAGAGTCCTTTAGCTTACATATGCACATAGAGTCATATGGGTGATAAAGTGGGGGCTAAATGTGTCACCAAAAATTGTATACCTTTGAAGAAAAGGATAATTTTGTGCCCATTATGGTCCTAGTTTAGGTCCCCTTTCATCAATAATAATCCTAAAAAAACATTTATAGGCCCCTAAAGTTCGTTATTTTTTACTTTGAGGCCTATTTTACCTAAGGAATTATGCAAGTCCTGAAAAATAACATCAAAATTACTCAAATATCCCTAATCCCACCACAAAAACCCCTGGTGGGACTAGGTCACCCAAGTTGGCGATCTAGTCCTTTTTAGGGATTTTTGCATTTTTAAATGGAAAAATGTCTATCTTACTGAAAATTCCTGATGGGTGTTAGATTCTTAGGTCAAAATTACTGACAACTAGGTATTTTTGCTTATAAATAATTGTTTTTAGGTCATTTTTTTCTCTCTCTTGGTCATTTTTCACAAGAAACTTCAAGAATCAAGTGCAAAACATCTTCCTCAAGAAGTTTCATCTCTCCTTCACAACAAAGTTGAAGCTTTTAGATAATAAACTAGGGATTTTGCAGGTCTTCAAGCTTACTTCCCATTCAAGATCTCACATTGCAAAAGGTTGAACATGGATTCCTATGGAGAATCATGGAGAAATCTAGGTTGAGGAGTTCCAACTAGCCACCAAAATTATACCTAAAGACTATTTTCAAAGTGAATCCATCTTCCATTTTCAACCCATCTTTAGATTTGAGGTTTGAATCCTATTTGTATGCCTTTCAAATTCATTTGTACTGTTGTAGGGTTTCTTGGATTGAAGTCTTGCATCATTCAAATCTCTTGCATGCATCTTATTCTAGCACAAAAGAATAGGGTTTTGTCTTATTTCAGGTTTTCGTAGTTCTAGACACACTTAGGGCTAGGGTTTATGTAGATTTTCTATTTATTTACAAGTTTAAATACAAACTAGGGGTTTGACCAAGGAAAATCCTTATTAGAAACCAAAATATACTATGTTTTGTAGGTTTGAGTCCAAATTTGAGTGAAGAAGCAAAGTGTAGACCATAGGTCTTTGTGTCCACTTTCAGTTTTCTTGAAAAATTGAAAGGGACTAGGTCACCAATAGTGGCGACCTAGTCCCACTAGAGGTTTATGTAAAATATTTTTGCATATTTGAGCACCCAATTGGGTGGAATGAAGCTTGGAGTAGTTTGTTGGAAAAGGGACTAGGTTGCTCAACTTGGTGCAATTGTCCCACTAGGTATAAAGCTTAGCTTTTCCAAAATTTTCAGAGGCTTCAACAATCTCTACCTCGACCCTCTTAAGTTTCATGGTGCATTTATTTGATTTATTAGGTTATCTTGTTTCATATTGTCTTTACTTTACCCTTATTGCATTACATCATGTGTTTTCAAACAACATAGGTGCTGTTAGTTTAGGTGCAATAGTTAGTTTTATTTATCAAATAATAGAATTTAGTTTGATTCACATTAAAATACCAATCACACATTTCAATTTCTAACAATTGAATGAATCACAAGATTTATGCTCCCAAAAAGGGATATCCTCTTCCTTCTAGGTGAAAACCCTAGAAAGTTGTTTGGGAGCCATCCCCTTATCATCCCAAAAGCATAAATTTTGTGGTTCACCTAAAAAAAAGGCGTGTCACAAGTTACCCTTCTTTAGTCATCCCATCAACAAGGTAACCCACCAACACACTATTAGGAAAACCTTACGTATTGTTTGTCCCAACAACAAGGTGTTCCACATGGTACCATTTCCAATTCACCCCATCAACAAGGTAACCTTCTAATGCATCAATAGGGTAACCTTTAGTATAGTCCATTTGAGTATCAAGGTGTGCCATAGGGTACCCTTCTTTAGTCATCCCATCAACAAGGTAACCCACAAACACATCATCAGGGAAACCTTTAGTATAGTTTGTCCCAACAACAAGGTGTGCCACTAGGCACCCTTCTTCAATCATCCCATCAAAAATTTAACCCACCAACACATCATCAGGGAAACCTTTAGCATAGTTCATACCAACAGCAAGGTGCACCACATGACACCCTTCCCAATTCTTCCTACAAACAAGGTGTCCCGCTAATGCATCAATAGGGTAAATTTTAGTATAATTCATTCCAACAACAAGGAGTAATACCTTCTTACACAAAGAAAATACCTAACCCGCTCTATGTTCAAAATATATACCAAAGTTTGATACCCCCATTATATCTAGCTTATGACCAAATCATGGTAGGAAAAAAAGTCTATTACACACAATACTTGCAAACAAAGGTATCAAAAATAGAGATAGAACTACAACTAGAAGCAATGTAACAAAAGACAACAGACATGTAGGTAGGGAAACAAAGAATACCTACAACCTTGAGGAAATATGTCCATTCCCATTCGATCACTCCCTCATTACACTACCTTTTCAAAAAAACTTTGAAATACCCAAGTTCAACAAGTACAAAGAAAAAGGAGATCTAGTAGAGAATGCACGAAAATTCTCAGTGTCATGTATGGAGGTAAAAAACAATGACACTTACCTCATGAGGCTCTTTCCACGTATCTTTACAGGTCATGCTATGGAGTGGTTTCCACATCTACCATCGAGAATTAAAACCTTCGACAAACTATCTAGCAAATTCATAAGCCACTTCTCATTCAACATAGAGAAATGCATCACCATTATGAATATACCTATGATCAAACAAAAAAAAGGAGAGTCCTTCACCTCCTACCTACAAAGATGGATACACAAAGCTAGTTGATGCAAATGGCCCATTCCAAACAAGGAATTGGCAGATATATTCATCTCGAATGTCCTACCAGAGATTAACTACCAAATCACTATGTTATGTACTGTATAATTTGAAGAAACAATCAAAAAGGGATTATATATTGAGAGATCCTTCATTGCAAGGGGAGTCCTTAAATTGAACATCTCAAAAGATAGTCCCTCTAGTTCAAACAATAAACCTAAGATCTAGGAAAAGAATAAGGAAGTTATAAATGATGGAGTGGTTGACATAAGAGAACTATGGTATGCACAAAATGCACCTCAAAATAAACCACAAGTTTCACAAACAATGTATGTTCCAAATGCTACACAAAAAAAACCAACTTACCTATCCCAAGAATAATCAGGTAGTCAACCAATAACGAATCAAAGAGGGAAATATAGACAATACAATCAACACAAGAGACAGTTCATAGTACTAGGAGAGTCACTTTAAATAATCATGTATAAACTAGTACAAAAAAACCTCATGAAGGTGAATGATCGCTCAAACTATGAGGAACTTAGCCTTAAGAAACCATGGTATAGCGAGAAAGACATGAATTCCGTAAGATAAAAAGATATACTACAAATGATTGCATGCGACTCAAACACCTCATCTAAGACTTGATAGACAAAGGGGAAGTGGATGTTGAAAATCATCTTGGAAATAAGGACCTTCAAATGTAAACAAACCCAATCTGACACCACACTAAAAGGAATGACAAAGGAAAGGACCAAGATTATCATAATGCTAACTATACGTATGGTGACACTGTTCTAGGAACCCTCTCACAAGTTGATGACAATAGGTCAAACTTAGTGACTATACGAGTTGGAGAAAATAATTGCAATGTAACTAATCATCTAGGGAGAGTTATAATACAAGGAGCCCCAGCCAAATCTATAACTAAGTCATCAAATGACTACAACACTGTGGAACAACTGAAGAACACTCAAACCCTAATCTCAATCCTAGAGTTCTTAAAACTGTCATCTGTACATAGGGAAATATTGGAAAAGTATTGGAAGCATCAACCTCTAACTACCTCAATCGTAACCAGTTCCAAGCCATGGTGGGAAAAATCACAACCAACAATCATTTAGTCTTTTCCTAGAAAGACCTTCCACTAAAGTCATTTCGCAACCAAGCCCTCTACATAGAGGTTGGTGTCCACAAGAACATGGTAAAAAGAATGTTGATAGATAATGGTGCATGTCTAATCATTTGTACCTTAAAATTTATCAAACAATTAGGGTATTCTGTCAACATGAGAGATAAAGAAAGAAGCATTACTATAAGGACCTACGATGACCTTGAAAGGAATTATGAAGGAACAATTAGGCTACCAGTGTAGATAGGACCAACAACTATTGAAACCACATGTCAAGTACTTGACCTTGAATTTCCATATAACCTCCTCCTAGGACACCCTTGGATTCACACATTACAAGTAGTCCCTTCCACCTTCCACCAATGCCTAATATTTCCTCATGAAGGAAAATAAGTGACATTATATGTTGATTCTTAACCCTTCCACTTTTGTGCAAAGTTGTAAAATAAGTATACTAAGATCCAATACATACCTAGAAATGACATATCCTTCCATTCATTATATGTTCACCCTTCCACTCTACCATCATACTCAGCCAAGATCATATCAAGTGAGCAATAAAAAATGGAAACCAAGGTTCAAGTACTTGACAGGGGTAATGGGAATTACCACTTAACCAAGAGTTTTGTATTGGGATGCTCCCAACAACACCTAAAATCTATGGAGGTCTAAAAGAGATCAAGCTTGTTGAGACAATGCAAATCATAGAAAAACCCATGGATTTCACTAAGTGGGGAGACATAAAAGATGAAGAGATATTCAAAGAGGACTTCTCATCCATGATTTACAAAGAGGACCAAAAAGATCTAGAACAACCATAAACCATTCTATTAAACCCTAGCAGTAAAGGCTACCAACTATTTAAACAAATGTGATAGAGTTGAATGGAAAGCGTTGGGCTACACAAACAAGGTAAGTGGGAGCCTATCATAGTGGAGAAGAGAAAGAAAAATATGGGACTATGTTATGAGCCAAAAGACATGGTTAATCCAAAAATCAGACAAACCTCTTTTAAGAAACAAGAAATTTATACTAGCGCTAAGGAGCTAGATATCTACCATATCATGGACAACGATTTACCCATCAAAGACTTATTCAATTTTTTTTGCATTGATAGGTTCCCTCTCTCCAGTTTATGAAAACCATTCCTAATATCTATTATTATTTTGGAACTAAATCCAACAAATATGAATGCGACTCTCCATTTTTCATTGGATATGGTTCCCCCACTTCTAGTAATGATGACCTAGACACCCAATGGGAAAAAGATACTAGAGCCATATTGAAAATTTCAACAACCTCCATAATCTTCATAGATAATGATGATAGCCTCCCACTCTACTACCCACAACTGATAGATTGGGACCAATAACAACATACACCTATTTTGGATCAATTTCAAAATGATGAGGCAATCATGGAGTTCATGGGACCTCAAATAGACATACCAATGGGAGATCACACAGTAGGGTTCATCATGAAACTCAAACAAGATGCATAATTTGGTGGAGATATTGAACCTTCTAGTCACAAAAATGAAAAGGAAAATATAAAGATCAAATTGAGGCCCCCTACAAAAAACAATAATATGGCTCTATTGGATCTAGAAAAGAAGAAAATAAAGGATGCATCTAGAGGAGAAAACCCCCCATAGGCACCTAAGTATGGAGGGTTCAATCTCCCCATATCTTAGTACCAAGAGAGATCAACACTGCTACTAGAAGAAGGAGAGTCCATAAATGTTGGCATTGTAGAGAATCCAAAAATCACATACCACACAACATCACTTAATCCCAAAGAGAAAGCAAATTTCACAATATTCATTAACGATAAAAACGTAAATTTTTATTGGACCTATGCTGACATGCCTAGACTAGATCTAACATTAGTGGTGCATCATTTAGCTGTAGTCCCTAGAGCAAAGCCCATGAAGAAAAACTCAAAAAAATGCATCCTTAGATAGCATTACTAGTAAAGGTAGAGCTAAAGAAACTACTAGATGTGGGTTTTATCAGACCCATCAATTATCCATAATGGATATCAAATCTAGTACCAGTGTCAAAGCCTACTGGGGGCATAAGGATTTGCACAAATTTTAGAGACTTGAAAAAGGCCTTCCCAAAGGATGAATTCCACCTCCCTAGTATTGACATGATCATGGATCTCACATTAGGGCATGAGATTCTATCCTTAATAGATGGTTTCTTCGAATATAACCAGATAAAGATCTCTTGAGATGATCAACACAAAACAACCTTTACTTTTCCTTGGTGGGCCTTTTGTTGGAATGTAATGCCCTTTGGCCTAAAGAACATAGGAGCATATCAAAGAGTAATGAAAACTATATTCCATGATATGATACACACCATCATGGAAGATTACGTGGATGGTATTCTAGAAAATTCTGTCAAAGAGAAGATCACTTGTCATAAATTACAAGGGTGTTTGATTGGCTTAAACATTATAGTATGAGACTAAACCCTAAGCGCATGTTCAAATTAAAATCTAGAAAGGTGTTAGGATACATAGTGTTAAGAAGGGGGATTGAAGTGGATCCTACAAAATTAAAATTTATACTAGAGATGCCTCCACCAAAAACAATAAAATAGCTAAGGATTTTATAGGGAAAGTTGCAATCCATCTGGCGATTTATTGCACAATTGGTAGATTTCACTCATCTTCTACACATGGATATCACCTTCAAGTGGGATGGGAGATGTGACCAAGAATTCAAAAAAGTCAAGGAGTACCTGATTACTCTTACACTCATGTCACCTATCCCAGATAAGGAAATGGTGCTCTACTTGTCTACCACACGAGTAGCGTTGGGAGCTCTCCTAGCTCAGCTAGATGATACCAACAAAGAAAGAGCGGTCTACTACATCAGTCGAACATTGGTGGGCTATGAGTTAAACTACTCACCCATAGAAAGAGCATGCCTCTCAATCATATTTGTGTCACAAAATTTGAGGCACTATATCTTAAACAAAAAGGTAAAGCTGATTTCAAAAGTAGACCCATTAAAGTTCCTAATAGCAAAAGCAACCCTAACAGGTTGAATTGTTAAATGGTTGATGATTCTAAGTGAATTTGATATAGAGTATGTGGATAGAAGAGCCATTAAGGGAAAAATCATAATAGATCAGCTAGCCAAAGCACCCATAGATGATCACAAGCCTCTCATAGTCGACTTTTTAGATGAGAGTATCATGATGACAAAACAAATAGGCTATTAGATTCTATATTTTGATGGGTCCCACACTCAACATGGATTTGGAGCAGGTGTTCTATTTCTCACACCACATGGAGATAATATACCCAAGGCATATAGGATTTCTTTTGTATGTATGAACAATATCTCAAAGTATTAAGCTCTTATCACAGGGATAAAAATGGCTATTAAATGGAGAATAAAAGAGCTATAGGTCTTCGAAGATTCTCAACAAGTGATCAGACATGTGAACAATGTACTAGACAAAAGATGATAGGCTGATGCCATATAAAAGGATGGTGGACAACTTCAAGGAATAATTTTTCATAATAACCTTTGAGAAAATTCCTTAGATCAATAATAGAGCTACTGATACAATGACAACAATAGGCACACTGGTTGATATTCCACAAAATTTTCCTAAGTATGATCTCCTCATCAAATAACTGCTTGTACCTACATTCAAAATATTTGAATTAGAAATGGTATGTTTTGTTGTTGGTTCTAAATTCCCATGGTACTAGGACACCTTTGACTACATCTAGCATGGTATCATACCATTTGACCTAAAAACCACTCAAAATAAAACCTTCACCCGTAGAACTTGCTGCTTTATAATCCTAGGAGATACCCTATACCATTGTATTCTACATGGTATGTTACTCTAGTGTCTTAACACATAAGAATCACAAACAACCTCAAAAGAGGTACACAAAGGATTTTGTGAGTCCCAATCTAGTGGAACCAACTTAGTCCAAAAATTGCTCAAAATGAGGTATTATTGGACCTCCATGGAACAAGAATGCATTCAGTATTCTAGAATTATTTTTCAATGCCAACAACATAGTGACCTTGTTCATGCACTATCACAGGAATTGAGACCCATCACAATGCCATGGCCTTTCTCATAATGGCGATTAGACCTGGTAAGTAAGATTTTTCCTGCTTCATCTAACATGCACAAGTTTATTATAATAGAAACAAAGTAATTCACCAAGTGGATAGAGGCAATTCCATTGAACTACATCACTAGAAAATAGATATCAAAATTCATTCTAAACGATCTGATTTGTAGGTATGGAATTCCCTAGACAATGATAATAGACAATGAAACCCCATTCAAGAATCAAGATTTCCAAGAACTCTTTTGAAAATTATCTATCCAACATAGGTTAACCACACCCTATTATCCTCAAGGAAACAATAAGGCTAAAGAATCTAACAAAACCATCTTGAAAATATTGAAGAGAATTGTTAATGAAGCTAATTGTGATTGGTGTTTGTAGCTAAACCCATCCCTATGGGCTTATCGAACTAGCATACAAACACCTATAGGTGCCACACAATTTTACTTGGTCTATGGATCAGAGGTTGTCTTACCTATAGAGGTTTAAATCCCCTCATTATGAATCTCATTAAAAGGAATGGTCAACAACAAAGAATATTGGGTATCCAAGTTAAATGAATTGGAGCTCCTAGATGAAATGCTTTTGAGTGTGTTAAACCATCTTCAAGTTTATCATAATTGACTCAAATGAATCTATCATAAGAAAATCAAAGACAATTTTTTTAGGTTGGTGACTTGTTCCTCAAGGAGAATCAAAAGGTGCAACTAAACTAGGATGGAAAAGGAAAATTTGAACCCAACTGGTTAGGCCCATTTATCATCACGACAAGCTATGATTCTATGTCTTATTAGTTGGCCACTCCTAAAGTAGAACCTTTAGCTAAACCACTGAACAAAATTCACCTCAAGAATTTCTACACATAAATAATGTTAGAATACCCCAGGTGAAAGGGTAAAAATCCAAAAAAATGGAAAAGATAAAGAAAAAACTCAAAAAGCAAGAAAAATAGTAATGAGAAATAATACATTATTTTAGTGAAAACCACTTTGTGGTGCTTATATAATAGGTACCATAGTGAAAACCTAGAAAATAGGTGGTATGATTGAATAAGACATGCATTGTTATCTATCGGTACTACCCACAACATCCACCCATTCATCCCATAATAAAGCATGTGTCCAACCATGACTTGCTACTGATTTAGGAAAGTAATCTTGTCTAAAATTGTGGGAAACTTCCTGAAGTGGGTCATGGATTAGATCTTTGTGCATCCTATCATGGTTAGAAAATATCCAAAATATTAAATATTCAAAAAATATCCAAAATAAAAAACATTTAGAAAATATACAAAATAAAAAACATCTAGAAAATATCCAAAAATAAAAAAAATTGAAAAACATCAAAATCAAAAACAACAATTTTGGATTATTCCTTCACCCAACAAATTCTAAGATATCAAAATTTGCTTGAACCTCACAACTAGCTCAAGTAAATTTCCCAAAACATATCCTTTAGAAACATAAATGGAATACCAACACAAGTTATATATATGTTGTTTATCCCAAAAACAAGTTTATGCATTGAGTCAAATAATCGAACTACGTGGTCTTTGTGTGTACAATGTAGGAAAGGCTTAATAGCCCATAAGGCCCTAGGTCATTCCCCTTAAGTTTATATCATTCTTTATTTCAACTTAGTCAAAAAATAAAAAATATAAAAACATTATTAAAATAGAAAAGGTCAAAAACATTCACACCAAGCGAGCTACAAGCCTCTACGTGTACAATATAGGCAAGTCTTATCTTTGATGAGCCCCCAAGGCCCTAGGTTAGTCCCATGAAACAAAAACAACATCATAAAACTTAGAAAATCAAATAAAGACCTACTCTATCATCACAATTTGCAATCAAATTTTCACCAATAATAAAAAATCATCATCTTCACCCTTTGACAAAATAGACAAACAAACAGAGCAAACATGAAAAGCTATAACTTTCAAGCAAACAATCAAAAAGCTCTAACTATAAATAGATGGAAACAATTCCAAAGTATTAACTAGATATCATTTTGACAAGTCACCAACAACATCCTGAGATATACCTTAATGGATTCGTTCCTATGATAGACATGATCAACAATGAATAATATCCCCACGCCAAATAGATATGGAAGAGATATTGCAACTTTGTTTTTATCTTTTTATAGTCTTATCTTTTTTATTTATTTGTATTGACTCATTCCCAGGATCTATTGAGGATGTCCATAAGGATTTAGAGAAGAAGGAATGGGGGCAATTGAGCATCATTTCAATTTGTTGTTTGTAAGATTTTTTTGTAATACTACCATGGTGAATATTTTATTTATTGAGTGTATGGAAGTTGTCTTGAAGAATTTTTTGAAGCAGTGGCATATTAGGTGCTTAATACCTCTTACGTTACTAGTCCAACATGTTTTAACCTAACCCAATCATATCTTTAAACAAAGTTTTTGTATGTTTGGTATGAGCAAGAATATTCTTTGTATGTCGAGTCAAAGTCGACACAATGGATACAAATTCACCTTACTCCTTAATACTCTCGTGAATTATATCTATTTTCTACATCAAAAGGGATTGTTAAAAAATGTGAAGTCTCCAAAGCAAAGTGAATACAACACATCAACAACTAAAAACATAAAATTTCTATCCATCGTCAAATATTTCTTCTAACATCCATCTTTCATCACAATATTATTAGTACCATATCCATCCTACATCCACAATGTTGTCAATACATATTATGATGGTAATAAAGTAATGAAAACTTCATGTATCATGTATAAGGAATGCATCCATCATATATCAACATCATACAAATATAATATATCAAAATGATATATTGATCATCCATAATAAAACACCATATGAATCAATATATGATTCATCCATCCATACCATATATGCATCCATTCGAAAAGTATCAAAATATATATAAGAATACATAATCATACATAGTCATCCACGATCATCACATAAATATATAAATGAGATGAATTAGAGAAGATATATCTCATATATCATCATAAAAAAAGGATAATGTCATAGTACACCATCATCATGTGAAACAAGTGTGATAGGATAATACAAAATAATATAGATATACGAGGCCTTGATTGGGAAAATGAATAAATATACCAAAAATCATGTCTACAATATATCTTTGAAAAAAAAAATCATAAAGATCAAGTACATATATAACACTACCCAAAAAAATGGAGAGGACTCTATAGACCAGGTTGCAAACAAGCATCTGGATTTGGCTGTCTAATAGAATAACTAGCTGACTCGATACCACCACTAGCAACACTGGTCTCTTTGAATCTCGGTTATCTTCATGCCCAAGGAAAAAAGGAATCATACATAGTCTGGTAGTATGTATCCCTCTATAATTACTAATCCTACTCAATGCAAAGGCTATCTCACCTAGTCCTCAAATTATCCCTCTCTGTAGTGATAGCCTGTAACTGTGTCTCATCAACAAGATGGAATTCAATCTCTGTATCTCACTCAAATATGAGGCCATATCTCTTTTCTATCACAATGGAAATCTATGCCTCTATAGCATGTCGTCACCCTATCTCTACAACTAACTAAGCACCTCCATCCCCAAGTGATGGAGGATGACCTAGAACCTATCCATGACCCTGCACTTGATCACCCTATGCCCCATCCTATTGGGTCTGACCAAACTACTCGACTAGAACCTCAATATGTTGTTGCTCCTAGCAACAACTTGTGATGCATGCTCTACCAACGATGGGATCATCATCAAGATCTATGAATCTCAATGTCACACATCATTCCCACTACTAATCAAAATCAAGAGTAGTTTCAAGATTTGCTGAACCCACTGGCCAACCCCATCCAATCGAAGCAAGCACTTTGAAAGAAAAAATGGTACCATCTCTATACGCTTGATGACCCCATACATAAACCTCTCTGGTGATCCGACCAAATTGAGCCTCATATGCATTAAGAAATCAACCCTATCTCTCCCCAAACTTCTTGCATACTCTATTAGGTAAATATCACTCTAGAAGAGAGTGAGAGCGATCATTAAACCATACAGTTTGTCAAAAGTACAATAGATGCTCTTGATCCTTGGGCCATGCATCACAATCCAGATAAGGTATCCAAACAAAACCTGACATGTTATCAGACACACGAAGCTAGCACAAAAGATCAACATGAAATATGTAATGTAGAAAGTCTCCATAATAACAAGAGTACAAAACACCATCAACACCATCCTATATACCATTAGGCCACATCAATATAATGTGCTGCAAATCACATACATGTAAAAGAGAGACACTTATAGAAATGGATTTCCCATATTGATATGCAACCTCATGCATATCTCTATAGAGGTGGGAAAGAAGACATGGACCCCATGCATATCTAGTCCCATGCTTGAACATATCCTCAATAAAAATACCCCATCCAATAGGGAATTGATGACCTCTCCTATTAGGAACAACCAACCTCAAAACCAAACTACACACAACAAGGGAAATAAGGCTTGCACTACCAACAAACTCTGATAAATCAATCTCAGACTATTGAACCTTCAAGTATCTGACACCAAGCACACCCTGTATGATGCAGGTATCCCATTGAACATGGTATGTAATGATCTCACCATGGATAGGTATGTGGAGGATCCTCTACACATAATCAAGAGTAATGGTGGCCTCCTGTATAGGTAAGTTGAACGAAGAAGTCTCTGAATGCCACCACTCCATGAGCATGGTCATCATTTTCGTGTGACATCGAATGGGAGGCATGTAATAAATATAACGTAGCCCAACCACATCTAGGAAATCTCACTTCAAAACATCAAAGCCAACAATTGGATCAAATAGATCCCGATGTCGTTTCTCCCTCGACTGAAATGGTTTAAGGACCACCTGTAAGCATTTCAACCCACAATATTAGGATTTCACTCTGAATACACAAAAAAGACTTCAGAATGATGAACAAATGAGACTTAGAGCTCCAAAAAAAGAAAAACTAAAAAGAATATAGCAAAAGTGATGAAATTTCAAACATAAGCGAAGATAAAAGTCAAAAGCGAGGAACATTTTGCAAAAGTGAGGAGGTACATCAAATGTGCCAAAATCAAAAGTGTAAAAGTTACTCAAAAGTGCAAAGTTAACAAAAGTGCACATAAAACAAAGTAGAGCATTCAAAAGAAAAAATAAAATCAAAAGCACATTTCAAAGGCGAACGACTAAGTCAAAAGCGCTAAAATAGGTAAAATGAGTAGAGATAGAGAAAAAGCGACCTTTCCAAAATGAAAAATGCGCTAAACCCGTTGCAAGTGTGCTGAAAACCTAAAAAAATTATTTTGACTTAAGGAGCTTTATGCATAAATTACAAGAACATGAGGAGACAAAAATGACAAGTGAGAGGGTACATACTGAGGCATCGATGCCTACGGGCTATTCCAACTCTTGAACCAAGTCTGAATGATGTGGGCTCCCTCACTCTTAGAAATTTACCCTCGACAACTAAGAAAATGGGAAATCTAGAGACAAAAATTCACTATAGGATCAAAGTGAAAATGAGTTAATTAGAACCCTAATTACCTATTTTAACCCTCAAAATGCAAAATTTTACATAGAAAACCCTAATTTGACTCAGGGAACCTTCCTACATTCAAATTAGGACTTCTCGGGAACATTGAAACAAGCAACAAGGGACCTATAGACTCAATTTTTTGTCCTCTCCACAACTAAACTAAAAAAGAATAGTGTTGTGAGGTTAACCTCAAAATCAAAATTTTCGGCCAACCTCTTTAGGGGGTGGCATAGAGTCCTACCATCATTTTGTTGACTGCTAGGGTAGAGTGGGGCATATTTTTTTTCAAAATATTGATCTTAACATCAAATCTTTGAAACAAATCAACCCGTACTTTGTATCAAAGAGGGGTAAAATGTAGACATGTAAAATTGACCTAACACTTATCACACACCTTAAATGAAATTTTCACATCATCAACATCATTATCATTAAACATCACTACATTTAACATCAATTACATCAAAAAACCTAATTTCCTGTATTAATTGAATAATGCGACATTATTTAATTAATTCACCTTTCTCATCATTTTTTACTAATTAAATAAAGTCTATTTATTTAATAAATTCCTAAAACCCTATTTCTACTATTAAATGAATAATACGATATTATTTTGTGAACCCCAAGCTTAGACCTGCACAAACATGAGAAACAAACATATAATTAGATTCATATGCAAGAACAAAGATTCCCCATGAAATTCATTAGAAATGCTCAAAATAGGAAAATATTCAATGAAGAAGACAAGAAAGTAAATAAATCCTAATTATGCATGCAAATCCTCAATTCCATGGGGAAATTGATGCCATTTATGTGTAGAAATTGGCCCCTTTCCCAACTCCTATGCAAGTTTTGTGATGATTTGATGAAGATTTGATCCACATTAGTTTAATTCCTGCATAACCTAGCTAAGAACTTGATAAAAATAGATGAAAGTGGATATGTTTGAAGATGAAATTGTGCATAATAAGTTTTCTCAAATTGTGGATGATCAAATGAGTAGAGAAGCCTCTTATTTACATATTTTATTGAGAAGAGAAGAGGAAAAATAGATGAATGTGGGATCATTCAACATCCAATGGCCAAGTTCCACTTGTCAAGATGTGAATGGAGGAAGGTTGTGCACATTTTGATGAATGAGCCAGTAGATGATATTATGTGGAATTTCAAATTTATTAAATGAATTGTTGAAGAGGGAAATAAAATGACTTAAATGCCACTTGGCTCAATGCACAAGGACATGTAAGAGAGAATGAATGTCTTGTTGGATGTACAAATCCACTTGGAGGGATTTTCAAACTTGGAGGAATATTCCTTAAATATGCCATGTTGAGAGAAAATAGGGATTTAATCAATTAATTAAATGCATTTTCATGTGCAAGCAGCAAAATCTAGAGAAATTTAGTGATTGAGATTAAATTAATCAAGATTTGATCTATTTAATGAGAGATTAGGTGATTTGACACTTTTAACCGAGATTTTAGGATTTAAATAAATCAAAGTTGAGAGGAATAATGATTTTAGATTTAATTAAATAAAATTGATTTATTTAACTCAGGAGAATGATGTTAGATTAAATTAAATAAGGTTTAATTTATTCAATTTAATAGGATGACTTTAGAGATTTAATTAAATAAAATGAATTATTTAATTAAATGGAGATATAAGGTTAATTAAATGAAACTAATTAATTTAATCAACAGGGAAGAATGACTTAATCAGATAAATAATGATTTATTCAATTAAGGGATGAAAGGTTATGATAAGCTGAGAAGGTGATTTAAGATGAAACGGTGTTAGTAATTAGGATAAGTGTGTCGGTATATTTTCCATGTCTACATTTTTCCCCTCTTTGAAATAATGCACTTGTTGTGTTGGTTCAAAGAATAAAATGATGTGATCAAAATTCAAAAATTTCTCAAATTTTTAGATGCCCCACTGCTATCCTAGCGAGAAGTATTATGCTGGTATATTTCCCCCTCGATAGATCAAATGAAAATTTGGATTTTTGGGTGATCTCGCGAAAAAAGAGGACTAGGTGCTTGATGGGTCCAGAAAGGCTCCAGGATGCCAAAAAATGCTGCAAAGCAGCCCTTGGTTGAGTGAAAATAGGATCGGGGGACCAAAACCCTAGCTGGAATGGCTAAATTAGGTAAAAAACCCTAATTTTTAGGCTTAAATAGACCCCAAGGGGTCACTTTCAAATCATTTTCATACTTAGCCTTCAAGATTTTTCTATTTTGAGCTCTGAACTTTGATTGAGATGGCACAAAGATTTCCTCCCTGACACATGTCAGAGTGAGTATGGGTGCACCACCAATGGATAGCCGATGCAGGACCTGTGGTATGTACCCCTTCCTTACAAATGTAAAATCGATGTTGCACAACCTTAAAGTGCAATGCATATGCAAAGAGCACCATCATGGGCCATCTTAGAAATTAGGGTTTTGGGGATTAGACAACATGTGTGAATAGCAACACAATGAGCCTCTTTGGAAATTAGGACCTAGGATTGTAGTCAAACTATGCCCCTGCGATGTAGTTTGGAATTTGCAAATTGCGTCACAATTGCAAACATGATCGCAATTGCTGATTTGAATGCGAAAACTTAGTTTTAGGGCCCAATTTTTTTTTAAACTTGATGTAGTGACCTTTCTTGCATAAGAGGACCTCGGGATACTACACTCATGGGAGCATCAATCCCAGGTACTTGGCAGATTAGGTGATGTACATGAGTTGCTCTAGGAGGACCTTAGAGCCATTGGACTCTGGTATGTTGCTTATGCATGTCCCATATGGACCCACTTGGGGATGATGAAAGACTTGGTGGAGTGATGGAACAACGAGACATCCTCCTTTCATCTTCCTACTCGTAAGGTCACAGTTACCCTTGAGGATGTTTGGTGCATCTTACAACTACCTATTCATGGCGCAAAAGTCATATACGATATGGATACTAGGAGAGATGCCTATTATGAGATTATGGAGTTGGAGGTGATTGTATTATCTGAGGGGTAGATTTACCTAGAGAGATATAGGGGCACAATGCCCACATTTAGACTCATTGTTGCGGTGATCATATTAGGTCTTGTGGCATTGGATTAGTGGGGCTGATACTTCAGTCCGAGTTGGGGACTAGCATGGGAGTGGATGCTCTTTCATTGAGAGTGCTTTGCCTGGGGTCCAATGATGCTAGCCTCACTGTATAAATATCTTCATGAGTTTTCCTATTT
This sequence comes from Sequoiadendron giganteum, assembly GCA_007115665.2. Classification (NCBI taxonomy): domain Eukaryota; kingdom Viridiplantae; phylum Streptophyta; class Pinopsida; order Cupressales; family Cupressaceae; genus Sequoiadendron; species Sequoiadendron giganteum. Next base: position 572,473,961 of record CM021100.1, on the reverse strand, counting down.
CGATAGCAGGGCCATTGGGGCTGGGGTCACATTTCTTCATGTTTGGGCTTGGGAGCGGATTGTCATGTTCCATCCATAGCATACACTAGTTGCCTTAGAGCTAGATGATCTGATCATCTGGCGATATGGTGGGGCCCAAACCACATTTACACATACAGGGGCCAATGGTATTGCACATTAGAGGAGAGCCATCAATGAGATGACAAAGTTTACTTCTAGGCCCTGGCTTGGGATGGGTCCATGGTTTCAATTACGTTTAACAATTATTATTTTCTCACCAGGATAGATTAATGTAGGGTAGAGAGCACACCATGATTGAGCGGTACTTACAAGATCTAATGGCCAAGCAGTTTGGAGACACATAGGATAGGCCTGATTACCAGTATGTGGACATCTTTTCCCAAACTATGAGAGAGATTTCAGGGGTAGACCTATCCCAATAGTCGAGGTCATGGCACCCTTTCAATAGTTAGTGGCTAGGCCGTGGCCGTATGAATAGGGACAAGGTGATGCAGGGGTGACACAAGCATACAAAAGTTGGTTCATACCCCCTTTGAGGCTGATAGATCCAGGTGCAGTGGCTACACAAGGAAGACCTAGGGGTTGATCAACAAGATGAGGTCAAGGATAGGGAGATAGGGGTGATGGAGATAGGGATGGAGGTGGGCCACCTCCACACCAGACACCACTGAGAGATTAGGTGCACTAGAAACCAACTCAGGTGTAGACACCGCCCAAAGATCAGATGAAGATGAGCCCACCCAAGGAAGGGGAGAGATTTGTCTTGTAGCAGCAACCTCTATAGCCATACCATAGAGACACCCTGATTCAATAGCTATAGGATCAAGTTCAAGTTTTGATAGCAGAGAGAGATCAGGCTCAACAACAGGTCGCAACATTGACAACAAAGAGGGATCAGGCCAGGTTTAAGAGAGACTAGGAGATTGGTTGGCGTAGATAGCTTGAGAGCATGGCCTCAACATCCTAGGGCATGGGAGTATCCTTATGGACACACAGGGAGGCAATCAGAGAGGTTGAGTATTATCGGCAACATTATAGGCAGGTAGTGCCACCAGTAGGCCGAGTGCTAGATTTTTCATAGCAGATAGAGATGAGGCCCTCCGAGGATCATGAAAAGAGGAAGGTAAGAGAGGGTAGAAGCCAATAGGGCTAGTTCCTCCCTTTGATCATATACAATATTCATTTTTTGGTTCATGGGCTCTGATTTTTGTTGCCTCAATTGTATCATATACTTTGATGTATACACACTTGATCCATTTTTTGTACCATGACAATTGTATGTTTTGATGATATATATGAGATGGTTTGATTTATGAGATGTCCTATTTTACTTATGCATGATGTATGAATGCATTTCAATTTCCTATGTGTTATGATACGCTATGCGATGCATATATTTTATGTTGTGCAATATGTATGTTTCTACATGATGCGATGATGTGATGCATTTCTTTTTATATTTTTCTATGCATTTTATGGTGAATATGTATGGATGCAAATCATATGCACATGTTTATGCAATGATGCAAAATGATTATGTGATGGTTTTATAATATGATTATGCACTATGATTTTTTAATGTAGTGGAACCAATGTAATGACATGAATGCAATGATTTCTTAAGATACTTAGAATAACAAATATCTATTATTCTTCATAAATTAATATGTAAGATGAATCAAATGCAATGACGTGATGTGATCTATATGATATGATATGCATTGTGAATTATGCTAGTGATTTGTGGATGCAATGTGGATGCATTAGCGATGTTTTTGATTAACTGTCATGGCACCATGTTAGTGTGGAAAGAAGATAGAAGGAAGGAGATCCAATGAGAAATTATTATTACTACTGATGATGATTCTTCCCAGGAGTCAGTATTTTAAAAGGGCCAATTACTTTATTTTTGATAACACATGTAGGTGCGGTGCATCAAGGTATAAAGAAATAGGATGGCATTGCACCTAGTGTGATGGACCTTGAATAAAAATTATATGAGAGCATTCCTATTCACACTTGACATACAAAATCTTATTCAGAATGTAGTTTAGATATTCTAAACATCTTAGACCAAAACATAGAAAAGCAAGCCTTTCTATGTGGTCAATAAGACATCTAGAACACCCTCCCTACAAACAAAACAAAGCATGCATGAGAAAGTAATTTTACAAGAATATCCAACAAGCACAATAGATAAAAAGGTAATGATAATTGCCCCGTTCTCTATCTCTCTAAATATTTTTGTGTAGACATCATCGAGAGATCATTGAAATGAGCGCAATAAGATAAATCCAAGAAAAGATAAAGTAAACAAACAAGCTATTTTCTTCATACCGCTAGCCAAGACTAAACTATGATGATGCCTAATGTTGATGTCCATAATAGGAAGGATTCATCCTAGGACATGTTGTGATTAGGTGATGATGAGGATTTGGATGATAAGCTATTGATACCAAGAATTGACCAACTTGCTAACTTACAGATCTAGACTTGAGACTTTTGATGATTAGGCGTTCACTTTTGAACTTGCTAGACTTGCTTCTGACTGACTTACCAAAGGATGAAGACGATAGTGATTTACTATGGATGAGATTATTGCGGGTGAAATATTGATGAGATTGATGCACCATTTTGGGTTTTTTCAAATATTTGGATGTTTTTGGTGTTTTAAAATGTTTTGAGGCTATTTTTGAGATTTCGGGTTTTTTATTTTTTTTGGTATTTTCGAGATTTATGACCAAGAGTCTAACTTAAAGAACTATCCTAAGGGTCTTGGGAGATGATGAATAGATTAGTATTCCCTACATTATACACATAGAGACCATGTAGTTTGACTGATATAGACTTGATTACCGATGAGATAGATGGGCAAACAAATTGCCATTTTATTGTGAAGGACGCATAAAGGACTGACCTAGGGTGTCTCGTGGGATGATCAAAGATCAACCTTTCCTACGTTTAAGCTTAGATACAACATAGTTCGGTTGAGGCAGACTTGATTACCGATGAGATAAATGGGAAAACAAATTACCATTTTATTGCAATGGATGCCTAAAGGACTGACCTAGGGTGTCTCGGGGGATGATCAAAGATCAACCTTTCTTATGTTCAAGCTCAAAGATGATGTAGTTCGGTTGGATGACTATATTTTCAACATGTTTTAGATTTTGATATGATTTGGATGTTTTATTTTTGAATGTTTTTGGATTTTTGAAGGATATTAAGGAACATCACAAGAATATACATGAATCTGATCTGATGCAGGTACAATAACATGCCCCTAGTGTAATGTGATAAACTACTTCGATAAAGGCAGGACAAGCTGACCTTAGGAATATGCCAAGTAGTAATGGGGTGGAACATGATACAAACATGAGATCAAGCTATGGATGAAAACATATGGATGAAGGATGAATGCAATGTAATGGATAAATTAAGCCGCAAAGATCTTGGTAGATGGAGAGTGCTTTATTTACACTTGGTGCCTATTTTCTAGGTTTTCACCAAGGTACTTGTCCAACATGCCACTGAATTGGTTTTCACTAGAGGATGATTTTTTTCTTTACTTGTTTTTCATCCTTTTTTTGATTTTTTTGTTTTTTTTAATATTTTTTTGTTGTCACAAAGATGCCTATTTACCAGGTTTTCATTAGGGTGACCATTTTTTCAGGACATTTTCTATTTTTTAAAATTTTTTAGTTCTATACCTTGAAAGATTTTAGGCATAATTTTTTTTGAGATGGGAGTTGTTCATGGGTTCCTATAGAGGTTCCCTTTCTGGTGTTGACAACTGATAAACTCCTGATTTATAGCTCACCATGATGATGAAAGGCCCCAAGCACTTGGGTTCAAATTTTCCCTTGCTATTTGGATTTGACATGTTCTTCTGGTTCTCCTTTAGTACTAGTTCGCCAACTTAGAAGGTACGCCTCTTGATTTTATTGTTGTAGCTATGTTTCAAGCAGTTCTAATAGACTTGTAACTAATTTAGAGAATTAATGTGCCATTCATCCAATAGTTCTAGCTCATTCAATTGAGAGACTCAGTATTCCTCATCTATAATAAGATTTTACAGTGATATCCTTAGGGACATGAGCTTGATCTCAATGGGGAGGATGACTTCTGATCTATAGACTAGGGAGAATGGGGTGGTGCCTATTGGCATGTGGATGTTGGTGCGGTAGGCCAATAAGGTGGGATTTAGTTGTAGATTCCACTCACAACCAATGTCGTTGACTATATTCTTAATGATTTTTAGAATGGTTTTATTGGTATCTTCTGCATGGCCATTGCCTTGGGGGTAATACGAAGTGGAAAAGTGATGTTGAATTTTGAATTTTTAACATAAGTCACAAATGTCCTGATTTTTGAAAGGTGTCCCATTATCTGAGATAATAGCTTGGGGGTACACTATATCGACAAATGAGGTAGTTCAAGATGAACTTAGATATCTAATTTCCAGTTATGTAGGTCATGGGAATTTCTTCGACCCACTTTGTGAAGTACTCCATGGCAGTAATGATGAATTTATGGCAATTGGATTAGGTGGGGGTGATTTTACCGATGAGATCAAGCCCCCACTACGAAAAGGGCCATGGTGTGATAATGAGATGAAGCTCTTGAGCTGGTGCGTGGATGAGGTCCCCATGTTGTTGACACTACAAAAATATCTGACAAAGTCATGTGCGTCTCTTTCCATTATGGGCCAATAGTATCTAGTTCTCAATAATTTATTAGCCGAATTCATACCGTTCAAGTGGGAACCACAAATCACATTGTGTACCTTAGTTAAATTAGTCAGGAATTCCTTAGTATTTAGGCAATGTGGCAGGGTTCCTTCAATGCTCCTACGATAGAGGGTTTCTCTTAGGATGACAAAGCGGGTTGAATTTTTGATGAAGGTTCATTTAAGGTTTGGGGTTATGTAAATAGGCAAGGCTCATATCCTCAAGTAGGTGTAAATGCCATGATACTAGGGATCACGGGGAATAATTAGTTCACACACGAATTCAGACTCTGGTACCTTGAATGCTGGTATGAGAAGCTAATCTACAAGGAATTCTTGCTTTGGGAAATTGTGCGAGATTTCCAAGAGTGATCCAATTTTAGCCATTGCTTCCATTGCTCTATTGTTTTCTCCAGGTAGCTGTTCAAATGAGATATCAATGAATGGCTCTTTGAGGCTTTCCACCAATTTCTTGTATGGAGTTAGCTTGTCGTCCTTCATCTGATATTCATTGTTTACTTGATTGATTATGAGTTGAGAGTCCACATATACCTTTAGAGCCATAATCTACCATTGTACTGCAATCGTGAAGCCTATGATGAGAGCCTCATACTCTACTATGTTATTCATGCATGGGAATGAAAACTTGTAAGATTTGGGTATGCATTCTCCTTGGGGAATTATGAAGAAAATTCCTGCTCCTGGTCCATGTTGCATGTAAGATCCATCAAAATACATCTTCCAATGGTCTGGTACACTTAGGATAAAAATTGATTCATCGAGGAATTCTAAGATAAGTGGGCTTTTTGAATATATGGGAGCCTCCGCTAGTTGATCCATGATTTCTTGTCCTTTAATGGCCTTGCGATCTACATATTCAATGTCATGCTTTGTTAAAATCATAATCCACTTGGCTGTCCATCCTATGAGAGTGGATTTAGAGAGTAGATACTTTAGCAGATCTAATTTTGCGATTAGCTTGATCTGATGAGCCAACATGAAATGTCTGAACTTCTGAGATGAAAATACAGCTACAAGACAAGATTTTTCAATAGGTGTGTAATTTAGCTCATGTCCTACTATAGTTTTTTTGATTTAGTATATTGATCTTTCCCTTCTGTTTTCATCATGCTGAGCTAAGAGAGAATTGAGAGCTATCGTTGTTGCTGATATGTAGAGGATCAATGGTTTTTGTGGAATTGGTGGCATTAGAACTGGGGGTGTGAGTAGGTATTCCTTGATTTTGCTAAATGCCTGATCGTATTTTCACCCCATTTGTATGCTACCCCCTTTTGGAGTAAATGAGAATACGATATTTATTTTTCTGCTAGCTGTGCTATGAATCGGTGGATAGAGTGAAGCCTTCCTTGTAGAAATCTTAGCTATTTTAGTGTTCTGGGTGCTTCCATTTTGAGGATTGTCTTGAATTTAGTGAGATCTACTTCAATTCATCTCATTGACATGATATACCCTAGGAGCTTTCCTAATTTCACTTTGAAGACACACTTCTTTGGGTTGAGTCTGACCTTGTATTTTTTAATCTGTCAAAAATGGAACTCAAAGATGCTATGTGGTCTTGTATTTTCCTTGACTTAGCCAATATGTCATCGATGTAATATTGAAAAATCTTATGAATCATGTTGTGAAATATTAGTGTCATGGCTCTCTAATAAGTTTCTCCTGCATTCTTTAGCCCAAATGGCATCATATTCCAACAATAGGTTCCCCACATACATGTGAATGTTGTCTTGTGCTGGTCCTCCTTTGCTATCATGATTTGGTTTTATCCCAAGAAACCATCCATTAGTGATAAAATCTCATGTTTTTTCGTCATATCCACTATCATGTCGATGTTTGGTAATGGAAAATAATCCTTGGGAAATGCTCTATTTAAGTCTCTAAAATTGGTGTAGATGCGGATGCACCCTTTTAGCTTTGAAACTTGCACAAGATTTGACACCCATTCTAGATAATCTACTAGGTGTATGAAACTAGCATCCAAGAGTTTCTGCAATTCCACTTTGACTAGCAAGGCTATTTGGGGATGCATCTTTTTGGGCTTTTGTCTCACAGGTTTTTCTCTCGGATATACAATAGAGTGATGAGCTACCACCTCTGGGTCAAGAGAAAACATGTCAGCATAAGTCCATGCAAATTTTACTTTTCTTTCCTTCAAGAATGTAGCTAGGAGTTCCTATTATTTTTTTAGAAGTGATTCTACATAGAAATTTATTTGTGGTAGCTCCTCTATTCCGAGGTTGAAGGGATTGCATTGCTCTGCTAGGACTACTAATTTTTATTGATGAATTGTAGCGAGGAGAATATTGAATCCTTCATCCTCTAGCACCTCATAGAGTTTTTCACCATTGGATGCATCCTCTATTTTTACTATTTTATGGCTAGAGAGTGCCACAGTGTTGTTTTCACTTAAAGACCTTGACCTTGTTCTCAATCTTTTACTTTTGCGACTGAAGGATTCAATCATTTCCCTGTAATAGGCTTGATTGTCCAGTGTAATTTCAAATCCAACATTATGATCTCCACATGGCACTATATCCCTTAATCCCATGAACTCTGAGGGTGCCTCATCATTTTCGAACATGTCCAAAATTGGTGGTCCTCGTTGGTCATAATTGATGAGTTGGGGGTAGACCAAGTTTATCTTGTGTGTTTGGTGGTCTGACTCAAAGGACAATGTGTTGATCATAAGTAGGGAGGAGTCTTCAAAAATAATGGGTAGAATTATTATAGTATCCTTTTCATTGCTACTACTACATAGATGATCGGTGATGTCAAAAGCAAAGTTATCTAAGGGCAGAGCTATAGATATAGGTAGCTGAAGGGCGACTGCTAATAACAGATGAGGAGTCTTGAGTGCTCTAACTGGGGGACTTTGGCCATGTATGGTTATACTTAGAGGGGTACACCCAAGGACAAGATTTTTCATTCATCTCTCAACAATGATGGGTTCCATTTGGCCATTGCTGTTCCTTCCAAGGCTTTCATTTCTATTGTATCCCATACCAAGCATCATTTGTAGCCCCTTTCTTCTCTCATCCATGGGAAGATTGGGTGTGGGCCCTTCATCTTGGTATAGTGAGCTTGAAATGTCTCTCTCATCCATGGTTTCCCAACTTAGATCCCCCCAACATAGAAATCTAGAAGGGTCTGCCCTAAAAGTTTGTGAGGGTGTTTCAACCGGCTGAGGTCATCCATGTTTCCTAGGAGATTGAGGTAACTCTCCTACAACAAAAGAATATTTCTTCATCTTATAATCCCCACACCCATTGTCATGGATCATAAGCTTGATGTCAGATATGTTAGGGATGGAGGGTGTCTTTGTCCCAGAAGTGGAGGCTATATTGGCTGGGTCAATATATGAGGTTGAGGGGCCTTCATCATTCTTTGGGACTTGGGGGACTTTATAGAACTTGGCTTCTAGATTCTTGCAGTAGGCAAAAGTTTTAGGATCACCATAAATTGTGACCTCTTTGTTTTGGTACGAGAACTTGGCATATTGATGGAATGTCGATGCAACTGCTTGCATCCCATGGATCCAAGGGTGCCCTAGGAGGATATTAAAAGGAAGTTCAAGGTCAAGAACTTGATAGGTAGTTTCCATAACAACTGGCCCTACTTGAATAGGGAGTTGAATAGTGCCCTAGGATACTCTTTCCTGATCGTCGTAAGCCCTAATTGTCATACTTTTACATTTTTCAATGGAATCTTAAGAGATTCCTAGATTATTTATGAGCTTTAGAAAACAAATGTTTTGGCTTGCACCTCCATCCACCAAGACCATTTTGACCTTAATTTTATGAACCAAGAATTCAAGGTGTAATGCATGGTTGTGAGATGACTGGGTAGGGAAATCCTGATTAGAAAAGGTGAGGAGATCCAAAATGGTAATGTTACTGACCATAGCTTGGAATTGCTTCATATCAAGGATAGCGAAGATAGTGGATGAAGCCAAGGCTTCCTCAAGTATTTCCCTATGGGTGACCAAAATCTTCAGTAAGTCCATGATGGAGATCTGAGTAGGGGTTCTTTTTAACTGGTCAAGGATGTTGTAACCATTAGGGATGGAATTTTTATTTAAGGTGGGGGTCTTAGATGGATGTGATGCCCCCAAAATTGTGACCTTTCCATGACGTGTGGTGACTCCACAGTTGGTGTTGGCTCCCTTGATACTGACAACAGTGACCATTTCGTCAAGACATGTGACAACTCCCTCGTATACTTTGCCAAACTCATTTCCTTGATTGTGGTTGGGCATAAAATTCATGTATATTTTTAGATCTTGATTGCCAACTGGTTTCTCAACATTTATGATTTTATCATCAATGAGATATTGGATGATATTTTTCAGTTTCATGTATTCGGTGGCCATATGCTCCTTGAGCTTATGATAATCACAAAGGAAATTTTCGTTCTACCAGGGTCGCTTCACTTGGGGTTCTTGGTAATTATCATGAGTGGTGACCCTGATGAGGTTGTCATTAACCAAATTTTTCATGATGGATTCAATTGAATCCCCAAGGGCTGTGAATTTATTCTTGGGGGGATACCTGTTTCACGAAGGTGGTCCTCCTTGATTATTGAGATTATTGATTTGATTATGGGGTAGTTGCTAGTTTATCGCATTTTCTAGCGTGTTATTGTGATTATTGTTATGTGGTTGATGATGATGTGTTTGATTATTTTTCTTTGGAGCATTGATGACAACCTTAGTATCAACTAGTCCATCATTGGTGATATTCCTTTTCTTTTCCCATGTGCAAGTTTTATCATTATAGCTAGTGGATGGGTGACTATCTTGATGTTCAGGATAGGTAGACATGGCTCCTTGTGTTATAAGGGCCCTTTCGATATTGACCGCATTGGGGATCAATTGGTCATATGTGGTGATGCATTGCATCTTTAGATAAAATGCCAAGGTCATGTCTAGATTAGAAATGATGGTGCAAACCTTTTGTTCCTCTGGCATGGCCCATTTTCTTTGATTGGCCTTAGATCTCCATCATTGTAGGATGGAGGCAAATGATTCCCCCTTTCCTTGTTCAAGTGTTGATAGTTCCTCTAAACTAACATCCACACAAATTTTGAATGCATAATTTTGGAGGAATATAGATTTGGTTTCTTGGAATGTTCTAATGCTAGTAGGCAGATGAGAGAACCACTCCATGATGGCATCAAATAGGCTCCAAGGGAACAACTGAATTAGATATGTGTTGTTGTATGCAACTTCCATACAATGTACTTGGAACTCATTGATGTGATCTTCAGTGTTTCCTATTCCATGATATTTGTCAAATTTGGGGATTTCAAATCCCTTCAGGAATGGTACCATTGCTAACCTCTTGTCAAACATATAGGAACACAAATTTTTGGGTGTCCTTGTTGTTTTCCCGATTGAAGATCAAGCACTTGCTATGAGAGAAGTTTGATTTGTGTTGTCACATCATCTTGTGGATCAGGAGGTGGGGTGAACATGTTTTGAGGTGTTGGGTTGATAGATTGGATGTTGGTGGGAGTTTGTTGCAAGCTTTGTTGAGCGAGTAATGCCTATGTTTTCTATTGAGACAATAACACTTATTGTTGGGCTTGATGTTGTTGTGCCAAAAATGCTTGTTTTTGGGCTTGTTGTTAGGCCGCTTCTTGTTGTACTTGATAATTTTGTAAGGCTTGTTGATATGATTCTTGTTGGGATGCTTGTAATTTTTCTTCATATTGTGCTTAGTCTTGTGCTTGCTGGGCTTTATATTGGGATCGGGCTTGAGCATGCACTTGTTGGATTAATTGTATGATTTGAGAGGCTTGTGTATCTTGAGCTGCTTGCACAAATTGGGTAGCTTGAGCAGCTTGAGCTACTTGCACAGATTGAGTTACTTGTGCATCTTGTTGTTGTTGTAGTAAAGCTTGGGCTTGAGCAACCTGCTGTTCCTGCTGTACTTGTTGAGCAGCTAGATGTGCAAATTTTTGGTTTTGGAGCACCTTTTGATGGGTGTCTTATCAAGAAACTTGTAATGCGATGATGAATGAATTTTCCATGTTCTATTTTGGTGATGGTGGTGGTGGGTTGGGAGTGGTATGGACCATTGTGATGAATAACGATCGTGTTGATGGTTAGGGTTTGATTTTTGGATGGTGTGATTGAGACACTTGGTCCTTGGTAAACCATTCCTTGGGATATTAGAGGAATGGTGGATGTGTTAGTTGTTCGGTTTGCTTGGATGGTCGCCATCTATTGTTGCGATATCGATGGAAAGACATGAGGATTTGATAGGGTGTTCTGATTTGATTGATTGATGGCAAGTAGAGGAGGAAGACCCAACCCAAGGGGTGATGTAGATGTAAGTGGTAAAGGTGGAAATGGTGAAAATATAGGTGGTATATTCCCTTGAAGTGATGATGATGGATCAAAGATTCCTCCAACTCCAAATAAATCACCTTCTCCTTGTGAGGTAGGGAGAGAGGTTTGTGTGTCTAGAGGATAATTTGGTATTGCATGATAAGAGGATGGATTTGTAGAATCATGGAATGTAAGCAAAATGTAAGGGTGTAATGGATTTATCGGGATGGATTGATCTGGTGTAGTGTTTGCATTAAACACTCGGTTTCTCACAAGGGGATGTTCTTGGAGTTCATGAAACAAGGCACATCCCTTGCTAACAACTAGTGGGTTTGAAGTGAAAGATGATATGATTTGGGGGATGCCTTAGGTGAAACTTTGAAATGGAAGTGTGGATGATGTCAAGGGTAGGGTCCCAAGAGGTCTTTCCACAATAATACTTATGTCAAAGTTGAAAGGGAGTTTAGCCCCTTCTTTTGCTAACTCAAACATGCATTGGGAGGGATACAACCTCATCATAGCATTGATAATTAAATAATTTTTGGGATTTCACACCATCTCTAGGATTTCATCTTGTGTCATCTCATTGTCAGTGATGTCCTCTACATGACCATATTTATGAGGATTTTGTGATGATAGAGGGAAATTTCTTGGAGGATTTCTTGATCCAACAAGATATATTTCGGGAGTAGTTTGACTTAGATAACTTGAAGTTGATGTTTCCTTTGTGATTTAAATATTCCTCTTGTGTTGAGATCTTGTTTGCATAATAAAATAAAGACCAATTGATCTAAATTCAGGTACAAAAAGAGAAGAACTAGGATAGATTAAGGATTAAAGTGATGATGAAAATGAAGGATGGATGATATGGATGATAAAAAAGCTTGAAGAACCTTGAGGGAGATACTAAACTTTAGCGCTTGATTTGAATTGATTTTGATTGATCTGGATAATGAACTTGTAGACTCTAGGAAGTTGTGTTATCCTAGGGTAAAATTGTATACAAGAGGATAGTTTGACTAAGTGTGTTAAGTCAAACAAAGTGATTTTAGATAATGAAATCCTAGACCCCAAGATGTTGGATTTTATCAAGAGGTAAATTTGTTCACAAGGCTTGATAATTTGGTAAAATATGTGGAGAAGGATTCATCTACACATATCTAACCAAACAAGATGATTTTGATTTTTCCTAGAAGTTTAGCATAAATTATGTTTCCAAAGTTTCCAAGAGTTCGTTGGTGAAATGATTTTTGATTTTTGGTGGTTGAGAGATGGGTGAGAGTGATGATTTTGATCCTAGACCTTAGTTTTGAAGAACATGCCATACTTCCTATGTGAGAAAAGAAAACCTTTGAAAGAGATTAGGATTCTACTGATAATAAAACTCATGTAAGTTAGGGTTGTTTCTTAAAGCTTTCTTGTAGAATTTGTAGACCAACCTTTATCTTACCTCTTGAAGCCTTGAAAGACGCTCTTCATGGGATTTTGGACTAAGAATTTTGAACCTCAATTTTTGGATTTTGATTTTGCGGGAAATAATTTGAAAGAGCACATGTGTGGGGTTCAATTGTTCTTTATTTTTCTTAATGAGTTTTTTTTACCACAAAAAAATTTCTTGATTAAAATTTTAAACTAAATGTCTATGTCTCAATTCCTTTTCATTCCACAAGGTTGCTTATGTGAAAATTGAGGTTTCAAGAGCATAGTTTCCTAGGTTGAATTTAGAGAGAGAAAATTGTGATTAAGTTCAAAAACTTAGAAGCCTCTAAGGATGAAATCCCTAGGGCAGGAAAGAGCACTTGAATTAGTCAAAGGTATTTGCTTCCCTAAAGGGTTTGAAATTTTGAAGATCTTGTAAATGTTTATTTTCAAATGTTTTCGATCAAAGCAATGTGTTTTTTATTCCAAGAATATGTACAATCCTAGGATGAAGAGACAATATTTGTTGGGTTCCCACTTGGATAAATCTAACTGCACATATTTAGTGCAGATGATTAGATGATTGACCACACAGGCTCCCCCTTACAATGCACTCCCTTCTTGGGTCAGCCAAGCATCGATACCCATGAAAATCCCATGGAATACTTTTCATCTCTACAACATAGCTGCATGTTACATGGGGCGGCTTCAAAGGAAATGACCTTTTGCACCAACAAATAGAAAGGATTTTGGCCTTTGCTAAACAAGGGGTTTTAATGCAGGAATTCCATTCATGGGGGACTATCCATGTGACGAGAGACCATTGCTGCCCTTCTTATTGGAATAATCCTCGTTATTCTCAAACTTTCCTCAAGAATCCACACTTATATACTGATTGGAAGTCACTTTTCTTTAGCGTGTTCCCGGTTGGGTCGTTCCCTGGGGTGATTAATTTTTCCCACTAGGAAGGCCCTCTAAGATAAACAAAAGAGAGCAAGCATATCCCATAGTTTGATCAACCTTCATTGAAAAACAAAGGGAGAACTTTCGCAATATGCCGCACTCACACTCACAAGATTGGTTTAATTTTTTAATCCCAAATGATATGTGAAGGAAATCACTTACATAATTTAAGATCACCATAAAGACTTTTGATTCTCAAGATCGCCATAAAGTGCGAGAGAAGTGCATATGTCATTTTAGTGATATTAATTTGGGTAAGTAATTACAAAACAAAGAAGAACTTGTTCATTTAATGTCCATAAAGAAATGATTTGATTCTTTTTAGTGCACCAAAATGAAATATAGAATTTTCCTTGTTCAATTGTAAATCCTCAAACCAAATCTAGTGAGTTTATCCTAAAGTTCATTTTAAGCCCTTTGTTGTAAAGAATTGAAAACTTTTGAAGTGTTCTTTTTAGAACCCAAAATAAATTTTAGTGAACCTAAAAGCATGAAGGTAATCAATTTCTTAAGAAGGGATTATAAGTTCTCCCAAAGTGTTGAAATACACTTAGTACAATAAGACAATGATGTCATACTGAAAGATTCTTCTTTGCTCCCTCCTATCCTCAACCTGCAAAACTAATTAGAACCAAGAAATAGAGAGACAACCAATAGGTTACGAGTCAAAAATTTAGCAACAAAAAGGCACATGTCAAAAACAATCAAATTTGACCCTTTTACTCCACCTCAGTGACGCATTTCACGGGTGCGACGAAGTTTAGAAACTCCAGTGATGCAATATAGTGCTGCTAATTTTTGAGAGTGATGCTTTGTAGTAAAACAAAGACCACGATTGAGTCTCTGTTTACCCAACGATGAAGTTTGCAATTTGGAAAGTCCACGAGTGAGTTTGAAATTTGAAAATTTTTGGAAGGAAGAAACTAGCGAAGGATTTTGGAATTTTAAGTGGTGCAATATAGCACCACTTGAGAGTCATCAACCGAGTTTTCAAGAACCTGCAAAAAATTACAAAAAACATGAAATTTTCTAAAACACATGATTAAAACTTGAGATTTTCCTTCCTTTTAGTGCCAAAATGTGAACCCCAATCCTAGACCTACACACAATTAGATTCATATGCAAGTAAGAACAAAGATTCCCCATGAAATTCATTAGCAATGATCAAAATAGGAAAATATGAAAAACACAAAAAGAAAGTAAATAAATCCTAATTAAGCATGCAAATACTCAATCCCATGGGGCAATTGGTACCAATTATGTGTAGAAATTGGCCCTTTCCCAACTCTTATGCAAGCTTTGTGATGATTTGATAAATATTTGATCCACTTTGGTTGAATTCCTCCATAACCTAGCTAATAACTTGATAAAAATATATATAGATGAAAATGGATATGCTTGAAGATGAAATTTTGCATAATAATTTTGCTCAAATTATGGATGATCAAATGAGGAGAGAAGCCTCTTATTTATAGATTTTATTGAGAAGAGAAGAGGAAAAATTGATGAATGTGGGATCATTCAACATCCAATGGCCAAGTGCCACTTGTCAAGATGTGAATGGAGGAAGGTTGTGCACATTTTGATGAATGAGCCAATAAATGATATTAGGCAGAATTTCAAATTTATGAAATGACTTGTTGAAGAGAGAAATAAAATGACTTAAATGCCACTTGGCTCAATGCACAAGGACATGTAAGAGAGAATGAATGTCTTTTTGGATGTACAAATCCACTTGGAGGGATTTTCGAACTTGGAGGAATATTCCCTAAATATGCCATGTTGAGAGAAAATAGGGATTTAATTAATTAATTAAATATATTTTCATGTGCAAGTGGCAGAATCTAGAGAAATTAGAAGATTGAGATTAAATTAATCAAGATTTGATCAATTTAATGAGAGATTAGGTGATTTGACACTTTTGACTTAGATTTTAGGATTTAAATAAATCAAAGTTGAGAGGAATAATGATTTTAGATTTCATTAAATAAAATTGATTTATTTAACTTAGGAGAATGATGTTAGATTAAATTAAATAAGGTTCAATTTATCCAACTTAATAGGACAACTTTAGAGATTTAATTATATAAAATGAATTATCTAATTAAATGGAGATATAAGGTTAATTAAATCAAACTGATTAATTTAATTAACGGGAAAGAATGACCTAATCAGATAAATAATGATTTATTTAATTAAGGGATGAAATGTGATGATAACCTAAGAAGGTGATTCAGGACAAAACGGTGTTAGTAATCAGGATCAAGTGTCTACATATTTTCCATGTCTAAATATTTAATTAATTCATGTTTTATCATTTTGACCAATTAAATAAATTACATTTATTTAATGAAGTCCTAATCTAACTTTAATTCCTCCTGATTAGTAAAAAGTCACCAATTATTTAATTATGTTGCTAATTCACTTTATTCCCCTAAGTTGATTAAATTTTTAAATCATAATAATTTAATTAACTCACTTTCCCTCCAAATTTGAATAAATTATTCAGAATATTATCAAAATCCAAATCAAACTAATACAACTCTATTCCGAGTTCCTCTAGTAAATTTTGTAAAAAGGGAAGATCACTTGTCAAATCTTGCAAGGGTGTTTGATCGGCTTGAACAATATAATCTAACAAATCAATCCTAAGAAGTGCGTGTTCGGAGTAACATCCAAAAAGGTGTTAGGATACATAGTGTCAAGAAGGGGGATTGAAGTGGATCTTACAAAAGCAAAAACTATACTAGAGATTCCTCCACCAAAAACACTAAAACAACTAAGGAGTTTACAAGAAAAGCTGTAATCCATTAGGTGATTTATTTTACAATTGACAAACAAATGTCACCCTTTCAATCATCTTCTACACAAGGATATTTCCTTCAAGTGGGATGGGAGATGTGACCAAGCATTCCAACAAGTCAAGGAGTACCTACTTACTCCTCTTCTACTCACGCCACCTATCCCAAAAAAGGAAATGGTGCTCTATGTGTTGGGAGCTCTCCTAGCCCAACTAGATGATAATAACAAAGAAAGAGTAGTCTACTACATCAATCAAACATTGGTGGGCTATGAGTTGAAATGATGACCCATAGAAGTAGCATGCATCTCAGTCGTATTTGTGAAACAAAAGCTAAGACACTATATCTTAAACGAAAAGGTAAAGTTGATTTCAAAATTAGACTCATTAAAGTACCTACTAGAAAAAGTAGCCCTAATAGGCCGAATTTCTAAATGGGTGATGATTTTGAGTGAATTTAATATAAGTAGATCATGGTAGTTTCATGTTCCATGTTGTACAAGAAATGACCAAAACCAATTTTCACAATTTCGGTGGAATGCTTTGATACCCTATGGTAGATGGGAGAACCATTCTATTGCTTTTCCACCTAAACTTCAAGGAAATATGTGTATTAAATATGTATTGTTATATGTTACCTCTATACAATCTTATGTAGAATTATTATATGTGTTCTCATGGATCAAATCTTCCCTTGTAATTGTAAAATTTGGGAATTTCAAAATTATGAGGGAAAGGTATCATAACTATGTTTCTATCAAATAGATATAGATAAATGTCCTCAAGCATATAAATTTTCTATGTTTGTCCTAGTTTCATGTCATTAACCCTTTGATTCAAGATTTTTTATTTATAATGTAGAGTCATTAGGTTGGTTATTTTGGAGTTGGTTAGATGGAGTGTTTTTTTGTTGAATTGGGTTATATGGAATATTTTGATTTTGTTGAGTTATTTGTTGTTGTGGGATATAATATTGTTGTGTAGGGATGTATTGATATTGAGAGATGTATTGTTTTTGAGGGACGTGTTGTTGTTATTGCATGTTTTATTGTGGAGGAATGTGTTGTATTTTTATTGGGATGAAATGTTTTATTTGTTGAGGATGTGTTGTTGTATTTTTTATTGGGGATGAATGTATTGTTATTGATGGATGTGTTGTTGTTGAGGGATGTATTTTTGTTGAGGGATATGTTGTTGTAGGGATAATGTTTTTTGGAAGAATATATTAGATGTGAGGGGTTGTGAAGGATGTGGTATGTTACAAGTTTTTGGTATATTAGATGTGGAGTCTTGTTTTATGATGGTAAGTGATGGGTTGTTAAGATTATATGTGCTCCTTGTTATGTTTATTGAATACTCAAAATACTAAGACGGGGGTGAATCAATATATTCTTTAACTTATTGAAAAAACACCATCCAATGAATCCAATGCATTTAATAGTAAATATGAGAAAAATAATTAACAAAACATGAAACCACACAACACATGAACACCAATTTTTTTACGTGGAAAACCCAGAATGGGAAAAACCATGACGAGGATTAACTCACTATATAATGTAGTTCCAAAATTGGATAGAAAAAGAGGCTCACTACCAAATACAAAATCTCATTGCTTACATAGAAGACTCACTATCCAAGCAAGGAGGCTCACTGCCTACAAAAAGATTACAATAACAAAATGGCTTACATCTAGAATATGAATTGATGGAGTTGCACCTAACAAGTGTTGATTCAATTCCTTTGATGCTTAATAAATAGACTTAACACACTTCATAATTTTCACACACTTCACATTCACACCATAATTTTCATTTGAATCATAATTCACATTCCTCAAAACAATCCAATATATATATATATGATACATCCGCAAGCATCAATTAGGCCAGCCTTATTAGATGCAATCTTTATTCACCAAAGAGACTAACTGTCAGCTCCAAGTTAGTACACAACTTCTCAAAAAAAATTCAATCATGTAGCATGCTATATCATGTCGGCTTGGACCTAAGATAGATCTCTCATATATCTAAAATACAAAAATTTATCCACTATACCACCAACTATTTATTAGGTTGGTCAAGGATAGACCTAATAACAAAACACAAAAAATTGAGTAATGCCAACTTGCCATATGAGTGCATGAGCACACAAAATTATGAATTTACAAGCTTCAAATGTCAAAAAACCATTTCCCAAAACCACGAGCAACAATGATCACCAGAGGAGGATTGTAGACCAAAATACTAGACCAAAATACTCAAGGATGTAAACTGGTTCTTCATACTGGTTCAAAGTACCAGATCAAATTTAAAACTCAATCGACATGGTGACATCAATGAAAACAATTTTTTTTCACAACTAGACTTTCTTCTTCATTCTTCCAACAATGTTAGGTTCTTTTGTAGCATGCAAAATGTTATGAGTGACATATGGTGTAGGATTTTGGGTTGTAAACAAGATTTTTTGAGTAATGTGGAATATTTTGTGATGAAGAGTGAAGTATATTAGTATTGGTATTTGGAGGATTTGTTAGGATGTATGTGGAATGTTTTTGATATGGAAAATAAGTTTTGAAGGGGCCTCAAAACCCTATACAACAAAGGAAGCTGCTAAAGAGAAAGAAACATAAGCACCAACAACCCAAAAAAGCCAAAAATATTGTCAAAAGATAACACTAGACAAGCTAAGATAAATACCAACAAAAAAACATTAGAACTAAAAGCTAATAAAACAAAAACAAAAGAATTTTATCAATAACCTTAGTAAAATCCAAATTACTAGAGATGATATTGTCACACATCTCTACCACTTCCTTAAGTTCCTAGAATGAAATGGTTTCCCTCTTCTTTGTCTTTCTCCTAGTATGCAAGCATGAGGTTGCATCCACATTCTTCTCCACTAGGTTCATATGATTGATCTGAATGATAGCCTCCTCATGTTCACCAAGGTCTAGATTCTAACCAGTCTAATTGATTTCTTTCTCATTCAACAAAGACAAGCCTTGCACACTAGACTTCAGGGACTAGTTGCTATTTCTGACCATAAATTTCAGGTCATTTATGATCTTATTCACCCTATCCTCCATAGCCACAAACCACTCCTCATGAGCCCCATTAACAACATTTTCCAAAGTAGGCAATATCTCCTCATGATTTTTGCCAAGTTTTTCGACATCCACGACCACCCTATCAAGGATCACATTCATAGTTCTAAGCTTATCTTTCACCAACCACTCTTTTTTGATTTAGTTCAAGAAATCCACACACACATCCTACCACTCTTTTAGCCTCGTATTTAGGTCCTTGACCTCTAAAAAGAGCCATATAGTAAGAGAAAGGATATTTCTAGTGCATTTTACATATCAATCTCATCCCAATTCACCAATGCAATAGTAGGTAAAAAAAATTCTCATAGAAATCTTTCCTATCCACACCCTTGCCCTCCAAATCATCCTTGGAAAGAGAGTCCTCCACATCAATAACCTCAAATATCACTCATTGTTTCTCAAAAATTTCAGCCAACTTTGCCAACATCTCAAGAAGCCCTTTCTTGTCATCAACCTGCTCACTTTTCTCACCGCCCTTGCAAATAGGGGACTCCAAACTACCATTATTAAGATAATACTCCCTATAATTCATGAAACTCTTATCCTCCAAGACATTATCTACCATATCCTACACTTTTCACTCCTAAACATTCCCCTGAAACCCCTTGTCACAAAGAATAGGGGGCCCCTCCTAGCCTTTCATCCCATCCTTCCCCTACTTAAGAACACACTTATGCTTCTTATTATCCCCTTTATTTCCCTTTAAATTATTTTTAACACTATTAGAAACCTCCTCATTCATTTCAATTTTGGTCTCATAGCCCTTCAACCAAGACTTAGAAGACTTTGAATCATCCTCAAAATTCCCCTCATCATGCATCAACACCTCATCTTTAGAGTTTTCTTCCTCATAGTCACCATCCCATTCCTCCACCAACTCACTAGTATCATAACCAAGCACAATTCCCCTCTTTTTGCAAGTAGAAGAAACCTTGGGAATCTATGGTAAAAACTTCAACTTAATATGCTCAATAATAAGTTTCATGAGACCCTCATGGAGGATTTATTTACTATGGTTCTTTCTATGATCATCAATACTAGTTTCCATAGAAAAAAACAAGTAATAGGGGAATAAAACTAAATTGTTGTGTCTAAAATGATTAAGCAACATGAAATGGTAACCATAAATCATAGATTACCTGCCATGAAGCATGAAGAATTTCATTATGAATAGTGCCACATCTCTCTATAATGGATTAATTGACTTCCAATCATATCCATCACTTCCAACACACCTAAGCCTCTCCTTTTCCTTGCCTTTGAAAAAATTGGCTAAGGTAGTCTTATATGCAACATGATCTTTGTAAAAAAATTTACCCTTCAAAGATAGAATAGTTGCCTCGACAATGAAATCCTTAGTGACATTCACCTCCACACCTTGGTAGTGCAACATTTTTTGTTCCAACCATCCACAAAGGCCTTAGTCACCTCTGAATCCACACCATGGAGTTTGAGCAAGTAGAGGAAAACATCACCTTTCTCTAAGTACTCCCAAACAATCTCATTCCCATTGAATTATTCATAGGAGAGTAGCTTGAGTCTGCAACGATCACCTCCCATTGCCACTTGAAACAACCAACTCACAACTTTTGCCTTGTTCCAATGAGTAGAAAGGGTTAAATGAACAATCCAGAAACAAAGACAAATAACATCCATAAATTGTGTTGGCCTAACACTGCGAGTACAACCATCAATAAAATCCTGATCCATGATCTCATTTTCACAAGATATGTAATAATTAATCGAACAAGCTTTAAACTCAAAGTTCATAAACCAAAGGAGCAGGAAATAAAATAACTTATCTCCCAACATTGTCGCTACCATGACAAGACAATTGGTCATAATTAGAAATACTTTGTAATTAAAAGGAATGTCATCATAAGAGTACCAATAATTATGATACATCACCCCCAAATTTGAAAACCCATTAGCAAGCAGATTAGCCTCTCAAAAAGCATGAGAAATTTTAACATCAACAAAGGATCTAATGATGGACAAAGCATCTTCAATTAAATGCATAATAGAACACAATAGTGGAATAACCTTAAGGAGACAATTTATAATATTAAGGGAGTCCCCTTCTAAACAAAGCTTAGTCACCCCCACCTCTTTAGCTAGTAAAAGGATATGATAGGCTATTGTTGTTGTATGTGGAATGTTTGTGTTAGGGGGGTTTTGGATTTGTGAGATTGTTTGTTCAACCATTTTTGAATTTTAATATAATTGATTTATAAATTGTTTAGAAAATAGTATTGAATCTGTGTCATATGGGGGTAGTGTTGGTTGACTTGGTATGTTTTTCATTGGAAGTTGAGGTACTTGTTCATTAATAGTTTGAATTGATGGGTATATTGTCATTTGATGGCATGACTTGTCTTAGGGTTTGTTCCCTAACTGTATCTATTATAAAGTTAGAGGGTAAATTCATACCACTTTGTGTGAGTCTAAGTAAATATGTGTTGAGATTGATATAAATGAGAGCATTAAGTGCTCTAGCCAAGGAAGGATCTTGTTTCATTTGTAAGAGTTGTTCCTCATTGAATTCATTGGATTCCTTAGATCCATTTGTTATGTATTTTTATGATAAATTATTAATGGTGGGGCTATTTTTGTGGGGTTTGATATTCATTAGGGTCAAATAGTTTACCAGGAATTCCAAATGATTCTTTGATAATTCTCATAGGCACTGTGACGTATGAACTAATTTTATTAGATTCTATAATTAGCTTCTTATATTGGGACCTTGTAATGGGTATACAAATTTATGATGAACTTTATGAAGGATGATATGTAAGTGAAGGTTGATAATGTGATAAGGATGTGCTTTATTTAAATATGGACCTATGAGAGACATATTAGGATAGATTTGGAAAAATAACAAGATTGATGATGTTTGGTGGATGAAGAATATGAAAATATCTAATAGTCAAAATTAGTCTAGATCTATATTTTGATATGTGTTGATGATTGTCTTTACTTGTATTGGACTAATGAGTACAAGAAAAGGGATGATGGTGAGTTTACAAACTTAGAATTAGACAATACCACTAATTTTACTCGCATATATTTGATGACAATTCAACTATTTACTTGAAAATCTTAACTTCCAAGAAAAAAGACAATTAAGAGGGTGGGTGAATCAGTTGTAGAAAATGAAACCTTAAAAATCCTCAACAATAATTATATCCACAAGAATTCATTAAACCCTTATTTTACTAATGTGATTAAGCATGAAATGCAAATAAAAAAAACTCAAATAGCAACACCATACAAAAGAGAAGACCGTATTTACGTGAAAAAACCAATGAGGGAAAAAAATGATGAGGATTAGCTCACAATATAAGTAATTACAAAACCGATATAAGGGCTCACTGTTAGAATAGGGCACACTATCCAAAAAAGTCTCACAACCAGGGTTCACTGCTTTTGAAAGAAATACAATAAGATAGAAGAATAATGCTACATAGAGAACAATTTCTCAATGTAACAAGGAATCCACCACAATGCTCCAATAATGTTGTAGCCTTTCTTGAATGGTTTTTGATTCTGTTAACTCATTTTTTAAGAAACCCTCACACTGAAATTCACACTACTCAGCTCAAATTCGCATCACACACATCACTCAAATTGATCTAACATCTATCTTGCTTCACATTTCATTTGTACCTCAACTCACAACACCACACTTATTTATATCAACCTCAACCTCAAAAACCTTCTCCAATATAAAAAACTAGCCATTATACATACAAATTCAAAATAGGTCGGTACCTAAACATTATTGTGGTGGATAGGAATGAAGGGGACCTAAAACAATCCTTAATTTGGACCCAAATAGATCCCAACACACCTCAACATGCTTCTACAAGCTTCACATGTAGTGTTAAGAAAACATTGACCAATACTTATGTTCAACACCATAAATATTAAGTACACACTTCCTTAGATCAATCCAAAAATTATAGATGATAGAATTCACTTGAACATGATCTAGAATAATCCAAAAACTACTTGTGGTTCATCAAATAATTCATCCAAGCTCACATCATACAAATACTTCAACTCAAAAAAATTGGTAAACTTTATTCACATATTGACAAATGAAACTCATTCTATACAACACCAAATAAAGTAAAACATTAAATCCAAAAAGATACAAAAATTATAAGAAACTTCCCAAATCCACACAACCTGAAGCCAAACAACAGAGAAATGTAAAGCATACATTTCTCCCAAGCCATAGAAAACAACATAGGAAGACTGGTTCACACACTAGTGGGAATATCTAGCTCTGAACAACGATCCAGAAACCCAAATTCTAAAAATATCAACCTTTGAAACCATGATCAACATATAAAATCTGTATAAGAATATGATCAATATAGAAGAAATGTGGAGCACAATACTAGAGCACACTATGAACACTTGCACATCACAGTTTACTCTGTTTATCAAATTTTCTAAAAAGCACTTAGAAACAAAGTACTAGAGACATCATATCAGCTCATTACTTCATTCCATCCAATCTTAATACAAGAAAAAGATAGCTCCATATACTCACAACACTTCCTCAATATCTCAACTATACATGCACAACCTCCATCAACCTATCTCTTTTTCATAATTTTGTCAATATCCTCGATATCTTCATCATGCAACAACTTCCTTAACACATAATTGACATAAATCAAAACACTATTTAGTAAACTTCTTGTTGAAATCAATAACACCATCATAATTGCAAAAATATCCCCCTTTGTCATTGATAGAAACACAAGATGTGATAAACCATCAAAGACAACATAACAACTTTGAACACACTTTCTATGCTTTCCTTTTTTTCTCCCCTTGATTGATAATTTTTTTTCATATCATACTTTCTTCCCATTTGAAATCAATGGCAAAGGATAAAATATTTTGCATTGTTCTCCCGTTCTGACACTGAACCAAAATACTTTCTCTGAATACTCCCCCATATAAGTACACCGAATCAGCTCAATGACAACACATGATACTTCCTACTCCCTCTGAGAGGTAGCCATCGACATCAGGTCAAAAAAGAGATAGATCCATAAATCTATTAGAGTGATGCATCTCCATATACATCTAGTTCAAATAGGGAGGGGTAATAACACCCAACTTCTACCAAAGATACTCAAAATTATCCTTAGGAAGAGCCTTAGTAAATATATAAGAAAAATGATCCTTTTTAGGAACATACTCAAGCTTCACTCCATTCTCCATAACCTTTTCTCTCAAAAAGTGATACCTAATAGATATACTATTTTTTCTTGAGTGCATCATTGAATTCTTTGAAATGTTAATTGCACTTTTATTGTCACAAAATATAGAAATAGTCTCATCATATACAACTCTAATATCCTTCAATGTTTGCCTCATCCATAAAAATTGTGTACAATATGATGCTGCTACAATGTACTCAGCCTCTACAATAGATAAAGAAACTAAATCTTGCTTCTTGCTCCACCATGAAACCAATTTACATCCAAGAAAGAATGCACTGCCACTAGTACATTTTCTTTCATCAACAAAACCAACCTAATCTATATCTGTATAAGCACTTAATGTGAAATCAGTATCCTCAAGATACCACAAGCCATAATCTAGAGTGCCTCTTAAATATATGAATATCCTCTTCACTGTTGCAACATATATTTCTTTAGGATCTTATTGAATCTAGCCACAAGACAAATTGCATGTGTGATATCCAGTCTAGTAGCAGTTAGATAAAGTAGTCCACCAATCATAGATTTGTATTTTCTCTAATCAGCCTTAGGTGAATCATCACCTTTTCTCAATTTACAACCAGTCACTCAGGAGTTCATAATGGTTTGGAGTCATCCATTCCAAACTACTTCAAAATCTCTTTGACATACTTAGACTATGAAATGAAAATCCCTTTATTTGTTTGATTGATTTGTAGCCCAAGGAAGAAATTCATCTCCCCAAACCTTGATATTTTAAACTCTTTCTGCATCTCTTCAACACATTTCTTACACATAGCTTCATTTTCTCCAAAGATAATATCATCCACATATAATACTATAAAGATTTTGTCTTCCTCAATTTTGAAGTAAAGATTACTATCTGCGGTGCCCTTACTGAATCCTTGCTATATCAAGTACATGTCCAATCTTACATGCCAAGCTCTAGGAGCTTTCTTCAATCCATATAATTCCTTCTTCAACTTACATACAATATCCTAAATTGATTTGATAGCTGAAATACTTTCAGTTGTTCCATATAAACCTCTTCTTCCATCTCACCATTCAAAAAAGAAGACTTCACATCCATCTGATAAACCTTAAAATCCTTATGTGCTGGAAATGCCAAAAAAAATCTGATAGATTCCATCCTATCCACAAGAGAAAATGTCTCCTCAAAGTCTATACCTTCCATTTGTAAGTAACCCTTACACACAAGTATTGCCTTGTTTCTCACTACTTCTCCATTTTCATTCAAGTTTTTTTGAATACCCACTTAGTTCCAATTATGGTCTTGTTTTTTGGTCTAGGGACCAATTCCCAAGTCTTTTTCTTTTCTATCTTTAGAAGTTGTTCTTCTATTTCCTTCATCCAATGTTCATCCTTTTATGCTTCACTCATTGTTTTAGGTTCAACTTTATAAAGTAAAAATAGATTTACCTAAGCTTCAACAACTTTGCTTCTTGTCAACACACCTTCCCTTTTGTCTCCAATGATTTGATCTTTATAATAATTCTTTTGCACATACTTAGGGGTCTTCTTCAGAGCTTATTCTTCTTCATTTCTTACTTCTTCTTTAACAACTCTTTATTCTTCTATTTTTCAATTGGGTTCATCTAACACATATCCATCCATTGCAATGGAATTCTACAAGTTTTCATCAACCTTAACATTTACACTTTCATCAATATTTATTAGCCTTTTGTTATAACATATGTAAGATTTACTTTTAGTAGAATACTCGAGGAAGACACCTTCATCAAACCTTGCATCAAAATTTCCTAAGCTTGCTTCTTCTCTTTTGATATAAAATTTTCTTCCAAATACTCTAAATCACTTCACAGTAGGAATCCTTACATACCATAGCTCATAGGGAGTATTTTTGTTGTTAGCTTTAGCTTGAACTTTGTTAAGTATGTAGACAAGAGCATGAATATATTCTCTCTAGTAGAATTATGGTAGATTTTCCTCTTTCATCATAGTTCTAGTAGCCTCTTGAACCATCTAATTTTTCCTTTCAACAACTCCATTCTACCGAGGAGTTATAGGGACAAACAAATTCTTCTTTATTCTATGAACTTCACAAAAATTTTAAACTAACTGGAGGATAATTCACCACCTTTATCAAACCTCAAACATTTGATTTTCAGATCCATTTCACTCTCAACCATAGCTTTAAATTCCTTGAATTTATCTAATGATTAGACTTCTCTCTAAGAAATGTAACCCATGTTATTTTAGAATAATCATCAATTAAATGAATAAAGTACCTATTACCTTATAGAATTTCCACCCTTGTAGGACCAAAAAGATCTGTATGTACTAATTCTAGTACTTTGGTATTAGATTATTCCTTTCTCTTAAAAATACTCCTTTTTTTTTTTCCAAATTGATAACTCTCACAAACAACATTAATAGGATTTGTGATTTTTGGTAGGTCTCTCACTACATTAACTGAACTAATCCTTTCCAAATTATCAAAATTCATGTGATACATCCTCCGGTGCCATAACCAATTGTAACTAATATGAAACATAAAACAATATCCATTAGCACCCTTAAGATAATAAATGTTTCCATATTTTCTCTTACCAACAACAATCAAAGTTTCAGACTTTTTTGTGATCTCACATGTTTCATCCTTAAACAAAATATTATATCCCTTGCTACACATTTTCCAACACTTAAAAGGTTATGCCTTACACCCTTAACATAGTAAACATTGTTAGTGTTATACTTTCCATCAAAACTGATTGAACCTATTCCACAAAGCTTAGCTCCTAAATCATCTCCAAATTTAACTTATCCTCCATCATATTTTTCAAGTTTAACAAACTTACTCTTGTCTCTAGTCATGTGATTAGAGCAGCCACAATCAAAAACCCAATAATTTTTGTATTATTTAACATAAAAAGTAGATTTCAAAGTACCTTCAACTTTCTCCTTCTTCTTCAGATCACTTTCCTTCACATAAATTTCAGAGTTAGTAGAACCAAGTTCTTCTTTAATAGCCAAGAACAAGAATTAATTGTCATCAAAGTCTCCATAGTTAGATTCATCATTAGAAATTCTAGCGCATTCTCTCACATAGTAAGCCTTAATCATCTTTACTTTATTCTCTTCACTCTTAATATTTATAGCTCTTTTCAGACATCTAGTAGCATAGTGACCCATACCACCACAAATAAAAAATTTGAAAGGTAATTTACCTTGATACTTACCGGTGCCCTTCTTCATTATTCTTACAAAGTTAGATGAAACATCATCAAGATCTTCCTTATATGAATCTCCAACCTTTTCTAATACTCCTTCCTTGAAAGCAATCTCTACAATTGTACCTTTTTTCAAGCCCTTCTTTCTCATTTCAAAAGAATTTAGTGTACCAATCATCTGATCTCTAGAATAAGTATAGAGATTTACAATTTCCTCAATAGCAAATACCTTTTCACTATAAGAATTAGGAAGAGATCTGAGAACTTTCTTTACCACTTTAGATTCTTTAAATTGTGCACCAAGACCTCTCATTGCACTCACCAGCTCATCAACTCTTTGGTTGTAGATTTTGAATGTCATCTTCGGAGATATGCAGGGTCTCAAATTGCGGGCCTTCAAGTTTTGCAACTTTTCTTGTTTGATTTTTTCATCTCCTTCATAAATGCTTTCTAACTTATCCCAAAATTTTTACCAATATTCAAAATCATAACTTCTATTAATTCGATATTTGATAGAATATTCATAATAATAAATCTTGCCTTAGCATTGGTCTCATGCGCCTTGATCTCTGCACTTGTACTTGGACTATTCAGAGGTGGAGTATATGCAATATAATAAGCCTTTTCAATCTCAAATCCTCGAGTTGACATATATCCTTCCATATTTATCTTCTAGAATGCATAATCTATGCCATCGAATCTAAGACATTCCAAAGTAATCTTGTTCACCATCCTAGATCTACCTCAAGTGGTTAAACTCTTCTCCAAGGAATCTTGATCTAATACCAATTTTTGAATGAACAAGACAACTAAGAAGGGGGGTGAATTAGTTGTAGAAAATTAAACCTTCAAAACCCTTAATAGTAATCAAATACACAAGCATTCATTAAACCCTTATTCTATTAATGTGATTAAACATGAAATGCACATAACATAAACTGAAATAGTAACACCATACACAAGAGGCTATCATACATGGAAAACCCAATGAGAGAAAAACCATGGTGAGGATTATATCACAATATAAGTAATTGCAAAACCGGTACAAAGGCTCACTACCAGAATATGACACACTATCCAAAAAGGATCATAGCCAGGGCTCACTACCATAGAAAGAAATACAAGAAGATAGAATAAGAATGTTACATAGAGAACACTTTCTCAAGGCAACAAGGAATCTACCACAATTCTATAACAATCTCTCAACCTTTCTTGAAATATTTTAGATGCCTTCAGCTCACTGCCTTTAGGAGCCCTAACACTAAAATTCACACTAATTTTCTCAAATTTGCATCACACATATCACTTGAATTGATCTCACATCTATCTTGCTTCACATTTCATTCATACCTCAACTCACAACAACACCGCAATTATTTATATCAACCTCAACCTCAAAAACCTTCTCCAATATCGACAACTAGTTGTTATACATACATATTCAAAATAGGTCGGTATCTAAACATTCCTATGGTGGATAGGAATGAAGATCACTTACAAGAATCCTTAAATAGGACCCAAATAGATCCCAATACAACTCAACATGCTTCTAGAAGCTTCACATGTAGTGCTAACACAAGGTCAACCAATACCTATGTTAAACA
The DNA here is from genome assembly GCA_007115665.2 of Sequoiadendron giganteum. Classification (NCBI taxonomy): domain Eukaryota; kingdom Viridiplantae; phylum Streptophyta; class Pinopsida; order Cupressales; family Cupressaceae; genus Sequoiadendron; species Sequoiadendron giganteum. Next base: position 572,444,527 of record CM021100.1, on the reverse strand, counting down.
CCATAAACATTAAGTACACGGTTCTTTAGATCAATTTGAAACTTTTAGACGATATAATTCACTTGAACATGATCTAGAATAATCCAAAAATTAATTGAGGTTCATCAAATGCTTCATCCAGGTTCAAATTTGGTGAATTCTAGAAATCAACCAAGTCAAAAATGGTGAATTAATCACACCCAAAAGGGTGTCCAAATCGCTCGAATTTTATGAATTATCGGTCCAATGCATATCCATTCACCAACCATTTTTTTTAATGAGGCAGATTTAAGTAATAAATTCACCATAACAAACTATGCATTTCAAATGGACCAACTAATATTTTTGCCTAGAATCCCAGAAGCATGTGATAAACCACCTACATATTTGTCAATACTATTAAAGCAACATTGTACTCGGGACCCATTTTGCCAATTAAAATTTACAAATAGTTGCTTATGAAGATCCATTTTTCCAATTAAAATTTATAAATAGTTGTTTATGAGGATCTATTTCACCAATAACATTAAAAAATAATTACATTTGAGGACACATTTCTGTAGGATTTGAGAAATGCAAATCCACAGAACCCGATCAATACCTGCATGCAAAAGACTTGTCACAGAGAAAGAGAGAGATCAAGACAAGGGTTTGGCTCTCACAATGTGCAAGATGTATTCCAGAAAAATGAATAGCGCATAAATGAAATACAAGAGATCGATCCTTATAAAAGGAGATCAAAACCTAAAAGGAAAACCTAACCCTAAAGGTGAGTGCATTTAATAATTAATATTAATTATTAAATGACTAATATGTGTGCAAGGCGAAATCTTAAGAGGAGAGTAAAGTTAATTAATTACTTTACTCTAACACCCCCCCTTAAGATAAGCAAGAGTGCAGCTACAGACTAGTGCAAGAAAGAAAAATTGGGTCCCGGCAACTAGGCCTGATCAGGTACCCAAGTACAAGGAAATCTCTATGAAACGGAGAAAAAGAGAAAACCCAGTGGGAAAAAACTCCTCTCCAAAAAGAGATGCAAAAAGAAAGTACAAATGAAATGTCTCAAGAGACTCTCTCAAGAACATATGCAGATATACAATCAGATACCCCCCCATGAGAGAGAGTGGAGACTCCAAAGCCCCCCCAGAATGAGAGAACCCCTGTGCCAATGATCAAACCGATGTGTCGCCCCGGAGGAAGAAACAGATCCAACGGTCGAAGAAGAGGAAATCCCTGGAAGTGAGGTGAAAATGGAAGTCCTGGATGATGCTCATTGAAGAACTGAACTGGAGAATGAGTGTTTGAGTAATAGAATGGTGAATCAAACAACTCAAGATGATCCTGAAATGTAATCTCCAATGAAGAAGGGATAACAGGTGTGCTGAATCTATCATCTGTGAGGAAAGGAATATCCTCAGATATGGCCTCAACAATTGCACTTGATGGCTCGATGAGTGGAGCAACAATGTCAGTCACAACTGAAGAGGTATCCTGCTGAACAAATGTGATCTCAACAGGAGGAAGAGGTGTAGAAGTCTCAACACTAGTCTCATGAACAGATGGAAGAACACATAAGTTCAAGTGACCGAACTTCTCCTCAGATACTGCATGCTCTCTTGTAGAAAGAGAGGGAGATGGTGGACCAAAGTGTGTGAATGCATACAATCGGGAAGAATGATCAACTGTCCCTGTTGCAACAATGTTGCCAGTCTGAATGTCTCTGATGTGCACTGAATCAGGTGTGAACTCAACTGTCTTCCCTGTCCCACTGTGAGCAATCTGATAGATGGAGAGAAGGTTAGTGGACAAAGATGGAACACATAGTACATCATTGAATGTACCGTCATCAATATCGATAGAACCTTTCCCACATACACTCATATAAGTGTTATTACCCATCAATATGTGTGGTGAGGACGCAGCCTCGAAAGATGAGAACATGTCCTGAGAAGATGCCATATGGTGTGAAGCACCTGAATCTAGTAGCCATCTAGATGAATGTGAACTGGTGGTTGCACATAATGCATGACCCTTATGTGGGGCCTGTCCATCTATCTGGAATGATGGTGAAGAAGAAGACCCGCCTGAAGTAGATGAAGAAGAGTGATGAATATGGTTCTTCTCAAGAAGAGCTGTCAAATCTGAAACCTGTTTTGCATATCCATCTATCTTCTTCTCATAACACTTGGACTCATCATGTCCTAGCTTAGTGCAATAAGCACACTTAGGTCTATCTTTCTTCGATGATTCCCCCTTAGGAGAAGGTGAATTAGAAGTCTTCTGTGAACTAGAATCCTTCCAATGCTCTGTGGTCTGTGGTTTTTGTTTCTGCTTCTGCTTCTGCTTCCCCTGATATGACAGGTATCCATTTGCATGCAGGTGATCTTGGATTCTAAACTTGGTCCAATAGGCCCTAGGTGTGAGACACCCTTCAAGATGAAACAGGAGACTGTCTGAAATGTGCAAAGCAATCAATCCCATAGCCTGATCCATATTGTTCCTGTGCTGCATAACCTCAAAGGCGCGAGTCAATGGAGGCTGAACCGCATCCAAACAGGACCATAACCCTCGAGACTGAAGAAGTGTCATCATGCGACCCTTCCAAGTGTGATAATTATGCGGTGTGAGAAGCTCAATAGATCTGTCGGCCATGCTGTAAACTGTGCCTCAACTGCTCTGAATGTGTTTTTTTTTTATTATTATTTAATGGTCTTTCAGAACTAGACAGAAGATGCAGAAGGGGTTTGTTTGTTTTGTTTTGGTGTTTATAGATTCTGGTTTTCTGATGTAGATGACAGAAAGCAAGAAAAAACACCCCCCCACAATGCAAAAATCCAATCCCAAGTACAAACTGAAAGCCAGAAAACAATAAAAAGTAGTAATTGGTATGAGACAAATCTCTGAGTACCTGAAGAATTTTATGGTGAATTAAACTACAGATCTGGAAAGAGCACAGAACCACCTTTCCGACGCCTATTCGCTTTCAAAAAACGGAGCAAAATTGAGCAAGTTATGCCCCTCGGAGTGCAAAAATATCATCTAACTTTGACTGCGAAAAACTGCATTCAAACTGAATATTTTTGAAGGAACTCCTACACCATCAGAACGGGCTCGGAACCAGCTTTCCGAAAATATTTTGTTTTCGAAAAACCGAGTTCGTATGCAAAAGTTATGACCAAAATACCAAAACTGCTCCAAAAAGGTTTGAAGGTTAAGCCTGGTGGTCAGGCTAACCGCTAGCATTAACCGCTAGTTTTTAACCGCTAGCGGTTAACTGACGGCGGCGAACATAACTCTGTGATTTTTAAATTTTTTTCGGATTGCGTGCCGTACCAGGCCGTACGACTCAGAAATGAAAAAAAATTGCCTCCCGGAGTCACTGTGTCCGATTTCGACGATTTGACAGTCGATTTAGGGGTTTTTGGGTGCTCTGAATGCAATGGTGAGGTTCGTTTGGGCTGAAATTGCTCCAAAATTGTAGGTACGCTCTGGATCAGGAACCCTCAAAAAAACTTAAAACCCTCGTAGATCTAACACCGTGAAGCCAAATTTGATGAATTTTATATCAAAATAGGGGTTTTTGGACGCTGCGAGCTCAACGGTGAGGTCCGTTTGAGCTCAAAGTGCACCAAAAAAATAAACCCCCTATTCCAAATAAAAACTAGAAAACAAACACAGATCTGATGCAACCAAACCTAGATCTCTAATCCTTTCAAAAACTGAACAAGCTGCAGCAGATCTGGCTCTGATACCATGTAGGATTTGAGAAATGCAAATCCATAGAACCCGATCAATACCTGCATGCAAAAGACTTGTCACAGAGAAAGAGAGAGATCAAGACAAGGGTTTGGCTCTCACAATGTGCAAGATGTATTCCAGAAAAATGAATAGCGCATAAATGAAATACAAGAGATCGATCCTTATAAAAGGAGATCAAAACCTAAAAGGAAAACCTAACCCTAAAGGTGATTGCATTTAATAATTAATATTAATTATTAAATGACTAATATGTGTGCAAGGCGAAATCTTAAGAGGAGATTAAAGTTAATTAATTACTTTACTCTAACAATTTCACCTTGAGAATTACAACTTATCATTGTATAAGCACGCGATGTTGGCACTCTCAAATTTTGAGATGCCTATTTCAAAAAAATTGCTTCTGCACTTTCAGAAGTGCACTTGAATAATCAGTCTCGAGTGACCCACTTTGGAGGCTTATAATTTAAAGCCTATTGATTTTCGTGCAAAACCCATCTGTAGACATATTCAGTTGACACATGTGAGTAGGCATGTCAATTTTCAGCTTCCCACAATGAGTTCTGGCAGTGTTTCGACAAGTGAAGCTGGAGGGTTTTTGCACTGTTCTGCTATGTGCAGATGTTCAGTTTGCGAAACAGCTTCCTATTTGAGCTTGGTTTTTTGCCATCGGTTCATTGTCATGTCAAAACAAATGATGTTATTCCTCATATCAAAATGATCTCGGGTGTCATTTTGTAGAACTTCATGATCTGATTTTCTATTTTTAGCAGATTGAAACCAAAGGCAGTTTGTTCTATTTTGCAGCTGTATTCTTGACAGCCTTTCTGAGAGGCCAACTTCGACCACCAATAAATTTTGATAGGTGAAGTTTCAAAGAAATTCCTTTTGCACACATGCTCGAGGTATCTTAATGTTTCACTATTTCTGATGGCAGCTTGCCAGGGGTTGATTTGCTATTATTGCAAATTAGCAGTCAGGTGTGTTCTAATTGGTTCTGAACTGCTGTTGTTTCAGAAAATCCTGACTGAGCAACTTCGCCGATTAATATCTAGGTCCTCGTGATATGTTTCTTTGATCTGTCTTTCGCATTTTACTCATGGATCAAATGAATATATGCTTGCAAGTTCTCATTGCTCAAGGAGGTTGTTTGACCAGTTTCCTAGGCTGATTCCAGAGGCAACTTGGTCTATTTTGACAATTTTCCAAAAGGCGCAAAAAATAGTTTCTGATGAAGACCCAGTTCGTTTTTTCAACTTCAGAGGCATACAAATGCCAGTGTCAAATCATTGGGGGGCGAAGCTTGTTTGAAAATGAAAATTTTTTTAGTCAGGCCACTTGAGGCTCGACATGCTTTGCATTGTTGTGAAGTTGTAAATGATAAATTTGGTCAAGTGTGATATGAAAGTCCATCAGTGGTTGTTCCAAGCAACTTCCAAATTGCAATGCATCATGCATTAGATGCTCTTGGAGAAATATTTCAATCATCTAAAAATAATAAATGAGGGTTCTCTATATTTGAAGTTTCTTGACACTAAAAAGGTTTACTAGTGAGCATGTATGTATTGCGGATCGTCTAGTATTAAAAGACTGTGGAAACTATTAAACAATTGCAGAGAGTGTGGCATGCTAACAACCAATGCACAAAATAATTGGTTAAATGGTCATCACACTTTCGGATGGCAATGGCTTGGCATGAAATGGTATGTTGGATAGGCCTTAGTAACTTTGTAAGAAAATCAATCAGGAGCAATTGGGAGAAAAGTAAATGCATCCATCAAGGCTTGAGGAATGCCATTACAAGCCACCAGAAACAAACACAGCCAATAAGGAGCTCAATGATGAGTAGGTGTGTGAATGGATGGATGTGGCCAGGCTTGAAGAGGGAAGACCCGCACCCAACAGTGAAAAAGGGGTCCATGTGGCCAATGTGTGGATGGAGACTGCATAGGGATCCCGCGCCCAGGAAGAAAAGGAGACCAGAGGGCAGGGGTCACGCCTGATAGGAGAAGAGGCTCGCGAATGGCAGAGAGTGGAGCTCGCGAGTAGTGGAAGGAGTGGCACAGGCTAGTCAAGGGAGTGCGACCAGGTGCAGAGGAAAAAATTGAATGGGAGGACCCTCGCGCCAAATAGACTAGCCAAGTAGATACCCGCGTTGGAGGAGGGATCACACACAACAATGGCAGGACGAAAGTGGAAGCTCGTAGCCAGTGGGGGAGCAGGCTAGAAGACCATGGGCAGGAAGAGGAACACGAGCTATAGCATGTGAGGGAGGCGCCGCATAAGGAAGAAGGTGAGACCCACGGCCAGCAAGAGCAAATAGACAAAGAGGTGCGACTGGTGAAGAGGCCGCACACACCACATAGTAGAGAGGCCAGCATGGCGGGAGTGAAGACTAGCCCGTGCCTGGCAGAGTGGAGACCGAATGCATGTAATGTGCTTGGGCAGATGCAAAGGAGGCTTGCATGCTGTGGAAAGAGAGTCCTCATCAATGCAAGGAGATGACCAGGCATGGAGCATGTGAGGATTTTCCCATGCCAGCAGGGGAGGCTTGAATCAGTGGAGGGAGGATTTGCCCATGCCAAACAGATGCAGAGTGCAAGCAAGTGCAAACGGAGGATTAGGGCATGCCTTACGAGCCTCACAAGAGGAAAGATGATGCCAACAAAACTCTTGCGAGGTGTGCGAGAATGGGGGAGCCCGATTTTAAAATTCAAAAAAATTTGATAAAGTTGCAATGGTTGGAGGTTAAGATGGAGGTGGGCCTATAAGAAAATTGAAGGCGGCGGAAATAAATGAGGAAGATTTTAAAAGATTATGTGCTTTGTAAGTTTTGAGGGGTCAAATATTTAAATATTAATAATGGGTGAAGTTTTCTATTTTCCCAATGGTCTAATATTTTAAAGCCTCTACCCTAAAATGAAAAATGCTTGATCAAATAAATAGATGTTATAAGTGTGAAAAGGGTGAATGGCAGGAACGAGTGGAGTGAAATTATAAAATGCAGCTAGGAATGGAAAGATATTTCAGGAGAAATGTAGTATTATTATCCACTAAAAGAGGGGCAAAAGTTTGAGTGAAATATTCTATTGAAGTGACAAACAATATGCAGCACAATGATTTTAAATAAGTCATTGCCTCCATATATTCTTTCAATATTTTATTGCTGGGTGGGTAAAGCATTTTACTTGAACAAATACATCGGATGAAATATTTAAGATAATGTAAATGCATGTGAAGGTGCACGTAAAGTGAGAGCATGGGTAATTATTTTACCCAAGGATAAATTTCTGAGAAGTTTCATATTCACTTTATAATGAAACTTTATTGCAAAATAGGTGGAACTTTATTTGTTGGGAATTAATATGAAGGAAAATATTAAAGATGGATAAATAGGCAAATAAAAGTTGAGTTCAAAACTTAAAATATTAAAGTTGGAAAACTTTAATATTTGGAGGTAAAGTATAAAGTGAATATGAAAATAATGTGCAGCATTGTGAAGAGCAAAAAATAGAAACATGTTTTGCACGGGAAGGAGTGTTTTTGAGCAGCTAGATGAAATTTGGAGAATCTCCACATGGGCAGATTTTATGTTGCTGGGTAATGATGGGAAAATGTTGTTTTGAGAGGTAAAGTTTGTTGCAGGAGGAAGAGGAGAAGATATTTTGCAGATTTGTTGATCAATGGTGAATGAAGATTCTAGATGGCATTTTTGGATCAGTTTTAGGGCTGCCTTCATTCTTCTATTTTCTATATCTTCTCTGCTCTTCTCATTGTACAGGGTTCGAATTTTTGAAAGCTCAGCAAGGCAGGCAAAAGCTATGGGTAGATTGTAAAGCTAGGGGGAAATATGAGTGTCAGTCATTTTTAATTTGAAAGTGTATGTTCTGAATTGTTCTGTCATGTTATTTTAGCTGATAATTGTCTCCATGATTGAATTGTAATTCTATTTTAGATTCAATAATAAGATTATTTGAGTCTGTTCATGCACATTTTCTGCATTTGAGTTACATTTGTTGTTGCCTTCTGTTCTATGAATGGTGTAATTGCTTTAATAAAGCACAAGGTGCTTGTATAACTACCTATTGTTCAAGGATAGTGTAATTGCTTTGAAAAATGTGATAGGAGTGTTATGCTTCAGGTGGATTCATAAGAAGGATTATCAGAGAAAGCTACAGTGGTTTGGTTGTCATAATGTGACAACATTCGCAAGACCTTCAAAGCATGTCCAACATTGAAAGATAAATGCTATTTATATGACTCCGTAGCCCATCTTTATGGCACTGGTCCATTATCATGTTTCTGTTGTTTTCAGTTTGGTCCCAACTCTCTAAATCAAAAAACCATTTAAAATCTATTTTGCTGAGTTGTGTTTGTCTTGTTCTCTTTGTTGATTAGTGAAATTTACTCCATATCTTGCCAATATTGAATGATATTTTAAGTTTCTCAGCAATTTTGGGAGAACATAATCTGTTGAGCAATCTCTTGTTGCTTATGTGTTTATATTGTCTGATATTGCTAAAGGGTTACCCCCCTAGGTATTACAGAGCCTGAAGTGTAGAGGAAATGTGTATCCATTCCATTTACTGTCAGTTGGCCACTAGTGGTTGTAGTTATCCTTGATAGGGGTTGGCCACCTCTTAGAGATCTGCAATCTCTATGTGGATTTTTAAACACCAACAAAATGGTGACTCTACTGGGGATGATTGGAGAAAAGTTTAATTATAGAATCTAGCCTTAAGAGTTAGGGCATAGAGTCAAAGTATTTTTCATTCTGAATTTGTTCAAAGTTTGAAGGATTTCAATCTTGGAGAAGAAAGTGTTGCAGTGAACTTGAACAGTTTTGTAATATGTGGTGCTCTGTTGGTGGAAAGGAACTCAAAGAAAAGTTTATGTGTGAAAGAACTTCATACTGCTTGAAGTTCAGTCCTCTGTGAAAAGAGGTGGCGACTCTGTTGATTAAACCTATTAAAATTTAAAGAAAGTTCCAGATGTACAAATCTTACCAGTCAGGAAGACAATTTGCAGCAGCTACAAAGTTTCCAAGTATTTCTCACTCTTGGTTTTCATGAAAATTGTGTATGAAAACCATAGTTGAACATCTTAGACAATAATTTGGTTCCCTATTGAGTGATTAGCACTAAAACAGGGAAAGGATATTAATACTTCTTTTGCATACTTCTGAGTTGTAATTTGTAGCTTATGTATCTTGTTGGAGAAGTATGCATGTTTTTTAAATTTTCCCAATACATAGATATCATATGTAAATGTATTTGAATCATGCATTGTAATATTCTAAGATTGTAATCAAAGGTAGAAATAGGGAAAATGAATGATCAACTATAGAGTTGATATGTAAAAACTGAAAAAGCATATCAAGATGCCTCAATACATGCATCCTGGCATGGGTCCAGATGGAACTAAGGTTTGTGATCAGTCCCAGCTAGATTGTCAAAATGGTTTTAGCACTGGAAGGTACAAAGCTATCAATTTTAGTAGCTTTAGTGGTTACCCAAATGACATTCCAGCTAAAGTCAGAAATAGGTTACCAAAATTCATTGGTGATAAGGCTGAATCAACAAACAAACATTTGCAAGAATTCATAAATGTGATGGATGATTATGAGATTGATCATGAGGATGTGATCATAAGATTATTTGTTCAATCCTTGAGAGGAGATGCAAGGGAATGGTTCTCTTATTTACCAGCCTCTTTCATTCATTCATGGGAAGAGCTCAAAGCAGTGTTCATGGAACAGTTTGGAGAAAGGATTAACCCTGTTCTGATAAGGAAAAAGTTCATGAACATGGAGAAAGAGAAAGATGAGTTAGTCCCATCTTTTAATCTCATATTTTCAATGATCATAAGAGAGATCCTAGAGAACATAAGGCCAAATGATGTTGAATGCTTGGTTGTGTACTTGGGAGCATTTGACAAAAAGATGAGTTATCTGTTGAGGGATAAAGAGACTACAACCCTGCATCAAGCATCTCGGATGGCTATAGACATTGAGAACAATCTAAGATACTCTATGATGAAAGGACATAGGGCTGTGAGTGTTAGTCATCCTAACACACCTCAGGAAAATAGAGCTCATGGAGCTAATAATAAAAGTCTTTGTCAAGATGGTAGTAATGTTGCTGCTCCAATTTCTCCATCATCACAATCTGCACAAAGTATAGTGTCTCAAAATGAAGGTAGTAGCTGCTTGTTTCAAGAAAGTCAGAACATGATGCATAAGGATGAAAAGAGTGTATCAGAAAATGCAGATACTTGTTGTATGAATGAGGATATTAATTGTAATCAGTTTACAATTAGCACATGTGCAGATCATTGCAACAATGAAGAGGAACATACATGGTTTGATGAACACATAAATATGCATGAAATTTTTTCTTGTAATACTTTGAATGATGAAGGAATAGAAGAGATGAAAGACATCATCCAATGTCATGTTTCGGTCAGTGAGGATAATACAATTGCTGATATCATTTCTTCCCAAGTTGGTGACCAAGACATTGAAGATGAAAGTGCAAGTGCTCAATCTGAAGAATCTGAGCATGGTATGTACAGTGATAGGTCATCTTGTGATGAGGATGCCGATGAAGGCCAAACTTATTTTTCTCCTGATGATTATGAAAGCTCTTATGAGAATGAATTAGAGGTATGTTCTTCATACAAAGGATATAGTGATATGGACATTGATGAAGTCACTTTTTCACAAGTGAATGATCCACTTATACTTGAGACAGACTTGGAATGTAGTTCAAGTTTGACATCAATGAAGCCTGCTGATTCTATTAATGATGAAGAATCTGAGGATGAACATATATATGTTCAATGTGCTGATCATGAGCATAGTACTGCTAGAAATAATGAAGATGTTGAAGAGCCTACTTATATCTTTGTTGTCCATGACTGCTTGTATGAAACAGAAATGGAAATGTCAGTGGTAAAGAAGAATGATGATAATGTGCATAGTGATAATGGAAGGAATTCAGTTTTGAATAATCAAGTTGTGCATAGTGACAATCACATGGACCTAGAATCAGCATTATCATCCATAGATAATGTGAAACAGTTTGGCGGACTGATAGATTGTGTTGAAACTGTAGGATCTCTTGATCAATGTGTAGAGAAGCCATATGATGCAAATAGTAATTGGTCAGTATGCTTATCAGATGAAAGTACACATGAAAGTTTCTTTGCTGACCTTGTTACTCCTGAAAATGATAGCATTGAACATGTTGTGAAGAATCAATGCGAAGACCTTGATTTAGGGTCAAATTTTGAATGTTCTGAATCTGTGTCTGAAGCATCCTATCTGGAATTGCATGATGGTTTGAAGAATGAGACTGATAACATGTGTGAACCTGAGATAGAGAACACTGCTCATGCATTTGAGGTTGATATTTTTGATGAGTTTCATGAGTTGAATGAAGATGAAAATACTTTTAGTGTTGACAAATCTGATTTTCAGAATCATGAAACACATGATAATGTGTTTGGGTTGTGGTGTTTGGATGATGAGAAGCTAGCCTGTGATGTATTCCAGTTGGAGGAGATACAAATGTATGAGAAATTTTTGCTCAACACACAAGATGATTGCATGTTGCTTTTCAGTGATGATGTCTCCTCCGAACTTGATCATGATGAAGGGATTAGCGAATGTGATAAGACCATATTGTCATGTGATTTTGATCACCAGTTTCAAATGTTGTTGCTTGATATAAAATTAGAAAATGAAATGATGGAGAGTGATACGGCTTACCTGATTTGGTTGCCATGTGATAACAGAGTTGAACAAGGAACAAGTTCTCACTTGCACAAGGGCAGTTTGGTATTGTTGTTTGCAACGATGTAGTCACCAGTATTGTTTTGGTTTGAAAAAGGCAAGCATAGATTGAGGAGGATCGACTCTTTCTACATAATTATATTTGACAGAGGTAAATGTTGATCCCCATTTTTTCATTTGATGGCCTGGGGTCATCAGATCAAATTAAAAAAATAAAAGTTGAAGAGGGGAGCAGTTTGAGGTTACTTGACAGACTCAGCTTTTGTTCTACTCTCTAGAGATCTAGGATCTTGCTATGCCCACATGAGGCATACATCCCTAGTCGCAGCCACTGTTGGCACTCTCAAATTTTGCAAATTTGAGATGCCTATTTCAAAAAAATTGCTTCTGAACTTTCAGAAGTGTACCTGAATAATCAGTCCCGACTGACCCACTTTGGAGGCTTATAATTTAAAGCCTATTGATTTTCATGCAAAACCCATTTGTAGAAATATTCAGTTGACCCATGTGAGTAGGCATGTCAATTTTCAGCTTCCCACGATGAGTTCTGATAGCGTTTCGAAAAGTGAAGCTGGAGGGTTTTTGCACTGTTTTGCTGTTTGTAGATGTTCAGTTTTTGAAACAGCTTCCTGTTTGAGTTTGGTTTTTGCAACCAATTCACTGTCATGTTAGAACGAATGTTGTTCCATATTCCCCATATCAAAATGATCTCGGGTGTCAGTTTTCATAACTTCATGATCTGATTTGCTATTTTAGCAGATCGAAACCAAATGCAGTTTGTTCTGTTTTGTGGCTGTATTCTCGACAGCCTTTCTGAGAGGCTAACTTCGACCGCCAATAAATTTTGATCTATGATGTTTCAAAGAAATTCATTTTGCACGTGTGTTCGGGGTATCTTAATGTTTGACTTTTTCTGATGGCAGCTTGCTAGGGGTTGATTTGCTATTATTGCAAATTAGCAATCGGGTGTATTCTAATTGGTTCTGAACTGCTGTTGTTTCAGAAAATCCCGACTGATTAGCTTCGCCGATTAATATCCAGGTCCTCATGATCTTTTTCTCTGAGCCATCTTTTTCATTGTACTCATGGATCAAATGACTATATTCTTGCAAGTTCTCATTGCTCCAGGAGGTTGTTTGACCAGTTTCCCAGGCCGATTCTAGAGGCAACTTGGTCTGTTTTGACCATTTTCCAAAAGGCACAGAAAACAGTTTCTGATGAAGACCCAATTCATTTTTTCAACTTCAGAGGCATTAAAATGGTAGTGTCAAATCATTGGGGGGCGAAGCTTGTTTGAAAATAATTTTTTTTTTTAGTTGGGCCACTTGAGGCCCGACATGCTTTGCATTGTTGTGAAGTTGTAAATGATAAATTTGGTCAAGTGTGATATGAAAGTCCATTAGTGGTTGTTCCAAGAAACTTTCAAATTGCAATGCATCATGCATTATATGCTCTTGGAGAAATATTTCAATCATCTAAAAATAATAAATGAGGGTTCTCTATATTTAAAGTTTCTTGACACTAAAAAGGTTTATTGGTGAGCATGTATGTATTGGGGATCATCCAATATTGAAAGACCATGGAAACTATTAAACAATTGTAGAGAGTGTGGCATGTTGGCAGCCAATGCACAAAATAATTGGTTAAATGGTCATCACACTTTCAGATGGAAATGGCTTGGCATGAAATGGTATGTTGGATAGGCCTTAGTAACTTTCTAAGAAAATCAATCGGGAGCAATCAGGAGCAAAGTAAATACATCCATCAAGCCTTAAGGAATGCCATTACAAGCCACCAAAAATAAACACAGCCAATAAGGAGCTCAATGATGAGCACGTATGTGAATGGACGGATGCGACCAGGCTTGAAGAGGGAAGACCCACGCCCAACAGTGAGCAAGGGGTCCATGCAGCCAATGTGTGGATGGATACTGCATAGGGAGCCCGCGCCTAGGAAGAAAAGGAGACCAGAGGGCAGGGGTCACGCTTGATAGGAGAAGAGGCTCGTGGCTGGCAGAGAGTGGAGCTCGCGAGCAGTGGAAGGAGTAGCATGGGCCAGTCAAGGGAGTGCGACCAGGTGCAGAGGAGAAAAGTAAATGGGAGGACCCTCGCGCTAGATAGATTAGCCAAGTAGATACCCACGTTGGAGGAGGGATCACACACAACAATGATAGGACAGAAGTGGAAGCTCATAGCCAATGGGGGAGTAGGATGGAAGACCACGGGCAGGAAGAGGAATATGAGCTGCAGCATGTGAGGGAGGTGCGACTTGAGGAAGAAGGTGAGACCCACGATCAGTAGGGGAAAAAAGACAAAGAGGTACGACTGGTGAAGAGGCTGCACACACCACACAATAGAGAGGCTAGCATGGCGGGAGTGAAGACTAGCCCGCACCTGGCAGAGTGGAGACCAAAGGCATGTAATGTGCGTAGGCAGATGCAAAGGAGTCCTGTATGCTAAGGAAAGAAAGTCCCTCATCAACACAGGGAGATGACCAGGCATGGAGCATGTGAGGATTTTCCCACGCCAGCAAGGGAGGCTCAAATTAGTGGAGGGAGGATTTTCCCACACCAAACAAATGTAGAGTGCAAGCAAGTGCAAACGGAGGATTAGGGCATGCCTCGTGAGCCTCGCAAGAGGAAAGCTAACGCCAACAAAACTCTTGTGAGGTGTGCAAGAATGGGGGAGCCCGATTTTAAAATTCAAAAAAATTAATAAATTTGCAATGGTTGGAGATTAAGATGGAGGTGGGCCCAGGAGAAAATTGAAGGAAGTGGAAATAAATGAGGAAGATTTTAAAAGATTATGTGCTCCGTAAGTTTTGAGGGGTCAAATATTTAAATATTAATTATGGGTGAAGTTTTCTATTTTCCCAATGGTGTAATATTTTAAAGCCTCTACCTTAAAATGAAAAATTCTTGATCAAATAAATAGATTTTATAAGTGTGAAAAGGGTGAATGGCAGGCACAAGTGGAGTGAAATTATAAAATGCAGCGAGGAATGGAAAGATATTTTAGGAGAAATGTAGTATTATTATCCACTAAAAGAGGGGCAAAAGTTTAAGTGAAATATTCTATTGAAGTGACAAATAGTATGCAGCACAATGATTTTAAATAAGTCATTGCCTCCATATATTCTTTCAATATTTTATTGCTGGGTGGGTAAAGCATTTTACTTGAACAAATACATCGGATGAAATATTTAAGATAATGTAAATGCATGTGAAGGTGCACGTAAAGTGAGAGCATGGGTAATTATTTTACCCAAGGATAAATTTATGAGAAGTTTCATATTCACTTTATAATGAAGCTTTATTGTAAAATAGGTGGAACTTTATTTGCTGGGAATTAATATGAAGGAAAATATTAAAGATGAATAAATAGGCAAATAAAAGTTGAGTTCAAAACTTAAAATATTAAAGTTGGAAAACTTTAATATCTGGAGGTAAAGTATAAAGTGAATATGCAAATAATGTGCAGCATTGTGAAGAGCATAAAATAGAAACATGTTGTGCATGAGAAGGAGTGTTTTTGAGTAGCTAGATGAAATTTGGAGAATCTCCACATGGGCAGATTTTTTGTTGCTGGGTAATGATGGGAAAATGTTGTTTTGAGAGATAAAGTTTGTTGCAGGAGGAAGAGGAGAAGATATTTTGCAGATTTGTTGATCAACGGTGAATGAAGATTCTAGATGGCATTTTCGGATCAGTTTTAGGGATGCCTTCATTCTTCTATTTTCTATATCTTCTCTGCTCTTCTCATTGTACAGGGTTCCAATTTCTGAAAGCTCTGCAAGGCAGGCAGAAGCTATGGGTAGATTGTAAAGCTAGGGGGAAATATGAGTGTCAGTCATTTTTAATTTGAAAGTGTACGTTCTGAATTGTTCTGTCATGTTATTTTAGCTGATAATTGTCTGCATGACTAAATTGTAATGTTGTTTTAGATTCAATAATAAGATTATCAATAATAAGATTATTGGATTTTGTTCATGCAAATTTTCTGCATTTGAGTTACATTTGTTGTTGCCTTCTGTTCTATGAATGGTGTAATTGCTTTAATAAAGCACAAGGTGCTTGTATAACTGCCTATTGTTAAGGGATAGTGTAATTGCTTTGACAAATGTGACAGGAGTGTTATGCTTCAGGTGGATTCATAAGAAGGATTATCAGAGAAAGCTGCAGTGGTTTGGTTGTCATAATGTGACAACATTCGCAAGACCTTTAGAGCATGTCCAACATTGAAAGATAAATGCTAGTTATATGACTCTGTAGCCCATCTTTATGGCACTGGTCCATTATCATGTTTCTGCTATTTTCAGTTTGGTCCCAACTCTTTAAATCAAAAAACCATTTAAAATCTATTTTGTTGAGTTGTGTTTGTCTTGTTCTCTTTGCTGATTAGTGAAATTTATTCCATATCTTGCCAATATTGAATGATATTTTAAGTTTCTTAGCAATTTTGGGAGAACATAATCTGTTGAGCAATATCTTGTTACTTGTGTGTTTATATTGTCTGATATTGCTAAAGGGTTACCCCCCTAGGTCTTACAGATCGTGAAGTGTAGAGGAAATGTGTATCCATTCCATTTACTGTCAGTTGGCCACTAGTGGTTGTAGTTATCCTTGATAGGGGTTGGCTACCTCTTAGAGATCTGCAATCTCTATGTGGATTTTTAAACACCAACATGTGAGATTCACCAAAGTTTTGATATATCATTTAAAAATCTTGCAAAATTCACCAAATGTGGATTGATATAAATATAATTGAAACTGCCATTTATTCTTACACATTTTGTTTAGTTTTGATGTTATACTTCTCGATTCAGAAGTCAACAAAAGTTGAAAATGTAGAATTAAAGGCGAGTGATCATTTCTTCATAGTGTTATTAGTTATAATAATAAGATTTATTTATCTCTTTTCCATTCTTGCTTCAATCTTAAAGATGATTTTGAGTAGGGAATGAGATCTATATTCTCTATTGTTCTTAAACAAGAAGATATTTTAGCTTTTATTCGAAGTGAGAGATCAATATGTCGAGTAGCAAGGGTAAGACTCCTTGAGGTAGTGAAGAGACTCGGAGGCCATGAAAATGCCCAAAACATAGAGGTACCATATAATCTTACTTTGGAATTGTAAAATCTTATGATCCATAAAATCAAGATGGAGCTACATCATCAACTCTTCCACCAAATATTAATGAAGAAGGCATTCAAAATACCTCATCTCCATCAGAAGGTCAAGGTGATATTGTCATTAAGTTAAATCAAAATGTATCAAATGCCATAAAATATGTTCCAAGGGATACCCTGGTTATTCGGAATGAGATAATTGACTTGGATGAGGATGATGTTGGTAGCAAGAAAAGAAAAAGCAAAAAAAAATGAGGTGTGAGTGGGAAATGACAAGGAATTTTCAACTTGGCTGGTTGTCAAAGTACCCATTCATTGTACTAGTGGGGAAAGAAAATGATATTGTAAGTGAAACAAAGTTCAAATGTATGATTTATAGTTGGAAATGTGGAAGAGACAAGACATTGCAGCTAAAGCTTGACACTATAAAACAAAATATCGGTAAATTTTACAAAAAAAAAAGAAACAATTAGTCATATGATGGAAATCAAAGGAAGAATATCTTCATGTTAAGTATGTCATGGAATATGAAGATCATAAGTATAGAATGTGAAAGCTTGCTGCATGTCAAGGTACACTCGAGGCTCAATTTGGAAAAGCAATGGAAGCAACAAATCTGTCTAAAACTGTTCAGATGAGTGTTGTTTTTCATATTCTATCCAAAGGGCATCCTATGAAAGACTACCCATAATATTCTAGTTTAGTATCTTATTTGGGTGTTCCTCAATTTCCCTTCTCATATTGGTCAGTAAACACTGGATGGTAATGGGAAAACTATCTTGCTACAGTGGAAAAGGAAGATTTAAAGGAGAAAGTAAAAGAGTCAAATTTCATTGCATTATCTTTAGATGAAGTTATTGTGGTAGACAATACTTCTTGTGTCTGTATGAATTTGTGTACTATAGAACAACATTTTTTCCAACCTCATCTTCTTTGTGTTCATAAAATCAAGGAAATTTCAACATCACAAAATCTATTTGAACTAGTCAAGAAATATTTGAATGAAATTGCAGGTATGGATTAGTTGAAAATTGCCAAAAAGTTGGTGTGTGTAGGAGCTGATGGAGCTGCATTGGTGCAATGTCAAAGGAGTGGTATTTGCACAAATTTACAAACTACTTGTACACCATACATGCTTGGAATTCACTACATGGCCTACAAAATGAATTTAGCATTCAAAATTGTAAGCAAGTTTCCTACAGTATCAAAAGTTAAAAATATAGTTCATGATATCCACGCATAGTTCTGCCAAAGTCCCAAATGTTTCACAAAATTTCAAAAAACTTCTAAGGGAATAACACTAGGAAATAAGATTCTCAAGGATGTCGATACCAAATGGATCTCCCTGCATGGACCAACACAACGAGTTCTTTCAAAGTACCAATCCTTGATTGGAGTGATGTACAAGCATCACAACACAATAGACAACACAATAGACAAAGATCATGATCTCTTACATAGGTTAAGCAATATAAAGACACTCTTGAATTTAGATAGCCTTCTCCCCATGCTGGATGTGATAAAAAAACTTGTGAAGAAAGCCTAAGACAAAACTATGTATATTTATGAATATTCCAATCTACATAAACATACATGCTTGGCCCTCGATCATATATATCCAGATCTAACACAAGAAGGCCCAACTTATTTGAATAATCTTGATAATTATTTACAGTCTAATGAAAGCGAGCACTTATGTATCAGTGTACATGGATATGAGATACCAATGTACCATTGTAAGAAAACCAGACACTCTAGCAGAGAAATAGTTGTTAACAAGGAATATTTTAATGATATTGTTGAATTTGTTAGTGATAATTTAAAGGAAATTGCAAAATCTCTTTCCTCATAGATTTGTGAAATATTCCTTTGACATGAAATACTTGAAGTTATGGGTATTGTGTATCCTCAATTTTGGGTAAACCGAGATAACCAAAAATATTTTCATGATAAAGTAAAAATATTGATCGAACAATTTTTGAAAAGTGTAACATACAATGAGTAGACAATAGAAGAAATTTTAAATGAAGCTAAGCTTAGACACCAATGCAGGAGTTTTGCAATAGCTATGAAGGACCAGTATAAATCGATGGGAAAAAAGAATTCCTTTGAACCGGGATCAATAAAAAAGGTTTGGAAAAACTTAGGTCAGAGTGAAATATTGTGTGACTCCATATCAAAATATTTCAAAATTGTTGATTTATGTGAAACAATGACATTGGGGTCGGTGGAGGATGAGATAGTTTTTAGTAAATTGGGGTTTTAAAAATCAAAGTTAAGAAATAAACTAGACAAGAATTTGGAAAATTTCTTGAGGATGAAAGGAATTGCGTATAATGTTAAAAAAAATCCTTTTGAAAGGGCTCTCGCAATATGGAGGTCCACATGTGAAAGAAGAGGGACAGGGTTGTGCAACAAAGACACTCCAATTTTGAACACTAGTACTGGTAGCATTGGTAGTGGAAATGGGACTGAGATAGATCACATTGACAAAAATCACATAATGAATGTTGAATTTGAGACACAGGCCAAAGAAAATGAAGAGAAAACTTAGAATCGAGACAACTCTTTTACTTTATCTCAAGATGAACATCAGTTTGAGGACCCTGACTATGTTTGGGAAATGGAAAAGAATTAGCATCTTTTAGGTATTTATACTGCACTTAATGAAATGGTTACAAACTGTAGTTGATATTTTATATTGTATTCAATGAAATTGTGAATCATTGCACTTCATGATATTTTATTTTATATTGCACTTCATGAATCATATTCCAAACTTTAGTTAATGATATTTTATATTTTATTCCATGAAATTGTGATATTTTATATTTTATATTGTATTCCATGAAATTATGATATTTTATATTTTATATTGTATTCCATGGTATTGAATTTGATATGTCATTCTACATCATTTTTAAAGAACACTTATCACACTACTTATAAATTACTATTGCATTTCCATTCACACAATCTTTGATAAATATCTGAAAGGAATATTAATCCATTTTTTGAATAGAAGCTAATAGATGAACATCCATAATTTAGAAGCTCTACCAAACTGATTATAAAAATATTTTTTGATACTCTAGCATTATAAGTAGTTGGCATGACCATAAATGTTGATAATCTATCAAAAGCAATAGTTGAGAGCCTTATTAAAGATATAGACATGCATAAAAATGTTGGTTAATAGATTTTTCATCTAACTCTATATTCTTACGCCTACAGAGGTGACAAATGTAACAATAGTTGAATCAACCATAAGAGTATTTCAAACTGATTCTCTGTTTATTTTAAAAGGTGGTAGCTACCTTCTTCAAATATTCAATGAATGATTTTGAACTAATATCACTTTTAACTAGAAAGAAAATGAAAGGAAATGCTTTTAACTAGAAAGCTTTGAAAGGAATCCACACAACTTAAACAATAAAATCTTAAACTACCAAATCACCTAAATTATACTGAGAAATCCTTATGCATCCATCGCCATAAAATCTTTATTCACATAGAAAAATTCCACAACAATGAAACTAACCAAACATCTATCGTTCCAATAATAGATAATCCACTGGCAAACTACTCAGAAAAAGCAAAATAAATCCACACACCATAACTCAAAGATTATGTATGCATGAACTTCACGATTATCTTTCTGTATTGAAATAACAAAAAAGTAGTAAAAATAGCAGAGATTTTTTTTGTTCTAATGAGTAAAACAAAGTTTTCCTAAAAGATCCCTTGGCCAAGCATCGAACCCCATATTTAAAGCTTACAAATTGTCTTGATAGCAGTTTCTTGAAGACAACCATTTTAGAAATTAAAATAAAAGGTCTTTGAAGTATCAAGAGAGCCAAATTACAAAAAATAACATTAAAACTAAAAACTAATTAGCGCTCCTAGTATCGACTCCTTCACTTCCAATTATTTCCACCTTCTGCTGGTCCAATAACACCTCTCATGCCTTTACTCTTTGCATGTATTCTTGGTACTTGGTGACAATTGCAGTGATGTTTTTACTTCCTAGAGTCAAGGTGATTTGCATCCTTGTCCTCCATTTTGAAAGTGCATGGTCTAACTCAGCTAGCATTTCATATATGTTGTCACTTTTTGCCTTAAATGAACTCATATAGGTCTATAAGTTACTCACTTTTCTAAATGAGTTTCTAGTGGTTGTCTTAGGATCACCTAATTCTTTATGATACACCTCTTTAAATTCCCGCATTATGTCTACAACATCCAATACCTTTTCATTGAACTCATTCGTGAGGTCCACTTCAAGAGCATTGAAGTTATCCTTGATCTTCACCAATATGCCAATGTATTTTCTAACACTTTATTGATTTCCTTGGTATAATCTTCATATACTAAAAATTTCCAATCCAAGGAATCAAACCAACTAGGATCAATTTCTCTAGGGTGCTCCATGGAGAGTAATTCTGTAATTTCCCTTGAAAGAAAAAATGTGCTACCATGTTCTCTCCTGATCTCCTAGAGCTCAACTAGCAATTTATTTCTTTCATCAGACATATTAACATGGAATTGAATAAATTTACTAATGTAGAAAAGGCCATCTTGATAAAGCCCTTCTATCCATTCACTCGCAGCTTTAGCATAACCTAAATTTTTCCCGACCCATTGCACAGTGTCAGAATCAATACCTTGAACATATGAGCTTGAGGCTTCCTTAGTGGTTAGAGTCACAATTGATGAAATAGAATTTCTTAAAGAAAGAATATGACATTGCAAATAAAGGTTCTCCTTTTTCTGTTCTTTTTCTCATTTGATCAATGCATTAACAAATTAATCAACATGATATACATCACTTTCTAAAGAAGATGGCCCCATATCAACATGAGTAACCTTGTAGTCGAATTTCATTATCTCGTTTTCATTGAGGTCCTTTTTTGAATCAACAATCTCTAATAAATGATGCCCAAAAGTGGAATCCGTGATAATTCATGACATCTTCTTAACCTTTTTGGGCTTCTGGTGACCCTGCAACAACATGAAAACTATATCTACTTAAATTGTCATTGTAGAAATATTATTTCTTTTCTTCTCGAATGCTTTCTTTAAGCATATTGGGGAAGATGCCACTAATCCAGTGTCTCTACTTTCAACACTTACATTTTTTTTCTAGTTTATTAAACAAAAACATAAGTATCTCATACTCAATAAGGGGGAACTTCAAAGAATGTGGGTAGAGAATTATCATCAATTATTTGTTGAAAAATTCCCTAAGAGTCTATAGGTACTGGCTTTTCTTGACTATCCTTTTTCTTAGGTACCAAGGGTACACTATCCGATTCACAAGTTGATTTTATCTTGGCCCCAATTTCTTTTGGCTTCTCACCATCTCCTCCTGACTGTGAGCTAGTTCAAGATGGCCTAATTGACTACTTTCTAGATGATATATTTATGACAGAGGCTTGTATAATCCCTTGCTCTTTTCTTTGTGAGAATCTTTGCTCATGGGGACAACCCACTCTTTGGCGCCATTTTCCATTCAACCAGTTTGAAGTTCTTCTCAAAATAAGGGCATAAAGGACCATTAAGTCTAAAACTTCATCCTCTGACCAATTAATTTGATACAAGGTCTTAGCAACAAGGGCCTAATATTTGGGATCAATGATCACCGAGTCTTCTTTTTCATCTTCTGGAATATTAAAAGAAATACCAAAAGCTTGTATTTTCCTTAGAGTAAATCTCATGAAATTTCTTTGATGCACCTTGCCTTAATTTGTACAGTCTTCCACAAAAACCTTCAATATCAGGGCAATGGCCATAGCTGCCAACTTGATAATTTTTTTGCTTAACATAACCCTTGCTATCAAAATTAGTTCTCACGGGAAAACATTGAAAATTGAATTCATTCAGGGCTTTCTGCACACCCCTAGCAATATTATTACTTTTGCAAGGAAATGAAGGCATGGACAATGGAGAATCATACCCCTTATTTCCCATGTGTGAGTATTTAACATTTACAATGGCCATCTACCAACAAACTTCAAGAAAAACCAGGAAATCACATGGGTAATGGGGCAATTTCAATGGAGCCTTCTCAAAACCTCCAATTCTAAGATAATTGAATTTGTTGAGCTGAATGTAGAAACTTCCAAACCTTAATACCAGAGTAGTCGCTTCAGGTGAAACCCTAAGCTTAGGTTTTTCATCAATTATTCTCATAATTTCCATTAAAAATCTTTCATTTAAATAGAAGAAATTCTTCATTCCAACCTCCGTAGCGAGCTATGGAATAATTCTATACAAATATATGTCCAACATTGGAGACCTTTACGGTTCCAACCCTACCCATAAAACCTCTTGATTGGCTAGAATGTACACTAGGTATGAGCACATGTGGAAGGAAATATTTTGCTGGAAATTTATCAATTTCTCATTTTAATGGTAACTAATAATCTGATCCCAGTAAATGAATTTATTTTCACTACAAATCAAAAAAATAAAATGACACATCCAAAATTTAAAAGAGTCTAAATATGCATTACCAACCAAACAATGTAGCAAGGTGATAGCATCTAAAATTTCACCCTTAAAATGAACCCTTTTAAGCTTTGAGGGAAACTGAGACTTACCCTTTTTCTCATACTTCAACCAATTCTTCAAAATGGAATTTTTGCACCATTCCTCACTCATTTTGAAAAAATTGTCACCAACATCTATAAACCTTTCCTCTAGAGTTTCCCTCTCTGGAATGCTTAATGCACATGAAATGACTTTAGGATTAATTCTTGCAATGGCTGACCCATCCACTACTCTAATTTCTCGAGTCTCTATAATGTATCCCCTTGCACACACAATCACCAAGGCGATGCTTTATATAGCCTCAGGGAAACCTCCCGTGTGCACCATACCGCTCTGTAGAGCTTTATATTCCACTGGTGTTCTCTTCCTTTGCTCTAGGCGCACAAAAAACTCCTCCAAATTGAGGTGCCCAATTTCAATGTCCCTCATGCCAAACCAATGATTTTGAATTCCACTCTGCATGAGTGAAAATTCACAAAGATGGAATGTTTGCACTTGAGAAGTGCTGGCATTGGCAAAGAATGAGAATGGAAGATAAATGACTTAGTAAAAATTTTCCACCCACTTATACCCTTATTTTGATAGGACATGCATTAAATGCGACATTCAATTTAATTCCTCAAAAAGATAGCCTTTAAACCTGAGTTCTTTTTGAAATTGTTGAAAATAAAAGTCAAGGTTAGTCTATACATAGCATTCAATGAGATGGTGAATCCTTTGAAAGCCAAGATAAGTCCATAATGTCACGTGGTCATGGAAACTTGGAACCTTAGAACTAAAGTTAGAAGTTTTGGAAACCTCCAATCGATCGACTATAAAGATGACCAACAAAGACTTGCAACTCAACAAAGTGAACCAAGTCAGGGAATCAATAAGTTATGAAAATTTAGAACTCTGTGACAAGGTTATAAAACTTAGAGGACTAGCGACTAAGGTTAGGAAAAACACAAAAATCACGAATTTGAGAATTCACTAAGATAAATAAATAACAAGACATTGAAAATGAATGAGGTAAAATACCTTAAATACCAAAGGATGGGAAGTTTAAAATTGTTGACACTAGTTTAAAGGTTACAGATAAAAAGAAGTACGTATAATGAGCTTATTGATGAATATAATAAGAGTCAACAAAAGGTTGCTAAACTTGAAACATAGCTAGTATTATGGAAACAAGTGGAAATATTAAGGTCTCAAGGACCAGCAAGTTCAAGTCATGTTGTAACCAAGGAGTGGATGATTGCTCATGAGAATATGTTTTAGTTTGTTTAACCATTTCTTGAGGAAATGACTAGTATAATCTATCAAATGAAAATATGACATGTGTACATATCGAACTAAAGCTTATTTTTCTCCCTTATTTTGAGTCTATCATCTATCTAGCTATAACATTTTACATGAATTATTAATGAAATTTGATCAATGATCTTTCATTAATCTTATTTGTCATTATGCATTGATGTATATTTTAATTCTGGCTCTGGTTTAATGAACCATTTAAAGTACCTCGGTTAAAGCATGAGTTCATATAAATGTTTAGTGGATATCATAAGTAGTCATGGAGTTTGAGTATTTTTTTTTTAAAGTAAAAGGTGTGTCAGCCGACTATATATTAGAATAAAATCAGGGTTACATAATGATTACATAATTCATAGTAGATAGTTTGTTGTGTTAACAATATTCTAGCATATAGAAAATATCAACTGCTCTATAATAGGTTGACTGGTACAAACTAGAGTAGATTAAACATAAAAAATTTGGACCATACTTAGCTATAAGTGTACATATTTCTATTGCATTGGAGTAAAAAATTATTATCTACTGGCACCAAAATTTTATACTTTCTTTTCATTTCCTCAGATTTTGTGAATTGAACAACTGGCCTCCTCTCCACCTTTGCACATGAACTGATCTAAAGGTGGTAACTTTGTATCTTCTATGGCATTTATGTCTAGTAGTAGGTGTTGGTTCCCTCTCATAGCTGGTTGGGCATTCAGTGAACCTTGAATAGGGCAACTTGATTGTGCTAACTATTTTTTTTTGTGCTCCCCATATCTGCATTTGATTCTTTAGATTTTATATCTCCCTTTTCAATCTGATTTGGAATTTTAAGCAATGATACTTGATGACAGTGATGAGTGAGCAGGAAAGAAATAGCATGATACTTTAGTTTGAAGTTTCTTACCCTTTCATTTCCCAATTCAATTTGATACCTCTTCAACTCCCTATATAAGTAGCTTGAAGTGTTGTGTTCTTGTGAAAGTCTCATCCCTGTATATATATTTTAGAAGCTTATTTTATGATGCAAAAAGTGTCTTGGAAATGCTCCTCCAATGTAAGCTTCACCAGACCAAAAATCATATTTTTGAATGCTTGTTATAATGCATTATCTTGCAGGAAAAATTATTTTATAACAATGTCAAATATCTTCTACATATCTTGAAAATTGGGATTCAAATCTATCACATTACTAACAAAGATAGATACCAAACTGGATGGAAAAATTAACCTTTGTGTTGAAGGCTGCAAAATGTCATCTCCAATTATGTCTTTCACACTTTTAAAAACTGGGATGCATTTAGTATTGAAGATGTAGGACAAATTATCTTCACCCAACCCCTTAGAGAATTGTATTTCCCATGCTTTCACTACAAAAGGAGCTCGGTGATTTCTCGGAATGAATTCCATTTATTTTCCTAGGTCTATCTCAACACTTATATAGATCCCATAAAGTATCAGGTCCCTATATTGATTTTGACACACTTACATAGGTCCCATCAGATAATAGGTCCCTATATTGAATTGATAGAGCCAAGAGATATGTGTCTTTGTCATTAACTATAGACAGAGACCAAAGGTCGATTAATTAGAACCTCATACTAAGCAAGCATGAAAGCGTATGCAAGCAGAGGGATATCAACCAAATGGAAGTAAGTTGTAATTGGTAGCACAAAGATATGTTTTGATAATAATATTATCATCACATAGGCCCATAAATGTTATTTCACCTTTCTTCGAGAAGCACATGAAAAGATATGTTGTGAGTATTTTACGGTGTTATGGATCATACCTATCAATGATATAGTTGCACACATAAACCTTTCCCTTTGTTATAAATCTTCCAACCTTGACAGTGAAGCCGCCATCGTTGTTAGAAATCCACCAACCTTGACAGTGAAGCTGCCATCATTGTTAGAAATCCACCAACCTTGATAGTGAAGCTGCCATCATTGTTAGAAATCCACCAACCTTGATAGTGAAGGCGCCATCAAAGATTTATAAATGCGAATTGTTATTGAAAGAGAACAATATGTTTGAATACTTATAGCCATAGGACTGGTCATTTCTTATTTACTACTTTTGATACCCCGTTGGGATCCAACATGTTATCTTGCCATAACACACTTGGAAGCAATGCTTATCTCCAAAATTATTGCTTTCTGATATACCTCCTGATTAGTTTGATTCATAGCACATGCCATATCATCCTTAGGCAACTCGAAAATCCTTATAAATGACTAAAAAATTGCAAAAAAATGACACCTGTTATTGAAAAACATACCTTGGATATGGTTGGCTTGGACTTGATGAAAATATAGTGTATAATTCTTGTTTCCAGACATGTTATTCATGTGAATCGGTCTCCCCAAGGATTGGAGCATGGCAAATGACCTTTCATCCTATCAAAACAAGATGTGCAAGCTATTCCGTTCTGTGATAACATTTCCACTTAGGAAAGATGACATGTTAATCCACATTCCTGGCAATTATTACATAAGAAAATGTATTGATTGATGATGCAATCTCAGTGTCACATGCTTCTTTAGAGGGTTTCTTTGATTAAAGATATTCTGGTGTGTTTCTTTTGCCTCGGTGATTTGTAACACTTGATATTCTTTTAGCCATGTGATAAATAAGTATTAACTTATGAATTGTTAATTCTTACAAGGCTTATGATTTAAACAATCATTTCTTCATGGAGTTTGAGTATTGATGTGTGAATTTTAATGCAATTTTACTAAGATTATGGATGCCTAAAATTAAAATCACCTTATAGTTCATATTTTAATTATGTTGAAAGTAAAAATTGAACATGTACTCAGTGATTCATCACTCAACACAATGCTTAATAACATATTTACAATAGTATTATTAGCATATACAACAATGAACATCAACAATCGTTTAATGTGTATCTAGTAGTTGAAATCACTACCAGACTTTTTCTTCAAATGATAAAATAAATAATATATATAATTGAACATAAACACATTATTGAAGTGTGAATTTGATTTTTTTAATTTATTTTCACATGAAGGAATACATAGAGGGATTGGAAATGCAAAATATTTCTCAAAGACAACTCTGCATAGAGCTAAGTTGGAACTTGGAAACTTATATTATCAAAAATCAAATCATTGTATCACCTTTTCTAGCAACTTCTATTGTTCAAGTGGTGGAATTGTCATTTGTTTTTAACTAATGTTATTTGACTTGAAGATTTGTTAACAATTCATGATTGAAATTGGAACTTGTCTTGGATTCTTCAGTCAATTTTTCATTCAAGGTTAGCAATGGTTTGATGGAATCCAAATAGCTCACCACATCTAAGTTTTGAGGAAACTGGTGCAAATCAATCTTCCTTGCACCCTCCATCTTCTTTTTGAAAACATCATTTCCAATGAATCACTCATTTGTGTCAAAAGCCTCTGGCATTTCTATGAAGTTCCTTACCTTTTCACCCACCTTCTTCATCTTATTTGTAGCCAAATGAAAATATTATTTTGTTTCACACATTCTCAAACACTTTTGAATGATAGATGACAACGTCATTGATGTAGCAAGCCGATTAGTAATACCTTTTGATTTCAAAACATTGTCACTGGCTTTGTAGACTGTTTGTTGAATTTGATTTACATATTTCTCCAGTGCCAATGCATTTTTTTTATCCACTAAATATTTATTGAGCTTCTTATAATGTTGTCCGATATCATCAATCAATTGAAACATGTCACACAAATGATCAATCCTCTGCATTATTTCATCCTAGATCTTTTATTTCATATGCGTCATTGTATCTCTACAAACTGTAGATAACTTATTTTGACAAGAGTTAATTTCTTTTTTTTCTTCCATCGGCTCTGCCTCCAATATTTCATTTATTTTTATCTCTTTCTCCAATTTTTGTTCCCATTGTGCATTTCCATTCACAATGCTTAGTCTTAATTTTTCTAAAGTGGATTTTTCCATCATATTTCTTGTTGCTCTCATCTAGCCTTTGCTTCAAGTCATTCACTTCTCTCTCATTTTGTTTATCCACTTTTCTTGTTGATGTAGAGGCAAATTTTTTAATTCTTTTTTCTATTTCATTTCTCTTGTTATCTATTGCTTTCCTCTTTGCTTTCTTATTTGTGGTGCAGGAGCACCCAGATCATGTAATGCCTTCAAAAGGATAATTTTTCAAATGTGTGTGTTCAAATCTAAAATCAAGTGTCAAGGATGTAATGATGAATTTGAATGTATTTAATTCATGTACTAAGTCACTAGGTGGTCACTTAAGTATATTTTCAAATATTGCTAAAGTTGTTATAATGTAATTATGCAAATAAAAGTGCACAAGGAAAGAAAATGAAGAGTCAGGTGGTAGTTTGAACCAAATGGAAGTTGGATAGTCAGTTACCAAGTGGGAAATTTTTATAAAAATCTTGGAGAGGTGAGAAAAATCAGAGCCTGGTATTCTTGTAATCAAAAATTGGAAATAAACCCCTATTTTTCTGTGTTAGCAGTGTTTTCTTCCATTCTTTAAATCTTTGAATTGATAGTTAGAAATATAAAATACAAATCCTTGTGTGATTTCATTTGGAATAATTTAGTTTTCATTTCAATAGTTGGAAAGTTAACATTTTAAGAAACAAATGTATTGAGAGCAATTTCATGTGCTCCAGGTAGTAGACTGTTCTCAGTGATTTTGAGAGTCCCTTAAGAAAGTAATAGCCATTCCACTGATGTAGGGTTATTGGGTGGTGGAATGGATTGTATTTAATGTATTTTCAATGTTATTGAGTAAGTGGTTGTAGGGGTATCAAGAATAAGAAGTTGTGTTTCTGTTTTGAAGCCAATTCCTAAGTTTTCCTCTTGATTAATGGAGGTTACAAACATGGGTTTGAAAAAATAACAAATGCATTTCCAAGGAGATGATTTCAAAAGAATAAGAAGATATATTAAAGCATGTTTTAATTGATGGTTGGAGTGTTGGAGGTGTGCAAGTTTCTTCTTTATGAAACCCTCACTATTTTTGGTGTTTTCAGCCTACAAACAAGGGTTTAATAGATTAGTATGTTTTTAAGCCTTCCAACCCTTAAAAATGATGAAATATTGAGTTTTGTGTCATGGCTAAAGACTATTTTTAGTTACTTGGAGAAAAGGAGATGGTTAGATAAGAGTCACTTTGTATTTTTTGGCCTATTTAAAGGCTGGTAGCAGCGTTTCAGTTAGATTTTTTGATGATATATTCAAGCAAGAGATTCTAAGTTTGTGTCATGATAAATTAGACTGAATTGGGTCTCTGAATATGTAATGGGTTTATTATATGATTTGTGGGTGAAGAGGAAATACTTGATTCAAGGGTTTGGTTACCTACTAGAGTAATGAAGGCTAGGATTCCTAAAACAGTGAATTTGATGAAATCAGTGAAAAGGATCATTGATATGTGTTGAACCTACCTAGGTGATGATAATAAGGATGTCTCAATGCTTGGAAAGTGTTTGGGAGGATAACTTGTTGTTTTGGTTGTCTGTAGCATAGTGATTCCTTAGTGTAAAATGGTGCCTTGACTATAAGAAACAAAGATTCTATTGGATCAGTGCTTGGTAAGGGTGTATTTGGCTAATCTCAGTCAAAATATGATGTTGGAATGTATTGCAAGTCAGGGAACATGATTGAAGCATGAATGATTGGTTTTATGGTTATTTTTACTTGTAAAGCAAGTTGAATTGATGAATGATTTGTTGAATAGTGAAGAGTTGTTTGGTTTAGTTTCCCTGATCAAGTTTTGGTGTTGAATTCAGTCATTTTGATGGTAGTAAAGATGAGCTGAGTTTGAAAATGGATTGGTATGTTGATATGGACAATGGTTTGTAGCATAATGTGTTGCCTTGGAGAGTGAGTGTGTTGGTGGACTTTGTTTTTTTAAATGAATTGAAGAATGAGCATAAGTTGTGAATGTTGAAAATAATGATGGTGAATATGTTGAAATAGATCTTCTCATGTTTTGGTTTTGGGTCTGAAGTACTCTTATGAGGTTGTGGTTGGTAGATTGTACTGCATCAATTTACTAGGTCTTCTTGTAACTTTTCTATTTGAGTCTAAAACCTTTTTTTCTCTCTATCTTGCTTTAGTAATGATGTGTAAAACAATTCATTGTTCTTCTTTGATACATTAATTTTGTCAGTATTTTTGAGTCTAGAAAAATCCAATTGAAAATTGGTCACCTGGTATTCAGATCGTTCCATCTGATTTGCTGATTTTTTTGAACTATGGGAACAAGAATTGTGTACTCCATGATTTCTTTATTTGTGTCAAATGTGGGTAATACCATGGTTCTTGTGGGGTCTAAAGTTACAACAAACACACTCTCCATCAATTTGTTTTTTTTTTTATACAAGTCCGATTTCTTTTTAAACTCTTCAATGAAATCAATACTTGGGGACATAGGAACAATGCAATTTTTGAATGGTGAAGGAATAGCAGTACTTTCAGTTGCTAATGATGTCACAATCACACTAACTAGTAGTGGGAAAGTTCTTGGAAATAACTCCTTTGTGGTGGATCCACTGATAGTGTGACTTGGACCTATCAAAATCCTTTGCCTCTTTTGTATGCCTTGATCACTTGGTGTTTTTGTTGTATCTTGTAATGTTGTCCTCTTGTGTGTAATTTTTTTTTGTAGCACATGTTGAACACTACTAGTAATACTACCCATACCATTTCCATCGATGGTAGTGCCAGTTGCACTAGGCTATCCACCATGGGCATGTACTAGTTGTGATTGTATCTGACCATTAGGATTAGGATTTGAAGCTCTAAAAAATTGAATTATTTTAATTGTACTTGCATGCCCTTGGTCTAATTTTTCACCTCCAAACCCAGGGCCAAAATTATCAACTCGTTTTCTATGCTCTACATCTATTACCGTCCAAGGGCCTTAACTTTGGGACCCCAAGGCACCACTTTCAAAACCCATTTTTTCAGCTATGGCTACTCCTAAAGTATATGCTTCCTTTGCGGCCTCACCTAGCTCCTTCCTCATAGACGAAAATGCAACAATTTTTTACTGTGACCAATTTTTATCTGTAACTTCCTTATCTAGAGAATCTGGTATTTTTACTCTACTAGATAGTTTATCACTTTTTTCATTAATTTTTTTGTACCTCATAATTGTCTTTCGATGCAATGCCATAATTTTTATTAAAAATTGTTCAATATAAATACCATTCTTAGAAACACTTTTCTCCATTGCTATTTTAACCTCATCCCAAGAATCCTTGTTTCTCAAGTTTTCAAGCAAGGGTTTACTTTGATGTTGAATTCTACTTGCAAAATTATTATTGGCCATAATAATTTCTTTAATGGTGTCAAATGGATCATACTACCAGTGACAAACAACATCAAAATTAAAAATTTCAAAAGATCATGTGCCCCCTTAAATGATTTTCTCTCAAATGTGATCCCTCCACATGAAAAAGGTAAAGAAGGAAATAAGGACTTCTTCCCCTAATTGAAAAAGTGTAGTTCATCAGTCATTTGCCTTACATACTCCAATGAAGAAACCCTTTCCATCACATGTATTGGAAGTTTATATGACTCTAATCTCGATCCATAAAATCTTAGCACAATATATTCTTCCATTAAGTACCAATCAGCCAAATATATTTCTTTTCCTAGATGAATACAATTTCTACATGACATAGGCAATATAGGCATTGGAGTATTAATAATTGCTTGATGGAATGGAGCTAAAAAGTAGTCTACAAAATGACTGTAGTTCCTTCGAGAATAATGCATCCTAATCTCAATGGTCCAATCATATACTAGAGCCATTTGATTTTCTAGGGCAGTACTATAGGGCTTAATCTAAAGCTTGTTGGTCTGAAACATTCCTCTAAATTTGAGTAGAAAATAATAGCACAAGTAGGTTGTGAACCTAAATGTCTTGGTGGGACCTCCTTTAATCATTAAAAATTGTTTATGTATGGATTATACAATATACTCAATATAGTTATATTTGACATGTGGAACACCATAATGGATATTATATACCATTTCATGGAGGCTTGCACCCACTTCCAAATTACTATCCAGACCGAGGAAAAATGCTAGCATGGAAATAGTATCCTAAACCCATGGTCTAAAAATATCAAAATCATAAGGAGGCTTATGATCACCTTTCAATTTATTTCTATCTTGAACTATTTTATTTATGAAATCATTTTTCTCCCTTTCTTCCACGACTTCATAATCACTACTAGGATTTTCTAGGTCAATGTGGACATTTCTAAATTGTTTGATTGTAAACCCCAACACTTTTCGAAGTTTATTTTGAATTAATGGATAACAATTCTTCTCCACTATATTTATTAACAATTTCTCTTTTGTTATCATCATAATTTTGGACACAGACCATGATAAATTTTGGGCAAGGGAAAACCTCATGTAACATCATGCTCCCTAATCCAGTTACCCATGGCGCACTGATACTATTAACTTGCATTTTCTTTGCAGTATTATTTTGAGATGAAAATCTAAGTTATGAGGTATTCCTACCATAGATTTTAGGATCATAAATATCATGGTACTCATCAGTGAAACCTGGGGTTCTAAGCAACTTTGCATAATGTATTTTTTTATCCAACATTGATCTAATGGTATTGGTGGTAGACATTCTTATACAATGTGAAATTGTGAATTCCCTAATACCTATTAGTTCTCCTTAATTTTTCTTAATTATTAAGTCTCTCAACCCTAAACCCAAATTTTAAATTTTGACAAAATAAGATTTTAAGAAATATCAAACAATGAAACGTAGCTGCATGAATTCTTTCACTTACTCAAATTTCGACTCTTGAAAAGATTAATGTTGATAGTCGTGGAAACTAGAATGGATTTTTTGGAAGTGGAATTGTGGAATCCCAAACATGGTGGTGCACTACAATGAGCAATATGAAAACTTAAATCTCCCCATGTGCTAACCTTATCACTTAAAAAAAAAATCACTTGACACTTAGCAGTACAAAGTGCTTTTTTTTCTCAAAATTGGAACATTAAAGTGAATGAAACATCTACATGTTGCAGATTCTAAACTATTGATATTTGTAAATCTAATGGTTATAGGGTGATTTTGGAGGTTTAAGTTTGCAAGCCCATCACTCTATGCATTTCATTTGGGAATGCAACTACAGCCATACATCAAATGTTCATTGAATGGTTGAAACTTGAGTAATTTATGATATAAAATTAAAACAATAAACATGTATTTTAAAGTTGTTTTAAACTTTAGTGCGCTAGGATTGAAATCAAAGCCAAGGGGCTAATAATTTAACATTGCAAAGGACTTAAAAAAATGAATAATGATACCAGTAACCAAGGGAGAAGGTCAATGAAAAATTAGAAATCAATTATTTGGTAAACCCTAACAAGAGTGACAAATATTAGTGTTTATAATGTTTTTGTCAATTTGATGGCAACTTTCTTTTTTCATTTGTATTGATTTATGTTTTAATTTTAAATCTGCATGCAATTATTTCATAAATAGATAATAATTAATTTCTTAAACGAAAAAAAATGACTTGAATAGATTCATAGACACTAAACTCAAAAAAAAAGTCTTTATTGTAAGTGTAAATGAATAACGAAGAATAACACAACACAACCATTTATTTTATTACAACTGAATTATAATGTCATATTATTACATATCTTTTTAAAGATGAGTAATTGTAGCGCAGCCAAGCTCCTTCTTTGTATAAATAAGATATGCCACTTTACATAGACACAATTTATTCCAAGTTGTTGCTCGTGACAATGGATTACAAATTGATTCCAATTTCCAAGCTTCTGCTAATGAAAACTTAATACAAATGTAACTCTAAAAATAAATGCATGATTCGAAGCTTCTGTTGGTGACAACGCAATACAAATGTGGCTTTGAAAAATAAATGCAAGGGATTTTTCTGGCCAACCATGTTGGGGAAAATGGAGTTGTGAAGATACAAAATGTACTTATCCCCTTTGAGAACCAGAGTCATGCAAAAGATGAGGGGTAGTAAAATTTCTCCCATCTTCTACTTGCAACCTTGATGCATTGGGATTTTATATTTATCATTGCTCCTCATCCAGGTTCAAAACTTGTTTGAGAAGTCAGGTCAACCAAATCAACTTCTTTCCACTTCCACCCATTCTGAACCTAAAGGAGATTGGTCTTTTACTCTGTAACTACATAATTGGAGGTAGGAGAATTTACAATATCCCCAATAATACCACATCATCTTCTTCCCGAATCCTTATTGACCCTACAAAATGAAAACCCTTATGACACTATCCACTATCACTATCCCTACTTATGGGCCACTAGTGCCGCTATCAACTTGATCATTGTTTACTTAAACCTTACATGTACAATTAAAATGTTTAATTTGATTTTACATTTGGCTACATGCAAACTATACCTCAAGTTGACAAGTTGTCAAAATCGCCAGTGCCACTCAAACGATAATATATATGAAATCATTACAAATCTTATTTCACTAGATCACTGGGTTAATGACATCATCTACAATTCTACAATACATCATGCGGTTTTCAATATAAAGCTATCCAATCAATCACATTCGCTTCAAAATTTCAATTAAATGAAATTGCATTGAAAAGAGATAATTAAATGGCTTGTTTTACCTTAATCATTATCAATATCCACTAATAGGTCACAATAAATTTCTCTCACTTATGATCAAAACTATATGGTGATAATTAAAATTAGTGTTAAAAGCCACATTTTTATATTGAACAAAGCAAAAATGATTTCCAAGAATGGAGCCATGAAAAGTATTTTAATTTAAGTAGCTAAATATTGAAGTACATAGTACATAGCCACTGCTAGCCTAGCCAAAAAGCCACTAACCATCACAAAAAATGAGTCACAAAATACATATTACAATAATTGTTATGTTGTACAATAAAATATAGACACATGACATGTCACACAATTTATTACTAATTGTTTTTTATAACATTAGCTAAGGCCATCAACCGGGTGTTTGAGTAGAAGGTGAATCAAATTTAACAAAGTAACATCATAGAAGAAAAGTGAATCACCCAAAACCTTCCTCCATGTTGCAAGTATGGATGTGATTGTTGGTTTTGTAATTAATGTTTTCATTGATGTCAACACTATACATGTTGAGTAAGTTGGGTTTTTCCAAGTGCTTTTGAGAAAATTTGAGAAATAATGAAAGTTGTGTTGAAGTGTGTTCTCAGCGTGCTCCAATATTATGGTATGCATTTATTCTGTGTTAATCCCATGCCTATGTGGATCTGTAGGTGTGTTCGCAAGCTTTAATGAATCATATATACCAAGTTTCAACTTATGGTTTGATGAAGAAAAGAAGATATGTTCACCAGTGTGTGAACTGGTTTTCCAAAACTATTTGTTTGTGGATTGGGAGAAATAGTTTGGTTACATAGTCTTTTGATATTTGGTTTCAGATATTGTAGATTTGGGAGATGACTATTTTTGATGGTTTCTGTGTTTTGAAAAAAATTCTTGTGGTTTGGAGCTCTGGAACACCTGCTCCAGAGTCTTTTGATATTTGGTTTCAGATCTTGCAGATCTAGGAGATGACTATTTCTTATGGTTTTTGTGTTTTGAAAAAATTTCTTATGGTTTGGGGCTCTGGAAGACCTGCTCCAAAGTTTGTGTTTTTGCTAGTTTTCTCGGTTGAATTAGTGAAGTGTCCTCTACGAATGATGTTTGTTGAAGTTTTTGTAGATGTATCTGAGTTGTTCTTAGAGATGGTAAAATGACTGGTGAAGCATTTTGACCAATCCACGTGTGAATATCTTGTTGGAGATGCACGTACTTCAAAGATCATTGGTGTTTTCATTAGTTTTGGCCGACCTAGTGTCTAAACGTTACATTTGGATTTTGCATTGAATTGAGGAAGCACGTGCGAGCTTAAAGATGTTATTCGGGTCCTAAATTAAATGTGTATTTGGTCCCCTCACATTTGTATCCATTGTAGGAATGTTGAGTAGCTGACCTAGTTTGAATTTGTAAATGAAATTAGATAGCCGACCTTGGAGAATGTTCTCAAGGTTGAAGATGGTATAAATGCAAGTTAAGTTGTTGTGAATTTCATATCCATCCATCATTCGATCGGAGCAAGAGAAGAGTGTGCGAACAAGTGTGAAAAATAGTGTGGTGAGAAAATCATGGCAATAGTACTTCATTGAATTCATACTCTTTTGATCAAGTTATGAAGTGTGTGGAACTCCTAGTGGTGGATCTTTATCTATTTATTTGTATTTTTCTATACGTAGTGAGCCTCTCTTTCTGGACAGTGATTCCTAAGGCAGTGAGCCCTTAATCTAGGTAGTGAGCCTTTGTACTTGGGTAGTGAGCCTTTTGTATTTGGTATTGCATTACTACTATACTCTTTATTTTAATCCTCACCATGGTTTTTCCCTCATCGGGTTTTCCATGTAAGTCTGGTGTCTTTGGTGTTGTGTTTTTGTTATTTGCATTTCATGTTCACATTTACTAATAGATTGAAGATATAGTGGAATTGATTAAGTTAAGAAGTAAAGAATTTGATACAATTGATTCACCCCCCTCTCAGTTTTCTTGTGAATTTCAACACTCCAAAACTCCAGACTCTTTAATGATTAATTTTTCATATCACATAGCATACCCTATCTCATATTAACTAGGGAAATATTCAACACTATAGAAGCATGCAATTCCACTTTCTAGAAGATTCCACCGATAGGCGCTAACCCACTTTCAAAATTATAATTCTCCAATGCCAAATCCAACGAAGAAATAAAGTAAATGAAAGGTTGAAAATAACATATTTCTAGCATCTTCACCAAATATTTATTGAGCAAAATATTCATGCAGTTGGACAAGAAAGTTGAAGCTACCTTAGAATATAGATCATGGTGGTTGTTTTGAAGCCATTCCCTACCCATAATTATAATTATAACATCCTCAACTTGCACACAAGGAATTATAGAAACCATACCTAGCTTTTGTTTTTCATATGCATCGTCGCTTCTTTTCTCCCAAAAACATTTGGGTAGCATGACACGGCACGAAGAATCCATATCATAGTTAAATTGAGAATAGAGAAGAAAGAAATCAAAGCCAAATATATTATAAATTATATAAAGAACATCAAGTTGGTGAAGTATATATAGAAGTTAGAATGAAGATAATGACATCAAATAATCAACAATTTAACATTTAATTTACCAATACCACTTGATAAGTTGATACGAAAATATTATTTTGAAAAAAATGAGTCATGACTTTAAATCATTTAAAAAATATTAAAATTTCAACCATTGGTTTTTTGGAAATCTAATGGTTCTAGTGTTATTCCAGAGGTTTGAATTCACAAGTCTAGAGCTTCAAACATTTCTTTCCAAAATGCAACTATAGTCGTCCATCTAAAATTCATCAAGCAGTCGTGGTTAATTGATTTGTGTTGACATATGGCTATAGACATATGGAGTATCCTTCACACATATTTCATTCATTACTTTGGTCTCAGGATTCAATTATTTTATAAGGTTGATAATTTGGCCTTGTTTGGCCTTTACATCCTTTGTGTAAAACCTTAAGCTTTTAAGCCCTCGTCCTTCCTAGGCGGTCCCTCTTTTAAAACAAAATTTAAGCACATTGATATTTCATTGTTTATTTTGATTACTTTGATGAGCGATATGAAGGAAAATGAATGGTGGGATGTGACCTCGCCATGTGTTTGCATCTAACGGTTCTAGTGTTATTCCAAAGGTTTCAATTCACAAGTCTAGTTCTTCGGAGATTTACTTCCAGAATGCAACTACAACCGTCCATTGAAAATTCATTGAATGATCATGGATTATATTAATTTTTACTGAAATTTGGCTTCGGACATAATAAACATGTTGACACTTGTCTACATTCTAGACTCTTTATGAAGGATTTTGAATGTGCAGAAAATTTGTCCTGAAATTTGGTATTTTTGCCAACCACACTATGATTTTTTATTAGCATATCTGTTTATTTCACCACTGAATTTTTTTATTAGTTTGAGATTATTTTTAATTCGCCAATGAAAATATTTTTTTGGTTTGAATTTTTTTTTAATTACCAACAATTTTTGTTTTGTTTTGAAAACAGGGTTAATTCGCTAATGGAAATATTTTATTGGTTTAAAAAATGTTTTTAATCGCCAATGAAAAATATTTTATTGGTTTAAATTTTTTTATAATTTTCCAGGATTTTCCATATAATTCTAGCTATTAGAAAATATTTGCCAATTGGGATTTTTTTTTCCAAAAAAAACGAAAACAATTGCCAATAAAATTAATATTTTTATTGGGAAGTATACAAGATTCACCAAGATTTCCTTCCCTGAGGGGTTCTTAAAGTTTTCCCTGCATCATACAAATACTTCACTCGAAACAACTGGTAAAACTTATTCACATATTGACAAATGAAACTCACTATGTACAACACCAAATCAAGTAAAACCTTGAATACAGAAAGATACACATTATAAGCAACTTCCCAAATCTACAAAACCTGAAGCCAAACGATGGAGAAATGTGAAGAAAATACATTTCTTGCAGGCCACACAAAACATCACTGAAATATTGGTTCACGCACTGGTGAAAATATCTCGCTTTTTACAACGATCCAAAAAATCAAATTCTAAATATATCAACCTTTTTCAACCATGAAAAACATATCAGATCCACACATACATATGATCAATAAAGAAAAAATATGGAGCACAATACCAAAGCACACTATGAACACTTGCACACCATGGTTTACTATGTTTATCAAATTTTCTCAAAAGAACTTGGAAACCAAGTACCAGAGACATTATTTCAGCTCATTACTTAATTCCAACTTATCTTCAGATACTGCAACTAAAAGATAGCTCCATGTACTCACAACACTTCCTCAATATATCAACTATAAATGTACAACTTGCATCAACCTATTTTCCTCTTTTTCATGATTTTCTCAATATCCTTGATCTTCAGCATGCACCAAATTCCTTATCACACAGTTGACATCAATGAAAATACCAATCAGTAGACTTCTTTTTGACATCAATGACAATACCATCATACTTGCAACAAGTTGTTGTTGATTTTGATAGTGTTTTTTATCCAAAGATAAAGATAGGTGACCCTAAAACGTCCAAGATG
The DNA here is from genome assembly GCA_007115665.2 of Sequoiadendron giganteum. Taxonomy (NCBI): domain Eukaryota; kingdom Viridiplantae; phylum Streptophyta; class Pinopsida; order Cupressales; family Cupressaceae; genus Sequoiadendron; species Sequoiadendron giganteum. Next base: position 572,404,838 of record CM021100.1, on the reverse strand, counting down.
GAAGATGGTATGAAATGGGTGTGAGATTTGGTTTTCTATGTGAATGATGAATTTTTGGCTATAGGTCTATTGTCTTATAGGTCTCAGATCCTAAATTAATTTTCTTGAATTCTAGAAACTATTTTTTTTATGATTTTGGAATTTTTTAATGGCAGTCAAAATCGTCATTCTATATTTTAAAAACATCACTCAGTTTTGCAATTGCACTAGGGTGGCTATAAAATATGTCAATCTATTTCAAAAAAATTATGTTGTCTATATCAAATACAAAAATCTATTTTAAAGATGCCAATGTGTTTCTAAAAGTAACAAAATTTATCAAAGGCGTTTATCTATTTCAAAAGTGTTGTTGTGTGGAGACTACACTTTTAGACTGATAGAATTTAAATTTTGATCAAATGTGTCAAATTAGGTAAAAGAATCACACTATAGGTTATATGTGTCATTGTATTTCAAAATATGTATCAAAATACAATCAAAATTGGTGCTACAAGATTATCAAAAGTGTCAGTGTGATAATAAATTCATCATTGTAACTTTAGATGCATAATTTTGAGTCTAAACCTAAATTTTTCTTTAGGTTTTAGATGATTTGATTGTTTTAAAGACCAATCTTGATTTTTTTTTATTAGAAAGAGAAAAAATAATAGAGAATAATAGTATGATTGACTCCAAGATGTAGTATGAGTTTGTAATTCATGAGTATTTGCAATGAAATACATATTGTTAGTATTCATGGGTCTTTACAATAAAGAACACCAAGAAGTGCAACATAATAAGTATAAAGGTGTATTTATTTAGTGTAGGCCCACCCATCAAACTATAATAAATTCAAATGAATGAGTAACTAGGGCATGAAAAGGTCATGTACCAACTTTACACATCTTTCCTTAGAAGGATGAGGTTAGGTAACAAGGAGTAACTATGATCTCAATAAGAGAAGAGTACATGGTGAGTAACTTTAGGAATTTTATTGTAATATACAACACTCTAAGATAATGAATGATAGCCTTAAAGGCTTATAAAAATAATGATCTAAATAGTGGTTCCATGAACAATGATCCTGTTAGAGGATGCCCAGACGAGGGGGGTCTCCCCTCTTCTCATCACCTATACACATCTCAATAGGTCGAGGATCATAAGGCTTGGATTTTAAGACACTATACGCACCTTGGGGTACAAATTTTATTCTCCCCCCTCTATATACCCCACTTGTAAACATGGTTGAGGTCATCCTCAAGGTGATGAAATATCCAACTATGCCTCCTACTGAAATAAGTGATTTTTAATTCTCAAGATCACACAAAGTGCAAGAGAAGAGCATACATTTATAATGCTCCTTAGGTATGTTTAATATGTGCAAAATAATAGTGTTTTTGATCTCCAAGATTACATGAAGTGAAAGGAGAGAGCATACACACTAGAAGCCTACCAAACATGAATTTTTTTAAAAGTAAAAAACCAAATTCAAATGTGAGATAATCTAGAAATAAAAGCTTCAAAAATATTTTACCCTACATTAAATATGTTAGTAGTTTGTTTTATTTTTCTTCTTCCGGTGTTCACCAAGAGCTACAAATATGTGTTAGTTCCAAAAATTGAGCAAACATTAGGGTTAGTGAAAAATTTAAGAATTTAAATAAAATGTGTCACTAGAAAATAAAAAGTGGCACTATAAAAATGTGTCACTTTACGTTTAGATGTGTCAATTTACCTTTAGATGTGTCACTTTACCTTCAGATGTGTCACTTTACCTTTAGATGTGTCACTTTACCTTCAATTGTACTAATTTATAGATCAATTGCATCATTACATTTATCAGAAGAATCACTATAAAATTAGACTTGTGTCACTTTTTTATGAATGCATTGTTACAAGTTTCAATTGCATCACCATAACCTACAAACCTAAAAAAAAAGAATGATCAAATACATCAATTTACCTTTTATAAGCGTTATGGTATATTGAAAAGGTGTTATTATATTGTAAAAAGAGTCAATTTGAGTTTCAAATGCACCAATCTACATCAAATGTGTTATTATAACTTGTAACTCAAGAAAACTCAATTTGACATCAAATAAAGGATATGGGTCCCACTTGGCATACCAAAATATGAACGAGGATAAATGGAAATATCAATCAAGAGGGAAAAACAACATAAGGTAAGATCAAATCACAAACCAAGACCCAATTAATCAAATTAAAATTATTACCAATGGAGTCATTAGCTAAAATCAAATGAAAGTAAACAAGAAATGAAATACATGAATGAATTTTAATCTACTTTTACCTCACCCAAAAATTGCTAACCCTTACTCCTTTATTGACAATGCGAGATTATACCTTTAATATATGTGGATTTCTCATGCTAAGCATAAATCAATTGTGCAAAAGTTTAAAAAATTGATGGCTATGGAGGCTAGATTACTATAAAGCTCCAATTCTAAAGAGAGGGGTCCTTTTAATGAGAGATGGAGGCTTGTTTTTATAGATCTCAAGATATTTGATTGACGATTGAGGTTGAAAGTTCAGATCAATGGCTGAGAGTGAATGAAGGATGGAGAGGCCATGAATATTGAGGAAGATTTTAGTTAACTAAAGCTCTTTCCTAAATTTTTGGAAGATATATTGATATATTTTTTGAGGGAAGATATTTGAATTTGAATTTAATTTTGGAATATTCTCTTTTGAGAGGGAATGTACAACTAAATGAATAAAATAATTCATTTAATTGTGGAAGAAAATTAGCTAATTAAATCATTTAAAAAATATTTAAATATGTGGCAGAAGAAAAGAATAATGTTTTTTAATTAAACAATTAAAAATTATGTAATTAAGTGGATAAGAAAAAAATAGAAATTAATTAAATAATCAAAATTATTTAATTAAAGGTGATGAAGGGGAAAATAATGAATTAATCAAATAATTAAAATTATTTAATTAATAGAGGAAATAGATCAATTTAATTAAATAATTAGAAATTATTTAATTAAAAGGTGATAAAAGAGCATGGTGAGTGATAATGATGAAAATGATAAATTAGAGAAATGCATGATGTGCTAGACATTTTTAGGTGTCTACAGTCATGTATGCAAAATATGTGGACAAAGAAAAGGCTATGGTCAATCTTGACATAACATGAAACTTATACATGACTAAATGTTTAAATAACTGTGGTATCATGAAAACTAACCCATGCCCAAAAATGAGTCAACTCAGTGTAAACTAGTATCCTAAAAGGATTGTATCCATTTTTCAATCCTTGATGAGAATTATATTAAGTTTAATGTTGTGCTTTGTCACTTGGAAATCTCTTAAAATAGAACTATTCCCATTGATATGGAAAACATTTAGGAGTTAAATTTTTTATCAAGAACCCCATGGTCAATTTGAAGAATCTACAAGTATAATTATTTAAAATTCTTAAACCTTACATTCTACCATGCTAGATAGATCTTCAAAAAGTAATGTGCAACCATATTTTTTCACAATAGGTTTTCTATTATAGCCATTCAATTGTTTTGATAGGATTAACCATACTTAGAATACCATCACTCAATTTTTTTTTCTTTGATAACCATAATTGGCTCCTCTTATGGCTACAAATATTGGAGGTCACAAATTACTCCAAAAGTTTAACTATTTTTTAGTAATGTTGTTTTGAGATAAGAAAACCTAGGCTTAAGTTGTAGCCTTATTAACTTCCTCATGCATCTTCTTTTTGCATGGTGTACTTTAAAGATTTTTTTTGTTCGAGGGGTGTTTTGAGATACCAAAAAATACTATCACTAGGCTCCACTCAAGCTAGATGAAATATATTTTCTATGCATGTATTAACCATAACTAGAGCCAAAAATAAATATCATATCCACCTTTGTTTTTAGTGGTCGGTTGAGATTAATAATTATTGTTATGGTTGTGTTTTCTCTCACCTTTATTTTTTCTAATCCAATGATGCAAGGGCTACTAGTATTTCTTGTTGTGCCTTATTTTTAGCAATGAGACACAATTTAACATTGAAAAAGAAATGTTTGTGAGATGGTAGTTGAGATTTTTGATTCCTCCATGAACCTTTTTCCATAAAATTTAAAAATAAGACTTATTGGGATTGATTTTAACTTTTTGATGCTAATTATATGCTAATCTAATCTAATATTCATAAAATTGGAAAATATTTTTAAATGTGACATGTTTAAATACAAAAGTGTTTAAAATGAAAATAGAGCAATTTGAATTTGAAATATGAAATTGAATTAAAATATAAAATATATTTCAAATGTAATTGAATAGCATTGACATTATGATAAGATTGAGAAAATACAAAAGAAATTCCTTTGGAATAGAATGCAATAAAAACAAAGAATAACTCTTATGAATTGGGAGAAATTTTGTAAACCAAAGAAGTAAGGAGATCTTGGAATAAGGAAGCTAAAATTATTTAATGAAGCTTTAAAGACCAAAATTGGTTTGACCCTCATTGAGAGTAAAAAAAATTTGATTATTTTCCATAGAGCTAAATATTTGGAGAATAGAGAATGCAATGGTTTTCTATCCTCTTCTAATGTACCTCAGGGTTCAATGATTTGGAATAATATTCTCAGAATTAGAAATGTTATCAAGAAAAGTATCTTTTTTAAGGTTGGGTGATGATAATTTAGTTAACTAATAGAAGGACTCTTGGAAGGAAGGTCTGTTGTTGTCCTTTGTTCAATGCCTTTCACAAATAAAAGACTTACTTGTTAGGGCTAATAGAAATAAAGTTTATGGACATATAGATTGGAAATGGGAGCAGCCTAAATAGAATGTTTTTAGAAGGAAAATGATGGGAGGAAGGATCTTGAGAGGTGGTAGGAAATAGGAGATCCAAGACGGAATAAAGAGATTATTAATTCATATTATTGATTGCATGTTTTTTTCTTGAGAAAGACAAGATGAATGTATATGGTCTCCAAATTTGTTGGGCTTGTTTTCTATTAGTTATGCTTACTTCCGTATTGCTACCAAAAGCAATATTTCCTTGTTTGATTAGAAGTAGGTGTGGAATAGGAGAATGATTCCTAAATTAAATTGGTTTTGGTGGATGACTATCCATTCAAAAATTACTATTAAAAGTTTGATTGAGGGTTCCATTTTTAATAGGTGTGGTTTATGCTTGAAGGTTGAAGAATCTATGGAACATTTAATTTATTATGGATTTGCTATAGAGGTCTAGATGGAGATGTTGTATAACTTTATGGTTTATTTTACATTTCCTAAAGTCTGAAAGAGTTTATTATCAATTGGTATAAAGGCTCTCTAGTTTGTCATCCCATGATTTTGGAGATGTGGAAATTAACTCCCTTGGTTGTTGCTCGGGACTTGTGGAAATAAAGGAAAAATAGGATATTCTAAGACTAGTCAAGAAAAATCAAAGAACTCTTTCATAGTATTAAAAAATAATTTTTAGGTGTGAATGGTGATCCTATACCTGCACAAACACAAAGAAAAAACCTATAATTAGCTCATTATGCAAGTTAGAAGCAACATTCCCCATGAGATTTATTTGAAACATAAAAACAAGAAATGAAATGAAGAAGACAATAACAAAGCTTATTAAATACTATTCAAATGAAAAAACTCTCAAGAGCATGGGGAATTGGAACCATTTTGATGTGGAAAATGACCCTTTCCCAATTCCTTGATGTAAAGTGATGATCTTTGGTGATGATTGTGCTTCCTTGATGAAATTTTCCAATAACCTAGCTAAATTGATTGAAAAATATGAAATGCTATGAACTCAAATGCTAAATGCCTATAGTGATTATGCTCTTACATGATGGATCCAAAATCAATAGAGAAACTCTCTATTTATAGAAGAGGATGAAGGAGAAAGAGGAAAAATGGATGAATGTGGGACAAAAGACCAACTAGTAGGAAGAGGCCACTTGCCCACATGTGATTGGAGGAGGAATGAGCACATTTTGATGAATGTGCAATAAATATGGTTAGGTGAAATTTGAAATTGTTGAAATGACAAGTTGGATGGAGAAAGGAATGGAGTTAATGCCACTTGGCTCAAGGAAAAGGACATGTAAGAGGCCTTTAATTCCTTGTTGGATGTACTCATCCCTTTTGGAGGGATTTTTGAGTTTGAGGAATATTCCTTCATTGATGCCATGTTGAGGGAAAATAGAAGAATTAATAAATCAAATAAAATGATTGATTGTGCAAGTTGAAAAATCTAGAGGATTTGATGGATTAGGATTAGGATTAATCAAAATTTGATTAATTTAGATGAAAATTAGCTGATTTGACAATTTGACTTAGATTTTTGGATTAATTTAAATCAAAGTTGAGAGGAATATGAATTAAGATTTCATTAAATAATTTTTTTGATTTATTTAATTAAAGAGGGTGGTGTTAGATTAAATCAAATAAAGGTTAATTTATTTAATTTAAAGGAGATGACTTTAGAGATTAATTAAATAAAGTGAATTATTTAATTAAAAGAAGGACTTTAGAATTAACTAAACAAAATGATTTATTTAATTAATAGAAGCAGATGACTTAATCAGATAAATTTAATTTATTTAATTAAGAGAGGAAATATGATGAATTTAATCGAATACAAATTATTCAATTAAATGACTAGCCGAGGAGATGATTCAAGATGAACTGGTGTTAGTAAGATCAGGATTAGGTGTATAAGATCAATCTGTATATTTTTCTATGTCTACATTTTGCCCCTCTTTGAAGAAATGTACCTGTTGCATTGGTTCAAAGAATAAATTGCCAAGATTAAAATTCAATTTTATTTTTATTTTTCAGATGCCCTAGTGCTACCCCAGTGAGAAGGATTGCATTGGTATATTGCCCCCTTGAGAGATTGGATGAAAATTTATATTTCTGGGTGATCTCGCAAAAAAAGAGGACAAGCTACTTGATGTGTCCAAAAAGGGTCCAAGATGCCAAAAACATGCTAAAACATGAAAAAATGATGCAAGATGGCCCTCGATTGGGAAAAAACAAGATCGGGGGTCCAAATCCCTGGTTGGACGGCTAATCAGGGTTAAAAAACTCTAACTTTCAAGCTTAAATAGGCCTCAAGGGGTCACTTTCAATTTATTTGCACATGTAACCCTTATTAGATTTTTACATTTTGAGCTTTGAGCACTATTTGAGATGGCGCAACAAGTGCTTCCATGACATGTTTCAGATCGAGTGCAAGTGTACCAATGGCCAGAAGGTGCAGGACCACTAGTATGTGACCCTTACCCGACTTGTTTTTTCTATTTTCATGTGCAATAAATAGGGTCAAAGGTCAAATAGAGTCAAGTGGCGCTATATAATACTGTTGAAAGTGCATAATCGATGATACACAACCTTAAAGTGTACCGCTATTGAGTTTTGCACCACTACAACTTAGTTTAGAAATTAGGGTTTGGGGTCAAAGTTTGTCTCATTTGCAAATTGTATTGCAATAGTGCAATTTAAAATTTAGATTCAAGAGCACAGTCAAACTGCGATGCGACAATGCAGTTTGGAGTTTAGGGGGGTCCTAGTGGCATAGTTTGAAATTCCAAATAGTGTCGCAATTGCAAAGAATGCCACATTTGTTGTTTCAATTGTGACAACTTAAAACAAGATCTTGATTTTTTTCCAAACTTGACACTGTGGCTTTACTTGTGCATGAGGACTTAGGGATACTTCATTCACGAGAGCACAGGTCCTCAATTTTGAGCCAATTAGTTGGTATGCATGAGCTACTTCAAGAGCACCTTGGGGTAATAGAGTTTTTGTACATCGCCTATGTCGCTCCTGTCTAGACACACTTGGGAATGATGACTACCCTGGCAGAGCAATGGCACAATGAGATGTCATCATTTCACTTGCCTACAAGTGAGGCTATAGTGACCTTAAAGGATGTTCGGTGCATTCTTTGATTGCCCATCCATGAAGAGCGAGTGATCTATGATGTGGATTCCAGGAGATATGTCTACTATGAGGTCATGGGGCTCGATGAGATTATTTTTATTGAGGATCAGATCGAGCTTGAGTAGTATAAGGGCACAATGCCCACTTTTAGATTGATTGTTGCCACTATCATTTTAGGGCTTGTGGCACCAGATCGGCATGACTGATACTTTAGTCTAGGATGGGGACTTGTTTGGGAGCAAATTCTTTGATAGTGAGAGTTCTTTTTGTAGGGGCCGGTGATGTTGACTTCCCTCTATCACGACCTTCATGAGTTTTCATACCTGGACAATAAGGCCATTCAGGCCGAAGTTATACTTTTACATGTCTGGGTCTGGGAGCACATTGTAGTTCTTTTCCCACAGGTTTCAATGAAATCCCTAGAGCCAGATGATCCTATAGTTTGGCAGTACAGAGGGGCATTGACTACTTTTAATCACATAGGGGAAGGCGACATCCCTCACTAGAGGAGGGTTATAGATGAGATGATAGTCTTTACATGGCGGCCTTGGCTTGGTATGCCCACATGGTATGACGATGTACAAAAAATCTTCTTTGTGAGATAGGATAGGCTTATGCAGGGCTGGGAGCATACCATGATAGAGAGGTATCTTCTTGATAGATTTTCCATGGATTTTAGGGATAGACAAAACTATCTTGTGACCAGTACATGGCGATATTTACACATACTATGAGGGAGACAACATGGGGTAGGCCAATCCTGACTGATGAGGTAAATACATCCTTTAGATAGTTGGTGGTCAGGTTGCGGTCTTGTGATTAGGGATAGGGATATGCAGGGGTCAAGATGACATACACTACATGGTTCATACCACCTCTATGATTGACAAATCCAGGAGAAGCACCCCTATGGCAGAGTCCCAAAGGAAAATCAATAGGGAAAGGGTGGGAGTGGGGGAAGGGAGGCAGAGGATACAAATATGGGGATGGTGATGGGGGAGGAGGTGGACCACCTCCATGTCAACCACAATTGCCTTAGTAACCACAATAGTAAGAGCAGAGGGACCAACCGAGATACGAGGACCATCAACAACAGCCCCCACTACCACCACCACCTCATCCAGATCAGAGAGATGCCCTGATTTAGCAGCTGCAAGCATAGGTCCAGGGTTTATAGGCATAGGTATAGGAACTAACTATCGAGAGAGATTAGGATAGGTCAAAGAGAGATAAAGAGATAGGTCAGAGATGACAGCTGGAGAGTATGGCTTCCTCTTCTTAGGGAAGGATAGTCTCATCGTGGATGTTCTGCTAGGATGTCCATGAGGTAGAGTATTACAAGCTACACTATAGATAGGCCATACCAGGAGGGGATCAAGTACCAGAGTACTCACAAGAAATAGGCATGAGACAACCTGAGGATCAGGCTAAGAGACAGGTGGGGGAGGGTAGTAGCTAGCAGGGGCCACCATGATACTTTTTTGATTGACATTATTATTTTTGATCATGGGCTCCATTTTGATAGGCCTATGGGCATTGTATATTTGATTCATGCACACATTTTGATCTTGATTTTGTACCATGATAGTTACATAATTTGGATGATATATATATGATATAGTTCAATTCCTTTATGAGATGTGTCCTATTTTACTTATGTCTGAATGTATTTAATTTCCTATATGCGATGATATGAACCATGATATATAGATGTTTATTGATGCTTATAGTTATGGATACATTTATTTTTGTACATTTTCTTATGCATTTGATGATGATGTTCGATATGTGGATCCAAATGTGATGATGTATATTATGATATGATGATGCAAATGTATGCTTATGAGATGCTTAATAAGCCTATATGATATGTAAATTCTTTGTTTTTTATGCAAAATTATTATGATGATGTATGATATGAGATGACCTATGATACACAATGGTTTTATGAAATGCAATGATTCATGATTATGCATTGTGATTTATGAATGGAATGGTACAAATGCAATGATATGAATATAATTATTTAAGGTAATGTGATATGTAATGAAAATTATTATGAGATGATGATGATGTGAGATGATTATGATTTATATGATATGATATGCTTATGTGATGATTCCTATTTTGCAATGATTCATGAATGCAATTCTATGAAATGATATTATGACATGCAATGATTTGTATTGATATGATAACGTGAACTGATTATGACACAATTTATGAAATGTAAATGATTATTGTGATGTGATATGCCTATGACATGAATACATAATGATTTATAATGTGTAATAATGATGCAAATGATATGACAGTCTATATGTGTTTATGCAATGGATGATTTATTAGTGCCTATGTGATAATATCTTTATAAAATGAATGCAAATTTATGATGTCTATGAGATATTTAATCAATCTATATTAATGATGAAATGCAATGTATGTGAGATGATTAATGATATGTGTAGAAATCTAAATTTTATCACTTCCATATGATCAAAATCGTCTACTCTATTCATCTATTTCATTAATAGTGATTAAATATTATAATTAATCATTATTTCATTTTCTGCCTAAGGTTCCTAAAGTATGTAATTAAATAAATTAAAATACTTTACCTTATCCCTTTTCTTCTCTAAATTAAATAAATAGGACAATTTATTTAATTTAGTCACTTGATCTATTTGGATTAAAAATAAATTTTAATTCCTCTTTTTCTCTCTCCTTGTCACATTCTCCATAATCCTCTTTTAATCTGGATTAAATTAATTAATTTGTGATTAGGATGTGCACCACTTAATCAAGATTAGTGTCACATCCTCCATAATCTCCCACTTGCCTCTAATCTCTCATTAATTATCCTTATCTTGTGTTTGCACAACCTTAATCAAAGTCATTAGCCACATTTAGCATACCTTTTCTAGTCAACCTTTCCACTTGCCTTTCTTGGCCTTGACTCTCTTCTCCATGTGAATTTTTAATTCATATTTATTCGCCCAAGGCTCATCTCTTCCCCATGTGAATTTTTAATTCACTTTTATCTTTCCAAAGTCTTCCCCATCCCCATGCAAAGTTCTAGAAGGCATGACTTGTCACTTTACATGTGCCAAGGACTTCTAGAACCTTGGACTTGTTACATCGCCCACATGTGACAAATCTCCAGCATTTTGGAGACCCTCTTTTATCTAATAAACTCTCTTAAGTATGTGAATTGTTAATTCACATTTATTTATCCAACCACTTCCCCTTTTCCCATTGAGATTTTTGAGGAATTCTAAAATTCCTCAAATGTCTCTTTCATCCTCATTTGGGGATAGCAAGTTATTTTTTGAGGAAATATTCTGATTCCCCAAGGTACCTAAAAGGTACTTGTCGTTCATCCACCTCATGTACTTCTCTTCCAACTCATTTCCACATCATTCCACCCTAAGACATCTCACATTCCACATGTCAAGATGTGAGGGCTTGTGAGTCCTCAACTCACCATAGACCTTCATCTTGATCTTGCTAGATCAATCTCAATCATTGAATTTTATAGAGAATTTCAGTTATCCTATAAATACCCCCTCATTTCTCTCATTTTGGGGAGGAAGTCTTTTTCTACCAAAAATCTTGCCAAATTGTCATTTGCAGCATTTTAGCTTCTCCATAACATTTCTCATCAATCCATATTGCATCTTGCTTCTATTTAGCTTCATTTCCATCCAAGGAGCACACAATACATCCAAAGATCAAGGTCCAACCAAGGAAGGAGCAGCATGAAGGTATAATCAACAATCAATTTGTTTTATCTTGCTTTCATGTTTACTATTTCTTAGGCTAATCATTGAAGTGTCCTCTTTTGTGTTAGTTCTTTGTATTGCATCATTAGTTGTTTAGCATCTTACATTATGAATTAACATTTTAATAGGATCACATTTCTGGAATGCCCTATGGGACCCACAAATGAGTCTCTTTGCTTTCACGTTTGTGGTTGTTTAAGTTGTTTGCAAGTTTAGGTTGCAGAGGGGTGGATTCATCTTCCTGTTATGACATTTTCTGATAGTTTTCACTATAGAAGTGTAGATATGCCCTCCTATTCCGACATTTTCTGATAGTTTTTACTACAGAAGTGTGGATACACCCTCTTGTTCTAAATTTTTTTGAGATATTTCATTGCAGAAGTGCAGATATGCCCTCCTGTTTTGATGTTTTCTGACAGTTTTCACTGCAGAAGTGCGGTTATGCCCTCCTGTTTCAATGTTTTCTAACAGTTTTCTACAGAAGTGTGAATACGCCCTCCTGTTTTGACGTTTTCTAAGAATTTTTTGTAGAAGTGTAGATATGCCCTCCTGTTCTGGCATTTTCTAACATTTTTCACTGCAGAAGTGCAAATACGCCCTCCTATTCTGACGTTTTCTGACAGTTGTCACTGCAAAAGTGCGGATATGCCCTCCTGTTCTGATGTTTTCTAATAGTTTTTTGTAGAAGTGCGGATACACCTTCTTATTCTGGAATTTTCTAATAGTTTTCTTAAGAAGTGGTTTACGTCGTCCTATTTCGACATTTTCTAATAGTTTTCTTTAGGGCCTTTATTTTATTCAAGTTTTAAAAGTTTTCCTTTTTTTTTTATCTATTCACTTAGTATAATTAGGGGGAAGTAATACTTGATGTTTGTTGTATCTATTTTTCTTTGTGTTACCCTAAGGGGGCATTAGTTTGTTTTCATCTTCCCCTTGCACTTTGTGTGGATCGGGGGGTAGTTGGAAATGATTAGTGTCTTCTTCTTAGCGGGACCTGCTTGGGGATTTCATCACCCCAAGGGATGATCCCAACCACGCATACCGGTGGGGTATACAAAGGGGGGAGAGCAAAATTTGTACCCCAATCTAGTTGCATCGTAATTGGTGGAGTGTCGAAACTAGGGTGATACCTAGATAGACGTGAAGTGTTGGTCCGAGCCTTTCAATATCTTGTTGGGGTTCATGACTCATGCTTGTGACAGACTGGTGTTCATGGTTGTGCCTCACGTACTGAGCGTATATCGAGGAATCCCTAGAAACCTTCTTCCTCCTAGAGTAAGACCTTTGTTGGCCATACCCCTTAACACTAATCATAGGATTGTGCTTGTTCAAAGTGTCTTTCTATGAAAAACTAGTAAATTTTGATAAGTCAGCCGCCTTGAGTCATTTCAAGTCCTTGCCATAATCTCATCATCCAAACCAAGTCACTGTTTTCCTGTAGAAGGGTGAACCTGCCCCCCTGTTTTGACATTTTCCTGTAGAGGGGCGAACCTACCCCCTGTTCCAAAATTTTTTACTGTAGAAGTGCGGATACACCCCCCTATTTTGACATTTTTCACTGTAGAAGTGCAGATATGCCCCTCTGTTTCAGCATTTTTCACTACATAAGTGCGGATACACCCCCCTATTTCAGCATTTTTCAATGCAAAAGTGTGGATACGCCCTCTTGATCCACTATTTGACTATAGTAGGGCAGATACGCCCTCCTAAATGGACAATTTCATCCATTTGACCATTCCAAACCTCCTTCTAACCACTTTGAGTCTCCATTTGATCGTTTGATCATCCTAAACACTCATTTAACCAATCCAAACATCCATTTGACCGTTCCAAGCCTCCATTTAACTTTTCTAAACGTCCATTTATCACTTTCCCATTGATCATTTCACAATTTGGGATACCCATCTTACCATGTGACTTAAAGAGTTGATTTTCTTCCAAAAGGAACACTTCAACAACACCACCATCATACAAAAACCATCAAGACATATTTAATTTGTATTCATCAACATCTTTCAACACAAAATCCCTTAAACCTTATTTTAGGAGTTATCTCCTGAATTGACCAGGGCGTTAAGTTTGATTGTTATCCTACATATCAATCATTGTCTTCAACCTAATCAATCCGCTTCTATCTTGAGGCAGATTTGTGTTTTAAGTCAACATCATTGGCCCAAATCAATCCCCTTCTATCTCAAGGCGGATTCGATGCTGTGATCATTGGTTCAATCCTTTAAACTGATCAACCAACATATTAAGTCATCTAGGGTGATTTTTGAATTGGGTTTAAGACCATTTCCATCAACCAATCCTAATTCATCATCCAATCCAAAACAAATTTATTCTATCATATCCTCTAATCTAATCCAAATATAAGCTCCAACCCAATTCTAATCTGAGCATTAATCCCATCCCAATCTGAGCTTTCATCCAATCCCCATACGAGTTTCCAATACATCCTAGTTCTCTATCCATCATTTATTCTTTCCTGCTAATCTATATCCATCATGAATCTTTATCCCCCTCTCACATGACCAATAATAATTGTCAAAGGGAATCCTAATTACTTTTATGATGATAACAAAAATCTTGTTGAACTTGAAGATTGTTATATAGATCCCCTTAACACTATCATTGCTAGCAAGCTCTCTCCAATCGCCTCCCAAAATCCAACTACTTCTCCGAACTATCCTACTATGCCTTCATCTGCATCTAATAGCAGTCCTTATTCTACCCTTGACAAGGGATATCCAACATCCTCACCATTGACATTTTCATCATGTCCTCCCTTTCAACCTCTATCCTACCCAACATCCATATCCTCCTCTCCTTATCATCATTAACAATCCCAATACCTCTACCTTAATCCCACATCCGAATCTTCCCATCCTAATCCAATACCCACACCTTCCTATCACAATCCCCCATCCAAATATTCCTCCTATCCTAATCCGCCATATCAATCTGCTTATCCTAATCCATCATCTCTATCCTTCTATTCCAACTCACCATAAATTTCTTCCTATGGTGGTTCGCCACCTCAATCTTCCTATTCTAATCCAGCATCCACACCTTCCTATCACAATCCCACATCCCAATATCCTTACATTAATTCCACATCTCCCCATTCTAATCCTTCATCTACATCTTCTTGCTATCACTCACCATCCCAATCTTCCCAATTTAATCCCACATCCACATCCTCCTACATCACTCCCCCTTTCACTACATTATATATTAATCCTCCATCTAAACATAACCCACCTCCAACCACTCCTAGTCCTCCATATAGTCCCATCCACTCATCTAACCCACCAATCCTTAACCCTAATCCACCAATTCCTAATCCTAATGCTCCATCTCCTCCTAGTCCTCCATCCAATCACATCCACTCATCTAATCATAATCCTCCATCTCCTCATAGTTATACATATAATCCTCATCCACCCATCCACTCATCTAACCCACCAATCCCTAATCCTAATATTTCATCTCCTCCTAGTCCTCCATCCATTCAAATCCCCACATCTAACCCTAATCCACCAATTCCTAATCCCAATCCTCCATCCATTTCAACCCCCTCATCTAACCCTAACCCACTAATTCCTAATCCTAATCCTCCATCTCCTCCCATTCCTCCATCCAATCCCATCCCCATGTATAATCCTAATCCACCAATCCTTAATCCTAATCCTCCATCTATCCCTGATCCTCCATCCATTCCCATCACTCTACCTAATCCTACATCCCTTCCAAATGTTGGCCAAGGACTCATGACAAAAGAGACACCATGCCCTCCCACTCTATCATGTACTATCACTAATGATGAGGCCCTCCTCCATCCTACACCTATCCCTCCCCTCACCATTCCTGACACTATCCAAATAGTTGAGCCGGTCAAACCCATCGAATCCATTGAATCCCCATCTTCTACTACTAGATCCACCCAATCCATTGAAGACATCCAATCCTCTCCTCCTAGTCCTAATATTCACGAAATTCAATCTAATGACCTTCATGAATCCTCCATCCTCCTATTTCCCCCAATTGAGGAGTCCCTCCAACACTCTTCCATCATCATACATACCACACAAGATGAGTTATGCCAAGAGGTTGATCCAAAGCATACATGCATATCCCCTCCTCCAAATCAAGATCCTTCCATCCCATCTACTCCATATCAAGAACATAGTCTTCCATCCATTTCATCTCATGATCCATATCCTCAACCAAGTGATGATCCGATCCTCCCATCCACCCCATATCAAGATCACACTCTCTAATCCACTCCATCCTAGGTTCCACTTTGCATTCACGATCCAATCAATCCATCTCATGAGCCCTTATCATCCACTGCCATAAATCTAGATCCTATCATACTCCCTAATCCTTATCACTCATTCCTCTTGATCAGGATGTTGCTATCCCCTCATCTCCATCGCATGATCCTCCATCACTGCCTAGCCTTGTCACCACAACACCACTTTTGTATCACCTTGGTCACATTACACTTATCCATGGTGGCCTTCTTACAAAAGAAAAGCAACATGTATGCACCACCCTACCTCTTCCACCTACTAAAACACTCACATCATGCTTCCAACAGAATAAGCATCCTACCCTAGATCATATTCTCAAGAATATGAACTATCAAGGAAAAGGTTTAGGCCTTCATGAGCAAGGTACTTTAGAGCCCATCCAAGTGAAAGAACATCTAGGCAAATATGGTCTTGGATATGTCTCCCAAAACTCACACTCTAGAGATGTTGGTACCACCTTTGTACATCCTAAATGATCCTCTTCTAAATCCACAAGAGGTACTTTCCATCATTCTACCAAGTCATTTTCTGCCATCCCCCCTCCTCCATCATATTACCTCAAAACAACCGTCCATCTTCCTCCATCATCCTCTAAATCCATTTTGTGTCCTTATGTGCCTCTATCCATCATTGCTCATCCTCCATCTACTATGGGTTGTTATATCCCTCCATCAAACCCCACACATCCTCCATATACACAGTCTATTTTGGGTCCTTATATCCCAAAATCACCCCCTCCCTCTTTTCCTATTCATCCTTTCATTCCTTCACCCCCTATCCCTCGTACACAACATAAACATCCTACCTTTATAACTCCTTATCATGATCAACAAAGGCACAGCTCCATGCATGTTATCTCACATCCTCCATTCACACACCAGCATCACAAACCTACCTCTATCACTCCATCCACGTCTTCTTTGTATCATCCATCTCCTCATACCCATACCATTGCTACTAAAATAAATTTGGATACCAAAGAAAAATTGCATAAATCCAAACATCCACATGAATCTAAATCTCCTCATGTCCCCTTCAAAATACATGTTGTAGAATAGAAAAATTGAATCCAAAATCCAAATCAATCCAAACGGCCACCAAGGCCCACTAAATAAAAAATCAAAACCATGTGGATTCCCAAGAAGAAAGAGGTCATGCCTTCAAATGAAAAATCCATGATGACATCCAAAGTTGCTATTCCCAAAGCTCATAATTCACATCCTCCATCTCCTAAATTTGTTTTGGGTCCTTATGTTCCAAAATTCCCTATCCCAATGCCTCCATTATCGCCACATTATCCATCCATCAACCCTCCTATCATTTCACATCTACCACATGTGGCAATGTTTGTCATCAACACCTTCCCCCATCACACATCCACTCCATCATTCCATCCATACACTTTCCAACATCCCATCCACTATCCCCCATATCTCCCCCATCAAATCTCTTTAATCCATCCTCTTGCATAATCCATCCATTCTAATAAGATTATACCAACATCCGAATAGTCAATTCAAACATGGGATCTTATTACCACATCTGGAAACTCATGCTTATGTCTTCTAATCCATATCCTCATCCATCTTCACTCGTATCCTAGTCCAAAAAGTCAAAAAGCTAAAAAAAAAAAAAAAACAAAGAAGAAAAACAAAAGAGAAAAAAGAAAATAGTAAAGAGAAAATCATTCATCCAATGGTGAAAACTTGGAAAACAAGCACCTTGGATAAGTACCATGATGAAAACCTGGTAAACAGGTGTTATGCGTAAATCCCCTATCTAGTCTCCTTCCACGATTGGGGGAAACACCCACTTATGCATTCCTTTCCTCCATCTCCTACATTTGCCTATCTTCTACATCTTACCCATCATCTTCCACATCCTATCCAGTCCCTCCATATTCCTTGTGATCTTGATAAAGATAGGAGCAAACCTATATCCATGCATTAGACATCTCTTGGTAGATATTCCCCTCATCCATCCACTATCCAATTCCTTCCACCCATCTTGCTATGCCTCTTGCCTCATCATGCATGACACATCTAGAGTGGGGGCATCTCATTCTTTGCAATGAAGTCCTTGGAGAAATCATCTATCCATCCCTCCAAGTAATCCTTTCCATCTCTCCATCCTGCCCATCCTTACCTCCCCATCCATTTATCCATCCAGTCATCCCTTCCATCTACCAAATCCTTATCTTCCTATACTCCCATCCACTACTCATTTTTCGTCCTTTCATCCTTATCTCTCCATTCATCTATCTCAACATCCAATCCATCTCCCTATCCTTCTCTTCCTATCCATCTTTCCAAATCCTTATCCCTCTGTCCACCCATCCTAACATCTTTCTATTTCCTCATCCATTTATCCATCCATCCTGCAATCTGTTCCATCCTTCCATACCTTTCTCCCTCTATCCACCTATCCTAATATCTTTCTATCTCCCCATCTTTATCAATCCATCCATTTTCTTTCCATCTCATAATCCCTTGTCATTGGTATCTAGCTATAGGCTACCTCCATGCTATCTCACTATCATCACTCCTTATCTATTTCCTACATCTTCCTCCTATCCTATTACTCTTCATCCTTCATCTATGCATCTCTCATCCCTGTCCCTATCCCATCCCTATCAACCATCCTATCCACACGGCCTATCTTGGCTCATCATATCCGCTCCATCCTTTTATCCATTTATCCTGGCCATCTCATCACCCCTCATCCATTATTTTTCGTTGATCTCTTTTCAAAATACATTGTCCCTGCGCTTTCATGTAGGAAAGGTCGATCATTTGATCCACCACCAGGGTTCTATATTTTTTCTGTCTTGTCCTCTTCAATTTTATGTCTTTGGCCTTGTGTCAAACTACATTGCCCCTACACTTTCATGTAGGCAAGGTCGATCATTTGATCCGCCCCCTGGGAATTTTTCCATCTAATCATTCTCCTCCATCCTCTGCCTTCATCATCCTATTTTCGATTTTAGCATGGTCTTTTCTTGAATTACAAGGACTCTGTGCTTTCACATAGGCAAGGTTTATTTTTGATCAACCCTTGAGCCCCTAGGTCTTTAGGTTGAGTCTTGTGTCATGTCATCTTTTTCATGTCGTCAAGTATGTCCCTATCCTAGTTGGTTCTTACGAACACAGGTCATTAGTCTCATTAGGTTCAATCGGTATTAGATATCCTGTATCATGTCGATCAACCAATCTATCCCCCATCTTTGGTCTCAACAAGAAGTATCCTCTTGATCCTATGACAAAGGACGTTTGAAATTGATTCCAAATTATTGATGCTTTTGAATTTTGTTTATCATTTGAGCTCCCTATCATCACTTTTCATGGTCACTTTGATCCATCATATCATGGTGTGCTTTGACTAGTTAACATAGGGGCGTATATTGATCTTTTTTATGTTTCTATCTTCTTGGTTGTCTCACATAGTACCCACCAAGACCCCTGTGGTCTTCCATTATGCTGGGACATCCTTTTGTGCTTATGGTTATCCCAATACCTGGCCCAACCAATGTGTTCAATACTTTAGGGTGTTGGAATAGCCTTCTTGTCTGTTGTGTTTGTTTTATGCATTGGACACTAATTCGCCTTGGTTCTTTATACCCTGGCACTTGGTGTCTTATGCTATAGCGAAAATTAGTGCTCTAAGGAAGGAAAATTGCATTTCATTTTCCATTCCATCATCTTGCATACATCCCCCATCCTCATCCATTCAAATAATCTAATCCCACTCTTGGTCTTGTTCTCAGTCTTGCTACAAGCCTTGATCCAATCATCCTCCTCATCATCATCATCATCCATGGGATGTATCTTTCCCTATCCTTTTGTGTTTTTTTGGGATGTATCATTCCCTCATCAACAATACTATCATCATCATCATCAGCAGGATGTATCCTTCCCTATCCCTTGGTTGTTTTGGGATGTATCCTTCCCTCATCAACAAAACTCTCATCGGGATGAATCCTTCCCTATCCTTCGGTATTGTTTTGGGATGTATCCTTCCCTCATAAAAAAAACTCATCCTCATCCTCATCAGGATGTATCCTTCCCTTCCCTTCCCAGGGCCGCCATTTGCAAACCATTTGTCTGTTTGAATTCATTCAAAAGAAAAAGTTTCATAGTTTTTCACGCTCTTTCCAACCATACCTTTTGTTTCTTCCTATCAAGTGGTCTCCCGAGACCCCTGTCTTTTCCCCCATCACCCTCTCGAGGGGGAATACCCTTCACATTTATCTATTTTCCCATCCATAGTCAATTCCCTTGCAGGATTGGATCATCTTCATCCATTCCCCCACTAATTGGATAGCTCAGGTCCTTCTCCCCACATTGGGGCATCATCTTCCGGTTACTTCCTCTATAGAGTCATCTACACTTTCTTTTCTTTGAAGAACAATTATTCTAACGATACTTCGAAGAGGGGAAAAATGTAGACATCTAAATTTGATCACTTCCATATGATCAAAATCATCTACTCTATTCATCTATTTCATTAATAGTGATTAAATAATTTATTTAATCATTATTTCATTATCTGCCTAAGGTTCCTAAAGTATGTAATTAAATAAATTAAATAATTTACCTTATCCCTTTTCTTCTCTAAATTAAATAAATAGGACAATTTATTTAATTTAGTCACTTGATCTATTTGGATTAAAACTAAACTTTAATTCCTCTTTTTCTCTCTCCTTGTCACATTCTCCATAATCCTCTTTTAATCTGGATTAAATTAATTAATCTATGATTAAGATGTGCACCACTTAATCAAGATTAGTGGCACATCCTCCACAATCTCCCACTTGCCTCTAATCTCTCATTAATTATCCTAATCTTTTGTTTGCACAACCTTAATCAAAGTCATTAGCCACATTTAGAATACCTTTTCTAGTCAACCTTTCCACTTGCCTTTCTTGGCCTTGACTCTCTTCCCCATGTGAATTTTTAATTCACATTTATTCACCCAAGGCTCCTCTCTTCCCCATGTGAATTTTTAATTCACTTTTATCTTTCCAAAGTCTTCCCCATCCCAATGAAAAGTTCTAAAAGGCTTGACTTGTCACTTTACATGTGCCAAGGACTTGAAGAACCTTGGACTTGTCACATCACCCACATGTGAAAAATCTCCAACTTTTTGGGAACCCTCTTTTATCCAATAAACTCTCTTAAGTATGTGAATTGTTAATTCACATTTATTTCTCCAACCACTTCCCCTTTTCGCATTGAGATTTTTGAGGAATTCTAAAATTCCTCAAATGTCTCTTTCATCCTCATTTGGGGACAAGAAGTTCCTTTTTGAGTAAATATTCTCATTCCCTAAGGTACCTACAAGGTATTTGTCCTTCATCCATCTCATTTCCACATCATTCCACCCTAAGAAATCTCACATTACACATGTCAAGATGTGAGGGCTTGTGAGTCCTCAAATCACCATAGCTCTTCATCTTGATCTTGTTTGATCAATCTCAACCGTTGAATTCTCTAGAGAATTCCAATTATCCTAAAAATACCCCCTCATTTCTCTCATTTTGGGGAGGGAGTTTTTTGCTACCAAAACTCTTGCCAAATTGTCATTTGCAGCATTTTAGCTTCTCCATAACATTTCTCATCAATCCATCTTTCATCTTGCATCCATTTAACTCCATTTCTATCCAAGAAGATCACAAGACATCCAAAGATCAAGGGCCAACCAAGGAAGGAGCAACATGAAGGTATAATCAACAATCAATTTTTTTTATCTTATTTTCATGTTTACTATTTCTTAGGCTAATCATTGAGGTGTCCTCTCTTGTGTTAGTTATTTGTATTGAATCATTAGTTTTTTAGCATTTTACATTATGACTTAACATTTTAATAGGATCACAATATGATATGCATTATGTTGATGGTTCATGGATGGAGGGTGGATGCATTTATCGATGCTTTTGATTAACTATCATGGTACCATCTTAGTAAGAATCTATAAGATAGAAGAAAATGAAAAGAGGATCCAACACTTACATTATTAATGATGATGATGATGATTTTATTATCAATAATTGGGATTTTAAAAGGGCCATTTACCTTATGTTTGATAATACACATAGGCACGATGCATCAAGGTATAAAGAACCAAGATGGTGTTGCACCTAGTGTGATGAAATTTGATTTGATGATCAAATAGGAGTATTCCTGTTCACACTTGACATACAAAATAATCACTAGGATGTACTTCAGATACTTCAAACATCTCGAACAAAAACACAGAAAGGAAAAACCTAACAATGTAATAGTCAACAAGCTACCTGAAACACCTTCCATAAACACCTAATAAAGAAAGTATTCACCATGGTTATATCACAAGAATATTCAACAAGAATAGAAAATACAAATATAATGATTGTTGCCCCATTCATTTCTCTCTAAATATTTTTGTTTAGACATCATCAAGAGGTCATTGGAATGAGCGCAATAAGATAAATCAAAAAGATAAAGATGAAGTAAATAAACAATTCAATGTTCTTCATACCGCTAGCCAAGACTAAACTACAGTGGTGTCAGATGTTCATGTCCATTATAGGAAGGATGCATCCTAGGACATGATGTTATCAAATGATTTTGAGATTTGATTGGATGATGGGCTATTGATACTCCGAGTTGAATGAATTGCTTACCTACTGAACTAGACTTAAGACCCCGACAATTAGGTTTTCACTTTTGAACCTGCTAGACTTGCTTCCGACTGGGTTTACCAAAGGGTGAAAGTGATTGATTTATTATGAATGAGATTATTTTGAGTGAAAGCGAGATGCGGCAGATGGATTTTTCAAATATTTGGATGTTTTTGATGTTTTTTTAATGTTTTGAGGTTATTTTGGGATTTTTTAGATGCTTTACAAATGTTTTGATTTTTGAAATTTTTGATTTTTGTGGTTTTTCAGAGATTTTGACCAAGATACTAATCTAAAGGCCTATCCTACGAGTCTCAGGAGCTCATCAATAGATTAGCCTTGCCTACATTATACACGTAAAGACCACATAGTTTTACTGAAACAAACTTGATTTATTGATGTTGTATGAACAAATGGATCGCTAGTTTATTGTGACAGACTCCTAAAGGTTTGACCTAGGGTGTCTCGGGGGATGATCAAAGATCAACCTTTCCTACATCCAAGCATATAGATGACATAGTTTGACAAGATGACTCTACTTTCTGAATTTTGGATTTTTGACATGTTTTTGGATTTTGATATGTTTTCTGATGTTTTTGGATTTTTTGAAGGATTTTACGATTGTTTTGGATTTTTTGATTTTATGGAAGATTTCAAGGATATACACAAATCCAATCTAAATGTAGGTAAAAGAACATGCCCCCAACATGATGTGATAGACTAATTCAATTTAGGTAGGACAAATTGACCTAAGGAATGTGCTAAGTAGTTCCAAGGGGGATCATGATAGAAACACAAAATCAAGCTATGATGCAAATGCGGGTGAGTAATAGATAAGGATATGCAAGGATCAAGGCGATGGATGATGACAAGCATACCGAATAGTTGTGAAGATTCTGGTGGATAGAGAGTTCTTTATTTATATAGGGAACCTATTCTCTAGGTTTTCACTAAGGTACTTGTCCAAAGGGCCACCGAAGTGGTTTTCACTAGAGGACAATTTTTAACTTTTCCTATTTTTTTTGGATTCATACTTTTGGTTTTATCCCCAAAAGATCAAACACATTTTTTTTGAGATGTGAGCTATTCATGGGCTCCTGTAGAGGCTCCCCTTCAGGTGTTGATAGTTGATATTTTCCTGACTTGTAGCTTGATGTGATGACAAATGGCCCTAGCCAATTGGGTTCAAATTTTCCCTTGCTATTTGGATTTGGCAAGTTATTTTGATTCTCCTTCAGTACCAGCTCTCCTACTTGGAAGGTTTGACTCTTGATCTTCTTGTTGTAGCTCTGCTTGAGATGGTTTTGGTAGAATTGTAAATGGTTTAAGGCATCTATACACCATTGATCCAATAGTTCTAGCTCTTTAGTCATGACACTTGATATTCTTCATTTGTAATGAGATTCTGCAATGATATTCTTAGTGATGGGAGCTTGAACTCAATGGGGAGGATGACTTTTGATTCATAGACTAGGGAGAAAGGGGTTAATCTTTTTGGTGTGTGGATTCTTGTTCAGTAGGCCCATAAGGCAAGATTTAACTATAGATGCCAGTCATGACCAACTTCATTGATTGTATTTTTGGGGATTTCGAGGATGGATTTATTCGTAGCTTCAACTTGGCCATTACCCTGTGGGTAGTATGGAGTGGAAAAGTGATGTTGGATCTTAAACTTTTGGCATAGGTCTTGAACATCATAGTTTTTTAAAGGTGTCATGTTATTTGAGATAATGGCTTGAGGGACACCGTAGTGGAAAATGAGGTAATTCAGGATGAACTTGGATACTCATTTTCTTGTGATATAGGTCATGGGAATGGCCTCCACCCACTTTGTGAAGCGTTATGTGGCAGTAATAATGAATTTATGTCCATTAGATGAGGTGGGGGTGAATTTTCCAATGATATCGAGTCCCCACTGTGAAAAGGGCCAAGGTGTAATGATCGAGTGGAGCTCTTGAGCTGGTGCATGGATGAGATCCACATTCAGTTGGAATTACATGCATTTCTTGACATATTCATGGGCTTCTCTTTCCATTTTTAACCAATAGTATCCCGTTCTTAGTAGCTTCTTGGCCAAGGTCATATTGCTTGAATGTGAACCAAAGATGCCATTATGTACCTCTGTTAAAGTACTCAAAGCTTCCTCAATGGTTAAGTATCATCACAGGGTTCCCTCAGTTTTCCTATGGTATATGGTGCCACCTAGGATAACAAAATGGGTTGAGTTCTTTACAAAGGCTTTCTTAAGGTTGGGAGTGATTTCTTTGGGGAGGACTCCTATTCTAAAATACATGTATATGTCATGATACCATGAGTTACTAGAACCAATGATTTCACTCACAAATTAAGACTTTGGTACCTCAAATGCTAGTATGAGAAGCTTCTCTACAAGGAATTCTTGCTTTAGGATGTTGCGTGAGACATCTAGTAGTGATCAAATTGTTTCCATAATATTTGTTGCTTTGTTATTTTTTCTTAGTATCTACTCAAATGTGATATCAATGCGTGACTCTTTGAGAATTTCTAGTAGTTTCTTGTATGGAGTCAACTTGTCATCCTTTGTTTGATATTCATTATTGACCTGGTTGATGATAAATTGTGAATCTCCATAGAATTTGAGTGCCATGATCTGCCACTGTGCAACAATTCTCAACTCTATGACAAGAGCCTCGTATTCGGCAATATTGTTCGTGAAAGAAAATGACAACTTGTATGTCTTAGGTATGTAGTCTTCTTGTGGTGTAATGAATAAGACTCCAGCTATTGGCCCATGTTGTGTGTAGGATCCATCAAAACACGTTTTCCAATGATTGACTACGTTAATATTGAAGATGGATTCATCAGGAAAATTTGATATAAGAAGGTTTTCTAAATATGTTGGTGCCTCTACTAGTTGATCTACAATTTCTTATCCTTTAATGGACTTCTATTCCACATACTCAATGCCATGGTATATCAAGATCATAACTCATTTAGTTATTCACCCTGTGAGCGTTGCTTTAGAAATAAAATAATTGAGAGGATCTATCTTGGCGATGAGTTTTATTTGATGTGCCAACATATAGTGTCTGAATTTTTGTGCAACGTACATGACTAATAAGCAAGCCTTATCAATGGATGTGTAATTTAGATCATGTCCCACCATGGTTCTACTAATGTAATAAATTTATCTCTCCTCATTTTTCATCATGTCGTGCTAAGAGAGCACCAAGGGCCGTTGTTACTAATATGTAAAGGATCAAGGGTTTTTCGAGAATCAGTGGCATAAGAAATAGTGGTGTGAGAAATTACTCCTTGATCTTGTTGAAATATTGGTCACATTTCTCATCCCATTTGTATGCTACCCCCTCATGGAGTAGATGATAATATGGGATTTCCTTATCTCCTAATTGTGCTATGAATCGACAGATAGACTGGAGTCTTCCTTATATGCATCTTAGCTACCTTAATGTCCTTGGTGCCTCCATCTCAAGGATTTCCTTAGCCTTGGTAGGATCTATCTCGACCCCTCTCATTGACACAATGTATCTTAAGAGCTTTCATGATTGTATCCTGAAGACACTTCTTTGGATTGAGCCTGACCTTGTATTCTTCCAGCCTATAAAAAATGGAGCTCAACACTAATATGTGATCTCAACGCTTTCTTGACTTGGCCAGTATGTCATCTACATAGTCTTCCACATTTTTGTGAATCACGTCATGGAAGATCAGTGTCATGGCCCTTTGATAGGTAGCTCCTATGTTATTTAGCCCAAATAAAATCATATTCCAGCAATATGTCCCCCACAGACACGTGAAAGCTATTTTATGTTGGCCATCCTTAGCTATCATGATCTGATTGTATCTGAGAATCCGTCCATTAGTGATAGCATTTAATGTTCCATTCTCATATCTATAATCATGCCAATGTTTGGGAGAGGGAAATCATCCTTTGGGCATGCTTTGTTTAGATCTCTGAAGCTAGTACATATGTGAATGCCCCCAATGGGTTTTGAAATAGGTAAAATATTTGAAGCCCACTCTTGATAGTCAATTGGCCGTATGAAACCAACATCCAAGATTTTTTTCAATTCCATTTTGACCAATAGTGCGATCTACATGTGCATTTTTCTTCGCTTTTGTTTTACTGGCTTCTCCTCTAGGTATACAACTAGATGATGTACCACAAATTCTGGATCAATACCATGCATATTAACATACGTCCATGCAAATTTTACCTTCCTTTCCCTTAGGAAGGTAGCTAGGAGCTCTTGTGGTGTAGGAGCACCTTGGCATTAAATGTCCTTAAAAAGAAAAAGACTGCAAAATTTCAATTTTCTATTGTAAAGCATTGTAAAAGGTCATGATAAGACCTATTTAATTTTAATTGAGACTCAAATAGCTTCTAGTTGGTCAAAGGATGATAAAAGAAAACAAAATTGCAAAGAAATTGTACAAAGTTTCTAAATTGGTAAAAATAAAAAATCAATGAAGTTCAAGAGTCTTTGAGGAGAAATTGAAAGCATAGGTCAATGAGGGAAGTTCAAGAGTCGGTTATTAGTTGGGAAAATTCTATTAAAGCATTTGTGGGATGAGCTAGAAATCATATTTGTATTCTTGAATATTTATTACCAATAAAAGAACTATGTTTTATGAATTTTTGTGTTCCTTTCTATTGGTCTTTAGTTTGTACGGTCTGCATAGGGGTTTGAGGCCCTAAATATTGTTGATCTAAGAATTGTAGATCATTATTTTTCATATAAATCCTCTTAGAGGTAAATCCATTGAATATATCTTTAGTGTGACTGATTTTCTCATACTTGATTTGAAACTCTAAAATTCAAGGTTTTGAGGGTCATTTAATGATGTAATGACTACTCCACCAATTTAGACATTGGGAATCGGTGGAGAAGGTTAGTTTTTGTTTTTATATGGTGTGTGTAAGTTTCTTTGTGTATTGAAAACCAATAATTTTTTGTTTAGTTGTTGTCCTACATAAAACAAAGAGATTTACTCGTGTAAATGAATGGTAACAAGTTGGAATTTGTGGAAAAACCATTCAGTGATGTTGGGAGTCAGTTCATAAAGCATAGACAAACCTAATTAAAAAAAATCTAAGCATTGATAAGGTGGTAGGAGTTTTGGGGTATATATTTTCTTGAAACCCTCACTAATTAAGCTTGTTTTGTACAAAAAAGAAAGGGATTGATGGATCAGTGTAATAATGAGACTTTTACCCCATAAAAGTTAGTGATTTTTAATTTTTTAGACCTTTTCTACTAGTACCCATGGGTGTGAGGTGTTAAGAAGGCGATCCTTTGGTGGCTCCTTTGTTATTTTGGCCTAATTGAGCCTATGATTGAAATGGAAGAGTCAATTTTCTATTGATTCTTTTGAAAAAACCAGCACCTAAAGTTGAAGTATGTTTAATAAGGTTGAAATGGGTTCCGAAAAATGTGTTTAACCTAAAGAGATTCAATGTGGTATGCAAGATACACCCGATTTAGTGTTTCAGCACTTATAAGGAAATTTGGCCTTTTGAATTTTAGAAACTAATATTCTCATGGAAAAATGAAATGAATGATTGAAAATGTGTTGGAACTGACTTAATGATGTTATTAAAGGTTCTTTAATGTTTGGAAAGAGTTTAAAGGGCAGTATTTGTTATTTTGGTGATTTGGCTATGAGATTTCCCAAGTGAAAGAATGATGTCATGACTGCAAGGAACAAATAGATAAATGGATTAGAGGTTTGTGAGTGAGTATTTGTTTGATTTTATTCAAGAATATGTTGTTTATAGAGTCTTGGATGCCTGTTAACAAGAATGGTTGATTGGTTGTTGTTTTCCATGTAAGTTGTATTGAAAAGTGAATTGGTCCATGAAGAAAGTATGAATTGTTTACAAAGATTCTAATCAGGTTTTGTGTAGATTTCAGTCTATCTAATGCTGATTAAGGTGAATTGGAATTTGATAAAGATTTGTGATACTGTTTTGGTGATTGTGATGATTGGTAGCCTTGAGAATGTTAAGTCAAATGATGAATTTTGTTGAAAAATAAGCGAATCTAAGTTGCTTGTTTAATTTGATCTTCTCCAAATAGTATTTGGGTTAGAAGTACCCTTGAAAGTCTTTTGTGTTGTGTATATTCTCTACATACTCTTCTTCTTCGGTTAGAAGTGACTCTACATATAATTTTATATGTGGTGTTTCTTCTATCCCTAAGTTGACCGGATTGCACTTCTCTGCTAAAACTGTTGACTTCTCCCGATGAATAGCACTGAGAGGAAGATTGAATCCCCCATCCTCTAGTGCCTCTAAGAGGTTTTCACCATTGGATGCATGCTTTATTTTTAATATTTTTGGGTCTGAAAGTGCCACAATGTGGTTTTCACTTAGAGACCTAGATATTATTCTCAAATTTTCACTTTTGCAATTGAGGGATTTAATTGTCTCCCCATAATAGGCATGTGTATCTAGTTCAATATCAAATCCAACTTTGTGGTCACCACAAGGTACATTATCTTGCAGTCCCATGAATTTTGAGAGTGCCTCATCATTTTTGAATGTGTCTAGAATTCATGGTCCTTGTTGGTCGTAGTCTATTAACTAGGGGTACACTAGTTTTAGCTCATGGGATTGGTTGTTTGACTCAAAGGATACGGTGGAAATCATGAATAAGGAAGAGTCCTCAAACAACATTGGTAGGTTAGAAATGATTTCCTTGTCACTATCACTCCCACATACCTTAGTTATGTCAAAGGTGAAATTATCTAAGGGTAGACCTGTAGATACTGGTAAACGAAGGGGAGTTTTGATTTCTTTAATGGAGGGAATTCTGCCACACATGGTTATACTTATAGGGGTACATTCGAGGCCAATATTTTTTATGCACTTCTCAAGAATGATGGGTTCTAATCGTTCATTGTTATTATTTCCAAGAATTTCATTCTTATTATAGCCCATGCCCAACATTAATTGAAGTCCTTTGTTAGGATCATCCATAGGAAGGGCTTGTACAGGTCTTTCATCTTGAGAGAGGAGACTGGATATATCTCTTTCACCCACCACTTCTTGGCCTAGATCTCCTCAAATCCTAAATTGAGAAGTGTTTTCTCTAAATCTTTGGTCCTATGTACTAGCTAGTTGTGGCTACCCATGGGATATGGGGGATTGAGTTAACTCCCCTACCACAAAGGCTCCCTTCTTCATTTTTGTAATCTCCACACCCATTATCTTGGTTAATGACCTTGATATAAAAAAAAACAGGAATGGCAGGTGTCTCTGTCATAGAAGCGAATGTGGATGCTAAAGTGGATGGATCCATGTATGGGGTTGAAGGGCCTTCGTCATTCTTTGGGACTTGGAGGATTTTTTAGAACTTCATTTTCATATTTTTACAATAAGAAAAGGGTTCGAGATCACCATGAATTTTGACCTCCTGGTTTTTTATAGAGAATTTAACACACTGACGAAATGTGGATGCAACAGCTTTTACCCCATGGATCTATGGGTGTCCCAAGGGAATCTTATAAGGTAAATCAAGGTCAAGGACCTGGCATGTGGTTTCCATGATGGCTGGCCCTACTTGAACAAGAAGCTGAATGGTGCCTTGAGACACCCTTTCCTAGTCATCATATGCCTTGATCGTGATTCCTTTGATTTTTTCAATAATGTCCTCAGAAAATCCCAGATTTTTATTAGCTTGAGGGAATAATTGTTCAACCCTGCACCTCCATCCACGAAGACTGATTTGACCTTATTCTTATGGATGAAGACTTCCAGATGAAGTGCATGATTATGAGATGGTCAGGTTGGGAGATCTTGCTCAGAAAATTTTAAGAGATGTGGCACGGTGACATTTCTTACCATAGCTTGAAATTGATCTGCATCCAGATCCATAGTGTTGTGCAGTTTTTGCACACACGCCCCACTGAAAGTGAGGACCCTCTTTTTTTGGTATCTTGGTCATGCTTTGATGTTTATCTTGCCAGGTGAAGTGGCACATTTATAAGTTTTAATGAAAATATTAAGTTTTGAATTCATTTTGGGCTTCTTACCATTTTTGAGAAAATCCGCTTGGTCTGGATTCTCCCGATTTTCTTTCGAAGTCCGACTATTGTGGTTTTTTGACCTAGACTCGGGAAAATCCGTCGTGTCTGGATTTTCCTAAAGTCCTTCGCCTTATCAAATCTCTGGATTTTGGTCTTGGCTATCTTGTCGATCACATTAATGGTGTTTGTGCAGATGTTTTGGGGCTTTGATATATTCGATTTTGAGGAAGTAATTGATCATTTGAGTTTGTTCATTTACTAATGATTTGAGTTTGAATCTTGGAGATTTTGGTTCTGGATTGAGGATTTTGAAGCTATTTTGACGGTGCATCTGAATTTTGCATGCATAGCTTGTATCCTTCTTGCGTTTGACGGTTATTTTTGGTGTCACCAGTTCCAGTCTTTTCGCTTGCATGGTATGTGGATTTGCACTTTTTTCAGCTGATTTGGTTACTTTACTTCATTTTCTTTTTGGTTTTCCTTGGCTCCATGATTTCCTTGGGTATGCACGTCATGTCCAGGTGTTTTGAGGTTTTTGTTGTTGTGCCAATCCACTAGGTTGATTATTGAAGTTTATTCTGGATCTGGTACTTCTTTTCATTTAGGTTTTTGATTGCATTGGTCTTAAACTCTCCATTTTTGTGTGTATGCAAGTCATGTTTGGTTCTTTGTGCTTTCATGACAGATATTTTAGGGTTCTTGACCTAGGGCATAGCTAATCCCTCTCAAATTATTGTAAGGAGAGTTTGAAATTCATGTTTGATCCATTGGAGGTCTAGCTTAGATCATTATTGAGATATAGGCCTTACGTCCTCGCTCATTCAATCCATTTTGGTGAAACAGGTGAAACTATGAAAGGTTTAGGATTTCGATGTCTTGACGTAATTCTGCTTCCTCCATATTTCCCTGACT
The DNA here is from genome assembly GCA_007115665.2 of Sequoiadendron giganteum. Classification (NCBI taxonomy): domain Eukaryota; kingdom Viridiplantae; phylum Streptophyta; class Pinopsida; order Cupressales; family Cupressaceae; genus Sequoiadendron; species Sequoiadendron giganteum. Next base: position 572,373,222 of record CM021100.1, on the reverse strand, counting down.
TTTCATGTTTCTGTCCTTTTGCTTCGAACCCCGGACTTTTTCCTATCTCGTGGAAATCCGCTTCCTTTGGATTTTCCCGATGTCCGTCATCAGGTCTTTTTGTTGGATTCATGCTTTAAGTGGTAATATTTTGATATCCACTAAAATCTGTTTCCTCTAGATTTTCTAGATGTTCTGTGTCCTCCTCGTTTTCCCAGATTAGTTGTAACTATTTTTTTTCTCGCAAAAATCCATCCCTGACGGATCCTTCCGAGATTCTTATGAAAACGATGAATTTGTTGGTTAGGAGGGATTTCTTTATTAAATGATGTATTTGGATAGTCAAATGAGCTTATGTTCAGTATTTCAAAGATTGTTCCTTGATTGAATTATTGATTTGAAATGATTTATGTGGATTTGTATGCTTGATTCGCTAGAATCCACCTGGTTTGGACTTACCCAAAAATCCTCGCCAGTCTAGAATCCGCGAGGAGAGTTGAATCCCAAAATTTGAGATATTGACCTTTTGCACTTAATGTTTCTTGTGGATCTGATTGTGGTTGTCTTTATGTGTTTGCAGGTAGGATCAGGACAAGGTGTTGCTGGTCGAGGCAAGGGGAAAGCGACAGATCCTACTGTAGAGACTTCTGCCATCATTGATGCAGAAAAGGTAATATTGGACATAAGAAGTAGGATTCCTAAAAGTAAGATCACTTCTATTTGGTCAGGAATCACGGATACCAATGTGGGTATGTGGGACTATGAAGAGTTCAAGGCTGAGATATCAACACTAAGCCCTTCTTTGCTGTCCAAAAGAATGGTGGAATCCAGATTGGCCCATGTTGTAGGTTTCCCCCCCAAAGTGTAATGTTATGAGTTGGTGCTTGAGTGTGCTAGAAATTATGATAGAGGGACACAAAGGATTATTGGTCCTCAGGGAAGAATTTTGGTAGGTTTCAGTCTTGTATCCATTGCTTCAACCTTTGATATACCTGATGGGTCATATGTGGTGGCCTTTGATTTAGATGGTGCCAGGAAGAATTATGAGGAAAATGTAGTTAAATCTCAATAGGTGATTAATTTTTGGTTGGAGAAGCCTAAGTCCCATTTCTCTAAGTTTCCAAAGCAAAAATTTAGGCTCATGTTTAAGAGGGAATATTATAATGCTATCACCCTTCTCAGTAGGTTAGTAGGATTGAAGAGTGCAGGTGTATTTGAGACATGGATGTTTAATATTATTGCTAGAATGGAGTAGGGAATAGACTACCATTGGGCAGGAGTCATAAGTGCAGTAATCCATGAATAGTTATGCAATTTCTTGCAAACCAAGACTTTCACCTTGACCTCTTACCTAGTGTATGTATTGGCAAGACTTCATCCATACAAGGGGTTGAGCACTAGGGGTATCTTTGGGCAAGATGCGATATATGAGGTGTATCCACAACTGCACTTAACTGGAGGAAGTTACATGAGAGAAAATGATGCCTTTACAATGTATATCATCCGATTGCTCCAAGGTGTAGAGCATATGAGGATATTTGATAAGGCCAAAGAATTGATTAGGAGATATGGAGGTTGGTTCATCTAGTTTGCCACCTTCTCCTACATCAGGATTGATGGTTGTCATAGGGCACCCTATAGACTCCCAAGGTATCCTATCGATCATATCATTTTGTTGGTAGTCACCAGGTAGATCTGTGACTTTGATATTATAGTAAAGGGAGATATGCATAAGGCATGTTTTGGGAATAACTCTCCCTTGAAGATAGGAATGAATGAAGTATGCCCTTCTATCCAATGTGCTCATGTTTCTAAGGAGGAGATGAGTAATTTTGGTCTCTCTTTCCATTCCAAGAGAGTAAGGTTTGACATCACTGGCGAGGCATAGAAGAAGGCCAGTAGGGAATATAGCCGTAAGTCTCATATTGAAGATTATTGGGTTAACCTTGCTGGTGAATTCGAGGTAAGGAAGAAGAATTTATCTAGAGTGCCAGTGGATTTAGTAAGGTTATACAATGTGAAAGCTATCCCTGACTAGGTAGAGGAGGATGGAAATGTAATCCAAGGTCATGTCTATGATGTGGTGGAAGATAAGCCACTTGGAGAAGTTGACTAGTTAGAGGAAGAAAAGACTGAGTTGGATCAACTCATGACCCCGGTGATCAAATACACCATGATGTGGTTGAAACATAAGATGCTTGAGTTGGAAGCTAAAGGTGTTCCATGCACTTATGATCTAATGGGAGACTTAGAGTCTCACTCTACTTCTGAGGAGTCAGTTGAACAAGATCCCAAAGGTAAAGAGAAGGTGGATTCTCCTTTTAGAGTCCAGGTAAGAGATTCAAACTAATAAGGTGGCAGAGGTAAGTAAAAAGAGGAAACCTGTAACCAAGAAGAGGAGACATGCCTCCAAGAAAGAGGCTGAGAAAGACAAAGAAGAAGAAGAGGAGGTAGAGGTTCCCCCTCCACTAATAAAAAGAAGAAGGCTTGTGAAGCTATCACAACAGAAGGAGGAGGCTCCTAAAATTGATAAGGAAGTTGAATCAACGGTGGTAAAGGTAGAGAGCTCTAGAGAAAAGACACAATTTTACATGAGGAGGTCAAGGACTCCTTCCCCAAAGGATGTTGCTATAAAAGAGAGTGTTCCAGGGACTTCTCCCATTGCTGAACTAGAAAGTGTCCCCATTCCTTAGAATATAGGTGATGTACAAGAAGAACCAATGAAGGATGAAGATCCTAAGGATTTGGAGGAAGAATAATTTTAGGAAGGAGACCTCTACAATGCAGAGGCAAAGATTGACAAGGTAATCCACTATCCTTTGGTGAAATATGCAGATTCACATGTAGAGGAACAAATGAATAAATCCCCCCAATAGGAGGAAGTGGCAACTAAAATCCCTTCACCATCGCGTACAGTAATGGAAGAGAAGGTACAGGAGAAGGAGAATCCAATCATATATATTCCTAATGTACCAAGTGTTGAAAAGGACACAATTGATCATCAGTAGGAACATGAGCAAGATAAGCAAAAAATAGTGCCTACTGAGTCTACTATTCCAGATTGGTTGGATAAAGAGATTAATAACAAAATGGTGATAGTGGAGGATGCTCCTCCTAATTGGGATGTTCTTATGGCTAATTTAGAAAATGAAAAAACTAAGAATAAAGCTAGGGTTGTGTCTTAGATTGAAAGACATGGGTCAGGTAATAGAGTGGCCCATATTGCTACACCTGTTCCAAATAAAGATAGAGACAATGTGACTACCCAGGATTATCATGTGCAAACCATTAACTTGGGACATGCCTCTGTAGAGCAAGATATTGAGGAGTTTTAATAATCCAGTGCTATGATTGTGGGTAGGTTGAAGAGGGTTGTGCAAACTCGACATGAGTTGGAGAAGGAGAATAAAAAACTAAATAAATACTTGCAATAGTTTATGAAACCCTTGCAATCCATTAGCTCTTCCTCTTTGGCTGCAGGTTTCTTACCTCAGGAAACAATCTCCTAACTTGAAAGAATGATAGGCACTACACATGCCATTGTTGCTTGGTTGCAGGGTGTCCAAGAAAAAGGAGATGATGTGATTAAAGACATTTTGTTGACTACAGGGGATGCCATGAGGGTAGTAACTTGATTAAAGACTGTACTAGCTTAGGACAAAGAGGATATTGATCTATTACTACAGAAAACCACCACACTTATGGAGTTCACTAAAGATAAACTAGTAAAGTGTGGGATTCTTCCTTTTCCAAGGGTTTCTGAACCTTGAGAATGGTATGAAAGCCTGAAAATGAGGTAGAAGGCCCTAAGAAAGATTCACAAACAAGCAAGGCAAAGTGAGGATAGTTTGACTGGTATTCATGATAAGTGTATCTCATTCTTTGAGGCCATGACAGGAAGGAAAATGTTTTCTCCAAAACATCTTAACCTGGAGCAACTTAGGAAATGGTGGAGAGATGTTTATTCTCCAATCAATGAGGGTTCAGTCACAGAACATTAGCTAGATGATGCTGCAACATATATCGTAGTCATTGATAGATACTTGACTAATAGAGCTCATTGGGATGGTACAGTTAGGCAGGCAAGAGATGACATCAAGTCTCTTGAGAGAAGAGTTAGGGCTTTGCCTGTGCCACCTATTGTTGAGTTGGATACAGTTTTTTTGGTAGTGCATGGCAAAGAAGATCGAGCTAAAGACAAGGATGGGAAGTAGCTATATAGGGCTACATGGAGATTCGTGCTTCCCATTATTCACATGCATTGGATTGACCTATTTTGATACTTAGGCCGACTTGGATGAAATTGGTGCTAATTGCACATTTCATATTTTTTTTGAATATCTTTGTGGCTGACCTATTATGTGGCACATTTTCATTGTAATTATTATTTTGGGTCGACCTATCTTAGGGATTCTCTATAAAATAGGCATGTTTCCTCATTTGAAAGAGATATAGATAGGTAGAGATAGAGAGAAAATAGATAAGTGATAAAATAGAGATTTGATAGTAGAGCGAATTAGGGTTTATTTGCAAGCAAGTGTTGTAACAGAAAGTTGGAACTGTTGCTATTGTGGATGATTTAATATAAGAAGGATATTGTATTTGGTATCTATCTTGTGGAGATTCGTCTGGCATGGTTCTTGTTTATCTATCTTTCAAATTGCTTATAAGTTCATAGTCAGATTGTTTGGTTATTCTTAGGGTTTCTTGTTTGGAATGTTTGCAGCGATCTCTAGTCCATACTTTTTTCAGCTAGCTGATTGTTAGCTACTTTGCAAAGTTAGCCTAGACTTAAATTTGTGCTTAGTTCAGTTATAAAGACTTGTTCATCTCAATTGAAATATGATTGTTTTAATGAATGTTTATGATTTGAAAATCTTTAAATACCTTAGGAGTTTGTAATATTTCTGTGACATTGCAGATTCATGTGGGTTAAACAAAAAGTAGTTTATGAGAGATCGATCCATTTCAAGTATTTTATCTTTGGCATTATAAATCTTAGGGTTAGAAGTAGTCTTAGAATCATCTCTGAAACCTTTATCGTTTGCTATTTCTTTATTATCTGAGTTACATCAAAAGTTCCAAATATCAATACATTGCTAGATCTAATAAATTTGAAGCCCAGTGTTTACTTGTAGTAAGGTCCCATTGTGATTACCAACATTTTCACATTTATCACTGAGTTGTTTTGTTGCATTTTCAAGACCTGACATTAGAGACCCTATGGTTATCTCTTTTCCCATAGAGATTTACCTTTCAAGAGAGATAGGATATCATATTCCATTTGAGTTGTTGTTGTGTAGAAAACACCATCAACAAATTGGTGCTAGAAGGAGGGCCTTTGAATAAGCAAGCTGGAGTGTTTCCTCATCGCCATCTCTCCTAAGAGGCTTAGAAGAAGAACTAGATCTACTCTAGGAGGAGAAGAATTTCAAGATTTACAAGCCCCTACTAGGTCAAGAAGGACCAGAGCAGGGGAAGAATCATCATCCGCTCACCCACTTCCATCATCTCCATCATCTTCATCCTCATCTGAATCTGAAGGAATTCCTATTCCTCAACCAAAACCAGTCATAAATCAGCCATTACTATGCCCACCTCCACCAATGACTTTTCTTGCTAATAATCCATCCCCATTGATCTTTAATAATTACCATGTCATGCCCAAGAACCCTAAGCATTTCTGCTCTATGTTTCATACTCATGACCCTAATAAAACAACAAAAGAACACATTAGGATTTTTTAGACTTGCCTAAGGGATAGAGGAATTGACCATGAGGATGTTGCATGCAGTCTTTTCCCTTATTCCCTAGGAGAAGAAGCCTTTTACTGGTATAATTACCTACCTGCTGCCTCCGTCCATAATCAGACTAAATTGGAAAATGCCTTCCTACAAAATTTCAAGATTCCCATTAGTGCTAATGAGTTATATTTACAATTCACTAGAGTGAAAAGAGAAATCAATGAACCCATAGGACCATTCAATGATAGGTTCCATAGAGCATATACCAAACTATAGACACCCTATGCTGGAAATAAAAATAGTGCTCTTGAAATTTACCTTGAAGCCTTGGATAGTCTTACAACTACCTTCCTTAAACAAAGGACTAATCCTCCCAACACTTTACTCACTGCATATGCAGAGGCTTTGAAGGTTAGCACAGACTTGAGGTAGCACTTATTAGGACCTTTACCTTCCTTAGGACCCACTACTCACCTTGGACAAGTTCAGGCCCTTAATCTAGCTTTGACTACTCATTCTCCCATAATGAATCCAATACCTTCATTATGTTTGGTCCCTCAACTGGGCCCACCTTTAAATCAAGCTCAACCTATGACCTCTTATCCTCAGTAGAGAGCTAATCAACCCTTCATCAGCAACAAGTGGGTTTCCCTACATACTTGCAGAATTCAAAAGTTTTGAATTAGGTTGTTGGTTCTGGAAACATGCCTGGATACCCTACAGGTAGTGTGAATTTGGAACCACCTAATAGTCTAGATAAGGAAAGATTGGACGAGTTGTCTGAACAAGTGAAAAGATTGAATACAGAGGTAACTTATTTGAGGAATCAAAATAGCCAGCTTCAGGCTGCTCAAAAGAATATTGAATCTAATTATGGAAAGGAGAACAAGAACTTTGAAAGAGGGCAGTATTTTGACAGAAATCAAAACTATGACAGAGGACAAGGCTCTGGTCAAAATCTTGATAGAAGACAAGGCTTTGGTCAGAATTTTGATAGAAATCAACAAGGTGGACAAGGATTTGATAGAGGGCAACCACCTAGGCAGAATGGGTCATGGAATACTGGACCTAATAATGGGGGAATTCCTACTCCGTTGGATGAACCCTCTACTCAAGAGAAGCCTCCAAATGGTGTATACTTGGCAGAATCAACTTTCTCTGGTTGGTGCCAGCTCCATAAGACATGTCAACATTCTAAACTAGATTGTAATGAATTTTAGACTGCAGTCTCTATCTTTAAGTATGAAGTGGAGAACAATTCCATGGGTCAGGAAATTGTGCCTTCAAATCCTTATGATTCTCCAGTACTGGTACTCAATCATGCACCATTTCCCAAAGGTGAAGAAAATGAACCAAAAGAAGTATCTATTGACCACGAAGATGAGGCAGAGCAGGTGTTGAATGAAGATGAGATTTCCTAGTTGTTTAATGAAGAGAATGAAAACGATAATGGCCCTTTAGATGAGGAGGAAGTTAGTATTGAAGAAGTTTAGATGTTTCAACAACCAACAAAGAAGTATGATTTGAGGAGTAGACCTAATAGGGGTTTGCAGGTTGGAGGTCCTTTCACTACTTCTATCCCTCCTAACAACTTCAGTACTCCACCAGATCCACAAGCTAGTAATAATCCACCTTATCCTCATGTACCAACACAATACTTGTCAAAGGGAAACAATGCTGAAGTATCCAAAGATAAGCAGACCAGTGGCTACAAGGAAGCTCATGCTGACTTGAATGTGGATCAGTTGGGCGATTATGTGACTGAAGAATTCAAGAAAGTAAAGGTGAGTCTTTTTGATTTTGAATTATTAAGAGTTCCTTCTATTAAGAATGCAGATTTTGGGTGATTTAGTTCAAATATAACACCACAAAGGGTAGTTTCCAATGAGATTGTTACTAGGTCTTCTAATTCCCAAATGCCTAGAAGTCAGGTTCCACCTATAGAGAAAAGAGGAGATAAGGATAAGGGTCAAGTTGCACAAGTTGACACTCATTTGAATTTGTTTCAAGGAAAGATGGAAACTCCTCCTTTCCTAATATTTGTTCGTATTTTTGGAAACAATTTGCATAGTTGTCTTCTGGATTCAAGAGCCTCTACGAATGCTATGCCTTTTCTTGTTTACAAAGCCTTAGGTATTACTCTGATATCCTCTCAAAATAAGGTCACTCAATTGGACAAAATAGAGGTAAGTGTAGTTATGGAATTGAACATGATCCCTACACAACTTGCATCAGATCTTAGGGTGCAAAAAATTAGGTTGCTGACATTCCTGATACTTATGGTTTGATCTTAGGGAGAGATTTCACTAAGTATTTGAATGGGTATGCATCCATAGATCATTCCCACATGTGGTTACCATGGAAGGGAGTTCCAAACCAGATTCAAATTGAAAGAAATCCTCGAATGAAGTATGTCATCACTGAATATCAAAATATTTCTAATGAAGTGTTGGTGTCTAGGGTTAGCATGGGGAATTATGTGTTGGCTGCATCAGTCATAGAAGATGAGGATATTTTTATGTTACAAAGCTCCCTGATGAATCTAAATCAGAGGACAATGGTCCTAGAACATTGATTGAACAAGAAGATGAAATTGGTAATCAAGAAGACAGACAACTTAGTTTGTAAGATAATTTTCAAGAATTTATCCAGAAATGTAGGGAAGATCAAATAAAGCTAAAAGGAAGTATGAATTTTGAAGAGCTACTACTTCCAAATTGGTGTAGAGTTCATGATGCATCCCATTCCGAGTTAGAATGTGACATATGTCAGACTGTTGTCCGAAAGATACATAAATGCATTAATCCAATTCCACCTATTGGACTCAATATGAGGAGGAATTAAACAATGATAAGGGTAAGAGACCAACGCTTCCTGAAGAACCTCCCATCCTTAGTAAAGAGTAGGGTAAATTGAAACCAAAGGAACCTGATGGTTGTTGGACATTGAGATTTGATGGATCTAAATCTAAGCAAGGTTCTAGAGCAGGATTTGAATTGATCAGTCCTAAAGGTAAGAATTATTTTTCTACTCACAGACTCCAGTTCTAATGCACTAATAATGTTGTTGAGTATGAAGCTTTGATTCATGGCTTATTAATGGCATCAAGGGAGAAAGTTAAGATATTGCAGGTGTTTAGGGATTCTGAATTAGTGATCAAACAAGTAAGAAAACAATAGTCATGTTGTGATAGAAGAATGACCAATTACAAGCATAGAGTATGGGATCTCATAGAGGAGTTTGATGCTTTCAATATCCAGTTGATCCCTCGAAATAAAAATCAAGTTGTTGATTCTCTAGCACAAGTTGCTAGCACCTTGCAACCTCTGTCACTTTCAGGATTAAAGAAATTTTCAGTTGAGCTCACTCCAGTGCCTTCAGTTCCTAACAACGTTACTAATTTCCAGGTATTTGAAGATGATAAGCATATTTTGGACTTTATTACAAAATTTGATGTGTTTTCTTCCCAAGTTATTGATAAAATAGAACCTCAAGAAGCATAAATAGACTTTGGATGAATCATCAATTTAAAGACCAATACTATTCCAAGAGGTATGGTACAACTTGAATGGATTTTTGATTCATATAATGTAAGAGATTAGGAGCAACAGGCTAAGAGAGAGTCTATCAACAACCAGTGTGAGACATATGATATGGGAACACTTGGTGACACCAAGAATGTTTTTATTGGCAAGGTATTACTCCAGAGGAAAGAAAAGGGATTATTGATGCTTTACATACATATCATGATGTAATAGCTTGGAGTTATGAAGATTCGAAAACATATGATACTTCAATCATTACACACACCATCCCTTTGAGGTCAAATATCAAACCGTTTAGGTAGAGACAGAGGCCAATTAATGCTCTGTTAGAACCCATCATTCAAAAGGAAGTGCAAAAATTGATTTCGGCACGCAATATATTTCCAGTGAGACACTCTACTTGGGTTGCGAATTTGGTTTTGGTAAGAAAAAAGAATGGAGAAATCAAACTATGTGTGGATTTTAGGAATCTAAATAGAGCATCAGAAAAGGATAATTATCCAGTTCCTTCACTGGATGAGGTACTTCAGATTGTAAATGGATCTCAGATGATGTCCTTTTTGGATGGATATTGTGGATACAACCAAGTTATGGTGCAGTAGGAGGATAGACATAAAAATGCCTTCACTACAAAGTGGGGAACTTTTTCTTATAGAAGGATGCCATTTGGGTTGATCAATGCTAGAGCCACATTCTAGAGAGCCATGGACATTTCTTTTAAAGATATAATTGGTAAGTGCATTATTATTTATATGGATTATTTGACTTTTTTTCCAAGAAATGGGGTGATCACATATCAAATTTATGCAAAGTATTCCAAAGATGCAGAGAGTTTGGCATTTCTGTTAATCCAAGGAAGTGTATTTTTGGAGTCACAAAAGGAAAATTGTTAGGACATATTATATCAGAATAGGGTATTTCCATTGATCCTAAGTGAATACAGGCTATCTTTAAAATTCAGCCTCCTGCAAGTAAGAAAGAGATGAATTCATTCTTTGGTAAGATTAACTTTGTTAGAAAATTTATTACTGGATTTGCAGAGATAGTTAAGCCATTGAATGCTATGTTGAAGCAAGAAGCAAAAATAGAATGGAATGCAGAAGCTAAGGAAGCATTTGCAAAAATCAAGAAGGCTATTGTTGAAGCTCTTGTATTGGTAAGTCTAGATTATGCTAAGCCTTTTTACATATATTCATTTGCTTCTGATCACTCCTGTGCAACAATGCTAACTCAAAAGTCTAACCAAGGTGATGAACATCCTATAGCCTTCATGAGATCTCCTTTGAAAGATGCATAATTAAGATATCATAATGTAGAAAAGTAGGCCTATGCTTTGGTTAGAGCAGTGAAAATGTTCAGGCACTACATTTTGAGGAATATAATTTTTGCCATAGTGCCCAATCCTACAGTGAAGTTGTTGTTAATGTAAAATGAGTTGGGTAAACAAAGAGCCAAATGGGTGACTATATTGCAGGAATATGATATGGAAATTTAGCCCATGAAATTAGTGAGAGGACAAGGACTTACAAAGACAATGGCTGAAACAGGTCCTGACCTCACAGCCCAACACTATTACCTTCAAGAGGTATCCCCAAGAGATTGGTATGATGAAATCATTTTCTATTTTCTGAATCAGCCGTGTCCTGATCACCTTAATATAGTTCAGAGGCAGGCCTTGCACTTGAAGAGTGGAAGCTTTAAGATGAAGGGAGATATCTTATATAAGAGAATTCATGAAGGTGTGTACTTAAGATGTCTGGGAAAAGAAGAAGCTGCCAGAGTAATGATTGAATTCCATGAAGAATATGACATAGGCCATGGTTCTACATCATCCACTACAAACTAGATCTTGAGGGTAGGCTATTACTGGCCCACTTTGATCAAAGATGCACACCAACATTTGAGGATTTGCCACATATGTTAGACTACAACAAGTAAGGAAAGGCATGCAACCCTCCCACTTTAGCCAGTCATAGAGGTAAAAGCATTTGCACATTGGGGTATGGAATTCATAGGTCCAATTAATCCTCCATCCTCTGTAGGCCACGGGTATATTTTTACCATAACTGCTTATTTTACTAGATGGACAGAGGCCCTGGCTTGCAAACAATGCACTTCGGATGTGGTAATCAATTTTATTGAATCTGTAATTATTAATCATTTTGGTTGTCCCTTGTCTTTGGTTTGTGATAATGTTCCTACATTATCATCACTAAAATTTTCTAATTGGGCATTTGATCATGGGATTGTTATTAAATTCTCATCCAATTATTACCCTTAGGGTAATGGCTTGGCTGAGTCTTCCATTAAGTACCTACTGACAATTATCCATAAGTTGTTAGAACAAAATCCTAAGGATTGGCACACCCAGCTGCGATTTTCTCTCTGGGCTGACTGTACTAGACATAAGGCATTTATAGGAGCCTCTCCTTGTCACTTGGTGTATGGTTTGGAACCTGTATTTCCCATCTAATTGAAAATCCCTACCCTACAGTTCATCAATGGATACTACAATGAAGAAGATAAACGTGAAGCCTGTTTGGCTGAATTACTACACCTGGAAGAGAAAAGAGATGAAGCCCTAGAAAAATTTGCTAAACATTAGGGTGTAGTGAAAAGATGGTCTGATAGAAGAGCTAAGGTGAAGGCCTTTAGAATTTATGACTTAGTTCTTTGCTAGGATAAAACCCATGACCGTAAGGGAGAGTATGGTAAATTTGATAAACTTTGGCTTGGTCCTTATCAGATTTCAAAAATTCTAGGAGATAATGCTTTTCTCTTGAAAATACGCACTGGTGAGGACATCCCACTGCCTATCAATGGGCAGTATCTAAAGCATTATTTTCAACCCTGAACTACTTGCAGTTCATCTTGTACATAGCTAGAGTAGGTTTTCTTTCTGCTTTGCTTTGTTGGTTTTTATTTGGTAGTTTAGGTTTGCTTTGGTTTGTTTTTCTTTTCGCTTTTGGGTCCCTTGCTCTCTTGGGGATTGTTCTACAAATTTCTTTTATAAACTCTAATCAGTTTTTTAGAGTCAAGTAGTGGAATTATTTTATATGATGTCCCTTGTACTTATAATTCGAGTCACTTGTTTTGGATATACTTTGGAATATATTTGGGTCTCACATTTTTACATTAAAATTAAGATTTTGGAGCTCCATTGGGTTCTTGAGTAGTCTGCCTTGGTGAAAAACCTTATATTCTACTTCAGTGCCACTGTGTTCCTCATTCTTGAGTGTGAGTTTCATTACTTACAAAGTTGAAGGAGTAAAGTTCTATAAAATGATATTAAAAAAAATAGAAAAAGGAAATGTTGAAAATTTAAATTAACTTCACCTTATCAAGAGTATCCTAGTATCTCTATCGGGGCTATAGATGCCTGACTGGTAGTAGAGCTATGCTTGGGAGGGTCACAGTGATAACCTCACCAGGGCTATGGATGTTTGACTAGTAGTGAGGCTCTATCCAGGTTTCTTTTGAAGTTTGAACTTTTATGTAGCTTGGTCAAATTTTCTTTGGTTCCCATTGCACTTACTAAACTGGGAATCAATACATAATACACACACTTGGACCCTGGTATAGGAAAAGGTCTTCTTGCTTGTGGTTTTTGAAACTTTGTTCATAGGTGTCCTAATGAGAGGATTGAAACCAAAGATTCTAGGTCCTTGATTTTAGTTTATTCTTGAAATTCTCTAGAGCATTTCCCCAACGGAGTCGCCATTTGTTGTGCAGTTTTTGCACACACGCCCCACTAAAATTGAGGACCCCTTTTTTTGGTATCTTGGCCATGCTTTGATGTTTATCTTGCCAGGTGAAGTGGCACATTTATGTGTTTTATTGAAAATATTAAGTTTTGAGTGCATTTCGGGCTTCTTACCATTTTCGGGAAAATTCGTTTGGTCTAGATTCTCCCAGTTCTCATTCAAAGTTTGAATGTTGTGGTCTTTTGACCCGGGCTCAGGGAAATCCTTCGTGTCTAGATTTTCCCGGAGTCCATTGCCTTGTCGAATCTCCGGATTTTGGTCTTGGTTGTCTTGTCAATTGCATTCATGGCGTTTGTGCGGATGTTTTGGGGCTTTGATATATTCAATTTTGAGGAAGTAATTGATCATTTGAGCTTGAATCTTGGAGCTTTTGGTGTTTTGCTAGATTGAGGATTTCAAAGCTATTTTGATGGTTCATCTGAATTTCACATGCATAACTTGTATCCTTCTTGTGTTTGATGATTGTTTGTTGGTGTCACCAATTCCAGTCTTTTCACTCGCATGGTATGTGGATTTGCAATTTTTTGTGCTGATTTGGTTACTTTACTTCATTTACTTTTTGGTTTTCCTTGGGTATGAACGTCATGTCCAAGCATTTTGAGGTTTTCGTTGTTGTGCCATCCCACTAGGTTGATTATTGAAGTTTATTCCATATCTGGTACTTCTTTTCATTTGGCATTTGCTTGTATTGGTCTTAAACTCTCCATTTTTGCGTGTATGCAAGTCGTGTCTGGTTCTCCGTGCTTTCATGATGGATATTTTAGGGTTCTTGACCTAGGGCATAGCCAATCCTTCTCAAATTTTTGTGAGGAGAGTTTGAAATTCATGTTTGATCAATTGGAGGTCTAGGTTAGATCATTGTTGAGATATAGGCCTTACGTCCCTGCTCATTCAATCCATTTTGGTGAAACGGGTGAAACTATGAAAGGTTCAGGTTTTTGATGTCTTCACGGAATTTTGCTTCCTTCGGATTTCCCCGGATTTTCATGTTTTTGTCCTTTTGTTCCGAACCCCAGACTTTTTCCTATCTCGTGGAAATTTCCTTCCTTTGGATTTTCTCGATGTCCGTCATGAGGACTTTTTCCAGATTCATGCTTTAAGTGGTAATATTTTGATATCTACTAAAATTCGTTTCCTCCGGATTTTCCCGATGTTTCGTGTCCTCCTCATTTTCTCGGATTAGTTGTAACTATTGCTTTTCTTGCTAAAATCCATCCCTGGTGGATCCTTCCGAGATTCTTATGAAAATGATGAATTTGTTGGTTAGGAGGGATTTCTTTATTAAATGATGTATTTGGATAGTCAAATGAGCTTACGTTAAGTATTTCCAAGATTGTTCCTTGATTCAATTATTGATTTGAAATGATTTATGTGGATTTGTATGCTTGATTTGCTGGAATCCGCGTGGTCTGTCCTCCCCAGTCTTGAATCCATGAGGAGAGCTGAATCCCAAACTTTGAAATATTGATCTTTTGCACTAAATGTTTCTTGTGGATCTGATTGTGGTTGTCTTTATGTGTTTGCAGGTAGGATGAGGACAAAGTTTTGCTACTCGAGGCAAGGGGAAATCAACAGATCCTAGTGCAGAGACTTCTACCATCACTGATGGAGAAAAGGTGAAATTGGACATGAGAAGTAAGACTCCTGAAAGTAAGATCACTTCTATTTGGTCAGGAATCACATATACCAATGTAGGTATGTGTTAATACAAAGAGTTCAAGGCCGAGATGTTAGCACTGAGCCCTTCATTGTTGTCCAAAAGAATGGTGGAATTTGGATTGGCCCATGTTGCAGGTTTCCCTCCCACAATGCAATGTTATGAGTTGGTGCTTGAGTGTACCAGAAATTATGATAGAGGGACACAAAGGATTATTGGTCCTCAGGGAAGAATTTTGGTAGGTTTCAGTCTTGTATCCATTGCTTCAACCTTTGATATACCTGACAGGTCGTATGTGATGGCCTTTGATTTAGATGGTGCCAGGAAGCATTATGAGGAAAATGTAGTTAAATCTTAGTAGGTGATTAATTCTTGGTTGGAGAAGCCTATGTCCCATTTCTCTAAGTTTCCAAAGCAACAATTTAGGCTCAAGTTTAAGAGGGAATATTATAATGCTATCACCCTTCTCAGCAGGTTAGTAGGATTGAAGAGTGCAGGTGTATTTGAGACATGGATGTTTAATATTATTGCTAGAATGGAGCAGGGAAAATACTACCATTAGGCAAGATTCATAAGTGCAGTAATCCATGAACAATTATGCAATGTCTTGAAAACCAAGACTTTCACCATGACCTCTTACCTAGTGTATGCATTGGCAAGACTTCATCCATACAAGGGGTTGAGCACTAGGGGTATCTTTGGGCAAGATGCGATATATGAGGTGTATCCACAGCTGCACCTAACTGGAGGAAGTTACATGAGAGAAAATGATGCCTTTACAATGAATATCACCCGATTGCTCCAAGGTGTGGAGCATATGAGGATATCTGATAAGGCCAAAGAATTGATTAGGAGATATGGAGGGTGGTTCATCTAGTTTCCCACCTTCTCCTACATCAAGATTGATTGTTTTCAGAGGTCACCCTATAGAATCCCAAGGTATCCTACCAATTATATCATTTTGTTGGATGTCACCAGGCAGATCTATGACTTTAATATTATAGTAAAGGGAGATATGCATAAGGTAGGTTTTGGGAATGAATTTCCCTTGAAGATAGGAATGAATGAAGTATGCCCTTCTATCCAGTCTTCTCATGCTTCCAAGGAGGAGATGAGTACTTTTGGTCTCTCTTTCCATTCCAAGAGTGTAAGGTTTGACATCACTGGCGAGGCACAGAAGAAGGCTAGTAGGGAATATAGCCATAAGGCTCATATTGAAGATTATTGGGTTAACCTTGCTGATGAATTCTAGGTAAGGAAGAAGAAGTTCTCTAGATTTATGGTGGATTTAGTAAGGTTATACAATGTGAAGGCTATCGTTGACCAGGTAGAGGAGGATGGAAATGTAATCCAAGGTCATGTCTATGAGGCGGTGAAAGATAAGCCAGTTGGAGAAGTTGACTGGTTAGAGGAAGAAAAGACTGAGTTGGATCAGATCATGACCTCGGTGATCAAATACACCAAGATGTGGTTGAAGCATAAGATTCTTGAGTTGGAAGGTGAAGGTGTTCCATGCACTTATGATCTGATGGGAGACTTAGAGTCTCACTCTACTTTTGAGGAATCAGTTGAACAAGATTCCAAAGGTAAAGAGAAGGTGGATTCTCCTTTCAAAGTCCAGGTAAGAGATGTTCAAACTGAGAAGGTGGCAGAGGTAATTAAACAGAGGAAACCTATAGCCAAGAAGAGTAGACATGCCTCCAAGAAAGAGGTTGAGAAAGACAAAGAAGAAGGAGAGGAGGTAGAGGTTGCCCCTCCACTAATAAAAAGAAGAATTCTTGTGAAGCTATCATAGCAGAAGGAGGAGGCTCCTAAAATTGATAAGGAAGTTGAATCACTGGTGGTAGAGGTAGATAGCTCTAGAGAAAAGATACAAGTTTACATGAGGAGGTCAAGGACTCCTGCCCCAAAGGATGTTGCTATAAAAGAGAGTGTTCCAGGGATTGATCCCATTGCTGAACTAGAAAGTGTCCCCATTCCTCAGGATATAGGTGATGTACAAGAAGAACCAAGGAAGGATGAAGATCCTAAGGACTTGGAGATGAATAATTTTAGGAAGGAGACCTCTACAATGCAAAGGTAGAGATTGACAAGGTAATCCAGTCTGCTTTGGTGGCCTATGCAGATTCACCTGCAGAGGAATAAATGAATAAATACCCCCAATAGGAGGAAGTGGCAACTAAAATCCCTTCACCATCACAAACAGTCATGGAAGAGTAGGTACAGGAGAAGGAGAATCAAATCTTAGATATTTTTAATTTACCAAGTGTTGAAAAGGACACAATTGATGATCAGCACAAACAAGAGCAAGATAAGAAAAAAATAGTGCTTGCCGAGTCTACTATTCTAGATTGGTTGGATAAAGAGTTGAAGAACAAAATGGTGATAGTGGAGGATGCTCCTCCTAATTGGGATGTTATTATGGATAATGTGGAAAATGAAAAAACTAAGAATAAAGCTAGGGTTGTGTCTCAGATTGAAAGAGATGGCTCAGGTAATAGAGTGGCCCATATTGCTACACCTGCTCCAAATAAAGATAGAGATAACATGACTTCCCAGGATTATCATGTGCAAACCATTAACTTGGGACATGCCTCTATAGAGTAGGATATTGAGGAGTATGAAGACTCCAGTGCTATGATTATGGGTAGGTTGAAGAGGATTGTGCAAACCCGGCATGAGTTGGAGAAGGAGAATGAAAAACTAAAGAAATACTTGCAAGATTTGATGAAACCCTTGCAATCCATTAGCTCTTTATCTTCGATTGCAGGTTTCTTGCCTCAGGAAATAATCTCTGAAATTGAAAGAATGAAAGGCACTACACATGCCACTGTTGCTTGGTTGCTATGGTGTCCAAGACAAAGGATATGCTGCCATTAAAGACATTTTGTCAACTGCAGTGGATGCCATGAGGGCAGTAACTTGGTTATAGACTGTACTGGCTCAGTACAAAGAGGATATTGATCTATTACTACAGAAAACCACCACACTTATGGAGTTCACTGAAGATAACCTAGTAAAGTGTGGGATTCTTCCTTTTCCAAGGGTAAATGAACCTTGGGAATGGTATGAAATCCTGCAAATGAGGTAGAAGGCCCTAAGAAAGATTCAAAAATAGGCAAGGCAGATTGAGGACACTTTGACTAGTATTCATGATAAGTGTATCTCATTCTTTGAGGTCATGATAGGAAGGAAGAAGTTTGCTCTGAAACATCTTAACCTAGAGCAACTTAGGAAATGGTGGAGAGATGTTTATTCTCCAATCAATGAGAGTTCAGTCACATGACATCAACTAGATGATGCTACAACATATATCATAGTCATTAACAAATACTTGACTAATAGAGCTGATTGGGATGGTACAGCTAGGCAGGCAACGAATGACATCAAGTCTCTTGAGAGAAGAGTTAGGGTTTTTCCTGTGCCACCTGTTTCTGAGCTGGATAGAGTTTTGTTGGCAGTGCATGGCAAAGAAGATCGAGCTAAAGACAAGGATGGGAAGTAGCTATATAGGGCTACATGGAGATTTGTGCTTCCCATTATTCACATGCATTGGATCGACCCCTTTTGATACTTAGGCCGACTTGGATGAAATTGGTGCTAATTGCACATTTCATATTATTTTCGAATATCTTTGAGGCCGACCTATTGTGTGGCATGTTTTCATTGTAATTCTTATTTTTGGGCCGACCTATCTTAGGGATTCTCTATAAAATAGGCATGTTACCTCATTTGAGAGAGATATAGATAGATAGAGATAGAGAGAAAATAGATAAGTGATAAAATAGAGATTTGATAGTAGAGCGAATTAGGGTTTATTTGCAAGAAAGTGTTGTAATAGAAAGCTAGAATTGTTGCTACTTTGGATGATTTAATATAAGAAGGATATTATGTTTGGTATCTGTCTTGTGGAGATTCATCTGGCATGGTTCTTGTTTATCTATCTTTCAAATTGCTTATGAGTTCATAGTCATATTGTTTGGTGATACTTAGGGTTTCTTGTTTGGAATGTTTGTAGTGATCTCTAGTCCATACTTTTTGCAGCTAGCTAATTGTTAGCTGCTTTGCAAAGTTAGCCTAAACTTAAAATTGTGCTTAGTTCAGTTATAAATACTTGTTCATCTCAATTGCAATAGGATTGTTTGAATGAATGTTTATGATTTGAAAATCTTTAAATACCTTAGAAGATTGCACTATTTATCTGGGTTAAACAAAAAGTAGTTTATGAGAGATCGGTTTGTTTCAAGCATTTTATCTTTGGCATTATCAATCTTAAGGTTAGAAGTAGTCTTAGAATCATTTCTGAAACCTTTATCTTTTGCTATTTATTTATTATCTAAGTTACATCAAAATTTCCAAGTATCAATACATTGCTAGATCTGATAAATTTGAAGTCTAATGTTTGCTTGTAGTAAGGTCCCATTATGATTACCAGCATTTTCACATTTATCACTGAGTTGTTTTGTTGCATTGTCAAGACTTGACATTAGAGACCTTGGGGTTATCTCTTTTCCCATAGAGATTTACCTTTCAAGAGAGATAGGATATCATATTCTGTCTGACTTGTTGATGTGTAGAAAACACCATCAAGACATGGGTTTAGAAGACTCAATGAGGGTCTTTTCCAACATCTCCCTATGCGTATTAAAAAATTTCAGTAATTCCATGATGGAGATCTGAGCGGGGGTCTACTTTAGTTGTTCTAAGAAATTATAGTCATTGGCAACTAATTTGGAATTTGCGAGAGGTGCTCTAGCTTGCGTGGATGGCCCAGGGATGGTGATTCTTCTGGTTTGTGTGGTGACTCCACAGTTACCTTTGGATCCTAGAATATGGAAAACACCTACCCATTCATCTAGGGATGTGTCAACATGGTCATACATGTAGTTAACACATCATACTTTTTTCCCTTTTCATTATCATTTTCTTTATTGTGATCCGACATTGGGTTTGATTATATCTTGAGGTCTTGATTCCCCTATCCTGGTGTGGGATGCTCAACAAAGATAGTTTTGTTTTCAATGAGGTCTTAGATTGGATTCTTGAGCCTCATGAGATTGGTTTAGGTGTGTCCCTTTATGTTGTGAAAGTCACACAGGTGCTTCTCGTTATACTATGGCATCTTAACTTGAGGCTCCTAGTAATTCTCAATGATAGGGAGTGTGATGATGTTGGTGTCACCTAGTCACTTCATGACATATTTAGCCGATTATCCAAGAGGTGTGTACTTGCATTTTTGGAGGATATTGGTTTCTTGTAGATGGTACACTTTCATCATTGACATTGTTGACTCTCAGTTGATGGGTTGGTAGCTGAGGTGTGTTGGATCGAGGGGTATTTTGGTTGTTATTATGAGGTTTTTGATATATTTTTTGTTACATATTTAGCTTTGGATCATTGATTACAACCTTAGCATCAACAACCCCATCATTGGTGACATTCTTTTTTTTTCACCCATGTTCATGGTTTGAAATTATAAATTATCAATGGGTGATTATCTTGATAAGAAGGTGTTTCCCCTTATGTGATGAGAGATCTTTCTATTCTAAGAGCTTTAGGGATGAGTTGGTCATAGGAGGTGATGCATTAGACTTTGAGATGAAAGGCTAGAGTTCCTTCAAGATTTGCAATGATAGTTTCGACTTGCTACTCCTTTGGCATGGCCCACTTAATTCTATTGGCTTTGGATCCTCGTCATTCTAGGAAAGATGAAAATGATTCTCCCTTATTTTTCTTAAGGTTGGATAGTTCCTCCAAGCTTACATCCATGCCCATGTTGAATGCAAAATTTCTTGGAATTTCTTGATTCCTAGAGGAATTTGGGAGAACCATTCCATTGTTGGTCCAGCTAGACTTCATGGGAAGATGCTCATTAGATAGGAGTCATCATAGGATACTTCCATGCACTGCACATGGAATTACCTAATATGATCTTCAGGGTTTCCGAGTCCACAATACTTGTCAAATTTGGGGATCTTAAATCCTTGTGGAAATGGTTTCATCACAATTCTTCTGTCAAGCAGATAAGGGCATAGATCCCCTTGTGATTTAGGAGTCTTCCCTATTTGGATGTCCAACACATGTTGTGACAGCTTCTTGATTTGGGCGGATAAATCACCTTGTGGGTCAGGTGGTTGTATGAATGTGTTTTGGGTTGGAGTATTGATGACAGGTGTGGTGACTTGTGGACTGGGTGGTGCATTAGCGAGAGTTTTATGTGCAACCAACACTTGTTGGCAGGATTGTAACTATTGTTGTGTCAACAATGCTTATTGTTGGTCTTGCTACTATTGTTTCTTGTTGTTGTGCTACCTATTTTTGTGCTTGGTATTGCTATAAGTCTTACTGATAAGCCTGTTGCTGTAACAAGGCTTATTGTGCTAGATGTTGGGCTTGTTCTTGTGCTTTTGCAACTTGGGCAGCTTGGGAAACGTGAGTGGCTTGTGTGGCTTTCCCAACTTGGATTCCTTGTTGTTATTACAATAAGACTTGTGCTTGGGCTTGATATTTTTGTTTTTGTAGTAACACTTGGGCTTGCACTTGGGAAGTCTATTGAGCTTGTTGTGTGGCTTGTTGCATTTTTTCTTGTTGTGTGGCTTACACAGATTGCTAGATTTGGAATTATTGTAGAGCCTTCTGGTATGCTTGTTGAGTTGCTTGTAGAGTGATGCTATATCTATTGGTTACATTTGGATTTGGTGGCAAAGGTGGCAGATTCATGATGGTGTGTGATGGTGTGAGGTGGTGGGTATGATTGAGGTGTTAGTTCCTTGGGAGACCATGTTTTAACATATTTGAGGTATGTTGGATGGTGTAATGGTTTCTTGAGGTATTTGGATTGTTTCCACCTATTGCTACAATGTCGGTGGCAAGCCTAGATGATTTGGTGCACCTGATGTGTTGATTTGATTTGATAAACTATTTGATTTGGCTGATTTTGGATAAGTAAAGGGGGTTGCCCTAAACCAAGGATTGGTGTGGACACTAATGTGAGTGGAGGAAGGGGTGGAAAAATGGGTGATGTATTCCCTTGGGAAAATGATGATGATAATGAGGGATCAAATATTCCCCCTCATCCAAAAAATCCACCTTCTCCTTGTGAGGTCATAGGGAGAGAGGTGTGTGTGTTGAGAGGATATGTCTGTGTTGCATGAAAAGTTGATGGATTGATGGGTTCATGAAATGTGAGTGGAACATATGGGACTAATGGATTCAATGGTATGGATTGACCTAGAATGGTATTTGCATCCAAGTCTTGGTTGTTCACAAGGGGATGTGTTTGAAGTGCATGAAGTAATGAGATTCCCTTATCGACAATTGGTTGAGTTGGAGCAATGGATGATGTGATTTGTGGGATTATTTGAGTGATTCTTTGGAATGGAAGTTTGGATGAGACTAGTGGTATAATCCCAAGAGGTTGTTCTATAATAGTTTTTAGGTCAAAATCCGAAGGGAGTTTAGCCCCTTCTTTGGCCAATTCTAGCATATATTGTGAAGGATTTAGTCTCATCATAGCATTGAAAATTTTGTGATTCTTGAGATTTTGGACTATTTCTATGATTTCCTCTTGAGTCATCCCTAATAAATTATTGGTGATGTCTTCCACTTGACCTTCCTCTCGAGGATCTTGTGGTAATAGAAGAAGATTGGGTGGGGGATCACTAGATCTCATAGGATTGATTTCAGGTGCAGTTTGACTTAGGTCACTTGAAGTAGATGTTTCCTTGTTGGCTTCCATGTTATTCTTGTATTGAGATCGAGTTTGCACCATAAAAGAAGGATGAAATTTTAGGGACAAAGAAGAAAAACCAAATTTTCTCAAGGATCGGAGGATGGTGATGAGATAGACGAAGGGTGGATGACATAAATGATTACACTCTCAAGAATATTTGAAGGGATACTAGACTTTTGGACTTCTGGATTTTTTTTTTTTTTATTTGATTTGATTTGGATTTGGATTATGAACTCATAAAACCCAAGAGTTTGGATGCTTATCTTCGGATAAATTTTTTCACAGGGATTGATAATTTAACTAAGAACATGAAGAAGGATTCATTTACATAGTTAAAAAAGATGATTTTTGATTTGATTTAAAGGATTTTCCAAAATTATAGCGTTTTTTGATTTTAAGATTCGAAGAGTTGATTGGTGGGATGAGATTTCATTGATGTTTGGATGGGTGAGAAATGATTGCTTTGATCCTAGATTATACCTAGATATAACTCCTTTCTACAAGACCTCAGTATTGAAGAACATGCCTGATACTCCCTATGTGAGAAATGAAAACTTTTGAAAGAGACTTGCATTTTGT
Source organism: Sequoiadendron giganteum (assembly GCA_007115665.2). Lineage (NCBI taxonomy): Eukaryota > Viridiplantae > Streptophyta > Pinopsida > Cupressales > Cupressaceae > Sequoiadendron > Sequoiadendron giganteum. The sequence goes on along the minus strand of CM021100.1, from coordinate 572,350,222 downwards.
TGGAAATAAAATTCATACAAATTGGGGTTGTTCTTTGATGCAAGTTTGTAAAATTTGAAGGTAAATCTTTCTCTAAATTCGTAAAGCATAGAAAAATGTTTCTTGTGAGCTTTGTAACTGAGACCTTTGGACTTTGGTTTTCAGATTTTTATCCTTCGAGAAATAATTTGGAAGAACACATGTGTAGGGTTCAATTCTTTCTTATCTTTTCTTAATGACTTCCTTTTACCACAAAAAAATCTTGATTATGTTTTCAAACTAAATGTCTAATGTCCCAACTTCTTCTCATCCACAAAGTCCATTATGTGGGAATCAAGGAAACCAAGGCACTAATTTCCTAAGGTTGACTTTACTGAGAACAAATTATAATATAAATCCAAATACTTAGAAGCCTCTAAGGATGAAATACCTAGGGAAATCAAGAGCACTTGGATTTGTCAAAGGTATTCATTCCCCCAAAAGGGTTTGAAATTTTGAAGATTTGGTGATGTTTGTTATCAAGCATTTTAGATCCAAGCAAATTATCTTGATTCCAAAGTGCTGTGCAATCCTAAGATCAAATGAGGAAATATTTTTTGAATTCCCCCTTGAATAAATCCAGCTACTCTTACCCTTAGTGGATGATTAGATGCTTGATCACACAGGCTTCCCCTTATAGTGCACTCACTTCTTGAGTTAGCCAAGCATTAATACTCATGAAAATACCATGGAATACTTCTCATCTCTACCAAGAGCTATAAAAATGTGGGATGGCTTCAAAATGATCGTCCTTGCATCAAAAATAAATTTAAGGATTTGGGTCTTCTAAACAAAGGGTTTTTAATATGAGAATTCCATTCGTGGGGGATCATCCATACAAAAAGAGACCATTTATGCCCTTCTTGTCAGAATAATCCTCATGATACTTGAACCTTCCTCAAGTACCCACACTTACATATCGGTTGGAAGTTGCTTGACTTTAGCGTGTTACCGGTTGGGTCATTCCCTTGGGTTGAGTACTTTTTCCCACCAAGGTAGACCCTATAAGGATTAAAAAAAATTGAGTGAGCATATCCGAAGTTTGATCAATATTTTTTGAGAAATAAAGAGAGAACTCTCACGATATACTCCACTCACAATAGTAAGATTTTGTTTAATTTTAGAAACCAAATTGAAATGTGGAGGTAATCACTTCTACAACTTAATATCTCAAAAAAGGATTTTGATTCTCAAGTCGTGAGGTGCGAGATAAGTGCATACATCTTTTTAAAGGATATTAACTTGTAAAAGGGATTACAAAAAAAAGAGTACACATGATCATTTTAAACCACAAAGCAATGATATGAATTATTTTTAAGCACCAAATTTGAAGTGTGAGATTTTTTTGTTCATTTTTAAAGTCCAAAACAAAATCTAGTAAGTTTCCTTTGCTTCTTTTTAATCCCTTTGTTTTGTTCTTTCTAAGACCAAACAAAATTTATTGAGTCCTAAAAAGCATGAAGATTACAAATCCTTAGAAAAGGGATTACAATTTCTCCCCAAAGTGTTTAAAAACACTTGATACGATGAGATAATGATGCCATAAATAAATATTGGTCTTTATTTCCTTCCTTCATTTTTGATCAAGCCAACCTACAAAAACTAGTTAATATTGCAGAAGGATAGACTAAAAACTAGTTAGAAGTTAAAAAAAACCAAAATTAAAAAAGCACATGTTGAAATTAAACTAAAAATTGCCTTTAACCCAACTCTAGTGGCACAATATGCAACTGTGGCACACTTAGAGGAAGTCAGTGGTGCTATATAGTGTCACTGGGACTGATAGCGATGCTCTACACAAAAATAGTGAGTGTGCTTGTGGCGCTATTTCAATCAACTACAAAGTTTAGAATTTGGACAGTCGGCGTCGTAGATTGAAATTAAAATTTTTGGGGTGGGAAGACCTCAATGGTGCAGTTTGGAGTTTGAAAGCATCACAATATGGCACCGTTGGACTGATAACGGTGCAGTTTGGTAGCCAATAGTATAGTTTACCTATAAACAATAGAATGTAACAAAATATCACAATTTTTTTAGAAAAATGTGCTAAATTTATTTAGCTTTGCCCTCCTTTTAGTGCCAAAATGTGAATAGTGATTCTATACCTGTACAAACACAAAGAAAAAACCAATAATTAGATCATTATGCAAGTTAGAAGCAACATTCCCCATGAGATTCATTTGAAACATAAAAACAAGATATGAAATGAAGAACACAATACAAAGCTTATTAAATCCTATTCAAGTGAACAAACTCTCAATCCCTTGAGGGAATTGGTACCATTTTGATGTGGAAAATGACCATTTCCCAATTCCTTGATGTAAAGTGATGATCTGTGGTGATGATTGTGCTTCCTTGATGAAATTTTTCAATAACCTAGCTAAATTGATTGAAAAATATGAAATACTATGAACTCAAATGCTAAATGCCTATAGTGATTATGCTCTTAGATGATGGATCCAAAATCAATAGAGAAACTCTCTATTTATAATAGAGGATGATGGAGAAACAGGAAAAATAGATGAATGTGGGATAAAAGACCAACCAGTAGGAAGAGGCCACTTGTCCACATGTGATTGGAGGAGGAATGAACATATTTTGATGAATGTGCAAATAAATATGGTTAGGTGAAATTTGAAATTTTTTAAATGATAAGTTGGAGGGAGAAAGGAATGGATTTATTGCCACTTGGCTCAAAGCAAAGGACATGTAAGAGACCTTTAATGCCTTGTTGGATGTATTCGTTCCTTTTGGAGGGATTTTTGAATTTGAGGAATATTCCCTCATTGATGCCATGTTGAGGGAAAATAGAAGAATTAATAAATAAAATAAAATGATTTATTGTGAAAGTTGCAAAATATATAGTATTTGATGGATTAGGATTAGGATTAATCAAAATTTGATTAATTTAGATGAAAATTAGTTGATTTGACAATTCGACTTAGTTTTATGGATTAATTTATATCAAAGTTGAGAGGAATATGAATTTAGATTTAATTAAATAAAGTTTGATTTATCTAATTAAAGAGGGTGGTGTTAGATTAATTCAAATAAAGGTTAACTTATTTAATTTAAAGGAGATGAATTTAGAGATTAATCAAATAAATTGAATTATTTAATTAAAAGGACTATAGGATTAACTAAATAAAATGATTTATTTAATTAATATAAGCAGATGAATTAATCGGATAAATTTGATTTATTTAATTAAGAGAGGACCTATAATGAATTTAATTGAATAAAGATTATTCAACTAAATGACTAGCCAAGGAAACGATTCAAGATGAACTGGTGTTAGTAAGATCAAGATTAGGTGTATATGATCAATCTGTATCTTTTTCGTGTTTATAGTAGGAAAATATCAATTTATAGAGATTTTTTTTTTCCAAAATAATTCCATCTTATATAGAGTTAAGGGTTAAGAAAAAATGGGGCATTAGCTAGGACCTAACCAAGACAAACTAGGGAAAAACACTCTTAAGAAAAAGGATACATTAGAAATCCATGAGGATATGATGGGTTAAGATTAAATTAGATGGGTACTCCAAGGGAAATCTAGGAATTATTGTGATTGGGGGAGTTATAAGGGATGTAAAAAGAAGAATGATTAAAGGTTATGGAAAAAAATTAGGAAAGAGATAAAATAATGAAGTTGGGGCTGCAATTGTTTGGTGGGGGTGAAAATATTGTAGATGTTTGGTTATTAGAATTATTTTATTGAAGGTGATTCAAGAATTATCATTGATCTTCTTATTATAGTCACAACCCTTCCTAGAAGATGCATAACATGATCAAAGAATGTAGGTTATTGTTGGGTCATTTTAGTAAGCTTAATGCTATTCATACTTAGAGGGAAGGCAATCAAGCTACCAATATAGTTTCAGATTTGGGTCTAAATTATATGGACTAGCAATACTGAACCTTTTTACATCTCCCACTTTACATTCAAGAGATTTTTCCTAATGAAAGAATAAATTCTAATGAACTTCCTTAGTAGGTTGGAGCCTTTATTTTTGGATGACATGGATTTTATATAAGATGAAATGATAATGTGTTGGTTGAGGTAGCTGCTATAGGGGTTTCTTATGAATATGGATAACATGGAAATTAATATTAATCAAAATTTTATACATATTAAATGAAAAAGAGTCAAGTTTGATGTCAATGATTTAGAGGATTCTAGTAATCATTACATTTTGCAATACAATGAAGGAAAGATTATGATGATTTTTTATTCCTCTATACGAACTTTATGGATTACATATTTAAGAGAGTTTATTTTGTGAGGAATTTTATTAAAGGAAATATCTGAATGATGGTTTGGAGGTAGATGATATTCTAGATGATAATGTAATAATTATTAAGGATTAATGTTGTGCTAGCAAAAGATAAATTATAAACAAAGAATATGTCAATTATAAGCACAATAGGTGACAAGATTTCAAAAGGATATGTGGGAATTGAGTATTTTTTATTTTAACATTATAAGTGGGATCTTGATTGTATCTATGGAAGCCATAATGAGAGATTCTAGTGGGGTTAGAGAGAGAATAGGTAGAAAATATAAAATGGGAGGACTGTGTCTACAATTAAAACTAATCTCTTATGAAGCCCTTAGGAAAAATGTCAAGATTTAGAAATTATTTGAAAAAGGGGGTTGTACTCCTTTTGTTTCTAGTGATGAAGGGCTACAATTTAACTAAATTATAAGTTTTTCAATTCCTAGTTGCAAGGATAATTTATGATTGGTGAATTACAATTTAAAGTCACATAAGAGTTGATTGTGAAGGCTACATGCTTAACCTATGATAGTTTGAGGAAGGGGAGAAATTTAAAATAAATAAATAAATATATATAGCTGTGAGTAGTTATTGGATCTATGGGCCTTGGTTAGTCTCCATGTTATGAAATATTTTTCCGTAGAAGGAAGGTTTAAAATGGTCTATGACTATCATTTCCCAATTCTAAATCATATTAGGTACACGATAAGAAAATTAATTTTCCTTTCTATTTTTTAACTTCTTTGGATAAATGTATTGTGGAAGGAGCCTATCCCCCATTACATCAAGGCCTTATAATGGTTCCTTATAAGTGTTTCCTTTCTATGAACCCCATGTTGAACCCATATACTATAAATAATGTTAATATTAAACTTCTTGAAAATAGTAGAACTTCCAATTTATTAGATAACCAAAATAAAGGAAACCCTAGCTCAAGGGGTAAAAAGGGATCAAACAAAAATGTTGAAGCTTCTTCGGCTACCAATAATCCCTATCCTTTGTGTGAGCTACTACTTGTTACCTTTCCTAAAAAGAGAAGTTCCTTATCCAAAATAGATAATACCTAAATTTGACAATGTGAATAAGAAAATAAAAGCTCTAAAAACCCTAATATTTTTTATGTCAGGGGGACAATTGACATTCCTAATGTGGAGGAATAAGGAAAATATAAAAAATGGGTTGTATGGAGATATTTGAATTCATCTAGTGGTAGAAGATTTGCTAGTCTCGCTAAAGCCTCAACCAGGCATAACTTTAAGAAACCCCCCTAGGTAAAGGTGTAGAATCTTGGCAAATCTTTCCTTTTATTTGTGTAGACATGGAAAATGTACAATTTTGGTTCGACACACTTGATCCCGATTACTAACAAAAATTTCCTCCTAAATCATACTCTCAGCATTTCATCATATTTTGTCTATTAATGTAATGAATCATTATTCATTTAATTAAGTATTTCTCCTCCATTGATTAAATTAATCAATTTAATTTAATTAACCTTACATTTCTATTTAATTAAATAAATCATTTTATTTGATTAAAATCCCTAAAAGTCCTCTTATTAAATTAAATAAATTAAACTTTATTTGATTTAATCTAACATATTCCTCCTTAGTTAAATAAATTAAATCATTTATTTAATAAATCATTTCCTCTCAATTCTGATTTAAATTAATTCATCTATTTAAGTCAAAATTGTCAAATCATCTAATTCTTTATTAAATTAATCGAAACTTGGATTAAGTTAATCCCTCTCACTAAAATCCTCTAGAAAATGCAAGTTTCACAATAAATCAATTACTTTGATTTATTTAATTATCTACTTTTCCTCATATGGCATCAAAAGAGAATATTCCCTCAATTTGAATTCAAAAATTCCAAGTGGAGTTGGTCCTTCCAACAAGGCATTTAAGGCCTCTTACATGTCCTTTTCTTTGAGCCAAGTGACATTAACTTCATTTCCCTTCCCTCTTCAACAAGTCATTTCACAAATTCAAATTCAAACTAAATGCACTTTGGCCAAAATGTGCACAACCATCAACCATTCACATCATGACATGTGGCATTCAACCATTGGATTGAAAGTTAGTCCCCCATTGCTCAAATCTCTTTCACTCTTCCAAATTCAAATCTATAAATGAGAAAATCTTCCTCTCATTATTGGATCCACAATGACATGAAAATTTACTCTCTTCACATTGAAAGCTAATTTTTCCCATTATCACCCAAGCATTCATCATTTTCAAAATTTGTAACAAGGTTATTCTCAAATTTCTTTGGAAGATTTGACCATTTCACAATCACTCTCATTGCAGCTTAGGAGTTGGGAAAGGGTCAATTTCAACATTAAATTGGCACCAATTCCCCCATGGGATCACTATCCTATTTTCTTAATTATGATTAACTCTCATTTATTTAAGTTTGGTTCTTCATTTCTTCCTTGTTTAAGTTTAGTAGATGGATTTCTTGGGGAATCTCTCATGCTAGTTTGCATATTGAGCTAAAAATTTATCATGTTTGTTGTTCTTGTGCATTTGCAGGTTTAGGGGTTCACAATTTGAAAAAAATATTAATTTTTTTGGCAAACTATGCACATTATTAAAAAAATTGTAAAATCCTAGTGAAGCTTAATGAATAATTGGTAAAAATAATAATCATATTATTGGTGAATCCTAGTGAATAATCACTAAAAATATTCATTACAATGGCGAATCTCTCCTTTAAAAATTTTCATAGTTGGTTGGCGTAGTTCCCCCATATTTTTTTGCTTTTTGTTTTTTGCATTGGATCACACACGGATTAAGTATTTTTTTAAAATCTCACTTTAAAAATAAGACTAAATGAAAAGTGAAATTGTTACCATTGGTTATCTTTTTAATCAGATGGTTGAAGGTTGATTCCACGACCTATATGCACATGCCTTTTAAAAGGTTTGTTGAGGCTTGAAATTTATTTTGGGTGTTTAATCATGTGGCCCAAAAAAAAAAATTTGGCCCCAGCAAACCTTTTAAAAAGAACGCGCATATAGGTCATAGAGTCAACCTACAACCATCCAATTAAAAATCTAATCAACGATTTGATGGTAATAAATAAAAGCCCTATTCAAGGCTAAAATATCCCTAAAATTAAATGGTAATTTATTATTAGCTGCAATATTGCCCCAAAATTAATGGTAGGAATATAATATTATTGGTGAATATAATTAATATTTGTAACTACAGTATAAACTACTGGTGAATTAGTTCCAATGATGCATCGTTTAAAATATAATGCATAGGTGAATTAATTGAGACAATTTTTTTTTTGTAAAAACCTGGTGATTCAACATCCTTTTTAGCTTGTACTATTCACCATTTCTAGAGGTCCCGATTTCAATTATTCGCCAATTGGTGAAGATTCGCCACTAAAGTTTTCCCTGGCCTCAGATGCTAAAAACATAACAAATATTAAAAAGGAAAACAAATAATGGCTAGAATTGATGAAGAGGACTATGATTATGAGGAATTCCTTCCCCAAAAATAATATGGGTTGGGAGAGGAATCTTCTTAGGGTGAATCTAAGGAGGAAGCTCAAGAGGAATATGAAGTGGATGAGGAAGATAAATATGAGAAAGATAAGAAATTGTAAAAGAAAGTGAGTAGGTTGATGATGAGGAAATTGGGTTTTTTGAGATGGAAAATATTTCTCCCCCTTCTCTTGTGTTTGATGATGAAAAGTAAATGGAAGATGAAAGGATATCTTCTCCTTCTATGGAGTAGGATACTATGGGTATTAAAAATACAAAGCTAGCCAAACTCCAAAACTAAGTGTAGGAGTTGGAGAAGAAGATAGATGCTAGGAACTACTAGGAGAAAATAAAATGGATGGAAACTGCCCAAACCAAAATTATATTTATAAAATAAGTAATTATGAAGAAGGTGGTCATGGGGAATATTTTTGGATAGTCCAAAATTAAGAAAAAAAGACAGAAATAGGCTAAAGAAAAGGATTCTCAAAAGTGAAGAGAGTAAGAATGAAAGGGTTTTGTTAAATGAGGAGAAGGAAGAATGGGAGGAGTCTCTAGAATCCCTGATTATAAAATATAATCTTATTTTTTAGTTTAGATCTTGGTCCTTTCTTGTATATTTTTTTCTAGTTTTTATTTTCTCTAATGTTCTTTTGTTGGGCTTGCATGCCCTTCTATTGCCTTTTTATAATGTTTAAGTTGTTAATGTTTTAAACTTATGATATCATGATCCTTTCCCTATTTAATTAAACAAAAACATTAATATTAAATAATTTTTAATTAATTTTTTTAATACCCTAATCCCTATATTGAAAAAATAATAATTTTATTCATAAAAATAACTTAAATTAGTGATAAATTTTTTAAGTAAATGGAGTTGAATGTTTTTAGAAAATTAAGAGACATAATATTTTCATAATCCATATTAGAGATTAAGATGTGCTTATGAATACAACTATAGGTATTTTTTTGTTTTAAAACATGTTTAAATAATATTTTCAAAATATAGCATACAATAGCCAAATTTGATCCCCTTTCTATGCTTCTCATCCCCCCTCATCATGGCAAGCTCTGGTGTCTTTAGAGATATTGATGGAGGGGGGTATGAATGCCCCCAAACCCCCAAGTGTTGGTGCTTGTTCACAAGAGGTGGAAGGAGCGCAACCAAGGAGCTTTTTTGAAGCAGTGGCTGGGAGTTCATCTCCAATCACAGTAGGGGTGTGGTTCATTGTAGGCTCTAATGGTGGTGGGGTGGGAATATACAATGATGATAGAGAAGGAGCTAAGGAATCCTCTATCCTGCTTGTGAGGCTACCCATATCTCCAAATGAGGCCATGAAATCTATTATTGTTTCTAAAAAGGAAAAATTAAATAATTTTGCTCTATTTTTGCAGTTGTAGACATAAATAACACTCCTTCAAGAAAATTTATAAACAATTTCATTACAAAAATTTGGCACAAAACATGGGAATTTCAGTGTCATTTTGTCATATGATACAATAGGGTATTTTTCTAGTTTTTTTGAAAACACATGAAATGCATCATAAATGTTTTAAGAACCCCTATTGGAAAATAGGGAGAAGCATATTTAGAGAGATTGTGTGGTTGCAAGGGAAAAATACGGAGGCAGTGTTGGCTTTATCCAACCCTAGATGGTTATTAGTAAAATATATTTCCCATGAACTATGGGATTTCATTCCTCAAATGCTCCTGCCACTTGGCATAGTGCTGAGGGTAGACAACACAAAGGTTACCCTCTTAGACATGAATAAAAGGGTATTAATGGCTCTTACACCCAATCAAGAAACCCCAAACATCCTGGATGTTCAAATGGACTATGGGACTCACCCCTACCAAGTGGAAATTCTAGGGGGTCTCAGTGCTTATTATCTTTGCAGGCAAGAAGGACATCTAAGAAAATATTATTTGATCATCTTGAAAAAAATAAGGTAGATAAAACCCTAAACCTAATATGGTTAGTGATGAAACATGCATAGATGGTTCCAAAGAAACTAATATAGATAAAAACCATCACACATTGCCCGATCCATTACATCCTATAATAAGGAAGGAAACCTTGGAAAAGAGCTTGATAAGCAACCCTCCCTAGTGGATTCTTTGGTTAGTGCAACCTCAAGCTCTCCAAAAGTAGTGGCTCTGAACAACCCCTTCAACCCCTTGCAATAGGCACATGGGGAAAGAGGTCTTGTTTCTAAGATGAGATCAGGTTCCCCAATCTATGCTCATAAATTTTTTAGTATGGTGGGAAATAATATTGGTAATGGGGTAAAAAAGTTGAAATCTTAGCAATTAGCACTGCAAAAGTTGAGGGAAAAGGGGTAAAAATGAAAACTTTGTCTTTGAGAAAACTGAGCTAGAATCTCTCTTGTTTAAAAACTTTAAAATTTCAGTTCCAATGGTAGTTGAAACCCATGGTAGTAGATTGGTTGAATGGGATTTAGGAAAAGGTGTTGAAGAGAGAAAATCTACTCTAATTAACCTCCAACCTGGTAGGGGATACCCTCAAAGCACTATGGCCCATTTGGCTTCATACTCTATATTAAATGAAAATTATGATACCATTCCATCTTGTGAGGAGGAGGTGCAAATGAGTGGTAGTACCCCAAGGGAACCCAAATATCAGGGGGAAATTCTTGGAATGGTTTTACTAACAACAACTGGGGGGACTCCACTGATATGGGGATGGGCAGGAAAGATTTTGAACATGTCATTGAAAGTGTCAACAAAATGCAAGAAATTTTGAACACCCTAATAAAAATAAGTGATGTTGTTCTAGACAGTTCAAGGGGCAAAGGGGTTGTGCAAGAGGGAAAAAAATAAGTAGTCTCAAAGAAAACACTAGAAACCAGTGATGGAAAGAGCTATGAGGTTGTAAGGGCAGTTGGTAACCAATAGATCATCTTTGAACATCCCCACTAGCCCAAAAATGAGGGGTAGAAAAAAAGGGTCAGTCATCAAGATCCATGGTGATAGTATCATTCTGAGAAAGAATAAAAGGAAGAAAACAAGCTTTGTGGTTCCTACTTCGAGCACCAAAAGGTTAGAAAGTGAGGGAACCTCTCCTAAATACTTTGAAATGTTTAGGAAAGACAAGGAGGTCAACCATAATCACACTCCTAATGAACATTAATCGTACCTCATGGAATGTAAGGGGTTCGAAATCCCTAGATAGAAAGTACTTGGTTAGGAGGTTTCTTAACCTAGATAAAAAAAAGGACTTTTTACTCCTACAATGAGTAAAAGCAACAGGGTTCACTCTTGAAACCAACCTGAGATTTATTTGGAACAATGCCACAACATTGATCTCCAAGAATGAGAGGGGAAAAGGGGGGACAACAATCCTAATGGATAAAGTCTGGAACCAAATTCTAGTAGGAAGTGGTATGGCACCATGTAATAGGGTCGTGTAGACAAAATTTGAAAAAGAAGGAGCCAAGTTTGGCATATGCTTAGTATATACCCCAAATGACTACAAAGAGTGCAATGAACTCTAGAAATTGCTTGCAAACCTTCCAGACATCCACTAGATCTTTGGGGATTTCAACATGTTAGAAAATGTGGAAGATAAAAGATGTGGTTTGGGTTTAGATTGTAAAGGAAATGAAGGATATTTCTAGTTGAGGTTCAAGAGAAGACTCAACTTGATAGATCCCTTGGAGAAGAAAAAATAGAAATGCAAGTTAGTGTGGTTCACATGATGCAACACACAAAAAGAAGGGAAGAGGATCTACTGCAGGCTAGATAGAATCTATGTAAAAAAATATTGGTACAACTTCTTTCCCTTGGATGGTGGGTAGGGTGTAATGTTCTACCCCTTCAAACTCTCAGATCATCACCCAATTAAGGCCACCTTGATGTTGAACCCAACCAAGAAAAAATAAAGGAAAAAAGGTCAAAATTTTATTCTCAATGTAATCCTTTTGAAGGATGAAAGTTGCAAAGCAGCCATATGCACCCTTAGGGAAATTAACCAAAGTCTCTTGGTGGGTCATGGGGCAACCCAAATATGGGAACCAATGTAAGGGGGTGGAGAATTTTATGCCAAACAATCAGAAAATACACTCCAAGATGAGTTACCGAGAATAGAAATTACAGAACAACCCAGTAGATATGGCAGCTAATGAAGAGATGATAGCAGCAAAAAATGCCCTTAAGAGGCTGCAAAAACTAAAATTGCAAGGCCTAAAAATAATAGCCAAGATTAATTGGCTTAAAAATGGAGACAAAGGATCTAAATTATTTTTTAGATACTTAAAAGAGAAGGGTGTCAAAGAGCAGATAGATCAGATAAGAGATAATAAAACACTCTTTATCTCACAGGATGATATCCTAAGGTAGTTCTACCTCTTCTTTAAGGGGCTCTTCTCCTCTTAAGGAGAAACTGAGGAGGGGAGGGAGGAAAGTAGATGCATCAATAAAATTATTCCCAAAAATATCTCTCTGGAGGATGCTAGACACCTGAATAAAGACATTAGTATAGAATAAATCAAGACTACCATCTCCTCAATGAGAAATGGTAAGTCTTCTAGAGTAGATGGTATCCCGGTTGAGTTCTACAAATCATTCTTATATGGATATGTGAGGATCTTTACTAAGTTTACTTGGAAGCAATCAAAAGGGGTTCCTTGGGAACCAACATCAATAGGGGTATAATTAGGCTTCTATCAAACGAAGGAGACAAAACAAACATGAAGAACTTGAGACTAGTAACACTCTTTAATGTCTCCTATAATATTTTGGCCAAAGTGTTAGAATTTATATTGGTCAATATCCCTCCAATATTCATAAAAAACATAAATACGGGATTCATAAAGGGAAGATACATACTTGAGAATCTCATCACTAGTTGGGAGGCTATGGAATGGAGTAGATCCTCCAACCAGAACTCTGTTATGCTGCTGCTAGACTTTGAAAAGGCCTACAATAGGGTGGAGTGGACCTTTTTAGGAACAACTTTGGAAGCATTTGGCTTCCCAAAACACTTTTGAAAACTAGTAGGCACCCTACTGAAGGATTCTTCAACACAAGTAGACATCAATGGTTCACTCTCTAAAAGTTTCATGCTTACAAGGTCCATAAGCCAAGGATTTCCTCTAGATCCTACACTATTTTTAATTGCCTGAGATGCTCTGTGCTTCCTCCTAATGGATACTACTACAAAACCAAAGGTAAAGGGGTTATGTCTACCCAACAATAGTGAATTTATAAATATTTAGTTTTCTGATGACAACCATTTTTGTTGAACTTGAAGAGGCAAAAATTGAAAGGATACTTTACAAACTCAATATTTAGTGCAAGGCCCCCGAAGCCTAAATATCGAGGGCTAAATCTATAATGTTGGGTAGGACTGATAACCCTCCAGGTTGGCTACAAAGTTTTGACTTCCAGTGGGGGCAAAAAATCAGGTGAGAAATCTAGGCATCCCATTTGGTGTAAGATCATGCCTTAAGGACATGTGGAGCTGGATCAAGGATAATATAGAAAAGAAGATGGATAAATGGAATAAACACCTCTTACTGGCTGGTAGTTCCACATTTTCCAGAAAATCCTTTCCTCCTAGTATATCTACTTTGCATTGGTCTAGTTTTTCAATAGCTATCAAACAAAAGAAATTAAAAAGAATATCATGGATTTCCTGTGGTCTAATTAGAGGGGTAAAATAAAGAAGCACTCTATGAGGTGGGATTAGTGTTTTATGAGGAAAGATAAAGGGGGGTTGGGTCTCAAAGACTTGGAAAAGCATGGGATTGCCTTGGAAAACCAATGGATCCTTAAAGAACTAGAAGGAAATGAGACCTAGAAAGTTTTGATTTGGAACAACATTCAAATGGCCACTCCCAAGAAATCTGAGACTTGGAAGGGTCTACCCTTTAGTGATCTACTCCTAACCAAACACCCATTCACTCCAATCAGTTCAAAGGTCTTTAGAAGCATATGGAAGCATGTGAGTGTATCATAAAAAAAGTGTCTCATCCTGCATATCGTACCTTTAATGACAATGATCTTCATATCTCTAGGTCCATTGGTGGAACCTGCAGTACAATGGGAAGCCCTTGGCACTACTTCAAGGCTACTTAGCTAGGAAATGGGCACAAACTAGGGTAAAAAACTTAAAAGAAATCTTGATTAATGATAGATTAAAGGATTGGGAGGATGTGCAAATTGAGTTCCACTTGCCTCCTTCTAGTGTAAGAATGTGTTTTGTGTTGAAGAAATCTTGGTAGAACACCCCCCTCTTAACTTGGGTAGTCCAAAAAATAATCCTATTGACTATTCGGTATGGAAAGGTAACCTACCACTTAAAAATCTGTAGGAAAAATTCATATATAAGGGCCTAACCTATAGTGAATCCCTAACTGAGCATTTAAAACAGAGTATGGAATGCAAATCTAAATTGCAAGGAGTGGAAAGAAATATTTTTGACAAACTGGTCCCATGTGTTAGATCCTAAGAAGGCATGTATGAGATGATTAATTCTTCTACAAAGAGTTCCTATTAGAAGAAAGCATGATGATATTGAAGTTTGTAGCATGTGAAGATTTCCTAAGATAGTTGAACACCTTTTTTTTAATTGTTTGTATGCAAATGAAGTTTGGAGACTTGTTTGTAATAATCTGCTAATTTGGAAAGCTAACAGTAAATTAAATTGGAAATAAATTTTTCAATCCAATGATAAAAAAATATGGGAAAGAATGCAATTTTTTTTGGCATTGTTTAGCTAATTAAATATTGTTGCATCTACGGAAAGCAAGAAATGGGGAAAAGTTCAGTGGCACAAGGAGGATCCTTATCGAGTCTACCAAAAGACTCATATGGTTTAACATTGTTTTGTAGGTTGGTATTGCAATGAAGGTGTCTGGAAGCTAGTTCCAAAAGCTTTTGAAGGACAAGGTGATGCTAACTAACCAAGAAAAATTCAAATTTTCTCACAACTAGTAGATTGGGAATCCTTTCATGACTGTGCTTGAGGACTTCCAAAAGGATTTCAATGAAGAAACCAAAAAGAATAGGATCAACATATTTCCAGGACTCCAAGACTCCAAGTCTCCTCATATGATGAACACCTAGCAGCTGAAACTTGGAATATTTTGTATAGATGCACAACACCCTTTGTAAATTTTTTTAGCAAGTAAAATGTAAAACAACGGATCTTGGGTGTATGAGTTCTGCTAGGGTTTTTTTTTTTTTTTGCGGTGTCTAGTGTCATACTATGCTTCTTGCACAAGAAATTCCTCTTTTCTTATGTGTATGACTACATTTACTACAATTTATTTTGTTTTAATATGCCTTCAACTGAATCTAACCCAACAACTCGTGTTGGTATTAGTAATTCAATGACTCTGCTCAAAGGATCCTCCTCTGAACAAACAACCACACAAATTTATTCTGAAAGTCTTTCATGAGGTAAGTGCTTTGACCCCCCAATTGATGTGGTTTTACCTTTACCAGATTTTGACTTTGCTTGACAATGGCTTGAACAACACACCTTTTTTGAGTACTGTGAACATAAAATTTCCCAAGCTCCCTTCAGGTGAGTTTATAATTCCTAAATATCGGCTTTCCCCTTTTTGAGAAAAGGTAATTTTGGGCTCCCTTTCGGACAATTCTATTCCAATAACACCACTTGTCATTCAAGCACTCTCCACATGATTTTCCTCTTGTTTCTTTTTAAAAGCTTGTGACGGGCTTCCAAATTTCAGCCACTCACAAACTTTTGAGCCTCTTTGCATCGCTTCCCTTACTAGTTGCGACCACATGCCATGTAGTATCAATTCATGCACATTTCTTGGTGGCACCATTAGTGTAGTATGCAACAAACCTCCACGTGTCTTCACAACACAATTTCTTCATTGATCAAGGGAAATGATGAATGTTGGGTCCTGACCACTTGCCACGACATCTTCCAAAGGCTTCATCATGAAGGAAAACTAAGCAAGCAACAACTATCACCAGCTACCATGTTTTGTAGCTGCCTCCATGAGTGAATTACACATGTCCAAGTGCTGGTCTGTTGGGACCACTACTGTCATTCACAATAGATGCATCCGGCCTTTAGATGTCCTCGTTCATGGCTTGAATCTTTTCTGGTGTCACAAAGAAAAATCATTGCATTCTCATCATTACTCATGATTGGAGAATAGTTCTTGTTGCTTTCTCATCAATTTGGGTTTCCATTATAAATACTACTTCTTCCTTAGAAGCAAAGGTTCCAATAGTTCCAATTTTTCTTCAGATTTTGGTGGAAGAATAGATAGAATAACCATGCCTTTATTTTCTTTATTAGATTATTGTACAAGAACTCACAGACTGTGCCATTGTTTGGCCTTTCCATTTTCTTTGATATTTGATAAGTTTTATTGTGCCATTGTTGTACTGGATGCATCATTCTTAGACTTCTATAAGTTAATACAAGTTGCTGGTTTAGATCATGCCTTGGACTCTTCTTTCTAGAAAATGTGTATGAAGTTTATTTCATGTCATATATAGTGAATCATTTAGGATTCTATCTTTGTTTAACCATTTTGGAACACATCAGACTACCCAATAGGCCCTTAAGTCGTATCCCTAAGATAGATTTATCATGCCTAACATCTAAATCTCTACACATCATCTTAGTTAGATCCTTCTATTTGTATGTGCTTCCTTTTCTCTTTCAAAACCCTAGTTATAGAAGAAGCCAACTTCTTTAAAACTCTGGATGTTACTCAATTTGGTGCAATAGGTTCCCCCTAAAATTGAGTTTCCCACCGAGGGTTGTTACCTTGCAAAATTTTGGCATCAATATTTTTTTTTTTCCTAGCACGCCTAGTGGGACCGCTAAAATGACCAAATCAAAAGGGTGTGTAAGTCATCAGCTTGTTACTAGGCTACGAACCTCAAAATAAACTGGCTTGTTAGTATCCCCGCTAGTTAAAGCACATATGCAAACTCACCTAGTAAAACCATCGAATCCCAACCGTAATGTTGATTGCAAAAAAAAATTTAAATGGCTTGGGACACTAGAAGTCCTCTTCTTGCCCCCAGTAGCACTTGTTGTATGGGCCCCTATCTCAATCTTTGCTCTTAAATCTATTCCAAAGTTTATCAAAGATGGATCAAAAACACCATCCGAATATTGACAAGATGTTATAGACATGTGTCTAGTGCATAGTGTAATAGATCATAATATAATGCTAAGATTGCTTACAAATTATTTTAGAGGAAGAGCGCTAGATTGGTATCACACTCTGCCTGCGAATACCATCGGTACTTGGGATGAGCTCGAAGATCCCTTTTATGAGAGATTTTTTAATGACGGAGATTAATCTATGCTATATCATCAGCTATTTACAATAAAGCGAGCCCCATCCAAAGCCATGAAAGATTTCAACGCCTAATTTCATATGACTTGGTAGAGAATCTAGAATGCTATCTAACCACTTGTCAAGCTAGCATTCATGTTCTACTTAAATTCTATCAACTCCGACAATTCCATGATGATCCAATCACTCGCCAAAACTACATTACCATATGCATACAACATAGCGATCAAAGCAGAGAACAATCTAATTGACGCTGGGAAGCTCCCACCTCGACCCATTGTGCCAATCTTCCTTGAAGTATCAACTTTTAATCAGGATATGCCATCTAATAGTACAACCACATCGCTGCCACTATCTATGTACACATATCCAAGTGTGCAACCAAATGTTGCTTCCTCGTCTTACACCCCAAAGGACGAGATGAGCAACATAAGGGAGATAAAACATAACCTACAAAATGAAGTAATTACCATTAAGTGAAACCAAGTTGCTCCTCTGAGGCCAACCTATCAAATTTATCAAGGTAGCAAACCCTTCTACCAACAAATCCAATATCAAGGGACTACACACACAAATCAGCTAACTCAAACAAATGACCAAATAGTACCAGTACCAAATCTGATGGGGACTACTCAAACAAGTACAAGAATAGAGTTGACTTTCAGGAAGAACAACCTTGCCGAGGATTTCAATCCCTGGTGATATCCTTGCAGCGCCACTCATATGCCTCAAAAAATTTTGTGTGGAAATTTGCAGTAGAAAATTTCCTAACAAGGTAGCCAAGTTGCAACGACAAGTTCAAGAGGGTATACATACGTCTCTTCCCAAATAGATGATGTGCTATTCACTGCACAAATGCAAGAAACACCATTGGAGAAAGAAGGTGACATAGATCATGACCATACCCTTCTCTCATGGATGGAAGGGGATGAAGCAATATTCAATTATGAAGAATCCACATCGATGACCCTGAAAGTATAGTTTAACTACAACACCTGATCAAAGAGAAGATTCATAGGAGAGTCGGTCAGTCCATAGTTGAGGAATATTCTAAGACAACTCCCTAGACCTTCTACAATTTCTCCAAAGCCTCAAATACGAAAATAAATCATTATCACCAAAGAAAAATAACAGAAGAATCTAAATCCATCACCAATCAACATGGTGGAACAATTGAATAAATATTTTGCTAATGTGTCCCTTTGGGATATCTTAGCCAATCTGAAATAGAAATCATTGCAACAAGATTCCTTTCAAAAAGATGAATCTGCACAACCAAAAGAATGAGCTTCCTAAATATCATTGACACATCACTTCAAGCCAGAGTTCTTGTGAACACTGTAGAGGAGACTCCAATAAAGGAAAAGAGGGAGAAGCCAAAGCCTAAACCCTTCTTCCTAACTCTCATTATAGGAACGAAAATTTTGCACAACTCTATGATTGACTCCAGTGCCAGTACCACAGTCATGCCCAAGTAGATAGCTCAAGCCTTAGGAATTAGCTATGAACCCCTAAAGAGAGGAGTTATGCAACAGGATGGGAACAAGGTTGAAACATTAGGTCTCATTAAAGACCTCTCCCTAACACTGTTTGCCTATATTAATATCACATTACTGAAAGATACTATGATCATCGATGTTCCCCTCATGTTCGACCTTTGTCTATCACGAGAGTTCACAACCAAGATAGGTGGATACCTTTCTTTGGATTGGTATCACCTAATTCTTAGGACTAAGCATAGAGCCAAAATGAAGATTATATTAGAATCCTTGCATTTAGAGCATGTGGTCGATGAAGACATGATCAAATATGATGCTACCCATACTCCTCCTACAAAATAAGAAATGAAAGTTTCTCAAACCTCTTATTCCAAAGAAGAGGCTACTAATAAAAAATTGTAAGAATAAGAAAGGATGATAGAAGACAAAGCCGGTTCTGAAGAAGTCTTATTGAGCAATTACTCATAGGCCAACCCTTTTAGAAAGTATCATGCCACTGGTTTGGGCACCTATGTCATCTATGATGAAGATCACGAATTTTTAAAGATAACAAAGGACTTCATAGCCGAGAAGACCTCAGAACTATGGATGTTGCACTTTGATGGTGAAAGATGCAAAGTTGGCATTGGTGTTGGGATATGCCTAACATCTTAAAAAAATGAGAAGATTATCAGGTCCTTTCGCTTTAGGTTTTCCTACTCAAACAATGAGGCGAAATTCGAGGGTCTTGTGCAAGCACTAAGCCTTGTAGAGCACATGGGTATTAATAAAATAAAAGTGTTCAAAGATTCTAAACTTATAATCAATCAATTCAAAAATATATCTGCTCTGAAAAATGTTTGCATGAGATCTTATAGACACGGAGTTTTGGACCTCATCGAAGGGTTTGAAGATTTCAACATCCATGCGGTACCAAGGGAGCATAATTCGGCTGCGGATCACATGACAATGATAGGATTTCAATTTGATCCTATTTTTGACTTGATTGAGAATGTACACTTAGTATGAGTAATCATATGTTCATCCATTCTTGATGATGACTAGAGCTGGAAAGTGTTCGAAAGTGACGAAAACATCACCTGATTCATTCAACAGCTGGGTGAATTCACCAATCAGCTAAATATTGAAGAACCATATGAAGGGGAGATCATTCAATTAAGATCAAACAATCTTCTAAAAGGATTAGTCATGCTAAAAAATATTTTTAATTGTGATGATGTGAGGAACAATAGGAGAAAATTTATGGAAAACCAAGTGGATTATACTGACCTTGAGATCAGAGGTGGAAGAAAACTAAAAGGTTGGAAAAGAAGTCCCACAACATGATAGAGATAGGCTGATACCCTTTTGTGAAGCATACAAATGATTCATAGCCTAATCTCATGACGACCTCAGGGGATATGATCCTGGTATCATCCAGCATACCATTGAACTCACGAAAGGTGCTAAACCTGTGCGACAAAAGCAAAGGCCTACCAATCCAAAGATTGAAGCCCTGATGGCTCAAGAGCTAGAGAATTTGATGCAATCAAGGATCATATTTCCTATTAAACACAACACCTGGGTATCTAACCTTGTGCCAGTCCAAAAATAATAATGGATACACGCATCTTTGTGTTGACTTCTGTGACCTAAACAAAGCATCATAAAAAGATCATTATCCACTGCCTTCCATGGAATCCATTTTGTAGAATGTGGTAGGTTCAGTAATGTTTTCTCTACTGGATGGCTGCTTAGATTATAATCAGATCCAAGTGAAAGAAGAAGACAAATACAAAACCACGTTCACCACCAAATGGGAGACATTCGCATATGCAAAAATTCCTTTCAGCCTATCAAATGAGGGAGCTACCTTCTAGCAGGCAATGGATATCACCTTCAATGAACTCATCAATAAAATCATTCTCATCTATTTAGATGACTTGACTATGTTTCCCAAGTCAAAATATGACCATTTCGATCATCTGGAATTGGTTTTCAAGAAATGCCAAGAGTTTAGGGTATCCTTGAACCCCAAAAAGTGTGTTTTAGGCATACTACAAGGCAAGATACTAGGAAATGTAGTGTCCAAAGATGAGATTGATATTGCTCTTGAAAGGGAAAAAGAAATCAAAGAAATTTGCCTTCAAGTCAACAAGAAGGGAGTTCAATCCTTTCTAGGAAAGGTAAATTTTGTAAACGAATTCATCTATGATTTTTCAGGAATAATTCAGCCAATCTCTCTAATTCTAAAGAAGGCTCAATTGTTCAAGTGGACAAATGAAGAAAGAGAATCCGTCGAAGCTATTTCCTCAGCCCCTATGTTGGTAAATCCAGACTGGTCCAAAGGTTTAATGATTTATGTTTTTAGTAGCAAGACAAGCATCACCACTGCCTTAATCCAGAAGGACAATGAAGGAAAAGGAGAACACCCAATAGCATTTCACTCCTGGACCTGGAAGGAATATGAGGCAAACTATAATTTTTTTGAAAGACGAGCATTCACATTTGTAAAGGGACTTAAATTTTTTTGACATCTGATATTTTGTAAGAAGGTGATTGCCTATGTTT
Organism: Sequoiadendron giganteum; assembly: GCA_007115665.2. Classification (NCBI taxonomy): domain Eukaryota; kingdom Viridiplantae; phylum Streptophyta; class Pinopsida; order Cupressales; family Cupressaceae; genus Sequoiadendron; species Sequoiadendron giganteum. The sequence goes on along the minus strand of CM021100.1, from coordinate 572,329,049 downwards.
CACACTCCAGTGTGAGCAAATATATCATGGAAGGAGAGATCACCAAAAAAAGGGCCAATTGGATCACTAAGGTCCTTGAATATGACATCAAAGTGATGCCCATGAAGACTATCAAAGGGAGAGGGCTATGTGAATATTTGGTGCACAACGAGGAAGAAAAGATAAAAGTAGAGCAAGTAGAGCTGATCCTGATAAATGAATGAGAACCCAAAGGATGTTGGCTAATGGATAGGACAAGATTTATGCACACTGGAAAATATCCATTAGGACTTACTTTTCAAAAAAGAAGGTTCTACCGAATTCAGAATAATAGATATGCACTCATCTTAGGGGTTCTCTTCAAGAGAAATTTCAACGATGTCCTATTACGATGTGTAACTATGGAGCAAGCAAGAAAAATCCTTGACACATTCTATAGCAACCCCGAAGGTAAACACTTCTTTGCAAAAAATACCACCATCAAAATCTTGCATTTTGGGTACTTTTGGCCCACACTATTCTATGAATCCTATAAAATGATAAAGACTTACAAGGAATGCCAATTCTACATAGGGAGGAGAAAAAATTCTGCTATGCCTCTCAATCCGATAATGTCAGATGAATTGTTCACACAATGGGGGCTATAATTCATAGGAATTATCAACCTAGCATTGACCATAAATGGATTATTACAGCTACAAACTAGTTTACGAGGTGGACTGAATCCATACCCCTAAAGAATGCAACAAAAGTAGAAATTATGGATTTTCTCAAGGGGCTAGTGACAAGATTGAGCCCACCAAAGACCATCATCTCATACAATGCAAAAGCATTCCTAGGCTCTTAGGTATGTCAGTTTTCAATTACACATGGCATATTCATGAAAAACTCATCAAACTATTACCCACAAGGGAATGGCTTGGCTGAGTCAACTAATAAGAATTTAGTCTGACTCATCAAAAGGATCAAGGCTGATCATGAGAAAGAATGGCATAAGAATCTCCAAAAAATGTTATGGATGGATCACATAACTCCTATAAAGCACTAAAGACCTCGCCATATGAGCCCATATACAAGAAAGAATCACTGTTGCCTATCTGTATAGAGATAATTGCGCTATAGCTACTTAAGTCTTTAGAGATTGAAGAGAGTGTGGCTATGGAAGGTCGGTTGGCCAAATTATTGAAGGTGCAAGAAAAAAGGGAGAAAGCCCTAATAGCCATGACTAATCGATAATAGGTGGTTAAGAAATGGTTTGATAAGAAGGCTCCAGACCAAGCTTTAAAATGTGGAGACTTGGTACTAAAGTTCAATGAAAGAGCTCTAAAGTTTGGACAACATGGAAAATTCGACAAGCTATGGGAAGGCCCTTAGAAAATAATTCAGTGCAAATAGAAAAATGCATTTGAATTAGAAAATATGGAACAAGAACCACTTGGAATTTTGGTCAACTAGATTCACTTAAAATTGTTCAATTAGGCTGCAGTTGCTTAATGTAGATGTAAATTGTAAAAATATAATTAGTTTTCTTTTTGGGTTTTCATCAGCCAATTTTTTTATCACATTTTTCACGGTTACAAGGAGCAGGGAGAATTTTATGAAACCCATTATTACAAGAATAGATCAAAATTTTGCTACATAGGTTGTAGAAATTAAATACAAATACATAGGATTCAGCTCATGTTAAGAAAAAAAGGATGGAGACAAGAAGTTTAACATAAGCAAATGTATCTGATATATATATACACTATGATAAAACATTGTCAAAATGGCTCTGTGGCCAAATATTCAAAAAGTATATCTATATATACAACTTCATTACATACATATATGCGATCCTTCTTTCAGGTGTATATATATACAAAAGAAAAAAGAATGTTGAAGACTTCATATCTCTACATTATGCTTATTGTCCTCATCAACTGGGACATTGTTCGGAGCACTAGGAAGATTATCAAAACAACACCACATTGTAGCAGTGCAACAGGAAATGACACGGATGGCTTTATCACGATGATCTACGATTGAATGAAGCGGAAAACCACTCAAGAATGGCACCCATGGTACCACCGTGTCTTCTTCAACATGCTTCCTTAGGTCACTCACAATAGGAAGTCCCAAGACATACACTAATTTTCTCACCACCTCACCAAGACCCTTGAGGTACTTCTTCGGGAAAATCTAAATTGCCAAATGGAGGATCATAGATTTCAGAGCCAGAGCATCAAGCAATGAAGAAATGAAGTGTGAAATGATATCAGTATTTACTCGATATTTATCCTCGTATTCAATGTAGTCCCTTCCCAAGAACCACTTGATGGCTATGATAGCTAGTGAATGCTTATCTTTTTCATATGTTTTAGACACCTTCTCAAGATCTCTCTGAGGAAGGCCAACATTTGAGCCTTGTTACACACTAACCTAATTGGACTATTCATTATGTCAACCTTTTCTCAACTCACCCAAGACTACCACTATGTAAATTTTAAACCTATCCAATCACCTAAGGTTGTTTCTCTAAGAATGTTTTTGATGTTGCATTAGAGCTCATTTATAGAAATATCTAAGGTAGCCAGCATACAAAGCATGATGGTAATCAAGTGCTTACTCAAAAAATCCAACAAAAAATAAAGCTTGATATTCCAACCCTGTTGCATCCACAGGTATGAATTGCTACATGCAAGCTTAAGGAGTGGTAATGAATTAACACAAATTGGTGGCAATCCAAATGACGGCCCCTACAGATAAAGGCTAGGTGGCACAACACAGGGTATTTTCAAGCTCTAAGGGTGAACTCAAATCATTCAAAGTACTCATTGCAATTTGAGCTTGATCATTCTTTGAGAGATATTAATTGAATGACAGGCATTGCCCCGAAAACTCAATTTCCCATGAAAAATCATGTCGGAAGGATGCTATTGCCAATACAATTATGAATCCTTGCCTTTTCAAAAGAGGCAAGTAGCTTATCTCACATGAGAAAGAGAGCTCGTAGTACATGCCAAATTAAATGCAAAATAAATTCGTTACCTACTTGTTTGAATGCAAGAAATCAAAGAAATTCCAAGTGTTACATGAAAAAAGATAGAACGAAGCATAAAATTTTCTTCAACATGCAAAAGGAATTAAGAAGAACTGGACTATCAGAAGGACCGATTATAGTGAAATTTCTAGCAAAAGGAGTTAAAGATAGATAATTGTAGAGAATTCACTGCCCCATTGTAAATTAAACCTAAAATTAAAGGTTGCCTAGTGTTGAAATTGAGAGCCTCGCACTGTATTTTAGGTTCCATTTATACCGCTTCAGTGTAAATTTTGGGTGAAGAATTTGCAAGAAATAGCGACCGCTCAAGGTTCTCATGTAGAATTTAAGGAAGGAGGAACAAAAAGCTTATTTAATTTCATGCGTGTAGCTCCAGGGACCTACATTGTTGAGGATGTCTCTTATACCTCGCTTGGAATATCGAAAAATTCAACCTAGGTAAATACCCGAGTTGCAAAGAAGAAGAGCCCTCACAAAACTAAGAAACAGATTCAAGAAGAGTGGGAGGACATTCATGACCCCATTCTTGCAAGGAATCCCAAGTCAATAAGGGAGGCAGCCTACAAAAGGATGAAAAGGAATAGCGACCCAGATTCTTTGGCACAAAAGTGTTGGAACTGTGGACTTCCTTAGTACATGGTCCCATTTGTACACCACTGCTCGAAATTCATTGATGAGGCCATCAAACACTTCAACCCAAAGACAAACACCATTGAAGGGTGAGAAGTAACTATGAACATATGAAAAGAAGCTATCTGGAATATGCTTTGCATCCTGGAGAAAAGCTTCAAAGTGCAAAAAATGGATCAATTCACTCCAACAAAAGGAGAGTCCTATTGGAGAAGCACATACCTCGCAATGAACTTCTACAACAAGGAGACTCAAAATAATTCAATGGAGATCCCAGCCTCACAGAGGAGCTTCCATGAAGATATGAAAGATGCATTCTTAATTATGATGTTCATTTGTGGATTGGACTCCGAAAAGGAGGTCCAAGAGTTTCAGCTAGGATTGGGCTTTAAATTGCGAAGGAAAAATTCTTTCTTTTGGTATGATTTCACTAAATTTCTTGAGCAAGAGATGCTCTGCTAGATAGTAGAATACAAGCTTCAACAAAGGTTTAGGTTCCCATCTTTCTTTGCACATATGTTCTTACACCAGAATCTTGATTTCTTCTAGAGGCATTTTGAGCTCTCCATATTTGATGAAAATAAGAATAGGAAGCTAGTTTCTATATGGACTCCACTCCTCTCTGTGACATTTGACTATTATCCATTTTCAGATTATTTCTTATATCCAATTTTTTAGGACTCTAGAGGAGAACACATTGTCTTATGGTTTAGCTTGGACCAAACTGAGTTCATGGAGAACTTTTTTCCAAGGTACGACTAGTTTCTGGGCAAGGACTTCATGTTCGTTTGATTGTGTGGTTTCACCAGAGAGCCCTTTCGGCTTCCATCATGTCTTATAGGCTGGGTATTGGCACTAGAGATTTTCTACCAAGTTTTGATAATTGATGACACATTTTGTAGTAGGAAGGTACATAAGAAGGGATTTTTCAATCCCCCGATAAGCTTCAAGACTGTGGTCATGGCTAAGAGAAAAACTCATGACATATTGGAAGCAAAGTTGGCTCATCTTGGGTTGATATGGATCTGCAAAAAATGGAACTACAACCTCGAAAATGATTTTCCAAACAAATATATCAAGGTAATGCACAGTCCTTGGCCTTACTAGGAAGAGCATCAGAATCTAGTTTCGGATGTGAATGAATGGATTATTTACTTAGCCTATATTATTGCCGAAGATGGTCGATCGCCCTAGCTTAGGTTAACTTCCCAATAGGGTCATATGATAAAACAAGAAAGATGGGAACTACCTTACACAATAATCTATTGAAAAATTACGACTGGAAGGAGGAGAAGATAAATGACTTCTGGATATACCACCAAGAATCTTGGTAGACTGAAGCTCCCTATAACAGCTTGGGAATGGATGACAAGTTCAAAAAATTGTGGAACAACGAGCATCTAGATTTTGATGAGAGCAATGGAAATAATTCTTGTTCCGAGGAAGCCAAGTCGTAGTCAGATGAAGGGGCTCAACCAGAAGCAAAAATACAAGACACCTCGATGTAACAAAGGGGGGAGGCATTGAAGCAACCTGCTAGGGTTTCCTCCAACATACGGGTTAATATATTGAGTGCAAGTTCTTCACTGACTCGCACCTGGACAGACAGGAAAACCTGGACAACCTCACCGAAACAATTTGAAACCGTAGTGATTGATAGCTCACCACCAGTAAAGCGACATCAAACTAAGGCACTTTCTGGGGACTGTTCATAGGTCCCTGATGCAAGAAAAGAGCCAACAATGGATCAAAAACCATATTCATCAACACCGTAGGTGTGTGTTGGAATAAGTGGACTAATTAAATACAAATTAACACACCGATAAGACATTATATCAAATAAATCTAAACTAGAAAGCATAAATGCAAACTCAAACAACTTCTTCAAATCCATCCCATCGTCCTCTATCTCCAAGGATTTGATTAAAGGTGTTGGCTCTCAGTTGTGTAAGCAACAACTTGTTGAAATGGCAACTTAGGAGAATGAGATTTATTTAAAATACATGTGCATGACTAAAAGATTAAGCTATGAAAATGAAATGCTATGATGTTAAAATGCTAGATAAAACTGAAATGCGACGATAATAACTACGTATTAAAATCTAGAATTTGAGGTCCTTTTCAACTCAAAAGAGGGTTGTATTTAAAGATTTTTGAAGACAAGAATCCCATTAGCCAGGATCAATGATTGAGTTCAAACCTGTTAAAATGAACGATGAGAGATCGAGAATTTGAAAAGAAGATGGAATTTTAAGAGACAAATGAAATATGTGTCCATAATTAAAATAGATAATATTTAATTATGTGTGGAAAATGAGAAGCTTCTTAATTAAATATTTGAAAATATTTAATTATTGAGAAGAGAAAAAGCTTTTTAATTAAATATTTGAAAATATTTAATTATTTTGAGAGGAGTGAGGAATTTCAGAAAATATCTTAATTAAATATTGAAAATATTTAATTAAATGTGAAATGAAGAATATCATTTAAATTTAAAATTTAAACTTGTGATAATTAATATAAATAAATTGTGAAATCTATTTAATTAATTAAGAGGAAGATAGCACTAATTAAATAAATTTATTTATTTAATTAAACCAGAAGAATTGGAAAAATGAACAATATAAATAAATAATTAAATTTATTTATATGTAGATGACTTAAGAATATTAATTAAATAATACATATTAAATTAATTAACAGGTTTGGTTAACCGTGACCATTTTTAGATGCGTACATTTTTCCCCTCTTTGAAGTGGTGTGTTTTACGCATTGCTTCAAAGAATTTTGCCCAGATTTTTAGAAATTACCAATGCTATACGCCCCCTCGAGAGATAAATCATATGATAAAAGAATGAGCATGATTTTCAGAGGAGAAATCATGATTTAGCTCTCGGAATAGTGCTTTGCCTTACCAAAAATTTGAATATTTTCACACTTTTTACCCCTTTAAAAGGTGAAAAAGGTGGAAAGTCATTGTCATTTGAATAGTAACCTTTGGTAAATTTTAGAGCTCCGAGAGAGATATTCACAATGCCAATCCATTATGAGCACCATAGATTTGAGCGAGCCTTCTGGTATCAGAGACCAACTGCGTACGGACCTCCGATAAGTCGACCTGATCCTCTTCATAAATTTTTTTGATGATTTTACACATTTTTTTGCAATTTTTAAATTTTTAGCGTTCTAGTTTCGCGCGTACGAGTCATAGTTTAGCGCATACGGTAGATAAATTCACACATCCAGGGTAGTGCATAGGGATGAAATAGTCACGCATAGATTTGAATGGTGCATAGGGTACCTGTAATAGCGCATACATAAATGTCGCTCACATAGAATGCTAGATTGGCGCATAGCATAAAGTGGTGCATAGGGTGATTGTTTTAACGCATCTGGTTGATAGAGTAGTGCATAGATGAAATAGTGCATAGAAATTCTATCTTGGCACATATAGTAGATAGAGTCGCGCATTGAAAGAGTTGGCAGCTCTGTTTTAGCACATCCGGGGTTAAAGTTGCGCATACAGGGTTTTGCTCATTGATGGCCTGTTTTGGTGCATCCAGAGATTTTTCTCGAATTTAAAATGTTGAAGAACCATTGATAAAGTGCTTGGTGAGTGTTGCTAGATTAGACAATTGATTTTATGCTTTTAAATAACATCAAGCATAGAGTAGCTTGATTTGATAAATTTATCTTTATGCTTGAAGAACAAATAGGTCTGATAAATTTACATCCATGTGATATGAAAACAAATAGTAGAAATGATTGATAAAATTGCTTCCATGCGATATGTAAAGCAAATAGGTGCTGATTTGATTTGATAAATTTGCTTCCATGTGATATGAAAAATGAATGAAAATTGATTGAACTTGCTTGATGATGTACTAATTGATTGATATATCCCTTGCTGATTGATTTTGCATGATTTTTTGATGATGTTGTAAAGGAGGAATTTAACCTCCTCTAGATTTTAGAGAGAATTTCCTCAAATGTGGGAGATGATTCTACGACTGTCCCATGAGGACTTAGGAGTTATAGACTAGTGTGGCTTGAGAGCTCTATTGAGTATCCTGCAATATCGGTTCAACAGAGCACTGTAGACTGCTTTGGTCGAGAGGTGGCACAATGAGCATAATACCTTCCATTTTCTGACAGGAGAGATCACAGTGACTCCAGAGGACATGTACAGGATTCTGGGTATTCCTATAGTTCGAGAGCTTGTGATCTATGATCACAAGGAGATTGGAGGGACCGATGCGCTTAGGCAAGTCTTCCAGGATCCTCATGTCTCTGGATATGAACTTCCCTGGAAGGAGATGGTGGAGAGATATGCCCCACTACCTTTGGTCTTAACAGGTATGATCGGTGGTTTCCTTTGTCCTAATCGTAGGGAAAAGGGACTATCAATTGGTTGGGGCAAGATTCTGGAGGATATGCTTCTTCATGGGACCAGATATGGGGCTCATGTATGCTTGCCCATCTATACCATGATCTTCATCAGGTCATGTATATTGATGGGAAGAGTCTCTCATGTGGAGTGACTCTTTTATAGATATTTGCATGGGAGCATTTTGTGACTACACGTCCCATTGTTCAGAGAGATCATCCCCTTGGGTTTCCATATGTCTATGCATAAACACGACTGCTTGTCCAGCCAAGGCTGGGAAAGTTGGAGTACTGGTGGCGCATGCTCGATGATCTGGCTACAGTTATCTGGAGACCGTATATAGATTGTGATCCATGGGAGATAGATGATATAGAGCTACCATATGTTACTAGATCTAGATATCTGATTGGGAGGACTCCTTATATTATTGAGTGGTTTCTAGTGATGAGAGTCCTGAGGTAGCTTGGGCTAGTTCAGATGATGTCGCGGGGTGTGGCACATTATGCCAGACATCGGGAGGATATACTAGAGTGGGGTCCTACTGTGACCATTGAGGCAACCCAAGTAGAGTATTTTGAGTTACAACCAGCTCATTGGGCCATGCATCCGAAGGTTACAAATGCAAGGATGACAAAGGAGTATGCGACATAATTTTACACACATCTCTTTCCAAGGTTTACTAGCCCGGAGGAGCCTTCTCCATTATTCGGAGGGACGATCATACAACGAGGACGAGGGAAAGCATAGGTACTGATAACCATAGGGTAGGCATAGGTAGAGGATGCAGCGACCATGGATATTGATGAGGGGGTAGATGACTTTGGTAGCCAAGATGATAGCAACGATGATAGCGGAGGTGATGGAGGTGGTGGGGGTAGAGGACAAAGATATTTATTTGATGTGCCCTTCAAGATGAGGCCACAAACCTCGAGAGTAGTGGACCAGCTGAGTACTTTGGCTCCACAGATTGTTATCAGGGCTCCTTCATAGGGACAGATAGATGCTTTGCAAGAAAAGATTCAGACTTTGCAGAGTCATTTGGCACAGGCTCAGGGGATGATTAGTTAGCTGTAGGCATAGGTTCAACAACCACCACCTCCTGATCCACATGTAGCTTAGCTTATGGTCAAGAGGGATAGATTCAGAGAGAGATATGTACAGGTCGAGGGGGTAGCCGAGAGACTTCTCAGGTTAGTGGAGAGCACCTTGATTGGAGAGGTTGTTGGAGAGGGACTAGAGATTTCTCAAGAGGCCGAGTATTATAGGATGAGGTACTTTGAGGCAATACTACCTGAGAGGAGGATTGCCTTCACACATTCAGGTACTCGTACTCAGACCCATTCACGCAGTCACTCTAGGAGTGCTACCAAGAGTGTGGGTTAGCTAGTCAAATGAGAGATCAAAGCTTCTAGGAGCAGAGATCCATCGAGACCTACTACCTCAAGAGGCAGCAGTAGCCATGTACCCTGACCAGATGCCCCTCAGTGATGGACATTTTGTACATATTTATTCCATTGTATTTGATATATCTTTTTTGAAACATTTGATATCCTTGTATTTCTGGACATTTTCTTTGATGATATTTATGAGATGCAGTGGTGATTTGATTATGTATGTGTCATGTATGATTTCTTCTTATGTGATGGATGCATGTTTATTTCTATATGTTATGTTGTGTATGATTTTCATGATGTATGATGATGTAAATGATTTTCTTTTATTTTATCCAAGATGTGTTGTGATGAAATGATTCTAATATTATGATATATGATGGGATCTAAAGCGATTTTGCTTTTATAATGTATGTAATGAATGTAAGATGTAATGAAATGATTTTAATGATGTGAAAATGATATGATGTAATGATTAATGGTTTAAATGGAAAAATGAGATGAATGGATAAATGATATGATTATGAAGATGCAATATTTAATGAATGATATGCATATGACATGGATAATGATGTACTATGATGATAATGATAATGCCATAATTGGTGAACTAATAATGCATGATGTAATGGAAATAAACATGATATCCTAAATGATGAAAATAAATGGAATGGGTGCCACCTTACTATGTATGTGATATGATGTGTATGCAAGTGGAAATATTAATGTGATGAAGTGATAATATAAGATGAATTATGAAATGAATGAATTATGCACTTAATATGAATATGATAAATTGATAATAAAATAATGATGTAAAATGTGGATGCACGAATAATGATAAAATAATTGATGGTGAAATGATGTGAATGATAATGAAATGAGATGTAAAAAATGTCCAGTCATACTTAATCGTTGTCTGAAAATATATTCAACAATGTGACCAAACTTCAAAAATCTATTTAAATAGCCCTCAAAGTACAAATGAACTATGCCGTCCTAAATGTAGTAATGAATTATGCAATCCTAAATGTAATAACGAACCATTCTCCTTATTGCCATTTCATGTTGTGTTTAGTTTTCATCATTGAGCCTTTTGATATGTTGAAAGTTAGTACAAGCATCAAAGGGTATGTTAGCATCAATGATGACCTGAGTACTGCTTTCATAATGTTTAATATAGCAAGTTAATACAGGCATCGAGGTATAATTAAACCAAGATGACCTGAGTATTGTTTGCGTAAAAAAACAAAATTTAACCATTTTCCTATGCAAATTCTGAAATATCATTAATAATACCTTGTAGAGCATGTCTGATGACAAATTTGCACAATACTAATGATTAGCTTACAGACAACAAGCAAAGAAAAATCATACTTCTTCCTTTTGATTCTAGTTCAATACATCATTGAACCACTCCAAAGATACAATGTCATCAAATATCAAAGCAATAATTTGCAGCTTATGCTTTTAAGTTTGTCATTCATTTTATTCAGTTTTAAGATCATCCAATTTTTTTTAATCATCTGTCAAAATAGTCATGTAAGCTCAATTTAATTGGACAAGATTATCATTTTCGATATTCTAATCCTAGACACATGTTTTTGTTTTGCTTGCTAGAAAAGCTCCAAGAAGCGACTGCCCCCTAGTGACCTTGTACTCTGACTCTTGCTAGACACAACTGTTGCGATGGATAACCCTAATTCATCAAGCCATGATGAGATCCTTGTCATTTCAAGGAGTTTTGAATGATGCAGATGCGACGGTGAAGCCCGTAGGTGATGCTGATGAAAGACGGATATGCAGAATGAATCCTAATAGATGAAAGAGCCAAAAAAATTCACAAACAATGCCTGTTTGCCAGGTTTTCACCATTTGTTTTTATTGCACTTTTTCTTGATTTTATGATTTTTATGTTATCACCAAGATGCCTGTTTGCCAGGTTTTCATCAAGGCAATTTTTTTTTTTTCGGGACTTCTTATACTGTTTTTGATATTTTCTTAGGCGTAGAAATTCTTCAGATGAATGTTGTTGGTTGGATCTTCAAACAGGTCCCCTTCTACTGTTGACAACTGATATGCCCCCGATTTGTATGCTGCAACGATAATGAATGGGCCTAACCAATTAGGTTTGAACTTTCCTTTCTTTTCTCTATCCTATTGATTGTGAGGGTTTTCTTTGAGAACCAAATCACCTACCTGAAAATTTCATGGTTTGACTCTTTGATTGTAGCTACGGGACATAAATTTTTGATATCCTTTCAAATGATTAACTGTAGTTTGACGCCATTCATCAAGTAGTTCTATTTCTTGCAATATTGATACAAGATAATCTTCATCATTGATTAACCCTTTGAGTTATACCCGAAGTGAAGGAATCTCAACTTCCAGTGGTAGAATAGCTTTTGCTCCATAGACCAAAGCATAAGGAGTAGCTCCTGTCAGTGTGTGAATACTTGTTCTGTATGCCCATAATGCTGGATTCAATTGGACATGCCAATCCCAACTGGCTTCATTCACTATTTTCTTCAAAATTTTGAGAATTGTTTTATTTGAAGCTTTCTCTTGACCATTCCCTTGTGTATAGTAAGGTGTAGAGAATCTATGTTGGATGCGGAACCTTTCACATAGTTCATCAACATCTTGATTTTTAAAGGGTCTTCCATTGTCTATAATGATGGAGTTGGGAATACCATATCGGTAGATGATATAGTTCAAAATGAATGAAGAGATTCGTTTACTAGTAATAGTTGTCAAGGGAGCAACTTCAATCCATTTAGTGAAATACTCAGTGGCTATAATGATGAATTTATGTCCATTTGAAGATGATGGGTGTATCTTACCAACCAAGTCCAATCCCCACTGAGCGAAAGGCCATGTTGTGGTGAAAGGTTGTAATTCCTGTGCCGGTGCATGAATGAGATTTCCATGAATCTGACATTTTAGATATTTCTTCACAAAGATGAATGATTCCTTCTCCATGGTCGGCCAGTAGTATCCTAATCTTACAATTTTCTTTGCTAAGGTTAGTCCACTTGAGTGTGTCCCACAAATTCCTTTTCCGATTCATTGCGTTCAATACAGCTAAGGAGGGTTCCATCTAGACCATGCCGTTATAAGATGTCAGCAATTAAGGTGTAACGGGATGATTGACAAATGAAATTTCTTTTCTAATTCCTAGACAAGTCTAAGGGTAAAGTAGTATCTTTTAGGTAAGTGTAAATTTGGCCATATAAGGGAGAGTCAGAACTCATCGGATGGAAAATGATTTGAGTTTTAGGATTGTCATGGGCGGGAGAAAACAATTGTTCCACCAGGAAATCGTATCATTTTTTATTCTTTGTCAATTGGAGTAGAGAGGCGATTGTAGCCATATTGTTTGCTGCTTTATTATCAATGCGCAAAATCTATATGAATTTGATATTAACAAAGTATTTCTTGAGATCTTCCACCATTCTTTTGTAAGGTATCAACTTGTCATCTTTAGTGTGATATTTTTCATTGATTTGATTTATAGCAAGTTGTGAATCACCAAAAACTTAAAGTTCTGTGATTTTCCAGTCTATGGTAGTTCTTATGCTGATTACCAATGCCTCATACTCAACTATGTTGTTTGTGCAAGGAAACATTAGCTGATAAGATTTCTGGATTGTATTTCCTTGAGGTGTAATAAAAAGAATTCCTGCTCCTGAACCATGTTGAGTGTAAGAACCATCAAAGTAGAGTGACCATGATTGTTGGATATCTATTGTGAATACATTGACATCAGGAAAATCAATGTGTATTGGGTGTTCTGCTGGTACTGGTGCTTCTGCTAATTGATCTGAAATTACTCATCCCTTTATATCTTTTCGATCCACATAATGAATATCAAATTCGCTTAGGATCATAACCCATTTAGCCAACCTGTCAGTTAAGGCTGCCTTACTTAGAAGATATTTGAGTGGGTCAATCTTAGCCACAAGCTTTACTATATGAGTTAGCATGTAGTGTTGTAGCTTTTGAGAAGTGAACACTATTGCTAAACAAAATTTTTCAATGAAGGTATAATTAATCTCATGACTTGTTACGGTTCGACTGATGTAATAAATGACTCGTTCTTTTCCTGAGTTGTCTTCTTGTGCCAATAATGCTCCTAAAGACACTTATGTGGCAGCAATATATAATATGAGAGGCGCACCTTGCACTGGTGGATTCATGAGATACTGCTTTATTTGATCAAATTTTGCGTCACATTTGTGCTCCCATTTGAATGGAACATTCTTGTGTAAGAGATGTGTAAATGGAAAAATTTTATCCGCCAAATGAGCAATGAATCTGCGAATAGATTGTAACCGTCCCTGCAAAGAGCATAGTTGACTAATATTCCTTGGTGGTGGCATATCAAGAATTGCTTGTACCTTAGTTGGTTCCACTTCAATTCCCTTTTCTGATACAATGTATCCTAATAACTTTCCAGATTTCACTCCAAAGACACATTTCTTTGAATTAAGTCTTACTTTGAATTGTTCCATTCTTTTGAAAATTTTAGATAAGATATCGATGTGTCCTTCTCTAGTGTTAGACTTGGCAAGAAGATTGTCAACATAATCCTCCATGAATATATGCATCATATCATGAAAAATCATTGTCATTGCTTGTTGGTATGTAGCTCCTGCATTTTTTAATCCAAATGGCATTACGTTCCAGCAATAGGTACCCCAAGGACATGTGAATGTTGTTTTATCCTAATCTTATGGTGCAATCTTTATCTGGTTGTATCCTGAAAATCCATCCATTAATGAGTAAAGTGCATATCCAGCAGTCAAATCAACAATCATATCTATGTTTGGCAAGGGGAAGTCCTCTTTGGGACATGCTTTGTTCAAATCCCTAAAGTCTGTAGAAATTCTAATCCTTCTATTTGGCTTTGAAATAGGTACAATATTGGAGATTCATTCTGCATAGTCCATAGACCAGATGAATCCAACATCTAAAAGTTTCTTTAATTCCTCTTTATCCAGCAATGCAACATGTGTATGCATTTTTCCGATTTTTTGTTTTACAGGTTTTGCCCCCGGCATGATAGATAAATGATGCATGATGAGGTTCGGATCCAATCCCGACATATCCACATAGGACCATGCAAAACTAATTTGATTGCTCTTGAGAAATTTTGTGAATTCAGGTACTTATTCTTCTGTCAATGATGCAGCCAATTGCAAAACCTTGGGTTGTTCTATAGTACCTATATTAAGTGCTTCTATTGGTTCTATTAAAATAGAAGACCTCTCCTGATAATGTTTCAGAAGAGTGTCAAGTTTCCCATCCTCTGGCGCCTCTAAGAGATTTTCCCCATTGGATACGCTTTTTATTTTTCTCTTTTCTTGATCTAATATTGCCTTTGCTAGGTTTTCACCATTAAATCTTTCTTTTACTTTATTTATTTCATAGCTGAGAAACTTGGCACTTTCCTGTTGGAAACTCTGATCTTGTGATTCCCTGGTGGAACTTGTTTCTGGTTGGAATGAAGAAAGAAAGTTTATGATGGTTTCGTCATTAGGAAAAGTTGGGACATCAATGGGTGTGATTTGTTTCTAATCAATGAGTTCAGGATAAACCAAAGGTAATGGATCATTAGGATGAGTAAGGTCAATAGTCGTTAGGGTCATGATGTTATTGTCATCATCATTATGGGGGAGGAATAGGATGCCATCCTCCTTAGAGTGATATGTCTCACTTTGATCGAATTGGTCTCAATAGAGTCATGATTGCTTTGTAGGACGTAATCAAGCGGAGGCCTTGAGCTTTCCCATTGTAAGAATGCGGGTGAGAATTTGTGTATGATATCCACCCTTTTCTCAGAGATATATGTATTGTCAGAAAATTTGTCCCATTCATATTCATTGGAGTCCGTGTTATAATTGTCCGCCTGAATTCTCAAAATTGTTTCACCTAACTCCTCATTTGATGGCCTTTGTGCTACTTCTTCCTTAGTATCTTCACCATATCCTAACCTAGTCTTATCTTTTGGGTGCATTGTTTTTAATTGGACAGGTTCAACAATATCCTCTTTCCTTTTCCCTAGAGGGCCATTTCCTTCATAACCCATTTGTTGCATGATAGCATAACCTTTTCCATATTGTTTTGTGGGTAACTTGACATGTTGTATAGATTCTTCTTCATCTTTATAGAGCCAATCAAGAATAGCTCTATCTTCTAGTTTAGTTTCTTTGATAAATATCCCATTAAACTTGGTGATGGGGGCTGAAGTTGAGGCTAAAATGGTTGTAGCCTGTCATGTAGATGTTGACGGTTGACCATGGGATTTTGGGGATATTCTCCCACCCCATTATCCTTCAATTTTAGCTTGGTGCCAAAATTGCTTATCATTTCTTGCGCTTGTTCTTTATATTTGGAAGTAGAGATGGCCAAGGCCTCTCTATTATGTGGGACGAGTGTGTCTTGAGTTTCTCTTAGGTTAGAACGAGTTTGACCGCTAATGTGATCAGTGGGTATTGTTACTTCCTGTCCATCATATGGAAACTTCAAGCATTGATGATAAGTAGATGGAACAACTTGCATGTCATGGATCCATGGATGACCCAATAGTATGTTATAGGTTAGATCTCGATTGAGAACCTGACAAAAGGTATTCTTCACAACAGGTCCCACTCTGATTGGTAGCATGATGAGGCCTTTGGAAGTCCTTTCCTCATCATCATATGCCTTGATTGTAATTTTCCTTCGTGGATCTATATATTCTACTGAATATCCCAAAGCTAGGACCAATTTCAAAGTAAAAATGTTTAATCCGGCTCCCCCATATATGAGGACATGTCTAATGTGGGATTTGTGAACCATGACTTCTAAATAGAGTGATGAATTATGTGGATGGGTTATGGATGAGTCATCTTTTTTCGAAAAGGATAAACATGTGGATGAGGACAAGTGTCCCACCATGGCTTGAAATTTATTGATATCTAGATCAGGAGATATAGTTGTATCAACAAGAGCCTTTTCTAGAATGTCCTTATGTGTAGGTGATAGCTTTAAAAGTTCCAAGATAGAAATTTGGGCTGATTTTTTTCGTAGTTGATCAACCAAATTTTATTGACTTGGATGGGGAATTGCCGCTTTAGATGAGCTGCCTTTGACAATGATTTTGGCTTGTCCCCTTGTTGTAGCATTGACCTCTCAATATTCTTGTCTACCTTTGACTCGGATGGCATTGATTTGAGGATCGTCGGTACAGATATGATTGATAATGACATCATGCTTTTTATTAACATTCTTGCCCTTGTCACCCAAGGATTCTCCTTTTTGATAGTTAGGGCGGGGATCCTTGAATGCTTGATGGTCATTATTGTCATTGTGTCCCTCAACCATGATGGTATGGTTTTCAATCAAATCCTAAACAATATTCTTTAACCCTTGGCAATTGTTTGTCTTATGATCTTTACACCTATGATAGTCACAAAAGTGTGAGTCATTCCACGATGGTGGTTTAACTCGAGGCTCATAGTATCTTTGTGGTGGCAATGTAATAGTGTTTTGATTCAATAATTATTTGAGAATAGATTCCAAAGATTGGCCCAAGGGAGTGAAACTCCGTCGATTCGAAAAATATGACGATCTAGGCACATTTGAATTTTGATTATTGCCAAAATTATTTCCATGATTATTAGTTTCATTTCTTTGATTGGAAACATTGCCTTGGTTATTAGAATTTCCAACATTGTTGCTATGTTGAACACCTAACACATTAAGGATGGTAGGGTTTGTATTCACGTTGTTAGCATCTACTACCCCATCATTCACAACATTTTTATTTTGAGTCCAAAATTGTGACTTGTCATTATTGTGATTATGGTTTTTTTTTTTTGTTGTTGTACGAATTTGAACCCTCTTTATCGATTAAAAAAAAGATGCAGATGCAGATGCAACTAGTTTCATCAATTAAAGATGCAGATGCAACAAAAAGATACAAATTTCTAGATTTCCCATGCTCAAATGGAAAATGAAATTGCAGAACTTAAATCTACAATAAAGAAAGAAGCAACAAACAAAGAGTGAGCCAAGGATAGCTATCTAATAGAGTCATGGAAGCGGTAGGGGCAACTCACCATAGTAAACCAAAAGGTTGTGGAGCTTGAAAGTGATATCAAATGAAAGGATGAGGAGATCACCCTATTGAAGGACTCAGCCTTACCCAACCAATCAAATAGACCTCCTACAAATCACCCAATTGTTACACATCTCATATTGGGAAAGAGTGAAGGAATTTTGCCTAACTCTATAGTTGGTGCTATGTTTTCTTGCAAAGGAAACCAATCTTAGCAGAAGGGTTCATGAGGTGATCGATAAAATTCCTCAATCCATCATGGATAGAGTTCTAGAGGCTGAGGGATTATTAAATAGGTTATATCAGGTCTCAATGAGGTCTTAGAAAATGCAAGCATTGAAGACCAAAGGGCCACTACTAAAACAACCAATAGGGTGATCCACTACCATGAAGTTATCCTTCATGTTGATGAATGTTTTGCCAAGTTGCATCAAGCTATGAATAGCATAAGGAATAGGTTCTCCCATCTAAATCATATGGTTTTTCCTTCTCTATTCCTTGAGGGTGAGTTAGTGGCCACAATGGAGCATATTTCAGAAAAGATCAAGGAAAAGCAATAAGACATGCCTACCTTATAGAATTTCAGCCAACCCCTTGCTACAGAGGATTTTGAGAACATCACTCAGCCGATCGCGCATCTCCTTTTCCAATTTGAGTCATGGGCCAGTATGTCATCAACACTACCTTACAAGGAAGTGATCAAGATACAAAGAGCAGAGGAAAATCAGCATGACTTATTTGCTCCATCTAAAGATGAATGGATACCTCTGCAAACTGCCCTCTCAAATCTCTAACCGTACCGCTCGTTGGATAGGTCTCTGGTCTGCAAACCAGAAAGTTTTGGGTTCCTCATTCCACATGCAAAATTCCCCTGAATAGTCGCTAGAAAGCTATGAATATTAAATTTCCCAAGCTCCCTTCGGGTGAGTTTATTTTGCCTAAGTATTGGCCAAGCCCCCTTTTGAGAAAAGGTAATGTCGAGCTCCCTTTTACACAAGCCTATGCCAGTACCACCAATTGTTAGTCGAATGATCTTTGTAGGATTTTCCTCTTGTTTCTTTTTGAAAGCTTGCGACGAGCCTCCACATGTCAATCATTCATAAAATTTTGAGCCTCTTTGCATCGCTTCCCTTATGGGTCTCGATTGCGTGCCACATAGTATCAATTCACACACATTTCTTAGCATACCCCACCATCCAGCACAATATTCAACAAAATTCCACGTGTCTTCACAATGCAAGTTCTTCATCGACCAAGGGAAATGATGAATGTAAGGTCCCGACCGCTTGCTATGAAATCTTCCAAAGGCTTCATCATGAAGGAAAACCAAGCAGGTGACAACTATCACTAATTGCCATATTTTGTAGCTACCATCATTAGTTAATTACACGTGTCTGAGCGTTGGTCCTTTGGGACCACTACCATCATTCACAAGATATGTATTTGTCCTTTGGGCATCCTCGTTCATGGCTTGAATCTTTTCTATTATAATGACCAGAGAAAAATCATTGCATTCTCATCATTACTCATGATTAAAGAATATTTATTGTCGCTTGCTCATCAAGCCGGGTTTCCATTATAAATAATGATTCTTCCTTAGAAGCAAGGATTCCAAGAGTTCCAGCTTTAGTTCAGATTTATGTGGAAGAATAGATAGAAGAACCAGGCCTTTATTTAATTTTTTAGATTATTTTACAAGAACTCACAGACTGTGCCATTTTTTGGCCTTTCTGTTTTCTTTGATATTTAATAAATTTTATTGTGCCATTGCTGTACTGGATGCATCACTCTCAAACTTTTATAAATTAATACAAGTTTTTGGTTTAGATCATGTCTTGGACTCTTCTTTCTAGCAAATGTGTATGAAGCTTATTTTATGTCATATATAATGAATCATTCAGGATTATATCTTTATTTAACCATTCTGGAACACAACAGACTACCCAACATGCCCTTAAGTCGTATCCCTAAGATAGATTTATCATTCCTAACATCTAAATCTCAAATCATTGCCTTAGTTAGATCCTTTATTTTATATATGCTTCCTTTTCTCAATCAAAACCTCGGTTATAGAAGATGTCAACTTCTTTAAAAATCCAGAGTTTACTCAGTTTGGTGCAATAGGTCTCCCCTAAAATTGAGTTTCCCACAAAGGGTTGTTACCTTGAAAAATTTTGGCATCAAGAGGTACTTTTTTGGGAGGACCCCCTTGAAAGTGCGCTTAAGGAATGGGTCAGTAAGGCCTGGGTCCCTCATGGGGTCCACCTTGATATTGTCCAAAGTTTAACCAAGGTTTTTTTCTTGTTCGTCTTTGCAGAGGTCAATCATGTCTATACTATTCTAGCCCATGGTCCCTAGTATGTCAATTCATCTTTGTTCTTTTTCTACGAATGGAAATAGGACTTTGCTGTCTCGGATGACACCAAGTTGTGGGTCTCAGTTTGGGTTGAGTTTCCTGGTTTACCGTTGTTGTATGTGCTTTTTCTGAATTATATTGTGTCCTCTCTGGGGAGGGTTATTTTCATTGAGACAGATCATTTTTTTCAGGCCCAACCCTAGAAATAGATCTATGTTGAAGTGGACATTTCTAGAGATTTGAAATACTCCATTGACATTCAAATTGGAAATACTTATGTTGCGAAACATGATGAAAAATGGACCACGGTTTCAAACTGAAAAAATAATTCCAATGGTTCTAGGTCAAAATCTAAGGCCTCTGAACCAACAAGAAGCATTTCAAACCCTTATGTGAAGGGGAGGGAATCCCCAACCAGGGTTGACAATGTTCAGTCATAGCTAAGGCAAAAGGCTACGCCTCAACCTGTAGTTGTTATGATAGCACAACCAGATGCTTTGGGAGCTCAAAGGTGGTCACACATTCCTTCTCCACCATTGAAGAAGGTGAATATGTGAAAGAAAAGAAAATATTCTCTTCTCCTTATATTTAGATTGGCTCTATCCTGCAAGATTTTTGATAGAATTGCTTCTCCTATTTGATTGAAGAGGAGACAAACTCTGACAATATGGAGGAGTTTCACTAATGAATTTCATCTCATGGAATGTTTGAGGTCTGATAGATGTCTCCAAGAAGTATTTGGTTTGGGGTACTTTGAGTAAATACACTAGTATTGAAGTGCTTTGTCTCCAATAAGTTAATTTTTTTGGTTTTTTGCTTGCTTCAACTTGTCGCTCTATTTGGTTAGCCAGTAATGTTTTGTACTGATCATAAAGTTGGGTGTGGTGGATATATCACCCTTTTTTCCCCACAGTGGCACACATGTGTGGTCGACCATGGGTCTGATCCCACTCATCAGCTCATATGGATCCTTCTCAACATTGATAATCATTCCTTTGGGATTATTAATGATTATGCTTCTAATGATGTTGTCGAATGCTCTTTGCTTTGGTGTTGGATTTTTGATTAATTTCCAGTTGCCACTTGGTTATTGTGTGGGGATTTCAATATGGTTGAGATGGCATGTGAAAAACATGGCACACCACCATTCAAGTGAGAAACTGGCAAAAGAGAGGCGTGGTTTTACATGCACAATAAATTGGGAATTTTTGATCCCAATATAGGTCATTTCCATTCTCATTATCTCTAGCATACTTGGTGTAATTATAGGGCTAGTTCTAACAGGATATTTAAACACTTTGATTGTGCCATGATCTCAGCTCAATATTTTTCTCTTTTGACAACTCTGCTCTTTCGGTTAAGCCATTAGTGGATGTGACTTTGTTAGACCACTTCCCCATATCTTTTCGCATTTAATGGGATACATGATAGCCCCGCACATGTAAAAATCAATTCTTTTTAAATACATCTTTGCTCTGCCATAAGCCTACTTTGGCCCACACTCATAGAATTTGGAATCTGGAGTGCAGGCTATCTCGTCATACAATTTGGATTACCTGGTGGAATGATGCTATCACTCACACTTCTCATTTTTTGCACATTTATGGGCACCAACTGGCTATCTGTCATCGGCAGTCTTATGTGGCTACTAGTTTTGACCTATTCTTAGCCATGGAGGATTTGATGGCCAACCCATTTTCCCCTTCATTACAAGTCAGGGTGGTACATTTAAGGCACAAGAATCAAGTTGTAGATAATTATGTTGCAAGAGGTGCTAAAATCAAAGCCAGGTTGCAATGGTTAAAAATTGGTGACCATCCCTCTAAAGAGTGTTTTTGGCCCTACATGCCTGACACTCATCCCCAAGCATGAAAAAAACTAAAGATGGAGTCCAGGTGCTCTCTGAGCTTCTTGACATTCTCCAAGCCTTTATGTTCCATTATTAGTAGGTTTTCACTATATGGGATTTCATGCTTGTGCGACAATAAGCCCTCCAGGATTGCCTTGCTATTGTGCCAAATAGGCTTTCCTCAGTGCAAAGAAAATTGTGATCAATTATTAACACTGGATGATCTCAAGGAAGTTATTCATTTTATGGCTGATGAGAAAGCCTCAGGGATTGATGGTTTTCCATGTGAATTTTACAACGCCCTTTGGTATTGTGTTGGACAAGATTTGCATCATGTTTACTTAGAGGATTTTTCATGCTAGTTCTAAGGGAAATTTAATAAACAAAGGAAATATTTAATTCTTACCTAAGCCTAGAGATCCTGAGGATATTTACAACTAGAGGCCTATTACACTTCTCAATGTCTCCTAAAAAATCATTGCCAAAGATTTGGCACTAAAGATCCACCATATTTTACCTCAAATTGTGTGCTCGAAGAAAATCAGGCACCATGTGGGAAGGTATGGAGTGGGCTAGATGCTCAAACCAGAAGGCTATTTTCTCAAAATTGATTTTTCCAAGGCCTATGAC
This sequence comes from Sequoiadendron giganteum, assembly GCA_007115665.2. Classification (NCBI taxonomy): domain Eukaryota; kingdom Viridiplantae; phylum Streptophyta; class Pinopsida; order Cupressales; family Cupressaceae; genus Sequoiadendron; species Sequoiadendron giganteum. Next base: position 572,306,680 of record CM021100.1, on the reverse strand, counting down.
CACATTGAGTGGGATTTTATTCTTTCTATGTTGCAAGCTTTGGGATTTGGGCCCAATTTCATTCAGGTTGTTTGAATGCTCTTTGTAGATGCATCTGCTCGTATCACCACTAATGGATGCCAATCCTCTACCTTTGGGATATTTCATTCCATTTGGCAAGGATTCCTACTTGCCCCCTCTCTGTATGTGCTCTTTGTTGAAGGTTTTTTCTACCTTTTGGCCAACACAGTTTCTCAGCAGTGTGTCAAGGGAATTTCACTACCTAATTCTCAAGTCAACCGGTTAATGGACATTTTTTTGATGACTCTTTCCTCACTCTTCTAGAGGATGAAGACAATATCAAAGAAGCCCTAAAATATTTCAATATTTTCTACCTTGCTTTTGGCTCTTCTATTCAATGGCACAAAACATTGTGCTATAGATAGTCTATTCTACCCACTCCCCAGTTTCAATAGTATGGTTGGAAGTGGATTGGGCCAGGAGAATTTTTTCAATTCCTAGGCATTCCCTTTGCCTTCCAAGCATCTTCACTCGCACTTTGGCAAGCTATTCTTTCTAGAGCTGAGAAAAATATTTCTTAGTGGATTAATAAGCTTCTCTCTCTAGCAGGGAAATTTCAAGTGTGCTCCAAAATCCTCACAACTACTCATGTTTATTATTCTTCTTGTTGGGCCCCTTCTAGAGTTGCCTATGATAGGCTTCAAAACCTACTCTTGGAATTTATTTGGGCTTCTACTAAATCACATAGAGGGTTTCACCGTGTTGCCTAGGAATTTTGTTGCCTTCCTAGAAACTCTGGGGGACTTGGGTTGCATTCCACCCAATCACAAGGCACTACCTTGTGCGTAAAATAGATAATTCGTGCCCAAACTAGAGATGAGGCCTAGAAATTTATCCTCGAGCATTGTATTCAATCAAGCTTTCCTGCTCATAGACCTACTTGGAAAGGGATTGTATTTCAAACCCTTTTGGTCATGAAGGAAATAATTCAAATTGTGGGGTTTTTTGTTGCTAAAATAATTTGTAGAGCCTATGAGGCAATTAAACCCTGGCTCCATTGGGCTACTTCTGGTTTCCATGATGGGATTTCACTCAACCAACAAAATTTTTAGTGGTCTCCTCTTTTTTCTAGCAATGGTTAGCCTTTGGCTAAATCTCCTTGACTTAAGGAACTCAAATTCCACAAGAAAAGTATTCAGACCTTACAACAAATGTTTTACAAACACAAAATGTGTATCATGTCATGGAAATATTTTTGTGCCCTATACAAGCTTCAAAACTAGAACCATGCTACTTATGATGGTTTGGTGAATTATATTCCTAAATAAATGATTCATAAGGTGGGTATTCGTGGGTCCAAGACCTGGTGGAAGGACTGGAAGTGGTACCCAGACACCCCTTTTAGGAATTACAAGCCTAGGCTTGGTTAGAGGTGGCTCTTACCACACTTTCTGCCACTTGGTATGGAAGTGTTGAACTGAAACTTTCCCACTTTGCTTGGTGTATTCTTTTGCAAGGATTGCCTATGGGTTCCCAGCTTGTTCACTTGGGGGTTCAAGACCCTCGTTGCCATTTTTGTGGGCAAGCTGAGTTTTTTAAGCATCTTTTTTGGTTTTGTCCTAGAGCCCAACAATTTTGGACCTGGATTCATGACTTCTTTCAACCTTTTAGACCGGGGCCCTTTTCCTGGCATATGGTTCTGCTACAAGACTCACCCAAACTTCTTGCTAAGTATACTCAACTTTGGCACACTTTCAAGGTGGAAATCCTTATCAATATTTGGAAAGACAAAAATTCCCACATATTTGCTCACACTCAAATGGATAAAAATTCTTCTTTATATTCTAACCTATTATTTGTTCTAATGTGTTCTTAAAAATTCAGGTGCAAGAAAATAAAGTTTCACTTGAAGTTTCTCACCTAAAAATTATTTTGAATCATTGGGGAAATGCCCTGTGTACTGTTGCCTGGGTGTCCTCTTCACCCACTTCCTCTTGTGGTTGGTCACCCTCTTAGGGCCGGCAGCGGAGTGGCTCTATTCGCTCCCACTCTCAACCTCCTCTTTGATGGGGATGTCACCCTCCTCAATGGGCCCACTCTCCTCCGCCTCAAGCTAGCCAACAATGGTCATCCGGTGATCCTTCGAGGAGCAGATGTGGAGGTTCCAAGTGGCCCTCTAATGAAACTCTTTTCTTTGGCTTTGGTTGACTATACTCTGATAAAATCTTTTCATGGCTTGCACTTGCAATCTCACCTGGCACAAGGAAGATAAAGATAAAGATAAAGAAGCTAATGATGGTTGGGGTCCTCCTCCCGATGTCACTCCAGATCCCATTGATGTATGGGGAAGGAAAATCGATGACTGAGACCCTCTTGGCTCTGCTGGCATTGCTTTGACCACTTAATGGCCTTTTTTAATCTATTTTGAAATCATGGACTTCCAGGCTAGGTCCTTGTGACTGGTTTTTTGGCTTTTCTGGGCATTGCCCATGTGACTATTGGGGTGTGCCTTCTTACCATCCACCCTTTTTTTTAATACATATTTTAATCATTGAATTAATATAGATTAATGCCTATTCATAAAAAAAAAAATGTACAACACCGTTTATAAATGCTTTTTAGCAAGTGAAATGTACAACAACAACATTCATAAGTGTATATAGCTGATCTTATATGATTGGAAATGTGTTGGGCATGATTGTCTCAATGTAACAAGCTGAAATTGTATTCTATTTTTTATACTATCTCTAATACAAAAAAAATAAAAAATAAATTATACCCTAAACCCTATATTGAAAAAACAACAATTTTATTCATAAAAATAACTTAAATTAGTGATAAAAAATCTAAGTAAATTGATTTGAATGTTTTTAGAACATTAAGAGACATAATATTTTCATAATCCATATTAGAGATTAAGATGTGCTTATGAATTTAAGTCTATGTATTTTTTCTTTTAAAACACATTTAAATGAATTTAATACATTTTTAATTAATTATATTTTTAAATTTTTTGAGAAATAAATTTTAAACTTGGAATCTCGATATTACATATATTTTTTTCAAATGCATTATAAAATTGTTCAAACTCACTCAAATAGACTTGTAAATCTTATCTTAGGAAGTGACATGGGTGTGCAGGCATAAAACGACCAAAAACCAAATTTTTAGTGTTTTTGTGCATTTTTTCATGTTTTCCCTATATTTGGTTGTCATTATGCATTTAATGAGTTCATGTAGTAGAATTTTTGAGTAGTCATGATGATTTTTCCAACACTAGTCAAAACCCAGGTATATCAAGTTATGAGTTCTCATTTGAGTAAAATAATTTAATTTCTTTTCCTACAAGGGAATCTGAAATCTATGGTTCTATCTATTTCATATTTTATTTTCATTTCCCTAATCTATACTAAATTCTATATGGCAAATAATAATCTAAATAAACAATATTTTGGGCCCAATTCAGTTTATAAGACCTTAGAAAGTATGAATTCAAAACTTTAGACACAAATATTTATGACTATTGAATCAAGCACTAAACATAATACTCTAAGAAATGAAATAAATGTATATGGTTCAAACAAAAAAACTAAAAAATATTTATGTCCATTAACCATTTAAAATACCTTCAAAATTTGTCATGCTAAAATATTTCACCAAGAAAACATGAATTATTTTTTTCTTGAAACCAACAATTAAGTATTTTTTCCTCACAAGTGTTCAATGTTCATCAACTTGCATTAGGAGCCTATTCATGGTATTAACTATATGCCTTCATGTTGTAACATCTTAAATATAGTGTGAAAGTGTGTAATGATATAAAATATATTTCATGCAAAATAGATCTTGGTTAGAACATGCATGCAATAATATTAATCAATCAATGGAATGCAAAGAAGAATATGAAAGAAAAGGAATGAGACTAGAATAGTCTCACCCATTTCTCTCCTCCATGACTAGTTCCATTGTACCTCCTGACACTTGTTGTTGATGATGGATGCCCTCAGATTTGTGAGCAAACTCTATATGCCTAGCCTAAGCAAATGCCTTTGAAGGATTTATAAATAAATCTATGCAAACTATAAAGTTAATTCTATTTATGCAAGTAATAATGTAAGCCTATGTGTGATAGGAGAATGTCAAAATGAGATAATCAAAAATAAATAATAGATTAAGTGATCGATCCCGAAAATGAGATCAAGATTGTCATTTTATAGAAAATGCAATCTTGAATGGAGGGACAAGATGAGAGATTGAGGAATGCCCTAGAATCAAAGGTCAAGATTTAATAAGGCAACTCTCAATTAGGGTTAGGGCAACAATCCCCAAATGTGTGGACAAGATTTAATTTAAGAAATTAAATCAATGGTGGAGAATAAATGTGACATTGAGATGAAATTAGTAAAAATCAGAAGACAAGAGGATGAGATTTTAGAAAATCAATAATTTTAGCAATTACTTGATTTGTAGAAGAATATTTCCATTTTGAATTAAATTAATTCAAAATAGGGATTTGTGAGATAATGAGTAATTGATTTTTGAATTTAATTACTAAATGAAGAATCAGTTAACTATGGGAAGTCATTTTTAAATAACTTGTTTTATTTAAAAATAGGGAAATGTCACATAAGGCAATTAAATAATTAAGAATAATTAGTTAATTTAGAAGAGGCAGTTAATTAATAAATTATTGAATTTATTTAATTAAAAGAAAGATTTAGGAGTTAGTGACATATTAAATCAATATATTAATTTAATAATCTAGAGGACATTAATGATAAGGAATAGTTAAATAAATTGATTGAATTTATTTAATTATTAGAAGACTTTGACAATTAGTGACATATATTAAAATAAATAAATAAGATTTATTTATTTAATAATCATGAAGAATGAAAGATTATGAATTAATTAAATAATTATGAATTATTCAACTAATAGTTGAAGGTGGTTAGAAACATAATTAAAATGTCATAATTATGCTAGGGAAAAAGGTGATAAAATATTGCTTGTGGGCCTAAGTCATTTTTAGGTGTCTACATTTGCCCCTCTTTGTCATAATGCAGCTTGTCGTGTTATGGCAAAGAAAACAAGTCAAAATATGCCCCAGTGTAAAATAGGATGAGGAAGAATGATGAGGAGGTAGCGGTATGCCCCCTCAAGAGGATAGTTCGGTTCCAAGAACATGAGTGTGCTCTCAAAATGGATGAAAGGAATAGAAGATGAAAGACAAAAGTATATAGGAAAGATAGATAAAGATGATAATTATGCGGACTAGAAGAAATGTTAGAGAGAAAAAGATGAATGTTAGGATAGAAGGAAATGCAAGTTAGTGTGGAAAATGAAATGCATGTTAAAATCATTCAATATTTTCCAAGGTACTAATATGTGTTGCTCGAATCATCATTGGGCGGTAAAAATGACATAAATGGACAAGAAACACTAGGGTATGACTTAGAAAAAGGTGTGCAAGGTCATCCAATTGCAAAACAGACAATTGCAAACAAGGAAATGTCTTAACGCATACTAGAGGCCCATTTTCCCCTACTCTTTTTGTCAAGACAATCCATAGACAGTAGTCACAAAAAACAAAAATAGGTCATGAGATGTCATCGCACCTCTAAATCCTTCATGGGACATCCTCGTGGTAGCTAGTAACATGACCAAAAGACTAGTGAATAAAAAGATAAGAAAAAATAGCCAAAATTTCACAATCATTTATTTGTAATTGCCAATGTTTGCTTGCCGAAGATTAATTGTTTGAAAGCTTGAAAATTTTGACAGTTTTGACAGTTTGACAGTGCCTAAGGTCAGGAAGGACACATCTTGAAAAGGAAAATGACACTTTGATGAGATCCAAATCCAAGGAGGACACATCTTGAAGAGGACCACAAAGTGACAAGAGATTGACATTTTGACTAATGCTTTTGCAAGCTGACTGTATAATTGACTGTCTTATGCTGCCTAATTTTGACGAATTTGATATTGATGCTTCGAATGACTATTTTAATAGACGTGACCATGTTTGACTTATGATTTTTAATTGGACAAACCTAAAGGGACTGACTGAATGTCTCAAGGATTCAAAGATGAATCTTGCCTACGTAGCAAATGCGTAGAGATGACGTAGTTCAGATGAATGACAAAGATTGACTAACGCGACTGACTGGACTGACCAGATATGACTGACTTTGAATCTATTTTATTTTTTTGATTTTTTTTTTAGACATTGATTTGGATGTTTTTGTATTTTCTTAAGACATTTTTCATTTTTTAGGTCTTTTTCAGGACTTTTTCTAATTTTTATGACTTTTTCAAGACTTTTTCAGATTTTTATGACTTTTTGATGTTTTAATGGAAATTGTGACAAATGCATGTGAATGAGGCCAACGCACATGAATCCAAGGACAACCATAATTTGGCTACTAGTCAAGCTGAAAACCGAATGACAGGTGATGATGATGATGACAATGTTGTTTGACATGGGAAGGAAACATCCTGAAACAACATGAAGATGACAATGATATGACAAGAGTATAAAAGTTTGCAGCAGGTCTAGGGACAAAGCCAATGAATGTTTTGGATAATGTGTTAGGGTGCCATATTGTTGCATTTGAAATGATTTGATGAGGAATCTGTAAACCATTGACAAGGGAAACCAATATGGGTGATAGGTATAAGGTAATAGAGATTGATGACTTGGACTAGGAGAATTATCATATGGTCTCCAAGGATGATGTAACATAGTGAAATGGAGGCTATGACAGTAATGACATGATATTTTGTGACCAGTGTATGACCAAAAGATAGACATGTCAAAATTTTTCCAAAGCATGATTTGTGTTTGTGCCTTAGTCTTTGTCAAGATCAAAATAGGTAGGAAAATGGATGGATGAAAATGTCATGTGAGGGGAATGGGAGATGAGATTACTTGCCCCCAAGTGCAATGGTCCACATAGATGATTTATTCTACACATGATGCATGTTTGCCAAGTTTTCATCATGGTACTTATCCAAAGCGCCTATTTGCCAAGTTTTCACCATTGGAAAAAAAATTTCTCTTTACTATTTTTGATATTTTTTGATTTTTTTGATGTCACCAAGATGCCTATTTGCTAGGTTTTCATCAAGGGATGATTTTTTTGATTTTTTGATTTTTTTGTATTTTGCATTTTTGTCAGATAGCCTTGATGCTTTATATGACCACTAACTATGTTGAAGCCTTTGACGATGTCGATGTAGAGACTGGTCCCATGACATGCCAATAATGACCTTTTTGAAGTAGTTTCCTTGTCAGGATGGTAGTGCTTGCATACACTTTATTGATGTCATTGTGATCTTTGTTGATACTAGAGCTGGCTTTATCAAAATACGCACATCGCGATAGAGTGCCATGAGAGTCCTTATGATAGAGAGTTGCTACCAAGATGTGACAAATTTTTGACATGGGATGTTTAGACATTAAGGAGGATGTGGGATTATGATGGATGATGGTGGATGTGGATGGGTTGGTTGGATGTTTGGATGTATTGGTTTTTATTCTCCAAACTTTGGGTGTTAGGTTAGGATGTTGCTTGGAACCAACATTTTCATATGTCTTTCTTGATGGCCATTTTGATAGAGGTGGACATGTATTATATGTGGGAGTCCTCTTATGTTGTGGCTCCACATTTTTCTTGACTTTTGGATTGGCATCTTTTGTTTGCCTGATTCTTGACTTGATCCATTTTGTTTTGGGATCCATTTTAGCTTCATTTTTCCACTTGAATTTTTGTCTGATTTGATGGCCTTTGACATTTGATTTTGGATTTTGTATTTGTATGAATTTTGTTGGTTCCAAATGGAAGGTTTATTCATGATGGAATGATGGTTTGGGGTGTGGAGGGAAGGGGTATTGGCAATAATCTTATGACAAGGACTACTCATGATACCCATTTTGACATTTGTATTAGATAAAGTTGCCCCCAATATCGAGGAGGGACCACTAACATCGTTTGATTTTCCAACTGATGGACAGCCAAGACCTTGATGTCTGTAATGTGCTTGAACTTGTATCGGTTCCAAAATTTCTTGCTCGTGTAGGCTTAATCCTTTTCCCTGATAATGCATGTTCTAAAAAATTTTGGTGGCGATGGGATACTTGTCATTTTGGAAGCAAGATGCCAACCCATCACTATTGGGGAAATTAATGCTTGAAATCTTCTACTCTGTAAGAAAGCCTGCTCTGAAAAACAAGATGATCCTAATTGATAGGGTGTTGTAGTTTCACTGACATGTCGAACAGATTTTTGATTAATATCTTCGGTTTGATTTTCTGATATGTTAGATTCCGATGATTTTGTTGTTGCTTCCAAGTCTATTTCAAAACCATCCTCATGGTCATTGTCATAGAGCCCACTGAATTCTGCTATAGCTTGATCATTTGCAAATATTTCCATGCTAGGAGATTCTTGTTCTAGTGGTAGATCATCTATGTGTCCCATGGAGGCAAGTGTCTCACTTTTGGGAGTGTCAATACTTGAAGTTTGAATGGAATCATCTTCAAGCGTTTCATTGTGAATGGAATAGAGGTCAAGGAGTGGATCATTTTGGACTTCTTGATCAAATATAGTGTCTTGATCAAAGAAGGGCACAGTTGGAATGACATGATTGAAAATAGTGTCTTGACCGAGGATAGGTTCCTCTTAAATGACATGGTTTTGGATGGACTCTTGACCAAAGATAGGTGTATTTGGTATGCCATGATTGTCCAGGAGGACTTCTTCAATGGACGTAAAGATGGAGCCATGGAATGGACTACTTTGATCTTGACATGACGGCGATGTTATAATGTTGTGCTTTGGACTTGCCTCTTGACATGTATCCTCAAGTTTATGAGATGCGATGGGACTTTGGAGACCATGACTAGATATGGTTTCATGACCCAATAGAGTGTCTTGAAATGGATTGGTGTATGCTCGACTAGGGTAGGACATGGAGTTTTGGACTTGGTTAAGGGATGATGGGCTAGAATAGGACATGGCCACCTGGCAAGGATATGGTGTGGATGGAGGACTAGGATATGACATGGGTGGAGGACTAGTATACGATGTGAATGGAGGACTAGGATATGACATGAATGGAAGACTAGGATATGATGGAGGACTAGGATATGACGTGGATGGAGGACTAAGATATGATGAAGGACTAGGATATGACATGAATGGAAGAATAGGATATGACATGGATGGAGGACTAAGATATGATGTGGAGGCTTTGAATGAACTAAAGGAGGGTTGGTTTACCTTGCCAAAGTTAGGGTGGGTATGACTAATGGAAGTTTTTTGTAACTCAGTGCCATGGATGATGTTAGGGGACCCTTGATAGTAGATGGATAGGGGACCAGGACTTGTGGATTATTGGTAAGATGGATAGATGGATGGAGGACTAGAGGTTGAGGTGTGTTTGGACTTGCATTGGAGGTATAGTGTTTTGAAGTCCCTAGCAAGTTGTTTTTGACCCTTACGATTGAATTGGCATTCAATTTGACTAGCAAGCATGTCATAGTGACTTGAAGACATGATGGTGGATGAAAATGAAACTAAGACTATGCAAAGTGACAATGCAAAGTGATAAAAGGGATGCCTTATGTCAAATGATTTTAGGAAAGCTTTTCTAACCACTCAAAGTTTGGCCAAATGTCTCGATTTGGATTGTCAAAGGACTGATTTGAAGGACAAGATGATAAAATGACAAGGTGAGATTTCCACACTAGACTTATGAGTTGGAAATAGCTCACCAAAGGATAATGACTTAGGATTGATTTTCTTTTGAATTGGTCCAATGACAAATTACTTTTGAGAAAAAGGTTTGACAAAGGAAAGTTTGCCTATCCCAAAGGTGTAAATTTGAGGACTTAAGACTTTGCTTCTGAAGATGATGATGGATTGCACATTGGATGAAAATCAAAATGCAAAGATGGATGACCTAGACAAGTTGTTTTGTTGGTTTCAGATAGAGACTACTGGGAAAAGATGCCAGGAAAATATGCTTGAAGAAGTTTAGCCTCTGGTTTTTGATAGGAAATCTATTTTTCCAAATGACAGGCAAATGTGTCATTTAAGGTCTCATATGCGGTGCACTAACAAATGTGTCTCTATAAATAGAAAATGTGTTACACTAAGTTAGATGCATTGTAGGATTTTGAAGTGTGTTCTACAAAATGGCAAATGCGGCGTTTGGGATCACAAATGCGGTTTGACAAGTCTATTGCAGTTTGGGAGTGCAAATGTGGCTCAGCCATAAGAAATTGCGGTTTGAAATTGCAAATGCGGCATTTTATTAGGAAAATGCGTTGAATGACAATAGATTGTGGTTTTAGGGCTGGCAAATGCAACTCAGAATGTGAAAGTGTGGTTCAATATGACAAATGTGTTGTTTTATCAAGCAAATGCATTGAATGACAGTCAACTGTGGTTTGAGACTGACAAATGTGGCTCAGTGTGTTTCAGTTACGGCTCAGTCGAGCAAATGCAGCTCAAGATATAGCAAATGCAACCTCACAGAGCGATTACAGCTCAAAGTATGGCTATTGCAGTTTGACAGAGCAATTGCGTCCTGCGAATTTAATTCAGGAAAATAGAAGACCATTTAGCCAATTTGATAAGTTTTTTATTGAGATTTGTTGATGTTTAGTTTGTTTGAAGGTTGTTTGAAAATAGTTGGAAAACACATAGAAATTAAATTACATCAAACAAACTCACTCTTAAAAGTCAAAAGGTCATCATTGCAATCACATCCCACATCTTAAAATCGCATCGACTCACACAGCCATGTCACCCCCTAGAGGGTGCCCATGTTTTTGTCTTTTCTAGGTGCGTACTCAAGGTGATGGAAGTGGATACCGAACCCCCTGAGTAAAAATTCCATGGAGATTATATGGTGAGTGTCTTGGGGGGAGATTCTTCCCTCCCCTTGCATCGTGATTGAAACAATGTCTGGTTACTGACATGGCTGGCTTCTACACTATGGTTCTTAGTCAAGGTTTCCGTTCAGTGTGGCAAATAAATAAACTCCCTCAAGAGACCTCCTAATCTTAAAAAAAAATACTTTGGGGATGGTTATCTTGCCACTTCCGTTGAATATGGGTTTCCCCAAAATTCACTTTTGATTATAGTGGGTTGGCAAACCTGGCTTTGGTTGTTCCCACTTAGGTCATTCCCATAGGGTGAGTACTTTTTCCCACTATGGTAGGCCTTCTAAAGGTTGTAATAAAACATGAAATGCATGAAAATAAAAATGGATAAGTCTGGCTTTTTGATCACCTAGTAAAGGAGAGACCATATACCTATTATCCAACAAACACAGTAAACAAATGTTCAGTTTTAAACCCAAATAAAAAAAATTTATTCTAAGTGAAGATATTGCTTCACAAAAACATGGGGTTTATTTTAATCCAAATAAAACTAAAGTGTGGTGACTATCCTAGGTTGATAAATTCCAAATTAGATTTTCTATCCTAGGATTGGTAAATTCTGAGTTAAGTGTTTATCCTAGGGTTGGTTTATTTTAATCCCATCAAAAAGAAAGACTAGTCGTGGTCACGTCAGATCTTGATTACAATTCTAAAAAAAATGAGATTTTACTAGTCAAATGCAACACTCTCTTCATATGTGGCTTGGTAGATGCAGCTCGACGGATGTGGCTTGGTGGATGCAGCTCGGTGGATGCAGCTCAGCGGATGCGGCACGGTGAATGCGACTTGGCAAATGCGACTCTACAGATGTGGCTCACCTAGACGCAACTTGTCAGATGTGACTCAGGATGTCGTTTGCGGTTCTGGTTCTAGGAAATTCATGGCACCATGGTGAATGTGTCATTTACGAGCACAAATGCGGCTCGACGGAGCAGTTGCATTGCATTAGCCTGTGGTTGCGGCGTTCCGTGCTCCTTTACCTACAAAATAAAATGTGAAGTCGTACAAAAACCTGCAAGATGTGTGTTAGATCATCGGCTTCACCAATGTAATGATATAAAATATATTTCCTGCAAAACAGATCTTGGTTAGAACATGCATGCAATAATATTAATCAATCAATGGAATGCAAAGGATAATATGAAAGAAAAGGAATGAGACTAGAACAGTCTCACCCATTTCTCTCCTCCATGACTGGTTCCATTGTACCTCCTCATGCTTGTTGTTGATGATGGATGCCCTCAGATTTATGAGGAAACTCTATATGCCTAGCCTAAGCAAATGCATTTGAAGGATTTATAAATAAATCTATGCAAACTAGAAAGTTAATTCTATTTATGCAAGTAATAATATAAGCCTATGTGTGATATGAGAATGCCAAAATGAGATAATAAAAAATAAATAATAGATTAAGCGATCGATCCTGAAAATGAGATCAAGATTGTCATTTTATAGAAAATGTAATCTTGAATGGAGGAACAAGATGAGAGATTGAGGAATGCCCTAGAATCAAAGGTCAAGATTTAATAAGGCAACTCTCAATTAGGGTTAGGGCGACAATCCCCAAATGTGTGGACAAGATTTAATTTAAGAAATTAAATCAATGGTGGAGAATAAATGTGACATTGAGATGAAATTAGTAAAAATCAGAAGACAAAAGGATGAGATTTTAGAAAATCAGTAATTTTAGCAATTACTTGATTTGTAGAAGAATATTTCCATTTTGAATTAATTTAATTCAAAATAGGGATTTGTGAGATAATGAGTAATTGATTTTTGAATTTAATAACTAAATGAAGAATCAGTTAACTATGTGAAGTCATTTTTAAATAAATTATTTTATTTAAAAATAGGGAAATATCACATAAGGCAATTAAATAATTAAGAATAATTAGTTAATTTAGAAGAGGCAGTTAATTAATAAATTATTGAATTTATTTAAATAAAAGAAAGATTTAGGAATTAGTGACATATTAAATCAATATATTAATTTAATAATCCGGAGGACATTAATGATAAGGAATAATTAAATAAATTGATTGACTTTATTTAATTATTAGAAGACTTTCACAATTAGTGACATATATTAAAATAAATAAATAAGATTTATTTATTTAATAATCATGAAGAATGAAAGATTATGAATTAATTAAATAATTATGAATTATTCAATTAATAGTTGAAGGTGGTTAGAAACATAATTAAAATGTCATAATTATGCTAGTGCAAAAGGTGCTAAAATATTGCTTGCAGGCCTAAGTCATTTTTAGGTGTCTACAAAGTGAACTTCAAATGATTTGTTAGATGGCCACAAACTAGGGTTTATTCACCAACATGAGAACTTATACTTTCCTTGGGTCGACTAAATTAGTACAAGTCTCAATTTGATCAAGATAAAAATTGTAAGGCTAAAGACTAATACCAAGAGAAAAACTATTATTAATTAGTTTAATAATACCTTAAGGTTATGTTAGGTTTAATATAGTTTGGTATTTGTTTGAGTTCTAAAGGGTTAAAACTCCTTGAATTTAACCTACCCTCACTTGAATAAATTTTAGTGATATTTAATTAGGATAGTTGATACAAATCTCAACGAGGGATGATACACTCTTCTTTCATGTCCTGATTAGTTAATCAACACCAACAATTTAATTCATAAATCTATTTTAATTAATGAGACTAGTTCAAACTAGGTTTAATCTAGGAATAATTAACTTGAATATATTACTTTGTTATTTAATATTTCAAGGGATCATGATTATAGAGGAGGAGATCTGACTACTCAGGACCCTAGGTCACGAGAGGGTCTAGAATAATAGGCTGCCCTAATCTACCTTAAGCTAACATAATGTTTAAGGAGATTTTAAGTTTTAAAGGCTGAAAGGAAGAACAACTAGGTTGTTGCTATCTTTTAACAAGCCTGAATGTTTCAAGAAGTTAGGTGAGAAATTTTCTAGAGCTTAGACTGTGACTTAGGCAGCTCATTGCTAGAGGACTATAGCGTGGGACACAAATGGCAACACAATGCACTAGCCTCGGTACAGATAGAAAACATAAAGTACAATAAGAGATTGGAAGAAACTCACTAGACCTAACAAGTATAATTTAATCCAAAGACAAAAATAGAAAGGAATAAAATAACAAAATAGCAAGGACAATACTTTAATTTGATCTAAACTATGAATTGACAAGGCAGCGTAAGGAAAGTACACCTTCCCACCCATGAGTTGATATCTTCAAGTTTTTCACTTAATGAAAAGATACACAGAAGAATGGGAAAATGTTGGGGTTATGTATAGAGGACCATCATAGCCAATCCCCCACTTTGGTGTTTCCACCTCCACAGACATCCAATATAGCAATGATAGGAGAAATGTGATAAATAAACATATAAAAATACCAAGCAATATGTTGAACAAAAATATGCTATGATATTAAAAAAATAATGCAAAAGAAAAGGAAAATTGAGTGATATCACCTTCAACCATATGTGCTCAATGAAAATGGGAGTGAGCTTGCAAGGTATCAAGAACCAACGTTGCCCCTACAATAAGGGGAGTGAGCCAACAAAATACCAACTTGCAGCTTTAATGGAGGTGGTAGAGCTTGAGAATGTTATGAGAACAGTGTGAAGATAGTTACCTAAAATAAATTAAGATCAAGAGAGTTTAAGAGAGAATGAAAGAATGGAAGAGATCATCATTTGAAGGGTGAAATTGGAGGCAAAATAATTGTTAGAGGTCAGTAAAGGGAGCATAGATGTTATGCTTCATTGGCAATGGAGAATTGTAATGCATTTGCAGATTCCAGAGGTAAGAATCCTATTAGGATGGTAGCATTCTACATAGATGTTTGTGTGTTGTTCTAGTGTCCTAGATAAAATATCATCCACCGACACAAAAAAATAGCTACCATGTGGATGGGAAGAAAATGAAGTACATGGAATTACATTATCAGACTTAATTCTATAAGGTGGGAGGTATTCAAATGTGGAATTTGCAAGGGTTGAAAATTCATGCCATTACATTCTACCCCACTTTAGTGAGCATAAGTGTCAACAAATGCACGCTAAAGTAGAGTGAAAGCTGAGAAATTCATATCTGAATCATCAAAGAAGAAGACCACAATCTGACACACTTGAATGCACATGAAGAGGAGATGGATCCATAAGTACTCGACCTTGAGAAGAGTTGAACAAATTTGTTCCAGACCCTCGAACCTAACGAAGCTGAACAAAAAGGCTTTGTAGGTTCTCGATCCTACAAAGGAGGTTCCACAAGTGCTTAGTTCTGAGGGAGGCCAGATGTGAAGGTTCCACAGATTATGATAGGCCCTTACAGGTGCTTTGTCCTACAAGGCAAGCTTGAGGTGCTCATTCCTACAAGCTTGATTGAAAATAAGGTTCACAGGTGCTTAGTCCTATAAAGCAACATGTTATTCTACAGAAAAAACATGTTAGATAGAAAAATACCATGCAAGTAAACAAAAAATCAATAATTGAAGGAGAATCTTTCAAAGGGTTCCCTTGGGAACCCTTAAAAAGAAAGGGATCCACTCAAGGGACGCTTTGTTTGAAAGGTGATGCTATTTTTTGCAAATAATTCTAGCATCAAGGAATCATTTTGAAAGATCTCTTTCATCAAGGAATTCAAAAGGAAGAATAATCCCTCGCAAGGGAAAAATTTTAGACTTCTTCATCAAAAAAAGTACTCCCTTCTTGAAGGAAAGTTTTTAGATTCTTTCTCTATGAATCTATTTCAAAGGAAAAAATGTGTTAGGGGTCCTTGCTAAAGAATAGGTTTTTGAAAAATAGGGTATTTTTAATGAGGGATTCATTGGCCATTGAATACACCTTTTTGAAAATCAAAATAGTATGATAGCCCCCCCTTAGGATGGTGTGTGTCGAACACAAAGTCATATGACATACTAAGAAGAGAGAAGAAAGTGATGTTGTACATCGTGATACATGACGAGATGTAAACGTGGGAATTTTTTCGCACATGTGAGTTACAAAACATAGGTACCACAACATCATGAAACAAGCAAAGAAGAGAGAAAGATGAAAAGGAAACTTAAGCAAAGAAAATGAAATCAAGAGACAAGGGGATCTAATATTTCAAGGTTAGAACTTCTCATAGATATAGATAGGTAGATATAATTTATAATAATATATATGAACTATCATCAACACCTTACTATATCAAATCATGCAGAAGAGTACATGAAAACAAAATAAGAATAATAAATTGGGTCAAAATGGAAGGGAATCCTGAATGCCCCCAACACTTTTGCATTGTCTCCAATTGTCAAAAATCAAGGCACAACAAAGAGAAAAATGATGTAAAAAATAGAAGAAATTTGCAACACAAAATACTCTTGTATACAAGCACCTACAAGGGTGACAAGGGTCCTCCAAGAACACATAAAATGAGAATGGGGAAAAATAACACACACGCACACAAATCTAATCTACAAATAAAGAAGAGATTCCCTCCTAGTCCTCATCAACCAAGAGGTTATTGTTCACCCATTCTAGATCATCATAAGGAGAAGGCGAATGAGCCTAGAAGGGCAGGATAGCAAGGGGAGAACCCTCTGACTCACAAGAGATAAGGAAGAGGGCCCCTTGAGGTCTTCTCCACTCAACCCTTATGAGGTAAACATTATTGATTTTGCAAAAGTCACCGATTATGCTAGAACATTGTCCACTAATTTGAACATGCACTTGACAAGAGTGTCATGTTTCAACTGAGTGGGTGACAAACAAGGTGTCTAAAATCCACTGTCGGCCTCACCAAAAGAGTTGAGGGAAATGAAAAAATTGGAGCATGCCGAGGATACCTTTGTCACTAGGAAATTAGAAGCCAAAGAAGAACCAACTCCTAAATAAGGTGATCCCTTCTTCCAATCCCCATTAGAAGCAAGGTCATCCTCAAACTTGTGCTTCATGGAAGGATGCAAGATCCCTAAAAAGGAAGTATAAGGCAAGGAAGAAGGGGAGAAAACCATAGTGGACACCACTAAGGTATTTGAGATATCCATAGGCTTAGGAAAAGGCAGGATTTCCAAAAGGCACATCAAGAGAGGAGGCTCAACCAAGGGAGTAATGAACACTTGCACCCTTTTAGGGTGAGGGTTAGCCCTACTCATGGGGGGAGCCAAGAGACAAAGGAGGGCACAATAGGAGACACCAAAATAGGAGTTGTCGTCTCCCATTTTTCCTTATACAAGAAATCTACTTAGTAGATAGGGCCTTCCTCCAATGCTTATGCTCACGTGCAAGGAATTTTCTTTAGCTTTGGGAGCTGGAAGCTACAACTTGA
Organism: Sequoiadendron giganteum; assembly: GCA_007115665.2. Lineage (NCBI taxonomy): Eukaryota > Viridiplantae > Streptophyta > Pinopsida > Cupressales > Cupressaceae > Sequoiadendron > Sequoiadendron giganteum. The sequence continues at coordinate 572,289,403 of CM021100.1, read as the reverse complement.
GGAGTAGGAGGCTCTTGTTTTACCATGGGAGTGTCCATCACAACTGTTTCTGGTGGAGGGACCAACTCTTGGATAGAAATAGGAGGAAGAGATGTATGAAAAGAAACAACAATCAATGGAGAAGTAGATTCAAGTTCCTCGGTGACCTGCATCTTCCCATTTTCTACCCTAGGGGTAGGAACAATAGGAGGCTATGAATTCCAAGGTGTAGAGATTACTCCATGGGGACCCTTCTCCTTACCATACATGACAATCCAAGGAACCATGGATAATGCATGAAGGTCAAACACCTGGGCTTGGCCTTTCGCCAAGTGGGCACCATCGAAGTCCCCATAAGAATCATGGGGGAAAAAGTTGAGGACGTCTAGGGAAAGAGGTAGAATCGGGTTGAACTATAGAGGAAGAGGAAGAAGGCTCTTGAGCATGAGAAAACCTCTCCTTCCCCTTTTGAGAGAAAGAGGAAGCCTATTGTTGTGCTATAGGATATGTCGTTCTTGGGTGCACCTTACCCTTGGTCTTATACTTAACATAATTTTGATAAATCGGGTCTGCTCTTGGAGGAAGAAAACCTACCAGGGTAGGCCAAAAATGATCTAGTGAATATCCCCCACACGATACCATCAACTGATATACAGTTTTATGCACAACATGCACTACACCTTCGTAAGAGAATTTAAGACACTTATGAATAACATAAGTGGACCATTCATGGAAACTAGCCATGGTATGCCTAGCTTCACTCTAAATGAGTTAGATTCCAGAATGATGTCAAAGGTAGCATTCATAGCCCCAGGTCCCAGTAGGATGGAAACAATTATAGAACCATAAGGAATAAGAGACAGACCGTCATGGGTACGTATGGTGGTTTTCATTTTTTCATAATCCTCCCTTTGTAGAGAGTTTAGGAAAATAATATCCTTCATAATAACATTCACATGACTTGCATGTTCCATAAGGACTCTTGTCACAATTTTTTCATTGAAACGAGTGAGAATATATAGATGATAAGGTTTGTTATTCATGGGCAAATCCTACGATGTAAAAGTTATATTTGGTGAGCTAGTCATAGGTTGAGGGGGAGGAATGTGAGTAAACAAAACCATATTTACATACTCTGAGGCCTTAAGAGAAGCAATTGAAGGGTCAATGATCAAATTTGTAGAGTGAAATAGAAACAGGTCCAAATAAATCTACAATTCATTGTTTGCCTTATCCACAAAATTGTTTGTATTCTACTTTTTACCATCAAGGCAAAAAGTATCGTCATCGATGTGATCCTATACCTTGTGATGCAAGTGCACACAATGTTCAATATAATGCTCATGGACATGATGGTCTTACAAGAATGAATTTCTATCGTACCAATCAGTGTAAGGTTCTCTAAGAGGTCGAGGATCCTCCAAGGATATAACCTTATGTTTCAACAGTTTTTTCAAAATAGAAGAGTAAGATTTAGACAACTTTATGGGTTGTCCGTTGTGCTTGAGGCCTTTGTCACTAGACACGGTGAATGCATTCACAAAATATTTTACTTTTCCTAAAATTGACATAATAGACCTTCCTCTTGGATGGGAGCATGAGGAAGATCCCTCCAATTGAACGACCATCTATTGATATTCGCACAACATTGTGCACATATGTGTGAAAGAAGGATACTTATGTGAGATGAGGATTGTCATTTTGGGCCGATTAGTTTTTATCCATGATGAATCGAAGCATAATTTAGCCACTAAACCTCAATCTTCCAAACAAGATCCTTCAAATTGAAAGTTAAACTAAGAATTTATTGAAACTGAAAATTACAAACTACAAAAATAGTTAAATGCCTACTCTAACCCATTTGAAATTTATCCCATTTTGGAATTGGCATCATGATGATGTGAAATGATGACTCTTACCCAATCTAGTGATTAGTGAGCCTGTTTCAATCAATTCTATGGAAGAGAATCGATGAAACCATTGTGATAAATGGATGAAAACATGATTTATGAAAAATTAAACATGATGCAAAATAAATTAACATGATTTTATGCTAAAATTGATATAATTGTGCAATTGCTAAGATAATATAAGATAATTCTAAGCTAAAACATGGAAACCATAATTTATAAATAAGCTAAGATGAATGCATGGAATCCATTAATGGATTTCTTAAGCTATTATGCAAATAAAAATGAACTAAAATTAGCTAAAAGTGAGTAAAGTGAAAGTGTGAGTCCAAGTGAATTCAACAACACAAGTTTTCAATTAAAAGATCAATCCAGTTGTCTCCAAATAGTGCTTTATTTATAGGAGAGAAAATGAGAAATAGAGAGTTGAGATTGAAAAGATTAATCAATGGCCAAGAATGGAGGAAAAGAGAGGTATGGATCATGGATTCTCATCAATGAATGAGAATGCAAGACGAGATTTAATCAAGGGCTCACATTTTTTTCAAACCTACACACACAAGTCACAAGGTGACTTGCTCAAGAGGTTAAAGGTTTAGCTTGCTCAAGAAGCCAAGTGAGATGATTGGAGGAGAGAGAATATTCTTTGGAATATTCTCATGGGTGAGGATAACAGATATTTTTCAAATTAAAAGAAATTTATAATTGTGAAAAAAGGGATAAGGAATATATTTCAGGGGAATATTACCCTTTTGGAGGAAAAGTAGATTAATTGTCAATTAAACAAGGTTTAATCATACAATTAGGAGATTTGAAGAATTAAAGTGATATTCATTAAATTAAATAATTTAATCAATAGGGGAGAGATGAAATGAAATTTAATTAAATAACTTAGGGTTATTTAATTAAATAAGAAGACTTAGAAAATTAAATTAAATATTTTGATTTATTTAATTTAATGAGACAAAATGTTAGTGTGAAGGGGGAGTGAATTAATCAGAGTTGATGAATTAGGTTAATCGATGAAAAATGATGAAATTAATTAATTAGCTAGGCTAATTCAATTAATCAAGTGAAAAGAGGATGGGTTTCAGAGGAAATGATGTTAGTATGCCTAATTCAAGTGTATGATATCATTTAGGACATTTTTCAATGTCTACATTTCCCCCCTCTTTGAAGTGAGGTAGCTCTAGCTTCAGTTCAAAGAATAATGCTTTTTGGATTAAAATTGCTACTTAAATAAAAAAAATTGATTTTTCTGATGCCCCAATGGAAGGATAAAACCAATTCCCTGCCCCCTCTAGAAATAGAGTAGAAATTTTGAATTTTGGGTTGATTTCTCGAAAAAGGTGAAAAGCTACCCCAAGGGTCTAGAAAGTCTCCAAGATGCAAGAATTATGCCAAAATTGAAAAAATGATGCAAAATGAGGTTTAGATTGGAAACATTGGTGAAAATGATGATAAACCCTAGCTTGAAGGTGAAATTAGGGCAAAAAACACTAATTTTCTAGCATAAATAAGCCAAGAAAGGTCACTTTCAATTCATTCATGCATTCACACCTTAGAGATTCTTGCTATTTTGAGCTCTTAATATCTGATGAAATGGCACGGCGAAAGCTCCCATGACACATTGCCCATCGATTTTGAGAGTATCAATAGATTCTAGGTTCAAGACCATCAGTATGTAACTCAAAACTTGAATTGAAATATGACTTTTTGATGCATTTATTGGAATTTGAATTTTAAACTTTGGTGGTGTTGCTATATAGCCATTCCCATTTGACAATCGATGATGCTAAAACAATTTATAACAATACACTTTGTGATTTAAAATTAGGGTTTCTAATTTTAAATTGTAACACATGCTTATATAGCGACACACTTGCCAATTTTAAAACTAGGGTTATCGTTCCCAAAGCTTAAATCGTGACACCCATGTGTTTGGTGACACACTTTGTGATTTTTAATTTTAAATTCCTTTAGGCGTTGCAATTTCAAATTTAAATATAGTGATGTTATTACAAATAGCAATGCTATTATGTTTTTTTAAGATAAAACTTCCAACTTGAGTCAAATTTCTTTGATTTTTTGATGTTGTGCACTTTGTGGGTGCAGGCAGTCATTCCAACACTAATGTCATGTGAACATAAGCCCACAGTTTTGGAGAGACTAGGTGATTTGTCAGAGTTAAGCTAGGAGCATTTGGGAGAGATCATCCTTTGGTATGTTACATATGCACCCGTTATCTAGACACATTTAGCCATGATGACTACCCTATGCAAGAGATGGTACAATGAGACTTCATCATTTCACCTCTTAATAGGTGAGGTAATAGTTACTTTAGAGGATGTATGGTGTATTTAAATACATGGTGATCATGTGATTTATGATGTCGACGCTGAGTTCGATGCCTATCACGAGGTGATGGATTTGGAGAACATTGTAATTACATCATAGATTGACCTCAAGATGTACAAAGGTCACGAGCCCACTTTTTGATTGATTACCACAACCATCATTTTAGGTTTGGTTGCTTCAAATCAGTGGAGTAGAGGGTTCACCCTAGGATGGGGATTAGCATGGTACAAGATACTCCACAAGAGGAGACCTTTTGCATGGGGGCTAGTGATGTTGGCCTCATTATATCATGGCATGCACGATTTTGTTTATTACGATGAGAGAGCCATTGGCATAGGGGTGACCTTGCTTCATATTTGGGTTTGGGAGCATATTGTTGTGCTTCGACTGATATTATATATGGCCAACATTCAGCTAGATGATCATGTGATATGGTAGTATAGAGGTGTTAGGACTTTGTGAAACACTGGATAGATTGGGCTACCATACTAGAGGCAAGTTCTTGATGACACAATAGTATTTAGGTGATGAAATTGGCTATAGATGCTAGGATGGTATGGTGATGCACAATAGTTAATTTTGCTAGATAGACCCAACACATGCATGGTCAAGAGCATACCATCATTGAGAAATATTTTTGAGATAATGTGGTGTGATACTTTGGTCAGCCGCAGGATAGGCTAGATGACGCTTACAAAGCTATTTTTGTGAGATCAACTCATGAGTTTCCCACCTAGGGACCTACTATTCTTGCTCTTGAGGTAGTGGAGAGCTTCAGACAGTTATTTTCTTATTCATGGGCCTATGAATAGGGCCAGGTAGTTGTGTAGATGATTCTTTCTTACGATGTGTGGTTTACATGTCCTCGACGCTTGACAAATATAGCAGGTGCTCCTTTGTGAGGGAGACCCAGAGGGAGAGGAGCCAGGGGTAGAGAATAGGGACAAGGAAAAGGGGGCTAGGATGGCCAAGATGGATAGATTCTAGGGTCTCCACCAACTAGACAACATCCTCCTCAATAGCCTCCAATTTAGCTACAAGTAGGATAGTAGTAGGCAATGTTACCACCACCATCAGATGTCAGAGATCTACAAATTCAATACAGCTATAGGAGCAAGTGAAGATTTTGATAGGTGAACGAGATCATGCCTGCCTATAGATTTTTTCTATTATTTTTGAGTGGGACTAGGCCAGACAATAGGTGGTGGCTTTCACAGTAAAGAGGGACCATGCCTAGCAGTAGTATAGGTTGTGACTATGGAGAGAGATTAAGAGATCAGGCGGCGACATCAGATAGAGGTGATGCTAGTAGCTAGCCAGGGAAGGACTGTATCTACTAGATTGTATAGAGAGGTCATGACTGAGGAAACATATTATAGGATGCATTTCCATTGAGATGTTCTACAAGCACTCAAAAAACCTAATTTTTCATAGAGTAGTGATGCACGACCTAGAGCTGAGGAGCAACTAGAGAGGCAAGCTGGTGAGGGGAGAAACCATCAGTGCTAGCTTCCTATGTACATACACTTTTTGATTTTTTTCCCCATTCTTTGACATATATATACATTCATGAGATCATTTTTGATAGCCTTGTGGATATTGTATTTATGATCGATTTACCTACACTGATCCAAATATTTTACCATGACCTTCATTTTTTGATATATATATATGATATGGATACATATTAAATATGATGTGTTCATCTTATTTTATGTTTATGATTGTAAGGATTCATATGATGTGAGATGCTTATATTTGACCATGTATGGATGCACTTTACTTATGATTATGTGATATGGGATAATATTGGATAATATGTGATGCAATGATATGGATGGATGCAATGTTATGTTCTTTTCCAGTATCTTTTCATGATATGCCATGGGATGGATAATATGATATGAAAATTTTATGGTATGATTATGTATGCAAATGTTATGGATAAATAATGCAGATGTTTAGGATATGATAATGCAATGCATGTGTATGATATGTAATGCAATGATTTAAGATGCTTAGAATAACAAATCTATATTATTCACCACAACATGAATGATGATGTAGGATGTATGATGTATGATGTATGATGTGATATACTATTATTATGAGATGCATGTATTCTGATGTTTTGAGATGTAGGATGGATGCACTGATGATGTTTTCTTGACTATCATGATACCAAGTTATTGAAAAAATAAGATAAAAGAATAAAAAATGAATGACTGTTGATTTCAATGATTGATTTAAAAATACAACGAGTCCATGATCCATTGAGACTTTATTAGATATGGTGATGAGAAATGCATAATGATGATGAGTTGCTGACATTTCAGGATTAGGATTTTTTTGTTCCTTATTATTTGATATAGCACATAGACATGATGCATCAAGGTATTGATAACCAGGACAACTTTGTATCTAGTGTAATGGACTTTGACTCTATAAACAGATAGGATAGTTCTTGTTCACACCTTTACATACAAAAACCTCATTGGAATGTAAGTTAGAAGCTTACAATAGTCAACAAATACTCCAAACAACCTTCCTACACACAACTAAGCAAGTATGCACCAAAATTATTTAATAAGAGTATCCACAAGCACAAAAAAAAATATAATGATAGATGCCCCATTCCTTTCTATCTAAATAATTTTGACAAACATCATTCAGAGGTCCACATAATAGGCATTAAGATAAATCATAAGAAAATATCAAAGACAAACAATTAGTGTTATCTATATATCTTACCTATTTAACTTAGCTAAGGTGATTTTTGATATTGATGTCCATCGTAGGAAGGATACATCCTAGAACATGTTGATCAAATGGATTTTTGATGTTAGGATGATGATGAGCTTTATGATAAGTAGTTAATACAAAATTCACTAACACATTTACCTGTGATCTATAGTTTAGATTTTGACACTTAGGTTCGCACTTTACGATTTGTTATACTTTTTGTCCATTTGTTTTTCCAAAGGGTGAAGGTGATGATCAATTTATTAGGGATGAAAGGTTTATTATGGGTGAAAGTGAGATGGGATGGATGGGTTTTGGATTTTCTAGAATATTTCAATGTTTTTAGGCTATTTTTTGGTCTTTTTGAAAGTTTATGTGAATGTTTTGGTATTTTTGGTTTTTTGAGGCTTTTAGGATTTTTTCTAAGATTTTTGAGGTTGTTTAGGTCTTTTGAATGTTTTCTAATGTTTTTGTGTTTTCCATTTTTAAATATTTTTGGTGTTTTCTGATATTTGAATTTTTTTGGATTTGGAAGATATTTGGATGTTTTGGGAGTTTTTAAGAGATATCTAGATGTTTTTATGTTTTATGAGTTTCTACCAAGAACCTAACCTAAAATACCTATCCTAGGGGCCTTGGGGGCTTGATAAAAGATAAACCTTGCCTACATTATACACACAAAGACCACGTAGCTTGACTGACTCGACTTATTAACAAGATGAGGAATGAACAGTGATGAAATGTCAGTTTATAATTAGGGACTCCTAAAGGAATGGCCTAGGGTGTCTTGGGGGCACATTAATGATGGCCTTGCCTACATTAAAGATCATAGAAAATTTTTTTCGACAAGGGTATTTCTTTTTGGATTTTTTATGTTCGACCTTTTTAGGGTTTTTTGATGTTTTCTAGAGGTTTTTAATTTTTTTCCTTTATAATTTTGTGAATGTTTTTGGATTTTATCTGTACAATATTTTGCAATGAACCGATACAATTCATAACGAATTTCCCCCAGCATGAAATGTTAGACTAATTTAGTAAAGGTAGGATAAACTAACCTTTGAAATAAGCCAAGTAGTACTAAAGGGATTGTGATACTTCATAATGTCAAGCTATGGTAAGAATGTACATATGCGATGGATGAATGGTAGTGCAAAGAATGATAGGAAAAAAAGAGCCAAAGAATGATGGAGGTGCTTTATTTATGCAAGGTGCATGTTTGCTAGGTTTTCACCAAGGTACTTTCCCAAAGCGCCACCGAAATGATTTTCACTAGAGGATGATTTTTTTCTTTACTTTTTTCAATCATTTTTCTCATTTTTTTTGGATTTTAATCATTTTTTGATTTGTTTGGATTTTTGGATTTAAACCCTTCAAGACTAGGAATAATTTTTTTTGAGATGCAAGCTATTAGTTGGATCCTGCAAGTGTTCACCTTGAGGTTTTGACAATTGATATGCTCCTAATCGATAGCTTGTTGTGATAACAAAGGGACCCAAACAGTTAGGCTCAAACTTTCCTTTATTGTCCTAATTTGGTATGTTCTTTTGAGTTTGCTTTAGGACAAGCTCCTCTACGTTGAAAGACTGAAATCTGATTCTATTGTTATATCTTTGTTTCAATCAGTTTTGATATACTTGTAGGTGAGTAAGGGCGTCGATATGATGCTTGTCCAAGAATTCTACCTCATTCAATCAAGATATTATGTATTCTTCATTAGTGACCATGTTCTGTAGCGACACTCGTAATAGAGAGAGCTCAACATCAATAGGCAAGATGGATTTTAATCCATAGACCAAGGAGAAAGGGGTTCAAAATTTTGGTGTAATGATACTGGTTTGATAAGCCCAAAGAGTGGGATTCAACTACATATGCCAATCACAACCAACTTCATTAACTATTTTCTTCGAGATCTTCAAAATTGTCTTGTTTGTAGCCTCAGCCTAGCCATTGCCTTAGGGAAAATAAAGGGTAGAGAATCAGTGTTGGATGTTGAATATTTAGAATAACTCTTTCACATCTTGATTCTTGAAGGGCATTCCATTGTCTAAGATTAAGGTTTTTGGAACACCATAATGAAAGATGAGGTAGTTCAGGATAAAAATTTTAATTTTCTTCTCCATTATGTATGTCACAGGAATGGATTCTAGCCACTCAGTGAAGTACTTAGTGGTGGTTAGGATAAAATTGTGTCCATTGGATGAGGTTGGGGTGATTTTTCCTATTAGGTCAAGCCCCCACTATGAGAAAGGCTAGGGTGTAATCATTGGTTGCAATTTTTGGGCTAGGGTATGGACCAGATCTCCATACTATTAACACTAGACACACTTTTTCACATACTGATGAGCTTAATTTTTCATGGTTGGCCAATAATACCCAATCCTCAACAATTTCTTAGCTAAATTCATACCACTAGAATGGGAACCACATATTCCATTGTGTACTTATATTAAAGTGGTTAAATCTTCCTCTTGGTTAATACATCATAGTAATTTCCCTTCAATGCTTCAACGGTTAAGGGTATCACCTAGGATCATAAATCAAGATGTATTTTTTACAAATTTCTTTTTAAGGTTCAAGGTGATATAAAATGGGAGGGTTCCTCTACTTAGATATATAAATATATTGTGATACCATGAGGAACCTAGACCAACAATGATAAATGCAAATTCAGATTCATGGATTTCAAAAGTTGGTACGAGAAGTTGTTCTACCAATAATTCACATTGGAGGACATTGTTCAACATGTTTAACAATGATCTGATTATTGTCATGGCCTTAGTTGCTCTGTTGTTCATGCAAGGAATCTGCTCAAATTTTTTGTCTATGAAAAGGTCCTTGAGATTCTCCACCATTTTCTTGTGAGGACTGATCTTGTCATCCTTAGTTTGATATTTTTTATTGACTTGGTTGATAACCAGTTATGTGTCTCCATAGACTTTCATCTCTTGTATCTGCCATTGTATCACTATCCTTAGACATGTGATTAGGGATTCATACTTATCAATGTTGTTAGTACAGGGAAATGAAAACCTGCATGACTTTGGAATGCAGTCACCTTGAGGGGTGATGAAAATAATGCCTCATCCTAATCCATGTTGAGTGAATGATCCATCAAAGTACATCTTCCATTGACATATGATATTGATAAGGAACACTAGTTGATTCATCATGGAACTCAAATATCGAAGGATTATTAGCATAGATAGGTGTGTCTGCTAGTTGTTCTATGATTACTTGTCCTTTGATTTCCTTGCACTCCACATACTTTATGTAAAATTCCATTAGGATCATTACCCATTTGGCCATTCGCCCAGTGAGAGTTGCTTTGAATAATAGGTATTTGAGTGGATCAATCTTTGCAATGATCTTGATTTGATGTGACAACATGTAATGTCTAAGTTTTTTGGAAGAAAAAACAACTACTAGGCATGCCTTCTCAATGGGTGAATAGTTCATTCCATAGCCCACCAATTTTCTACTAATTTTGTAGATAGCCATTTCCTTTCCATTTGCATCATGTTGTGCTAAAAGAGCTCCTAATGTTGTTGATGTTGTTGAGATATATAGGATCAAGGGCTTGTTTTGGATCGGTGGAATGAGCACTAGAGGTGTCAATAGATAATCTTTGATCGGCTAGAAAGATTTATCATATTTCTCATCCCATTGATAAGTTATTCCTTTATGGAGAAGATGAGAAAAGGGTGGATTGTATCTGATACTATGATATGAACCTTCTGATGGATTGCAATCTTCCTTGTAATCCTCTCATCTACTTTAATGTTTATGGTGGTTCTATGTCAAGGATGGATTTTACCTTTTCTAGATCGATTTCCATCCCTCTCTTTGAGACGATGAAGCTAAGAAGTTTTCCTCATGTGACCCCAAATACACTTTTTCAGATTCAATAGTACCTTTTATTATTCAATCTTGTGAAAGATAGGTCCTAAAAATGGTACGTACTCACTTCCTTTCTTTGATTTTTCCAAAATATTGTCCACATAATACTCAATTGTTTTGTGGATCATGTTTCGAAACATGAGAGTCATTTCTCTTTGATAGGTTTCTCCTACATTCTTTAACCCGAATCACATTATGTTCCAGCAATAGGTTCCCCAAGGATAAGTGAACATAGTATTATGTTGATCCTCCTTGGTGATCATGATTTGATTATAGCCTGGAAAACCATCCATGAGAGACAACATTTCATGCTTAGTTGTTAAGTCCACAATGAGATATATGTTAGGAAGAGGGAAATCATCCTTTGTACATGCCTTGTTTAGGTCTCTAAAATCAATGCAAATATTGATGCCCCTAGTGGGTTTTATGAATGGTACCAAGTTTGAAACCCACTCAGGATAATCTATCATCGGATGAATCCAACATCAAGAAGCTTTTGTAATTATTGTTTCACCAAGAGTGCTATCTGAGGGTGCATCTTCCTTAATTTCTTCTTGACTGGCTTGGCTTCAAGATAGACTACTAAGTGATGCACAACTACTTCAAGATCAAGGCCTAGTATATCTGTAACATCATAGATTTTTTGCAAGTACTAGAATAACAAAGTTAAATCTTAATCTAAACAGTAATCTAAAATCTAACAACAAAGAATGAGGAAATAAAAATAAACTAACTTAAACAAATTAATAGAAAGCTCTCACCAAATATGCATTCACCCCTTTGAATTATCTTGATTGCTCTTCTCCATTTTTCTTTTTCAATATTCTTGCCCTTAGATTTATGTGTTTGAATGCAAGTATACCTTTGTCAAGTGTCTAAGCAAAATATCGAAGAATAGTCTCTCTTCTCAAAAATGAATGATTTCGGGAGGAGGAATAATGATTATGACAGGCCATTTTATAGATTTTGGGTTTTCAAACGATCGGCTCAAATTGAAAGAGTGATCAACGGATGAGATTGATGAATGCCATGCAATGTGAATTCTGTCAGATAGAACGTGAGTTCAAAAAAGACTGAAGATAGAGACTAAGTTATAATGTGAGTTCGAACATGAGTTCATGATCTTAATCTCCAAAAATAGAAGAAATAGACTTTGTATGCAAAAGCCAAAGTTATAAGTTGGAGAATAATGCATTCGAATGCAAACATGAGTTAACTAATTAAATAAAGATATTTAATTAATATACACATCATGCATATGAGTTGGAACTAGTTAATCGACTAGTTGTGACGGAGAGTCTTCTCGTAGAGATAATCAGCAGTTGAATTCAAAGATAACCGAAGAACTAAAATTAGATCTCAAGTCAAAAGGTAAGTGAATGACTTAGATAACTGAATGATAGAGGAATGTGACATAAATATTAAATATGAATTAAATGTTAATTTAATTCAACATTCGAAAGTGAGAAATTTAATTAAATAAATAAAGATAATTTATTTAATTTGATTGTTTGAAAAGGATAATATAAATAATTAAATAATAAATATTTAATTATAGATAAAGGGGGTTAAATGAATAATTAAATAAATAATATTTAATTATAGTTGAAATATGACAAAGGGGGTAATTAAATAATAAATTATTTAGTTGATAGATAAAGGGAGAAGAATTAATTAGTTCGCAACATAATTAAATAAATATGATTTATTTAATTAATCGAGTTGAATAAAGGTTATTAATGAATTAATGAATTAATTAAAAAGGGGTATTTAATTAATAGAGGAAATATGTGTTATAAAGGGTAATTAAATAATAAACATTATTCAATCAAGACCACGGATAATAGAAAATTATGTTGAAAGTGGTGTTCGCAGGCCTAGACCAATTTTTGGTATCTACAGTTTGCCCCTCTTTGATACAATGTTGGTACGATATTGTGTCAAAGAAAATATGCCTCGATTGTGCCCCAGTATGAAATAGGTTAGGGTATGCCTAAGTGAAAGGGAGAATGATGAGGAGGTAGTGGTATGCTCCCTCGAGAGGATAGGTGGGTTTAAAGAACATGAGTGTGCTCTCCAAATGGATAGATAATGGTGGTGAAGATGCAGAAAAGAAGAAATGTTAGCATGAATAAATATAGAATATTAGTATTGAAACAATTAAGTTTGATTGATTGAGAAAAAAACATAATCTTTGATATATTTCCAAATAAGCTATACTTGCTTGCTATCATCATTGGGCGGGACATGACATAGATGGATAGTACACACTATGATATGAGATAGACCATAGTGTACAAAGTCATCCATCTGTGAAAAACAGATAGTCGTAGACAAGGAGTATCTTAACTCAGACTAAGGAGACGATGCCCCAATCGTTTGGTCAAGACAAACCATAGACAACAAACAAATAAAAGACTGGTTATGAGACGTCATTGCTCCTCTAAATCCTTGATAGGACATCCTTGAGGAAACTAGTAACATGACTCAAAAACCAATGTTAAAAAGACAGTTGATAGACAACAGCCAAAGAAAAAGAGTCCTGAGACATTGTTGCTTCTTTAAATCCTTCAAGGGACATCCTTGAGAAAGCTAGTAATAGGATCTTGCACAAATCAATAAAAATATAAGACAAAATAAGATATAAAGTCATAAATCCAAATAAATTTATTCTCCAAAACTTGATCTTGTGGGATTGTTTGATTGTTTGATGTTTGACATAGCATAATGTGAAAGCTGACACATACTGCATAAGACATTGAGTCTGGTTTCGACTTGGTGACTTTTGTATAAGGCATGACAAAGCCTGGTTTCAGAAAGACACGTGTCGTATAAGACGTTGGAGTCTAATGATGTTGAAGTGACAAGCCACATGAGACTATGACAATTTGATGATGTCTGTTGACAAGAAAGACATATCTTGCGTAATACATAGGTTGATCGCTTTGACAATGTGTTTGATATTGACTTCATGACTATTGAGACATTTTTCCTTGTTAATGCATGACTTGCTTTGATTCCTTGACTAATAAACTGTGTGTGTGTAGACAGTGTTTGACATGAGATGATACCCTAAACTATGATATGCAACTTGTGTGATAGTGATTGTGAATGAACCCTATTGGACTGACCTAGTGTGGTCTTGGGAGCTCATCAATTGATTAGCCTTGCCTACGTTGTACACACAGAGACCTCATAGTTCGACATGACCAATGACTTTTAATATACAAAGAGTCATGATTTAATGTGTATGATACATGACAAACCTAGATTGATTGACCTAATGCCTCGAGGGCACATCGATTGATGGCCTTGCCTACATCCCAGTTGCAGAGGCAGCGTGGTTCAACTATGTCTACGATTGACCTAACATGACTGACTTGATATGATTGACTTGACATGACTGAATTGACATGATTGACTTGACACTGTTTTTGGGATTTTCTGACATGTTTTTATTTTTTTGTGTTTTTGAAGTTTTCTACTATTTTTGAACTTTTTCAGGACATTTTCCAATGGTGGGTTGTGACAAATGCATGTAAATGATGCCTACACACAAGAATCCAAGGAAAACCATGATCTTTCTCCTAGTCTAGCTGAAAACCAATTACCATGTGGTGATGATGACAACATTGTTTGACATGGGAAGGACATATCCCGAAACAACGTGAGGATGACAATGATATGACAAGAGGATAATAGTCTATAGCAGGGCTAGGGTCAAAGTCAAGGAATTTTTTGGATGATGTGTTAGGTTGCCATATTGTTGCATTTGGAATGAATTGATGAGGACTAGATGCGATGATGAGGGATATTTAGAGCATAGAAAAGGAAAACCAAGTTGGATGATAGGTATAAAAGGACAATGGATGGCTTTGGTAAAAGATAGGAGACATGGATGGCTTGGACTAGAGAATTATCATATGGTCTCCAAGGATGATGTTGCATAGTAAAAAGGAGGCTATGAAGGTAATGACATGATTTTTAATGAATAAGGTATGACCAAAAGATAGACATGTCAAAAAAATTTCCAAAGCATGACCTTTTTTTGTATTGTAGTCCTTATCAAGATCAAAGTTGGTGGGAAAATGGATGGAAAGTGATAGGGTTTAGATGGATAGATGGAAATTTAATAGGAAATGTCATGTGAAGGGAATGGGAGATGAGACAACTTGCCCCCAAGTGTAATGATCCACATAGATAATTTATTGTACACATGACGCCTGTTTGCCAGGTTTTCACCATTGGATGAATTTTTTTCTCTTCACTTTTTTTTGTCATTTTTTTTTACTTTTGTGGTGTCACCATGACACCTATTTGCCAATTTTTCATCAAGGTACCAATTTTTTCAAGATTGTCTCGATACTTTAGATGATCACTAATTGTGTTGAATCCATTGATGGTGTTGATGTAGAGACTGGAGCCATGATATGCCAATAATGACCTTTATGAAGTAGTTGTCTTGTTAGGATCATAGCACTTGCATACAATCGATTGATGTCATTGTGATCCTTTGTGATAATAGAGTTGGCCTTATCAGAATACACACATCACGATAGAGTGCCATGAGAGTCCTTACAATAAAGAGTTGTTGCCAAGATGCGATGGATTTGTGACATGGAATATTTGGAATTTAGATGAGATGTTAGATTATGATGGATGATGGTAGATGTAGGGGGATTGTTCAGAAGTTCATATGAATCACTTTTTATTTTCCAAAATTGGGATGTTGGATGGCGGAGTTTGGAATTTTGATTGGGATAGCGTTTGGAACCAACACTTTTATATGCCTTGCTTGATGACCATTTTGAAGGAGGTGGACATTTATTATATGTGGGAGTCCTCTTTTCTTGTGGCTCCACATTTTGATTGAATTTTGGATTTGAAATATTTTCTTTGCTTGATCCATTTGTCTTTGGGATCCATTTTAACTTCATTTGTCCACTTAGATTTTTGATTGCTTTGATGGTCTTTGACATTTGATTTTGAAATTTGGATTTGTAATAATTATTTTCTTTTTGTTGGCTCCAAATGGAAGGTTTATTCATGTTGGAATGATGGTTTATGTTGTGGATGGAAGCAGTGTTGGCAGCAATCTTATGGTAAGAACTACTCATGGCCCCCATTTTGATGTTTATATCAAATAAAGTTTCCCCCAATATCAAGGAGGTATCACTAACATCATTAGATTCTCTGACTGATGAATAACCAAGACCCTGATGTCTAGGATTTTCTTGAGGTTGTACTAGTTCTCGAATTCCTTGCTTGTGTAGGCCTAGTCCTTTTCCTTGATACTGCATGTTATGACAAATTATGTTTGCAATGGGGTATTTTTTTGTTCTCAAAAAAAGATGCAAACCCATACTTGTGTATGTGGACACTATTACTTGGAATCTTCTCTTCTGCAAGAAATCCTACTCTGACAAAGATAGATGATCCTAATCGATAGGATGTTGTACCTTTACTAACATGTTGGATAGATTTTTGATTAACATCTTTGGTTTGATTTTGTGAAACATTAGATTCTGACAGCTCTTCAAAAGATATAGGTGCCTCCAAGTCGATGTAGCAATTGTCCTTATGGTTATTATCATGGAGTCCAGTGAATTTAGCTATAGCTTGATCATTTGAAAATATGTCTAGTGTAGAAGACTCTCGTTCTGGAGGAAGATCATCTATGTTTCCAAAGGAGGAAAGTATCTCACTTTTGGAAGTGTCAATACTTGAAGTTTGGATGGAATCATCTTCAAGTGTTTCATCATGAATGGCATAGAGGTCAAGGATTGGATCGTTTTGGACTTTTGGATCAATGGTAGGGTCTTGGTCAAAGATGGGGTTGTCCTGGATGACATGGTTGTGGATGGACTCTTGACCAAGGATAGGTATATTTTGAATGCCATGATTTTCTAGGAGAACTTCTTGAATAGACCTAAAGATAGGGTCATGGGATGGACTTCATTGATCTTGACATGAAGGTGAAGCCATGATGTCATGCTTTGGACTTTCTTTTTGACATCTATCCTCAAGTGTAGGCAATGGGATGTGATTTTGGAGACCATGAATAAATGCATTCTCATGAATAAATGTAGGTTGGGATGGAGTGAGTAGGAATGGATTAGTGGATGATGGACTAGGATGGGATGTGAATGGAGGATTAGGATGAGATGAAGGACTAGAATAGGACATGGATAAAGGATTAGGATAAGATGAAGGACTAGGATATGATGTGGAGACTTGGACTAGATTGATGGATGGTTGATTTCCCTTGTCAAGGTTAGGGTGGGTATGACTAATGAAAGTTTATTGTGACTTAGTGTCATGAATGGTGTTAGGGGAATCTTGACAATGAGGGTGGATGGATGGAAGACTAGATTTTATGGGTTGTTGATAAGATGGATATGTGGGTAGTTGACCATGGGTTGATGTTGATTGGAATTTAGATTGGATAAATTTTGTTTTGAAGTCTATGGCTTGTTGGTATTGACCCATGCAAAGTAATTGGTATTCAAATTGACTAGCAAGCATATCAAGGTCAATGAAAGACATGGTGATGGATGGTAATGCAAATGATATGGAATTATGTCTCTAAATGATATGATTTCTAGTCTATGTTTTTTTGGATTTTTTGAATATGACGGATGTTATGACAATGACATATACTAGAATGATGTGCTCTAGGATGTACGATATGCAAAATGTCAAGCAGACTAAGACGATAAATGAGTCTAAGATGGGTATAACCTACCACCTATGGAATAAATGCATGCAAGGATTTGTGTTTAACCAAGGAACCTGATTGTAGGACAAGGATAGTTGACAAAGTGAATTTCCCAAACTAAAATATTGAGCTAGAAAGATTCACAAAAGGACTAAAGTGACTAGGTTCAATGATTGTGATACACCAGAACATGAATGTATCCAATGACGAGGAAAGTTACCTATTCAACGATATGCAGTTTCCTAGGAAGTATCTATATGCATGCAACTTAGGATGACTATGACTAAGACATTTGTGACACCTAATGATGCAAGGTTTTTGAGAAAAAATTTCCAGTTTCTGTCCAAGGTTGATCTTAAGAAACAAAAAATAGACTGACAGTTATGATTTAGACTCAGTTGGAGGTTTTTGATGTTTTCTGTTGATAGGAGAATACGGTTCACCTAACAGATGCAATTTAAATGTTGGTAGATGTGGTTTTTGACAATGCATACAGTGTTTCTAATAGTTGTGGTTTTTCCTATGACAAATGTGGTTTACCGATACACATGCGGTTCGAGAACTGACATATGCGGTTTGCATGCACACACGCGACTCAAAATGTGATAGTTGCAACTCGTGATATGTAGACTGTGACTAATGAAAGTTTTGATAGACACATGTGGATTTTCCCCTAACAGATGTGACTCTTTATGATAGATGCGACGATTAAACTGACAATTGCGACTCGGTTTTCTGACAGTTGGATTTTTCCCAAAAGTTGAAATTTTCTCAAAAGTTATTGACTGACTTTTGGTTGTGTGATCAAGATTTTGACAAATATAGCAAAGAACAAACACAACAATCAAAGCATCTTCCATTTTTGTGATGTAAGGACTGTTAAGACTCGAAAACATGTACAACCTAGGCTTTTAGGACAATACTTGTTGAATTCTTATTTGGATTTCTCTAGCTACGCATATTTATGGCGAATGACTAGTAGGTTGACCCCACTAGCTCCCCTCCATGACACTCACTTATATGGGGCAGCCAAGCTACTGTATCCATGAAACTCCCATGGCATACATTTCATTTCCACACATAAACCATAAGAATATAAGATGGCTTCACAGGGCCGACCCCGTTGCGCCAACAAGTAGGTAGGATTTTGGTAACACTACAAGGTTTTTAATAAGGGGATTTTGTTCGTGGGACACTATCCAACATTGGTGAGAGTCCATTTCTATCCATCTCGTCGAAATAGTGTGCATGATTCATGGGCTTTCCACAAGAATCCTCTTTTATATACCGGTTGGAAGTCGCTGGCTTTAGCATGCTACTGGTCTGAGTCGTCTTGGGGTGAGTACTTTTTCCCACCAAGACAGGCCCAATTTCTAGAGTTAGCAACCATTTCTCTTACACCTAGGATCACATGACTACGCAAGGGGAGAGGATACTTCGGTGTACTGAATTGTAAGGGTTATAGATATGTGCAAAACACCAAACAAAGAAGAAAATGGTTCTTTTTAATCCAAACGACAATTTTCTATCTATCAATCAAAAAATTCATTTTAATCCCACACGACGATTATCTATCTACCAAACAAAAGCTTGCTTAAATAAATAAATCAACACAAAGGCACTAGGTCCTGCATGCAAATTTATCATTAGTTCATTGTTCTTCAGCTTTCGTCTTGCAAAAAATTATCTTAGATTTTTAAATGTCTTCTATGCTTCATCCTGCAAACACTATGTTATTCCACCTAAACACAACTAAAACAAACATTAGCGAAAATCCAAGCAACCTAAAGAGCGAAAATGAAAATATGGATGCATGAAAATAAAATTAAAAAATGAAAAATTTATAACAGGCAGATGCAGCTTTTGGAGCCATAGATGCGGCTCGATGTTGACAAGCGGATGCGGTTCAAAAATTGTTGACAAGCAGATGTGGTGCAGAGTTTAGTAGATGTGGTTCACGAATGCAGATGCATCACAGAAAGCCACAAATGCAGCTCACGAAGATGGATGTGTCACAGGAAGTTAAATGCATAACATATAAATTGAAAAACCAAAAAAAAAATTTACCAGTCAAATGCGATGCAGAAAGCTGCAAATGCGTCACACAAAGTCACAGGAAGTCAAATGCATAACATCAGAATTTCAAAAACCAAGGAAAAAAATTTATCAATCAAATGCAGTGCAAAAAGCTGCAAATGCGTCACACAAAGTCACATGCAGTGCATAATGCCACAAATGCGTCACTTCAGCTCACAGCCGAAAAAAATTCGTGTTTTTCTTGTAAAAAATGCTACCCTTAACAAAAATATGCAGTATAATATATGAAAATTCATCTCTCGACCCTTCTGAACGCAACCATGCTATATATTTGATCTCAAAATCCCCCCAAAATTGTGATTTGGAAGATTCTTCAAAATTATGATTTGTTTTTGGTAGGCGGATGCATTGCAAGGTACCACAGATGCAGTACAAAATATAGCAGATGCGGTGCAGTATACGATTCCTACAAAAAAAAGAACAAAAAAATGGAAAGACGAAAATATGTGCGAATTTTGAAGCGTGTTCACGTCAGGTTCACCAAATGTAACATGATAGATTTTTCTGCAAGTACTAGAATAACAAAGTTAAATCTTAATCTAAACAATAATCTAAAATCTAACAACAAAGAATGAGAAAATAAAACTAAACTAACTTAAACAAATTAATGGAAAGCTCTCACCGAATATGCATTCACTCCTTTGAATTATCTTGATTGCTCTTCTCCATTCTTCCTTTTCAGTATTCTTGCCCTCAGATTTATGTGTTTGAATGCAAGTATAGCTTTGTCAAGTGTCTAAGCAAAATAT
This sequence comes from Sequoiadendron giganteum, assembly GCA_007115665.2. Taxonomy (NCBI): domain Eukaryota; kingdom Viridiplantae; phylum Streptophyta; class Pinopsida; order Cupressales; family Cupressaceae; genus Sequoiadendron; species Sequoiadendron giganteum. The sequence goes on along the minus strand of CM021100.1, from coordinate 572,268,953 downwards.
CGAAGAATAGTCTCTCTTCTCAAAAATGAATGATTTCGGGAGGAGGAATAATGATTATGATAGGCCATTTTATAGATTTTGGGTTTTCGAACGATAGGCTTAGATTGAAAGAGTTATCGACGGATGAGATTGATGAATGTCATGCGATGTGAGTTCTGTTAGATAGAATGTGAGTTCAGGAAAGACTGAAGATAGAGACTAAGTTAGAACGTGAGTTAGAACATGAGTTCATGATCTTAATCTCCAAAAATAGAAGAAATAGACTTTGTATGCAAAATCCAAAGTAAGAAGTTGAAGAATAATGCATTTGAATGCAAACATGAGTTAATTAATTAAATAACGATATTTAATTAATATACACATCATGCATATGAGTTGGAACTAGTTAATCAACTAGTTGTGATGGAGAGTCCTCTCATAGAGATAATCAGCAATTGAATTCAAAGATAATTGAAGAACTAAAATTAGATCTCAAGTCAGAAGGTAAGTGAATGACTTAGATAACTGAATGATAGAGGAATGTGACATAAATATTAAATATGAATTAAATGTTAATTTAATTCAACATTCGAAAGTGAGAAATTTAATTAAATAAATAAAAGATAATTTATTTAATTTGACTGTTTGAAAAGGATAATATAAATAATTAAATAATAAATATTTAATTATAGATAAAGGGGGTTAAATGAATAATTAAATAAATAATATTTAATTATAGTTGAAATATGACAAAGGGGGTAATTAAATAATAAATTATTTAATTGATAGATAAAGGGAGAAGAATTAATTAGTTCGCAACATAATTAAATAAATATGATTTATTTAATTAATTGATTTGAATAAAGGTTATTAATGAATTAATGAATTAATTAAAAAGGGGTATTTAATTAATAGAGGAAATATGTGTTATAAAGGGTAATTAAATAATAAACATTATTTAATCAGGACCACAGATAATAGAAAATTATGTTGAAAGTGGTGTTTGCAGGCCTAGACCAATTTTCGGTATCTACAATATCTATGTATGAACCTAAAAAGTTAGCTCTTCACTCTTTTAGGAATGCTGCTAAGTTCTTTTGTGCTTTGTCCAACAAGGACTCGACATAGAAAGTGATCTTAGGTGCTTCTTTTGTTCCCACATTGATTGAGGCCTTTTCTTCTAGCACTGCTGACTTTTCTGGATGCATTACACTACAAGGGAGATTGAATCCCTCATCCTTAGGAGCCTCAAAGAGGTTTTCACCATTGGATACATCCTTTGTTTTTACTATTTTAGGATTTGAGAGTGCCACATTGTGGTTTTCACTCAAGGATATGCATGTTAGTTTTATTTCATTAATTTTTTTACTAAAGGATTCAATTGTCTCCCCATAGTACACCGCTATGTCGAGCTCTATGTCAAAGTCTACTTTATGATCTGGCCATGGTAAGTTGGCATAGAGCCCCATGAATTTTGAGATCACTTCATCATTTTTTAATAAATCTAGAATCTTTGGTCCTTTTTTATCTTTGTCAATGATTTGTGGGTATACTAGGCATATCTTAGTTGTTTGATTTCTCTAAGAAAAATATGTTATGGATATCTTGAAGAGGGATTTATTTTCAAATAGGTCAAAAAAATCAAGGGGAAATTCATCTAAGGTGATATCACACAATGGAGGTAACCAAGAGGAAGCCTCAACCTGTTTAACGAAAGTACCTTCGCCAATTAGGATAACCTTGCTAGTAATACAACATAGGCCAAGACTCTTTATTCATTTCTTAGGAATAACGGGTTCTAGAAAACCATTATCATTTTGTCCCAGCTTCTCATTCTTATTATATCCCTATCCCTTTATTAGCTACAAGCCTTTTTTGCCATCTTCCATGGGAAGAACCTGGATAGGTCGTTCATCTTGATAGAGGAGTTTAGAGATATCTTCCTTGTTGATATCTTCTCGGTTCAAATCCCCTCACTTGGTGAAGGTAGTGGCTGCCATCTTGATTGTTTTTGGTTCTTTGATGCTAGATGTGGGTTTCCCATGAGACTAAGGAGAAATAGGTAACTCTCCTAAGAAAAAGGTGTCTTTCAATAGCTTGCAGCTTCCACAACCATCATCTTGGATCACTGCTTTGATATCAGCTATATTCTACATAATGGACCGTAATTTTTTTGCTAAGGTAGAGGTAAGGGATGTTGGGTCAACAAATGAGGTAGATGATGTAGGCCCTTCATCATTATTGGGTGTCTGGGGTATCTTATAGAATTTGGCCTCAAGATTCTTGCAATAGTAAAAAGGCTCAAGATCTCCATGGATAGTGATTTCTCCACCTTCGAAAGGAAACTTTACACATTGATGATAGGTTGAAGCTACAAATTTTAAGGGATGGATCCATGGTCGACCAAGCAAGATGTTATAGGGAAGATCAAGATCAAGCACTTGGCATGTAGTTTTTTCAATAAGAGGTCCCACTCTAATGGGTAGTGAAATGATACTTTGTGATACTCATTCTTGGTCATCATATGCCCTGATGGTCGTACTGTTTCCTTTCTCAATAGTATCTTTTGAATAGCCCAAATGTTTGATCAACTGAATGGTGCAAATATTCAAACCAGCACCTCCATCTACTCTTTTGACCTTGTTTTTATGAATGGAAACCTCAATGTGTAGAGAACGGTTATGAGATGGTTGTGATGGAAGGTATTGTTTGGAGAAGGTGAGAAGATGGTTAGTGATATGCCTTACCATAGCTTAAAACTGATCAATATCAATATCCTTGGGAATAGTTGACTTTGACAAGGCTTTCTTCAGTATTTTCCTTTGTGCGGGGATAGCCTTAAAAGTTATAGGATTGATATATGTGCTAGGGTTTGTTTAATTTGGTCCAGAAGATTGTAATTTCTAGGAGTGGATGTGGGAAAATTAGGTTGTATCCTAGATTGAGGTTGGACTCCTTGAACGATAATTTTTCCATTTCATGTCGTGACTCCAAATTCTGCACTATCTCCTTTGATGGTGATGACAGTAATGACACTATCGTAGAAGGAAACTATGTTAAAATAGGTATGTTCCACGTTTGTGCAATCCTTAGCTTTACCATTGTTGTTTGCTTTGTTATGATTTGGTATAAGGTTCTTGTATATTTGAACATCCTGATTCCCAGTTGGTACCTCAATAGATATGGTGTCATTCTCTATTAGATCTTGAATGATATTCTTAAGCTTCATGCAGTTTGACATTTTGTGTCCTTTCATTTTATGAAATTCATAGAGATCATGCTCATTGTACCAAGATGGTTTCTCTTGTGGTTCTTGGTAGTTTTCAAAGTTGGGACATGTTATTGGATTTGACTCTGCCAACTCCTTCATGATCATTTCAATAGGTTTTAGTAATTGTTTGTATTTGTATTTAGGATAGTTATTCTTGTTAGCAGTTCACCTTTGTTGCATGTCAGTGTTATTGATGTGATTGTTCTAAGGAGGTGTTGTTTTTTGCACCATCAGTTGAACATTGGAAACTTGATTATTGTTGGGTCTAGGAAAACTTAGGACCACCTTAGTATCCACCACACCATCTTTGTTACATTCTTATTCTTAGCCCGTACATGATGCTTATCACTTGAACTAGTTGATGGGAAATTGGAAGCTTATGTATTTTCTTGGGAGATCGGATCTCTCTGAATGTTAAGAGCTCTAGGGATAAGCTCATTATAAAATGTGATGCAGTGTATTTTCAAGTGGAAAGATAGATCGGGGTTTAGATTAGCAATGATGATTCCCACTTGCTTTTCATTGGGAAGTGGTCACTTTATTTACTAGCTCTTCGTTTCCACCATTGTAAGAAATTGGTGAAAGATTCTCCTTTGTTTTGTCTAAGAGTATACAGTTCTTCTAGACTAACATCCATGTCAAGATTGAAGGAGAAATGATTGATGAATTTATCAATGATTTCTTAAAAAAAATTGATGCTAGGAGGTGAATGAGAAAACCAATCCATTCCAAGACCAGTTAAACTTCAAGGGAATAGGCACATTAGATAAGAATCATTGTATTCCACCTCCATACACATGGCATTGAATTCTTTGGCATGCTCCATAGGACTTCCTCTCCCTTTGTATTTTTCAAATTTTCATTTCTTACATCTAGGAGGAAATGGTACCATTGCAATGTTTTGATCGAATGGATAAAGACATATTATGTGTATAGGGCTTCTTGGTCTTTCCCATTCGAAGATCCTATAGTTCTTGTGATAGCACCTTAAATTGTGATGCTAGATTGTCTTGCGGATTTGGTGGAGGAACACATGGTGGGATGAAAGATTAGTTGAATGGAAGATTTTTGTATGATAAGGTGCTCTATGGGGTGTATGGTGGTGTAAGGTTCTGTGAGGGTGATTTCTATATTTATGTATATGTTCCTAATGTGTTTGTATTGACAATTTTTTGTTGAGGATTATAGTAGGAACATTTTTGTTGTTGTTGTTGTTGTTGTTGTTATTTTTGTTGGGCATATTGTTGATCTAGTAAGGGTTGTTGTTTTTGTTGTTGTGTTGCGAGGGCTTGTTATTGTTGTTGTACCATGATGGCTTGTTGTTAAGCTTGTTGTTGTTTTGCTACTAAGGCTACTTGTTGAGCTTGATGTTGTTGTTATGCCATGAGGGCTTGTTGTTGTTGTTGTATTGTTAAGGCTATGTGATGAGCTTGATAATGTTGTTCTGATAAGGCTGCTTGATGTTGTTGTTGTTGGATAGCTTGTTTTTGTTATTTTTTTTAGATAACTTGTTGTTGTTATTGTTGGATAGCTTGTTGTTTTTGTTGTTGGATAACTTTTTGATAAGCTTTTTGTAAAGTTAGGGCATGCGATTGCAATGTAGGATTAGGTGGTTGGGACATTTGTGATGGATTGGGGATGTTGATTTTTTGAATGGGTAGCAGATTGCTAGTGAGAGGTAGAGGATTCCCTTGGTTTATCATTCCTTGTGTGATGGTAGATGAAGGTGGAGGAATGTAATTTTGGGGTCCCAATTCATTTTACATGGAAAAGGGGACAGTGGAGAATAATGAAGATGATGCCATTAAATTTTATGATGGAAATGGCACATTAGGACCTTGAGTCCATTGATTGAAAATATTATCCTATCCCATGTCTTGAGGATTGCCTTGTGCCAAAGATGTAAACAAGGGATTCGTGATCAAGGTATTTCTTGGGTTGACAAAACTCATAACCAAGGGATTGCTTTGAGATGGATTGATAATGGATGGGGTAGATATGCTCTGTGAAACCGATGGTATAGATGAAACAATTAGAGGGTTGGATAGAGATATCCCTATCTGCGTTAAGGGTTGACTTTGTGGTATGGTATGGACATGCCATTGTGTGTTATTCTAAGATACTTTGTCTATACTGATTTGTGTGATGGTGGGAACACTTGTGGTACTCATGGATACAAATGAAGAGGAGTGTCCTCGATATGTCAAAGTGGTAGAATAATGAATTTCAAGAGGTGTGTATGGTTGTTTAGGATATTTGGGAACTATAGGAGCACCAAAGGTAGGTGTCCAAGTGGTTTTCAGAGGTGGGGGATTGCTGTCAAGGGTACCTACAACTGTACTGCTTTCAAATGGAAGAGTTAGACCAAAGTATTGGCAAGAATAGTTACAAGACTAGGAGTGGATGTTTGATGTAGCCCTAATGAAGGAGTTGTGAATATTTGTGTCAAGTTTTGTGGAACAAATGATGCGGAAATTGGAGCTACATTTTAAAAGGCTTGATGTTCCATGATTTCCTCCCTAGTAAGCTCAAATGGATTATTTGTAACATCTTCTATCTCATATGGTCCTGAAGGAGATGATGGTTGTTGTGATGGGGTAAGTTGATTCTCTTGTGTTGTGATCTTGTCTTTATCATAAATTTTGTGTCACCTATGGGTGAGTTGTGTTGTGATTTGTGATGTTTGAACTCTCTAGTCAACTCAAATCTAGGTAAAAGGGAAGCTCTAAGTCTTTTTGGAGAAATGATGATAATGGGGGGTGAAAATATGGGTGATATAGGAAGTGATCTTTGCCAGCATTCTGGCACAACACTTTTGACTTGATTTTGATGTTTTTATGTCAGGATAAAGTATGTTTATGAACTTGTAAATATTTAGGGTAAACTCATGACCTTTAAGATAAACTAGTTCAAAGATGGTAACTAACTTAAGTAAGTGAATGGAAAAGGATACATTTCACATACAAAGTAGCTAAGTTAGGTTTTGGTTTGATTGATGTTTAAGTCAAAAGGTGTTGGTGTATTCAAAGTGTTGTAAAGTTGGAGTAAAAGATGAATTTTGATGAAGAGCTGGATGAAATGTTTGACCCAATATTGACTTAGAATGAACCTTTTCTTTCCAAGATCAAGGTAGTGAGAATGATGCTAGACTACTAAAATGTTCAAATCCTAAAGTACCAATGTTGACCTAGATGAGAGGGTAAATGGGGATGTTTAAACCTTTTTGATTCCTCCTAGCTCGAGAATAAAATTTCCTTAACAAGAGGTTACAATTGCAATAAAGTATTGAAACCCACTTCCTATGAAACTGTGAATTATGACACCTATGTCTGCAGTGATAGGATATAGATCTTCCGCTATGGATTTTGATTGTGTGATGGATCATTTAGAGGAGTTCAACATCATGAAAAATACTAGGATTTTGACTCCAAAATAATGCATATAATTCCAGTTTATTCCTTGAAGTGTGTTTGTAGAAGTTTGCTACCAACTTGTCTCTATTCTTGTGAAGTGTTAAAAGGTGTTTCTTGAGATATTATGGTTTATGATGTCTGCATTTAAAATGATGACCTATAGAGATTATTTTAGGGATATTAACTTTTTGTGAGATCATTTAGGAGATAAATTCAAGTTTATGGAAGAAAGGAAGATATTGATTGCCACGCGAGTGGTGGTAATATGGGTCGTCCAGCCTCAATATTAACTTGTTCCTCTTCTTTTTCTAAGATTTTTGCTTTGTTTCTCCATTCGGTAGGTGTTTCTTTTGTTTCAAAATTGAATCTTCTCAAACTACTAATTAGATTGGTTTTTTCATCATTAATGAGTTCAAAATTTGGCTGAATGATACCAGATCAGGTTGTTGAATGAGAGCAACCGGTCTCCAAATAGTCACGTGGGGTTCAATTATGTCAAATTTATCCTGCTTAAGTGAATTAATTTTACAAACACTCATCTTGATTATGTTTTCAAACTAAATGTTTACATAAAAAAAAATCATACCTTTCACAATCTCCATTTCGTGAAAATCATGAGAGTAAATCCATAATTGCCTATGTTGCCTTTGGGAAATATGGATTGAGATCAAGTCAAGAAATTTATAAATTTCTAAGGATAAATCCTTAGGAAAAACAATAATATCAAGGCTAATTCAAGAGGTATCCATATTTAAGCCAAAGTGTTTAAAATTTTGAGGAAGATAGTGATTTTTTGTTTTTATAACATTTTAGAACCAAACAATGTATAAAATTGAATCACAATCATTTATAATCCTAGGATCAAAATGGTTATACTAGTTGAGTCCCCACTTAGATTTATTCAAACACTAAACAACACGAATAGTTAGATATTTGACAACATTGGCTCCCCTCCATGACACACACTTCTTAGGACCACTAAATCTCAAAATCCTTAAAATCTAGGGATCAAAATGATTTTTCTATTTCTAGAATTTAATAGTATGAATGTGGGGTGGCTTCAAAATGACTGTTCTTGCACCAACAAGTATTTAAAGATTTTGGATTCTAAATAATGGTTCGTAATAAGGGCTTCTAGTTTAGGGGGATACTATGATAAACTCCATCAAGAGGTCTCCCAACCCTTAGAACAATGTCTCTACACATCATTAAGGTACTAGGGGAGAGATATCATGTACCACATCCCATTGATCACAACTTTCATTGCAACCACAAATTTATATAGTGGTTTGGAATAACTTGGCTTTAGTTTGTTACCGCTTGGTTTTTTCCCTCCTTTCAAAGTAGGGAGGTAGGCCCTCTAAAGGTAAAAATATAGCAAGGAGGTACGTATGTAGTTCGATCATCCTAGTTTGCATGAAACAAGGAGAGAAAACACACCACACCATTTTCCCTACAATCGCAAGGGGTTCATTTTTAATTTGAAATGAAAGATGTAAGTGATTTTGCAAAGTTTTAAGGAATGTTTATGTTTCTCAAGATCATACAGTGGCACGAGATAATTGCATACACATCCAATAACAACGTTGTAAATCAAGACACAATAAACACTTGTAAATTTAAACCCCTAAAGCTAATATGTCTTCATTTTATTGCACCAAACAAAATCTGAAGTTTGTCTTGTTCAATTTTAAACCAAAAAATAATGATGAGATGAGGGTTCAATTTTCATCCCATTTGAGCATTCATTTCAAACCCAATTGAAATCTAGTGAATGTCCTAAAGCATAAAGTAGAAAGCATAAAATATTGTGTTATAATTGCCCCAAAGCATCAAATGCTTGTTATAATCATAAAATTTCAAGATAAGAAGGCTTTCTTCACTTTAGCTCAATGTTGTCCAACCTACAAAACCTTATTATTCTAACAACCAGAATAATGTTAGAAGTGTATTAGTGATTTGATGAATCAAGAAAATTAAAACCCATGTCAAAAAAATAATTGTAGAACTTCTTACCTTGATTAGGCATCGATGCACATGATAGTGTCACGATTTGAAATATGGGCATCACTTTGGTGAATTTGGGTGTCACTTTGTAGCAAAAATAGAGAGAACAATAGTGTCAATATTTTTTCAAGCATCACTCTAGTGAATTTGGGGGTGTCGTCATTTGAAGTTTTCAATACCTCTATATTAAATTAGTGTCACCAGATTTAAAATCAGTTCCAGTGTATTTAATCAGCATTGTTGTTTCAAATTGAGATAGCATCGCTATATGGTGACGCTCTTCAAAGTACATCATTGCATCCTGCAAAAAAGAAAACAAACAAAACTCAAGCTAAAATTTGATTAAATTGATGGTTTTCCCTCCTAGCGCCAGAATATTAGACAATGATTGTCAGTGTGAGTTGATTACGCTTGATCCATGATGAATCAAAGCATAATTTATCCACTAAACCTCAATCTTCCAAAAAAGATCCTTCAAATTGAAAGTTAAACTAAGCATTTATTGAAACTAAAAATTCCAAACTATGAAAATAGTTAAATTCCTACTCTAACCCATTTGAAACTTATCTTGTTATGGAATTTGTGTCATGTTGGTGTGAAACAATGAACCTTTCTCAATCCTATGATTAGTAAGCCTATTTTAATCAGTTATATGGAAGAGAATCGATGAAACCATTGTGATAAATGGATGAAAACCTGATTTATGCTAAATTAAACATGATGCAAGCTAAATTAACATGATTTTAAGCTAAAATTGATCTAATTATGTAATTGATAAGCTAATCTAAGCTAATTCTAAGCTAAAAGATGGACACCCTAATTTATAAAAAAACTAAGATGGATGCATGGAAGCCATTAATGGATGTCTTAAGCTACTATGCAACTAAAAATGAACTAAAATTAGCTAAAAGTGAGTAAAGTGAAAGTGTGAGTGCAAGTGAATTCAACAACATAAGTTTTCAATTGAAATATCGATCCATTTATCTCCAAATAGTGCTTTATTTATAAGAGAGCAAATGAGAAATGGAGGGTTGAGATCAAAAAGATTAATCAATGGTCAAGGATGGAGGAAAAGAGAGGTATGGATCATGGATTCTCATCAACATATGAGAATGCAAGATGAAAGTTAATCAAGGGCTCACATTTGCTCCAAAAAACACACTTTTGACTTGCACACAAAGGTCACAAGGTGACTTTCTCAAGAGGTTAAAGGTTTATCTTGCTCAAGAAGCCAAGTGAGATGATAGGAGGAGAGATAATATTCTTTGGAATATTCTCATAGGTGAGAATGAAAAATATTTTGCAAATTAAAAGAAATTTTTAACTGTGAAAAAATGGATATGGAATATTCCCCTTTTGGAGGAAAATTAGATTAATTGTTAATTAAACAGGGTTTAAGACTCTTGTTGTTGAGGTTTTGTTCTTCCAGGTGAATGTGCTCTGCTAGGGTTTTGTGTTTTCTGAGGTCATCCTTGGCCCCTCCTGCATCATACTGCACTTCCTATGCAGGTTATTGTTTCCTTCATTGAGTATGGCTCCATTTACTGTGGTTTTAGGGGTTTATTATGCCTTCAACCAGTTCTAACCCAGCAATTCATGCTGGTGTTAGCGGTTCATCGGCTCAGTTTAATGGCTCCCCCACCAAACAAACGCCCTCAAAAATTTGTTCTGAAAGTTTTTCACGAGGTAAGAATTTTGATGCCCCTGGTGATGTAGTTTTACCTTTACCTAATTTTGATTATGCATGCCAATGGCTCAAACAACACACCCTTGTGGGTTATTTTGTTGGGAGGACTCCCTTCGAAAGTGTGCTGAAAGATTGGGTCAGCAAGGCCTAGGTCCCTCATGGGGTCAACCTTGATATGGTCCAAAATCTGACCAAAGGCTTTTTTTGTTTTGCTTTGTGGAAGTTAGTCATGTCCAAGCTATTTTGGGTCATGGACCCTAGTATGTTCAGTCCTCCTTGTTGGTTTTCTAGGCATGGACTTGTGATTTTTCTCTCAGAAGACACTAAAATGCATGTGTTGGTCTGGATTGAGTTTCCTGGGTTACCTCTGCCATGCGTACCCTTCTTGAACCATATTGCTTCCTCTTTAGGGAGGGTTGTTTGTATCAAACCTGATAGGTTCTTCCAATCCCATCCACAGAAGAGGGTTTGTGTGGAAGTTGATTTATTCAAGGATTTGAAAGAGTCTATAGACATTCAAATTGGTGCTATTAGACACACCTAGAAATTCACATATTTCAATCTTCCCAACATGTGCTATCGATGCTAGTCAGCTGACCACAAGATCAAGGACTGCCCTTTGACAATTCCTTGTACATCTTCACAATCATGGGATGTTGAAAAGCCTCGTCCGATAGAGTCTTCTGCTAAGGTTGAAACAAAGTGGACTACAATTTCAAACTAGAAAATGAGTCATCTGGTTTAGGGTCAGCTCCCAAGGCCCTTCAACCAACCAAAATGGTTTCAAACTATTCTGAGAAGGGGACAGTTGCTCCCTCAAGAGTCACTTATGTTGTTGTACAACCCAGGTCAAAGGCCACACCTTAGCCTGCAACTGTTTTGAGTGATCAATCGGCTTTTCCTTCCACAACAAGAACTCAATAGCAATCTCATAGCCCATCTCCACAACCAGAAGAAGAAGAATATGTTCCTGAAAAATGGAGGTTTTCTCCTCCTATTCAGATTGGTTTCATTCCATAAGAGTTTTTGAAGAATAGCTTCTATTCCCTGGGTGAAGAGGACCTGGATTCTGCAAGTATGGAAGATTTTCATCCATGAATTTTATTTCATGGAATTTTCGAGGTCTAACTAACCTCTCTAGGAAGTATTCTATTAGGAATAATTTGCACAAATACCCAGAGATTGAAGTTTTTTGTCTCCAAGAAGTTAAAATTTGAGGCTTTTTTCTCACTTCGTCTTGTCGCTCTATTTGGCTAGCTAGTACTATGATTTGCATTTTGCATGAGGTTGGTCATTGTGGAGTTGCCACTCTTTTGGCCCCACGATTGCATTCTTGTGTGGTGGACCATGGGGTTGACCCCTCCCAGCGGTTAGTCTGGGTTGTTCTCAATATTGAGAATCATTCCTTTGGGATTATTAATGTTTATGCCTCTAATGATATCGTGGAGCATTGTTCGCTTTGGCACTGGATTTCTGATTCTCTGCCAGTTGCCACCTAGTTGCTCTGCAGGGATTTTAACATGGTGGAGATGGCATATGACAAGATTGGCACCTTTCCTTTCCATTAGGTTGCATGTGAAAGTGAGGAGTGGTTTTACATGCGCAATAAATTGGGGTTTTTTGATCCCAATATGAGCTGTCACCATTCTCATTCTCTCTGGCACACTTGGTGAAACTACAGGGCTGGTTCTGACATATTCTTTAAATGCCTTGATCATGCCATGATCTTGGCTCAATATTTTTTTTCCTTTACTAGTTTTTCCTTTCCAGTAAAGCCGTTACTGGATGTGACTCTTTCTGATCACTTCCCAATTCATTTTCGCATTGAATGGATGTCTCGTCAGCCCTGCACATGTAAGATCCAATTCTTTTTGAATTATTTTTTGCTTTGTCACAAGCCCACCCTGGCCCACATTCACCAGGTGTGGAATTTGGAGTTCAAGCCACCTAGCCATACAGGCTGGATTGCTTGGTGGAATGATGTCATCATTTGTACTGCACATTTCTTGCGCATTTATGGGCACCAATTGGCTATCTTTCGTCGGTGATCTTATGAGGCCACCACTACCGACTTGTGTACTACTATGGAGGATTTGGAGGCCAATCCTTTCTCCCCATCACATCAAGTCAGGGTGGCAGATTTAAGGCAGCAAAAGCAAGTGGCTGATAATTATGCTGCCAGAGGCACTCAAATCAAAGCTCGGCTTCACTGGCTCAAAATTGGTGATCGTGCCTCCAAAGAGTTTTTTTTGGCCCTTCATGCAAGGCACTCATCCCCAGGCATCAAAACAATCAAATATGGAAAACAGGTGCTCTCTAAGCTACCTGACATTCTCCAAGCCTTTGTGTGTCACTATGAACAGGTTTCCACTGCTCAGGACCCCACGCCTGAGTGCTATAAAGCCCTTCAGGACTACCTTGCTATTGTGCCACATAGGCTTTCTTCAACCTAGTTTAATTTTTGTGATGAATTGTTAACAATTCATGATCTCAAGGAAGTCATTTCCTCTATGGCTAATGATAAGGCTCTTGGGATTGATGACTTTCCTTGTGAATTTTACAAAGCTCTTTGGGATTTTGTTGGGAGTGATTTGCATCATGTTTATCTTGAATCCTTTCAAACCAACTCTCTAGGAAATTTAATAAATAAAGACAATATTAAATTCATACCTAAGCCTAGGGATTTGGAGGATATTTGCACCTGGAGGCCCATTATGCTTCTCAATTTTTCCTACAAAATCATTTCCAAAGCCCTAGCTCTGAAAATTCACCACCTCTTATCTCAGATTGTGCGTCCTGAGCAAACTGGTTTCATTAAATCCAGGTTTGTTCTGGATAACATTATTGTTGTTTGTGAAGGCATGGAGTGGGCCCAGCGGTCAAACCAGAAAGTGATATTCATTAAAATTGATCTTTCCAAAGCTTATGACTGCATTGAATGGCCTTTCATTCTTGCGATGTTGCAAGCCTTGGGATTTGGACCTAACTTTATATAGTTTGTTCGTATACCTTTTTCTGATGCCTCGGCTTGCATTACCATCAATGGCCCCTAGTCTTCTAATTTTGGTCTTTTTCGTTCCATTCACCAAGGTTGCCCTCTTGCCCTGCTTTGTATGTGCTGGTCGTTGAAGGCTTTGGATATCTTATGGCCCATGTTGTCTCTCAGCAACGTGTTAAAGGGATCTCTCTTCCAGACTCCCAAGAGCAACTTGTCAATGGCCACTTTGCGGATGATTCTTTTCTCACTCTCTTGGAGGATTAAGTTTCCATCTCTACTACTCTTGATTATCTTAATACATTTTGTCTTGCCTCTGGTTCTGCAATTCAATGGCACAAGACCTTATGCTACAAACAATCAGTGCTCCCCACTCCTGCGTGGCTCCAAAATTATGGAAGTGGATTGGGCAAGGAGAAATATTTCAATTTCAGGGCATCCCCTTCACCTTTCAGGCTTCCCCTCGGGAGCTTTGGCAAGCCATGCTCTCCAGGGTTGAACATAAGTTGGCCTATTGGATTACTAAGCCTCTTTCGTTGGCTGGCAAATTCTAGGTTTTCTCTAAAATTTTGGCTGCCACTCATGTCTATTGTACACATCTAAAAATGGTCACGGTTAACCAAACCTGTTAATTAATTAAATATGAATTATTTAATTAATATTCTTAAGTCATCCACATATAAATAAATTTAATTATTTATTTATATTGTTCATTCTGCAATTCTTCTAAAGCTTAATTAAATAAATATGTTTATTTAATTATTGCTATCTTCCTCTTAATTAATTAAATAGATTTCACAATTTATTTATATTAATTATCACAAATTTAAATTCTAAATTTAAATGATATTCTTCATCTCACATTTAATTAAATATTTCCAATATTTAATTAAAGCACTTTCTTTCTAAATTCTTTATTCTTTTCTACTTAATTAAATATTCTAAAAATATTTAATTAAAAGCTTTCTTTCTTCCATAATTAAATATTCTAAAAATATTTAATTAGAATTTTTTCTTCTCTCCATATTTAATTAAGTATTATATATTTAATTAAAGCACTTTTATCATCTCTCACATGTAAATAAATAAATTATTTATTTAATTATGAATTTGGGAAACATCTTTCATCTTCCTCTCAACCTTTCAACTTCTTGATCTCTCACCGTTCATCTTAACAGGTTTGAATCTCAACTGTTGATCCTCGCCAACTGGATTCTTGCCCTCAAAAATCTATAAATACAACCCTCTTATGAGTTGAAAAAAACCTCTCGAATCTTAGATTTCATACATAGTTACTATAGTTACATTCTAGCATCATAGCATTTCAATTTCATAGCTTAATCTTTTAGTCATGCATATGCACTTTCATTAAATCTCATTCTCTTAAGTGATCATTTCAACAAAGCTATTGCTTGCACAACTGAGAGCCAGAATCTTTAATCAAATTCCTGGGAGATAGAGGACAATGGGACGAATTTGAAGAAGCTTCTATTTTAGAGTTTACATTTATGCTTTCTAGATTAGTTTTCTTTAATATAATGTCTCCTTGGTGTGTTAGTTTATTGTTTAATTGATCCACATTTTCTAATGACACATTTTTGGCACCCACCATGGGGCATCCCCCTCATTTTAATCTTTTATTGCAGATTTTTCTGATAGGTCACGGACCGGAGTCGCGCTTCGGCGCATACAAGCTTTCTTTCGGTGCATAGAAGACCTATTTCCACGCATCCAGATATTGTTTCAGCACATCCCTTAATTGTTTCGTCGCATAGACAGCTTGTTCTGACGCATCCCATATTTAATCTTTAATCGCATTCAGTAACTTTTTTGATGCATTAAGGACCTCTCTTAGCGCATACAGGGGATTTGTAAACATAAATTTTGATTCCGACGCCATCCGCGAACAAAATTTATTTATTTTGATTTTCTTTTGGATAAAATGAACCAACCCTAGGATAGAAATTCAAAAATTTGGAATCTACCAATCCTAGGATAGTCACCAAACATATTTTTATGCAGTTAAAATGAACCCCATGCCTATTGTGAAGCAACATATTCACTTAGTTTAGAACATTGTCATTTGGTGCTATAAAAAGAACATTGTTTGCTTTGTCTATGGCAATAGGTCTATGCTCTCCCATTAACTAGGTGACCAGAATACTAGACTGCCTTTTCATTTTCCTACAATGCTTATGCTTTATTACATCCTTTAAAGGGCCTTCCGTAGTGGGAGAAAATACTCACCCTACGGGAACGCCCTAAGTGGGAACAACCAAAGCCAGGTTTTCCAACCCACTATAATCAAAAGAGAATTCGGGGAAAGTCCACAATTTGACGGCATTGTGCAAAGATAACCATCCCCAAAGTCCTTTTTCTAAAGATTGGGAGGTCTCCTAAGGGAGTTTATCTATTGTCACGCCGAACGGAAACCTTGACTACAAACCATAGTGTAGTAAGCCAGCCGTGTCAGTATCCAAACATCATTTTAATCGTGGTGCAAGGGGAGGGGAGAATTTTCCACTAAGACACTCACCATATAGTCACCACGGATTGTTTTCTCAAGGGATTTGGTATCCACTTTTTTCACTTTGAGTACGCACCTGGAAAAGACAAAAAAATGAGCGCCCTCTAGGGGGTGACATGGCTGTGTGAGTCGATGCGATTTTAAGTTGTGGGTTGTGATTACTAGATGACCTATTTGACAAATTAAGAGTGAGTCTGACTAAAGTGCTTATCTTCTTCAAAACCTGTGAAAATCTCAAGAACATACACTCTTTGTTTAGATTTTAGGATTAACAAAACAACCGTCTGCTTCTCTATGCCATGTTTTTCACATTTAAATCAGATTAAGATCATCCAAAAATATCAACACTGTCCAAACATGTCTGTCTCAGAGGCCTAGCGGATAATTTAGCGCATCCCGGGTCTGTTTCGGCACATTGTCGCTCTGTTTCGGCTCATTGCTGCTCTATTTCAGCGTATTGTTGCTATGTTTCGACACATTTCTGCTATGTTTCGGTGCATATGTGCTCTATTTCAACACATAGCTCCTCTGTTTCGGTGCATCTATGATCTATTTAATTGCATCTGTGCTCTGTTCCGGTGCATCTGTGCTCTATTTCAGTGCATTTGTGCTCTATTTCGGTGCATCTAGGCTCTATTTTGGCGCATTCATGCTCTCTTTTGGCACATGTATTTTTTGAACCTAGGTAACTTTCTGGCATTCAAAAATCTGTCATATCAGTCTAATCTTTTCCATGCTCAGAGTTTAGAAATCTGTAACTTTTTCCAAGAAGTCTTTAAAAAGAAAGATTAGAAAGCCCAAGAAGTCTCTTCAGTATTTGAATTATTAAAGAATGGATCCACTTTAAAACATGGGTGATAGGGAAGAAAATCTTGTTCATAGGCTTTATGGAAATAGTTCAAATCAAGAGATAACAAAAGAAATGCTTGAAGAAGCTGAACAAGATCCACAGTTTCTCTTAGTTATGGAAAATATCTTAGAGCAAAATAAAGAAGGATACTTTATTTTATTGGAAAACCAAGGTGCCAAATTGCCCTCTAACTACAATATGGAGAAAATTAAAAAAGATCCTGAAAATAATGAGACTCCCTTAAACAATATTAGTACTCTTACCCAACAAGTAAAAGCACTCCAAAGGAAAATCAAGGAAATGAAAGGGAGCACAACTAAAAATTCCTTTGACATAAATATGAACATGACCTCTTCTCCTCCAAAAACAACATCAACCAAATTCAATGTTTCTGAATTTTTGCAAAGGTTAAATGGGAAGCCCAAATCTAAGCCATCAAATAACATTGACCAATCTTTTCATGCCATGCATTTATCTTCATCCCCCATAATTCAAAATGAACCTCATGATTCTTCCACCCAAGTTAACGATTCCATTCAATCACTTTCTTCTATCATATCCTCTACATCCAATGATTCATTTCAATCTACACATCTCGATCAAAACATTCTTTCCACTCCATCCCATGATACCAAAATTCTACAAACCCTTCCAATCTTTTATCAAGAATCATATGAAGATCCCCTCCTTTCATTATTCACCCATGATAATCCTCTTCCATCTCAAGAACAAAATATTCTTCCAAGTCCTCCCTCCACCCCATCTTATGAATCCATACCCTCTCATGACTCAATCACATCCCAGGAGCATGACAATTCTTCCATCCTATCCAAATTTTCCCTTCCATCTAATGATCAAGCTACCCCATCTCCTTCATCTAATGATTCTTTTCCTAGTCAAGACCAAAGTATCCCATCATCCTCATGTCAAGGGCTCATCACACCTCTTCAAGAAATGTCAACATCATTTGATCATATGGTTGAAAACATTGGCAATTTCTCCACCATAACTATTGAAGAAAATGATCAAAATCAATCCATCAATGAGCACTATGAATATATGTCTACCCCATCTAGTGATCAAATCAACATTCATCAAGAGCCATTTTTTAGTTATGATCAGGACCCCTCCTACAAAGATCTATTTCAAGGAGTTTTGATGATATTTGATCCTATTGACATAATCCATGATCCATTAACCAATGATCATATTGAAAATGCCTCTACATTGCCTAATGAGTTAGAGGACATATCTCAAGAACATATTTCAAATCATGATCAATAGCTATCACCAAGGTCTAGCAATGGTCCCTCCCAAGGCATATTGACATCCTTCAACCTCATGGTTGTGAACAGTGAAAGAATCCTCAACTCACCATTTGATCCAAATCCACTCAAAGATCAAGAGGATATTGAGCCACTTCCCATGCCTTATGACGATGTCCAAAAACCCTTTGAAAGCAATACATCCTTTGAAATCGACCCATGTCAAGAACTTGATCCAAAACATATCGAAAGTAATTCTAGAATTAGTCAAGATCAAGGATTTGTATCTCCCAGATACTACAATGATCTAATGGGCACTCTCCTATCTATACAAGATATCACAAATGATGATCATATTTGTATAGCACATACTCCTCCATCTACCCATAATATGCTTTCTTTGGATGGACACATAGATGATCTTCATTCAAAACAAGAGTCTCATACTCTTACCAAGGAACAAGAGTTTCTTACTCTTAACATTTATACACATGGTCAAATTATAGAGAAATTCAAAGACATGTCAGAAATGGGTCATGAAGAAGGCTTCTACAAAAGTTGTGAATCAGAAACATCATGTGAAAGAGTATCAAGAATGAATCATGAGGAACACTTTTACAAGGACAATGAAGCATCAACACCTCTTGAAGGAGCATTACAATCCAATATCTCACAAGATCAAGATAAACATACCAATCAGGCATTCATCCCACTTATGGAAGATTCTATCACTTATAAACTTGGATTACTCACCTTTGTAAGGGAAAATTATCTTATCAATAAGGAAGTTGTCACTTTTGAAGATTCACCACAAAGCAGAGAAGGATTAGCACCTTGTTTCCAAGGTAAATCATATCCTATTGCAAATAGTTTTTTTCAGCAGATGAATTATCAAGGCAGAGGATTAGGCCTACATGAACAAGGTATCCTAGAACAAGTGCAGATTATTGGAAATCCTAAGCATCAAGGTCTTGGTTATTCTACAATCAAGGGATCTCAACATATTAGTAATACTTCCATAAAACTGGGGGCAACTTCATCTCAAGCAAATGTCAACATAGGGGGCACGAAGAGTCTTTATGGTGAAACCAATGCCAATACTGCAACCAACCATGTCATGAATCTTCATCCACCCTTCACCCCATCCACAAATTGGGACCAACGTCAAAAGAAAGACTTTAATCAAAGCATGAAGAATGTTATCAAAGTAAAAGAAGCTAAGAAGCATATCAGACAAATCAAATACACTTGGATATCAAATAATACAAAGAAATATTATCCCTATCAAGCTCCATCAATCAAAGAAACTATGGAGCAAAATAAAAAAAGGGAAAAGTATCCATCAAAGATGTCCACAAAGGCAAAAGAAAGCTTCTCAAGCAACATACAAAGTGTATCAAGTAGTTGGTCCTAATTCCATGCAAACTTCCATATCCACTCATCATTGCTCATCTTCCCAAGTTTGGAGAGTCAAAGGTTCCAAACTTTCAACTAATGCACCTTTTATTCCTAAACGCACTCCATCCATGCCTCCATGCATGATATCCAATTCTTTCATTGACCATGTGTTGGAAATGACCTTTCATCATAAGGATTCAGAAGCCATTTTATCGTGATGTGCGCATAAAGATAGAGTTAACTCCGGTATCAGCAAAGCAGAATGAATTTCTCAAAATTTTCTTTCAAGTGCACGTATCTTGGCAACGCAGCTTCTTCAAGTAGGATATCGATGGCACATTATAACAAAAGCATCAACATCAACACCACTAGGTGGTTCAGCATCAGCTTAAAATCTCTCAGAAAATACAAATAAAATCAAAAATCAAAAAAAGGATTAAAAATAGTCAAGAGAAAAATCATCCTCTAGTGAAAACCATTTCAATGGCACTTTGGATAGGTACCATGATGAAAACCTCGAAAAAAAGTGTCATGTGTAGAATCAAGCATCTACGTGCACCAATTCAAGAGAAAGCATCTTATCATATCCATAATAAAGCCAATATTCCAGCCATATCATCCATTCATCCATGAACCGTTTATCTAGCCCATTACCATCTATTTCATTATCTTGATCTCGAAAAACTTTTGTAAACACTTTACACTTGTTTATGGTAAACATCTTGACATGGGTCATTTTCATTGATCCTATCCAATCCAAACGTTATCTGAGCCTTGAAGAATTATCCGAATAAGCATTCCTCCATTCGAACACCTTATCTTGTCACAAGATAATCCTTGGCATCCTTTGCATGCTTACAGTATCTATCCACGCACCTATTCAAGAATCCACCCATGGTCGTTCAAACATTGCTAGACACTGGGGGAAAATATTTACATCTTGTTTTGAGAATAAACCTTGATCTATATCCTCCAACTTATTTGGTGATCTAAACAGTGGCAGACATAAAATCAAATTGGTTAAGTATTTGTGAGCCAAAAGATCCAAATCACTAGCCCATGGCATATTTTGACAAGAAGACACTCCTTATCAACCTTTATCTTTCGTCAAACATTGATTTGAACAATTCATATCAATCACATCTAACTTGCATGTCAGTGTCACATCAAATCATCAAAATAATTTTGTTCCAAATCAAGCTTCATCAATCTTGATCAATTGAATCCAATCAATTATCACCTTGTTTGACTTAACACACTTATTCAAACTATCATCTTGTGAATGAGTTTACTCTAGGATAACACAACTTCCTTGGGTTTACAAATTCATGATCATCTTTGTTCGGCTTAACACACTTAGCCAAATTAATAAATGCATTATCACTTTTGTTTGACTTAACACATTTAGTCAAACTATCAATCCATCAATCTGATCAATCAACCTTCGCTTGGTTTTCAACAAAATCTCAAAACAGAGCACTGATATCATCATGCATGTCCATATCCAAATCGTCAAAATAAAAAAACCAAAAATATTCAAAAAAAAAAAAATCATTGGAAAACATCAAAATCCAAAAAAATAAAATAAAATTAGAAAACATCAAAATTCAAAAAAATCAAAATATTCCTATAATCCAAAGAAAAATCAATAAATCATATGCTTTCATCAATAAAATGGTCGTGTCTCACCCTAGATTGGGGGAAAAATCCTAAACTCACTGGGGGAAATCAACTTTTTTGAGCAGACAAACAAGCAACATGTGTCAATTATCAAGTATCAGATCAACAATCGAATATCCAATCAGGCCTGGTCAAAACAGCTTTGAGACATGTCATACATTGAAACTGAAACAAACTAGATGATCCTAATTTGGATAAAATGAATGATAAACTTAAAGCAATAAGTTACAATTGTTGTTTTGATATTTGATGACATCATGTCTTTGGAGTGGTTCAATGATGTACTGAACTAGAATCACAAGGAAGAAGTATGATTTTTTTCTTGTTGTCTATAAGCTAATCATTATTATTGTGCAAATTTGTCGTGGGACATGCTCTACAATGTATCATTGATGACATTTCAGAATTTGCACAAGAAAATGGTTAACTTTTGTCTGTTTACGCAAGCAATACTCAGGTCATCTCGGTTCAATTATACCTCGATGCTTGTATTAACTTTCTATATCAAACATCATGAAAGTAGTAATCAGGTCATCATTGGTGCTAACATACCCTTCGATGCTTGTACTAAATTTCAACATATCAAAAGGCTCAATGATGAAACATAAAGCATAAAGCAACTCACAAAATGACAACTTTGCATTTTAGTTTGCATATTAGATAGATTGCATCCATCTTAGTTTATGCATGAGTATTATCATATCAATCACATCTCATATGCATCATCTCAATCAATTCATCCAATCCTTTCTTCCAATCTCATCTAATCAATCAATTCACTCTAGCACAAATCATTTAATCATACCTTTGGTCTTGTTCCTAGCCTTACTACAAGCCTTGATCATCATCATCATCGAGATGTATCCTTCCCTATCCTTGTGTTTTTCTGAGATGTATCCTTCCCTTATCAACAACACTCTCATCATCATCATCATCATCATCATCATCATCATCGGGATGCATCCTTCCCTATCCTTGTGTTGTTATGGGATGAATCCTTCCCTCATCAACAACACTATCATCATCATCATCAATCCATCTCGGCTTGTAGTTTGACTGGGGCAACATTATACTTATTTTTGAATCTATTTGTGTTTCTTCCTTCTCATTTTCTCTTACCAATTTCCTATTGCTTATCATCCTTTCTTGTCCCTCACATCAATGCATCCAATCATTTATTTCAATTTCTTCTAATCAATCACATCGCTTCTTCTAATCAAACTCATTCAACCAATCAATCATCTTCATAAAAATATTGTATCAATCCTCTTCAATCAAATCAATCAAATCACCTTACTATTTGTTTTCTCATCAATCATGAGGAAAAATTTATCAATCTTACTATTTGTTTTTCATCAATCATGAAAGCAAATTTATCAATCTATTCTATCATTCTTATCAGTTATCATCAATCAACCATCACAAATTCAATATCACATGTTGAATCAATTGAAAAGCATCATCAATCAGGGCAAAATCAAATTTCTTCATCTTCATATCAATCTTTCAATAGGGGTTTTCATCAATTCATCTTTATCGGTCGATGAATCAGATAGCAAATCAGTAAAAATTTCCAAAAATCATCTTTATCTGATTCATCACCCGAGGGGGCAATAGCATCGGTAATTTCAAAATTCTAGGGCAAAATTCTTTGAAGCAATGCATAAAACACATCACTTCAAAGAGGGGCAAAATGTACACATCTAAAAATGGTCTCGATTAATGAATTATTTAATTAATATTCTTAAGTCATCCACATATAAATAAATTTAATTATTCATCTATATTGTTCATTTTCCAATTCTTCTAAAGCTTAATTAAATAAATACGTTTATTTAATTATTGCTATCTTCCTCTTAATTAATTAAATAGATTTCACAATTTATTTATATTAATTATCACAAATTTAAATTCTAAATTTAAATGATATTCTTCATCTCGCATTTAATTAAATATTTCCAATATTTAATTAAAGCACTTTATTTCTAAATTCTTTATTCTTTTCTACTTAATTAAATATTCTAAAAATATTTAATTAAAAGCTTTCTTTCTTCCATAATTAAATATTCTAAAAATATTTAATTAGAATCTTTTCTTCTCTCCATATTTAATTAATTATTATATATTTAATTAAAGCGTTTTTATCATCTCTCACATGTAATTAAATAAATTATGAATTTGGGAAATATCTTTCATCTTCCTCTCAACCTTTCAACTTCTTGATCTCTCACCGTTCATCTTAACAGGTTTGAATCTCAACCATTGATCCTCGCCAACTAGATTCTTGCCCTCAAAAATCTATAAATATAGCCCTCTTATGAGTTGAAAAAAACCTCTTGAATCTTAGATTTCATACGCAGTTACTATAGTTACATTCTAGCATCATAGCATTTCAATTTCATAGCTTAATCTTTTAGTCATGCATATGCACTTTCTTTAAATCTCATTCTCTTAAGCAATCATTTCAACAAAGCTATTGCTTGCACAACTGAGAGCCAACATCTTTAATCAAATTCCTGGGAGATAGAGGACAATGGGACGAATTTGAAGAAGGTGTTGTTTTAGAGTTTGTGTTTATGCTTTCTAGATTAGTTTTCTTTAATATAATGTCTCCTTGGTGTGTTAGTTTATTGTTTAATTGATGCACGTTTTCTAATGACACATCTACTATTCTTTCTGTTGGGCTCCTTCTAAAGTTGCAAACAGTAGGCTTGAAAAATTGCTCAATGGCAACAGAATGCTCTTTATGTCAAATGGATTATCCAAGCTCTCACCGGAGATGAAGCCTGAAAGATTCTCCTCAGGCATTGTATTCAGTCTGGTTTTCCTGTTTATAGGCCCACCTGGAAAGGAATTGGTCTCCAAACCCTCCTGATTATGAGGGAGCCAGTTCAAATTGTTGGCTCATTTTTGGCCAAGAGCATCTAACGCTCTTGGGAAATTGTTAAGCCATGGATCCATTGGGCTAGGGCTGGATTTTGTGATGGGCTCTGAATGGTCAACCCCTGGCCAAATCACCTTGAATCAAGGCCCTTGGATTTAATAGAAAGGGCATTCAAACACTGTATCAACTCTTTCACCAGTCCACTATGCATCTCTTACAGTGGGATGCTTTTAAAGCTCAGTACACTCTTCAAAACTAGGGTCATCCTACTTTCGACGGGTTGGTGAGCACCATTCAGGTGGACATGCTCAACAAAGTTGGCATTCATGGGCACAAACCTTGGTGGAAAGACTAGAAATGCTTTTCAGACACTCCTCTTAGGAGCTACAACCCACGACTTGGTTACAGGTGGCTTTCACCCCATTTTCCTACGATCAGTACTCTGAACTAGAGGTGGCTTCTTAATTCCTCAACCCATACTCGGCATAAGAGGTTTGATACCACTTGGTTTGCAATTATTAATCTGAAGCTGGCCCACATTGCTTGGTGTATTCTTTTCCAAGGCTTGCCTATGGGTTCTCGGTTTGTTCATATGGGGGTTCCTAACCCTCGCTGCCCCTTTTGTGGGCAATCTCAAAGCTTTAAGCATCTTTTTTGGTTTTGTCCTAGAGCTCAACAGCTTTGGACTTGGATTCATGATTTATTTTGGCCTTTTCGGCTGGAACCCTTCTCTTGGTATATCGTTCTGCTGGGGGACCCATCGAGAACCTCGGCTAAGTTCACCCAGCTTTGGCACACTTTCAAGGTGGAAATCCTCTTCAATATCTGGAAAGACATAAATTCTTGTATATTTTCTCATTCTCATTTAGATGTTAATGTGTCTCTTTATGCTAAAGTAGTTATTTGTTATAATGTTCTCCTATAGATTCAAGTGCAAGCCAACAAGGTTGCACTGGAGGTGGCTCACCTTCAATTCCTCCTAGACCATTGGGGCAATTCCCCTTGTTCTATGACTCGGATTCCCGATTCTCCCTCCTCCTCTCGTGGTTGGTCACCCTCTTAGGGTCAAAAGCAAAGTGATTCTGCACATCCCTACTCCTAGTCTCCTGCTCGATGGGATTCTCGACCTCCTAGACGGGCTCATTCTCCTCTGTCGCGTCTTGGTTAGGGTTGGCACTCTAGTGGTGCTACAGGGAGTGGTGGTGCCAGTTCAGGGTGACCCTCTGATGCTGCGCCTGCTTCTGACTCTGGCTGGCTTGCCAGTGGTAAAATTTTTTTGCAGTTGGCTTTTACAATCTCGCCTCAGCACAAGTTAGAAGAAAAAGATAAAGATAAAGATGATGATGGTTGGGGTGCTCCTCCTAACGTCACTTTGAACCTCGCTAATGTATGGGGGAAAATTTTGGATGATAGGGATCCCCCAGGCTCTACTGGCACTACTTTGGCCGCGTAATTTTTATTTGTTGCTCTTAGACTTTTGGGTTAGGCCCATGTGATCAATTATTTTGGCTTTTATAGGTTCTGCCCATGTGAATTTTGGGGTGTGCCTTCTTACCACCTGCCCCTTTTTTTTTGAATTTGTATTTTTATCTTTATATTAATATAGATATTTGCCTATTCATCAAAGAAAAAAAAAACAAGGTTTAATCATACAATTAGGGGATTTGAAGAATTAAAGTGATATTCATTAAATTAAATAATTTAATGAATAGGGGAGAGATGAAATGGGATTTAATTAAATAACTTAGGGTTATTTAACTAAATAAGAAGATTTAAGAATTTAAATATTTTGATTTATTTAATTTAATGAGACATAATGTTAGTGTGAAGGGGGGGTGAATTAACCCGAGTTGAATATTTAGGTTAATGGATGAAAATGATGCAATTAATTAATCAGCTAGGATAATTAAATTAATCAAGCGAAAAGAGGATGGGTATTTGTGGAAATGATGTTAGTATACCTGATGCGAGTGTATGATATCATTCAGGACATTTTTTAGTGTCTACAACCTCATTAAGGAAAACTTATCTTGCCAAGGTCTCTGCAGGTTTCCAATGAACACCTTTTGCACATTTGAGTCGGGTAGCATATAAAAAATCTATGCAAAGAGTGCTTGATATCAAGCAATTAAATTAGTAATCTTCTCATACTCTCCTCGCTTACATCGGATGAGGTTCGAAAAGGCCATTTTCAGCCCGATGTTAGCTTGAAACTATCGAAGAAACTAGTTAACAAGCTGATCAAATGAGAATATGAATTTTTTGGGAAAGGAACAATATCACTCTAGTGTTGTGTCCTTGAGAGATTGAGGAAATAATTTGGCCATCAAGGCATTGTGGTTAAATAATTTTGTACACATTGTATTGAAGGCCGATACATGTGTTTGTGGGTCTCCTTTACCATTGTAATTCTCAAACTTGGGAATCTCCATACCTTAGGGGTGAGATTATTTATAATTTCCATAGACAAAGGGATATGTTGGAATAAAGGTTGAAATATGGGTTGAGAAAAGGCTTGGGATAGGCTCACTAGTTGGTTATACATTTGACCCATATTTTTTAGTAGGGCATTCAAAATAGGGTCAAATGAAGAAATAGGACTAGTGGAGCTACCACTGGAACCACCACTAAGACCACCACCAGAGCCACTATTGGGTCCACCTCCATAGCCACCACCGTAGCCACCATAGAATCCACCTCCATGACCACCATCAAAGCCACCACTGCAACCACCAAGAGTACCAGATATACCAGAGCCACCAGCCTCCATTCCACTAGAAATCCCACCGCTAAATCCAACACTGCCCTTGGGAGGAAGGACATTCAATCCTAGAGGTATTCTTCTCACTTTGATAGTAGGAGATGGAGAAAAATAAAATATGTTAATGAAAAGGGGCTATTTTAGTAATGCATGCCAATGTCATAGGCATCAAGATGCCAGTTTGTCTTTTATAAGGATCAAGCACATGACCTCAGGTAATACTTGACCTAGGGTTGTAAGAAGGGACATATGCTTTCATTTAGTCAGTAAGGCCAAGGAGGAACTCTATGCTTGTCTGATCCTTGTATACCATATATCTAATTTCACTAACAACTCTAGCAACCCTAGCCATATTTTTTATCTTTCCCCAAATGGTTCCTGAGATCTAGAAGCCTCCTATCTAAATACAAGAGATTCTCTATGGGAATAGTGACAAATTCATCCTCATCCAAAGGTGGAGCTATAGGATAAATAAGAGAAGGAACATGAGTGGTTTCATCAAAGAAAATAATCTTTGTTGTTGATACCATCTCTTGGGAAGTGAGATCCGTAGTGACCCTTGAGAAGTCCATCTCTAAGTGTTGCACACTCCTAACTATGTATCTAGAAGTTATAGATTGATTTGTGAAGCTCATAAAGCATCACAACACACAATCCCACAACCTACGCAGACATGGGAGGGAGAACCTCAACACAAAGAAAAAGGTAGTGCAAAATTCACATCGAGCACCAAAATGTAGAGGAGGGGGACTGATTGCTCAAAACCCTAGGTCATGGGAGGGTCTACAATAATAGGCTACCCTAATCTACCTCAAGCTAACATAATGTTTCAAGAGATTTTTTTTGGAAGTTTGGAAGTCTATCATTGATGATGCAGTTTGGAAACATGAGCATGAAGTGTACAAACTATAGACACTAAAAATTGGTCTAGGCTTGCGAAACTATTTTCAACATATTTATAATGTTCATGGTCATGATTAAATAATGTTAATTATTTTTTTTTTTTCTAAAAGTCACCTATCTTCTATTGTATATATAAGTTTAATTATTTAATTTATTCATTATCACCTTTATTTCAATCTTGATTAATTAAATAAATGTTATTTATTTAATTACGTCGCTAATTAATTAATCCCCTTTCTAAATTAAATAAATTATTATTTAATTTATCCCTTATCACATTTTTCACTATAATTAAATATTCATTTTAAATTATTTAATTATTCTTTAACCTTTTTCAAAAATTAATTAAATAAATATTTATTTATTTAATTTAATCTCTAAATTTTGAATGTTGAATTAAATAACCATTTAATTCATAAAGATAATTATTCCTTGAATATTCCTCTATGATTAGATAATCGCCTAGTTATCTAATTATTCATTAGTCAATTATCTCTTGAGTTATTCCTGACAAACAGACCTTCTGCTTTAATCAGTCAGTATTATTCTTCTAAGTGCAAACTATTATTAATTCAATAATAATATTTTATTTATTTATTTATTTGTGTGTTCGAACACATTTTTTCTACTTTATCTTTCACATACAATCTCTATTCTTCCAAATTTCGAATAGTCTCAACATTAGATTAAATTATTATTTAAATAATCTTTATCATGCAAACTTTCTCACTGACATTGTAACTGACACAAATCTCTATCACATGGCATTCATCAATCCCAACCGTCGATCTCTCTTCTGAATTTGAGCTAATCGTTCTAAAAACCAATTTTCTATAAATTGACCTAACATTGTAATTATTCCTCCTTCTGAAATTGATATACTTCTAGAAATCTTTCAATAATCTTTGATATTTTTCTAGGTCAATAGTCAATACACCATAATTTCATACTTAAGAAATCTTAGGGCAATTATCGTACAATGGAAAAATGGAGAAGTGCAATTGAGGTCATTCAAGGAAATATGAAGATATTCGGTGAGATTGTTCATGTATTTATGTTTTTTGTTTCTTTGTTATTTGTTGTTTAATGTAGATTAGTGTTATTTCTTTTATTAGATTTAATGATCTTGTTTGTAGTTTAATTCCAGTGTTACATTTGATGAACCTGACATGAAGACACCGTCTTCAAATCCATAGAGTTTTTTTAATTGATTCATTTTGTGATGCATCCAACTAGCAAACCTATAATGCATCTGACTAGTAATTGTTTTTTCCTTTTTCCAAGTTTCATGTTTTCGCATTTAATTTTTAGCTTTTTGTTACTAATTTAACATTTTATTGTGTGTTTTAGGGGATTTAATATAGTGTTTGCAGGTTGATTTGTAGAATATAAGTATTTAAAAATCTTTTTGCAAGATGATTAATGAAGACAAGAAACAAAAAACTACTAATCCATGTTTTGTAGAACCTTTGATGAAGACAAAAACTTAAACTACTGGCAATTTGAAGACGAGTTTTTTTTTTTAAATGAACAAATTGTTTGAGTAGATAAAGAATTGTCATTTGGGATTTAAAATGAACTAGTGTCTTATGTTCTTGTTTATGTTAGATTAGATCTTGATTCGGTAATAGAAGTATCATCTCCCCTTGCGCATTCATGCGATCTTGGGTGTAAGAGAAACTATTATTGACTCTAGAATTTGGATCTTCTTTGGTGGCTAAGAGTAACCAAGGCAACTCAAACCAATGATGAGTTTTTTCACCAAGCTACTCCCAATCGATATAGAAATTTTAATGTTGAGGAAACTCTGCATTACATGAGCTCCTATAGACAAGCATTTGATTCCCTCTGTACCTTAGTGGTGTGTCAAAACCTGTAGATTGTAACCTCTACATATTGGGATGATATTGTCTCTTGTGTGGTCTTCTGAATGGGTGCCCATACTAATTCGCCAACTTGTTTTAGATTAAACAAAAAACCTTTTATTTGCTGGTGCAAGAGGTCGGATCTCTGAAGTTGTCTTGCAATCTTACGATTCAATAGTAGAGATGAAATTTTTTCCATGGGAGAGTCATGGGAATTGAAGCTTCGTTGACTCAAGAAGTGTGTGTCATGTAAGGGGGATCCAATGTGTTCAAGCTTCTAGTCATCCACTTTGAATACGAATAGCTAGGGAAACCCAAGTGAGAATTCAACAAGTATTGTCACAACCAATCTTAGGATTGTTGGAATCAGTGGAATACTAAGAGGGGGGTGAATCAGTGTTCAAAAATTCTTAAATTTTATTACTCTGAAACTTAAACTATTTTTTCATTAGATTAAACGAAAGATGCAATAATTCAAAGGAAACATTCATAACACCATAACATAGATATTTTTGTATGGAAACCTTGTTAGGGGAAAAACCACGGTGGAGGTTAATCCATAATTTGAGTACTCAAATAATTTTTTACAAAAGGGAATGTACTTACATTCAGGCACACTTCCTAGAGCTCACTCCTCAAATGGGAGGCTCACTACCTTACAAAATTCAGATTAAAAAAATTTGAAGAGTGAACTAAGATAGTAGCATCTATTCATGCCAAGTTATAGTTTCAGTGAATCTCATAGATTCAATTCTGGATCTGCTTTTTGATTCTGCACTTTTCTTTACTCTTCTCTTCTCTTTTTTGTTCTTTGCATCACTCATAGAAAAATTCACACTACTACTCTACTAAATTTTGTACCATATTCGCATTTCATATATTCGCTACCTTAACAAACTTCTCCCCATTTGATAATTTCAAAATGATAAAACTGATCTCATATATATATCCGCTATCAAGGATTTGATCAGTCATATGTCGACTTCATAAACATTAAATTCTTCTCAATAGTCAGCTAGATCCACCACTAACTATTTATGCATCCTCCAAAGTCGGTTAAGACAAAGAGAGGACCTAAAAAAACATAATAGAGCATGAAAACATTTAATTAATTACTCCTTATACATCCATGATTATTATATTTGATGGGTCAGACTTCAAGCACATATAACATACAAAAAGTGCACTAGATCTCCTAGATCATGTACCAGTGAATGCGTATAAGTATACTTCACAAATAAGCATTAGAAAAAATCAAAAAACCTCCCTCAAATATCCACAACCCAAAATAATAGTCCGGTGAAGTATTCAAATCAAATTTTATACTTATAACTAGATGCCTTGTTCTTCACTTTGTTCTACCAGTGTAAACCAAAAATGTACTATAGATCAGATGCATGACTTAGGTTGCAATCAATGAGAAAATTTACAAGCCATATGCCAACAATCGCCCCCTTTTGCATTGATGGCAACACTTAGTGAAAAATGACTAAGTGTTGGAATCATTATAAGTATGATGCCAAGATTTTCTAGAGACTCTCCTCATAAGATTTACAAAGCATTTTTCACTACACTCTCTCCCCCCTTGGACATCAATGACAAAGCATAGAAACCATATGCCAAAAAGACAAAACATGTGTTCAAAATCTTCAAAACTCCTGATTATATATGTCGATAGTTCTCTCACTTAGATCAAAACTTTAAAAATTTGAAACCAATTGACTGCTACTTTAGAAAATTATCTTATTTTTTTTCTTCATTTTCAGAAGGAATTTCTTCCGAGAATCTATTGATATCCCAATGGTAATGATCAAACTGTTTTTCTTGGATATTTTGTTGACAATTTTAGTTAAAGATTCAAGAATCATAATTGCTTCTTCTAGTTTCTCACCTTTCCTTAGAATCTCTACCATCTACTCCAATCTGTATTCAGTTTGATCCTTCACCTTCCAAAAAGTATCAACAAGTGTGTTCTTTGTGATTTGGATTTTGGTGTGTTCAAACTGCAACTCCTAAATTATTTTTCTAATGGTGCCATCTTGATCTTGTAACATGTTAGCTTTTCCCAATTCCATTCAACTCTATTTCAATTTGTTCCAATTTCTCTTTGTAATTGTTGACTGCATGGGGCCAACGAGTGCAGTAGCTATAGATGTTGTTATCTAAATTTATGCACTACCTTAACTCATTCATTTTCTTCTTCAGTTTGGTAAGTGATATTTTGAACTGCTCCTTCAAATGAGAAATGACATCACCTTCTTCTTTGTCTTTATCCATAGAGCTCATTATTTCTTTACTGCATTTAATCATCTCCTCAGGTAGAATGTTCTATAAACTTTCCAATTTGATCTTGTAATGCTCAACATGAGAATTTAGTACACTCAGGATCATGTCTTGATTGTATGATGGTCTAATAGACCATAACCTAGCGATCTTCTACATTCCACCTTCTTCATGAATAAGCTACTATAACATTTCTTTTGATAGATCATCCTCTTCCTCACTAGATTTTTCTAGTTCTAATTCATTTTTCTCAGTTTCTTCATCAAACTCTTCATCTGGAATATCCACAATTTCCTTTTATTTACCTTTTCCCTCAATTTTGGGAGCTTTCTATTCTAGAGTGTTGTATTCAACTTATTTTTCTCGTTTCTGCCTTTTATCCATTCCATCAGAAGAGGAACCAACTTCATTTGTTCTTGAGGAATTGAAATTTTGAGTGAAGAACACTTTCCAAGCACATTCTTAAAGATATTTGCAAATTTTATATCCCAGTTAGCTAAGCTCCTAGAATATGAGTATATTTGTTTGCATATCGATTCATTTTCTTTCCATACCACATTGTCGATCTTTGGAAAACAATTCATGAAGTACATTACTAAGCATATGATCAAAGTATTGAACTTGAAGGGGTAGCCCATTTATTTTTTCAGTTGCATATTCTCCATTAGCTAATCCTTTATCAACCCACACAGGTCAAAGTCTTGACCTTCGATTATCATCTTGTGAGAAATATAGACTGCACAAATCGAGGTCACTCCTTCTCGATTTCTAAAAAAGACTTTATATGAAATTCCTTGTGCAATGTATTTCATAACAAGATTCTTGATTGTTGCAATAATAAGTGCCCTCTGATCTCTAATTATTTCAGTTAGGGTTTCAACTTCCTTGTTTCGGATGGATTTTTTCTCTGGTATATCTCCGACTTTGCATAATCCAGTCAAATTCTCAGTTACCTCCTTTGAAATGATGTAGAGTTTTTCCAAAGTTGAAATATCATCATGTAATATATTCAAGATGAATTTGAAAAATTTTGCGTCCTCAAAGTATGAAAACTCATTCCAAATATCCAAATTTCCATGTTTGGCTTCACTCAATTGCTTCAATTCATTGGGTAATAAAAAATTCCTCATGGACCTAATATTTGCACTATTATATTCGTCCAAAATGATTGACTTCTTGATTTCTTCCATTTTTCTTTCACACTTAGTTTTAACAACCGCACACCAAATTATATGAGGATTCTGATGACAATTGAAATACTTGATAGATTTTGATTTTCGATGGTGAATCAACTTCTCTACTTCAAAATTCTTCTAGCGAGTGTTCTCCTTCTTTTCTTCTACGATGCAAAGTAAAAAAAGACAATTCCAACTTGACTTTCATAGTTTGCACACGTGCGATAAATGCATTTTCCCTAATTTTTCCATGTGCTTTGTTTTCTCAAACAGTGAGAGAATAATTCTCTTGCGGACCTATGATTCTCTAAATGTACTTGTGAAAGTTCTCCAAAACCTCTACACTTCATAAATATGCCTTTTTGACCATTCTTCGCTTTTCAATGCCATCCATATACATGGGAGGAAATATTTTCTTGAAAAACTCCCCCTAGGCCAGTGGCCTGAAATCAATTATCGGAAGAATTAATGGAAGTGGGTTCTAGTGTAGAACCATTTCTAGTATCAGAATCATTCTTCCTTACCCGTGTCTTCTTCATCTCATCTCTGATCTCATTTGTAGTTACTTTTCCTTTTCCTTTGTCATTTCTCGGTATATTTTTGCCTCTATATACGGAACCTATTTTATCCACAGTTTTGTTTCTGCAAAACCTTGCAATGTGACCATATCTATTGCAATTGTAACACAAAGTATTTACATTTCTAAGCCAATCATTCCATTGATTTCCTCTTGATCTACATTGATTATCAATATGTTCAAGTCTTCCACATGTATATCATTCAACATTCTTTATATTGATATAGTAGTTTGACATATTTCTACATTCATTTGATTTATCACCAAGCTTTTTTCATTTGAAACACTAACCAAAAAAAAATGAATCTCCTAATTTCATATTACTTCTACATTGAGTAGCCATGTGGCCAAATTTATTGCAAGCAAAACAATATCCATTAAATTTTTGAGCATTAGGTTGTCTTACCGGATACCTTCCACCTTTGTTCATCAGGTTTCTTTGTCTGAAATTCATTTGTTTAGGTCTGGAACTTTCTCCTTTTTCATATCCAAGACCTCTCTTATCATTTCCACTCTTTTTTCCTTGAGTCAAATCATCAAGCTTTACTAAATTGGTCTTAAAATTTTCTTTGTACTCATTTGCAGTAGTAAGTTCATTTTCAAGAATAATAATTTTCTTATCAAGTTCTTCTTCCTTATTTTTGGATTGTAGCGTTTCACTTTCCATCTGAGTGAATTCTCCATTTATTCTTTTGTATTCATCAAATTTCTCCTTTAAGGATTGAGAAATATTCTCTTCATTCTCCTTCCTTTCTTTAATCTCTTTAGCTAGCTTCATCA
Organism: Sequoiadendron giganteum; assembly: GCA_007115665.2. Lineage (NCBI taxonomy): Eukaryota > Viridiplantae > Streptophyta > Pinopsida > Cupressales > Cupressaceae > Sequoiadendron > Sequoiadendron giganteum. The sequence continues at coordinate 572,234,653 of CM021100.1, read as the reverse complement.
CCATAGACTCCATCTCATGTTTTAGTGTAGCATTGTTTTTGGCAAGCTTTTCACATTCTTCTATTATTTCCTTCAAGGTTTGATTCAGGTGAGCATCATCCATGTTTTCACTCTCTTGTTTTTGTATCTAGTCACAAAGATCCTTCCTTTTCTCCCCGTATTTAACAATTTGATCCTTCAATGATTGAATGAATTTCTTCACATCCCTAAAATTTTCTTTCAATTCTTGTACTTCTTCTTGAGACTAATCAAGGTCATCAAGTGCCACCAAAAGTTGCTGCTAAATACTACCAAAGTCCATTACATTCTAAGATCCACCTCAAGCTACTAAACTTCTTTTGAGGAACTAGAAGATTTGATACCAATAGTTGGACTCAGGGGAACACTGAGAAGGGGGGGGGGGGTGAATCAATGTTCAACAAATCTTAACTTTTATTACTATAAAAATTCAACCATTTTTTCATTACATTAAAAGAAATATGCAAGAATTCAAAGGAAAAATTCATAACACCATAACATAGAGATTTTTGTGTGGAAAACTTGTTAGGGGAAAAACCATGGTGGAGGTTAATCCACAATTTGAGTACTCAAATAAATTTTTACAAAAGGGAATGCACTTGCATTCATGCACATTTCCTAGAGCTCACTGCTCAAAAGGGAATGCTCACTACCTTACAAAATTCAGATTAAAACCATCTGAAGGGTGAACTAAGATAGTAGCATCTATTCATGCCAAGTTATAGTTTCGTTGAAGCTCATATATTCAATTTTGGATATTCTTTCTGATTCTGCACTTTTCTCTACTCTTTTATGTTCTTCACATCACTCATAAAAAAATTTGCACTACTACTCTGTTGAATTTCACATCATATTCATGTTTCATATATTCGCTACCTTTATGCACTTCTCCACATTTGATACCCTCAAAATGATAAAAACTAATCTCATATATATATTCGCTATCAAGGATTTTATCATTCATATGTTGGCTTCATAAACATTAAGTTCTTCTCAATAGTCAACCAAATACACCACCAATTATTTATGCACATCCTCCAAAGTCAGTTAAGATAAAGAAAGGGCCTAAACAAAACATAATGGAGCACAAAAAAATTTAATTTATTACTCCTTATACATCCACAATTACTATATTTGACGGGTCGACCTTCAACCACAAATAACTAATAGATAAGTGCATCGGATATCCTAGATCATGTACCAGTGAATGTGTATCAGTATACTTCACAAATAAGCATCAAAAAACATAAAAATACCTCCTTGTAAGATCCACAACCCAAAATAATGGCCAAGTGAAGTATTCAGATCATTTTTTATGCTTATAACTGGATGCCCTGTTCTTCACTATTTTCTACCAGTGTAAACCAAAATTGTACTATAGATCAAATGCATGACTTAGGTTGCCATCAATGACAACACTTACAAGCCATATACCAACAAATATTGTACATGTTTTCTGAAAATATACACATTCATTATTGTCAAACCAAAACACTTTTCTTTCAATTTATTTACATTTGCCAAAATTCAATCATGAAACAGAGTCAGTCGAAAAACCCAGTTCATCAAAAAACTGCATCTGTAAAACCGAGTCGCATCTGCTAAATAGAAATCCACATCTGATAGCCCGAGTTGCATCTGTTAACCAAAAACTCACAACTATCTAACCTGAGTCCACTGTCATTTAACATAAATTTTTGAGTCGCATATGATATCCTAAGTTGCATATGTTATAGAGAGTCGCATCTGTTAGAAACTTAGCCACATCTGTCATATTGAGTCGCATTTTTCCTGTTAATAGACTAAGACTAGATTTGACTAGAAAAACCACATCTGACTTGTAGAAACACATCTATTAATTTTTGTGATGGATCCGTAAAACTAAACCGCATTTTCCTATTGGCATAAAAACTAGAATTCACTGTTATAGTTTGAAACCAAACAATCATCTCAATCTCTATTTTTCATTGCCAACCTTGGACAAAAACTAGAAAATTGCTCAAAATTTCCATTTTCCATTTTTTAGGTGTCATTTAGTTTTAGTGATAGACCTCTTAGTTGTGAAACTTAGTTACATATTAGGATTTTGCATATCTTAGAATAGGCCAACTTTCTACATTTTGGACAAACCCATGCTTCGATAGTTATTATCATTGAACCAACCTATCAAACAATATCTTTTGTCCTACTTGTGAATCCTTCCAGCTCATCATTCTAGTTTGGGAGTTCACCTTATCATTTGGTCCTAGTCCTACATTAGGTTCCTTAACAACGTTAAATCGTAGCCTTGGTTAAGCTATAGGTGGTAGGTGACCTCCTCTTAGAATCATTTAGAGTAAATTCATTTAGAATTTTTCATATTGTCATCCTAGTATATCATCATTTTAGTCCTTTATTTTCCAAGAAAATTCCAAAAAGATAGCAGCATTCATTCATTATATCAGAAAATCCCAAAAGCATAGACTAGATCATATCATTTTGGACATAGTTTTGCATTCCCCCGTATTGAGCAAACATCTTTCATGGTTGAAACAAGGTCTAAAAAGAAACATAGAGAAATGGCTGACTCATAGTATTTCAACAATCCCTTCTCGAACATACCATCAGGATCAATGAGACCTCACAAATCCTTTCTTGAAAAATTTGTCACTAGGGACACAAATGGACATATTCAAGTAGAAGATGGAGATGTTATCCAAGACCCTGAATTTGCATCTTTTGTAGATGAATGTTTGGCACAAGATTCCAAGAGATATCTCACAAAGCTGCTAGTAGAAGGTGCCACGCTACCTCTAGGATTTGACATCCATACACTGAAAGCTTCATCTACACAAGCGACACAAACCATGACATCCAGTGTCTCTATACCTCAGATTACTGTAGCCATGCCATCTAGAATACCTACTAAACTGTCTCAACTATACATACAACACCATTTGGTATAACATAGGACCTACAATTTACTATAGGAGCATCCTCATCAAACCATTTTTCCACAAACACCAGAAGTAAAAGACCCAAAATTGGTGTGAACACGACATAGGCTATACCACAAATTAGCACCAATACTCTCATTCCACAAATAGGGGAAACACAAAAAAAACATATTCCTAAACTGAATTAGAATATCCTATCAAGACATATTCCCACACCAAATCAAAATACGTCGCAAGATATTTCATTTCAGAAGACTTACATTGATCCTAGCAATGCAATCAACACATATTTAACACAAGTAGATGTTCTGCAAAATCAGATACAAGATCTCCAACAACAAATGGACAGTATGTCAATGTCAGGAAAATGAACCATTTTAGCGCAAGATTAATGTCTTTGTCCTTTTGACAAAGTGCTATACATGAAACCCTTCCCACACAAATACATTATACCGAATTTTCCTAAGTATAATGGGAAGAGGAATCCTCTAGAACACATCAGAGAATTTTCCACAACATGCATGTACATCTCATATGACCACAAATACCTTATGAGACTTTTCCCATGAATCCTTGTCGGGATAGCATTGGAATGATTCTCTAAACTTCCATACGGAATAAGATCATGGGGAAAATTAGCTAAAAAAATTGTGGAACACTTTGCCTTCAACATAGAAAATGAAATCATGATAGCTACCTTGTGTTACACAACACAAGAAGACGGAGAAAAATTCACCACCTTCTTCTGGAGATGGAGGAGTTTAGCTAGTTGTTGTCCTGTTGAGATACCAAAGAAATAAAAGGTCACAATATTCCTTGAAAATATTCATCCAAAACTAAGAAGTGACTTAAGAGTACATTGTTGTACCTCTTTTCTGGACTTAGTACAAAAATATATTATACTTGAAAAATCCCTTATTGAAAAATGGGAAATTAAGACACCAGGTAGGAATCCAGTTGTTCAACACCAAAATTCTCCCAACGATAGAAAATTTTTTTGGTCTAGAAACAAAAATTTCACTAATGATAAGGTTGTTGATGCTAAGACCCTACACGTAGGACCTATCATCACACTCAGAGGTTACAACCCCTCTAATGACATGCTTAATGATGCTAATCAAACCACCAACTTTGTAAAAAATTCACAACAACAAAGACTGCAAAGGAGATTTCCAAAACGTCAATTTACCCCCTTGGGAGAACCAATCGAGACACTTTAAAAAGAACTAATTAAACATAAACTCATAAAACCTCTAGAGATAAAATAGTATGATCCTGGATAGTTTAAACCCTCATGGTGGGATGACAATGCCTATTGTGAGTACCATAAAACTAAGGGACATAACCTACAACAATTTCGACAATTGAAGAACATCATACAAGATTTTTTGAAGACTGAACCATAGAAGTCAATGGAAAAAAACATACCAAAAAACGTGATCACAAGGTCTTCACAAATCCATTACATGATCATGGGAAAATGTTGGTGTAATTAATTGTGTTCTACCTTTTCCTAGATCATAATTACACCTTAGTTGAGTTTACTTAGGGACCACATAGGAGTTGGTGGAGAATTTCCACCTTTGGTGGACTTATCATCTTATTAATTTATCACCTCCACCTTTCATGGACATATCATGTGATTAGGTTTACACCTTTTGTGGTGATTATCATATTATCACCTTTCCACTTTATGCGGACTGATAGCTTTTCATTGTTGTCTCATGTCATAAGATTATGAAACTTGTCATAATCTTATGCACTCCTATGTACTCACCTTGGCTATATAACCAAGGACTCTCTCATTTTAAAATCAATTATCTCATATCATATTGACATTGAATACAGTTTATTCTTGTCACATTATTTTCTCTCTTCTTGTGCTTTCTATTTGGTCCATAGATCTTGGCATCCATAGCCAATTCTAACATGGTATTAGAGCATGTTTGATTCTAACATAAAGGAAAGGCCCCCAGTTCAGGAACTAAGACTAATGCCTTGGCTAACTATGCAAATATCAAGTATGATTATGGAAAATGAATGATCATAAATCACATCTAAGTTGATAATGAAAATATCCATACCACTACCATAAAGAAGTGTCCTAAATGTGTTTTCAATACACACAGAACTAAGATAACCCTTCTAGGTCCTTCATCAGAGCCACAACCATAGTCTTCCAAGGCTAAGTATAATTTACTTGACCAGTTGGGCAAGACCCCAACATAAATATCCATCTTGGAGCCATTAACCCTATCACCTAATCATCGAGCCATTCTAGACAAAGCCTTACAAAGAACAACTATCCCCAACAACTCAATCATTTCGAGGAAATGGTAGGATATTTAACCAATTCACATCATGCTACCTTCTCTCAATAGGATTATTCAATCAAGAAGACTAACCATAACAACCCATTACACCTTGAAGTTCTCATCCATCAAACCAAAGTCAGATGAGTCTTGGTAGATGGAGGAGCAGGGTTAAATCTATGTACCTTGAAACTGGTTAAGGCATTAGGTTTCTTAGAAGCATGTGTGGACATCACTAAGAGTATAGTCATTAAGGCATATGATGTTTAGGAAAATCCATCTAAAGGAGTTGTAACACTCCCTATCAGAATTGGCCCTACGATAATGGACACAAATTTCCAAGTCTTGGATCTCACCCTTCCCTATAATCTTTTATTGGGTAGACCTTGGATACATGCTATTAAATTTGTACCTTCCACTTACCTTCAGTGTCTTAAATTCCAATACAATGGTACAAAGATTGCAATTTATGGTGATCCAAATCCTTTCCAATTTTGCACAAGCCTACACAAAGTACCACAATGACAGGTGCCAGTCAATCAAGAGGCTTCATCCTCCACCTTATCCATGTATGTTGATCCATCAACTCTTACTAATTCCATTGCATCACAACCACTATCATCCACTCCTGAGGTCGATATCCAAGATAAGGGTTGTAGATAATATCACATGAAAGCATCCTATTGTGTCATTCAGTTGATTCCTCCTAATTCATACGGTTTACCCACAATAGATAGGAAACAATGAGTTGTCACAATACATGTTCCTCCTACGATGAAATTCACAAAATGGGGAGAATTAAGTAAAGAAGCTATGGACCAAGAAGATGTCACCTCTTGGTTATATAATGAAGACAATAAAAACACTCCACCATCTATTCAAATATCTAAAGACCAATATGGAAAAGGCTTCATGATAATGCAAAATAAGGGATATGATAGACATAGTGGGTTAGGGCTACATCTGAATGGAAGGACTGGACCAATCATTGTCTCAAAATAGCCAAAAGGCCTAGGGCTAGGGTTTCAACATATTAGGATTGGCATTCATAGTACCTCGACACCATCACAAGAGGAAGTGAGTGCTTTTGAAAACATCAAGATATCTCATGAACCATTCAACCCATTCTACTATTACTCCCCTAACTCAAATGAATATGAATGGGATTCCCTTTCCTCAACTAGAATAATGGATCTAGGTAAGTTATTTGGGGAAATTGACCAAATGCTAAATACCTTGCCATAATCAATTCATTCTCGTCCTCAAAAGTCATTTTCAAAATTTGAATGGATTAAGATTTATTATTGGGAAACGCTTGATCCCACTTCTTGGGCACCTAACAAACCATCTTCTGACAACCTAGCCCTTACGATAGTACCAAATCAAAGTTTACCTATCCCTAGGAAAAATAACAAAAAGGAGTTAGTCCAAAACTTATGTCACCATGTCAACCAATCTATCTTCACCTTGTAAGCCTCAACATTTGATAACTCTGATGATGACATGCCCCTCGTATATCCCCAACTTATCAATTGGGATCAACAAGGCACACCCATCTTAGACATATTCGAGAATGACAAAGTGATAGATGAGTTCACAGGATTGCGAGAAGGCATACCTATAGGTGATCATAAAGTTGGTTTTAGCATAGGCTTGGATAACATGGCATATTTTGGGGAGCTTATTCACACCTCCAATCGCAAACAAAAGGAAAAACAATGAAAATGATAAGTCCCTAGGTGAAAACTAAAAGACACCTTTGGATGATGAAATAGTAAAAAAAAAGGACGCATCTGAGGGCAAAAATGTCTCTGAGGCACCCAAGGATGGAGATTTGAAAATTATCCCAGTTTCTTGAGAAAATTCACCAATGTTAGATGAAGAATCAGTCAAGATCAACATAAACACTGAAGAAAATCCCTAGGTAATTTATTTTTCTACATCTTTGACAGAGATAGAGCAACCAAAGTTTTGAGACTTCTTTACAAAAAGATAGATAAAATTTGCATGGTCATATGCCGACATGCCTGGGCTAGATCCAGACCTCATATTGCATCATCTACCATTACAACCAAGAGTTAAGCCCATCAAGAAAAAGTTAAGGAAAATGCATCCACAAATCATCCTACTAGTCAAAGATGAACTTATGAAACTATTGGATGTCGGATTCATCAAATCAATAGATTATGCAAAATGGATTTCTAATCTTGTGTCAGTCCCTAAACCATCTGGGGGCATCCGCATTTGTACAGACTTTAGAGATATCAACAAGACATGTCCTAAGGATGAATTTCCTTTGCCAAACATTGACATGATAGTGGACCTTATAGTAGGATATGAGATTCTATCCCTCATGGATGGTTTCTCCAAGTATAATCAAATCAAAATCATAGTTGAGGACCAACACAAGAAAATTTGCACATGTCCATGGGGAACATATTGTTGGAATGTCATTCCTTTTGGGCTCAAAAATGATGGAGCTACATATCAACATGCAATGACAACTATATTCCATGACCTTTTACATACTCTCATGGAGGATTATGTGGACCATCTGAATTCCCAATCATTGACAAGAGTTGATCACTTGTAAGTCCTAGATAAAATATTTCAAAGACTAGAAAATTACAAAGTAAGGCTAAATCCAAAAAAATGTGTCTTTGGCATTTAATCAGGAAAAATTCTAAGATACATCATTTCTAGAAGAGGATTCTTCAAGTGGATTCAAAAAAAGTAAAGGCTATAATGGACATGCCTCCACCAGCCAACATTAGTCAGATAAGAAAACTACAAGGGAGACAACAGTCTATCAGGTGCTTCATTGTACAGTTAGCAGACAAGATACATCCATTTCAACTCTTAATCAAGAAGGGGTAGCGTTTGTATGAAAAAAAATGCCAAGAATATTTTTATAAGATCAAGGATTACTTGCTTACACCACCCATTTTAATTCCGCCTACAGATACCCGCCCTTTAATACTCTATATTTCAGTGACCCAATCAGCACTAGGAGCCTTACTTTCACAAAATGATGATGAAGGTCATGAAAGAGTAGTTTACTATATCAACCATACTTCGATGGGATATGAGCTAAACTATAGTCACATAGAATGTTCTTGTCTTGAAACAGTTTTTCTACTCAAAAACTTAGGCACTACATGCTAAACCACCAAACCATGCTAGTCGCAAAGATAGATCCTTTGAAATATCTCCTAAGTAAAGCAACACTAGCAGGTTGATTGGCTAAATGGGTAATGATACTTAGTGAATATGACATCCATTATGCAGAAAAAAATATATATTAGGGCAAGTCATTTTTGATCAGTTGGCATATACACAAATCAAGGTTGACCATCCTCTAGTTGCTGATTTTCCTGATGAGTTCATCTTCACCATTGACAAAAGAACCACATGGAAGTTATACTTTGATGGGCTCCACACTAATCATGGTTCATGAGAAGGTATATTGTTTGTTACATCACAAGGAAACAATATTCCTAAGTCATTCAGAATTGTTTTTTCTTGCATAAAAAACATAGTGGAATATGAAGCCCTTGTAATAGGACTAAAAATGGTAGACCAATGAAAGATTAAAAATTTGCATGTTTATGGAGCCTCTCAGTTGGTGGTGTGACAATTCAATGAAGATTATGAAACTAAAGATGACAAAATTTCCCCATACAAGTGCATGGAAGACAAATTTAAGCAATATTTTGATAACATCAACTTTCAACAAATACCTCACATTAAGAACAAGGTAGAAAATATTATGGAAATCGTTGGTTCATTATTGGATATACCTAGCAATGTGCCTAAATTTGAGTTTTTGGTCAAACAACTTTTGGTCCCTACCTATGACATCCAAGATTCTACGATGGTGTGTGTGATTGTTGGTCCTACTTCCCCCTAGTACAAGAACATATATGACCACCTCCATGCCCAAATCCTACCCTTATACCTATTGAATAACCATCATAGGACATTTATCCATAATTCTTCCAAATATACCATCATCGAAGATACCCTTTATAGACATGCCTTAGATAATACCTTGTTGATATGTCTCAATGTTGAAGAATCACAAGAAACCTTATGTACTATTTACGAGGGTATATGCGGATCCCATTCTAGCGATCCTACCTTAGCCAAGAATATTATGAGACTAGGCTATTATTGTCCTACCATGGAAAAAGACTCATATTTCTTCATCAAGAAATGTCGATAGTGTCAGGTACACAAAGACTTAACACATGTGCTAGCATAGGAGCTCTGACCGATAACTTCACCATGGCCTTTTCCCCAATGGGGACTTGATCTCATAGGTAAGATACATCCTCCATATTCCAATGGCCATAATTTCATCATTACCGCAACCGAAGACTTCACCAAGTGGATTGAGGCTATTCCCATGACCTATATTACCAACACACAAATTTCCAAGTTTATCTTTAATTACATCATTTCTCGGTATGGCGTTCCTCAATCCATAATCACAAATAATGGTTGCCTATTTAAAAACCAAGAAGTCTATCATCTCTTTGAAGAATTCCATATCCAACACCATTTTTCCACTCCATATTACCCACAAAGTAACGGCCAAGAAGAGGTGTCTAACAAAAAAATCATCAGAATCCTCAAAAATACTATCAATGACGTTGGTTGTGACTAGCATTTATACCTTAAACCTACCTTATGGGCCTACCACAAAAGCATTTGTACTCCCATCGATGCCACTCCATACTCTTTGGTATTCAATTTTGAAGCTATCTTACCTATTGAGGTTGAAATTCCTTCCCTAAGGTATCTCTGAAAAGGTCATATTGATGATGAAGAGTATCATGTGTCCAGACTACATGAGTTAGAATTCCTAGAAGAACAAAGATGAAAGGCACTTGATCATCTTCAAGCATATAAAAACCGTCTTCATCATATCTATAAGAGGAAAATTATGAATCAAAACTTTGACATTGGTGACTTGGCCTTAATGGAGAACCTAAAGAACCAAGCTGAAAGAGAAAAAATAGGCAAGTTCGAACCAAACTAGTTAGGACCTTACATTGTTATAGAAGCTTTTGGATCAGGAGTGTATCAACTCTAAACCCTTGAATGAGAACCACTTTTATCACCAATTAACAACCTTCATCTGAAGAGGTTCTATGCATAGCTTCTGAGAGCCTTGTCTTAATCATAAAAATACAAAAAATGAAAAAACAAAAAAAGCGTTACCTTGATGAAAACTTGGCAAACAAACATCTTTGTACACCAAAAAATTGAAAAAATCAATAAAATAGTAAAGAGAAATAATTCATCCAATAGTGAAATCCACTTCGATGGCACTTTGGATAAGTACCATGGTGAAAACCTGGCAAACAGGCACCATGTATAGTTAACTTCGCTCCTTCATCTACCATCATTCCAATCAGACTTTTTCACCATCGCCCATAATAAATGGTTGTCCTTACCATAACTTGGAACGATTGACATCAAGTCCACTCCATCTCCCTATCCCATCCTATTGGTCTTATACCTAACTGGGGGAAAATCCTCGACCTAATTCATTTGGACCTTACACTCACTCATCCAACGTCAGAAAATGTCCTAAAAAAACTCAAAAAATTCATAAAATGTCCTTAAAAAACTCAAAACATCAGAAAATGTGTTGAAAAAAACTCAAAAACATCATAAAATGTCCACAAAAAACTCAAAAACATCATAAAATGTCCTGAAAAAAATTCAAAAACATAGTAAACCTCCAAAAAGACAAAACAAAATCAAAACATATCAAAAATCCCAAAAACAAAGTTAGAGTCAGTTATGTCAAGTCAGTTGTAGACATAGTCAAACTACGTTGCCTCTACGACTGGACGCAGGCAAGGCCATCACTTGATGTGCCCTTGAGGCATTAGGTCTATTTTTCTAGGTTTTTCACCTATCATACACATAAAATCATGACTCATTCTTTGTACATGCCAAATTTGTTGGTTGTGTTGAACTACGAGGTCTCTCTGTGTATACAGGCAAGGCCATCAATCGATGAGCCCCTGAGGCTGCACTAGGTTAGTCCATTAGGGTTTATCACAGTCACTATTCACACACATCTTATATCATTAAGTTAAGTACATATTTATCAGTAATTTATGTTATTCAAAGTTAGTCGGACTACGAGGTCTCTACGTGTATAACGTAGGCAAGGCCATCAATTGAGGAGCCCTCGAGGCCGCACTAGGTCATACACTGTCATCACAAATAAAAAATGATCAAAACACCAAGAAAATTCATGCAATCAACAAGAAAAATTCACTAATATCATCAAGTCAAATCAAATAAATTTCCAAAACAATCAAACTTATGTCTTATGCAAGATATGTCCTTCTTGGTAATAGACATTATCAATCATCATAGCCTTAATGCATCTTGTCGCATCAATGACATAAGACTCAATGTCTTATATGGTACATGTCTTTCTGAAACCAGAATTTTTCATGCCTTACATAGATAGTCACAACATCGAAACCAAACTCAATGTCTCATAGGACATGTGGCATCCCTGACATCAGGCTTTATCAAACAATTAGCTTATAAAACAAACAACATCAGATCAAATTTTGGAAAATTTTCTTATTGGCTTTTTTCCTTTATGGCTTATTTGGTCTTCTCTTTTAGGCTTTGTTTTTTATTTTGGTTCCTAGCTTTCTCGAGGATATCCCATGAAGGATTTAGAGAAGCAAGGATGTTTCAGGACTATTTTTTCTTTCTTTGACTGTTGTCTATCAACTATCTTTTAAACATGGTTTTCAAATGAGGTTACTAGCTTTCTCGAGGATGTCCCATGAAGTATTTAGAGGAGCAATATTGTATCTTGACTTTTTCTTTTTATTTTATTGTTGTATGTGGTTTTTCTGGACATAAAGACTGGGGAAATTTGGCCCTTATAATGAATCTCAACACTCCTTGTTTGCGACTATATATTTTTGCAAGTGGATGACTTTGTACACCTTGGTCCATCTCATATCATGGTGTTTACTATCCATTTGTGTCATGTCCCACCCAATGATGATTTAATGCAAGTTTTTGTTTGTACTTGGAAAAATATTGAAGATTATACATTCTACTAATACCCATTTTTCAATACTAACATTTCGAATAATCCACACTAAAAATTCTTCTATCCTGCATAAAGATAGAGTCCTATGATACACAAAAATAAATAAAAATAGACAATCTACATATGCATACATTTTACAACCATTATGTCGATATTGTCATATGTCTATATATAGTACACAATACATATATATTGCATTTCAAAACAATATAAAAATATGCATATCCATCACATTTAGATAATCATGACATACATGCATTTACCAATTATAAAATTATGTAAATTATACATACATCCACATGGCATCACAAATAATAGAATCATATTGCATCTCATTTTCATAAGCATATAATACATTCATCACATATGTCAATATTGTGCATCTATCATCATATAGAATAAACACATCATCATAGGAAATGAAACATCATAATATAAACGTCTTAAATCCATAACATGTACATACATCATGTAGAACAACCACATCATCTAGAAAACTACATAATCGTATAGATAAAATAAACCACATCATCATGTAGAACAATTACAAATCATATAAATTCTGTCAAAAATGATATATATATATATATATATGACTCAAAATAATATGTATCACACTACAATGTCAGAATGTATCAATACAAAGGGAGCTCACAGGCTCTATGATCAAAGTACAATGTCTATAAATATAACAATATCATTGTCCTTTGCTACCACTACTCCCATGTGGAGTATGAGGAGGCGACTGTCGATGATGCACTCTCTGTGCAGAGTGGGGCTTGTCATATGGTCATGTCGTTAGTGGTCCTACCACATCATTGGTACTCTATGTACAGTTATGGGACCTACTCTGGGAGCTTGCATTGTGTATTTTTGAATAACTACAAGCTCTCCTCTCAAGCGGTACCTCTACCTCATTGATATCTCTATAATATCTCTCTCGGTCACCAGCCCTGACTAACTCTCGAGCAAAGACTACAACTGGTCTAGTACATAGGGCCCTCAACTCAATAAATCTAGCCTCTATCTCCTATTGTCAGATAACTTCCTAATCCATATCCAGGTAGGCATTGTCCCTCTCCATCTACATAGAATCTCACTTGCAGTCACAACCCTCACTCTCTCCTCCAAGGCCTCTATATAGGCTTGCAACTCTACAACACTATCCCTAGGAGCCTCCTCATCCTGTCGAGGTCTCTCTCACCTCCGCATCCCAATCCTCTACAATCCTATCTCAGAGCTCCGTCTCTTGCTCCTTCATCACCTCCTCCTCATCCTCCTCATCTCCATAACCTGCCAGTATACTAAGGAAATAAATATCCATATGCTCCTCAATAGCCTCCTCCTCTACATGCTCCTCCCCTTCTACCTCCTCAGTTGCATGCTCACCCCCAATCTCTACCTCCCCTCCTCTACCAAGATTTAGCATAGGTATATCTAATCCCTCACCCTCCTCCTCATATATGGGTGACAATCCACGTCCTTCACTACCTCTCCTTCCTCATCAACCCCGTCGACCAAATCTACCACCTCTACCGTCAACACCTCCATCTCTACCACCGTTGCCTCCAACCCTACCTCCATGCCAACCTCTAGGCCCTGTACCCCATCTCTGAACAAGAGCTGGCTGATCAAGATATGTGTAAGGAATAGGCTTGTGCTCTCCCCACCAAGCATCATATGGTGTTTTCATGCGTGGATCTACCACACCACCCCTCCATGCCCACTGTATAGGTTGTAGAGCCTGAATTTTTGCCTTTGTAGTAGCTACTAGAATCATGGGCCCTCATAATGGAACCTCTCTCAAAGACCGAGAAAAATAAGCTCACCCTTGAGGCTCATCCTATACCTCCCCAAACTATCTCAAAATCTGATCAGAAAGGTTCCTCTCAGTGATGTGCACATTGTAAATGGTCCTGCCAATCAAATATTGTCTTTGTCTGCAAAATGGAAAGTGTTTATCCTCATCTATCCATCACGTGCAATCCATATACGACCTCCAAATAAACTGAGCCAAAGTATCAAATGCATGTCTCCAATAACTAGTATCACCGACATGACTCTGGGTAATGTTCCCTGCATAACAAAAAACATATGGCGATCTAGCCTCAAGATCAGAGGTCACTGGGGGACGAAACACATCAAAGTGTTCCCATGCCCAGATCATCGGAAAGGTGGTACCACAACTCATCGAATGTGCATCTCTATATGCAATGTCATGCAAATGAAAATACAACATGGCTAATAAACACGACCCCCATGCATATACTACTTCACGCTCTAACATCCCTACCAACATCTTCCCCCACCCAATAGGAAAACCATGACCTCAACGGTTAGGAAGAACAATACCTGCAATCAATGTACATAGCATACAATCAATACAGTCATATATATCTACTAGTACATGCCACCTAATATCATACTGCTCAATGTTGATCTATCTAATATCATCATACACATGTAGAATCTAGTAATCTCACTATATCCTCTCTAGGTATCATACATCACCCTCTCACCCCTAATGGGCAATCTCAAAATCCTATACACATCCTCTAAAGTGAATGTGGCCTCTCCAATAGGCAAATGAAAAGAGGAGGTCTCAGAATGCCACCTCTCACAAAGAGTAGTCAACATACCTCTATTTTCCCGAATAGTGGGCATGGTGCAAACATGATGTAAACCTAATCTCCAAATCAGACGTGTCTCGACACTCTGTAGCTTGTCTCGCAACTCATAAGTCAGCGATCGTATTCTCGGGTGTATATTGGATCTAATAAAACTTATAAAGGCATCAAAATACTTTGTGCCAGAAAATGAACATCCATTTTTGCATCACATATTTTTTTTCAAAATTTTGATAGTCAAATGTGTCACTTCAACATCAAATGCGGTGCACAATCTCAAATGTGTCATTTCAAATTACACATGCATCACATAATCTCAAATGTGTCGTGTAAACATGCATATGCATTGTTCTATTTTAAATGTGTCTCGCAACTAATCAGAACAACCTATCATGCATATGCATCATTCCTTTTGCAAATGCGGTGCTTTATTACTCTCCTACCTATCATGCAAATGTTGTGCATTGAATAAGATGTTTTGCACTAAACTATATGCGACAATGTCAATAAAAAATGTGATGCAAGAATTCACATGCGATGCATAAATAATCTAATGTGTTGATTACCTAAAATGACCTAATCGACCTAGACGTCTTTGCACATATGTGTCATTCTGCAAGCACATGTGTCATGTATGAATGCATGTGCGTTGATTAAACATCGACGCATCTAAAAATTAAAGTTTAAATACCTAAAAAAGGACCAAATTCAAAATTTCAAAAGGCGGTTCAAGGGTACATATTGGGGGTCCTACATCAACTAGGCATCTGAATGTCCAAATGCGGTATCTGTGATTCTCTGCATACGGTATTGGTGACATCTTTGTTGCAAGCTCAGAGAAAAAGTCAAGGTTTTTCAATTCTTTAGGGTACAAATGAATTGGTTTTCACCCCAAATCTTATTTATACTAGGGTTTATCTTTGTTGCAAGCTCAGAGAAAAATTCAAGGTTTTTCAATTCTTTAGGGTACAAATGAATTGGTTTTCACCCCAAATCTTATTTATACTTAGGGTTTTGGAGGGTTTTTCTCCAACCTTTTGTATTAGATGCGTAACTTTCCAACTTCTATCACCCATTTCACTTTCCAAATGAATTTGAAATCAATTTATTTCACACCATCAAACTTCTAACTATCAAATTACCTAATTGGGACAATTTCCATTTTTTTTCAAAAATTGTCATTTTTCCCAAGGGGGCATACCCTAACCTATTTCACACCAGGGCATGACTGGGGCATGTTTTGAATAATTTTCTTTGACAGAAAGGTCAAAATGACATTGTATCAAAGAGGGGCAAACTATAGTCATTGAAAATTGGTCTAGGTGTGCAACACCATTTTCAATATATTTCTAATGTTCATGGTCATGATTAAATAATGTTAATTATTTAATTATTTTCTAAAAATCACCTATCTTCTATTAAATAAATAACTTTAATTATTTAATAATTATTTCATTATCACCTTTATTTCAATCCTCATTAATTAAATAAATGTTTTTTATTTAATTACATCGCTAATTAATTAATCCCCTTTCTAAATTAAATAAATTATTATTTAATTTATCCTTTATTCTTTAACCTTTTTTGATAATTAATTAAATAAATCTTTATTTATTTAATTTAATCTCTAAATTTTGAATGTTGAATTAAATAAAAATTTAATCCATAAAGACAATTATTCCTTGAATATTCCTCTGTGATTAGATAATCCCCTAGTTATCTAATTATTCATTAGTCGGTTATCTCCTAAGTTATTCCTAGCAAACAAACCTTTTTCTTTAATCATTTAGTCTTATTCTTCTGCGTGCAAACTATTATTAATTAAATAAAATTAATTCATTCATTCATTTTTGCATTTGAACACAATGTTTCTACTTTATCTTTCACATATAATCTTTATTCTTCCAAATTTCAAATAGCCTCAACATTAGATTAAATTATTATTTAATTTAATCTTTATCATGCAGACTTTCTCACTCGCATTGTAACTGACACAAATATCTATCCCATGACATTCATCAATCTCAATCATCGATCTCTCTTTCGAATCTGAGTCGATTGTTCGAAAACCAATTTTCTATAAATTGAACTGACATCGTCATTATTCCTCCTCCCGAAACCAATATACTTTTAGGAAGCTTTCAATAATCTTCGATATTTCGCTAAGTCAATAGTCAATACACCATACTTAAGAAATCTAAGGGAAACTATCATACAACAACAAAATGGAGAAGTGTAGTCGAGGTCATTTAAGGAAATATGAAGATATTTAGTGAGATTGTTCATGTATTTATCCTTTTTATTTCTTTGTTCTTTGTTGTTTAATGTAGATTAGTGTTATTTTGTTTATTATATTTAATGATCTTGTTTTTTGTTTAATTCCAGTGTTACACATACATTAGTCAATCTAGTGTTTTTACTGATGTCAACATTGTGATGATCATCCTAGCATAATAGGGGAGTATTTTTTGTGATCTTTGTATAGTACCAGTTGATCCAGAAAGCTTGGTTTATCAAGAATTTGGCTATGTTTCCTTTGTCAATATTATGGTTCAATGTGTCATTTTTTGAGTTCACACTTCATTGTACATTGGTGTAATCTTCTACAATCATAACTACAATTTTGAATCCATCAAATGAAGAAGAATTCAAGATTTTGTGAAATTTTGTACAATTTCCAAAAAGATATGAATACCAGTGTGTGACTATGTATATTGAATAATTATCTTCTAAACAATGTACCAGTGTGGGAGATTCTAGACCTCTTCATGAATAATTATTTTTTCTTGTGATAGTTCCATAAGAATTTAATGGGAGATTGAGTTTTGAGGTACAACACGATTGATAAAATTGCATAAGCTCTTGAAGACTTTGTGTTTAGGTCTATTTTGGGCTGACCTAACATGGTTGATATTTTGTGGGGAATATTTCAGCAACTCTATCTTATCTGGGATTTATAGTTAGGTCCATGTTGACCTATTTTTATGTAAATTGAGTGATTGAATTTAGACGCTAAGTGTGGATGAAATACCTTGAGGATGACATGTTTAGTTTTTGTGTGTTACTTCTAATTAGGCTGACCTAATTAAATTTTCACTTGACATGGGTATATATATGATATCATTACCAAGTCTTTTAAGTTATGAGAAGTGAAAGAGAGAGTGTGGTGAGTGAGAAGAATAGTGAAAAAAAATGTGAAAGAAATATATGATATGTGAATGTGGTAGAGCAAAGTAGATTTATTATATGTATGGTGAATCACCTACATGTGTGTAATGCAATGATAAGCAGATTGTGTGAGATCATTTTTTACCTCAATGGAGCTGTAATCTAGCATATGATAGATGCTATTGTATCAATTCAAATTTAGGTAGTGTTTCCAACCCTTCCTTGTTCTTACTCAGTGGACTATGAGCTCCTTTCTGGATAGTGTGTCCTTGAAGTGATCCTTTGTAATATCTTATATTTGGATATAATATATTGTGAGTTAACCCTCATCGTGGTTTTTCCCTTTTTGGATTTTCCACATAAAATTATTGGTGTTCATGTGTCATGTGATTTTGTGGTTGTCTTCATTCTTTCATTCTTCATTGCAATTATGTCTATTCAGTTATTTGGATGGGTTGTGATTAATTGGTTTAGAGGAATACTGATTCACCCCCCTCTTAGTATTCCATGTGTTCAACAATTGGTATCAGATCTTGGTTCCCTAGAAGGAGCTTGACTGCTTTGGGAAGATCTTGGAGTTTCAACATATGGCCGATAGGAAGAACCCTACTCCAAAATAAATTTTTGCAATTGAATATACAAAAGAAGACTGTATGCTTGACAAGGATGAAGAACTCAAAATTGCACTTGAAGATCTTAACAAAATTGGAAATAAGAATGGGAATTTGAAGGAAAATCTAAAATAAGCAAATGAATGCATCAAGAAGTTGAGAGAGTAGATCAACAACTTTAGACAAAGACATAAATAAGTTAATGAACAAATGAAGAAAGAAAATGATGACATCACTAGACTGAAAATACAAGTAGAAGAAAAGAAGAAAATTGAGGATTGTCTAAATGCAGTGATACAAAGCAAGACCAATGAATGCACTAGACTTTATTAAGAGGTGGTAAATCTGAGAGAAGATTTGGAGAAAGAAAGAATTCATGAGGATAAATCTAAGACAAGTTCTACAATTCTTGACAAGTTAATTGTTGGACAAAAAGAATCTAAAGACAAATGTGATTTGGGACTTGAAAAAGGAGAAATCTCTAAAGAAAAACATAAATCTAGTACGAAGAAGATTAGTGAATTTGGAAAGGATAAAGGAAAAAGGAACCACGGAAATTTTGGAATTAGAGAAGTAATGCTCGAAAACTCCCTATTAGACAACCAAATGCTCAAAGGTAACCATCTTTTAATGGTGTTTTCTTTTCATGCAATAAATTTGGACATTAGGCTATAGTTCATGTAGAGGTAGAATGAATCAGAATGTTGGATCCTTTATTGGGAAATGTTTTGTATGAAAGAAATGTTGATATAAAGTTGTTGAGTGTAGAAGTCAAATGATGAATAGACTTAATACTACTAGATATTTCAATGGCTATTGTTATACATGTAATATATTTGGACATAAGGCTAACCAGTGTAGAACAATATTGAATGGAGGTCAAAGAAAAATTGTATTCTATAATTGCAACAAACTTGGACACATTTCAAGATTTTGTAGAAGTAAGAATTGAAGGCACACTAATCTGGGACAAAGGAATGAGAATATAAAGAAATTTTATCCAAATGAAGTAAAGAAGGAAATGGAAAAAGTATGGAGAAAGAAATAAGAGATTGAGGATATGGGAGAATCTGTACCTATCTCCAGTGTATATGTTTACTCCAATAACTAACGTAGATATATGGCTTAGGGGGAGCTTTAATAACAATCATATAGCCCCCTTATTGATATTTTGTGTCATGGCTTGACACGAAGAGATGAGATGATGAAGAATATTGTGGATTTTTTGGTGAAAACTGTATGAGAAAATATTTTAATACAAAATTTTGCTGAGCTTTTGAAAGTTGTTTGTGCATATGAGGTTTTGAAGTTTACCAGCTTTTTGTCTGAAGCATTTAGTGTTGATATGCATCAAATCAAGGAATTAAAAGTGTGCTTAGGAAGATAATTTATTTCACTATACACATGTGAAGGATAAATAAAGTGAAGAAGTGAAATAATTTGACGCGTCTCCCTATAGAAGATCTTCAAAACCCTAATTTTTATTGAGCAAGTTTAAGAGGTATTATGTGTGCTCCTAGTTTATTTAGAAATTTTATTTGAAATAATTTTAGATGTAATGGGAGGATTGAAGGTTGTAAATGTATCAAAGAAACCACAACCTGAATTGAAGAGGTATTCTTGGAAAGTTCTATTAGAAGATTTGGAGTGTGCATTTTCTTGCACTCCCTTTGGATTTTTACCAACTAAGGATATCAATGCATACATTCATGGGAAAATAGAAGAAGTTTCCAATCACGAATTAAGTGTTCTATGGAAAAGATAATTGTAAGGAAATAGTGATACCTTAAAACCAAAATACAAAACCCTTAATGAAAGGAAATTGGATGCATGATAGAAGTTCCTATTCTTTGAAGACAAAATTAAGTACA
The DNA here is from genome assembly GCA_007115665.2 of Sequoiadendron giganteum. Lineage (NCBI taxonomy): Eukaryota > Viridiplantae > Streptophyta > Pinopsida > Cupressales > Cupressaceae > Sequoiadendron > Sequoiadendron giganteum. The sequence goes on along the minus strand of CM021100.1, from coordinate 572,214,005 downwards.
TCAGAATGGTATTAATCATAACCCATAGAGAATCCATTTGGATTGATGGCAAGTACTCAATAACCAAGGAATCTATTAGTGATGTAACTAGTTTTTGGTCCTCTGGACCAATTCTAGGATTAAAATATATCAAGGTTAAGGACTTAATGGAGAAGATAGGTGCTACTCTTCAAGGAAAGGAATTTACCTTGAATACAATTACGAATCCAGCTATTTGGTATGTTGCAAGGCTTATTGGACATAAAATCTATTGAAAAAATAATGACTATATAGTTTCTACCACTTCCATTCACATTGCACATAACATGATTGGATATGGCACTAATTATGATCTATGTGAGTTACTCTGACAATATTTGATGAACAACCTGAAGGAAATAAAAAAGGGAAAAAATCATGCATTCAAGTATGGTACTTTGATAATCTGTTTGCTCTTCTACTTCTTGAAGGAACTATTGGTAATTGGGAAATTAGAGTGGACAATTACAAAATTGGTTGCACATTAGATAATAAATCTCATGAGAAACCTTGGCGGTGTAGATGCTCAAGGAAATGCTCTTGCAAAATTATTTGGAATTTTTTAGATAAGAATGAATGAAAGGATAAGGATACCTATGCTGTATTGGGAAGTTTCTCAAAAGACATTAATTTCCTTGTCTCTATTGACTGTTGCTTCATGGAAGCAATTGAGCCTAGAACCGTTTGTATTTTTGAGTAGGATTATGAAGTAACCAAGGAAGAAGTTGTTCATTATGTAGAAGTGATTTTAAGAAGCCCTAAAGACCTTAACAAAACATAATTAGAAGACAAGACTAGAACTAATGCCTTCAGTAGTTATAGGAGATCAAGAAAGAAAGGAAGAGATTTTTCTTTCCTCCGGTTGAAATTAAAAAAGAAGTTACAAAGCAATAAACCACTAACATAGAAGAAGTAAGGATGCATGCAGATGATGCTCAACATGAGCATGAAACAAAAATTAGAACTATAAGTGCACAAGACATGGATGAGGCCATGAAATATTTAGAAGAGGTAACCCCAAGAACAAGCATCAATTCATCATTATCTACTATCAAAAAAATTGAAAAACCTAGTTGATTCATTGAAAGCACACATCTCTAGTTTAAAAAAACAAGCTAGAAGTGGACTAGAAGCAAGGAATGCAAAGAAGATTCTATAGGATATCAAAATAAAGTGTAAAAATGCACATCACAAAGCTATGAAGGAATTGAAGAATACTCCAATTTGTGAAGAGGAAGTGCAAAACTTACTATCATACTGCTTGAAATGGCCAAAAAACACATGAAGTATAAAGGATGAGATGAACTCAATTAAAAATCAAAATAGGATGTGAAGCATATATTTATGATTTAGTAAGAGATATGAACAATAAGAAGTGGATTGAAATTATGAAGTTGCATGAAAATTTCTTACTTTATAGAATCGAAGGGAAGAAACAATCGAACAACATATGATGTTAAGGGAATTAGTGAAGATAAAGCATACTCCTATATCTAGTGCCCTTGTCAATGTTGATAAAATATTAGAAATAAACCTTAACCCAAGTACCATGGAAGAAGGAGAAGAGACTCTAATGGAACTTGAACTACAATGCAAAACTCTTGCGGAAGCAAAAAGACTTTGGGAAGAAGGCAAATCCACTTGACAAGATATTCTAAAGAAGCTCAAAGGATCTACATCTTTAGGTTGATAAGCCTTACCTTTATGAGTATTTGCATTAAATATTTCTTTTTGGGAAATTAAATATATCTAAGGAAGGCATAAAAATCCTCTACATGACCTTTTCCATTGATGTCAAAGGGGGAGAGATAGTGGAAAAATATTTTTCTGAATGCACTTGGGAAGTGTTAGTTACAGTTTGGAGAAGATGGATGAAAAACATTTTTTAAAGGACAAGGATATACAAGGTTATATGTGTAAGGGGGAGATGAGTTTTATGTATTTCATCAAAAATGTTTTGATATGCATGTTGCCATCAATGACAAAGGGGGAAATTGTTGGAAGTTTAGAAGTTTGTCATTAATGATGCAGTTTGGCAACATGAGCATGAAGTGTACATACATTGGTTGATCCATTGTTGTCATTAATGTCAACATTGTGATGATCATCCTATCATAATAGTGAAGTATTTCTGGTGACCTTTGTATAGTACCAGTTGATCCAAAAAGCATGGTTTATCAAGAATTTGGCTAAGTGTTTCCTTTGTCAGTATTATGGTTCAATGCATCAATTTTTGGGTTTACACTTCACCACAAGTTGGTATAATCTTCTAAAATCATAACTACAATTTTGAATCTATCAGATGAAGCAACAATCAAGATTTTGTGGCATTTCATACAATTTCCAAAAAGATATGAATAATAGTGTGTGGCTTTGTATATCACAATTATCATTTGAATAGTGTACCAGTGTGGGAGATTCCACACCTCTTTGCGAATAATTATTTGTCTTAAGATAATGAAGATAAGATAATGAATGTCAGTTGGATAAGAATTTGATGGGAGATTGAGTTTTGAGGTAACACGATTGATGAAATTGCATAAGCTCTTGAAGACTTTGTGTTAAGGTCTATTTTGGGCTGACCTAACATGGTTGATATTTTGTGGGGAATATTTGAGAAACCCTATCTTATGTTGGATTTATAGTTAGGTCCATTTTGACCTATTTTGATATAAATTGATTAGATGCTAAGCGTGGATGAAATACCTTGAGGACAACATGTTTATTTTTTATGTGTTACTTCTAATTAGGTCGACCTAATTGAAGTTTCACCTAATGTGGGTATATATATATATGAGATCATTACCGATTCTTTTGAGTGATGAAAAGTGAAAGAGAGAGTGTGGTGAGTGAGAAGAATGGTGCATAAAAGTGTGAAAGGAATATATGATATGTGAATGTGGTGGATCACAGTAGATTTATGATATGTATGGTGAATCACTTGAAGACATGTGTGTAATGGAATGATAAGAAAACTATGTGAAGATCATTTTATACTTCAATGGAGCTATAATCTGACATATGATAAATGCTATTATATCAATTCAAATAGGTAGTGTTTCCAACCCTTGTTCTGACTTAGTGGGTTGTGAGCTCTGTTTTGGATAGTGTGTCCTACTAGCAAGCCTTTGTAATATCTTATATTTGGATATAATATATTATGAGAAAACTCTCACTGTGGTTTTTCCCTTTTTGGGTTTTCCACATAAAATATTGGTGTTCATGTGTCATGTGATTCTATGGTTGTATTCATGCTTTCATTCTTCATTGCAGTTATTTCTATTTAGTTTTTTGGGTGGGTTGTGTTTAATTGGCTTAGAGGAATACTAACTCACCCCCCTCTCAATATTTTGGGTGTTCAACAAGTTTAAGGTTTAAAGGATGAAAGGAAGAACAACCAGGTTGTTTCCATCCTTTAAAAAGGCCAAATGTTTCAAGAAGTTAGGTGAGAAAGTTTCTAGAGCCTAGATTGTGACTTAGGTAGCTCACTGCCAGAGGACTACTATGCGAGACACAAATGATAGCATGATGTGTTTGCATCTTAGTGGGGGTTTGGCATCTATATATATAGAAAGCATAAAGTAATATCAGAGATTGAAAGAAACTCACTAACAACCTAATGGGTATGATTTAATGCAATGATAGAAACATAAAAAACAAAATAATAGAATAACAAGGAGAATACTTTAATTTGATCTAATCTACGAATTGACAAGGAAGGGTAAGGAAAACACACCTTCCCACCCATGAGTTGATATCTTCAAGGTCTTCACTCGACGAAAAAACTATACACACAAGAACAAAATTTTTTTAGGGATACATGGTACAGAGGACTATCCTAGTTAGTCCCCCACTTTGGTGTTTCCACCTCCACAAACAACCAATATGTAAACAATAGGAGAAATGTGATAAAGAAGGAAATAGCAATAACAAGAAATACATTAAACAACAATATGCTATGATATTAAAATGATAATGCAAGAGAAAACAAAAATGGAGTGATATCACCATCAACCATGTGTACTCAAAGCAAATGGGAGAAGGAGCGAGCTCACAAACTATCAAGAACTAACATTTCCGCAACAACGAGGGGAGTGCACCAACAAAATACCAACTTTCAACTTCAATGGAGGTGGTGGAGCTTGAGAATTGTGTGAGAAGATTTTGAAGATAGTTTCCCAAAATGAATTTAGATCAAGAGAGTTCAAGATAGAATGAAAGAATGGAAGAGATCGTCATTGAAAGGGTGAAATCGGAGGCAAAAGAGTTGCTAGAGGTTGGTCAAGTGAGGAGAGACGTTACACTTTATTTCCAATGGAGAAATGTAATGCCTCTGTGAATTCCAGAGGCAAGAATCCTATTACGACATCAACACGTCACACAGACGACTACATGTCACACTAGTGTCGCAGACAAAATATCCTCCATCAACACAAAAATAGCTAACAAGTGGATGGGAAGCAAATGAAGAACAGATAATTACATTATCTTACTTAATCATCTAAGGTAGGAGGTATGTAAATGTAGAATTTACAAGGGGTACAAATTCATGCTATTACAATGATATATTTAATGTTAGGATAGGTTCTCTCTTTTTGAAAGCATTCATTTTTTATTAATTTCTCAAAATATATTACAAGTTTTTAAAAAAAAATCCACAAGTAGGGATTCCTGAAGGGGGATGAATTGAGGGGGGTTGAAACACACCCCCATGGGAGGTCACATGCCTCCAAAGGGTTTGTGAACCCCCTTGTTGGTTGCAGCCTATAAGAAGCCATGACTCCTTGGGGCAAAGTCCACTATGGGCTGCCTTATGTAGGGTTTCAACCCTACACAGGTTATGACCCTCATACAATTTAGAATTTTCTTTTATTTTTTAATAATTTATTTATTATTTAATATTTTTATCTTTAATATATATATATATATGAGTTCACTATATATATTTACATTAAAATATTTGATGTAGTATAAACAATGTAAACATATAACTGTATTTTATATATTTCTTTCTTTTACATATAACAAATATAAATATATAATACACACACTAATACACTACTCACAACCCTTTTACAAAGTAATCAAAATACTCCTTTTTACTTAACATACATATTTATTTTATAATTCCCACACGTTTCTCAAATGCAATATCACATGAACACATTCCTTCATTAAAAACAAGTTACAACTTCATAAACTAAGATTCCAATATTATAATATTTTCCTTCAAGTGATGAACCTAAAGAGTTAATATTTTTCAATAATTTCTTCAAGAATGAAGGTAAGGGTTATAGTGAATATCATGCCAATAGAGAAGAGATTTCTCTCCACCCTACCATTAATCCTTTGGAGACTTTAGGCATACCTTCAAACAAGGAGAATCAACATAGACCCAATACTCTTAGATGGAGCTCAACCCATACACAATAAAAGAAAACTAAATATAACATAACCACAAAGAATTCACATATCTTCTCAATTTTCATATAAGATCTAAGAGAACACATCACTCAAAAAATAACATATTCAACAATGAACTATATAAGAACAACACAATTTTATAATATTTAAACAAACAACAATGAATTATATAAGAACAACACAATTTTATAATAGTTAAATAAAAAGGTAAAGAGATTAGGGGAACTTATTTTTCTACATGACATATAAGGATTAAGCTCCTCCATTCTCCTTCCTAATCCAAACCATAATATTTTGATCACCACCTTCTAAGAGCAGGAGCTCATGCCTTCTTCCTCTTCTTAGGAATTAAAAAAACTCTCTCCTCCAAAACATTTCCCCAAAGCCAAACAAAGAATAACTCCACCATATGAACAATAGAAAAGACTTCAAAATAAAGAAACCTCTTTATATTTTCAAATGGGTGATAAATATGAATCCCTAGTTTGAATTCTTTGAATGCATACTTTTTAGTCTCTCATTCATCTCTCAAACACATTCCCCCACAAATGTTCACACATGTGTAAATTTGGATGGAAAGTGTTCTTGTACATTCAACCCACTAACACACATGTGAGAGCCTTGTTTCTTTATCAAAATCTATTAATGAACTTTGGGGAGTGGGGTTGGAAAGTGACATGCCACTTTTCCAAACTTCATTTTTTAAAATTCGTCACTTTCTTTCAAATGACTTTTTGAAGGGTCAAATCATGACGAAATGACTATATAATAAGCCCCCACCCCATAGGTACTCACCCTAGGGGTCTATTTTTACCCAAAAACCAATAAAATTGACTAATCAAACCTTTTTAAGAGCACACTCAAAAAAAAATTCGAAATTTAAAACACAATCAAGGATTATTATCCTCTAATCACACTTACACCACCTAATCATATGAGTCTAAAATTATCAAACCATATGACATAATTACACTTAACTCATAACATTAAATAACATAGAAATATCTAGGCCACATATTCACAATTAAGAGCTTCACAAATAAAATATTAAGTAAGGGTCTACATGATTCTCTCTTTTCCCGAGTGACAATTTTTTCCTTGCACATTAGTCATCACAATAATATACATATCCAATATGTAAACATGGTTAGACCATAATAATTACACTCAATATTATTTAGTGTAAATTCCATTCAATTTTAATTATTGATAATTCACCTAATTAAATCTAAATCTACCTTTAGGCAAAGTATACCCCAATTTGAATGCATCATTTCTATTTTCAATCTAATTCATCAATAACCAATTCTTAATTATTGATGATTATTATTCACCTAGATATTAAATATATTTATCTCACCCCCTCTACCCACGAGTAGTTTTACCTTTAGTTTAACTTGTGTTACATCTATCCACACTTGACTGTAATTGTCAATCCATCACGTACCATCACTCAGAAGCTATCGAGATCTTACTCACGCTTACTGCTAGTATCCACTATAGGAAACATATAACTTATTAGTAATTCATCAAATTAAATCCAATTATAACATCATCTCCCACCTTGTGTTTAATTAATTGGTTCGTTGCAAGGTGTCTCACGAATCACAATCAACACCATAACATATTAATTCTAGCTAGACTAGATGGTCACTATTATAATTTCATTTATACCAAATAATTCATCTTAGATATATTAGATGCATTTGAAAAGTTATAGATTTAAAACACAATCATTTAAATTAACAATACTTGAGTATAAAACACACAATAAGATATATGAGTTAGTGGTCTGCTAATAGAGACAATTCATGATACAATATTCAATTCCTTTTGTTATATAAACACATTCACATCTCGATATTCACAGAGGGAGAGTACTAATACGACCAATGATGTCTTCCACATGACAACATAGTCATTTTATTTATCATGTGCTCTATCTACCCTTAATAATTAATAGAATGAAATCAAACAAATAAAATTGTATTGGTCACACAAAAAGAGTTTACAATACCCTTATATCAAAATTATTGATTTGTACAAATATTTATGAGACAACACCTACAAAATATAGATATTTATATCTATTAACTCCAAAACATTTATGTGTATGGGACAACATCTACAAAATATAGATATTTATATCTACTAACTCCAAAACAATTATGTGTATGGGACAACACCTACAAAATATAGATATTTATACCTAGGATGGGGGTTCTAGTTTGGTTGGTTAAACTTTTCCGAAAATTGGACACGAGGTCAAGTTTCCCCCACTCCCGTAATATTGAAAAGCGTGTCGCGTCAACACCCCTTACAAAGTAGAAGTTAAAACTCCAAAAAACTTCATCTCTGCTATGCATGCCTAGTTATAGTGTTATATAGGAGTGATGATTATGCTAAAACACCTTAGAGGTGCATTGGCGGCCATTTTCCGATAGCTGTCAAAACTAAAACTTCATGATCCTTGTCGTGACAGGGCTCAGGTTAAGAGGTTTTACCCACACTAGATGTATGCACAACAAGTGTAGAGGCATGGTTAGAACGTACAGTTTGCATGTGAACCTTCAGGATTCCCTGCTCAAACTGCCTTGTCAACTTCTCATCTATTGAGTTTCGTGATAGAAAGAGCAAAAGGATGATTACATTTGTGGTTTTGCTACCGACCTATTTTCCCAAAGGGTATCTGAACATAATGCATTCATGAAATGTGGGGTACACCTACTTGATTGCCATCAATCAAAATCGGTTTGCTATAAACAAGGGCGTCCTGGTTACATAAAAATCTCTGTATTGGCAGTCCTCGTATTCCATCAACATTTAATTTTTAAAAGCTGTCATTGTTAGATGTAACTTCAACTTTTTAAATGCTTTCATTGTTAGATGTAACTTCAACTGGTTCAGACCTCTCTAAAACCTTATTAAAACCCTATACCCATTCCTGCTCCTCCAAGCTTCTAACATAGTGAAACACCCGTCTGATTTCAAGTGATCCAATTGCAATATGCAGCAGTTTGCTCCGAAACATGTGTTGGGTGTTCTTGGTAAGCCATTTGTTTTTATTATATTTGTTAAATTATTTAATCTATATGGTTGTGTTAAAGATTTATTTTGAATTGTGAAATACTTTTGGATTTCTGTTTTATAAGAGCTTTTTTTATGAATATGAATGATCTATTTAACTTTATTAGATTTTTTATTTTTTTTATAAGAATCATTTTTTAATGATTATGAATGGTATGCTTACACTCATTGCATAAATTATAATAGCAATCAAACCCTCGAACTGTTTAGATATAAGTGATCTTATAAAACTAATGTCGTTTGTGATTGTCAGGAAATGTTACTTCGGTGGCACTCTTCCTGTCACCACTGTGAGTTCTATGAAACACTGCAATTTTCTTTTACTGTTGTATAATGGCTATTTTCTTGAACCAATAGAAAAAATCTAGAACTGAATTGTATTGTGGTTTGCTTGTGTTTGAAGTTTGATGCTTTGGATGCAGGCCGACTCTATGGAGAATATACAAATTAAAATCTACCCAGGAATTTTCTTCACTACCATATGTGTGCACATTGTTCAACTGTGCACTCTGGCTGCTCTATGGAACCCCTTATGTTAAACCAAATAGTATTATCATTCTCACAACTAATGGGATTGGATTTTTCCTGGAGTTTTTCTATCTATTGTGTTACATGGCCTATGCTTCCAGAAAAAAGAAGGTGAATACTTATGACAGCCATTGTTTATATTTGTTAAAAGGATGAATTTCAAGTAATCTATATGAGGTTTTCCTAAGTGCTGTTTTACTGATATATAAGTTGATACATTGCATTTTGTGATCTATCGTAAAGATTACTACATTGCTGAAATAATATCAAGAGATGCCAAGAAAGATACTATACCCAAAAGAAAGAAAAACTCCTGCTTTTTCTTCTGTTTCTGTGTCTTCTTAACATCTCTTGGCACTTCTTAAAGCTGTTTCTACAATCATAAGACATACAGTTATTCTTTTTCATGAATTACAGTGTTCATTAGAACAAAACTAAGACATTTCATTGTTTTCAAATGGGTAACTAGGTGTCATTCATTTGAGTTAGTCTAAGTTTTGGCTGGAATGATGCTTCCTTACAGATGAAGACAATGCGGCTGACAGTGGCAATGGGGGTGGCCTTGGCTAGTGTGGTAGTTGTTACTATTGTAGCAGTGCATACACACAGTGCGAGGCAGTTGGTAGCAGGGACTGCCTGCGTTGTATTGTCTGTAGCAATGTATGCCTCTCCTTTATCAGTCATAGTAAGTGCCCATATATTTTAGATTTGATAAATTTCTGGATTAAATTTGTGTGTAATTTTTTCATGGTCAATTTTTTAGATCATATTTTATGATCTATCATTTTTGTCTTTATAATTATTGTATTCTGATTCAAATTGTTGATGATAAAAAATTGTACAATTTAATTTAAAAAAATTATCAAATCTATCTTTATAGACTGTAGAAATTGCACGTCTTTAAATGAATATTTTCGCAATGCTTTTAGGTTTACATGCTTCCCAACCTTTCACTTGACACCCATGACTTTTGTTGAGTTATTCATGTAATTTTATTATTTTCATTTTATTGTCATAATGATGTGATCCAAAATATTAATGCAAATAAAACATATAAAAAAATAAATTGTGATGGATTATAATTGACACCGGATTTTCAGTTTATGAAGTAGATGCATGATAGTTTTTTAATTTTAATTCTGTATATATTTCTCAATCATTTTGAATCACACTCAATGTTCTATTATCAGAAAGAAACAGAAGATCTGCGACTTTCAAATTGTGTATTTAAGTGTGTGTTTGGTGGTGAAGCAGGGCATTGTGATTAGCAGCAAAAGCGTGGAGTGCATGCCATTTCTGCTGTCGTTATTTAATCTCATTAACGCGCTTGTATGGACTGCATATTCTGTGTTTGCAAAGGATATATTCGTTGCTGTGAGTACCTACAATCATCTTTAGGTATCTTCGCTCTTTAAAAAGATACCTATTTCATACCAGTTTTTCTAATGAATATTTTTTCTTTGTTCTACAGATACCCAATGGAACAGGGAGCCTTTTTGGAATTGTTCAGCTGGGCATATACGTTGTGTACAGAAATTCTAAAAAGGTTTCTTCAATAACCACTGAACTGTCAGAAACCAAAACTGGTGAGGTTGCTTCTGAATGCATTAGTGAAAAGGTGCAGGAGAATTCGGTGGGTCCCACAAACGCCTCTAGTCCCAGGTTTTTGTCCCCCCAAAAAGTTTTACCGACTGCAGAGTCTCTGGTGTGACTTGTCTCTTCACAATAGATCAACAAATGTTTCCTTTAGTGCTTTTTATCAGTACGTTTAGGGTACCTTTTAAGATTATTATAGGTGCTTAGCACCTATAGAAAAAGATAAGAAACTAGGTAGTTATTCCTTGGGTTCCTATGCCAGGATTTTGCTTTAGAATTTAATTCCAGTGTTGCTTTCCATTAATGCATCAAGCTAGTACTCTTAGGGAATACTTCAATGATCTATACAGATAGTTATTCACCGGCTAATATTCTGCCTCTACAATCACTTCATACACTTTTTATACCCGGCATCGAGATGGAAGCTTAGTCTTGTTTATTTAAAAAATATAATAGAATAGAAATTGATATTTAGTTATTTACTATTTTTATTTTTTCAAAAATTTAAGTTCTTTTATGAAAGATAACCTTTTTTTTACATTATGTGCATTTAAAAAAAAAAAAACAATTTTGTTATGGAGGTTTTATTGGGGTTTTGGTTTGGTTCGGTTTGTATGATCGAACTTGTGGCATTGTCATTCTTGTCAATTTTGTTTCAAACTTCTAATCTAATGTAAGAGTTCTTCACATTGATTGTGGGTTTTTTGGTTTTGATTTTTTAAATATAAATGGTTACTAGCCATAGTGGCCCAATATTTGATGATGGGGTTGCTAGTTTGGAAGTGTAAGAAAATGGCTTTGAGATGCCTTAACAAGTTCATGCTCAAAGTTGTTCATGTGGTTACTCTATTACTAATGTTGTTTTGCCTATTCATTATTTTGACAATGCTTGTAAATGACTTGAGAACTATATACTTTTGTTGAGTATTTTGTTGATAGAATTCCCTTTGAAAGTATACTAAGGAGTTAGGTCAACTCCACTTGGGTCCCCCATGGAGTCCATGAGGAGGCCATCTAGAAAACCTTACTAAAAGTTTCTTTATTTTTATTTTGTTGAACTTAAATTTGCTAAGACCATTTTTAGCATTGCCCTTGGTACATCCACACTTCTTTATTTTATTTTTCCTTAGACAAGCTAGACTTTGTTGTCTCTAAGTAACATTCCTTCTAAGTCCCTAGCATCTCACTTTGTCATTATTTAGACCATATCATGTCCTCAAAAAAGGGTGTGTTGAGGTTGACTTATCTAAGGACTTCAAGGAAACTATCAAAATTTAGATAGGAGACCAAAACTTCACTTGAAGGGTCATACATCTTAATTTTCTAAACACTTGTTATTGGTGTCAATGCTCATATCATAAAATCCAAATTTGTCCTTTGATAACCCAACACCCTAAGGCCTCAACCCAAGCAACTTGCTAGGAATTCTCCTAAAAAAAATGAGGATGGTTGGACCATGGTTTATAATAGAAGAAACACTCACAATCTTGGAGCTAAATCTTGAAACGAGGCCCAAAAACCGCATTTTTAATGTTCTTGGCAACATTTTAATGATTCAAATTCAAGTTTCAAATGTTGGCTTATGGAATCTAGTTTTTGGGAAATTAGATAAACACCTATAAATACATAGTTATTTTATCAATTCACACCTAAGAAACATTATTTAGCATTAAGACAACTTTCACAAGAGAAAATATTATTGTCAAGAGCATTGAAGAGCAGATTTATCAAGCATCTACATGAGCAATCAATATCATATTATCATGTCAATATTCATGTGTGTTCATATTATGTTTTGGAGCTAACATTGTGATGTAGATTTCAAGCATTCAAGCATCAAATCAAGCAATCATTCAAGTCAATTCAAGTCAGATCCAATCCTTAGAGAGATGTGTTAGACTTCAATCCTCTAAGGGTAACCATTAAGGGTTTGGTGAGTTGTGACATAGCATTGTTCATTCATCAAATTATTTTCCATTTTGTCATTATTTCATCATGAAGGTTTAATTACCAAAACGGGGTTTGACCAAGGCAAATCCCTATTCACCCAAAAATAAACATTTTTTTCTCTTTGTATGTGCAAATTTATAGGTGAAGGACTAAAATTGGATCAAAAGAACAATTTTTCAAAGTTGTAAAAGTTGTCATCAAAGTTGTGAAGCCATAAAAACTCACCTACAAAACTTATTCCCGACTTTCTGATAGTGGAATATAGGGAAATCAAGAGCTAAGATCCAGGATTAGAGGACCATGAAATCATATTTGGACCCTTGTACAAAAACCCATTATATCTTTGTAGGACACTCAGAGCCCACTTTTGGAGACTGGTACATATCACTCTACCTTTCTCAAATCTACCTAAAATTTACTATTTTTATTTGTGCTTGAACAATAGGAAAATGGATGCCTTATAACGTAGGTCATAGAACACCACTATTCTCATACGATCATTCAAAGATGTCCTAGGAATCCCGAATTGGATTGACTATCAACCTCAAAGGTGAGTCAATTCTCAATAGGGAAAGACCTAGGAAGGGTTCTTTTAGGCTTCGAAGGGTTCTACACTAAGCAAAAGATTGGAAAAGACAAGTAAGCATTCAACTCACAAAACCTAACAATGTAAGTTAAATGAATGATGCAAATGATAAAATTATGCAACAAAAAATTAGGGTATGTGTACTCGGGAGTTCTGGAAATGTAACAAGGATTCTGGAAATGCCAAAATGTTGTCAAAAAGTTCTATGGAGGATTAAGATGCCCTTACTACTGTCTTAGTCCTATCGCTATTTTTTAGGGAAAATACAGAATCTTTGGATGTCAGAACTGGATCTGAAAGAATTTCTATAAAATACCTTTGGGAGGACTAAGACACCCTAGGCGGGAACTTAGTCTCGTTCTAGATTTCTGAAATCTTTGAATGTGATCCCGAGGTCCAAAGTCTACACTTCCTTCTTCTCAAATCTGAAGATGACAACTTTGCAACTTTACAAATTTTCACTTCAAATGATCTTCAAGTTTTCAACCTAAATATGCAGTCACAAACATGCAAGAGAGGAAAAACTTGTTGATTGTTAGTAAATGGGGGTTTACCTTGGTCAAACCCATTGTTGGTAATTAAACCTTGAAATGAAATGAAAGAAAGAAGGGAAATGATGAATGAACAACATGAAATATTATAACTCACCAAACCCTTGCTATGAAGTCTGCAAACTTGTGTGAAATGACTAGCTTGGATATAAATCTTGAATCTAATGAATGCTTGATAGATCTTGACTTGAATTGCTTGCTTGAATCAAAACCCTACATCACAAATGTTAGCTCGAAAACACACATAATGCAACAATCTCCTTGATATGATGCTTGAATCTTGATGATGGCTCCAAATGCTTGATGAATTGCTCTTGAATTCTCTTGTGAACTCAATTATGCTATTAAGAATTCTCTCACAAAAGACTTAGGTCAAAATGAATGAAAGAACCTTGTATTTATACTTATCCATGCTTAATACCCTGAAATTACACCACAACAAGCTGACATATGAATTCATTAATTAAAGGACGCCAAATCCTGCCAAAATTTGAAATTAAATCCCCTAAAAAGCTCAAGGGGGACTAAGATGCGATAGGTGGTGTCTTAGTCCCAAGTCTTGAAACCTTGGGGCACAGACTCCAAAAAGGGGCCCATTTAAGGTTCCACTAAAAAGGGGATCCCAAGACCTTTGGGGGACAAAGACACCCTAGGTGGCATCTTAGTCCCAACCCAAAAATTAGGGACACTCAGGCAGAATCATTAAATTATCATTTATCCATTATTGTTTGTCGAGATTTGCCAAAATAAGATATAGTTTATTAGGCTTGTGGATGAAAAATAGGACTAATTAAGACATAAATAAGGATAAATGAAACAAGGTTGGCCCAAAAAAGTATGAAAATGCAAGGGTATGCATTTTCCTACACTACATTTAGCCCCCACTTTAGTGGGAGGATGAACTTGCTTGAAGCTCACACTAAAGTAGCCAACCAAACAATCAAGAGGGGTTCAAATGTATGAATGTTAGTAAGATAGGATGACAATAATCAAGAGGGATAATCAAGATCCAATGGTAGACCAACATAAGCACAAAGGAACACGCTTGCAGATGATATATGAATCCATAACCAGATCACAAACATACACCATCAAAGATAGAAAAAGGCAAAAAGAAAACAAAGAAAAAGGAAAAAATGGAACAGATCAAGCTTCGACTGACCATCCAACGCGTTGTGGACCGATTCTAAGCTATTTGTCCAAAAAATGTTTACAAGTGGAACACGTTGTCCACTATCCAAACAAAAACGCATGATCACAAGGGCTAGTGAAGCTAGTTGCTCACTAGGTGAGCCACAAGAGGTCCATATCAACATCATACCCCCATGACTATGATAAGGAAAAAAATAAAATGCATGCTCACAAGTTCTAGTGAAGCTAGTTGTTCACTACATGAGCCCCAAGAAACCATATCAAAGATATACCTCCATGACTTTAATAAGGTACAAGAATAAAATGCGACAAGAAAGAGGGATGTTCGAAGGGATTTTTCTTAGTTTGTGCAAGGTCTCTTCTTAGGGAACATTGTGCCTAATGTCTCCAAGAAAGGAAAAGTCAAAGAAATATCATGCTCTTAGAGGAAATCAAGCCCAATGACAACCAAGAAAAGGATGCATCACAAGAGGAAAGAAAATCGCACAATGAAACATGAGTGTCAATGTATGCCCCCACTTTAAAGCGGTTGCTAACACCATTGTTGTGAGAAATTAATTTAAAGTATGTCACATGTGAGCGAAATTAAGGTATGCCATCCACATCCCAAGCTTTCTTTTTTATGTACATGAAAGGTGATCAACTAGCCAAAAGAGACAACAAAAAGTGACATATGGGGACAAGGATATCTAACCCCTTGCCCCCACTTAGTGCAAGACAAGGATGAGCCAAAATGAAAAGAAGAAATAGGTTCCTAAACCTAAGAGAGAGCACCATAGTCCTTAAGATGTTGAATTTTGTTTGTCAAATCCTTACATTCATTAGTAGAATATCGATGAACTCTATGATATGCACAAAATGAATGTTTGTAGTAATATTTATTTTGAGTTTTTGGAGGGAGGGATATCAAATGATCTTGGAGGAGTCTCGCCAAGATACTCTCTTGATCAAAAGTAGAAAATGGTTCTTTATTTTGCGACAAAGATATCTCTTGCTTAGTACAAGATGTTTTACTTACACAAGACTATTTAGATTGCGAGATTTTCTCTTCTTTAAAGAAAGATGTAAAATCTATAGAATTCAAATCATTAGTGTTTTGCTTTATGAAATTAATGTTAAGTGAGGACTTCTCTATTTCTTTCAAACGATAACAATCAAGATCACTAGTGTCTATCAATTTAGGATGCACTATTGTTAAATTTGGCTTAGAGGAATCTTTTGTAAGACTATTGATGTTAAGTGAAGTCTTTTTTATTTCTATCAAAGGACAATAATCAATAGCTCTAGTATTTTCTTGCATGTTAGGTTCTATAGGGACACATATACCTTGTTCTCTAACACCACATCCTTTTCCAATATATCCAAGTTGTTTCATTAGCTCATAACTTTTTCCATAAAGTGTTTTAATTTCTTTTGGAGTTGGTGGTTGTTGATAGTCTATCTCGTCAAAGTTTGTTGTCATAATTTTATTTTTCTTCTAAAGTGGTTGAGGTGATGCTTTCGAAGGGTCTTCTGAATTTTATGTTGATATTACTGCCTTTTCTTTGCCCTTGTCAGATTCTTTGTTTATGATCTTGTATTCTCCTATGAATGTTGGTTCGAAACTCAACAATCCCAAATCATCTAGTGATATGATTGTGAAGGGTTTAGGAAATCTATCTTTTTGTTGTGCTTGCATGTGTTCTACTTGTGTAGTTGGTGTCAATATGTTGAAAGGATTCTCTTTATTTTTCTCAATGTTCAAACAATTGTTTGGTTTAGGGTCAGCTTCAAGCATGTACACTTTTTTTATTGTAGATGTATTTCATTTTATGATGAAGAGTGGAAGGCACCCCATTCATTGCATGAATCAATGGTCTACCTAAAAGGAGATTATATGAAAGATTGTGAGGCATAACATGGATTGGTGTCTCTAATGTGGCCTTCCCAATTGTAATAGGAAAAGTGATTACACCAAGCGGTTATTTTCGCACATTATCAAAGCCATTAATAGATAAAGAGGCAGGTTGGATTTTTGATTTATCAACACCAAGCTTATTCAAAAGGGTTACACTACACACATTTAATGCTAAGCCATTTTCAACAAGGGTTCACTTTATCCCTATCGTATTGTATTGAGCTATGATCATGAAAGCATCATGTTGTTTTTGCACTTCCAAAGGAGGGAGTTCACTTTGATGGAAAACAATGTAAGCATTTATTCCTTGAATCGAGGCTACTATTTCATTTTGTTGCACATTGGAAGGGATAGGGACTTGTTGCAAGGCAGTTTGAAGCATAGTGTGATAATTAGGTGAATTTTGAATTAGGTCCCATAGGGATATCTTTGCAGGAGTATTCTTAAGTTGTTCAACAAGATCATACTCCTTCCCACTATGCAAAGTTAAACAAGGAGCACTAGGCAAAATGGGATTAGGCAATGGAGGGATGTTGAAGATGTTTTTCTTCTTTGCAAATTGTTCCTAGTGTTTTATGTATGAGCAATGGTATTGTAACTCAATTGCTATGAAACACTGTTCTTAGGTGGTTTGAGGATAAGGACAGGTTTGTTTTGAACTTGTGGTTTTTGAGAGGGTAGATAAATGATAAGTTTAGGCTCGGGAGAGTACTCCAAGGGGTATCTAATGTGCATAACCTCAGAAGAATTATCATTATTTCATGATCTCTTAGTGAAGGGGAGTCTAATGTCACTTCATCATCTCCATCTAAGGAATTACTATTGTCAATGCTCTCATTTTCTTCCACCATGATATCTTCCCTAGGAGAAGAGTTGTTAGGAGAACTACAAACCAAATGTTCTTGACATTCAAGGATTGTTCTTTGCAATGATTTCTGACTTGGATTGTGTGAGAATTTTGGTGCAAAAATTCTCACACAATCAAAGCCAGAAATCATTGCAAAGAACATTATGGATTGTGGAAACTTGATATCTTTATTCAAGGATTGGTTCCTCCAAAATGACTTCATCACAAGTAGGGGAATGGTCAATGGTTGAATTGTATTTCTTATCAATGATGTCATTATCTTGTTGAGAAATGTTTTCTTCATGACCTTCATTGGTTGTATTTTCTAATACTAAGGAATCTTCCTCACAACTAGGGGAAGAACAAATGTAATAATCAGGATTATCCATAATTTCATTCCTTTTTCCTATATAATATCTTCCAAAATAGGATAGGTAGGGGAAGAATCATAAAGAGGGTTGTCATAGATCTTAAATTTTTGATCATCCAACAGAAACATATCTTCACTTACGCTTTCATCCTCTACAAAATTATCACAAGAGGTGAAGATGTTGGGAGATGAATGTAGACTAGTTGAAGTTGCAATGGTCTCTTATAGTGTTATGTAGTCATCATGATTACCTATGGTTGTTTCTTCTTGTTCATCAATTTCTTGCCTAATAAGAGAGGTAGAAGGAGAGAAACAATTAGGATTCTCAAAACTCTCATTGATTGGTTCTTCTGACACCAAAATATCTTCTTTGCCAATAGGAGAGATATTAGGAGAAGAATGAATATGATCATTAGGAATGTTTAAGGTTGTATTCTCTTTCACTAAAACACTCTCACAGGGATGGGATATGAAATTTTTCTTAGCATGCCTAGAAAGGTAAGGTACTAACATTGTTTGACCAAAAATGAAAAGCAATTTTAACCATCTTATGCAATTCTTTAATAATGTAAACAATGTATATCCAAAGATGCAAAACATGTTTATCCAATATATACAAAACTTTTAGAATGCAAACACTGTATATCTAAAAATGAAAAGTACTTTTATCAAACTTATGCAATTTTTATGAATGTAAACATTGTAAATGCAAAAGTGAAAAGTACTTTTATCCATATTATGCAAAGTTTCAAAAATGTGAGAATTTTCAGATCTAATGATGCTTGTAATTGAAATGATTTAAAAAATGAGAGCCCTAAATTGATGTTTTTGACCTATATGCATAAAATAGATGTTCCCAAAACTTTCCATACTTATAGTATATGTTACCAGGAGGCTTAGGGAGCACCGGAAAGTAGATTTAAATCCTGAAAACTATAGCTTCAAACTCAATAGGGGCTAAGATGCCAAGAAGGGTGACTTGGTTCTACTAAAGGAATTTTGAGCTCCCAGAAAGTGGAACAAAAAGTAATCAAGATAGACAGGTTTCTAAGCCAGAAATGCATAGAGGGACTAAGATGCCAATAAGGGCATTTTAGTCCCAGTTAGGGTCGTTTTTCAAAAAAAAAAAGGAAAATTTGAGTTTTTTACAGTGTTCCTAGATTACCTACCCAAGGACCTAATGTTTGCAAATAGAAAACTATGTAAATGAATGCAAGAAAAAGTAACTAATGACAAGCAATTGGATGCAAAATTGAATGCAATAATAATGTTTCTAAATGCAATTAGGATGATTAACAATGCACTTTTCAGTTTTTCAATGAGATAATATGATGCAAGAAAGAAAAAGTGCAACCTATATGTACTTTCACTAATGCTAATGCGAGAAACCCTAAATACACTTTCACTAATGCAAGATGCAATGCAATAATGAATGCAATCTATATCTAGGACTTTAATGGACTCCAAATCAGAAAAATGAATGTTCAAAAGCATCAGGTTCACTAAAATGAACAATATGAAAATGGATGCCTTATAACCTAGGTCATAGAACACCACTATTCTAGTACGATCATTCAAAGATGTCCTAGGAATCCTAAATTGGATTGACTATCAACCTCAAAGGTGAGTCAATTATCAATAGGGAAGGACCTAGGAAGGGCTCTTTTAGGCTTCAAAGGGTCCACCACCAAGAAAAAGCTTGGAAAATGTAATGCACCGCCTTGCAACCCTAAAGGAAGTTGTAATTAACAACTTAAGCGAACGAATTTTTTTTATAAAGTGTAGTTAACATACAAATTCACTTACTAATTAACAACAACCTCTAAGGCTACAAGGTTAGGATGACTTAAACCCACACATACATATTACATATAACCATAACATTATGAACTTTATGAAATAAACATCATACATCACAAGAATACCACATAACATAATAAGATAATCAACCGATATACAATCTCATAAACTTTATCTTAATCCCATAGTTACATCACTCATTCCCAGAATGAGGCAGTAGTACATAAGGTTACAATAACAAAATTCCACCTCATAAACATAAGAGGGATAAAATAATTTATACAAATTAAAATATTACAGTGCAAATAATTACAACAAGAACCACGAGCTGTCCATCTAGATGTCTCGCCACCAAGTACTGAAGATAGATGGGGACCCAACGGTTTTGGTGCATGATCCACCCAACCAATGTGGTACCCGAAGGCCCACCCCCCATGCTAGGAGATAGTAACAAAGTAACATGGACAAGATTTTACTACCTCTAACCAAAGGCAGACTCATACTGATATAACCAAACAAATAGACTAACAAGTACAACTCAATTACAATACAAGTACAAATCAAGTACAACTCAATTACCAAACAAGTACAAGTCAAGTACAACTCCAACATCACTGACATAGGTCACATTGCTTCCAGACATAAAGTAGATCAAGTATGTTCAAAAAACCATACACATAAAACAATTAACAACAGTTGTCCTAGATAGAGTGTCATCGCAAGGTTTGTCATGAGATCTCCTTTGGGCATTCTTCATAGGTTCCGACACAAGTAATCCTGGTGGCCTCAACCGAATCCCGACACTCATACTCACTCATGTTGAATCAACTACCTCTCGTAAGGACAAGCTAGTTGATCTTGCCATTCCTGGCCTTCTCACTCATCCCAAGTCTAAACAAGCCCTTGTGTCTATGAGTGAGGATTAAATTATCTTGATTAGTGAGAAGTTAGTCATAATCTTCTAAGTACATTATTTTAATTATCACTTGTTTAAATCACTCCTGAAGGTTATCCAGTTTACCTCTTTGGGCTCTGGCGCCTAACAGAAGCCACTCTTCTATTCGACAACACACACCCAAACTATCCATCGAGGAAACGACAAGTGCATACCAACTAGGCATCATAATCCACTCCAACACAAGGAGGATACAAATAATAGAACTCACTCCAAACATCTTGGAGGCAACAAACACATAGTCCACTCCTCTTATAGGAGGCAACAAAATGAAACCATATAACAAGGTCACTCCATACAAGGAGACACGGATCCCATAATCCACTCCTAAACCAAGGAGGTGCAAACATCCCCGTTCGTGAAAATTGGGTAAAACTGAAAAGATGCCATGCACTACCCAAGGGAAAACAATTGGATGGCATAAAGATTCAACAACCCTTATCATCTAAGTTCTTCTGGAAGACTTATAATTT
The DNA here is from genome assembly GCA_007115665.2 of Sequoiadendron giganteum. NCBI lineage: Eukaryota > Viridiplantae > Streptophyta > Pinopsida > Cupressales > Cupressaceae > Sequoiadendron > Sequoiadendron giganteum. The sequence continues at coordinate 572,192,771 of CM021100.1, read as the reverse complement.
AGGAATAACACTAATTCCCAAAACCAACAATGCAACTTGACGACATAGCAACAAAAGCATTCAAGTCATCGATCAGATCTAATATTTGGATTTCCTAAATCCATACTCATTCAATAGGTAGTGTTGACAAAGTCAAAGACATGATGACTAGATCATCTATAATCATAACCCCTATTTCCCTTTTCATTATTGAAAATTTAAAACAATTAAACTTACTTCCCTTTACTAAATACAGAGAATTAAATCCTTTAAGATAATCATGAGGAAGATACTACTTTTGGATATACTAAATCCATATCTCTTTCATAATCCAATCACAATGATTCAATTAATCTAAATAGAAATTAATAAATAACATAATTGATTGCCTCATCAATAAAACAACTTCTTAATTTACTTTTAAATCGACACAAATCCATGCAAGTAAACTCTTTCCATTTCCTAACCAAATCTTACATCTCATTCAATTTTTTATTTAAAACATTCAATCACTTTAATATAATAACATATTGTTTCTCTATCCATTTTCCATATACACTAATCAATCCATTTTAAATCTCCATTCAATAATATATTGCATACATCTTATTAAAATAAAATACGATAATGAATTTTACACAATATATATATATGCTCCATATTATATAGACACCAAATATATATATTAATAAATTTAATTACATATATTCTTTAATATTCCATTCACAATGACTAGATTACTCTATGGAACTAAATAAAACATAATAACTATTTTCCTTTTTCAATATAGTTAGTTCCTAAATTTACTTCTAATGCAACCTAGCACTATTGCAAACAATTTTTTTAATTTTCTATCCGGAGTCTATGTCTCTTCAACTATGCATTTAAAACATGCAATTTCATTAATGTATAAAAATATTTTTTGGCTTATTTATTTGACCACGCATTCATATTGTTTCTAATTAAATCTTATTAATTAAAACAAACATTTAAATATAAATATTTCTATAATTCTTCAATATATTTAAATATCTTTTTCTTTATCAATTTTGACCATACATTCAAAACTTATCTTTTAAACTCTTCATGCAAAGCTAAATTACATGCACTTAAATAAAACAAGGTAAATACTGATTGAAAATACTCATGGATATATATATACATTTCAATATATTTTCTTCAATCATATTAACAAAATAAATATTTCTTTTTAAATCAAGTAATTACTTCTATTAAAAAATATCTTTCTCTATACATTTTCTACACATACTAATCATTTCTTTTAGAACACTAATAATACCCAATTTGCAAACAACAGAATAAAATAATATAAAATATTATTTATTCTCTCAAATGGATATATACCTTCAATATATATATACTAAATATAAATTAATATATTTAAATATATTTAATCATTAACATATCTTTTATTCTTTACAGAATATCAAATTGTTTAATTCAAAATAAAATATCCCTTATCATTAATTTTCCAAAAAATATATATATTTTTCCAATTAAATCAAATTAATAATTGGACCTTTTACACATGAATTTAAATTCCACAATTAAATTTTAAATTATGCATTCTTTAAATCAAATATTTAACTCTTTCAATTAAACTTTAACATGCCATTTTAAAATAAACAATAATTTCCCCATACATTTATAATTTTAATTCCACTAATCTAATATACAAATTTTATTTAAAATAATATAAATAAATATAATACTTTAGTATTATAAATTATAATATAAAATATTATTAAATAATATTTTAATATTATAATAACAATACCTAAAATATTAATATTTATAAATATCAATTTATTATTATTTTATTTTCAGAACAACCATGGGAAAATAACTTAACATCAGTCTCATGTTTCAAGCATAACTCAAAAATTGCGATTTGGGTATTTGCGATTTTTTGATAAGGATAAGAAAAATTCAAAATGCAAAAACCCTTTAAATTTCCTGACAACCCAGTTTGTGAAAGTGAAGTTATAGGCGACGCAACCAGACCATTTTACCATGAAAAATATAACTATACTGTAGATTTTAAAATCCATTTGTTTAATAATAAACAGAAGGTTTCATTTTCTAAAAACATTCTAAATGCATTCTTCAATCTCTATGTTTGATTTCAATAACAACAAAATCGATTTCCCCAAATAATTTAAATTCAACTAAGGTTTTCACAAATTTCACTCAAGAATTTTCACAAGCAAAGGCTGTAAATTTGTTTATTTCTTTTCTTCTAATATCAAATTTATTTTCTAAAACAGATTTAATAAACAAATCTTTAACCATTACTATTTTAAAGAAAAACAATCAAGAACAATAAAACACAAAGAGGAAAACCTGGTACAAGAAGTTACAGGAAGAGATGAATTTTTGATGCAAGCCTCCTCCAAGGATTTCCTAAATTTTTCTTCAATTCTCCAATGAATCCAATCCAAAATCCAACAAATGCAAACAATATTTCCTTCAATCAATTCTACAATCAAACTTTCTTCAAACCTTTGTGCAAATTTTCCAAAATTTCTTCCCTACTGTAAAAATGTATTTTTTTCTAAATCTCTTTCTGCTGCCCTAAAATTAAAACATGTATTCTTTATAAATCAAAAATACCTAATACAACCCTAATTCACATTACATGCAAATTAGATATTTCCATTTCAATTTCAATATTTACAACCCTAATTCACATTACATGCAAATTAGATATTTCAATTTCAATTTCAATTTCAAATTTCAATTTCAAATTTCAATTTCAATTTCACTTTCAATTTCAAATTTCAATTTCAATTTCACTTTTTGAAAACCCACTTTCAATTTAAAATGCAATTTCAAATAATAAATTAATTTTCAAGTTGCAACTAATTTCCCAAATAAACATTTAATTACAATTTCTAATTTAATTCCCACACGTTGAAATTAAATTCCAAATTTAATTTTAATTCTTTTATTTCCTTTCATTCTCTTGCATCACGCTTAATTAATTAATTAAATTATTTAATAACTAAATTCAACCCCTTGGATCAAATTTAATTAATTAAATAAACTAAATATAATTAATTAATTTAAATATAAACTTTTATCCACATTGCATTATTTAAATTAAATAACCATCAACATGATTTAAATGCAATTATTCTAAATATCTATTTCCAAATCAAGAATTTTTCAGAAATAAATAACATCAAAACAAGACAGACAATGACTCGACACACACAATTGACGACACACTAAGGCTAGGGTGTAAACTTGACACATGTTACCTAGCTACTATCTCCCGTTCAACTTAACCGTTGGATTGACACGCTCAAACCTGTGAAACCAGGTGGAGTCAATGTCATGTACCTGCAATCTTGCAACCAAATAAATAACATCATACAATTTATCCAACTTATAATACACACTGTGAAGAAGGAATTATGGATTCGCAGGGCGCTTGCAAGCGAGTGATGCGAACTCGTCCTCTTCACCCATACACTCATCAAAACTAACACTTCCATCATAATTCTAATAATCTCATAATAATATCTCATGCTAACTCTACAACATCATTAATCCATAATGCATGTGAAACAATAATCAGATAACTACTTCCCACAATAATAGTTGTTCAATAGTAGCGATCAAAACATCATAACAAAATGTATCCAGTATCAAAGTAACTGCAACCAAACATAGCATAAAACAACTTGAACAAGAAGCAAAACGGAGGGGTATTATAGAAAAGATAAGTAAACATTCAACTCACAAAACCTAACAATGTAAGCTAAATGAATGATGCAAATGATAAAACTATACAAGTTAGTGTATGTGTACTTGGGAGTTCTAGAAATGTAACAAGGATTTTGGAAATGCAAAAATGTTGTCAAAAAGTGCTATGGAGGACTAAGACGCTCTTACTGTTGTCTTAGTCCCATTGCTATTTTTTGGGGCAAATGCAAAATTTTTGGATGCCAAAACTAGATTTGAAAGAATTTCTACAAAATACCTTTGGGAGGACTAAGACGCCCTAAGTGGCGACTTAGTCCCATTTTGGATTTTTGAAATCTATGAATATGATCTTGAGGTCCAAAGTCCACACTTCCTTCTTCTCAGATCTGAGGTCTTGAATCTTTCGGATTTGGCCTATAGGTGAGTTTTCGTGAAGATGACAACTTTGCAATGCAACTTTGCAACTTTACAACTTTTCACTTCAAATGATCTTGAAGTCTTCAACCTAAATCTACAATCACAAACATGCAAGAGAGGAAAAAAATGTTGATTGCTAGTAAATGGGGGTTTGCCTTGGTCAAACCCCTTGTTGGTAATTAAACCTTGAAATGAAATGAAATAAAGGAGGGAAATGATGAATGAACAACATGCAATGTTACAATTCACCAAACCCTTGATATGAAGTCTACAAACTTGTGTGAAATGACTAGCTTGAATATAGATCTTGAATCCAATGAATTTTTGATAGATCTTGACTTGAATTGCTTGCTTGAATCAAAACCCTACATCACAAATGTTAGCTCAAAAACACACATGATGCAGCAATAGCCTTGATATGATGCTTTAATCTTGATGATGGCTCCAAATGTTTGATGAATTGCTCTTGAATACTCTTGTGAACTCAATTATGCTATTAGGAACGCTCTCACAAAATACTTGGATCAAAATGAATGAAAGAACCTTGTATTTATACTTATCCATGCTTAATATCCTAAAATTACACCACAAAAATCATTTTTCACTAGCAAGAAAGAGAGATTCACATGAGATCACAAGGATTTACACTCAAGAGCAAGGAGAAGTTAATTAAGCATTTAAATTTGAAGCCTTGGAGAAATATTCTATTTTTTTTTGTAGGTCTTCAAGCTCATTTTGTCCACAAGATCAAGCATTGTCGAAGATTGATGATAGATGCCTATAGAGGATCATGATGGATTTTAGGTTTTGGGAGATGCACCAAGCCATTAAACCAAGCCTAATTACTTGTTTCCTAAGTGGTACCATCTTCGATTATCATTCTAATTTCTACCTAAAGGAAGGTATATTCAAATTTGTGATAGATATTAGGGTGATTTGACATCTCCCAAAGTATGTCTTCACCATTGTTCATGTTTCATTTAGGGATCCTATTATAACACACTTGAATAAGGTTTCTTTGCATTTTAAGCTCTTGTAATCTTAGACACACTTAATATTAGGGATTGCACACACTTTTTATGTTTCAAATCTATAATTTTATTCAAGGTTTAATTACCAAACTTGGGGTTTGATCAAGGAAAACTCCTATCTACCACCAAACAACAATTTTATTTTGCAAATTTCTCACAAGTATAGATCCGGGAGAGAAGTTTTAGATGTGTAGGAAGGAAGTGCAGATCTAGGACTCAGATCTTAGTTTTTGATTTTCCATAAAGGGAGACCTGGAACCATTTGCCCATGGGTGAATGAGTCCTTGGAAACCTCCTGGAGTTGCTATTTTATGATAGGTGCACAACATTAATCCCTTTCTATATATTTCAAAAATTTATTGTTTTTGTTAGTATTGACCTTTAAATTGATGTTTCAGGTTTGAATTAGAATAATTAAGTAGATTTTATATTTTTAGTTTTCTCCCAAAAGTGTTGTTCAAGTTGAAACCCCCATCCTCAATCATAAGGAAACTTGGAGATTATCACATTGAGTTGATTCACTTAAGGGTTGTTAGTTAATTTTTTATGGGGATCTCATTTCCTAATGAAAAAAGGAAGATAGGGTCTATTATATACCTTTCCATATTTGGATCCATTACCCCCTATTTTCTATGTTTCATTTTGGTGAATCTGACATTGTACAACAAAATTCTAAAAATTGGAGTCCATTTTAACCCTAGATTTGAGTTTTGCACTATTTTTGCATTAGGTTTGCATTAGTTGTATTAAATTTAGGGTTCTTTAAACTTGCATTATTAAACATTGCATTTAGGGTTTACTTTTGCATGTTTGCATCACTTAAATTCATTAAAAATTAGAAAAATTGCATTCGGTTTACATTAATTTTGCATTACACTTGCATCAAGATCATCCTTCAATCATATAGGTTTAGATTTAGGTTTAAATTACATTCTAAAAATATTCTTTTAGTTCATTATTTGACCTTATTTGCACTTGCATTTAAATACCCTAACTTGGGAAAACCTGTTACAAAAACCTCTGCTTGCAACCAAAAACATATATCACACACAGTAACTTAGAATTTGCAAAATCAAATTTAAAAAAAAAAACCCTGAGCAAGGACCCATTTTCCCATGAGTGAAGAGTCCCTGCACGTGTATTTGAGACAAGTTTTTGGGTGATTTTTAGCTTTTGTTTTTCCTTATTGTTGTTATTGTCAGAACTGAGCATTGATTTTTTGAAACACTATGTTTAGGAATTCAAGTTATTGCTTCTTTAGTTAGATTCCCAACATTTTGAAAAAAATTCTTGCATATTTCAGTTGAGAATAGAGTTAATTTTCTGTATTGTTCCTTTATTTTCAACATCATTTCATAGATTACACAAATTAATTTACATTTTTTTATCATTAGAAAACATAAACAAAAATAAAAAGCATACACAAATTAATGAAACCCTTAGAGAGAGCATAGTCATTTGATTGTGTCAAATCTCTTTTTCCAAGTTAACATATCCCTCAAGCCCTTTAGTAGTGGTGAATTTGACATGTTAGATGAAGCCCTTGAAGATTTCATCTCACAAGGTTCATCCACTAAGGCTTGTCATAACAAACCAAAACAAAGATATGTTAATGTAATCACACCCGAACTTATCCTTTATCCACCCTCACATCAACCTCAGGTTCAAAGCAAACCCATGCTTATCTTAGAACTACCTAAAAATAAACCATTAAGTCTAGGAGATATCTTGAACTTTACAAGGCAACTTGATAATAACAATGTTTCACAACAACCGAGTTATAATACCTTTTTTCACACAAGGAAAAATAGGCAACCACAAACCACTCTCATTTCATTACCATTTGTAGTGATAGAAAATGTATCCTTTTACATTTTTCCACTTTTTTGGGCCCTCCTAGTTAAATTGGACTTAATTGTGCCTTAATTTAGTGTTGTAAGGTGTATTCCTTTATAATTTCACACTTATTTAGGGCTCCCTTAATTAATTGATCTTAATTATGCCTTAATTGGCCCTTTAATTAATTTTTCAAGCCTATTTAATTACATTTTCTGAAGGGAAAACCCAACATTCATTAATGCCTTAACATAACACTTTACATTGAGTAATGTGTGTCCTAGGTTTATGGACCTAGGACATGGGCGAATGGGTCAGGTCCTCCCTAGACCTTAAGACCTAAATTTAAATTATGTTTTTGGTGGTATTTTAATGTTTTCAAATATGCAATTCAATGTTTGCTTGTGATATTTGAATTTTGGAAAATTAAGGATACATAATTTTAAATACAAGGCTATTTCACTAAGTTTCACATAGCATATTCATCTAAGCAACCTAGATTTTCAATTGTTCAATTACAAGAGCTAAAGTTGTGATCAAACGCATTCAAGAGTAGATATATCAGAGTTTTATTGCAGCATTCAAGATTTATCCATCATGTCAAAGTCTTCTTGCATCATGTATGTTTCTGGAGCTAACATTGTGATGTAGGTTTCATGATCCAATCAAGCATTCAAAACATCATTTCAAACAAGATTCAAAGTTCAAGATCCACATCCATTGAATCCATTTCATGCAAGTTGCATACTTTCATTCAAAGACTTATCCAAGAGTTTTTTGAGTGGTAAAATAACATTGTTTATTCTTCATTCCCTCTTTCATGCATTATTTCAATTCAAGGTTTGATTACCAAAACGGGGTTTGACCAAGGAAAACCCCCATTCACCAAAATCAAACAATTTTTCCCTCATTTTGTGTTTACAGATCTAGGTGGAAGAAAGATTGAAGATCTTGAAGAGAAAATTTGGAGAAGTTTACAAATTTTCAAAAGTTGTCATAATTGTTGCCATCTCACAAAAACTATTTTCGACATTCTGACACTGCCACCTGGACAAATTGGAAGCTTTAGATCTGTGTCAAAGGCTCCCAAAAGTTGTAGAAAAACCATGACAGCGGACCCATTCGCCCCTGGGCGAATGAGTCTCAATCAACCTTTGAAAACTCACTTTTGGTGATTGGTAAACATATTTCTACCCTTCTAATATCAGCAATTTAATTTCTGGTTTTAATTATTTTGAGTTTAATATTTTTGTTTCAAGTTTAATTTGGCATAATTGGGTTGATTTTCTATTTTTAGTCTTTCTCCCAAAAGTGCCTGGTGAGCTTGACCCTCGTCCTTCAGTCCTAAGGAAATATAAAGATTCCCTCAATGATTTGACTCACCTAAGGGTTGTAATTCAATTCTTTGGGTGGATCTCATTTCCTAATGAAATAGTGAGAAATAGGTCCATCAAACCCCATTTTGATACACCCTTATTTTTCACCTTTTTATTTTGGTGAACCTGATGTTTAGGCATTGTATATTTTTTATTAGAGTCTAATTCAGCCCTAGATCTAGTAGTTTCATTCATTTACATTGCATTGCATTGAATTGAATCTGATTTAGGGTTTCTTAACTTGCATTAGTTTGCATCTCATTTAGGGTTTTAGTATTGCATTTTTTCATTCTTTAAAATCTAGAAAATACAAAAAATTTAGTCATTTTGCAAGTTATTTGCATAACATTGCATGATCAAAAACTTAAAACACAAAATTGAATCAAAATTGCATATCAAATTAGTTCTCCTAGTTTGTCATTTAGCATTATTTAGCATTTTCATTTAGACTTAAATTTATAGAAAATTGAGAGTGTAACCACTTATCTCAGTCTAGAATCTGAAAACCATAAGAATCAACTCAAAAATCTATAAATTCATTTTTCAAAACCCTGAGCTAGGACCCATTCACCCATGGGTGAATGAGTCATTGATTAGGGCTTTTTCTTACATTTCTGGGCATCAAAATCTTTGTTTTTGTATTTTGTTTTGTCGTTTTCAATTTTTTTCTATAGTTTGCAAAAATTTTGTTATCTCAAATTGGTCATATTAAGCTTCATTTGATAAATTCAGTGCATTGTGTGAATTCAAAATTGTATTTAAAAGCTATCATCTTTAGGTTTAAATATGAAAAGTGCTTTTACATGTTTGGATTGCACTTTACATTCTAGGATATTTCATTCCATTTTACCTCTTATCCATTTTGGGTGCACCTTAGGTTTGTGAAACTTGTATGAGCTTCACAACTTGGTGTCCTATTGCCAATACTACTGTGAGACGTAGTTTGATACTCATATCATCCCACGATACACCATTCACCATGGATATTGGGTTTTCTAACTCTTTCACTCATAGTGTTGACACTAGTCAACCCCTTATGTATCATAATTTTAACACTTAATTTCCTATGAATTCCCTACCCACAACTAAAGTGCGTGATGTCAAAATGATGGTTACTAATTTCCTGCAAGAAAATATAAGAAAGATAGATGAAGAAATAAAGAAATTGAAAAACTGTGTGACTTTCAAAAATATTTCTAGTAGTGTCAATCCTGCTTTAGATAATGTGAGGAAAATGCTTGAAAATGAACATGGAATAGAGATTATGTGAAGTATAGCTCATATTGCTGATAAACATGCTCCTACAATGACTAGTTGTGCTCAAGCTTTGGAGTATACTCAAAGTCAGGGTGGAAATGGAAAATTTCTCATTCCACAACCCTTACCTCTATTCCTACCTACACTAATCTTCATGTTACTACAACCATCCAACATACTAGCAATATCAACACTTCCTTAGGTATTTCCACTAGGAATCCTCTTAGCTTTGTGCATTCAAATCTAATATCTCCTCATCCATCTCCCCTCACAAACTTACAATCCACTTGTCCTCTACATAGATACACAACTCCACCTTATTCACCTCCATCTCACAAAATTTAAAACCATCAATGATCCAGTCCTGAACACACTTTTGCAAAATGTCTCATCCCTCTAACAACAAATCACCACACTAAACCAAAACAACAATGGCCAACCTTCACAATACATCAAAACCAACCATTATCCTTGAAGACATTGAGAACACAAATGCCACAAGGTATAGAGGTCCCTGTATTTGAGAAATATGGTGGGAAAGGAGATCATATTAGCCATGTTTCTGCATATACAACCTTATGTAGTGACTTAATTTTTGAAGATAAAGTCTTGGCTAAACTCTTCCCTAGATCCTTGAAAGATACTTCTTTAGAGTGGTTTTTCTCTTTGCCAAATAACTCAATATGTTCATTCGATGAACTTATTGATGCTTTCTACAACCACTTCCAAATTCACTTGGGTCCCAAGATGATCCTAGCTAGTTTAATGACATGTAAACAAAAGGATGATGAAAAAGTCACCAATTTTATTGTGCGATACCAAATGCTTTACTCACAAAAAAAGATTAAGATTCTTGATGCTGACCTTCAAAGAATGTTTATTTCCAATTTTCAAAACAAAATCCAAGCCAAACTTGAGATGTTAAAATTTCCATCCTTTACAAATTTGAGTACAACCCTTCATGATTACCAAAATTTGGTTAGTATTCGTGAAGTGAAAACTCCCTCTAATTGTCTTGAAAAGTCCGAATCCACACCTTAAACCAACTATCAACCTTTCAAGAAATAAAAAAAGGGATTTTTAAAACTTAATACCCCTCAACCAAATCAACATGTTGATGCCCAAGTGGTTGCTATAAAGACAACAAATCCAAATGCCTTTGGGGACAAAAGTAGATAATTCACCCCTCTACTTGATACCCTTCATAATATCATGTTGCAGCTCTTAAACAAGAATTTGATTTTATTACCTCCTGTTAGAGCTCCTAATCCTACTAAACCTTTACCTTCAAACTATAGACCAAATACCTATTGGAATTTTCACCGACAAAATGGACATGATACAAAATATTGCAAGTGTCTTAAACATCTTGTGCAAGACCTCAATGATTCTAATCATATTCAAATTGGAGGTGTTAATGACCAAGGCAATAAGTTTGTAGCTCCTCCTAATCAAAAATTATAAATCTTTACCAATCCTATGCCAAATAATAACATTTCCTTTGTCAAAGCTATTGAAACAAAGAATGATGTGATGAATGTTGATACAAATGATGATAACACAAACGATAATGAGGAACACTCTATAAAATCTATGGCTGGATTTATTGAAGTTAAACTTTGCAAGAGCCAAACTAATATTCCCCTTGACATTACTTTCTCACAAAATGACATAATAAAAAATGCACTTGATGGTCCTCTCTACATAGCTGGAAAAATCAATGACAAGCCTACCAATGGGATATTAATTGATCCCATCTGTGTAGAGAATGTGATCACTACATAGGTCCATTTTCCTTTGGAAATATATGGTGGGGTTCAAGAACCTTGATAACTCCCTTGGCTCTAATTTTTATAGATCGAGCCATTGATAATTTTTCTTCAAAAGTCATTAGGGATATAAGGGAGGAAATATCCCTCCCTCTACCACCTTTCTAGCTTGTATAATTTCATATTCTTCCTCTCCCATCAAAGATTATTTTTTCCTTTGATCGACTACCCCTAGAGATTCATAAATTTCCATGTTTATATTCCTTTTTTTTTAATTATTTAGATCCTTCTTTGTTACTTTTAAACACCTTTCCAAGATTATCCTCAATTTTACTACCCTAGTCAGTAGGGTCTTTGAAATTTTTATTATTCTCATTATCTATTTTTTTTCTAAATCTTAGGGAAATATTCTCTTTGATGATCATTCTTCTTAAAAAGAAATCAAGCATTAAGGCCCCCTAGTCTTGAATCTCTAGAATTTTAGGAATATCAATTTTAGGTGTTAATGAAAATAGAACCTAGAAATAAGGTGCGGGAAATTCTAACTTAGTTTTTTTAGTCTAAAGGATTTAAGAAGCTATAGAATTAATTTCCACAAAACGGGGAGGAAAGATTTTTATTTCTACCCATCATGGGGTAGAATGATTTAGGATATTCTCAAGATTAGAGTTTTTGGTCCAAGGTCCAACTCTAAAAATATATTTCCCAATGTTCCAAAATTATTTTTTAGGAATTCTATCTTGAGTACTATTTTTTCTTAGAAAAATAACAAAAGACCTTTTTGAATCATTCTATAGAAACATACATACAACCAAGTTTGTTACCCTATAACTTTACCAAAGGAAATAGCATATTACTATATAAAAATACAAATGAAATAACTTAATATTACTTAGCCTATTTTCTTCTTCCTTTAGATCTTGTAGCATATCTAGACTAGGAGAAATGATGAGCATATTCAAAGGAGAAAAAAACTTATAGTGTTCACCTTTGAGGAGAGACTCTCCTTCAATGTTAGAAATACTTCCCAACACTCTTCCTTTGCCACCACCCTCATTAACCATAGAGAAAATTTAGAATTCATAACACAAGGGCCTTTCCCATCCAAATATTCCATGTATTCTAGTTTACCCACACCTTCCTCTATGATATGATGCCTCTCTCTAGGGTTCCCAACACATAAATCTTAAACTAACATGTCAACCCCCATAAATCCATTTGAAAAGATTGTGAATTATTCAATTAAATTATGACCTCTATTAAATATTCTAAGTTGGCTAACATAAGAGAAATAAAACCAAAATACCTAATGTAAAGCTTGAAATATACTCCATAGACCAATAACGAAACTCAAATTTTGGTTGCAACCCAAAATAGTAACTAAAGTACGACTTACTAAATAAATAAAAGAACAAAAAATAAAATGAAAAATGGCAAGAAAAAATTCAAACTAAAACTGAAACATAAGAAAAACCTAAGACTATCTACCATGAGCACTCTAGAAAGAGAATATATTTTAAGCCAAGAGTAAAAATGTAACCAAACAAAACCTACACAAGAGTGCCTAAGAGTAGAATGGGAAGATGGATCTTCACTTTTTTCACTCGCTTCAAAGTTTTATCTATTTAATATTGGTAAGACAATATTCCTCCTTGATAGAGTATTATTGTGACATATTATGAGATATATTGATTCCACCCAACTATGCTTAACTAGCATGTAAACCACTAAATTGTCACTAACAATTATTGTGACAAATTATGAGATAATTTTAGTCCATTCTTTAGTTTTAGAAATTTTTAGATGCATGGAATATATATCTAGGAAGTATATGGGTAAGTGCATGGATCTGTGACACAATTTTGGCTCTTAAGATGTCACTTTTTTTTCTTTTGAAATCAGAAAATCTGGTTTGCATGAGAAAATGAAGATAGTTATGCTCAAAATTTCAAGATGTAGCAAGAACAAGAGTTGAAGTGCTCCGAGTCTAGTTTCTAAGATACTAATTATTTTTGAAATTAATGAATATTAAGGCTCTCAAAAGGGGGTGGGGAATAGGTCGTATTTAAAAAAATAAAAATAGCATAGCGTCTGAGGGCCTCCCCTTTTTGATTAACTTATTTTTAGAATTTCAAAAATCTGAATGTTGAGAAATTAGCTAACACAATGTAGTTTATCATCATTCTTTCGGATAATTTTTTTAATGAATATAATAGTTTATGAATTTGCAAAGTGGACACATCCTGAAAAGCTGAAATTTGAGCATCCCCCCTAATTTTTTTGAAAACTAATAAAAAATTGATTATTTTTTTCATCACGTTTAGAATGGAGTTTATTTTTAAAAAAGATAATTTGTTTCACGTTTCAATGAATGAGTAAAAATCTATCCTAAAAGTAGCACATGTTGGTTTTTGACGAAAAGAGGAGGTAGTTACAAGAGAAGTTATGGATCAAAACCTTAACTTAATCAAAATGAAAAAAAAATTATATTTAGATAGCTAAGAGAGAGGTTAACACTATCATGGTTTTTTTATAAACTTGCATTGAAAGATGTGCAAACATGACGGTGAGCACGACCAAAAATGTGTGAAATTTTGTTACCCTTTCAAAAAATCACGTCTTTTGCATGAAATGGTTGTCCAATCCTTTGGGTTGGATGCCCAATGCAAAATACAACCCATTGGGTTGGTATATCACAATGCAACCCATTTGGTGAGTGCCAAATTTGGTGCTCACCAAATGTCATTAATGATTTTCAAAATATATATTTCTAAACTCTTTCCTTTTCTGTTTCTCTGCCAAGGAAACTATATACATGAAATACACATTTAAGTATAAGTTGACATTTATATATGGACATTTACTCTCTTATAATTTAAGTTATATTTCATGTATATAGTTTTAGTGTTTAAAAGTGGTTTCAGATCTCTAAGAGTTATAATGAAAATGCTAGTTTTTGGAAGATTTTAAAAAAATTTAGACAGTCAAATTTTAGTAATCAACATATCAAATTTTAGTAATCAAGAGGTCAAATTTCATCTTTCTCTCTCTATTTCACTCATTTTCATCTCTTATTCTCTCTCTCTCTCTCACTATCTCCATCCCTTTATTTGACACTCTCTCCCTTGAGCTCAAGAAATACATCTCTACATGTCCATCTCTCTCTCCTTCCCTCTCTAGTTCTCTCTATCTCACCTCTCTCCTTCCCTACCTCCCTCTCTAATTTTCTCTATTTCCCCCTCTCCATCCTTCCCTTTCTACTTCTCTCCATCTCACCTCTCTTTCTCCCCCTCTCTCTTTCTCCCCCTCTCTCTCTCCCTCTCTCTCTTCCTTTCACCCAACTTTTCTCTCTACTTCTCGCTATATAACCTATCCCTCTATTCCTCTTTCTCTCTCCCCCCTCCTTCCCTCTCAATCTCTCCACCTTCCTTCTTACCTCTCTTCTTCTCTCTCCATCACATATCTCTATCACCTATCTCACTTCACTCTCTCTCCTTCCCTCTCTACTCTCTTTCTCTCT